>OX016540.1:216025252-218425252 GCA_943590905.1 Sphaerophoria taeniata | reverse complement strand
TTGAAGCTCTGCTTGGCATCAAGCTACATACTTGCTTGGTACTTGGTTACTTGTTGCTGGTAGCGTTGCAGAAAAGTTTTTTTAAGCTCATGAAGTAGTCTAGATTACAGTACATTTAGCAGGATCTTTCTATAGAGATTTATTTCCTTTTTCATGAACCATCTTTTTGGCATGTTCTCTCACTCCAGCTAACAAATACAGGGATGACAAAACGACCTTCGTCGAATTTATATGAATTATGAATTTATGGCGTAGTGGAATGTTCGTTGGCTGCTGCGCAGAAAACATGGGTTCGAATCCTGCTCGTGCTCATAAAATTTTTATTTCATCTTTCACGGGTACTGCCTCTAAAAAAACTTCCAAGAGTATCAATCTGTCATGAAAAAGTGCTACTCAACTTTTCCATTCGGAATCGGCGTTAAATTGTAGGTCCGCTCAATTCTTAACACGAACTCAGAGAATTGTTGATGAGTGTAAGCCACTTGGTCCTTGGCTCTTCAAGAGCTATCGTGCCACTCGATTTATTTTTAATGCTTAATTGCAACTTTGCCGTTTCTAAGAAGTGATCCGAGTGGGTTTTTTGCTTTGCTGTCACATACCTGGCTTTAGCAAGTTAGAATTCAGTCCCGGTCCCTCGTTGCTGTTACATTCCATACTTTGAGAAACCTTGTTCTACTAATCCAGCCTTTTTCGAACAGCAGCAATATATATTTATCAAAGACAGCTGTCTATTGTAAGTGTATCAAATCCGTAAGTGTTGGAAAGGAGGTGTCGGTGTACTTTCGCCTTAAATTCTTGAACATTACAATGATTGGGAAAACCAGAGTGTAGAAGAGAATTATAGAGGAATGCAACATGGCAGTTTTAATAGAGCACGTAGGTTGCTTAAGTTTTTTTTACCCGATTTTCGTATTGAAGTTCCCAAAAATGATTTTGACGTCATACTATCAACAAATTAGACTCCATTAGGCATTAGAGATGTCGCAACATTCCTCTTTATTACACTTCAGCTTAGACGGTAAGAGAGTATATGCATATGTTCTGGAGTGTGGTCAAGCAGATGACAACCAGACGACCCTTACTCGATTTATGATTTTCCAGCAACTGTCCTTATGTTCTCTTTGTATTGGAAAGCGATCTGCAACTATCAAACACTATGAATTCTCGATAATTGTCTCTGTATTTTTCTGTAAAAATTACTACATATTTCCAAACATTATTCGATTAACTAATAAATTAATTTTCTATTTTATTCTTCTTTTTACAGATTTCAAACTGAAAACTTCTTCATCGGAATCTTAACAGAAAGTGTAAGTCAACTTTAAAAATTTCAATTGTTTTTTGTACTAGAATAAAAAGGAAAGACTGCATTTTATACTCATTCAGATTTTGGTGCTAGACATTTACATCCATATAAAAAAATTTATGTAACAAAAACAAACACATGCCCATACAAGATTTTTTTTTTTGAATTAATTAAAGTCTCGAAAAAAGGCTCCAGAACGCTCAAAGAACGATGAAGAACAGAATTAATTCAATATTATTTATTTATCTCCCTTAAGCTATCAAATAAATGCATTTTCAGCAATATTAATATTGTTTAAGTTGGTTCAAGGATTTTTGACGAAAACAATATTAAATGGTAATGCTACGTTTTACGCATCACGCTTGGCCGAGCAGAAAATGAGTGAATACACAATACAAAATTATGTAAAGAGCTTTTTCATAGACAAAAAAGGGGAAAAGGGAGGTTATTTTGGTTTCATAACATCTTCATATACATACGCGCAGTATTTATTTTTGTAAATATTTTAATGTAGATACTTATTACTTTACCTTTAACATTGATCCAATGAGGTCGTGTTCGAACTAAGTGAATCATAGGTAAGTGAAAAACAATGTTTGAGGAAACTGAAAATGGGTCATATCGACAGGATTTTTAAAAACAAAAGTTATTTTGAGTATAATTAAATAATAATAATTAAATACACTGAAAAAGTGAGTCAATTTGAATTTTTTGCCACTACACATGCAGAAAGCAATGCATTGTATCTGACGGCCGACCGACACCTTCTTTAAGGTTTATCCTTATAGCAGGTCAGTCTTTTGATGTGGTTTACACTGTTTTCAATAAATGAGGCTTTGCTTTGCATTGCCCTGCATCTTTAAAAGCTTACTATAAAAACAGTCCTCAATAATTCACACGGTTTCTAATCTGGAGATCATGGTGGATGGCAGTTGGCGATAGCCAAGTCACGTTTTTCCTCAAGTTGGGCTGTCTTTTCTTCAATTTGTTATCGAATGGGCCCAATAATTCGACTGCCCTTTAAACATTTTGTCCTCCCTCAAAAAGTCGATGTGAATCACACCTTGTGAATTCCAGAAAACGATTTTCTGTGCGTTTTCAAATTGCACGAAGCACGTTCGTCAAAAATCACGAAAACACACCAGAAACTCCTTCAGATTGTGCTTAAAATGCACTTCTCTAAAGTATTTCAACGGTTGCGCTTGCTGTCTGGAGTGAGCAAAAGCGGCATCCATCGCAACAACATGCTTTCTCATGCAGTCTCTTCGTCCCAGCTAACTCGCACCCTTTAAATAGACGGTCTACTAATACGAGATCGTCGATGTTTTGTCACGTTATTCTCCTTGGTTTTCTTTTTGGGGCACCTCGACGTTACTCATCAAAAACCGATGTGCTACTACATTGAAGCTCGGCTAGTACTTTGGAGTAGCAAATATCGGTCATCGGTTTACGAAGTTGCTCTTAGCTGACCTGAAACTTGACGCCAAATCAAGGTATTATTTATTTTGGAATTCTGGACGGCCTTTCTGATAGTTGACTCTGGTTTCCTCCTGAAAACCCCAAACATCTTTAGCTTAGGCTACAGTTATCGTGAATTCCTCTGGCCCACAATCTAATTGCTTCAATTCCATAATAGATTTACTCAAGAATTTCAGCAAGGGCTTCATCAAATCATCTTCTGGCTCCTTCTGCTCCTTTCGAAAGGTTAGTCACCTGCTCCACTGGATTGTTGAACTAAAGCTTTGTAATCGCTATGTACGCTTGCTTTACCATAAGAAAGGCTTGATTCGCTATCGCAGTTTATAGCTTAAGGAAGTGTTTTTCGTATGTTAGTCTCCACAGGCCTCCCTTCGAGGTATAAGACCTTTGGTTGATTGTTGTATGTTTTCCTAGAATTTCCAAACCTCATTCCGATTGTTGAATCCCTCCATATTCTTGAGCGCCTCTTATTCTGAACCCTATATTACTTCTTAGAAGTTGGTGCTTTGTTGATCGCAGACCTCGCCATCGCAATCGTCTCAAGTTGAGCTGCAACCTGCAAGTCTTGGCCAAATGACGGGACTTTATTTGGTATCCATGTAAAACCTTGCACTTAAGTCTCGACATCTTGTGTTTGACTACAATAACTAATTCTCTTCGTTCTACACTGGCAGCAAAGGGCTTTTTACAAGAGTATTGGATTCACAATCGGAAACGGATCTAGAGATTGACGCCGTTTGATGAAAACATTTTCTGCGGGCATTTTATATAGTCTCTGATTGATGGTTCATTGATCCAGAAACGTCAAAGTCACCTGGTAGATATAAGAATGTGGGAGGAGCTTGAATTTCTTCATTATCATGACGTCTCGTCCTGAAGTGAAATCAATCAGTCTCAATTCCTTGTTGAAGACGTTGTCGTACAAGCTGTATCGTCAGATCATTCCACCAAAAAATGTCTTCTTTTTCTAGCTTGGCATTAAGATATCCAAGTAAAAATGTAGAAGCATAGTTGGCAGTATATCTTTTATAGAATGTATCTTCATCCTTTTCCTCAGTGTAGGTGTGAATGCAGATGAGACTTAAGTTCTCGAATTAAGCCTTGATCCACATTTTTGGGAGTTGTCATTCAATAGAGTTTTTAAACAATAGACTTCCTTCCATCAAATGAATCTGTGTCAACTGAAGAAACGTATGTTTCAATTTTTTCAAAAAAATGTTAAGTTCAAAACTGTTTTAACTTTTTGCCTTCCTCCAAAACTCTAAACACGAAATACAATAATAATAAATACAGAAAACGAAGAACACACTGTAGGTCTGCATCAAAAAGTACGAAAGACTCAATCACATGAACTTTTCTCACTTATTTTATTTTCTTTGTCTTCCACTTCAAATTTTGTTTCGGGTACAAATCTCAGAACTTCTGACACTTCCATCTCAAGTTGAAAACGAGCAGGACAAACTTTTCTCTCGCTGAAACTTTTCGCACCAGAGTTTAATGATGCACTGTTAGACAACTTGAGATTTAAATACTAAATCAAAATGATAAAAAGAAATAAAAAAAATCAGAGAAGAAGACGTACGAAGGACATCACAACACAAATCACAGGAACAGGAATACAATTAAAACAAAATAGACGAATATGTATAGAACAACGACGTCAAGTAGCAGTAAGCTTGCTTGATGGAAGTTCTTACGGTTCTATGCTTTTGCTATAGCAGCGTTGACGCAGAAAAAAAAAATGGCTTCATTTGTAGACTTCTGTTCTTGATGATGGAAACACTCCCATCCCGCCTCTTCCAACTCCACAATATTGTAACTGTACATATCTACAGAAATATGGAAAAGAAAAAGTAGGTCCAAAGGAAGTTAGTGTTCGCGCACCGGAATAGAATTTCACTGCCTCATTTTCTCCTCTAATACACTTACTCAACAAAAATAATCCTAGAAGCCAGCCATTGTTTCGCTGTTGCGAAATCTACCAAGTAGAAAACTGGTGCCTATGTTCTAACGACCTATGTATAGTGTAAGCTGCTCTATGTAGGTCTCGAAAGGCTCGTAGAGAATATAAATGAAACAAAATAAATCTGTCACGTACAGTCTCATTCCATTCCGAGTCCAATTCCCGAAAGGACATAAACGGGTGTGTGTGTGTACGTGTGGGTGGGTGCATGGGGGCGGAAAGTAAACTAATTGCTGCACATAAATTCGCCATCTAGCGGAACAATAATAATTATTATTGTTCCTATCCGCGCCTCTTAACTACTTGCATTGTTTGAACAATGACATTGTTTGCGGAGATATGGAATTACTGACTTACTGAGTTTATTATTATCATTTTCGTTTTATTCCGTTTTCTTTTCTCTTTTTTTTATTTTTTGAAACAAAGGGTTCTTCCTGTAGAGCACGTACATAAATAAAGCTTCGACCTTGGGATTTGAATTAACTTTTACGTTGCGAGATAACTCGTGAAAGTCAAACAAAAAGTTGGTACGAAAATGCGCAGAGAAATTAAATTAATTAATTAAAAATATAAAACAAATATTTACTTCAAAGCGGACGTACACAAGATTGTCTACATTTCGACTGAAATTCATTCAATATGCTGTAAGACATTGGACACGGTCACTCAAGTACATCCAGCACTCGTCCATATGAAGCGCTCTTGCTTCAGCAGTAACCGGGTCTTTGTAGATCTATCCTTACCAAGCTGTCTATAGTTCTGCTCCCCTTCTTCCTTTATCGCGGTCGTTATTTGCTGCAACATCCTATTGGTTAAAAGTTCAAGGTTTTACAATCTCGACGGGACCCAGCCACCCCAACTATCTTGCCCGTTAGTCCGTTTTAGAATTTTCTTCTCCATCTGCCTTTGAAACAAAAAGGATTAAGAGTATCACCCTTAAAAAGCAGGATAAAACAGGACTGGGGTGTTATAGATTTTAAACAGAGACACTTCGATTCACGTTATATGTTTTGATGTTATGTTGATAGATGAAATACTTTATACTTCCTGAAAGCTGTTGCTGCCAATTGTGGCGTTCTGGTGAAATCACCGATGTTGGTTGTCCTTTTTTGTGCATAGCTTCACAAATTTTGTTTAGATTGTCTTAATACTTTTGAATACTCGGTGAAAAGTAAGATGTCTCCAGTTTGCACGCCAAGTTGTTCAAGGCCCTCTTAATGTATGTTGCAGAGATCTTCCTCTTCCTCTGCAAAGTCCTTCACAGTTGGCTTCTGCGATTCTGTAATAATTCTTACTTAACAATTGATGATCATATCTTCATCTTCATTCCTCATTCAATCAGATGGAACAAAAATTTAGGCGTGGAATTTTCTTCGACAAGCAACTTAAATCATCTTTGTCAGATTTTCAAGGCAGAAGTGAACTGGGATAACGAGAATGACATTTCACTTTGAGGCTTTACCTCTTAGTCTAAGAAGTAATTGTCGGGCTTTAAAGTAGATCCTAGATGGACGAAGTCCTTGAAGTTAAATCTAGAGGATGGTTCCTTGATCCCAAGTTCTGACTCAGGCTAATCGAATGATTGAAATCACTCATAAGGTGGTTGATGAAAGGCTTTAGACATTTTAAACGTACTGCAGAAAAGATCTTGTAGGCAATGTTTAGGAGACTTATGCCTTTGTAGTTGCTGCAGTTCAGGGTCCTCGTGCCTTGGGTCCAATAGTAGCTCTTTATTAGCTTTTACAGTTTACTCAAACTGTAGATGCCACTATTGGTTTCATCTGGAAAGTTCCCCCTTGCCTCCCTCCTTAGGTCACTCTTTCGCACTCATGCTGTGCTTAATGAATATAAAAAAAACATAAATCCACTGGCCCGGATAGTATCCCCTCTTTTATTCTGAAGAGATGTTTTTCAATGCAAAACCCTTGCGTAGCTTTTATATCTATTCTTTTCTTCTTGGATCGTTCGAGCAATTGGAAAAGAGTATTATTCCAGAATATTCAAAAAAGTCCAATCTTTCTCTCCCTAATATTACTGTCCGATTGCATTTACGTCCTTTCTTTCTAAGGTTAAGGAAATGCTGATAATTAATCAGCTCAAGAAATATCTTGAAAGCCAAAAGCTTCTTAATGACCGGCAGTACGGCTTTCGCAGAAACAGGTCCATCTTGCTCTTTTACCGAAAATGCGTGCTTTCGTTATCCATGAATCTCTACTTGGTTGGATTAGAAACTTTGTTTCAAACCGTTCAATACAAGCTGCTTTGGACGGGTTCAAGTCTGAAACCCACAATATAAGTGATTGTGTACCCCAGGGCTCTGTTTTTTCTCCTACCTTTTTTCTCACTTTTATAAATGATCTCTTGTCAGCAATAATTTCTTATTCAATATATTGTTTTGCTGACAATAGTAAACTTAGTTTTTTTTATTCGTTTCCACACTCACATCCCTCCTCTTGCGATGTGAAACTGCAACGTAAAAATATCATAAGCTCTGACTTAAACAGTATTGTTCAATAGGGAATAAAACAACGTAGAGTTTAATGGTTCGAACACACAATGCTGTCTTGCATAGTTAAAGCGAAATATACCCCCTTGTCCCTGCCCGTGCATGGCACTTGTATCAATGAGACCGAATAACTCAAGATTCTCGGTATGTGCATCAATGACCACTTCTTATGGAACGATCACATAAGCGGTGTCGCCAAAAATGTCGCCAGACATTTTTGTTTCTCTTTGGTTATCTGGCTACTAACTATAAGACTTATTTCCGTCCAAAGCTTGAGTACAATTCCCATCTCTAGGTACTTAAGCTAGATACATATGCTTAAGCCTCTTGGATGGTATAAAAAGAGAGCTCTAAGAATGATTGGTGATAGAGACATCACTGACTCATACAATTCGTTAGATCACCGTCATAACGTTTCGTTCCTCTCTCATTTCTATCGTTACTTCTACGGTTAGTGTTTAAGTGGAGTGGCCAATTGCATTCCTTCCTTTAAACATTTCGCCCGTAATACCCGCACTTCTAGGAATGTCCATCAGTTTGACCTCGAGCCTAACTTCGGACGTACTCTCAAGTATAGAGGATCTACCTTTAGCCGTACTACGTGAATCTAGAACCCTCTTCCACACTCTGTCTCTCGCAACCATTGCAATGTTCAGACTTATTTACACCGACAACTCCTATCCAACCTCTTCCTTCTTTCCTGAAGCACTCACTGTGTCTGTGGTATCATAAGGGTAGAAAAAACCATTTGATAGGGTGCAAATTGTAAAAAAAACATCTGGGGTGCTATTCTCTTAGGACCGTCTGTCCGTGATACAATATTGTTATTGACACGGGGCTCTTAAAAATCAAAATGCTCAGAAGCTGTGGATGAAGACAGTTTGTTTTACCCAAGAGTTTTCTGATGGCTCTGGTTTTTTTTTTGAACGATCTAAGAAAGAAGTGGGTGGAATCAACATTTGTTCATCCGACAAAGAATAAACGAAGAATTTCAAATTTTTTAATCAGCACGCAATCGATTTAGATGATGATCCGACCCTCGGGTAACAGGGCTACTGTATAGACCTTATGTTATGTTTAAAAGTGTAACCAGCAGTCGCTGTCTGTTATTACTTCATACAGTTTTTGCTCACCAATTAATTCCCCAAAGATGCTTTCCGCGTATGCGACTTTGATGTCAAACAGTTGATGTAGGCTCAATCTCCTTATTTTCATTGCGAAGAGTTTCTGCACATATTATTAAACATGTTCTAGTGGTGCCCCGACATGCTACACCATGAAGCTAAAGTAAGCCCTTGATATGCAGGAAAAAAACATAAATTCACCATAAATAGACCACTTCTAATATTTCCCTTCAAAAGAAAGTAGGATGGCTTAGTTCCAAAATCAAAAATAAAATTCCTGATAACCCCACGACCTTTTCAAAATGAGCCTTTTTTTCTGAATTCCAAACACACAAAACCGAAAACAAATTCAATTTTAATAGCTCGAAAATATTCTAAGCACAAATTTCTTATTTATTTATCTTAACAACCCGTAAATTCATTCAAACTAAAAATTCCAATTCGCAAGGATGAGAATGATTCATATAATGTTCGTCCACAGAAAACCCTCATCTTCAATGACGTCAAATCAAGAAAAAAAAATTAAACATTTAAAAGAAAAAAATGAAAAGACAAGAAAGAAAAAAAGCAAAAGAAAATGAAAAGAAAAGCCCTCATTTTAGCCCAGATCCGTTTTGTTTTTCACTTCAAATCACATACAATTCCCAAGAATATAATATTATGCATGATGTGGATGTGCCTTTTTAAGGTCAAGGATTCTATGTGGGCTTTTGCTTCAGCTGTATATTATAATGCTTCTCGTACTCGTTTTGGTGTGTATTGATTCTTTTTCGCTTTTTTTGTGTTCTTTTCTTGCATGGGCCTGGCACACAGCATCTTGTCGTCCTTGCTGTCATGCCACACCACAGGCAAACTCATATTCTTATCAGTTTTTGAAAAAAGCCTTAAGAATCACACTCAGTGCAGAACATACAGTTAACATATCACACAAGGACCGTAAGGACTGTGATGCGCTAGTTTTCAAGTTGTAATTCTCAGCGCAAGGGCTCTGGTATTTCTCATCCCCATTGAGCTCTTGTGTTTTACGAGATGTGGAAATGAGAAAAAGCCACATATCCCTTTTGTGAATAAGTCAAGTTGTTCATCATAACATAAATACTCATTAGGGCGGTCAAAAAGTATAGAATCGTTAAAAATCGATACTGTGTGGGTGAATGATTTGTGCTTCAATGTCCTGGCAAAGTCTCCGTAGGAATTTTCTCTCAAACGTGGTTAATAGTTCAGAGTGCCTTTGGCTTAGCACCTATTACCCAAGTCTCAGTTTATCATCTTTTACAGCAGCAGTTTTAAATTAATGGTAAAATTTTGGATTTAAGAAGCTTTAATAGACTAAAGACGGCTTTGTTGGCCTTGCACCCGCGTATTTCTTCTTCCGTATTGTTATCGGCCGCTACTACTGAAGTTATGGATCACTCTAAATGAACTTGTGCTCCTCTTCCTTAATAGTTGTTAATAGTTCTTTTTCTTCTTCTGGCAACATCTTCTGAAGACGGAACTACCATTTACTAGTGTTTTCCTCATTTATAAACAGTCCAGGCTTTTTGCCACGTCGCTTGCCCAATCTAGATAAATGAGGTTTGTGCAGTTTTTGGTCTGTATAATCCAAAAATTGGGTGGACTTGATGCCGATACATCCCTCCACCATCTTGTAGGCGTTCCAGAGTCATGAATTGCTTTTCTCCAACGCCGAATGGAAGAGGAGTTAGGGCAGTACATGTGGATAGCATCAGGACACCTTAATTTGGCTTGAAATGTTGGCCATGGTCAGTTCCTTCCTGCCTTTAATCTGATTAATTACCATTCTGACTTCATTATTGCTTATTTGCAGCATTTTTAAAATAATGAAAATGTGATAAGTAAAGTAGCTGTCTGCTTAGCAATGTGTTCCCGTTTGATTCCGGGAGGATTGGAACAATAATTGCATATGATCCGATCCTCACTCGTTATTGCTTTCGATTTCACAGACAATATTTTTTCCCAGTTTGCTTTCTCTAGTCCGCTGAGCAGAGCATTTTTTCTTTCATACTTGGCCTCTTTTCTCTTCTTGGGTCCTTTCTGAGATTGCTGAATTGATCAGTCAGTAGCTTGCCTTCATCTATAAACCAGGCGAACTGATCCATACTGCTACTTCAGATTGAATTGGCGGAGTGTACACTTCCCTTCCAAAACCGGCACTCTGAAGAGCTACTTCGTCAAAAACATTTCCTAGTACATGACTCTAGCGAATTCTATGAGTCTGCTGTTAGTAATTCGATATGATGTTGGCTACTCTTAACAAGTTAGCCTCGTATAGGCTCGGGAATTGGAAATGCTCTATCAATTTGCGGTCTATTTGGTTACGAAAGACTTCTTGTTGATAGCCTTATATCTGTGAGGTTCTTTTTTCTGAGGTATCTCGGCCGCCAGTCTGTCTGAAGTTTTCTTTGGTATTCTGCTAGATAAGCCGGCTTTGGTGGTTTCCTTTCCTGCAATTTAGGGTTGATTGATTGATTGAAAACGTGGGACTGCACGAAATCCATGGAATAATTTACGGGTACGGGGTTAGTATGTGTGAGAAGACCACTTTCCTCTGGTGGGGGGAAATCTATGTCTAAAATAAATAAAGCGGCACAACAGCTCTTGGAGAGCAAAGGCCTAAGTTGCTTACGCTCTTCAACAATTCTCTGAGTGCGTGTGAAAAATTGAGGCAAAAGTTGAGAAGCACTTTTTCTTGACAGATTGATACTCTTGAAGGTGTTGTCAGTTCTTCGCAGGAGGCAGTACCCGGGAAAGATGGAATATTAACTTTATGGGCACGAGCAGGGTTCGAACGCATGCGTTCTGCGTGCAGCCAACGCACATAACCACTAAGTCTCATGACACTATGTCTGGTTAACATAAAATCACTGACTACTCCGGTAAATCACGGACGAATCCGGTAAATCGCAGATGAATTCAGTAAGTCACGGAAGAATCCGGTAAATCGAGGAAAAATCCGGTAAATCAAGGATGAATCTGGTAAATCACGGAGGAATCCGTTAAATCAAGGACGAATCCAGTCAATCAATAGGACGAATTCTAGTTACGGGGTTAGTATGTGGATCTTAACACACATATCGTCTGGTTTCATTATATCACTCCGGAGGACACGACTACTAACTTTGAGTTCCTAGATTCAACTACTTTTTGTAGCTGTCCACCTGTGATGCTAACTGGTTGGCGGCGGAAGGTTGGCGATTCATATTTGCTGGAGTCTGGTTAGTAACCGGTCTGCTTCTGCCTCGATTTAGTTAGCGACTGTTTTGTTACTGGTTCGGATAATAAATCAATAATGTCTGCGGCTGTTATTGCTTGTTGTTCCGCATTATGGGGCTCAATTTGGGAGTATAAAATGGTTCGAACTTACTCTAGTTCGGAAAAAGGCTTAAGAAATCTCTCACTCAAGCGTTCAATTGAAAGAAGACTCCTGCTCACTGTTTTAGTAAGTAATAGCCCCTTTATTGCTTCTCGAACAACATGAAGCACTTCTACAGCAGGTACAGCAATTTGTTACTTGAATTCTTTTTTGGATCAATACCAAATCACCGGATTTCCGAAGACGTCAATACTGTACCTGTATCTCTCTAAAGATTCGTAATCGACTTCGAAAAAGGTCATGCATGAGTTGCAATTTTATCACATAGTCTTAAAAAATTCGACTCTTAAATATGGCAACATAATCCTTAAAACCAGACCACCCTAACCAACAAAAACCGCAATCAGAGTGGTTCTTTCAGTTAAATGTGACATTATAAGAGGATGATGGCACACATATGTACATTCAAGCACATTCATTTGTCCGTCCTTAGTTCACATTGCAATATTTTATTCATTACTTTCATAGCGGGCCTGGTTTGAGCTTGATGCCCCATTTAACTGATTTCTTTGGTTTTTTGTTTGATTTGTTTTTATATTTTAAACTTTGTCAAGCAACAGATCTCTTTTATTTTTACTTTAATGGACGGAGCCCTGAAAGCCTATATCGATTGTCATTCTGTGAAAGAGTGTATACCCTACCTATATATATGCCACAGTATGTGAAAGAGTGCTTCGTGCACTCCTAACCCCTCTACCCTCAGCTTGTGAAATTTCAAGAGTTTATTTTTTAAATTGAGCCTAATTACTTTTTGACACTTCCTTATAGGTACTGTTCTTGCCATATCATTACTTATGGCAAGGACAAGTATACGTGCAACTGACGCAAATGGTTGGATTGCCCCATATACTTCACAATGAATGAGTGATATTCCAAAGTGATTAAGGAAAACTCCTGCTTCGAATATTCATCAAATATTATGGAGCTCGTTGAAATGAATAAAATATGTCGTTGGGGGGTAGAGAATGTGGCCTACAGAACTGTCAGTATGTCAGTTCTTGGAGAAATTTTAGTAATCGATGGGCTTTTCCGGTTGAAATTGAAGATGGTTGATATTGAGATTTTGGGGATGGGTGGAAGGATGAAGTTTCTATAAGGATCATGTGTCACTCCTGGAAATATTGATTGAGAATTATTGAAGAAGGGGAACTGGCATTATTTTTGTTTTTTAATATCGACTCGACTCTGTTCCGACTTCGAGTAATGACAGCACTTAATGTGACAAATGAGAACATTTAATTATTATTGGCATATCTCAATCCCGAGTCGGGTTGAATAATGGAATTATTATTATTCAATAAATTGTTGGAATAGAAGAAGTAATTTCAGTAATTCGATGGGGCACAAATGTTCGATATCAGGGGTAATTAATTGATTGGATAATAATTCTGAAATTGAGTCATTTTTATCCACTAACCTCACACACTTTGTTCTAATTTCTAGAACAATAATGAAATTCCGTATAGGTACATATTTTTTTGTCAAAATTTATGTTTTTGGATAGCTAAAAAGATTGCTGAACTAGACACGCTAGAGATGAAAGGCTTAAATTCGCAAACGAACATCGAACTTCATTTTTGGCCATCAACAAAACGCTGCTAATGGTAATGGTCATTTGTGAAAAATATGAAGAATTCATCTTCTTCCTCGGTTCCAACGCTCGTTGATGATGATACTCCAGTCGTTAGCTCTCTCGCGAAAGCTAACCTTTTTGCTAGGCAGTTCGCCTCCAACACTTCGCTGCCAGAGAGTGCCATGACTCCTCCAGTCATTCCATGGGACAAATCTTCTTTCACACTCGTGCTGTAGCGAAGGTCCTAAAAGATCTCACCATGCACAAATCTGCTGGCCCGGATGGTACCCCCGCTATTGTTCTGAAGAGGTGTTCTTCAACGCTGGCAAAACCCTTGCGTAAGCTTTTCCATCCATCCTATTATGCTGGACTCGTTCCGAGTAGTTGGAAAATAGCATTTGTCCAGCCTTTACCCAAAAAAGGCGAATTCTCCTCTCCCTCGAATTATCGTCCGATTGCACTTACGTCCCTTCTTTCTAAGGTCATGGAAACGCTGAAAAATTATCAGCTTAAGAAATATCTTGAAGAACGAAAGCTTATTGACCGGCAGTACGGCTTTCGCAGCAACAGGTCCACTGGTGATTTGATTGCATATCTCACTGAACAGTGGAACAAATCTTTACATCACTTTGGAGAAAGTAAGATTGTTACACTTGATATTTCAAAGGCATTTGATAGAGTTTGGCACCAGGCTCTCTTATCGAAAATGAGTGCTTTCGGTATTGATGAATTCCTCTTTCGTTGGATTAGAAATCTTGTTTCGAACCGTTCTATACAAGTTGTATTGGAAGGTTTCAAGTCTGAAACCCACAAAATAAATGCTGGTGTGCCCCAGGGCTCCGTTTTGTCTCCGACCCTCTTTCTCATTTTTATAAATGATCTCTTGTCTGTTACTTCTAGTTCAATAAATTGTTTCGCTGACGATAGTACCCTTAGCTTTTCATATTAATTCCCAGGCTCACATCCTTCCTCTTCAGGTATGCAACTGCAACGACTAACTATGATAAGCTCATTAAACTCTGACTTAAACAGCATTGTACAGTGGAGAATAAAAAACCGCGTAGAGTTTAATGCTTCGAAAACTCAATGCTGTCTTGTATCGTTGAAGCGAGATATATCTCCCCTGCCACTTTCCATGAGTGGCACTTGCATCAGTGAAACCCAACATCTTCAGATTCTCGGTATGTGTATCACCGAACACCTCTTGTGGAATGATCACATATGCGATGTCGCCAAAAATGCCGCAAGATGTTTAGGTTTCTTAAGACAATGCAAGAATTTTTTCCCCTTCTGATCTGGCTACCATCTACAAAACTTACATACGTCCAAAGCTTGAGTACAAATCCCACGTTTGGGCTGGTGCTCCAGTAACGTACTTAACTCTTTTGGACAGTATCCAGAGCAGAGCGTGATTGGGATCATACCATCGTTGAGACATTTACGTCACTTGAACATCGACGTAATGTCTCATGCCTTACCCTCTTTTACTGTTACTTCAATGGTTTATGCTTTAGTGAAATGGCCAGTTGCATTCCTCCCCTTAGATATCCAACCGTAATACCCGCTCCTGCAGGAATGTCCATTAGTTCATCTTCGAACCCAACTTCGGACGACGGTTATTTTCAGAGAATCGTTCTTTAGCCGTACTACGCGAATGTGGAACTCTCTTCCACACTCTGTCTTCCCCAGTTACTGCAGTGTTCAGGAATTCAAGACCAATGTTAACCAACACCTCATCCTAAACCAGCAGTTGTTTCACTGTTACCAGAGGCCATAAATCTTGCTGCTTCGTGTGCCATCGTGCCATCGTGTGCCGCTTATACCTGATGTTACACAGTGTTACCGAATACTGCTGAATCATGCAAGAAAGCTTTACGCAATACCCGATTAGAGTACACCGTATTACGAACCAGTTTCACGATATAACCAGGGAAGTGTAAGCCCGAAGCAGCAGATGTGCAGTGATACCAGAGAAGAATAATAAAATTTAGTTTTATGTAATAAAGAATTCGTGGACTTTGTTACAGCGTTAAATGTTTTTCTTCAGGCAGAACCTCGGCGATCCAGCGAGAAAAACTTCCGCTGGAAACCTTAAGGCACATCACAAAGTGTAGATTCACATGAGCATTGCTTGGAGGCTTAATTTCAATTGCAACTATATGAGAGCACTTAACAAATAAGGAGAAAAAAAAAACGCCTAACCATAGGAAAACAATTAATCAAGGAGTGTCCTCTGTTCAAAGGAGAAGAAAATGACCGATTTTATCGGGGAAAAAAGTAGCTTAAAACACTTTCCACCCTTCTTACTACCACCCTCCTAAGTTTCTCGGTTCTGACGTGAAAGACTAACAAACAAACAAAAGACGATTTTACTTGAATTCAAACCTTCAAGTTGAACAGTATCAATCCAGAAGGTCACATCCTCAAGTAATTTCATTTCACGTACAAAATATTTCTGTATTTGCCTCCGTTCGCAGTCGAACTATTTCCTTCCAACAACCAACCGGAAACTATGTTGTGCAAATAAAAATTCCCTCTCAAATAAATCACGTAACGAATGCAAAAATTCCAACAGCTACTAAAAAAATATTCCCAAAAAGCCCTATTAATCAGAATTGTCACACGTAAAAAAATGTCTTTCCTGATTCGTGCTTCAAAAAAGGGAAGAATGTCAACTTCGAAATTTTCGCTTCTGTACTTAAAAAAATGTGCACGACTCGGTCGTACGAACTTGCTCCTGTATTCCAAATTATAACTCATAAAAAAATTTAATTCGTAAATAAAAATTTAAATTGAAATATCAACCTAAAAAAAAGATTTAATCTGAAAAAAAATTATGTCATATGATTTCTTAAAAAATTATTGATTTTCCAAATTTTTGTTTTAAAAATCGTCGGAGCGGTTTTTTTTTTAAATTAATTTTTTGTATATAAAATTTTTCGAAAATGTCTTAAAATTAATTTGGGTATGCAGTATTCAAGAATGTGTAACTATACATTTTATAAGTATATTTAAATTTTTAATATTTATCCGTTTTTGAGATACAGAATTTTGAAAAAAAAGTTTACAAATATTTTTTAAAAATCCAAATTTTTTTTTGAAATTTTTTTGAATACAAAATATTATTTGGGCAATATACACGTACCTTAAAAAAAAATTACTCTGATCGGACTTTTATTTTCCGAGAAAATCTGATAACAAAAAAACGGTTCTATGGGCGGTACCGTTTTGGAGCAATACAAAAAAAATTTTCTTACATAAAATACATCAGAGTTTTAAATAAAAATTTTCAAGGAAGTTTAAAAAAAATCGTAGGAACCATTTTTGAGAAAATTGAAACTTTTGGTTTTTGGCCAAAAAAATCGTATGGTGGCTACCCTAAATTTTGATCTTAAAAAAAAAATCAAAAAAACGACCCACGCGAATTCGCTCAAACCCTTAATTTTCAAGTTTCAAGTCAATCGGACCAGAGGTTAAGGCTGTAGATGCGTTTACAGACAGACAGACAGACAGACGGACGGAATCGCCGGACCCACTTTTTTCGACTTCTCTATCATCGTAATGTCATATCTCATCATTACCTAAATTTTTTTTTTTTTACGAATTCAATACTTGCCATATATTCTAATATGTCGCAAGTAAAAATGGAAAATTTACCAAAGGTCAAATTCATATTCCTACAAAAATCCTTAATTCGAATACAAAATCGACACAACAAAAAAACCACCGCAAACATCTCTGACGCACGACAACTACAATGTTAAAAAAAAAAAAATATTAAATAACCACAACGACCGACAGTAGGTTGTTCCTATTCGTGTTTTCACTCCGACTACGAACAACAGAGCAAAAATTCAAAATTCACAATCAACAAAGTTACGTAACGATCGATTAATGTTTATCGACTGTAAAATTGAATCCATGCCACGCATACCGAATTTAAAATATCCTTGCATAAGAAAAATACAGAAAATTGAACGAATAAGGACCTCAAAATGGAAATAAAATAAAATCAAACCGATCCGAACAGAGCCCAACCCACTTGGGGATAAGAAAAACTATACTCTTCAAAGCCAAAAAGGTAATGCAAAATTGTTTACATCCTGCTCCTGCTGCATGACAGGATACGTGAGTTGATTGTAGACTCTATACTCCGATGTACCTACACCTTTAATTCCTTGCAAGAACATTTAAATGCTATACACGAGATATATAGTCGTCGTTGGACGGTTGGTCACTACCTATACCTACTTTCGTGCATATTGATCCATGCACACACAATCATAGGAAGGTATAGAAAAAGGACTCCATAATCATTTACAAGGATAAGGATATGGAGCAGAAAGTTTATGAATTCTAGAAATTGGCCGAGATAAGCTCCATGCACACAATAAACCCATGCACACAATACTAGAGCTAGCTCCTGGGTTAGGATAAGGAAAGGACGATATGCTCATTTACATGGCCATCCGTGTCGTAAGGCGATAAAGGTGATTCGTGCGTTAAAGGAACGGAATTGCAATTGCCTTGGAAAAGTCTTCAAAATGGTCGGCCAGAGGGGGCGAAATTATGGCTATGAAGTTAAGTGGTTTGTGTATTGGATGGACAGCAGCAGCAAAAGCAGCAGCAGCAAGGAGCAGCTTTAAGTACGTGCTGGCTGGATGTGTTATGGAAATTAGAGAGCCCAATTGCAGCACTATTCTCGGAATAAAATTACCAACATTCGAAATTAGTTATACCTTCACATCACAGGGCAAGTATAGAGACAATAAGAATGTTGGGTAAGGATGAATTAATGGGGAAGGTTGAATGTTATCCTCTGGGGACCGGACGGTGGTGGTATGGTGTTTCTGCTTTGTAAACAAAAGCGGAAACTATACAAAATGAGAAAACTGTCCAAAATGTTTGCTTTTAATGTCTGCTTATAGTCTGTTGTTTTAAGCGCTGGTATTTCGCTTATAGGCTGAGCAAACACAACGAAAATCATATTAAAACGCAGATAGGACAGCGCAGATTGTTACTTGATCTGTTTTCTAATTATGAAAAGAGGACAGAGCGGGCCAGGCGGTGGTGTCGACGGGCAGTAACACGGGGAATATGGATTAAGGCCTTAAGGCAGGAAATTTCTGTGGGGAAGATTATTGTAAACGTAACTTTGGGCAAGTGGAAAATGGTTTTATGGGTTTTGTTTGTTGATTAAGTGTGGGTCAAATTACTAATTTTGCCTTGAAAGAAAATGCAATATGTTTTTGGACACGATACTCAAGCTGTCTTTAAAATAAGGAAACTTACGAAATTTCATTTACAAAAGCTAGGATTTAAACTTCAAAGTAGCCTTGAATTTAAAGTTTGTATGATATGAGGACTAATACGAAAAATATCGTTAGTGAAACGAATTTTGTATCAGGGTGGTGAACTTTGCACGATCCAAAGAGGGATATCCCCAAGAACAATCGCAGCAAGTTGTCTAAAGCCTATTTTGGCAAAATAGATATTGAAAAGGTATTTGCTGATTCTTATAGTCCAGCTTGACCTTTCTGTGTCTCCTGCACAAATGAAGGAGTTATTGTTCCGATAGTATATGCTCTCATAGGCAGCCTTGAAATCGATGAAAAAATTGTGCGTATCGATTTGGTGGTCCTTGGATCTAGCTTTGTGTGAATATTTGATGAGTGATGTGCTTTCCTGGTTCAGTTACAAATCAGATTGTTTAAGAAAGGACTTTGACGTTCACAAAGTACGGCGGAGAAGAAAGAAGAAACAATGTTACCTGTTAGTTGTACACTGAACAATGTTCATGGGGTTCTGGTTTTTTCTGAATCGAGCACTAAATACCATACCTTATACATTAGTTTGCAAATGCTCTTTTCCAATGATGTACTGCCGCTTTAGAGAGTTCTGCAGCTAGTCGTCTGCTCCGGTCGGTCACCTTGTTGGATTTAAGTTTATAAATTCCTATCTTCACTTCTTCTAACTAAATGGTATAAGGGTAGAGTTTTTAACTTTCTCCGTTAGTATTTTACAGCTTGATATGATATTGGACATCCTTGCAGTCTACAGAGATGATTATTCTATGGAAATCGTTAGTATCGACTATTTTAGAGACTCCCTTCACTCTCTGGCAAACTTCGGCACTTAATCTCTCCTAAAGCAATCTTGTAATAAGAATATCTGCTGCTGCTCATAGTATTTCCTTGTTTTGTTTTGGCTATAATTTGTGTACGATTATCTCCGTATTCGAATAGCATGACTACAACAAACGTACATGAACGCTAAGACATCAATATTGATAGAAGAGTGTCTGAATTATGATCAAACTGGTTTATGGTTAAGGGACCTAACACTCCACGTACGTTCGTCCCCAGAAAATCCGAGACCAAAACATGGAAATCCGGGTCCTCTGATTACTCCATCAAGGCAAGTTTCCGACTGTAGGAAAGCGATCCTTATAGGTATTAGCTCGAAATATCGCTGAAAGTCCCATATATGATGTTCACTAAGTAGTTAGTAATAGTAATAGCGACACTTCTCCACCTCGACGTGTCGACCGATCATGGTTGGCTCTCAGTTTTGATTTAGTCATCGACATGGTGAGTGTCAAATGCCCTATAAACAAAATTTTGTTAGATCTTTGGCCTACCGTGATAATTGCCATTGGACCTGTTAATTACTTCGGCCTACTGCCGCTGCATATAATATCTATCACTGCACTTTAAGGATTTCTTCAAAAAACCAGAGAAGCAAAATCTTCGCTGGAAGAAGGAGAAGCTTCTGCCCGTACTTTAAATTTTTAGTATTAAAGTAGCTAAGTCTTCATTTAAACGAAACCTAAATGTGCTTGGTGAATAAGACCCAATAACTTATAACTAATAGGCTCTTAACTTTAATAGCGCTCCTAGTGCCCTCGAAGAATACCAACCTCAATCTAACAGAGTTCCTCATTAGTTTATTTTACAAAAATTTAACTTGTTAAAACTACCACAGCGACGAGAAACTGCTTCCCGGTTCTCGGCTCGGTCTCTGAATAATGGTTTTGCCATGAATAAACCAGATCCATGTTTGCGTTCCCACGCGTGAAATGCACGGTTGAGGAATTACTCCCGTTTGTATTTCTTATATCAGATCGGAGAGAAGTCCTGGTCGGTTGGAAATATATTTTTAAGAAAATATTTTCTCGGCAAAAATAAATGGGCAGCTCTAAATATATTGCTTTCCCTTAAAAAAATGTCGTATGCGAATGCAAACCTCTCAGTCGTTTCTTTTCTGCACGATGTACACTCTACCGAAGCGAAGCAGAAACTGGTTTTTCCTTGGGACAACAACTCCTTTTATATATTTTACGGTCGATGCTAATAGTGAATTATGCTATTGCAAAAATTAGGGTGACGTGTTGCTGCTTCTTATTTTTCCATTTGGTGTTTTCGTATTATAACCTTGTTTTGTTTTCTCGGTAATTTTCAATCTGCGTCTCGTGGTGGTAGGTTGTTTATTGAGGGAGCGGTTGCATATTTCAAACTTTTTCAGGCTTTACCGTGGGTCCGCTCTGAATTTGTTGAATAAATAAATACGCTGTAACGCTTCGTTACGAGATCTGCGTAGAAGATTTTGGCACTCAAATGGACCCATGTACTAAAAGATCTCAACCAACCTGACGTGTAAAATAAAAAAAATAATTTTTATTTCTGCATGATCGCTCCCTCGAAATATCTACTTTGCCAACTTATTAATCAAGTAGTTTTAATAATTTCACTGTTAAAATTAGTTCATTGCATGGTTAATTCAACTGAAAACATTAATCAAATTAAAGAGAAAAAGCTGTCCTTGACAAACGTGCTAACTGAATCTAAAGTATAACATAACCGTCGATGAGAGTCTAGATTGTTATTGAAAATTGATATTTTTCTTCCCACTTTTCATCACTTTTTTTTTATTTCGCTTTTTTGTTGTTGTGCCTATAGATACCTATCAAAGTGTATTGAAAAGGTATAATATGTAAATTCAATTTGAAATTTTCAAACTCGAGTGTCTGAATGTACTTTGGATAGTGCCTCAAATGTGCATGGGGTTGGGGGTTGTTTTTATTTTTTCTTCATTCACTTTGGCAGGATTTCCTTTGCATGGTATGTAAAATGTGAGCAATTATTATTGAAATTGAATTGAAAAATAAATTATTGAAAAGCGAATTTGTGTGTCAAATGAATTTTCGTTCTCTTCCACCCCACCTAGTCTCTGTCAGTTTCTGTTTTGAAGAGTGTATCAATTTCTTTTGAAGCCATTCATTTGATACAAAATATCAAAGTTGGCATTTCAAAAGGAAAATGTGTTTTACTTTTCGATATTTTTTTTTTACATCTAATCAACAGACAATATTGCATATTGAAAAGGCTTCATCACATATCAGCGAATGTGAAAGTCCTCGAAGAGGAATTCAAAGCGATGTTTTTATTTTGTGATATCGATCTCAAAAGCTAAGGGTCTTTTTGACGTTGATTATTTCTTATAGCAGCAGAGTTAGATTGATTAAGTAAAAGAGTAGTAGTAGAATTTTGTTGCGTTTGTCTTGCATTTACTTACTTCAGTCGTCATTATTTTAAATTCGCTCTACATGACCCAACCACCTAAGTCATTTCATTTACTGTTCTGGCTAGGTCTTAGTCACTCTATGTTCTTCTTTAAGATTTTCCAGAAGGAACAAAAAAATGACGTCAAATGTTTTCTCTCCAAGCAGCGCACAGAGTCTTCTTCTGATGTTGTCAAGGTCCATATCTCTGCAATATACCTACATGAGGACCGATGAAAAGATGGTAGGTAACGATTTGAAGTTCCTGGGTATAATCCAATATCTTTCGTAGAATGAATATGTGATCGATGGTGGACTTTCCTGGTTTGAAGCCACACAGATAAGGACCTATCAGGTTTTTGACGAAAGGGGATCTCCTTGGGCATACGATGCTGAGGTTCCATTCGTCGGTAATGCTTTGCTCCTAACAAACCTTGTAGATTTGCATACTCCAAACCAAATCATCTCCAGTTGTTTCTAACTGTGGTTTCACTACGATGTACCTTTGATGGTATCTACTGGTTTCGGTTCGGAATAAAGAACCCCTGGTGGTTTTTTTCAACTGTTTGTAAAACTTTCGAACCTCGTTCTTGTTGTTACATTCCTCTACCTCGTCGATCGCGCGCTTCTCATGCTCCCTTTTTTGTCTAAGAAGTTTTTGCTCCTCTCTCTCCTCCTCTTTCTACTCGCAGAGCTCGCTATTGGCTCGAGTCTTCTTTGCAGCACCGGCCGCTTTGTATGCCTCTTGTGCAGCTGCATATGCTCACCGGCACTCAATCCAGGGCAGTTTCGCAGTTTTGTTATCGGTTCTCTGTATTTTGTGCTGACAGCAAAGGCCGTCTAATTAGGTTATCGGAGACACGATCGGCAAAGGATCTAGAAATCTCTTGCGATTGGAGCCGTTTTACGATCAGGAAATTTTCTAGTCCCGTTGTAAAAATCGTGATGAGGAGATAGCGTACTTGCTACCATTAATTCGAATCGAAATTTTAGCCTTAATGCGGATTGGCGTGGTGCGCTCCTTCACATGAGTCGAAACTTAAAACCTTCCTCCTGAGACGAGTCCAAACCCAATTACAGATCTATGTACACCCAAATAGACGCTGTTTGTTCTCGATAGCAGTTGCTGTTCTTCATTTTAGGACCAGACATCGGCATTTCTTAGATGGCGGTTATGGGACCTAACGTTCCAAGTGCGAAGTCGAAATTCGGTATTCTTAAATCTTGCGTTTGTTGTCATCACTAATTTCGACCGTATCCGAGGCTTGTTGGTGGCTCGGAACTCTATTATCCTAACGTGGCCGAGCAGTCACACTGACGCACGACCCCCAACCTTTAGTTGAACTCCAAAGACAGGGAGCCGGCCAAAACCGCCCCCTGGGCCTGGGCTGCGAATATGTCGTAGAAGCTCTATAAGGTGTTCACTAGGTAGTTAATCCTGACTCTGGAACTAGACCTGACTCCCTGACTGGATTGTAGACGCCACCGTTGATCTTATCTGAGGAATACTTCCGCTGCCACCTGTTGTAGAAAGGAGGCATGCCTTGTTGGATACATTGCTCTTCCTCCTCTCCCTTTTGCAGCCACCGAACTCTTCCCAAAGGGGCTGGAACCCAATCTTCAGAGACAGAGCTTGCTGTAGACGCTTGTGTCAACTTGAATGCACCGTGTCTACTCTTCGAACATTTCACTATGAACGATAAAAAATTATATTTTAAGCCGTATAGAGGTTTGTAGTAAAAATGCTTTTCACTTCTCACTTTTAATTTCATTTCTTTTGTCCAAATTTTCACTTTCCATTCCTCTTTCGTAACTTTCAACAAAATAATTTTTCCCCCTCGTGATTGCCTCATGCAGTACATCTATATATTATGTTGAATGACTTTGGATATTGTAAATGCTTCACGCATAACCCACATACATAAACCTTGATAGCATTCACATTCCACAACACAAAACATCCTATACGACAATACATTCTACAAATAGTCTAAAGAACTTGTAAGACTGCACTCGAACGAGCCTCGGTGCGGCAAGTTCCGTTCCAACAATATCAACTTAGGATGCACCGAGATGGTTTTGTTAGGTAATATCAGATGCACTTAGTGCGCTAATTTGCGACGAGCGACGACGCGTCATCGTCGCGACGATGATACAAGGACACCCCACTGTCATGTCGTGCATGCATCGATTGGGTCGATGAAAAAGCTTTTCATCATTGTCTCCACACATAGACCTGCAAATAGGATGCCCTTGGATACCTCCCCCGCCGTCCGTAGTTAAGCGAGTGTAACAATGACTGTTTTGGCCCATTGAAACATTTTCAAAGTACAAGCACGATGATTGATTTAGCTGAAATTGAAATAAGAGGCTTTCAAACTAACCTCACCAATACGATCGACTTAAAGAATTCATAAGGGGGGCGTTTCGATATATGAAGTACAGGCCTGACAAAAGCAGAAAACAACATTGACTTGACACCGACGAAGGCAGAAGGTAGAGTACAAACGAGCTGGTTGCATCAATGTCACTCAATTTTGAGTGAAGTGTGCGCTCGATGGCTGACTTGCTTTTCCACGAATTTGAGCACTAGAACGAATAATTTATGTTTAATTATTTTCACTTGATGGCAATTGGGTTAGGAAGCCACTGACACATTACCACACTGACACATTGCCATTATGCTAGTGACTTGCGCTGCACTCTCTCCATTTAGTCGATTCACCACATCAAATATAGATGGAGTGACAAACGCATTCTGGCCTATTTTATAAGGGTTGCGAATTTCTACAGACCCGAAGAGGCGAAGGGTATGAAGATATTGAAAAAAAGGGTCACAAAAGTGATGCCACACGAAATTAATTTTGCACGATAAAGTGCGGGAGCGCAGGCAGCAATTATGGCAATTTATGGCATGGACGTGGACGTTGAACGATGACGATGCCGACCGACACGACGACGACGCATCAGGATGGTAATCGTGTCGCATTTCACTCGAGTTTCGAACACAGCGACAAAGTAGTATAGTATGTAATTTTATGAAATTGATTGAGGGTTAAATGTGTATGGGCCGTCTGTAGTGTGCGGTTAACAGGGTCGTAACTGAGTGGCAAATACTTTTAATATATTTTTATTTGGGTAATTGCCATTGGTGGTGTTGGCTGGAAGCTTTTAATGATTGATTTAT
Source organism: Sphaerophoria taeniata (assembly GCA_943590905.1). NCBI lineage: Eukaryota > Metazoa > Arthropoda > Insecta > Diptera > Syrphidae > Sphaerophoria > Sphaerophoria taeniata. The sequence goes on along the minus strand of OX016540.1, from coordinate 218,400,160 downwards.
TGGGTTTTGCTAATGCGAATTCATTTATCTCGTAAATGTCAAACAGGAAACAGTTTTCCGGTCATTTTGCATAATTACCTTTGGAAAATGACAAAGAACTGCCAATGTAGGTTATAAGAGCGAATGCAACTTCGCAACCTTTTGACTTTCGATAAAACAAAATCAATACCAAAGTGAATTCCCTCCATAAAAGGGTATAAGCAACGCATCAAATTCAATGACAATTTGGACAAATCAAGAATACTAAAGGAACAAGAACGAAGATGGAATTTGCTTAGGAAGCGAATTGAAAATCGTGCGTGCAACGATTTGGTTTCCCATTTATCAAATTAAATCTATCTGCTTGCTGTTTTTGTCGTTTTATCAACTTTTGGTTAACCTTGTTCTTTTGTTTTTCTCAGCTGAGTCCAGGTTTCTCCGAGGAAAGAACAAAATAAAACTCGGTTTTTAAAGAAAGATTCGATTCAAATTTATTTATTGAAGTACAAAAGATTATAAACGGCGGATTCCCAGAACAAGGATGGGATTCAATCCCTAGTTCTAGGAATTTAACGTAGGGATAATTGCCCTAGTTCCGACAGTATATGGAACAATAATAATACTACTAATACTACAATGGGATAATTTCCCTAGCCTTGACGAAAATTGGGATTTAATCCCTAGTCAAGGCGATAAAGGCCGAAGCAAAACTTTATTCGAGGCTTCTTATGGCGCTAACCAAAAGATGCCTCAAAAATACTCTGAATAAATAATATTTATTGTACAGAGCACCTCGACGGTCGACGACCGAATGAATTCTGATTTTCATGGTCGATATCACTCCTACTTGATATATTTCGAGTAACAAGTAGGAGTGAATTGAAAGAAGACAGAAAAGTACCAATCAAGCAGTTGCACATGCGACCATGTAACTTCTGTGTTGCTGCTTGTCTGCTTTCGTTGTTCGTGTGTTTGTTGTTGTTTCATTTTGTGATCTGCTATTGACGGCGCGGCGGTTGTTGTTTGTATACTTTGGCTGTGGTTTGTTGTTGTTTTAATTTTAGTTGTACCTATGCTTCTATTGATGGCTGTTGTTGGTTGTTGTTTGATTTTGGCGCTATGTTGTGCGTTGTTGTTTTGCTTTCGTTATGAATTTGTAACTTCGTTAAAACCTTTAGGTAATCCTCGTTGCTCTTTGCTATGAACTTCTGACCAACTTCTTCTAATAATTCGAGTTTGCGTCAGAAGAAAAGACAGTCGCAGGATCCCAATGACAAACATTAAAAATAACGTTTTTGAAACCATAATTAAATTTGTTGTGGTTATATCTTAAATTTAAAGTTTAAAATTTAATCAGTGATGATGTTGAATTAAAAAAAATTTGAACCGTCGTTTTTATTTCCTCATCCAATTCAATTTATTTTTTGACGACGAAAAATTCCAGTTCCTTTCTTTCTTTTATTCTTGACAATAATTTTTTCACCTTCCAGTCGATTTCGTACATCTTAAGAGATTTTACGAACCCTCGTCACGTTTTTATTTTATTTTCTGAACAGAAACAAAACAAAACAGAACGAAAAAAAAGAAATTGCCTGAAATAGAAAAATATATAAAATTTTTGAAGTACTTTGTCTTCCTTCCTTTTTAATTCAAACAACGTCTGATAATTTTGGACATTATCTCTCATTCCTCTTCTGTTTCTGTTATAAGGGTCGTTTTCCGTCAAACATAAAGCATACACAGAAAAAAAATTGGTGAAACAAAAATAAACAAGCGCAGACCGGAAGTAGAGATTCTGTTTTGTGGCATTAAAACTTCCGGCCATCAGTTCGTCTCAATTTGAACAAAAGTTATTTTAACAAAGTCGTAATATGGTCATACTTCCCACCCGGTGCGTGGTGGCAAACGGAAAAGTCCATAGAGAAACCCACACTCGAATAAATCATGGAACATGCCGAGCGTTTGAAAACATATATGAGAAGCAATCGTTGAACAAATTTGTCCACAAACTTTTTCCAATAAAAAAGTGTAATTAAATTTAATAGCTTTTAGTTGCATATAGAGGTCATTTATTTTGGGTGTTGGTCTTTCAACATGTGATTTTAACAATAAATGGTTTGAGAATTGATTTTTATAAATTTCAACGCAGCTATTTTTGTGTTCTTTCAATGAAAAAGTTTCTTTCGAAGCTCAGAAGTAAGTTCTTTGAGCTCATAAAAAAAAAACTCACACACAAGAAAACTTATAAAGACTAAAGATTCTTCCTAACTTTGACAGTTGCTATACGTTTGTCTAATTGGTTGCTGTCCTTTATTCAGTCTGATTTTTCTTATCTTCTTATCTTATGGTTCGTTCCGTTAATCTTTACTATCGTTGTTTTGTCGTTGAAGTTTCGTAGTTGGAATTCGATGGAAATAGTGGAGATCATTTCAGAACCAGCGATACAACTTTACTCCAAATGCAGTAGATCTACTGCGTTTTTCGCTAAAACCAAATCTACTGCCACTAAATCCAATCTACTGCATTTTTCTTCATTAGTTATTATAATTTCTTTTGCCTCTGTGACAGAAATTCCTTTTTTAACTTGATTGTCCTCACATCATTCAACGATTCAGCATGCTTTTCATGCACGTCGACGTCTCCTTCTTTTGTGTATGGAAACTATATTCTATATAGCATGTTCTATTTTGTTTTATTCTTCTCTGTACAAAAATATTTAGGCCGTGTGCGAATTGCAATAAAATGTGTATTAAAACTTGAAGTTCGCTTAAATTTTGACACTGCGTTGCGTGGTGAAACTTGTGGTAGATGGTTCTATGCCTTCAATATTACCTATCATTGATTGCTATTGCTTCCACTGCATAACTTGCAGTAAAAAAAAAAGATAAATATTGTCAGTGGAGGGCATTATTTAGAAAACAAGATCTTTTTTGGAAATATTATGATTGTTTAGATTACTTAAAATTTTAAATAAGATCTTCTGGAGGGAAAATATTGGCAGCATTTTGTAAATATTGTTATGCTCACTCCCGCAAAGTAGTGGGTGAAGGGAAATAATCCACGGGAACTAACTCCACTGAGAGTGGGTCATTAGCCCCGAAACCCATTTTCAGGACTTCTAACTTCCGGACCAGTTTCCCTGCGCCATGTATAAATGTGTGAACTTAGTTCCCATTAGAAAGTGAACTAAGTTCTCACCGTGCATGGGAACTAACTACACTTTACAAAAGTGGAGTAAGTTGTTCTCACTTGATGGGAAGTAAATCCCTCAGTGGAGTTAGTTCCCGTGGAGTTATTTCCCTTCACCAAAGTAGTGCTGCTGCGGAGAGAAAATCTTCACTAGTTACCAGTATAAAAACAAAAACAAGAAATAAGATAAACCTTACTTCAGTTGAAAACATAATTTTATGCAAGAAAATGATGATTAATATAACAGTTGGTTGCTAGAAACGGCGCAGTGTCATAAGTCCGTAGGTCATAAGTCCGTAAAGGACTTTTGACCCACTTAAGTGAGTCAAAAGTTCATAAATCGATTATGAACTTATAACCCACGTAAGTGAGCCAAAAGTCCGCAATAAAAAGAGCCATAAGGTCTTAAACAAACTAAGATTGAATGAAATAAAAAATACAAACCCAGTTTCAGAAAAACCCGAATGAAGTGACGCTTACAAGTCAGAGCTACAGTTTTTTTTACTTCAAATTCACCCTCTTACAAATCAAATTCACCCTTTTACAAATCAAATTCACCCTTTTACAAGTCAAATTCGCCCTTTTACAAATCAAATTCACCCTTTTACAAATCAAATTCACCCTTTTACAAATCAAATTCACCTTTTTACAAATATCTTCATTATAAGTACAGGGTGAATTTGATTTGTAAAAGGGTGAATTTGACTTGTAAAAGGGTGAATTTGAAGTAAAAAAACTGTATCAAGGTAGATATGTTGTAAAAAAAAAGACCAGCTAGTAGGTAAGTGAAAGGAACGCAACAAATAACAATTTTCGGAAGCATTCTCAGAGAGAATGACTCCAAAGAACCGTAAGCTTTGGGTCAGAATTTCGTAGGAAATTTTGACGGACTTTTGACTCACTTAGGTGGGTTATAAGTTCATAATCGATTTATGAAGTTTTGACCCACCTAAGTGGGTCAAAAGTCCTTTACGGACTTATGACCTACGGACTTATGACACTGCGCCGCTAGAAACCATCAGATTACCCTGGATTAAGCGAACATTTTCAAAATTTGAAAAACTCGAAAAACTCATTGGTTTTCAAAATTAAAACTGCATGAAATTTTAGGTGCACTTATTTTCAAATGGAAAAATGGAAAATTTTGGATTGGGAACTCATAAAACTCTGCGAGAGCACGAACAACTTTAAGACCTAAAATCAAGTTTTTGCATAGAATTTAAGGTGCATTGGTATGTTTGTATGTCCGGCCGGGACTCTTTATCCGCTCAATCCTCAATGAATTTTTCTTTTCAACGAACTTTGCATTTTACTGCATGCTTCAATGAAAGTAGAAAGTTAGAAAGCTTGGCAAAATTCAGGTATGTAATGTAGTTCTCTATTTCAATTGGATTCAAGCAAATCACATTGCATTTAAACAATATCTGTGCTAACCATAATTATTCTGGGGTTGCTCTGAAGGATGCCGAGACCAAGTTCGGTGGAAAATTTGTTGCCAAGCTAGAAAAACTTCATATATCTTTGAAATTGGAAATATCTGTGTAAGACGCGCTTCATTATGGTAAAACGTGATTAGCTAAAGATAAGTAGATATGTATAAGCAATGAAATGGATGCATGCTGTTTTGCTTTTATGACCGGTATAGACTCTTAAGCCGCCCACGGAATTTGTTAAAAAAAATTGTACAGTACGCATAGCTTAGCCGAGTCATGGTTCGTGTGAAAATAATGGGAAAGTGGACAAATGCAAACAATAAAATGGTAGTCGTAAATTATACTTTTTCAGTAATTGCTTTTCTAACGGAACAATTATGTAAGTGAAAATTTAGGAAAACGAGATTTTTTCTTATATATTTTAGATTTGATTTGAAGGCAATCGAGACGAGGTTCGCGGGGTCGGCTAGTTAAATATATTTTGTATGAATATCAGGGCACGGTAGTGCCTAGCCAAGTTCTAGCACTACTCCCTTTTGACAGGATCGAACTCAAGCACATTTTTAACCCCCCATAACTTTTGAACTCATAGAGTTAGAAGCTTAAAATTTGAATTACGTATTAACTTCATGGGCGAACATAATTTTATAGAACCACTACTTCCTGAGATATTGAACAGTAAAAATTTCAAAAACCGTAATTGACTGACTGACTGACTGACTCACTGACTCACTGACTCACTGACTCACTGACTCACTGACTCACTGACTCACTGACTCACTGACTCACTGACTCACTGACTCACTGACTGATCATCAAAATTATGAAGCACTTCTCAAAATAGCAGAATCTTGAAATTTGGTACAATGGTAGGTTTTTGGGTGTATACAAAGGAAAAAATCGAAAATTTCAATTTGCTTATTCAGGGGGCGTGGTATCCGCCCACTTTCTAAAACTGGTCGCAGGATCTTGAAATTCGGAATTCTAATAGAGTTTTGGTTGAATATAAGGAAAAATATAAGCAAAATATTTTGGTTTCATTTAGGGGCGTGGTTTCCGCCCACTATCTTGAAACGGTCGTAGGATGTTGAAATTTGGAATTCTTGTAAGGTTTTGGTTGAATTACATAAAAAAGATGAGAAAAAAATCTATTTCCATTTAGGGGCGTGATATCCGCCCACTTTGTTAAAATGGTCGAAAACGTTTAAATTCGAAATTCTGATAGGGTTTCGGTTGAGTATAAGAGAAAATATAAGTATTAAAATGCAGTTTCATTAAAGGGGCGTGGCTGCCACCCATTTACTTAAAATGGTCATAGGATGTTGAAATTTAGAATTCTGGTTTGTTTGACTTCATAAAACTCCATGAGTAACTTTCTTTAGTGGTTTCACAATGGACCCTTAGGGTCTAAATGTGACATCTAGACAGCCACTCTAACCTAACCTACCTATTATTTATTTATAAATTGGCAGAGCAATTATATTGTTAAAGTTTGCAAATTGCTAGCTTTTTAAGTTGTTTCGAGGTTCATGCTTCCATAAAAAAAAACCTTGCAAAAAGATGTGAAATCAGAACAAAAACATAAAATGTTAAAAAGGAGCCAAGTTCTCTTATGTACGAACAACACTGTGTAAAAAGTCAGCCACCAAAAGTAATGAGATCTAAAAGAACACCAAGTTCTTACATGTAAAAGTGTTATATTGAATATTTTAAATCATAGAAGATAATACAACAATATTAAAAGAAAATATAAAATATGTAGTTTGGATGAAAATTTACAATTTACGTCCATTTTATCGTCGACAAAATCGTCCATCAGAGCAGTTAATTCGATTAACCATGGAACGTTTTCACACCATGTTTACTCTAATTCATAGCTAGTTATTAGAGCTATTGCTCTTGTAGAGTAGTAGAATGAGTCCATCCGCCATCGAGCACAGGAATTGGATCTGTGTCCTTTATGGAAGATTTTGCGGAAATCTTGGTTTGCGTGCTTACAAAATCGAACTCGTGCAAGAATTGAAGCCAAACGATCATCAAGCAAGGCGTAGATTCGTCGAATGGGCCCAAAACGAAATGGCCGTTGTTCCCTTTTTTTCATAAGGGAATTTTGTTTAGCGATTAAGCGCACTTCTGGTTATTCAACCTACGTCAATAAACAAAACTGCAGCATTTGGAGTGAAGCTAATCCTCAAGTGTATGTCAAAACATCGTTACATCCAGAAAAACTGACTGTTTGGTGTGCTTTATGGGCTGGTGGAATCAAAAACGATGATGGCCACAACGTTACAGTCAATGGTGATCGGTATAGAGCCATGATTACTAACTTTTTCATTCCTGAATTGAACAATCATGATGTCCAGGAGCTGTGGATCCAACAAGACGGCGCAACATGTCACACAGCAGACACGTTTGGTGATCGCCTAATTTCACGTTTTGGATCTGTGAATTGGCCTCCAAGATCCTGTGATTTAACACCGCTAGATTATTTTCTGTTTGGTTATGTAAAGCAATTGGTCTATGCGAATAAGTCACAAACGCTTGACCATTTGGAACACAACATTCGCCGTGTTATTGCCGATCATGTCAATCGAATATTCCATGGTTGTTTTATTGCAATTTAAAGTTCTATACCTCTAACAAAAAAACACCCTTTATAAGCTTTCAAAGTTCTTATGAACCCGATCATCGAATCCTTGTACCATGTCGTTACATAGTAGACGGTAAAGACCGTGGCGAGTGAACAGGCTTAACTTTTTGGGGTTGAGTTCTCATAAAACTATTAAAGTACATGCTACGAACAAGGAATATGGTTTATTGCTGAATGCTGTGCATAGGACTCGAAAATGTTTAGACAATAATTTTAAGATACTTGGGGAGACCAACTACTTTGAAATAAATATAAATTCGACAAATGACAAATATCAGAATTTTCCTATCCAAAAGACAATCTTCATACTGAAGAGATAAGTAGAAAAACTCTTCAGAATGAGAAGGGCAAATGCAGCAGGAGATTCAACTCAACGAGCAGTATCAGCGTAGGATATAGACTAGTCGTCTTATTCCGGTTCCATCAGTTATATCAATTCACTTTAGTTGATTGCCCCAATTCTGGAAATGGAAAACAATGAGAATCTACCTTTTTGGACCACTCCAACCAAAAAACTGAATCCTGTTTACCCACTTCAGAATTGATGAGTCTGGCGATGTTCAAACCAAAACATTTCATCAAACACTCTCTTCTGCCGGAGAGTAGGTACACACATCAATCAAAATGGAACAGGACCATAAGACGAAGAACGGTCCTTCTTGAAGAAAAGGCATTTAATAAATTGATTTTTTCTTTCTCTATCTGATCAGAGCAGGAGATTTGATTCATGTGGTTCGACCCGTAAGTCAATTGAAAAAGAATGAAGTGGAAACTTCAGCAATATTTCGTGATGCCACTTTTGATTTTCCTTCAAGAACTCTTTCCATACTCTTTATTTTCCACTCATTCATTCTTGTGATAGACAGCATACATACATTTTATAAACTCTTTCGCTACTTAGCCCAATTGTTTTGACTGTCTTATTATCAGAAAAAAAATATCGTCTCCATTAGACTGTAAAATTCTTGTTCCATTAAATTTGAAATGGTTTTCGTTGTACCATAGAAAACCTGGAACCTGTAAGTCGCATTCCAGCCCTTTACTCAAATCGTACGACTTTTTATTGGATCTCTAAACGCCAAGACCAAGTTTCGACGGTTTCCGTGTCACTCCGTATGTGTCGCATTTGTTGAACAATAAAAACAAACAAAAAAGAAATAAAAGAACGCAGAAATACATGAACAGGAACCCTTCCTCTTATCAGAAGGCATGAGCAGGTGATACACACTCCTTCATACTTAATGTCAGTCACTTATTCACTCTGATTTTGACTAAGGACGGCTGTGCCATGTGTCCTAAATTGACATGAGAAACACTCTCGCACTCCGGCAGTGTGGGTATCCAATAATTTTCGTGCATATGACACAGCAGCTGACTTGAAGATGCATGTAAGGGTAAACCCTCTACCTCTACATTCAATTCCGAAACAAACAGAAAACACGAAAGTGACATAGTCGTCGACTGAAGTGACTTTTGGTGATGAATGATGAAAGGAAAAGTGTTTTCAAAAGAATAAATTGGCAAATGATGACAGTTAAAAGATGATGATTGAGAGGCAAGATTTTGAACCCATATTTGAACTCATATCGATTGTTTGGATTTAGTGAAATGCAACACAAAAATAAGAGTTGGAAAATTTGTTACATCTATTTGAAGCGGAAGTGACAAATACCTCCTTTGTTGGATTAGAAACTTTCGTTCGGATTCAAGTCTAAAATCCAAAACAAAAATGGTGTCCCCAACCCTCTCTCTCACTGTTTTAAATGATTCGCATCCCTCTTCTTCGAATGTGGAACTGCAACGACAAAATGTTGAGCTCATTGAAATCCGACTTTAACAGTATTGTACATTGTACCCAATGCTACACCTTGAGCCATATGCATAAACGGTAGTAAATGCTTTTACTAGTCAATTTTGATAGTATTTACTTTTTTTCGTATGCATAAACTTCAAGTAAATCTATATATATAAAAGAAAGTCGTGTTTTCTACAACACTTATAACTGGAGATCTGCTGGACCAATTTTCATGGTTTTTGATTCGTTGGATTTGTTTCCGCCCCGAATAGCAGAATACATCTAAAAAACAATGAATACATATCCACGGTAGAGGTCATGAGTGACAAACAAAATTTATAGTTTTTAAATCACAACAGCAAAATATATCAAAACGACCTTTGAACATTTCGTCAAATATTTTTATATTCATCTAAAAAATAAAAATAAATGTCAGTGAAGAAAATATACAAATGTATATTTGTCAAATATTGTTTTCCCATAAAAAACGTACACTTGCCGTCGATATTTCTTCCTGTTTTGTTTGTTGATTTGTTGCTTTTGGGATATGGCGTGGGAAGCGGGTAGTGAATTAGCGGGTATAGCGCATAGCGTGGTGACGGGTAGTGGGAGTGAGTAGCGGTTAGTGTGTTGAAGTAGAAGGTAGCGGGAAGCGAGTAGTGTTGAAGCAAGTAGCGGGTAACGGGGTACAGTTTTAGCGGGTAGTAGGTAGCTCTGGAGGGTAGGAGGGTAGAAGACTGCAGTGTTGCACGCGTTTTTGATGCATATGTTCCACTGTTGGTCATTTTCTAATAAGTTCAGGGCTTGACACGCACCGCGGAAAGTGGATTGTGTGACGCCGTCAACTATTTTTAATTGCTGAAAAGATCTAGGACCAGGCACTGCGAAGCGTGGCAGGGTACAGCTAGTACTTGAATAAAAGCTTTTCCTAGAAGTAAAAGTATTTACTAGATATGGATGAATTTTTATAGTTAATACCTACTTAAAGTGATATGCATAAAAACCTTTTACTACTAGTATTTACTTCAATTTTTACAAGTTGCTAAAGAGCAACTTGAACATTTGCTATTAAATACTTTTGGGTGTTTGAAACAAACATTTTCATTTGCAAATCAACATTCAAGGCGATCGGTTCAATATTCTTGTCAAATGGTCGCGTTTTTGCACATCAATACTGAACAAGTTAACAAGGAACGAAGATCTCCAGCGACAAATAATTTCAAAATGCTTTACCGCTTTGAAAAAGTAAATGTTGGTAGGCTTTCTAAATACAGCTTTCCTTCTTGTATTGGAGCCTTAGATTGCACACATGTGTTAAAAAACCTCACTTGCATTCTGAGAATAAATAAATCGAAAGAGATATGCATATGCATCCATCAACATTCCAGCCACCTGTGATGTAAAAGAATGTTTTACAAGTGTTTTTTGTGAATGGTCAGGTTCAGTTCATGACTCCAGGATTTGGAACAACAGCTTTCTTGAAACAATTTTAAGAAATTTAGTTAACACAGTTCTTTTGGCAGATGAGGGATATGGAATTGCCACTTTGTTGATACCACCATTTATAGAAACCCAATCACGAGCAAGGAGAAATCATACAACAAATTACATACAAAAGAGAGGGTCATTATAGAACGATGTTTTGGTCAGCTTAAAAGTCGATTCCCAATGTTACAAAACTGTAAGTGTATACGGGTGCAATTAAAAAACGTGTCTACTCTAATAATGGCATGTTTTGTTTTGCATAATGTTGCAAAGTATTCAAATGAAACCCGACAACTTTGAAAAAGAGGACAGAGGAGTTAAAAGCGAAACTACCAACGACCACGGACGCAGTTCTGGTGCACTTGAAATCAAGAGATAGGGGCAGCTGCGGAGAAATGAAATAGATTTGATCAAAAGAGCCGAATGCACATCAAGCATTTTGACAAAATCTGACGTACAATAATTATTTTCGTTTTTTGTCAAGATTGTGAAACAACCACGGGCGGTATGAAAATTTATAATTAAAAAATCAATAACAAATACTTCAGCTCAAAGTGATGAAATCTAAATACCTAATTAAGACAAAGTTAAAGTTTTTCTTGTTACTTTTTTAGTCTAGTTTTCCATTTTCCTTTATTTTTCAATTGCTGTAAGTAAATGTGTTCCGATGAATATGTAGTTTTTACTTGGATGAATCTAGTATTTACTACTAGTAAATGCTGGCTAGCATTTACTTTTTTTTATGCATACCAAATGAAGTAAATACTACGAATCTGAGCTTATACTTGTTAATCTAGTATTTACTTGAAGTATTTACTGCTAGTAAATACTAGATTTTTATGCATATGCCCCCTTGTATCGGTTCAAGCGAGATCCATAGCTCACCACTCCCTTTGTCCCGTTTGATCTGGGATCTATCTATAAAATTCTTATCCGTGCAAAGCTTAAGAACTAATTGAAAGCAAAAAGGCACGGGGCAATATCTCAAGGAGCTACAAACAGGAAATTTCGGTTTCAGGTTCCATAAACTCTACAATTGCTTTCGCAATGGTGGGATACACCAAATTACTCAATATTCGCTATATTACATATTAATAGGGTAGAGTACTTATGTGTTTCGAACTTATGCTTAAATTTCCTTCTCACTTAACGATGTTTGCACCGAACACGGTATGAATTAGGTATATCAATGACCAAATACCCCTGGTGGCACGGATCGGCAGGTTCGAAGCCTCTGGTGGCAATCAATACAGACGCCCAAAACTCTAACCATGGATCAGCAGGTACCAAAGACCCTGGTGGCAATCAAAAACGGACTAGAACTTCGATATCAAAACCCTTTACCGCTGATGGGGGAAGTTCCAATAATTATGAAATGATAACCTTTTCAGACTAAATCTTTGACCAATATTACTAGCTGATACGATAGTATCATTCGGTAGTAGTAGTAGAGTCCATTTTAGCACTATTGTACTAGTCTAGTAATAATATTTTCCGAAGGGAGTGAGTGTGAATTGTATGATTCAAAGTTCAATTCCGTATATGAAAATATCACATATAAGAAAAGCATGTGACCTACATTGTGCATCAGGTGAAACATTGCCTGCTTGCTGTTGTTGGCTTATCTTAATCGTCGTTGTGTGATGGTCATTGCAACAAAATAGTATGTATGGCGGGTCAGATTACGGTACGTAACTTATAGTCTGAAAGGTCAGTTACAATACGAGTGTAATAATTGTCTCTGTCGTGCAAATGACAAAACTGTCAATATTACGCTTGAAAAAAAAAACTTACCTTATATATTTTTTAAATAAAATAAAACCAATTTCAATAAATTAATTTTAAATTTAAAAAATCGTTCTTCTCTTTTTTTCAGATTCCTGAGTTAAGATACCAGAAAATGTAAGTTAAATATTTTTTTTGTTTTCATATACAAGACAAAACTCTAAAAATAAATTTGGTGAATTGCTCTAACAATTATATATCATACGACCAACACAATGTCAACTTCGAAGAAGTAAAAATAAAAAACCAGTTAAGGGTAAAGCTATAAGGTTGTTTTTAAGAAGTGACAGCACATTAAGATTGAATTTTATTGCTTTTTCTCATTCCTTGAATAACATTTCTCCAGCATTTTGTAATTGTAATTTCAAGGTTAAAATATCAACCATTTCCTGATAGGTACACGAAAACTACATAACCATTCTACACATAAAATTCAAATGATACTATTTTGTACTTCCTCCGAAGCAGGAAATGACTGGGCCAAAAGAATTGACGAATATAAAAACTTGAGGATCACAGCAAACTCATTGAAAATTTTACCAATGCAAATTTTTTTTAGTCGCCCTTAATTCTGTATGTTGCCTCAAGTGATTTGTTTTTTCCTTGCCATTTTGTTATGTTCCACGCGGCACCGTCCCGAGTCAATGCTCCAACTAATTACTGCAAATTATTCATGTCAGCCCAACATAAAAGCACAACAGCCTTTAGGGTTCAACAAAAACTGAAACAAAAAATCTACAAAAACTCACATGACAAAAAAAGGATACAACACGAACCAATTAAGGAATATTAGGTATGTAGGTATTGTTTTTTCAGGACTATTAGACCAAATTTTAATTGCGTGTGCTAGCGGCATTTACCGCAGAAAGGAACTACCATACCTTTCCATTTTGTACAACGCAACGTATAACTCCACTCCCAAACCAAAAGTAAGTTATTGAAATTAATCAAGTGATTAGGATATTATTTTCCGCTTGATTATTGAGTCCTTGAAGCCTTTTTTTTTCTTGAAGGTGTGTGTAGTTTATTTCTCTCTGGTTGGGCCAGTGATTATAGTTGGAATTAAGATTTGTGCCGACATGAAATGGCATTAATGGGAGCTGAATTAAAAATCCAATTAGATTATGTAATAATTAATGGGCTCTTTACCAAGTCAGGCATATGTACGTTCGTACACAAAGAAATAAACTGGTGGAGAGAGAGAACTCATAATGGGAGGAAAACTAGGGTTAACATATTGTGGTTTTTAGAGAGTGGTTGTTCAAATCGATTTGGGTTTGGGTTGCTTTATTACGAGTTTCTTCGACAAATTTTATGGATACGATGACAAGAACATTGCGTGGAAAATTTTGTTTACAATTATTATTATTATTTTTTTTTGTTTTCTAAAGAAGCAATGATTAGATGAGAGCTACATACTTAGTTAATGAGTTAAGAAAGCGGTTTAGTCCAGGGGTGGACCAAGCCGTCATTGATCACGCCTGTAACACGCTTCATTGATTAAGATAATGGAGTGGAAGGCCTAGATTAAGCATTTTTGAATTCACTTCTCAACTCATCGTTTCTTAGTTTTGAAGCCATCTTGGTGTACAAATAAATAGATACAATTGGTTTTCAAGAATTCTGTGTTCTCCCAGTCTGCTCTGAAGGTATGAAAAACTGAGAGTCTTGAGTCGTATGGTTCCGGCAGTCAAGTGCCGCTGCATAGAGTCAAACAGAGCGTTGAATGTTGCATGTTGCTCTTTTTATTATGGTCCAATTCTTCTGACATCAGAAAATTATTCAATAAGGAATTATGCATTGACATTATGGTGTAACAAAACTAAAAGCTGCCTATTTCAAATGACAATAAAAGAGAGGAGAGCAAGAAGAAATCCAATTAAAAAAGACTAGTTTCCATCTTTCCAAGTTTTGATAACTGTACGGGCGTTATCATTTCATATAGGTAGGTACAACATGCCTATATCATGTTTGGTTTGAGATCGTCTTAATCCTTATCTTAAATTTAACATTGGTCTTTTGCCTTTAGCGAAACGTTGGCCAATGGCTCAATGATCTGTTAGTACACCTTTCAGGAATCTAATGTTCTTTTTTCTCAACGATAAGATATGCCGAGTGACCTTTTCATATCTTCTTTTCAATTCTAGGCCATAACCTTCTAGACACATAACACAATCGTTCCAGAACCTCCAGAAGTTTGATCTGCTCTTTTGTTCAAAGGTCTGTTTTCTTCTTGAGCACAATAATCGGGACGTGTAGTCCCCTAGCTGGGATGGTTGCTACTACTTCTATACATTTCTGAAATTTTCCTTGCCAGTTCATCTGCTGTTTCATTCCTTTCTATATTACTGTGTCCAGGAACCCAGCAGATTTTGACTTGGTTAGTTTATTTTTGTGCAGTTTAGCAAAACAGCTCCAGTTCCTGTTCCTTATCTCATTTTTGAACCGTCAGTATTAGTCTGGGAGGCGACCGTAAGATTACCTACCTCATCAGCAGAGTGGAAAATTTAGCCACCATCTAATGCTAACTGATATGAAATCTTCAAAACCAGTAGTCGGACAGACTTTTCCTGGGCCTTTTGGTGGCTATATTGCACTTCCGGTTGCGTTTTTTGGTGCTACTTATACCATGGGGAAATTGGAAAAAGTAAGTATGGAGGTCAATAGACATTTCCTCGAAGATACCAAATCATATGGTCGGACAGAAATAACGCGGGCCGTTCCCTTTATCCGACCATTTAAAAAGCGGTATTTTTGGTGTCATCCTACCTCATCGGCTGAGTGGGCAAATGGGGTATCAAATGAAAGCTTAGAACGTCTATATTAAGAATCTACTGTTCGGACAAACTTTACATGGGCCAATCATGCGACCGATCGCATTTTTCAAAAAAAATCTGTTAATTTCTTTAATGCTTTTCTCAACTCAGCATCAAAGAGGAATGATATTAAGGATAGGGGGGGGGGGGGTAAATAATACTAACTCCGTCTTAGAGGGGTTGACTATAAGATAGTTCTTAGTGGCCCATGAAGATAATTCTTTGAGTGAGTCTTCCATAATGTTTTCGATGATGGTAAGAAACTAACTTAACCTATGAATTCTATGAATGGTCGAGCCATTTGAGGGACTTGACAAAGCTCAGTACGATTGCCTGGGAGCTCAGATAGTTCTTCTAGTAAATTAAAGAAATATTTGCCTAAGAATTTAAATCTTGTACGGCAGAGTGCTGGACAGTGGCATAGGAAGTAGGCAGTGTTCTCGTGCTCTTCCTCATCGTCGCAGCCTCTACATATGTCGTCTGTACTAAGCCCCATCTTCTTTTTGTGGTATAGCCAAGTAGGTTATGTCCCGTTATCACGCTTATCTTATATCTTAGCGACTGTTTTTTGGGAAGTAAAATCTTCTCGGATTTTTTCTTGTCGTAATAAGGCCAGAGTTTCCTGGTGTTACCGAAGGTTTCTAGTAGGTTCCATCTATCATTTGCTTTTTGAATTATATTTTTTCTAATGTTTCTTTTTAATTCGCATTGAAGGATTCTGATGTTGTGGTCTATGGGAGAGGGATCAAGTACCGAGCCTTCTCTTGCAAACTCATCCGCTTTTTCGTTTCCTGGCACACCACTGTTACCGGGAACCCAGCAGAGTCTTACATTGTGCTGCATACCAAGAACCCTTAGCTCTTCGTGACAGCAAGAAACAAGCTTTGACTTGATTTGCGTGGCAGAGATCGCTTTTATTGCTGCTTGGCTATCAATGAAAAAGGTGATATCAGCGTGTGATATCGGCATATCGCCATCATGGATATTTGATTAGCAGCGTTTTTCACTGCCAAGACCTCGGCCTGGAAGACACTGCTATGGTCGGGAAGTCTGAATGAACTGGCAAGGCTAAGATTTTCTGAGTAGAAACCTGCCCCTACTCCAGTAATCATTTTCGAACCATCAGTAAAGATTGTAAAGTTCGATTCATTAGTGTAAAATTCACTGTTTTCCCAATCTTCTCTATTGGGGAAGCTGGTAGTAAAGTTTTTATTGAAGTCTAAATAAGGGGTGATGTAATCTGTACAAACCTTGTTGCCAACGTATTTTGTAAGAAACGTGGTATGGCCTTGTTGACTAGTTCTCCAAATATTGGTTTGACTGAGTCGAAGAGCGCTGTTTGCTGCCGATTCTTGTACAAATAAGTCTATAGGGATGAGATTTAGGATCGCTTCGAGACCCGCTGTTTGGGTATTCCTCATCATCCCCGTAGTGGATAGAGCAGATAGGCTGATAAGAACTTTTTAATACAAAATCGAAGATTCAAGGCATAGGTAAGAAAACATAGAACGAAATTTGCAATTCAGTTTTTTCTTTAAAATCAATAAAAAATATAAAAATTTCTGAATATGAAACTTAATATTAAAATTCTAAGTTCATGTTCAAACGAATAACTTAAAAATAGTGGTGATGCAGAATTTCATATTTTTCATTCTATCTATGCTTCCACCTGAACCTGAACAATGCAAAAAAGGATAGTTTATCAAAGGACACTTTCATTGCATGATATATTCAAAATTCCAAACACCAAAACTTTCAGCTGAGCACCAAAAACCCAATCCCACTAACTGTAAAATTATGAAATAAATTTCAAGTGATAAAGTATGAATTGCTTTTATTCAAAATATTTTACAACACAAAAAATAAGCACCACTGGTCCGCTATAAATTTTTACATAAAATACCTTCAACTACTTTTCGCCCTCGTCCATCGGTGTCGTCGGTGTCGTGTATAGGTATCGGTCGTAAGTAATACGATGTTAATTTCACCACCAAAATAAATTAAATTTTAGTGTCAACAAAAATTTGAATAAAATCTTTTGTGCGGTTTCGATTTAAAATTTCACAACACAAAACGGGGATGATTTCATACTCGACTCGTAAACCAACGTTTCACGTTTATAACAGTTTTTTTTTAATTTTATTAAATTTTTCAACGGTTGCGAGTAGTGCAGCAAAATATTTGCATTCCATTACTTTGCCTTGCCATCATCATTATGATTAAAATTACACAAATATTCGCACTAACAAGGAGCAAAAAAAAATGTTTATAATTGCATTTCGCAAAATAACCTCCATCCATAGAGTGTCTCGATTCAGAGTCGCACCCTTCGCGTCGTCGTCCAACCTAAACCTTCACCTTTCGCCACAAAAACCGCATAATGCATTACGAAGAATTATAATTGCACTCAAAGGAGTGAAAAGAAATGGCTGCATTAATTATTATTTTCATTTCGCCTCGAATGCGAATTCTACAAACAAACACACCCATAGACATCCTTTTGCACTATTCTTGATGCATTTTGCCACAGAGAAAAAATTCCTCTACATTAAGTTCAGTTTTCAGAATATGTGCTTTATTGTTTGTTGCTAGAAATCTGGATGAAATAAATTGAAGTCCTTTTGTTTTTTTTTTTGGAACATTGTTTCCCATGACAAAATTTATATGAAACAAATTATAAAGTTGTGCAGGACATGAAGAAATATGAAGAAAATCCTTTCTTTGCACTAAATATGTTTGTGCTAGTTGTGTCAAGTGCATAGAGAGGATATTAATGTAAAGGGTATCTATCTCTACATTCAAGGAAGGACATCTGTTATGTGACATGGACAAAACGATATAAAGTCCTGAGACTGACCTTCTATAGGGAGATAACACAACCTACATTTGAAGTGACCTAAACAAAGGACAGAAGAAAATAACGAGTGGACACTGTTATCTGTGAAATAATAATTGACAATTCTTAGTCCTTGTCGTCTCCCAGCAGGAAGTAGATACGGATGAAGTGCTTTTTTCATGGAAGATGGTTTTTGATTGTGTTTTTGTTTAAATAAACATTTTATCTCACTGTCCTTCTGGGCGTATTTAAATAGCAAAATATAAATGTTGGACAGAGAAGAGGTGCGGAATATTTATTTTGCTTGTGCCTAGGGCTCTTGTTCTTGGTAGGGACTTGTTTGCCTATTGCACTACTCCGAGAAAAAGTAATTATTTTAAATACTCTAAAGTTACTTTTCCAAAGTGCTCGCTTTAAATCAATGTCAAGTCTGTGCACTTTGCTCATGTCTTGACTGTCTGCGTGTGGCAGCAGTAGTGTTAGAAAAAGAGCAATATCCGTCCGTTATTTTGATTCAAATAGCGTTTGGAAGCGTGTTTTGAGAACTGGTACTTTTCTCCTTCAATGAAGGCCGTCAACAATTAGTTTAACGACTTTCAAAGTGGTTTCACAAACGACACGTCTGAAAACGGCTACCTCGGAGGATACTTATGCTTACTTACTTACGTAATTATACGGATCCAAAGCCATGAGTCTTCAAATGGGATCGGACCCTAGCATACGTTTTCCAGCCGTCGTAACCAAGCACTCTGGCGTCCGCAGTTACTCTGTCTTTTTACCACAAGTTCGGTTTTGATGGTCGTCTCGAACCTAGGGGCTTTGAAGAGAAGACTTTCTTGGATGGAGCGTTGTCGTTCATTTGCTAGATCTGGCCAAGCACTCGGTGCCGTAGAGTAGGACTGATAGAAATCAAAGTCTTGTATAGTAGGCACTTTGTCTTTCGAGTGAGGAGCTTTGAACCCAGTTTTTTGGCCAAACCGTTCCAAGGTAGGTGAACTCATTAACTACCTTGAAATTGCTGCTACCAACAGTGAGGTTTTGTCCTATTGCTGGATGTTCTTTTGTTAGTTGATAGCGTGTACGGTGTACTTTGTTTTGTCATTGTTCACTTTAAGACCAACGAACTTTGACTGGTCTTCAATCGCTGTTAAGGCCTGAAACACTGCGAGTTGGGAGCGACCGATGGTGTCTATGTCATCCGCATAGCCTGAAAGCTGGGTGCATCTCCTTGTCTCAACCTAGTGTGCATGTTTGAAACAACTCAGATGAGCTCTTACACCAAGCACTGCGTATTGTTTAACATCATGCTGTACAGTAGGATCAGTTTGTTCGGGTTCCCGAGTTCAGACATCGCAATCATAAGCTCTTGGCGGTGGATGTTAAAATAAGCAGCTTTGGAAAGATAAATTTCGACACGAAATTAGTGGGTCTTTTCCAGGATATGCTTCAGTGTAATATTTGGTCTATCGTTGTTCTGCCTGGCCTAAGGCCACACTGCAACTGGTACTTGCCGATCATAGTGTTGTAGAAAGGTTCAGGACACAAACACAGTACGTTGGATAGTATTTTGTATGCAGCATTAAGTCGGCATATGCCTCGTTAGTTTTTGCATGACATAGGATCGCCTTTTTTGTAGATGGGGCATATGGAGCTTTAAGACCAGTCAGTCAGGCACGCTCCTCCTCCCATATTTTGTTGATGACCTTGTGCATGTGGTTCATCAAAACACCTCCTCCATATTTAAAGAGCTCTGCAAATATGTCTTCCGACCCGGCGGCGACGGACTTGTTATTTTTTAGCTTTTGGAAAGTTCTTTCTACCACTTTTATGCTGCGGGCTGTAACTGGTCTTCATTGACTGGTCTCGCTTCTCTTTCGTCATTGGCTCACTCCACGTTATGCGCATTCAGCAGCTGCTGCTAGTGCTGCTTGTACAATTCCCTGTGTTTCGGTGACTAGGTTTCCTCTATACTGCTTCAAAGAGCCTCTGTCCTGGTACTAGAAGCTAATTGATTATAGCTTTCAAAGAAACGTGGGGTGTTCTTCTTGGCACGCGTGACTCTTCGAGATCTTTGAACTGATAAACTGCGGATGCTGTCTTCTTCGTTTACAGACTATTTTTCTCATTTGTGTTCTGTGTTCGTTACTACGCAGGTTAACGTAATAAAAATCCACGATCTCGTATTCGGTGAAGTGAGATCATCGGGAAATCGGGTGCAAAAGCCCCCATTCTGTTATCCAATATGCCAAGGGCGCAATGACCTGTTAGTCAAGATTCGAATGTTCTTTTAACTCAGCGATAAGATACCACCGGGATTCCTTTTTAGTATTTCTAAGCCATAAACTTCTAGAGATAACACAATAGTTCCTGGCCCTCCAACAGTTATTGATCCGCTCTTTTGTATATTAAAGTCTATTTTCCTCTTGACCACAACAATCGGGACGGGTATAGTCCCTTGATTGGATGGTTGCTACTACTTCAATTTGCAACTGACCCTTTCCTCTCCAGTTCATCTGCTGTTTCGTTCCCTTCTATGTATTGTTATGTCCCAGGACCCAACAGCGTTTGACTTGGTTAGTGTGGCCAATAATAGATTCTATCCGCCACGTCCGTCTTACCGTATCTTACTCTTACACCCTCCAACATGCTCTAACGTTCTCCAACATCCTGTTAGAAATACCGCTTATACAGATTTTTTTTTTCAAATTTTCATTTAATTTTCTCGCAATCATTCAAAAATATTTGTTAAGTTCAGCATCACAAACAAAGCTTTCTAATCTTCTATGATTGTTCACCATTTTCATCTTGCATCCAGTTGCTCCAAACTAAGGGGGCCCTTAGTTATATGCCATCAATCTTGCAATATCTTCTCTAATGTTTCGTACTGCATCATAATTGATGGGGTTATTACTCTTACTGCCTCAACAAACTTGAAGCTTGCACTGCTTCAAAGTAGTGACCTCCAATGGTAGTGGTAGTGTTACGTCTATTCATAAGTAGCCCAAGGTATCTCGATGGAAAAATCGGCTTCTGATGGTCGGCTTAATACCAAGTAACGCAATCCCTTAGTCGTTTTCATTGCAAATCTTCCCGGTTGGTCATAGGCTGTCTATACCTATATTCGAACCAGTCTTGGAACTTCCAAAGATGGCTTTGCCCGTACTTACACCCAACACTTTTTCAGGTTTCGAACAGAAAACCCGTTCTTCCATCACTTACACTGGCGCTAGAAGTACCTGCCACACGTCTTAAAAGGTCCAAAGCCGTTGCACTTGCTATATTGTTTTAAATTTTCCTATTTTAATAAGCCTCCGCAATGAGCCAAACCTAAACAAAAAATGTTATGAAGTATTCTTGGTTAGTCACGTAATTATGCAATAATCCTTCTAAAATTATGCGAAAGCTGTTCTCTTAACTTTACTTAACGTAACCCACATTTCCACTCCCAGCAGTATTTTGGCAAAAAATTTGACGACACAAGGTCGACGACTTTCAACAAACTTATTCTCAAAGTCTTAAGGAAATGTTCGGCTCTTCTCAAAACCATCCAAATGAAACGAACGGTTCAAGTTCAACCTGAATACTAATAGCCCCTATCCCATCATCGATCCTCCAACATCATCACCTTCTGATGCTGATGCTGGTAGACTAGGTATGATACTGCCAAACTGTTTTTTTTTCTCTTCTCGTCAGGTTATTTATATTTTTCGTCTTCAAACACAAATTCACACATCAATGCTTCCTTTCTTCAAGAACGTCTATTGAGCCCTTTCATTTTCACCTCTCGAGCAGAAAAAAAAAATCAACAACGAATCCTTTCGTTTAGGTATTTTTGTTTGTCCTCTCTTTAGACTTGCCTTAATCCTTATGTTTTTTCATTGAGGAGATTCGATTTGAATTCCTTTTTTTTTGGTTGAGTTTGGTTTGGTCTCCTTTCGTCGATGTTCAAGTTTGAAGGAAAAGGACGATTTAACTCCAAGTTTATGAGAGTCTTACTGGCAGCTCAAAGAACTTGTTAGAGCAAAATAATGAAGGAGAAAGGTAAATTGTATTTAGAAGGAACACACAAACAAAAAAACCGATGCTGGCAATAATCCTTGTTTTTTTTAAGCAGGATTTTTTTCAGTTGAAAAGGATTCAAGAGTATCAAATAAGAAGAAGAAGAGGAGGAAAATCCTTAGCCAGAGGTACCTACAGTGATTTTGAAAGCAGCTCTGCTCGCTGTTCCCATGCCAATGTGCTCTATTTAAGGGATCCCGTTATCTTAGTGTTTTTCATGCCAACTGTGATGAGCCACAATATTGGAAAGAAATCACCAACCATCCGACCAACCGACCGACTCGACCTAGCAAAAGGACATTGGCTATTCCTTGCCGGTTTGTTACGTAATACTGTGTACTTTATTGAATGCCCTAAAAGATTAGTGACGTTAAATCCCTTTTTTATGTACGGGGGGCAACCAAGTTGTTTTTTTCCTTCAACCCCCAATCTTCGACGTTCTGTGTTTTGGCGATTCCTTTTTATTTTGGCCAAGGAGTATCGCTCGGGCATGGTAATGAAAAACAGGAATTTATGAAAAAGGAACCAATTAGTTGAAGAAAGAGTCCTTTGGGTGAGGGTGGGACTTATTTTTATATATTTTTTTTTTATTTCGCTTCATCATTATTTGCTTGCTAAGACTGAGCAGGATTCATTTTGTTCCTTGGGAATGTTGAAGATGGAAAAAAATAGAGAGCTTTAAGTAGAATGGTCTTAAGTGGGTGCGTTGTGGGTGGAGTTCGCTGGGCAGTAATGTTGGTAAAAGAAAATAACGGTTTATTGCGAAAATAAGAAAATTCGTTCATTTTAATAATTTTTTTTCTGTTCGTGATGCCTTTTTCTCCAAATCGGCTTATGGAATTAATTTTGGTGACAGAATTAAGACAAAATTGGTTTATGTGGATGAATACCTACTGAACTGAAGAATTTGCCAGCGAGGGTTCTTGGTGGGGATTTGGTTTTATTATTTTCTTTTTTCGTCAAGTGTTTTTTTTTATTGGTTTGTTATTAGGGAGTGACGGCTGAGATAAAACAATCTGTCCCAGCGAGAGTTTTCAGTAGGTTGTAGGAAATGCCTAGAAAAAAACCCAAATTGCGAGGGTAAGACCATTTTAAGTCAATACCGAGCATTTCTTAATCGATTAGCTATTATGTAGACGTAAAATGATGCTACGAAACGATATCCTTCCGGTTTTGGATCGAGGTGCGTACGTTCTGGAGCATTGTTTTTTATTCTATCGAAGTCTTTCTCAGGCGATCTCCAGGGTGAGTTTGACTCTCATGGTATACCAAGCGCACCGTGCGGAGTTGGGGGAGGTTTTAACAACTGCTGTCAGTATAAACTGATCTTCAATATGCTTGAATGTGTATTTAAAAGACAGGGAAAGACAGTTTGTGGTTAAGAATTCCATATTCATCTAGTACAGCTAGAGAACAAATCTCTGAACTTAAACGAAGTAAGGCTCAAGTGTTAACTGATGAGCATTTTGTTATGCTTGTTTTCTAAGGCTGAGGTTTGCTCAACTCTAATGGAGTTTTAAACTAGGTAATTTTATAAGAAATCAACTAAGGATACCACAGCAATGACAAACTGCTTCCCAGTTCCTGACTCAGTTCCTGATAATCGCGGCTGACCGGCCGCGTACAAGAGAATCGTTGGATTTTATGTCTGTCAGCGTGGCTTTCGCCCTGTCTTTGATACACTCAGACGGAGTGGATCAAAAAATGAACTAAATCTATTCCGAATCAGACTCCCGTTCACTTCTGGAAAATAAAACAAAATAATCGGTCGGAAAGAAACTCCGATCAGTTGAAAATATATTTTGAAGAAATATTTTCCCAAGGAAAACATAAATGGGCAGTTCTATCAATTGAGCCTTCCGTCAAAAATATTGTAGTATGAGAATGCAAAGCCTTCAGGTTTTTACCTTAAGCACGATGTGCGCTCTACCTCTGATCTTTGATTGCGAAAACACTGCCTCTTATACATTTTCAGTCGGTGCTGAGCGGACGGTGCTGCGCGTGAATTATATTTTCTTTTTGTATTCGGTGTTATCGGCTGTTTCACTCTCTGCCCTTTCGGAAATTTCCAGGGGCGTATCGCAGTAGGTTATTAATGGAGGGGTCAGTTGCTTATTGTGTGCTTTTTAGTTTTTATCATGGGCCCGCTTCTGAATTTTGTAAAACAAAATAATTTAGCTGTAAATCCAAATGGGGTTGTTGACACAAGTCCAGAATGCTCGTTGGATCGAGGAAGGGAGATCCTCTAAACAGCGCCTACTTAACATCGCTTACAAGATCCTCTCTGCCGTAATATGTGAACGTCTGAAGCTTTTTGTCAACAATCATTGTTCCTTATCAATGTGGCTCCTTCAAATCAGGAAAGTCAACCATCGACCAAATTTTCACTTTGCGGCAGATCCTGGAAAAAAGCTATGAACTCCAAATCGACACCCATCACCTTTTCATCGATTTTAAGGCCAAGTATGACAACATCTACAGAGACGAACTGTTTAAAGCTATGTCCAGTTTTGGCATCCCTGCCAAGCTCGTTCGGTTGGGCAAAATGATGACGGATAACTCACTCGTTAAGAATTCCATATTCGCGAACTACGGCTAAGTTTTTGAACTTAACAGTACAAACGATATGCACTGTTATGCGATTTCTTTAACATCGTTCTCGAGAAGATAGTGCAAAACTCCACCGTCAACACCAGAGGCACTATCTTCCAAAAGTACTTCTCGCGTACGCCAATGATATTGATATAATGGGAAAACACAGCGTGATCTCTATGGCGCAAAAATGGGCTTAGCAGTAAATGAGGGAAAAACGAAGTATATGCTGTCTACGAGGAAGAACATCAAACACCAACGGCTCGGACAGAATATCACAATAGACGCATATAACTTGGAGGTAGTAGAGGAGTTTGTCTACCTAGGCTCCGATACTAACCCGGGAAAAACACTAGCGCGCGCCGAGATCAAACGACGAACAACTCTTGCTAATCTCTGTTTCTTTGAGCTAAGAAAGCAATTGAATGGAAAAGCCCTTTCTCGATCAACTAAGGTAAAACTGTATACCTGTATACCGTCATCATCCCAGTCCTGCTGTATTGTGCAGAAGCATGGACCTTGACAAAATCGGATGAATGTGCCTTAGGCTGTTTCGAGAGGAAAGTTCTTCTGGTCATCTTTGTCCTCGTGTGCATTGATGGGAAATGGAGAACAAGATACAACAGCGAGCTTTACGGGTTGTACAACGACGACGTGGACCTAGCCAGAAGGGCCAATGCTCTAGCCCGGAAAGACTTCGTCACTATTCCCGAGAGACGTAGAGTTAGGGTAAGAACGCGACTCAGGTGGCTCACACACGTGGAAGAGGACCTCAATCAACTTGGAGACAGCTAGCTAGGGACCGAGCTGGCTTGCGGAGACAGTTGATTTAGGCCCAAGTCCTCAACAGACTGTAGTGCCACCTTAAGTAATTTAGTTGTAGGATCTATGATCAAAACGCCCTCTCTGTCCTTAAACTGAGTACAGTGCAGTGAAAACTGAGTTATGTTTCAAACGGACGAATAGAACTTCCGCGCCTGATGTCGGATGCGGAAGGGTTTGGCAAAACCAATTACCTTGCTTATTTTTCGAGAGAAATTTTAAAGCTAAACAAAAAGTGATTTGCTTTAGAACTCAATTCAATGTCCTTTATACTTTTACTTATCACCTTGTTTCAAAACCAATGCATTTCCCTCAAAGTAATGAGATGTCAACCCAGGTCTTTTTCTCTATTTATTTTAAAAATTGACAACTTGACACCAAAATGTCACAAAAAGTCAGGCCCAACAACGAAATTTGATTACCAACCAAATTATTATATCTTCATACCTGAACCATCACAGAAAGAGGTTCATCACTCCTTCGTTTAACTCAAAAATTCTCCGAACCATAATAATACAAAACAAAAACGTCACGGCACGTATTTCTCAGGCCTGGTCGTTTCCATGATGACTTGGTCTTTTGGTTTCATTTATTTTGTATGAATCTGACTGAATAATAAATGATGTGAAATCCCTTAAGGGTAAGAAGGTATGTAGGCAGATAAAGAGGCTTCCGCTTTTATATCTTTGCAACAATCATAAAACAAAGAAATTATTTTTTCCCATCATTTATTATTAAAACAGGATGAGCACAGAAAGGGCAACCGAAAAAGAAGAAGATAATGATAAGTTCAAAACTTTTTTTTGTTCTGTTCATCTCCATGTTAATTGGAATGTTAGTGTAACTCTTGACATTGCAATGTGGCCAAGATGCGGTGGTGGCCAAGGTAATTTGATTAAAACAGGAATCCTTAAGCTGATTTAAGAGATTTCTTAATCCAAATGCAATTTATTCATTTCGAAAAAAAAATCATTCTAGGACTAAGGATTAGTGCCTGCTCCAGACATAAATCAAACGGTCCATGGTGAAACTAATCGGATCTCCGTTTAACTCAAAAGTCTAAATTTGAAATAATCTCGTATGTTTGAATTATTTTTTTGTTATCCTCATCTTATTCCATTACCTTGATTAAGGCTTAACCTCTTAAGTTCAAAAATGTATGTGTATGTGGCTGGTGGAATGGGAGCGCTTGAAATGTTTGCAGTAGGCATAATACTTAACCGCAGACGTTGTGGAATTTTTTGTTCAGTAAGTCATTTAGGGGGCTACTTAATTCAAATCTTTGCGGGAGTCATTGTGGCCGAGGAAGCCACAGCAAAAGGAATTATTTTGTACACCTCAAGGACTTGGCAGCATTAAAAAAAAGTTTTCAAGATTTTCTTTTGGAACATTTATGTGATTATGCTCGTTTTTTTCGATTTCATGGTTTATGTCTTTTGGGTTTTGTTTGAGGTGCTCTTAAATTAGCACACAAGCACAAAGCGTTGATTTTGCTTACACGAGCAAATTAAAAAATTAAGAACCATAAGGAATTATGCAAATGAAAAATGAAGAGAAGGGCTCTTGTTCAGTTTTAGTGTTTTGAAAAGAATATTAAAAGTCTGCTTGAAGCAACACCTCAACATGGTATCCCCTCACTCTTCCTTTATAGGTACTCTCGTCATGAAGGAACATTTTCATAGATCTTAAGCACTTTTGAAACAAAAATCTTGTCTCTGATGAATAAGCTTAGCCGACAAAAAGGAAGTCGTGACTATTAACTTAACAGGTATAAGGTTCCTTATCCAAGGCTTGCACTTTTCTAAAAGAATTTCTCCTTTTCGGTGAACGCACTTCATGTACTTCACTTATGAAGGGAAAGTACCAGGTTTGACTCTACAGACTTTGGTATGGAAAACCCACTTAAAATCACTGGTCAATCGAAATACCTAAGGCCGAACTAAGCTTATAAAGGAAATAAAATAGCTTAAGTTATGCTTTTCGATTTCCAGCTGACAAAAGCAAAAAACTTCAATTAAAGGTGAACATTTTGTCAATTACCTAAAATTAACAATGATTAGACCTTATCAATAAATTAGTACAATTTCTGGTAGATCTACTTTTTCGTTGGACAAATTAGGTACAGTAACCTGGGCCGATACTCTAACGGTGACGGATCAGCAGGTACAATACTCGTAGTGGCACGGTTCAGCAGTTACAATTCCACTGGTATTAGCGGATCAGAAGGTAAAATGTCCCTTGTTGTACGGATAAGCCTTGGTGGCGGTAAACGGTCGGGCGAAGCGTCTCCTTAGATCAGCAGATACCAAAGCCGCTGGTGGTACCCCAACTTTCTTAAAATGGTACTATAGTTTAGGTCGAACAAAAGACTCATCCAACAAGCGTCTCCAGCCAGCTCGGTCCTTAACTAGCTTCTCCAGTTTTGCAAGCCAAGTTGGTTGAGGTCCTATACCACCTGAGTCGCAGTTTTCCTCTTTTGCGACATCCTTTCGGGTTGGATTCGAAGACTCTACTAGCCGGAGCATTATTTTCCATTCGCTCTACATGACCCGACCATCTAAGTCGTTGGACCTTAACTTTTCTAGGTCAGTGTGACTGAACAGCTCGTACAGTTCTTGATTGAATCTTCGTCTCCATTCTCCAATTATGCAGACAAGACCATGTCTCTGCACCATACATTAGGACCGGGATGATGAGAGTTTTGTACAGTGACACTTTAGTTGCTCGAGAGAGTATTTTACTACTCAATTGCCTTCTAAGTCCAAAGAAGCAGCGATTGGCAAGAGTAATTCTTCGTTTGATTTCAACGCTGCTGTCATTGTCTGAGTTTAAAGTGGATTCTAGGTAAAAAAAAGTCTACTTGGACAGTTAAATCTGTCCATACTGACGTTTCCAAGACGCCTATGTTGGTTGTTCTTTTTTGTTGACAGCTTTAACTTGTTCTTGCCCTCGTTAAACGCTAGACCGATCTAAAACCTTTTTCGACATCAAATGCATCCGTGAGGATTTCTCCGTCCGTGACGGAACAGCGTGAGTTTTCCATTGTCGTCTTACACAAAAAGACGAGTTTTTCTGGGATGGCAAAACTAGACATTGCTCTATATAGTTGGTCTTTATAAATTTTGCTATACGCGGCCTTGAAATCGATGAAACAGTGGTACGTATCGATTGAATATTTGATCGATGGTGGACTTTTCGGGTCCGAAGCTACACTTATAAGGACCTAAAAAGTTATTGATAAAAGGCTTCAAGCGTTTACTGCACCGCAGAGAAGATCTTGTAGGTGATGTTTAGGAGACTTATACCTCTGCATAGTTGGTGCAGTTCAGAGAATCTCCTTTCTTGAGGATTAGGCAAACGATGCTAAGGTTCCATTCATCAGACATGCTTTTCTCCGACCAAATTTTGTAGATAAGCTGGTGCATACTCCTAACCAAATAATTGCTTTGTACACTTCGGCGCCTAGGCCGTCTGAGGGATTGGTTGACTTAAGTTAAGATATCTCCACTTTGTCAACGTTAGGTGGATAGAATTAGTGGTCTGCTTCACCGTAATAGAATGGTTCTGCATAACTGGTGGAAATTTGCTCAACATCGCCGTTATGCATCTTGGAAAGCTCTTCCCATATCCTCATCACTGACTGTGGTTCCTCAACGATGTTCCCATGATAGTGTCTACAGGCTCCGGTTCGGTGTGTAAAACCTCTAATTTTTGTAAAACTTTCGAGCCTCGTTCCTGTTGTAACATCCCTCTATCACCTCGATTGCTCGCTTCTCATTCTCATTCTCCCACAGGTTCCCTTAGTAGCAATAAAAACGGACGTAGTGTCTTCAAAATCGAAAACCCATACTGGTGGGGGAGGCTTCGATAATGAAATGGTCGGCCTGTTTCAGACTAAATTTCTAAGTCTATTTTTAATATTTTCCGAATGTGAATTCTATGAACAAACTGCAGTTTTTCTAATGAAAAACATTTTAACTTGTTTGTAAGATTTCTAAGGCGAGAAATTGGAGTATTTGCTTGCAAGTTAAAAAAAAAAAAACCATGCATTAGGCCCTGTCACCAAGCTCTATCTCATGAACCTTTTAGTCAGAGTGGATCCCATACAACATGACAGATGAAGAAGGAGCCATGTCTATCGCTACTTAGAAACTCATGCTTATGCTGATTGTCATCAGAGTGATGGACACCCAAATGATTAACTTTTCAAAAACCTCCGGACTGTGTCGAAAAAAGTAGCAACTCTGCAGTTTGTTTTGTCCTGACGATTTTATTTTGTCATATGCGCTTTTTTTGACATTATAAGCAATTGTCAGTTGACACTTTAATCCTAATTTTAGTAATCTTAACGGAAAAGGCTCTTTGAACGCCCATGCGCCTTTGTTTGGCATTTTGCTAAACACAAAAGGCGACGACGTTAAAATATAAAAATTATAACATAAGCGATATCCCTATTTCTCAGTAAACCGACCGCCCGCACTCCCAATCCACTGTCTGTTATAGACAAAGGGATCAACCTCCCTCAAATCACACCGCAAGAGTGTTCGAGGTTTAACCCATGTTAATCAAAGTCTGCGCCAACCCCTTTGTCGTCCACGCAAATAACAGCAACTTAAAAGCACAACATTTGTGATCCATTTTTCCGTTCGACAGACGCATATGTTGACAGATCCCTTTCTAATTAATTCCAAACCCAATTATAGGACACAGCAGACAATGACACAAAGTAAGCCAAGCCCAAACAGAGACAAAGCGAGACAAAAACCAATATTCCATGCAAATTGTCACGAGGAACTTTTCATTAATTCTCCATCCATAGACACTCATTGTTTGGATTTTGATACAAAATTACAAATAGTGATAGTGTGATAGCAGGAATGGGGGACGGGGACGGGGTAGAGAAAGTAACTTACAAAAACTGAAGCCTCCTTGATGTCTTCTTATATAAAAGTCAAGTCAATAGAAAAATTACTTCAAGCCTGAGGAAAGATAGATGATGAACAAAGCTTCTGCCAAAGGATGTATTCGTGCGTGTGTATCCTTGTGGCCTATGACTCAAGATGGTTTTTGGGGTTTTAATTTATTTTCAAAATGAATAAGAACAACACTTTGGATGGAAGTCATTTCAACAGAAGTGGGTAACCGCAAATACTCCCTAAAAAGCAAAGTAATAGTTTTCTCATATTAAAACCTCAAAAACCAAAACACACACACAAATACTCACACATTATACGAGTAGCATTTGTGTTACATAACAAAATAATTTCAACCATTATCTGATGTTTTTCATTTTTATTTTTTGTTGTGTGGTTTTTTTTGCCTTAATATTGAAAAGTCACTTCCAGTAAGTGTGGTTAACATCCTGCAAGAAATAGGATATTATTAAGTTTCCAAGGACCATTATCTTAACCACCACCCATTCCTAGCACTACCAATGGGAATGCTAATTGAATACACAAAAGGATACAATTTTGGCTACGCCATATTTCATGTTTCAACCGCAAAAAATTGTTAGCATTTTAATTTCTCAAAAAAGCAGAATAAATAAAAATTCATCCATAAATTCATGAATCCTTTAAAATGAGTCGTAGATGCTGGTTTGCGTGTGTAGTTAATATTAAGAACTTATGACGAGTTTCCAATTGGTTAATTTATACAAACTAATTCCATTTGACTAATGTAAATTAATTATTTATTAAATTCAACGATGCGCAATGTTGTGTGTTGGTTTTAATGTGTACATATATCTAATTATTGTGCCTGTATGTTGGTGTGGCCCCGAAAAATGTTTTTTTTTGTTTTTTTCTGCCTGTTATTTGCTAAGAATCAAATAAGCTTTTGTATCTCAAAAACATAAGAGAACGGAGATCGAACCTGTCAAACCTACTAACATTCGTGTAGTGCGAATAATGAAATTATCACAGAACTTGACGGTGTATTGTTTAACCACAGTGTTATTTGAATACAAATATATGTATGGATACTCAGCATCGGGCATACCCTCAAGAAAGGAGATCCCCTGAACTGTACAAACTACAGCGGTATAAGTTTCCTAAACATCGCCTACAACCTGATAAGACCTTACTAGTGCGGTTCCAGGCCCGGAAAGTCAACCATCGATATTATATTCACTCTACGACAGATCTTGGAGAACACCCAGGAACTTCAAATCAATACCTACCACTGTTTCATCGATTTCAAGGCCGCGTATGGCAGCGTCTATAAAGACCAACTAGAGTCTAGGTTTGCCATCCCAGAAAAATTTGTCTATCTGTGTAGGAGCCGATTTTTCAATCGTCAGATAGACTTTTTCTGAAAAAAAACGTTCTTATTTATTCAACCGATGAATACCTACTCAGAAAATTTTATTTGCCAGTTTGTTATTTTTATTTTTGTTCGATGGTTGAAAAATCGGCTCTAAGACGACAATGCAAAACTCACGCTGTTCCGTCACGGTCAGAAAAATCCTCATGGATGCAGTTGATGTCAAAAAAGGTTTTAGACAAGGCGATGCGCCGTCATGCGATTTTAAAAACTTCATTCTTGAAAAGATTGTTCAAAATTCCAATGTCAACACTAGAGGCACAATATTTCAAAAGTTCGTCCAGCTACTAGGATACGCAGACGACGTTGAAATAATTGGAAGAACACAACGTGATGTCAGTGAAGTGCTCGTGAGCCTTGAGACTGGAATTTGTCTGTAAGGGCCAGGAAGATGGGTCTAGCAGTTAACGAGGACAAGACCAAGTTAATGTTGTCTATAAGAGAGGACAACCAACATCGACGTCTTGGAGTCAACGTCATCATAGACAGATTTTACTTCGAGGTAGTAAAGGGCTTTGTCTACTGCTGATTCTTGGGACTTAGAAGGCAATTTAGTAGTAAAGTCCTCTCTCGAGTAACTAAAGTGTCACTCTATATGACCCTCATCATCCCGGTCCTAATATAAGGTGCAGAGACATGGAGCATGACAACATTCGATGAAAACGCTTTGGGCTGCTTCGATCGAGTGCTGTTCAACGACACTGATCTAAGGAAAAGTTAAAGTCCAACGATTTAGATAGTCATATATAGAGAATGGAAAATAATGCTCCGGCTCGTAGAGTCTTCGAATTCAACCCGGAAGTAAGCAGCAAAAGAGGAAGACCAGGACTCAGGTGGAGCACACGTATGGTAGAGGACCTGAACCAACTTGGCGTGCGAAACTGAAGACAGCTAGCTAGGGACCGAGCTTGCTGTTGACGCTTGTTGGATGAGGCCTTAGTCCGACCTGGACTATAGCGCCACTATAAGTAAGTAAGAAGCAATCAAGGTAATTTCGGTACAAGTGTTTGGAATTTGTCTGTAATTCAATGTCATCAAACCTGTACATTGTACAAGCTAGAAAATTGAATTATGTAATGAATAAGTATTAAGTAGTATTTATTATTGTAGTAACGATTCATAAAAGTACCTGTATTATAGTAACGAGTACAATCGGCTGTAACACCTGTAACAGCTTCCTATCAAAAGAAAACATGTTTTTGTTTGGTTAAAACAGTTCTTATCTCACAGTAACGCCTCCTGCTAGGGCCTGCTATAGTATTTTGGGTAGATGTAACGTTCATTATCGGTTGGCTGTAACGCCTGTTACACCTTCTTCTCAGAAGGAAATATGTGTTCCTTTGTTAAACAGTTCTTTACTCACAGTAATCCTCTTTATAGGATTTGGGGTAGATGTAACGTTCCTTAATCGCAAGGTATTTTTGCCTTCAAAGTAATGTGAACGTTACAATTCCAGAAAGCTTAAGATTTCTAGCTTTGCTGGGAGCTAAGACGGAATGGAAGTGCAAAGCTATGAAGTATGATAGTAAGGGTCTCTGAGGACTTGAACCAAATAAAATGTGTTGACTTGCCTTTAATTGTAACGCAAAATTCTTGAAGACAAATAAATAGGACACATCTCAACAGGTAGGGCTTCGGGCTCACTTTTCTCTTCAAACAGAGTATGTAACTAGGGTATTGATCAAATTATATCTCACGATCCAAAAATCAGAAAAAAAAAATACATAACTAGTTGACCCAATCATCATCGTCTTCGTCAAACAATTACAACAGATTTGGCAGAAGATAACAATAATAACAATTTCATTCCATCAAAATTTCTGTCCTTTAGGAAGGGTCTTTCAATTTCAATTATAACTTCTGAAGATATAAAGATGATAAGTGGCCCTCTTGAAGCTACTTTGTAGAATTGGCAATTGGCTGTCACTTCATCAGTTGTTTGACAAAATCAATATGGCGGGCAACTTTCTGATTGATAAGCAATAATTGATTTTTAATCATAAAAAGTGATCGACGGCGTTTATGCCTTTCTCGGGCCACCCTAATATATTTCGATAAAAGATGATTAGACAACATCTAGAGCAGCAAAATGTACCAACAGACGGCGGAGCCTTGTTCCCCATCACTTAAGATGGTTTGTTTAATGATTAAATAATCCCTTAACAGAGTCAATTGCAAAAGGTGTTTTCAATTCGCCGAGTCTCTGATACTGTGTGTTGTATTTTGGAAGTTGTAAGTGGAAAAGAAGATCCTTCATCATTTGAATTGCTCAGAAAGTTAGCAAAACGTGACATCTTCTTATTATTTATCGTATAAATTAGTGTTCCTCGGTAATTGTGTGGTTTGGGGTTATTTGCTCTTCACCAATGTCGTGTTATGTGAAATTAAAGCGAATTGGAAAATTTGTTAATTTAAGGAAAACCAACAAAAGATATTTTTTCTGCGAATTTTTGGGTATAATGGAATTCAGATGATCGAAAAGGACTTTCTTGCGTTGTCCTTGCATAATTCTATAAAAACCTTTTTGATGGACATAATCTGATTTGTCGTCCTTCTTTCACCTGAATTTTGGTGTTTTGTTTACTTAATCGACTAAGGCAATTATAATTTTCGTGCAAAATTCAAAAGCCATAATCACTTGAGCTCATCTGAAGGATTATTTCGAAATTCCCGATATCGCGACCTCTGATGGTAGGACAAGCGAAAAAAAAATAAATCCACAATCCGAAGGACAATTTCGAAGCACTCAAAATAAGGTCAGGAGAAACGAGAATGAATAATCTCTTTTTTTGACAACACTCAAGTGATGGCGACATCTCGGCGGGTATAGGCAACGGCAAACATCAGCGCCATTCAGCCTTCGCCCAGTTTCCGTTCAACGCCTTTGTCTTCTTTTTTTTGAACATTGAACGTTTTTCAAACGATAGAGCTGTCAACTGTTATTTTCATTCTTAGAAAAAAGTGGGAGATTCGTTCGAAATTCGTTACAAGGTTATCTGAGAAGTGTTGGATTTTTTTTGGCTTAGCCCATCATTCTCTATCTCTGTGTCGGATCTTCCTTCGTCTGTGGGGAGGAACAGGAACTTTAAATTTTGATCCGAAGATAAATGACAGATGGAAATAGGGCACCTTTTTCAGCAGCTAAGACGAAAGAGAACAAACGGAAGTTTCCATCACTGTCGGGAATCGCGATGGCTGGCAAAAGGATGTGTTGGAGTTTTTGACAGGGGATTAAGTTACTTCTTAGTTGCTTATGTCTCTGAGGAGGGTGGCGAATGAGTGTATTGTCCATTACAAGCTCTCATTGATTTTATACTTGTGATTTTTTTCTATAGAAGATGATGACTATTTAAGGACCAAATGTGATGTATACCTCATGCAATTTCGCTTGCAACTAGAAAAGTTTTCGATTTTTGAGAGTGGACCACAATTTCCTCCTGCGGAAATGCATTTCCTTTGTCATTTGTCATTTTTCCCATGTGAGGGTGTAAAATTGGTCCAGAATAGATGTACAGTCGGTAGAAGGGTTATTTTTCTCTCTGAAATAAAGAATAAGTTCCATCTCGTTTACCGTAGGGCACAGGGTACAGCAGGTGCAACTTTATGTATGAGAGCATCCAATGAATGAATTACAATTCTTTTTTTCATGACAACAAAAAAACTTCCAAATTTATTGCGGAAGCATTTTATGAATAAAAGATAACGCTTGACTACGGACTGACTACATGCAGTAAGTGAAAGTCATGTAAAAAATGCGTTTGGAATATCTTAGAATTGCAAAATATTAATTTAAATTGGCTTACATTTGATTTTTCATATTTTCCATGGATACTAAAACTAAAGCAGACATCAGTGCAATATAAAACAGTAATTATTAATGACTGTTACTTGTCAGCTAAAACAGTAGTTCCGACATCGGAAAATATGCATGTATCCAAAGCAAAGGCGGTAGGTATCGATTTGAAGTTCCTGGGTTTCCTCCAAGATCTGCCGTACAGTGAATATTTGATCGATCGTGTACTTTTCGGGTCTAAAGCCACACTGATAAGGACGTATTAGGTTGTTGACGAAAGGCTTCAAGCGTTCACATAGCACGGCAGAAAAGATCTAGTTGGATGATGTTAAGGAGACTTATACCTTTGTTGTTGGTGCAGTTCAGGGGATCTCCTTTCAGGGGATCGCAACGAAACAAAATTTCGTAGAATATTATTTGATCGATTGGAAATGAGTCTCCAAGTCCACGAACTTGATTGGAATATTCATTCATTTGTGCGAACATCTTTTATGCTAAAAAATTTTCGTGCTTTGATGTTGTTGATGGTTTCCATGTCCGCTTGTTGATAGTTTTATAAACAAACTATCCCACCACTGCGAAACGGTATCAGATGTACTTTCCAGCAGCTCTTCGATTACCATCATCCTCCTCCTCAGTTTGTGCGTGTCCGCAGATGAGGTGATAAAGAAAATTTGGACGTGTGAAAAATATCGTCGGATGGATGTCTGCTGTACAGCATTTTAAGGTTTCCGTTAATTGTTGGGTTTGTTTCTTCAGTGATTTAAATCCAAACAGTCACGTATGAGTTTTAAATTATCAATCTCGTTGTGTTTGAGCTACACTTTTCTTTATTTAAGTGGACAGTTTACCTGACATTTAACAAACTTGCAACCTGGAGGTCCATATAAGAACCAAATGATTGGGATATTTCAAAGGCATTTTATAGAGTTTGCACCTGGTTTTCTTATCGAAAATGTTTGACAGTTCGATGCAACTACCATCCACATTATTAACGCTGGTGTCCCCAGGAATGTATTGTCTGCAGCAATCATTAAGATGTGTCCTGTCAGAAAATACTAATCCATTTACCTGCTTCGCTGTTCCCTCAGCTTCTCCTATTCGGTTTTAGACTCGCACCCTTGAACTTCGGATAGGTCTGAATATTCAACGTCAACGTCCGATATAGTAATTAAATTTTTAACCTTGGAAACATTATAAAATGTAAACTTAACTTAACTTCGGAAACACAATTCTACCTTCCATCGTCATAGACCGAGAGCTAACGACAACATAATGAATCAAGCCATTTAAAGAATGTTGTAAGAATTATCAAGAGAAAGGTCTTGGCGAGTTAGACACGAATCGTTTTATCTGGCAGCATTTTGGAGTGACCAACATGGGTTAAATTCAACTCACCTTAAGATAGCCCTTGATGAGTTGGACAAAAATCATTTTGTCTGGCAGTTTGACCATCATCTGTTAAACTCGATCCAAAGTGCAAATTAATGAAAAAAGTCAACTCGTTTGAGTAATTTTTGGAAGAATTTATCCTAACCGAAACAAAAGAGTCAAAAGAGTCAGCACGAAAATTCAGACCAAATTTCTTTGACAAACACCCTGGCAGACAACTTTAAGGCTGGTTAGTCACCGAGGTTACTAATAGCATTTTTTAAGTAAAGGGCCTATTAGTAATAAATTATTGGGTCTTATTCAAGATGCACTATTAGGTTCTTGGTTTTGCTAAATCGAAAATGGGAAATTTTAGTGAACAAAATGAATTTGTATGGAATTACTATGACAACGTCAAAGACAGCAAAAAAATAAACAAATATCAAAAGGATATTTGTTGTTGTTTCGGAAATTACTTCTGATAATTTCCAATAGGTTTTGCTCTCAAATTAATAGAGGTCAGAACCACTATTGACTTTTGAGTGCGCTCGCAAATCAGCACTAATAAATCGTCGACGAATATATTTACGAAGCTACTAACTTAACAGTGTTCGATGAATACCAGCCTGAATGTCGAAAAATTCGAAATTTTTGAGAAATCTGTTTTGTAATTTTATTCCTTTTTTATGTCGCAAGTAATATTAGAATAATGGCAAGTATTGAATTCGTAA
Source organism: Sphaerophoria taeniata (assembly GCA_943590905.1). Lineage (NCBI taxonomy): Eukaryota > Metazoa > Arthropoda > Insecta > Diptera > Syrphidae > Sphaerophoria > Sphaerophoria taeniata. Next base: position 218,362,500 of record OX016540.1, on the reverse strand, counting down.
AAAAAAAATTGAGATTTTGATGAGAAATGACATTACGATGATAGAGAAGTAAAAAAAAGTGGATCCGGTGATTCCGTCCTGTTGCCGCCTTTTGTTCAGTTCTCTTTTGTCACTCGTACAAGACGGACATTAAATATTGCTCTACACAATTTAAACCCATTCCGTATTTCATTTATATTTTTTACAGTCTACTCAAGTTAACATCAAACATTGATCCGGCTCGAAGGACCAATGTTCGATGTTAAGCAAATATGCGTGTGTCCTTTTCTTGATTTTTTTTTTAAGTTTAAAATTGAACGGTAGAATAAAGAGAGACATGAAACGTTACGACGTGACGGTGATCTAATGATTGGAATGACGCAGTTGTGCATCTGTCACCGATCATTCGTAGGGCTCTTTTTTGAATACCATCCAAGAGGCTTAAGTAAGTAGCTGGAGCACCAGCCCAGAGATGAGTTATTGTACTCAAAAGGTGGTCAGTGATACCGAGTATCTCAAGATGTTCGATCTCATTGATGCAAGTACCACTCATGGATAGTGGCAAGGGGGTTCGGGGTATATCTACTTTTTTTTCAAAATTCTTAATCTCGAAAACGTATCAATATTAAAAATCGAAATTCAATTACAAAATGTTAACTTACATATTCTTGAATTCTATTTTTGAGGTACATATTTCAATTTAAATTTTTATTTATGAACTAGCTGACCCGACAGACTTCGTACTGCCTCAATCGATATAAAAAAGACCCAGACTTTTGCAGCTCGCTACCATACCACCCGCTACCTACTACCCCGCTTCCCCACTACCCGTTACCCTGGCCCTAAGCATTTGGTACCACTGGAACAAAAGTAGTGAGTTCTCAACGGATTTGCATAGGATTGAAAAATATAAAATGCTATCAAAACATTAATCATGGCCCATGCTGTAATTTCAATCATTTATCATGGAAAATATACCAAAGGATTTCCTAAAGATTTTACGGATCAAAAACATCGATATTGACATTGATAATTGTTGGGTGGTGCCTTATTCACCTCTACTGAGTAAAACATTCCAAGCTCATATTAATGTATAGTTTTGTAGTTCAGTGAAGAGCATCATATATTTGCAAGTATGTGAATAAAGGCAGTGATATGGTATTGTTTGCTGTTTTAATGATGACAAACAGCATAGTATGCACATGTTTATTTATCTTTTATTATTTATCCTACCTTTCACAATAATAAGCTTTAATGTCACTCTTACTATCACTACTGCGATCAATGTACAAACAATAATAATAATCGACGAAATTTTCATGAAAACTGAGTAAGAAGTGGCTCTTAAAAAGTAGGGGTAAGTGGTAGGAAGTTGAAAATTGAGGACTGAATGTATTTCTTAATGCCACACCATAAAAAAAATTAAACAAAAAAAGTGGCCAAAGAAATGCAAAAACAAAAAGTGTGGGTGAGCCATCCTTAACAATCAGCAGTTATAAACGAACTCTCATACCATCTGAATACACATATAAAATTTCAGCAATATCGGTCAAGCCGTTTCGGAGGAGTACCTATGACCACTAAAACTGTGACAGAAGAATTTTATATAGTAGATTTTAATTACATGTTTTTATTTTTTAAATTTTTTTTTAGTTATAATTTGGAATACAGGAGCAAGTTTGTACTACCCAGTCGTGCACATATTTTTTTGAACTCAAGTCATCTTATTAATAATTAATAAATAAAAATTATTAATAAAAGCAAATAAATAGATAGGTCATGGGGAATTACACAAGAATAACTTTTACTGGGAATATTTTGGTGTGACCAGCATGAGTAAAATACAACCCGAATTTGAATATCAGAAAACTTATTTTTATTTGTGTGTTTACGGAGAAATATGCCAGAAAGCTACAGGCTGAGTAGTTTCTCCTCTAATGTTTTTTTTGTTCATACAAAAAAATAAAAAATAAGAGGTGAAACAAAAATGTTTGTTCATGAAAAAATTTCTGAGAAATAAATTAGCTGTCACTTTGAAACTTATGTCAAATATTTAAATTTTTTTCTGCCAAAAGAATGAGATTCACATTGTTTTGTGTGAAAAAAATTCGAGGTGAGTATAATTTTTTTTCGATTTTGGTTTACAGCTCGGATAACACAGTGGTGAAATGAAAAATATTTTTTTTCGGCAAAAATCTCTCCCATAAGAAATACATTAGTTTATTTTTTTTAAGAACTGTTTACAAGGCTTTAAGCCTAGTATACAGTTCTTTGCGAAAAAATAAAAAATAAGAGGTGAAACAAAAATTTTTGTTCATGAAAAAATTTCTGAAAATTAAATTAGCTGTCACTGTGAAACTTATGTCGAATATTTTAATTTTTTTCTGCCAAAACAATGAGCTTCACATTGTTTTGTTTGAAAAAAAATCGAGGTGAGTATAATTTTTTTTTCGATTTTGGTTTACAGCTCGGATGACACAGTGGTGAAATGAAAAATATTTTTTTTCGGCAAAATCTCTCCCATAAGAAATACATTAGTTTATTTTTTTTTGAAGAACTGTATACTAGGCTTTAAGTAAAAATTTAAATAGTTTTTGAAAAATTAATTTTCAATGTCAAAATATTGAAAAAAGAAATTGTATTATTTTTTCCAAGTTTTAAGTAAGTAAATAAGTTTCTTCTAAATAGAGTTTTCAAAATTTAATGGTCTTATTGTTTTTACAGAAAACAGGATGCAAACATGTTTTCCCGTTTCCGAACAAAAAAAAAAACAAAAAAAAACAAACTACCTTTTCTAAGAAAACCCTTTTGACCATTTCGAATTTGAAGGAGGGGTGTCATCAACCATCTTCTGTGGAACGATCCCATACACATGTTTAGGTTTTCTAGGACGATGCAAGGAATTTATTAATCTCTGGATCTGGACTTGATATACGTCCAAGGATCTCTTGAAGAAATTAAAACAGAGCTTTTATCTCTGCCTCACCCTTTTTTACACGTATTTCAACCGAATTTGCTTGAATGATATATCTGATATTACTTGGAAATACTAGTGCCTCCAGGAAGGCTCATCAGTTTACCCTCGTACTTTCAAGTATAGTGATTCCAATGGAACTATTTGCGATGCTGTCTTTCCAGTGAAGGGCAAAAATAAGAATATAAAGACAAGTGTCCTCGTCACAAACTCTCTCCTTCCTTCCCAATGCTCACCCTAAATTTTTGCATATCCTGGCAGGTGTCATAAACCCAGTTTAACCGCTCTCGAGCTCTTAAAAGTGTCCACTAAAGTAGTTCTTTCTGGCTATATCTGAGGACGATATTTTCTATAAAACCAACTGCTCCTCTTGTTTAGACGCTTAAATTTTTACGCTTCATATCAACGCAACGTCTTCAAAAATAGGTACAAATAAAAAAAAACTCTGAAGTGCTTCGTCATCTTGAAATTCTGGTCTGCTCTACTTTATTCCCTCGCAGACAAAATAAGAGCAATATTTAAAAAAAAATCCAAATAAAATGGAACAAGGACATTTTTATGCAGCATTTTAGAACAGAGACACAAAAACACTTCTTTCAGTTTCAATGATGTCTATTAGACACCCGACTGGGCGTCTAGTCTGCTAGGAGCCACAAGACAAACACCTCACTCTCAACTTTTGCGCACTTAAAATTAAAAAAAAAAAAAAAAAATTGCTTGCGGCAATCAATACTCAAAACGTTTGCAAAAGTCCTTCGAAAAATTAAACGTCGTGGAATGAGTAATTAGACAAATCTGCTTTGTGAGAATTTACGTTTCTCTGACACAATAATTTTCTTGATTAATATTTCATTGGAAAAGGCATAAATCTCTTTGAAATCAGTCATCTCAATGAATTCAAATCATTATTTCTAAACCATTTAAGTGCTTAGAAATTAAGGTGGAGACGTTTGATGTTTGAGTTTCTCTCACTTCCCAACTTTGGCGGGTATTTAAAATGCGATTAAAATTTCATGTCATAGAAAATGCAGCAGCTGGACTCATGGGATCAATCATGCAACCTGCTAGCGTCGTAAACGTTAACCAGAAATTTAAAAATTTAATTCGAGGAAGCCAAATACACTTTTCCAACCATCCTCAAGTGGGGTCCTTGAAAATTTTTGTCTGCAATCTGTTTGCAATTAAGATTTCGCATCGTAAATTTTATTGACCGAACCGAGCTCACCCAAAACAAAGAAATAAATCGTCTGTGTTCTACTGAAGCTGGTATATCCTAATAAAAAAAGTTACGCTTGTCTCATCAATTCTAGAGGACCTTCAGCAAGCTCATTCTCCTTCTACCAGCCAAATTTGAGTTGTGAACAAAAGTTAAGAAGCACATAAACCGGGTAGATAATAATTCTCCAATAATAATGCCCCATTGCTCTATCAGACCAATAAAATTGATTTCCCTCAAGAAATATTCGCTTTCCTTTGGCAGCCAAGCTCCAGACCAGCTTTAGAATCGAATGATTTCAATAGCCGAAGCTGGATACAAAATAACTATGCACATGTCGCGCCATCGACAAACGTTTCGAGGATTGTCTATCTACGATTTCTGTAGTCGAAGTCGATAGACGAAGTCGTTTTATGTGGCAATACAGCAATAGGAAGAAATTTCTGAAAGAGGTTTATTGGAGCACTCTCGCCAGTTCCAGTGGGCTTTGTGTTTTTTTCTTCAACATCATATTTCGTCATCGTCATGATTATGATGACGATGCTTCTTTTTGTGAGAGTATTATCCTTTTCTTCATTGTTTTCGTTTGGTTTATATTTTTTTTTGTTCATATCTTATGCTTTATTATCGTCCAATATTTGCTTAGGTTGTGGCTCGTGCTTCGAGGAAGCATTGTTAGCATCTTTTTGGCCCTGGGGGTTAAATTTCGCAGAAAAATAAATGAGGGAAAGAAATAATATTTTAGCAAGGAATTCTTTTATTATTTGTTTTTATGGGGGAATAAAATATTTTCAATCAATTAGCAGAAAAAAATGATTTGAAGTATTTGCGCTGACTCCAGATCGGCTTTACGAAATCCCAATAGTGGTTTTTGAGTATTCAATTTCCTTGGAGCAATTCGCTTTTCTTTAATTAAAATGTTTGATTTTTGTAAAGCTTTACAACGATATCTTACTTCATTGAAATTTTGGCAGAATCCACATTTGGCTCACTTCTTCACCATACACATATGTCCATAATATCGCACTTCTGAAGAGTGTAAGGAAGTTCCTTAGATCACTTTTTATCACCCACCGGAAACATCAATTAACCAGTTAAAATTATTCGATTCGGAATATAAATAGCCTAGAACTCATCATTTTGACACTTTTTATTTGATGAGTTTTAATTCACAGTTTGTTTTGACAGACAATGGCCTTTGCATGACTGAAACCCATTAAAAAGTCACAATCCGAACCGTTCGACCGACCGTTCATAAAATTCAAAGTCAATGGACCACCTGGCCCGCGCATTTGTTTATAAACCAGATTCTCATAAAGACCGATCAGCCGTCGAGAAATTCCTTTAACTTTCAATACCTACATTTAAATTCAGTTCTTGACCCGAACCGCCCGTTAATTTTAAACCAGATTCTCATACAAACCGACCGACCGTTATGGAATGCATGCATTAACTTTATGCTTCTTTACAATTCACATTGCGTTTTTACACAAAAATTCATAAGGGAAAGTGAAACTTTATACTTCTCCGTAGTGAGTACCAATATTGTGCACTAAGAAGTAAAAGACACCGGGAACTAAGAGCTGCACTTCTGATTCTTAACCGTAACCTTTTAAAGGAAATTCTTGTATTTGCTTTGCTAGTTGGAAACCACTTCTTCCAAGTGTATTTCCAACCAGGCAAGGCTTCTCCTTGCTTTTTGTCAATGCTGGATCAAATCCAACCTTTTTTTCTGTGGTTACCTTTCTTCTAATCTCGTTACAGACATGAGTCGGAAACCGCTGACTGTATATCCTCTAGTTTGGTGCTAGAGGCAGAAGCAGCATTTTGAGATCAGCTTTTTCATGTTCATTCTTCAATCCACTTCCTCTAAGTGTATTGGGGAGAAAGGCCGCTCTCTATGTATTTGATTGTGTTAGTTAGAATAATTGTAAGAGTGCGTTATTCACGAAAGCTCGTCTTGTCTGCAATCGGTACTTGTTGCTTCTCTGTCCTTAAGTCGGTGAATAGCCGTCTTGTCATGCTGATGGGTAAACTCGGTTCGCTTACTCGAGTTAACTAACGAATCAACTCGGTTTGCCAACTCGGCAATCGATTAAAAAATTATATCAATATCATCGGCGTACGCGAGAAGTTAAACAGACTTTTGGAAGATAGTGCCTCTGGTTTTGACGGTGGAGTTTTGCACTATCTTCTCAAAAACGATCCTAAAGAAATCGCATGATAGTGAATCGCGTTGTCTGATTGCCCCCTCCGTTCTTACAGTAAGAGAGCTGTACTGTACACCAAACGTCATGTTTCGGTGAGATTTGTAGAATTTGAATTTCCGTGGCTCTTAAGGTACCTACTAGTTGTCCATTTCTTTCAATTAAACAGACACGTTATTATTCCTCTTCGAGTGTCCGAGTTCTATGAGATTGCTGCATAGCCCGTTTTGCAGCATTCCTAGGTTCGCCGCTAGCTTGCGCTCATCATGAAGCCAGTTGTTCTGATTTTTGTGACTTTTGCTTGAAATGGAAGTGTCATTTTTTATACAAATTTTTTTTTGGAGACATGTGTTCGTCTCTTCCCCCTCTGGCACTCTGGTTACAGGACTTATTCTTTCCCCCTCAACGACAACCTCATCATAATGACGTAGTTATTACTGGTGTTCTAATTGCTTAAGGTAGCCCTGATGATTCGAACCTGAGGAGTGGTGCATTTTGTCTACTATCTGCAACCCGCTCTCGAAAAAACAGTACCAACAATATAGTTATCTGATTCGATGTTGGCGCCTGGATACGATTGTAGAGGGTCCGCCAAATAAGTTTTTTTTTTTGAAAATGTTATAAAAAAAAAATACTAAATATTTTCTCAAATTTCTTTTTTTGTTTGAAAGTACAATCCTTCCGGTTAATAATGGAAAATAATTTCATTCAAATGATTGCCTCGGCTGGCCATGCAGTAGCCTACACGATCGGTCCAATTTTTAAGCACATTATCGATTGTGTGCAGCTGTATTTCACCAATGGCTTCACGAATATTGTCCTTTAAAGCGTCAATTGTCTCTGGCTTGTCGGCGTAACGCTTATCTTTTACGGCACCCCACAAATAATAGTCCAACGTCAAATGTCAAATCGCAGCTCCGAGGTGGCCAAACGACATCAGCTCTGTGCAGTGGCGTAGATAGCTTTTCGCTATGGGGGGGATGGATCTAGTTCGCTCATTTTTACTTCCGACATCTATGCTAATATATGAAGCTGAAGAGTTTGTATGTTTGTTTGAACGCGCTTATCTCAGAAACTGCTGGAGGGTAATTCCTTAACTTTGAAAACGATTATCGTCCAAACGATTGTCGTCGACGATATCGTCTCAAATTTGCTTCACGTAAGTTGATCGTCATCGTCTCGTCCATCGTTTTTTTTTTACTCTACATTTTGAGAGCTACAGAGACTCTCAAACTGTAGACGAAATGTCATCGTAGTGCACTAGTATTACTATCAGATCAAGTTTTGTGTTTGTGTACTTCACCCCTATGAAGCATTTGCAAGAAAGATATAGAGATAACTTTATAATGTAGATGTCGCTTCTCTCGTTTCATCTGATTGCAGTACTCGTTATAAAAACACTACCATAAAATTGGCTAATTAGCTGTTTTCAACCAATCAGAATGAGTTCACTACGTAGTCACTAGGTTTCGGAATGTGGGCAATTTGAACTAAACGTTTTACCTATTTATTTTTTGTTTACCTCGGAGATTTTTTCAAACACAAAAAAAATATGTAATTTCATTACCAACAGTTGAAATGAGTTATTCCTATTTGCATTTTTCTCTTTTCACTTCAAAGAAAAATCATAAAGTCCATTTCTTGACAAAAATCTAAACTTCAAAGTCTGTTAAAAGCCGAGAACATTTTGTTTTAATAAAATAAATGATATGACATAAAATGTTTCATAAGTTTCAACCGTGTTTTGAATCTAAAAATAAACTGCTTTAAAATGTTTGTTCTAGACGATAGCTAATTAGCTATCGTTCAAATTCCATTGTTTTGACGATATCGTCTTGACGATAGTCGAGATACGGAAAGCAAATGTCGATTTGAAAAAACGATATCGTCTGGATGATAGTGATTTTCAGAGTTACGTGAAGCGAGTCGATCGTCGAAACGATATCGTTTCGACGATATCGAGATACGGAATGACCCTCCTGGTTCGAATTGTAATTGAGTTCAATAGTCCATTAATCGAGGAAGATTTAGGCTACATAACATTAAACTACGACCAATAGGAGCGAAGAATCAGTGGAAAATGTGGAAAAAACGGCAAGAAAGTATTAATTTTTTGGCTGTTTGAACGCGCTGATCTCAGGAACTGCTTAATGAAATTGAAAAATTCTTCTTGTATTGAATAGTCCATTTATCGAGGAAGGCTTTAAGCTATACAAAGTTACGCTGCGATTAATAAGAGCAAAGCATCAGTGTAAAGTCTTACTAAAACGGAGAAAATAATACATATTTGAAGGCTTCGAGTTAAGAAGAATTTTGACTTAGAGAGAGTCGACTAATATACAATTTTAAAATAACTTCGCAACCAAATTCATGCGCATGATGCACAAGTCGAAACGCACCTCTGGCCGGAGTACGAGGGAGAGACGGACAAAGTCGCGGGCAACTGCTAGCATAGAATATATGCAAAAGTTTTGGATGTTTGTCTGTCTTTCTGTAAACGCACCTGCAGCCTTAACCACTGCACTGGTCCGATTGACTTAAATCTTGAAAATTAGAGGTTTGACCAAATTCGCGTTGTTGTTTTTTTTTTCAATTTTTTTTTTGGCCAAAACCAAAACTTTCAATTTTCCCAAAAACGATTTCTTTTAAACTTCCTCCAAAACGATACCTCTCATAGAATCGTTTTTTTTTTCTTATACAATTTTTTCGAAAAACAAAAGCCTGATCAGCGTACTTTTTTCTGAAAGTATCTACGTATAAATAATATTTTGTTTTCAAAGAAATTTAAAATTTTTTTTTGTATTTTTTAAAAACCTTTTAAAACTTTTTTTCAAAATTCTATATCTCGAAATCGGATCAATAGTTAAAATCGAAAATCACTTAGAAAATGTAAATTTACATATTCTTGAATACTGCATACCCAAATTAATTTTAAGAAATGTTCGAAAAATTTTATATATAAAAAATTAATTTAAAAAAAAAAAAAACACTTCAAATAACTCGCACAAATAACTCGCAAAATAACGACGAATGATTGTCAATCTGCCGCTTGTGGCTTGTGTAAGGCATGCTTTATGTAATGAGTAATAGCGCATTTTGCTTTTTGGTTAAAATGAATTAGTGTGGGTTATTACCGGTAGGATTCGCGTTAACTTCACCGCAGTTGTGCGAACATTTGTGTTCGTGTGGATGAGTGTGTTGCGTGTTTGGGGCGGTTTCTTACACCAAATTAACAATGTGACACACGGTGAGAAGAAATCTAAATAACTTTCAATTTTTGTGTCGGTCTGGGCTTTTGTGGAAAGCTGGATGGAAGCTCGTTTTCTTGCACGTTTACCTATTATCAATTGGTGAGAGACGTTAAAAAATACTTTTTAAAAATCGATATAAAAAAGAAATTCAAAATATTAGGTGATTTATCGAAGTATTAATTTCTTTCAGATGAAGTTGACTTTGTGTTTTCCCCGTTCACTGTAGGTATAGAATGTACAATTTACAATGCCTCTAGGAATCCTGTGAATACTAATAAGACTTGATCCACTTAGGAAGTAGGTACTAAATTGCAGAGGGCGTTTTTTTTTAACTTATTTGACATGACTGGTTATGTTGAACAATTATGGATCCCAATGGGAGGGGATATATCCCCCTGATCCCCCCCCCCTATCTACGACACTGGCTCTGTGGCTGATAATGCGATCTTCAAAAACAGGGCGCTTAACATTGAGTGTAGCTTCGACTGTGTGGCACGTAGCGCCGGCCGTCCTGTTGAAACTAAATGTTGCCAATATTCTCCTCTTCAATTTTTGTGAAGAAAAATTCGTTCAACATGGCCCGATAACGATCGCCATCGACTGTAACAGTTACTCCTTGCTAATTTTAGAAGAAAAATGGCCCAATTATGCCTCTGGACCAAAATCCGCACCAAACAGTAACCGTTTTGGGTGTATTGCTTTTTCAATGTATGCTCGCGGGTTTTCTCTGCCCCAAATGCGACAATTTTGCTTGTTTACGTATCCGCCAAGATCAAAATGAGCTTCATCTGAAGAGATGATTTTGTCTTTTCAAATTCTGCAACACTACCATGATTTTCTAAGTAATGTCGCAATATTTCCCAGCGTTGTTCAAGAGTATACACAACCATATACGTTCAGCGCAAGGAATAAACTAATTATCTGTCAAATCAGACAAGAGCTAAGTGTTACCATTCACAAAATAAGCACTACCTAGTTGAAAAAAAACGTTAGATGGCGGACCCTTTAGATATGGCAATCCAGGCTTGAGGAATGGTGGCGATATGGTCAATTTGTATACAAGACGAAGTGATACCCAAGCGACTCTATGGATAAGTATTCTAATGCGAAAACCTGGTATACAAGCAGCGACCATGTTCTTCGATGCTGCTCTTTTATGACTTGAAGTCCATTGTCAGTATAGTTTTGCCTGAATATTTGTTAACGACCTATTATTGCATTGAAGTCATCAAGGATGATTCTGCCGCCATACCTTGCCATAAAAAATGTCACCAACATTTAATGTAAATTTTGATGGAACCGTCCAAGTAAACACAGTGCCACTGCGTTACAAAAAAAGACAAGCAGGAAAATATAAAATTAATAGCTATGTAGGTCACTTATAGGTACAGGACCACCTATCAATGACATTTAAACCGAATTTTATATCCTTTTTTTAGCAACTGTTTTTCCCTTCTTGTTTGGTTAATTTGGTAAAAACTTTGCGAGCATGTGTGCATATTCAGAACGTGACCGAAAATCCCGCACACGTGAGAAGTTTGTCGAAAAAAATTTATAAATTTTTGCTTATTCATTCGCTTTTTGCTTTAATAAAAAAAATTCCAAGTTTTTTCCGTTATTTGTTGTGTTTTACAAGCGGATGCTTTTTTCAATAAAGTGAAATTGGAGTTGGAGGGCAAGATGAAGAATGTTCATCTCACTGAGAGGAGTTTTTTTTCTGCAATTAAAATATTCTGCGAACAATTTTTTGCCGGAAGTTTTTTGAAAAGAAAAAAAATGAACTTTACCTTTTTTATTTTAATTTTTCGTTTGTTTGTTGAAGAACCCTCAAGCGTTAGCGTATAATAATAAAACACAATATTTTGAATTTTAACTCATATTTATTTCCAACGGATAGGGATGCCCGTAAACTTCAACAATTTATAAACTTTTCGATGCTTAACACGAAAGATGTGTGTGCAGCGAAAATTCATGATTCAAATTGTGTAAGCAGCTTTTTGTTAAATAGAGCTCGCCGTTGGGTTAATGGTCTTTCGCAAGAGTTAAGCTCGCTAGTTGAAATTCTCATCATAACCATTTAAATTGAAAAACCGTTCGAGAAAATCTTTTTTATTTCTTCAGCAAACACTGTGTGCTCTCCCATATCATATTACGGACGGAAGTAACATTTTTATTTTTATTTTTTTTGAAAATTGGATTGAATACAGAATATCTCATAGTTCTGAAAACTGAAGTTTTAGAATAGGAAACCATAAAGGGGAAAACGTGAAAGTTAGAACAGGAAACCGGAAACAGGGCTCCGGAAATAGAAAACCAGTAAATAAAAAATTGTGAAGTTGGGAACTATCGAGAGAAAATTTCTATTAAGAAATTTGAAACTGTCAGCATAAAACGGGAAACGGAAATAGATGAATGAGGGTGTTTTTTTAGAGGTATAGAACTTTAATTTGCAATAAAACAACGATGGAATATTCGATTGACATGATTTTTTAGTTATTGGAAAGATAATCTTGTGGCATTACATTTTAAATATGATTTCTGGCATATGACTGCCACGGATGTAGTAGTCCAATCTGGACGTCCAATTTTCGGCAATTACACGGCGAATGTTGAGTGCAAAATGGTCAAGCGTTTGTGACTTATCCGCATAGACCAATGACTTTATATAACCCCACAGAAAATAGTCTAGCGGTGTTAAATCACAAGATCTTGGAGGCCAATTAAAAGGTCCAAAACGTGAAATTAGGCGGTCACCAAACGTGTCTTTCAATAAATCGATTGTGGCACGAGCTGTGAGACATGTTGCGCCGTCTTGTTGAAACCACAGCTCCTGGACACCATGATTGTTCATGATCCTTCCGCAAAATCTTCAATAAAGTTGATGGACACAGATCCAAATTCCTGTGCTCGATGGCGGATGTACTCATTCGGGTCTTCCTCAATGCTACGCTCTACAGTAGCAATAGCTTCTTCTGTACGAACCGTACAGCATCTCTGGGGATGCGAGTTATCAATTAGAGCAAACGTGGTGCAAAAATGTTCCATGGTTAATCGAATTAACTGCTCTGATGGACGATTTTGTCGACGATAAAATGGACGTAGTGCGCGATACGTATTCCGCACAGAACCATTATTTTCGAAATTTTCCAAGCATTGTCCAGGCGTGAGTCTTCATGATGAATTGCCAAACCAAATTTAGAATAAATCACTTGACAGCTGTTAAATCGGTCGCCTTCTGGAAAAGTAATGTCAACTTAAAGCTTTATACCACGAAAAAAACACCCTTTATTTGTACTTAATGTTCCATAAGGCAAATAAAATTAATAGTCCTACAGTCCTCATACAGCAAATTCAAATACATACTCTATTTTGTATTTATTGGAGCCCTCTCTTTGACCGTTATGATGACTCTCTGAAGACGCAATCCTTTTTTTTTACTTTTGCTAACATTTGCGAAAGAAGTCAAATATTTGTTTGAGCAATCATCACTCTACTTTGTCGTGATAAGTTAACAGCGGACTACACACGTTCTCGGGACACCGAACATGCACTCCTAGTGAGGAGTATAACCCTTATGGTGTAGCATCTTTTGCCCCTTAAAACCTTAACACAAAACCACACACATTTCAGCGATAAGGCAAAAGGCGAAAAACACCAGATGGCAATGGCAGACAGAAACATCAGTATTCCACACACACCCACCGACACTATGCTGTTCACATGGCAAATCGGTTTAGGGGAGACTTTGAGCAGCACAAGGGCTATGGATCTGGATTTTTAGATACCAGTTTGGCTTGGTTCGGGCGGTCGGTGTAGTGCTGGTGAGTGGTGCCGTATTAGTGACTATGGTCATACTTTTTAACCTCTCTTAATCCTGTGTAAACTTCGTTTGTTATATCAATCTTGCACAGTTCAGCAGAATGTTGTGAGAGTGTTTAGGTGCAGGATGATGAGAGCAAGTAGAAGCTTATAACTGGGTGCTTTCCCTTCTGTAAAATGTTTTCACTTCGATGAAGATGATATTCAATGAGGTCCTTGTAAGCAAATCTGCTGAGAAGTGGGAACACAAGGAAAACATAGAGCAAACTGAGTCATCAGGATATGAGAGTTGAGAGTGCATTCTGTCGAGGAGTTTCGCTTCATATAGAATTAAGACAAGGTCGAGTTGAAGTAGTTGAAATTTGTTTGATCTCAAGCAACAGACACACACATGGTCGCAGTCTTGATTCTATCTTCTTCCCGGACAGAATGGTTTTTAACACCATCCCTAACTACGACTGGTGGAAGTGTCATGCCATGTCGATTCGAGAAATCATTTCCCACGCTGAAGTTAGTCGCACGGTAGACCAAATTAAAGCTTAAAAGTTGGAAAAGACTAAAACTCCCGAAGAATAGGGACGTGCGAAATTCGATATCGCATTATAGTCAGAGCTCGGAAATTGCCAAAAGCGAGAAATCAATTCTGTATGTATAATATCTCGTTAATTTATCACCTGACAAGGCAAAACCTCATAAATTTCAATCAATAGCCACCAGCTACCATCATTTAATAACTCGTTACTGATGCAACAATCTTTAAGCCCACAGTTGATGTACATGGTCGTGGGTATCTATCAACCATCATCGACCACACATCATTACCATACCATGAAATTATTATTACCAAAATTTAATTTCGTCCTTGTCCAGCATATGCTGATTAGTATGTTAAATTTAATGTTCGCCTGCATGCACTGCACATGGTGAAAATAGAGCCATTGTTAGTCCTTTGCTCTGTACCGACACGGCACCACACGGTCATCTACTACAACTGCTGCTTAAATTAACATACTAAGCAACTAATAGCCAGACCTGAGCAGTTGGTTAATTTGAAAGAGCACCATATTGACATCATTTTGAAATTTTACGGTTGAACTTAATTGCGGCTTAGAACGATTAGTTCGCTTTGATGTTGTTAAAATACAACAACAAATATGAGTCCAAAGGGCAGACATATTCATTTGCGAAGCCGTTAGCGTTCGAGAAAAAGCAAATAATTGCATATTGCTTGCTAAGTGTCATTGTTTTGTGAAATGGACAAAATGCTGTACCTAATGACGGAAAAGAAAGGAAGTCATTTTGACAACTCACAGCTCTAACTTATGGTGTTTCGACTTACCCCAGTTTTTAATAAAAATTAAAAAAAAAAAAACTACACCGTTCAAAATTTTGATGAAAAATCAAAGTAGCTAGTTAATTTAGTTAGGCTTAAAGTTCATATGAGTGCCTGTTTTATTCATCACAAATTGTGCTATTGTAAGGGGTTAACGGAATAGGCCCCTTGAAAGCCACACTAATAGAAGTATAGACAACGTTCTGGTGAACTACAAATTAGATGTTGTGTATTCCCGAAACACAGTACAAACGACCCGGATACCACCGCCTGCCTATAATTTTCATGGCATTCAAAACACAATTCTAGAATTCACTAATTAGTTTTCATTGTCGTTTCGACAAAATTCATAAGGCACGAAGGTAATTTCAGTTTTGAATGGTAAATTCATGTGATTGACGGTGATTGCCGAAGGCATATAAATTGATTTTATTGATTGGTTAAATGGAATTGTTAATAATTTGATTGAAAGAAAAGAGGAAAATTAATATTTTTGTTGTGTTTTGGGAAGGCATATAGCAAGTACACGTTTGGGCACCAATTACAAATTGATTGAGGGTCAGATTGAAACAAAACTGAATTCAATGATATTGATGATAATTAAGAAGTTGCGTGGAATTATAAATTATTTTTAATTTGAAGGTTTTTTGTCAAAGTTTATTGGATTGAATTACGTTCTATCAAAAATGTATGTCCTTTTTAACCTTGTTTGTTTTCAAAATCAATGTTTGCTTCAAGAAAACATCCAGTGTCAAAAAGGACTCCTGGCGTCAGTAAGGAGTAAGGTAAGTAAGGCGCGCGAGTCGCGTAACTAAAACAGAAAGTTCTAAAATTCCAAAATTGCCAAATCGCTGGCACGGAAACGGAAACTTTATTCTTTTCTCAGCCAGTTCATACAACCTATGAACCTATATAGCATGAACTAGTTTTGAAACAGAAAAAAAGTCAAAGAAAGAGGTGCGGAATACCACAAAAAAAGGCTAAGAAAGAAGAAAATGCGAAGATGTCTCAAGGTGAATTACTGTATTATTTTTTCACTTTTAGTTCTGGTTCGAAAGCCACGTTGACGTCTTCGGTAGTATCCAGGAGCCCCGGAAGTGATTCCATTGTTTCCTTCTACTCTCGTGCGTGGTCTTAAATTGTCCTCATGGATAGCACAACTTTTCTACAGGTAGAAGAAAAAGATGTGCCTGTCATCAAAGTTGGAATTCGTTTTGGTCCCACCACACAGCATGACCAATACGAAGTCGATTCACCAGAAGTAGCTCAAGCATCTAGCCACTAGTCGGTAAAATAAGTGAAGCTCGATGTTGGCAAAGAAAACGTAATAGAAATTGGCTTCCTGCTCCTGCCGAAGCCAAATACTTAAAGTGGCGCTAAGGTCCGTTGTGAACTTGGGTCACAACCAACAGTCTCTGCCATTCACACTCGGTCCCTAGCTAGCTGTCTCCAGTTTTACACTCCAAATTGATTGAGGTCCTCTTCCACTTGGGTGCGACACCTGAGTCGCGGTATTCCTTCTTCGTCCCTCGGGAACAGTGTCGAAGGCTTTCCGGGCCGGATCATTTGTGTCCGTCCGCTCTAAATGAAAGCACCACCTGAGTAGCTGAACCTTGACAATTCTGGCTAAGTCCGTGTCGTTGTAAAACCCGTAAATTTCGCTGTTGAATCTTATTCTCCATTCCCTATCAATTCACACGGGGCCAAAGATGACCCGATGAACTTTCGAAACAGCCTTATGCACATTCGATTTTGTAAGGGTCCCTGCTCTTGCACCACCCAGCAAGACTGGGATGATTGGGGGGTGTTATAAAAATTTAGTTTAGCTTAGATCGAGGGAGGGCTTTTCCATTCAATTGCTATCTTAGCCCAAAAAAAAAATTGATTAGCAAAAGTTATTCTTTGTCTGATCTCGTCGCTGCTGGCTGGTGTGATTGCCCATCTTAAGAGAGCTTGACAGAATGCCAAAACAAGGCATTGCTATATACAGCTCGTCAGTTTATAATCGTGGCCTTAAAGTCAATAAAAAGGTGGTGGGGGTTGATTTGGTTTTTTTTCTAGGGGCTACTGCAAAGTGAAATTTTGGTCGATGGTTGACTTTTGTGGTCTGGAGCTACATTGATAAGGAGAAGGACCAAGCAGATTGTTGACAAAAAACTTCCGACGTTCACATATTACGGCAGAGAGGATCTTATAAGCGATGTTAAGTTGGCTGATTCCTCCTTAGTTGGCGCGTTTAATATAGGATCTCCTTGCTTCAATATCGGGTAAACAATGCTGAGGATCCTTTCATCGGGCATACACTCTTCCGACCATATCCGACTGTCTAGATTGTCACCTGCTACTTTGAACAGCTCGGCAGCTAGACCATCTGCTCCAGTGGCTTTTATTTGGATTTCAGCAGTGATATTGCCGTTTTCAAATCGTCTAGGTCGGGTTAACGGAATGCCTGACGGCGGGATTTGGTGCTTCGTCACCGATATACAGTCTACAGAAGTGGTATTTCGAAACCCTAGCATCGACTGCGTTTCGTCTATGATGTTCCCTTGTTCATCGGTTCTTGTTCGATGACCTTGAGCCAGCTGTTTTACATCCCGGTAGAACCTCCTAACTTCATTCCCACTATAAGTTGTCTTAAAACCCTCGATCTGATGCTTCTCATGCTCCCTTTTTTTTCTCCTGAGAAGCGAGCGTTCTTCTATCCTCTGTTGCTCGGAGAGCTCATGAGCAGCTCTTGTCCTTTTATGCAGCCACTTTTTATGCTTCTTGCTTGGCTGCATATGCCTGCCTACATTCTTGAGTGAAATTCAACACATTAGAGGTTTCATCTCTATCTGCTTTCTGGCAATATTTCCACTGGTCCTCGATACATGATGTTGGTGACAAAGGACTTCTTAAGAGGTTACTTGACACTCGATCAGAGAAAGATCTGAGGATCTCTTGCGATTGTAGCCGTCCGGCGTCAAATTTTCTTGCAGCATTTATTTGTTTTTCCCGTTGATATTCGTAGTACTTTGACTATGATAAGGTAGTGGACCAAGTCGATATTGGCTTCTCGGAAAGTTCGATCATCTAGAATGCTGAACTAGTTCCTTTCGTCAATATAAACGTGATCAATCTGGTTGACAGTTGATTGATCGGGAGATCTCCATGTTCCTTATGGACGATGAGATATGGGAACCACGTGCTCGCTACCACAACATTTCACCCCGCATCAAATTCGATCAGCCTGAATCCTTTGTCTCAAGTTATTTCGTGCAGGCTGATGTGCTTTCCGACTGTTCCACCAAAGAAGTCCTCTTTTCCCAGCGTTGTGTTAAATTCGCCGAGGACAATTTTAATGTCATAGCTAGGACACTGGCCATACGTTTTGTCAAAGAGCTAGTAGATCTTCTCTTTGGTGGCGTCTTTTTTATCTTCTGTAGGGACATGCACGCATATATTTAAGGGTGTTGTTGGCGAATTTAGTCTTGATTCGGATCGTCCTGATGCGTTCGCCTACGCATTCGAAGCTCAAGCCGTTTTGTCTGAGTCTGCTTTCAACGAAGGAACCGCATCCAAAACGCCGATTTTGTTGCTATTCAAAGTAACTATCGCAGTTTTTCATCCTCCTTCTGCCCGGTCCTTCCCTTTGCAATTCTTGGATAGCGGTTATGTCTACTTTGTAGCAGTTGAAGGTTTGCGGTATTGTTATGCAGGGTGCGGTCTATTAAGAGACCTAACATCGAAATCGTTGTCGTTAATACATTAGCTTGGATAATCATCAGTATATCCGTCCGTTTCCGAGGCCTGTTGCTGCTTCGCAACTTCATATTTCTCTACGTAGCCGGGAAGTCAGCCTGACTTATGTACAACCCCCAACCTGGAGTACCAGGCACTTGATGTAACTCCAAGTTTTTACGGACTTGGCTTTAAATTATGTTGAAGTAGCCCGTATTAAAATGTTGACCAAGTAGTTCGGTCTAACTGGAACTGAGGACGCCACCGTTGATTCTAAAAACAAGAATTCTTTCATTGGAAACGCTTTGGTGGGAACAATCCTTCTTTGGGGGGTAATTGGCATCGTAGTAGTATTCACTGTAAGCCCGTTCGTCACGTTAAGGCTTATTCCATTTAGCGAACTTTTCAGCAATTCAAATAATATTAAAATACGTACTTTCATTGTGACTTATCATAGTGTTCTAGGTAAAATCTCCGAGTTCTGTCCAAGCAAGCTAATTTATGTTTTTCGTTTTGCCTTCCTAACAAGACTGCCACATGTGATAATCAGCTTTTACTTTTATCGATACAAGTCATTATGTTCCCACACTATACACTCCTTCCTTTGTATGTTCACAATTACAATTCCATAAGCCTATTGCCATACAAATTACTATCCTACTTATTATATTACCACTAATGACTTCTCCCCAATCGTGATCAGATTCCAAAGGCTTTCCAAATAAATAAGAACAATAAAGTCCATGTTGCCAATAGCCCAAAATATAATTCTTGAACATGCGTTGCTTATGACAAAAACACACTTTTCTCTGTCAATACAAAAAACATTGTATTTCGAATGCATAAATTGATGTCGAATAAATGATTCCCATTCGACATTGTAGGCCTGTTCAACACACACACTCACTCCACTCTCGAATCCTGGCTCGTACAGCCAGCAGTTACGGTTACAGATGTTATGACAGATATGGAAAGTTAAATCATATTCAACCTTCGCCCCTTGCCTTGGCCGTGTGGATCGAACAAGGACACACGAAAATTGAACAGAACAAGAACATGGCAGAAACAACAGCGACAAAACTGAAACGAACTGCCACCAAAAACAGGAAGAACAAGAATTCAATTACTGACGCAAGCAAGCCGAGAAGAACACCCGAGTTTGCTTTTAGTAACACATTTTTGCTGGCAGTTGCCATCGACCCCCAAAGTCATATTACTTACATTCGAAATAAAACATATTATCAGTAAACGGTTGTTTGGATTTCACGGTATCCGGCATGGCGAATGTCCTGGGAAAGTTACTTTTTCTCAGAATATTCAGTTTTCCATCATATTTCGTAGAATAGCCTGTGCTGGGTTATGCCAAATATTTTTCAATATAACTTTTTCGTCGTGTTGGGGTCGGTCGGTCGTCTGGTGGCGGTGTCCCTCTTGTGACTGCTGAGTGGCTGCGTTTTATGTCCTTGGAAATATTCTGGATTTGTTTGTGATTTATTGCAGTCGTATAAGTTGGAACGTTTGGTGTAAGTGTTCTTCGATACAGGACCTCTCGTCCGACCACTTTCTTTTTTTTTGCGTGTGAAAAGGACTCCTTGCTGGATCATAAATTCCATAATCGATGAATGTAATGCAGATCCCCATTTGGAAAATAGTGAAACGAGCATATTAACATATCGAAAATGGAAATATTTCCACGCTGGTAGATGGAGCTAGGAAAATATTTGTGTTGCTGTTTCGATCCAAAAAGGGTTGGGTTGAAATCGTTCTTTTATACAATGTCCTTTTTTGCTGTTTGTTTGGAAATTTATGGAAATTCTTTACTTTGCGTGCTGCATGCGAAATGAAATTTTGTGCTCCAGAGGCAGTCGTCCAAATAACACAAAAAGGACATGTACAGTTGTTGTATATGTAAATGATTGAATTGTGACCAGAATGTCAATAAAGAAGTTGTCAGAGTTTTTGTTCTTTTTTTTGTGAGTTAAATTGCGGGACATGGATTTGGAATTTGTCTATTTTGATGGTTCGAAAATTTTGTAAAGCTATTTCGTTTCACTGTTTACATGGCGACAATGTGGGGTTTTTGGAATTGTTAATCTTGGGACAGAAATTGGAACTCATAATATTGATTTTTGCAAAGCCGATATTTTCATTTTCGTATAGCTATATTTGGAATTGTGCGGTGGGCAAAAAGATACGTACAGGTACACGCCATAGTGAACCCGTGCCGTATTCGTTGGCCAGTAATATAGAAGGCGAGGGTTCGAATCCTGCTAGCGCTTTAAATGTTTTTGTTTCATTTTTAATAGGTAGGTACTTGCTTTTTTCAAAGTATTTATAAGGTTTTCAAGAGTGCTTCTCAACCCAGCCGTTCGGAATCGGCACAAATTGTAGGTCCCTTCAATTACTAATCTACATGCACTTAAGGAATTGTTGATAAGCCAACCTATTATTATTATTAAAGCTTTATGTGAGACTTTGTTGGCCTTTTTCAAATTTGATTAGCATTAAAAACGAACAATGGAATGAAGAATTACCCAGCACAATGAAAGAGGTCAAAACGCCGTTTTCAGAAACTCGACAATAGACGGCCATAACAGAAAACTTGTAGAGACGTTTAACAGTGAACTCGTCAATCAAAGCATCAATCAGCTGATTAGAGAAAATTAGTTTTTCTAAAACGAAATTCCGTGCTTTTAGCTTCAGAGAACGACGGAGAATTTTGACATTCTCTTGACAAAACAAAAAAGTAGATTCGAGGATGCCGTCTGTAAAGATGGCTTTCTTAAAATCGAGAAGTAGACAGTGGAAGTTGCCCTGAAGAAACCATTCACCCTAACAATGACCTCAAAAAGAGCCTAAGTTCATAATTTCTGCCTTTGGAACGAAATTGTGCATTGGTGATTTGTGAACCATGGTTTCATGTGGTTCAATGATGATAACGACCTTTGACAAACGCCATAACTGCCAAATAAACGGGCTGAGTAGTCCTGAAAAAGGGAAAGGACCACTACAGCCCGTCAAATCTGCGGTCGATAAGTCTTCTATAGTGAGAACCAACTAGCTACTAGGGCTTTGACCATATATCGGAAAAGCCGTTTGGGTTTAAGGCGGGACAAGACACCATTCACGCCAGTCAAAGCTCTGACATCCAATCGAAACAATACTCGAATGCAGATCTAGTTGATTTGGAAAAGTTTTTCGACTCCACCGTCTGGTTTAAATGTATCTATAACGCTGAACGACTTGGCATAAGCTTACCATTGTTATACCTGCTTTTGTGACAGGCTTAGCAGTAGAAAGTTTTTTTTATTTCTACCACAGCTTTTTAAATTAAAAATGATCTGCAACAGGGAGCTGCTGATTCGCTGATTCTCTTCACGCTTTACACCAGCGCAGCGGGGCGGCGAAAAACTTGGGCTTTCATTTGAATAAAGGAAAAAGCAATTACTTGGTGGTTTCATCTTCAGAAAACGTTTGCAGAAGAAGGAAATATTTTAAACTAGAGGAGCTTGAACTCCAAGTTGTGCAATCCTTCAATTGCCTTGGGTCATTAGTAGCAGGCGATAGCAATATGGAAGAAGATACACGCGAGTGGATGTTCAAAATAACCTAATTTAGTCTTTCAAGGTTATTTTAATCAAAAAATCTTACCATTACTTCGTAACTGCTGCTGATGTTTAAGACGATAGTCTAACCAGTACTCACTAATAGATTCGAAATCTGGATGTTTAGCCTGAGGCACTCTAAACTCTTATCCGCGTTTGAGATAAGAATTTATTAGAAGATTTAATGACAAAAATTAAGCCTGGTAGATTCCGGTGAGCTGGATGATAGGCTGGTACCTTTGGATAAAGAGGAATCAGCCCAAAAAGTTCCTTGCGGTACAGTTCATGGTTAGACACAGCGCGGTTGACAAATTTTGGGCTGGAAAAATGGCTAGTCCACGCCAGAGCCTTGGTGTGAAATGAAATGATAAGTAAAGAACTTGATGAAGGCCCGTATCGCCACTCCAGCAGTAGATCTCACCAATCAGTCATGGACGAAATGTGTATTCGTTAATGGCTTATTTTGAAATTATCAACAGTAGATACCAACCATTGAAACGTCTCATGTTACTACAATTTTTTCCACTCAAATTACAACACAAATTTATTCTGTAATGCCCTACTTGCTTTTCCGAACATTTTTAAAATACAAAATGAAAATCCATTACGGAATCCTTCCTTACTCGAATACTTCCTATAATCACGTCTTGGAAAATATTTCTTTCGTTGTGATTAAATTTTCCAATTTCTATCCTTGTTTCGAAGAGGTATTCAGTATCTCAACTCTCCCAATTTCCACGTTAAAAGTTGTTAAAACAAAGAAACCAAATTAACTTTGGTTAACAGCTCATCAAAGGGAATCGTAGGTGTGCACTTCTATTACCTATGCATCGTAATTTGTTCCTCTTTCAAGATTACACACTTAAGGAAGCCTACAATTTGGCGAATGAAAAATCCAAAAAGCCGAAAACCAATAACAATACCATAATATTGAATTGCGAAACATTTCGCAAATAATTAGAACCTCTGAAGCCCATTTAGGAACACAAAATTGTTAAGATACACATCAGAACTTCAAACTTCCTCATTCGGAGATGTTGTGTGAATTTTGCTTTAACAACATTTCCCTTTCTTGCCTTCATTTTTCTGTTGATGATGGCAGAAATCGCATGCCATTAACATACATATACCATAAAGCCTTAAATGCGACATAATGTCTAGACGTATGGCGCCATCTCCCCATGCGTGAAGATTAGGGACCATCCTCCATCCTCCTTCTGCCTACAATCCAATTCGACTGTAACACAGGAATCGGCTCACAGCATCCACAAGGGATGAGTATTGAAACGAACATCTCAATAAAGGCATCATTCCCTTGTTGGGTTTGGTATACAGAAAATCAAGGAATACAAAAAAATTGGAGGAAATAATAAAATCAACAAATAAACATCATACCTCCCTCGAGGGAGGAGTGTACGATGTTTGTAGATGGAATTGGAGTTTAGGCTCTTGTCAGTTTTTTGGAATGACTGTGTTGGGTTTGTTTGTTTCTTTTTTGCGGAAGTTAAACGAAAACATGAAAATATAGGACGAAAGTAATGGGATAACCTGGGGGGTGATTTCCTTAAGACAAAACATAACTTACATTTTCTATATTTTGAGAGACATAACTGTTATTAGCAGTCCCTTAAAACAAAAAATATTACATACATAGAATGAAACATTGCTGAACCAGCAGAGCTCAAAGTCATTGGCTGTAAAGTTCCTGAGCTATTGACGTACCTACTCACCTACTCCACGCGCTATGCTCAGGCTACATTCAACCTCAGCTGAATGAGGTCCTGCCTTGCTATCCAGATTTTGCATGAGAAATTTGATTGAGGTCCAACTCGTAGTCCTGCTCCTCTACGTCTTTCTTTGGGTATACAAGTGTAGCGCCGCGCCGCCGCCGGAACAGATCATTGTGCGCCTGGTCGATCTTGACAAATGAGGTTTGTACAGCTTGTGGGTTATTTCCAAAGGTGTCAATTTCGTCTACGCAAACCAATAATTTAGTGGACATCGTGCTAATAGTCGTTGATGCAAAAGGAGGGAGCCCAGTCAATCCTCTTGTTTGAATTCACTGTAAATGTTGAGGGCAGGCGCCTGGAGAAAAATGAGGATATCTTAATTTGGCATGCAAAGCTTAGTCTATGAACCGAAGAGAAGGCTACGTAGTGTCAGTGTTGCTTTCAATCGCTACTTGACAAAGCTTTTATATCCAAAACAGACTTGGCGATCGTAGCAGTGTGATTTTCAAAAACTGAGTGTGTCGTGCTTGGACTTTAAGTGGCTAATCTGGCTGGTAGTTCCTAGCAAGTTTCGGGCTGTAGGAATAGTGTACTTGAACTTGTTACCAGGTTGTTTATCACTAGAAAGTCAACCAACCTGAACCCGTTACCGAAATAAGTGTGTGTGTATAGACTGTGTTCTTCTTAACATCATATCCTAATTCATGAGTAATATCACTGCTCATATGTTTTGTCCTGGGCCTTGTAGAGCATGACTGTCAATGCACTCAACGTTCCACTGCTGGAAACTATGATTTTACTCATATGACTCAGAATCGTAAGGGTTAGAGCCGAAAGATTAAGCTTCCCATGCCATAGACGCTTCTAAAATGTTCACTTCACTGAACCAAATCCATACGTAGATACAATGTAAGATTTCGTTGGTCCAACGAAACTAGTTTGACATGTTTATGAAGTGCTTTGAAAATGTATGAATTTAATGATATTTTTTTCATTTCGAATTTCGAAATTTTCCTAGGAAAAATTATGTAAAATGATGAAATTTACGTGGAGCCAATGATTTTTTTCATAAACCGAAGAAAAAGTATTCCTCGCCTTATAAAATCTTACATCAACAAATGGATTTATTTATAAAAAGACGTAAGAATTAGTTTATCCTGACTGGAACTGAATATATCACCTTTAACTCCATTTGGAGAATTCCTCGGCTTCCTTTGGTTTTAAAAAAGAATGTAAACCTTCCACATTTCTCTTTGATCTCGACGCGACGGAATGAAGTTTAGTGGAGATATATTTTCGGTTTGATGGACTAAGTACGCTTTTCAATTCAAGTTGTTAAGTGAACTTATCTATATTATAACAAAGAGCAAACATTTGTTCAAATTTTGAAACCCGTTTAAAAAATTATTTCATGATATTACAATGAAAACATCAACTCTAATCTGACTTCAATTTTTTTTATACTTTCAGAATAAATAAAATTTTTCAACTTCTGAAATCCACGCCTGAGTGGATTGAGTAACTCTCAAGCGTGTTTTTTATTACCACAACAACAACAACAAAAAACAAAAACTAAAACAAAAACTTCAATCAACAGCAAACAAAAAACAACCACTTCAAAATGGCTGCGTTTATTGCGAAACAAATGGTGGGCAATCAACTGAGTGCTGTAAAAGGTATGTACAAATTTTATTGTTTAAAAACTGTGAATGCATTGTATTCTTCGCGTTTTACGCAGTTTTATAGTGTGGGTGTGAGTGTAGATAGATACCTATACGGCAGAAAAAGAACTAAAACCACATCAAGGACATAATTATACCGTGCGGCGATGCAGTGTAGCCAATTACTGTTATTATGGTCGTAAACTGCGGATAATGTAGTTAGTTAGTTAGTAAGTTGGTTGAAAGTTGAAAGTTTTAAGTGCAACCGTTGCCGCCTCGTCGTCGTCACCGTAGACTACAGTTTTATTTATGTCCTTTATCCACTTTTTTGTTGTGCTGGTACTAAAAAATAATAAAATATAATGTAAGGAGAATCCTCTTGCAATGGGATGGTTTAGTTTGGCGTGAATCAAATAAAAAAAGTCACAGCTTTTCACAGCGGTTAATTTGTAAGGATGTTTGTTTTAGAGCAAAAGTGTCAAAACAAATCGTTACAAATTAAACTTTCATAAGTGTCACTATTTTTCGCAACTGCCCGTGGCTCAGTGGTTAGGTGCGTTGGCTGCTAAGCAGAACTTCGTGGGTTTGAGACCCACTCGTGCCCATAAAGTTTTTATTTCATCTTTCACGGGCACTGCCTCTTGCGAAGAACTGACAAAACTTCCAAGAGTATCAATCTGTCATGAAAAAGTGCTTTTCAACTTTGCCGTTCGGAATCGGCGTTAAATTGTAGGTCCCACCAATTCTTCACACGCTCCCAGAAAATTGTTGATGAGAGTAAGCCACTTAGGCCTTGGCTCTTCAAAAGCTGTAGCGCCACTCTATTTATTTTCTCTTAAGTGTCACTATTTCGTTCATGGCTATTACTTTGGTAAACATCTTATAGTCGGAACTTGATTTCCAAGTCTTCTATTGAGTTCTTTTATCAATAAAAGTACCCACTGCACCATTAAGTCCATTTGAGCTCTAATTTAAAATTGTGCGCGAAGAATTTTCGCAGTTTGGGAGTCCCACTCTACCGTTGGGTGCGTGAAGACTTTTTCTGACTGACTGACCCAATCAACTACATATCCTTTTTCATACTAATCAATTTTGACAAAAGCCTAAAATTGGAGAGCCTTCAAGAAACTTCGGGAGCTTTAAAAATGAAAACTCATTGAAGACAATGTTTTAGCCGATGACGCCATCCAATTCCACACCCCAATATTTCGGGCGATCTGGTCAACGCCACCCATCTAGCGTCTTCAATCATGAATTGTATCACAAAGGACTTTCCTGGTCGGTTCCTCTTTTCTCGTACGAACTAGGTTTAACGTCCGCCGGAGTCTACCAAACTTAATTTTTGTTATCACATTCACCTCGGAAATCGTGTTTCCTCACAAACGGGGCCAACTAATCTCCAGAAGACTTTTCTTTCGAATGCGTTCAGAGTTCCCGGAAGTGCTGTTTGAATACATCTTCAATTCCAAGTGCATCTCTAACTACATAGGTTCCTTTCACAAATTTGACGAGCATGAAGTGTTATCTAACCAGGAGCCAATTGCTAAGAAACAAACGCCTTATACTGGTGGCACTGGACATTTGGCGATAATTGAACTGACATTAATGCTTGAAGGTGTCTGGGAGCAAAATGCATTTTCTAGTAAGAATGGACTGATGTTCTTGTGACTATACAATAACAATATAGAGCATTATGTCCTTCCATTTACCATCCTTTATTACTCCTTTTATATTCGTCAATTTGTTGCCTTATCGTTAATAGAGTGAGAACAAGGTGTCATTTGCCTCCTCGGGCAAATCCTCCTCACTAAAAATTAATTCACTTTAAAAACATGAATGCCGCCGCTAGTGATGCTGTTCCAAAAAGGAAAACATAAATCAAATAATGTTCAAAATATGAACATCAATTTTGTTTATTTTCCCCTTTTCGACAATTCACCTCGCTTCATTGAGCACATAAACAAAACACTCCGACACAAAAACTTTACACAGCGAAGACGCAAAAAAAAGGATTCACATCCTTTGGCTTGAAACGATATCGTAACACATTATTCAAAATTGATTTTTGGCCCCCAAACCTCTCTCCGAAGAACAGTTGAAGTATACGGAAATGGGGTTGAAGGTTGAGGAGGTTACCTTTGTTCTGTAAGCCTCTCGACAGTCGACACTCATCTAGCGCTGAAGGGCCAACATTAAAGTGAAGAAAAGAAAGCAAAAGAAATAAGGAACCCACGAAGGTTACAATAAATGTCGCATCCACTTAATCTATCCTTTTAAACTCTCGAAGGACGAAGAAGGCAACAACATACTGGCAGGGGGTTCTTTTTATACGCGACAACCCCCTGGGGGTTAAATACAAGTAAAGTGCTTATCCTTCATATTTCTCGGCTCTGCGCACCGTTCAACAAAAACACACACAAAGTTGGCCAGTTGCAAAAAGGACGAAAGCAAAAACAGAATAAAAAAGTAAAACTTTAACCAAGGCAACATCAACACAAAGTTCATCTTACAATAATTCAGCTCGAGAAATGCGCATTTTCCTTCGCTTGGGCCCTGCTTTGTTGCGGTGACGAGGTTTTCTTTAACTGAACGGATTCAAGCCAGCCGGCTTGGTAAGCTAGGACCCAACCAAGAACCCAACCCAACCCATTCAATGGTTTTTCTTATCGGAAGCTTGAAATTTCTGCACGAATGCATCATAGAGTGGGTCCTTAAATCATTATTTCAACTAGAAAATGTTGCACTTAATTTTCTACACTTGAATTATTTCAGTTGACAATTTCTTCTCATTTTCCTTTAAAAAATAAGAAAAACTTAACCGAATTGGATTTTATGGAGTGGCAAGACGAAGCACGGTTGAGATATCATAAATTGCCATACTTTTTTGCTTCCGTATGGTGGAGCAAATTTATCCTTTTCTGATCCGAAATGAGCACACAGTGGCTAATGGACCTTTTTTCAAATTATCCAATGATAACCATTTTTTTTTCTTAAATATTAAAACCATTATCGGGCTAGAGCAAGAGGTCCTGGAAACTGCGAGAATTTATCAATTTCGAGCATGATAACTTTGACGTGGAAGAGAGAAAATTGGAAACTAAAACTGTCTTTTGATGGTCAAATGAAAAGATAATTCTGTGGTCAAAGAATCTCTAGAGAAAAGGGCTGTTGGCTCAAGCAGACGACTGGAGCAATGTTTTAACTGAATGTTAGATATCGAAGGAGCTTTCAACAACGTCAGCTAACAGGCGATCACAACAGCAATGGACAAGCTGAAATTAGAGAAATCACTCATAGATCTAATAAGTCTCATGCTTAAAAACAGGACGATAACTTCCAGTATGAGAAGTTTTACTACCACCAGAATGGTGAATCGAAGTACAGCCCAAGTTGGGGTCCTTTCACCTCTTTTATGGAACATGGTAGTAAACGACCTCCTAACATCAATGGAAGCAGAGGGTTTCAAGGTGATTGCCTATAATGACGACGGACGTTGCAATATCTGTATCTGGGAAACATCTTCAAGCTCTCTCGGAACTCCTACAAAATGCCTTGAACAGGCTGACAAATTGGGCTAAGTAGTGTGGCTTGGACGTCAATCCACATAAAACAGAACTAGTACTCCTTACGAGAAGGTAAAAAATTCCTCAGATTAACCCACCCACGATTAAAGGAATACCCTTAAGCTTGTCCGACCAAGCCAAATATTTAGGCCTCATTTTAGCCAAAAAACTAAATTAGAAGGCAAATATTGATGAAAGAGTAAAAAAGGCTACTGTAGCGCTTTTTCCTTGTAAAAAAGCCATTGGCTCAAAATGGGGCTTCTCCCCAAAAATAACCCACTGGCAATACACTTCGGTAATCAGAACAGTACTCATTTATGGAGTTGTCGTATGCTGGACCGCACTGGACGAGATGGTAAGTCTAAATAAACTCATCAAAGTCCAGCAGTCAGCAGGTATGTGCATCACAGGAGCACTTCCCTCAACACCAACAGCAGCCTTGGAAGTGCTTTTAAACCTAACACCTCTAGACATCTTCTTCAAAATGGTGGCCAACTCATGCGTGAGGCTTAGGGTAACCTCTCAATGAATCAGTAACAACACTGGTCACACTTCTATCTTAGACAACTTCAGATCTATCCAAGATCACTTAGACTATACCACCCCAAAAATGATCAAGATCTTCTTGGGAAGAAGAGAGACTCCTGGAAGACAATACGGTACACTTCTATACAGACGGTTCAAAGACCGATTACGGCGTTGGAAGTGGTATCTATTCGAACAACAATGTAGTGTGTTCCAGGCAGAAGTAATGGCGATTAAAGAGGCACTATCCTGGCTCAGAGAAAACGTTATATCTTGCAAGAATAAACGAATCTTCTCGGACATCCAAGCCGCTCTGAAATCTCTCGCGTCTGTCTCCACAAACTCTCAAATTGTCCACGACTGTCGATCATCTCTGAATGAGATGGCGCAACAGTTTAACATTCGCCTCATTTGGGTGCCAGGCCATAGAGACATCCCGGGAAATTGCAAAGCCGATGAGCTCGCCAAAAACGGAACACTTCTGCCTACTGTTAAGACAAAGACAAAACATAGGAACAACACTTGCTACACATTCTCTAAAATCAACAAATGCTAGATGGTCACAGGGACCACCTGCCTATCAACCAAACAAATATGGCCAAGCATAGACCTGACTCGGTCAAAAGGCTTGATTTCCCTGAGCAGACAAAATATAAGCTCTACAATTAAAGTCATAACAGGGCACTGCCTCATAGGTAGACATGCTTTGAGGCTAGGGGTCTACGCAAACGACTTCTGTAGAAGCTGCATGGACGAGGAGGAAGATGAAACAGTCCTACACTCTCGGTAAATCCCTTCTTCGATAATACCAGTGAACTGGCAAAGATCGACACAAAATGTCTGTCTAACTTCATTAAAAGTACGAAATGGTTTGTTTAAGTTCATTACTCTCCCATGAGTAACTTCTTTAGTGGTATCACAATGGACCCTTGAGGTCTAAGTGAGTCAATAATATCTAGACAGCCACTCCAACCTAACCTAACCTAACCTTTGAAATCGAAATTGCCAACTTTATTCTCCATATGATTTATTGTGGACGCAGCTATGACTTCAGAATGCCTTTCGCTAAGCACCAAAGTCTTGGATCCGTAAGTTCGTACTGAGTAAGACCATTGTCACAGCAACAGTTCCGACGAAATGTTTAAATTTTTTGATTTGAAGAGCCTTGGGAGACTAAAATTGATTCTGTTGACTATGAACAACCGGCTGCTACTACTACTGAACCAAAATTGAACCAATTGAAGAATGGCATACTACTTTGTACTCGTGCTCCTCTACCTTAATATAGTTGTCCTTCTTCTGTTACCGTTCTCTGCAGCGACAGCCCCAGGTTTTTGCCGCCTGATCGGTCTTGTCCGTTCCTCCTTCCAATAATGTCAGCATTGTCTGCATAAGCCAATAATTGGTCAATTTTTTTTTTAAATATAATTTGCACTCACTCAAGTGATTTTTCATATCCTTATTATGCCACAGACACAATGGGTGCTTTAGGAAGGGGTTGAAAAGGGGTTGTCGATGTACATTCGTCTTGAGTTCCTGAACATTTCAATGATTGGAAAAGACAATTAGTGAAAGAGATTTCCACATTCGAATAGTATCGCTAAAGAACTATACTCTATACTTGAGAGTACGTCCGAAGGCTGGAGGTTGAACTGATGGACAATCCTAGAAGCGAAGTTATTACGGGCGAAATGTTTAAGAAGAGGAATACAACTGGCTATTTCACTAGCATAGAAGTAATGATAGAACAGAGAGAGACAAGAAACGTTACGACGCACGGTCGTCTAAGGAAGTGAATAAGTCAGTAATGTCTTTATCGCCAATCATTCTTAGATCCTAGGGCTCTTTTTTGATTACCATCCAAGAGGCTGAAGTATACAGATGGAGCACCAGCCCAGAAATTGGAGTTGTACTCAGGCTTTGGACGGATATTACTAATAGATAGTAGCCAGATAAGACAGGGAGAAGTTTTTCTTGTACCGTCTTAAGAAACCCCAACATCTTGCGGCATTTTTAGCGACTTCGCATATGTGCTCGTTCCACAAGAGGTGATCAGCTATGCACATACCGAGAATCTCGAGATGTCGGGCTTATTGATGCAAGTACCACTCATGGACAGTGGTAGCTGGAGATGATTGGATTGGATAATGTTGAGGCAAATCAGTGTGACCTGTCCTAATGTCATCAAGGAAGCGGTTATATTAACAGGAATATCTGCTTACCAAACTGAATTTGAAGACAATAGTTGCCCAAATGTTTTTTTTTTCTTAAATCAAGCGAAAGTCAAAATCAACCCATGTCACTGAAACATTTATTTCAACACCTACAAATTCACTTCAGTAAAAATAAAACCCAAACAAATGACCTGAAACCGATTACCACTTTCCTGAAAATATCCCACAATTAGCACACCAGATTGAGTGGGTGATAAGGATAAAATCCAAAGTCCTTCGTCACTCGCAATCAATTTCGTCACAGCTGAGTGATGGTACCTTCATATAATTTATCACAAAAATACCACATTGTTAATCCGACAACCTGCTGCCACCGCAGCTCCGATGGATATAAAACAAGGATCTGCTGGTGTCAGGATATCATTTTTAATCTTTTGAATAAACAAAAAGACACAACACCGCCTCAGTCGCCGTACTCATACCTCAAGACCCCGCAGGATGATTTAAAATATAATAATTGATGGCTCTCTATCACCATCGATTTAATTTATATAAAATTTATCTCATTTCGGAATTCGCTCTCCTAGCAGGACGTGTGGGATACAATTGATAACCAATTATCCGAATACTCGCTTTCGAATGTTTTTTCCGTGTGACTTTTTTCTTTTTTACCGCAATACGGTTACGGAGTGGAATACCACATCAGAGACCAATGTCATGTACACAGTTTGAATTTCGGTCCTTCCTGGGGTTTTCCCATCCATAAGGATGACGATGATAATATCGCCAAAAATATTTTAAACAGTAGAATGTCTCTGATTTCCTTCCTGTCCCCTAACTTCCGCAAACACATATTATTTTTCGAGCTGACCGTTTTATTGATTTATGAGAACATTTTTGTTTGTCTATTTTTTTCGACCCTACTTTATTTGCATAGAATGTAGAAGAATCAAGGAATCTCTAAAAAAAATATTTCCATATCTTTCCCATAGAGATGATATCCGAATATCTTTGTTTCAAGTGGGTGTCCAGTGTGTGTTGAATTAGGAAATCCTGACAAAGCGTTTGGTTTTTTTTGTGTTGTATGTGTGGAAAATTTAATTTCGAAATGTATGTTTATGGTTTTAGGTTGGGGTGAGGTGCTAAATCGATGGGAGCAGATCACAAGAGCAGGATTATGAAAGGGTTTCATTTTAGCATTTTCTAAAATCCCTTTTAAATGTGTGTGGGTGCACAGTTGATAGGATTTGCTTCCGTTTTGGTAAATTCATTACAAAAATGTAAATAGAAACATTGGATGTGAGATTTACATATATTTTTTTGCTTTTCTTTTGAAAAAGAGAGAAAAGTGGAATGTGTGTGAAGGGGGGTGGGGGGCACAATGAAGGGCACGGGTGTTGGAAACCGATACGTAACCCAATTTAATGGTCAATCCTATAAATCACTATCAAACAATGGACAAGAATGTATATATTGGCATTGGAGTGCGAGTGTATTTGAATTTTCATTTAATTTAATTGAAAATTGGTTGAATTGATTTTCGCAAGTGTTAGATAAGCAGAGAAATTTATATTTGGAGTGTGAATTTAAAATGTGTACGGGATTTAAGGATTAGAAGAAGTGAGATCTTCTCCAAACCTTCCTTCTTTGTACTTAAGATCAACCCCACAAAGAAGCCTATTTTACACTGCTAACTCACTTTTACCAATAAATTTTAAAATCCCAAAGAAAAGTGTATTCAACGGTCTATGACAATTCACAACATCACTTACAATACCAAGGGAGAGTGAAAGATGGACTGTAAGAAAAAGCAAAGTAGTTTTCAATGGCGACGGGTGATTTTTAACAGCAAAATACCGTCTGTTAATCAATCACTAAAGACAAACCATCATGGGAAGTTACAGCATCGAGCAACACGGGCGAATGATAAAACATTACTATCCCGTGCCCATGGCGTAGCAGTTATTTGTTTTTGCTGTTACGCAGAACGTTGGGTTTCGAATCTATCTCGTTTTTATTTCATCTTTCACGGGAACTGACAAAAATTTCCAAAAGTATCAATCTGTCATGAAAAAACTCAACTTTGCGTTCGAATTGTAGGTCCCCTCAACTCACTCCGAGAATTGTTGATGAATGTAAGCCAAATAGGCCTTGGCTCTTTTTATCATTTACATAGTCGTCCTTCCAAATCGACTATTCAACATAATGGTGGCCAAATTCATGTCCACTGGCTCAGTGAACAATCAGCCAACACCCGTACGTCAACGAAACGCAAGAGCTGCTGACTGTCCCAGGCAGTTAATTCCGCGTCCCTCACATGTATTTGACCTATCGGCTCTCGCAAACTACAACATGGCGAATTTTGCCAAACAAAATCCAACTGACCCAGGAGCTGAAATCAGTGCAGCGTCGTGTGTTCGCTAACTGGGTTTTGGATTACTTTGAAGTTAATCTCAATTTATGTATCATCTTAAACGATAAGGTTCATTTTTGGGTGAATAAGCAAAATTGCCGGATTTGAGACGATACCAATCTATGCGAGATTCAAGAGGTGCCAATGCATCCAAATAAAGTTATAGTACCCTTTCTTTTCTTATTCATTTCCCGACTCACATCCTACCTCTTCGGATGTGGAACTGCTATATAAAAAAAAAAACAAAAAAACAAATAAAAGCGGTAAGAAGGAGAAATTCTACACTGGATATTGTTAGTTGGGTCTTGTGTTTTATCTAAGGCTGAGGTAGTAATACTCAGCGGCCTCCAGGATCTAACTAAGGAATCAACGAAACTTAAGTTCTTTGAAGGTGCATTTTATGCTAAATATTACAATATTTATTTTTATTTTAATATATACATTACAATTTCTGTATAATACGTAGCTGTACGGACTTGTCAATACGGTGCACTCTGAGATAGCAGAGGGCATTACTAATAACAACCTGAAATAGCAGGAGCTACTAATCATCATAATCTTAGCAAGCAAATGTTTCTTTTTAAGACCTAGTGAATGACAGTCAGTCAAAATTTATGACAGAAACTCTCCTAATACAACAAGTCAGCTGATTGACCTCCAAGGTGTTGTTCTCTCTTTTTGCCTTCAAAAGTCCAAAATTGCAAAACATGAATGTGAATTATACGTTGGCAAAGGAAATAATTTCATACATTATGTATCTACATAACTAATACACCATAAATATAATGTGCATTTTAAACCTTTCATTGAAATTATACCCATCTTCCCCGCTTTTCTACGGATCGTCTTAAACGTATTACTAAAACAACGCTTAGTTCTTCCGATAATGTATCATCATCAATCATCAATATTACAGCAAGGTCCAAATTTTTGCATTTAAAATCGATGATCACTGGTCAATCAGGTGGTTTTCGTCTTTCGGAGACTTGACAGTTAACACACAATAGCTGTGAGAGGACTCAAGGAATTGACGACAGACAGCCGATCTTTGCAAAATGCTAATTGCTTTGGAAGAAGTGTGTATGACTTCTTCTTGTAATGTTTCTTGCACGGACTGAATGTGAATTGTATAGTTAGCAAAAATATTGCATACGATATTTCTTTACTTGGTCGTATGAATCCAACATTGTGCTTCTTTGTCGTCGGTATCATTGCTGCAAAAAAGGTGAATTTCGCCAGGCGGGTTGATTTTTTATTATAATAAATTTGGGTATTTGGAATCAAATACTCAAAATAAGTAGCGAATCTTTGATGAAATAAGTCTTATCATAAAGCGGAATTTACCAATGAGGTAATATAAATGGGAATATTTCAATTATAAGCCGATATACGATATTCTACATTTATTCATGCGTTGAAGTTTGTGCAAATATT
Organism: Sphaerophoria taeniata; assembly: GCA_943590905.1. Classification (NCBI taxonomy): domain Eukaryota; kingdom Metazoa; phylum Arthropoda; class Insecta; order Diptera; family Syrphidae; genus Sphaerophoria; species Sphaerophoria taeniata. The sequence goes on along the minus strand of OX016540.1, from coordinate 218,326,896 downwards.
TAAAATGCACGTACATCAGTACCTTACGAATTATGGAATAACTGTTCAGTCAAGCAATTTTTCTATTAAACAAAATTTAACTTTTCATAGCACATAAAACCTTGAATACCTACATTTGAAATAACCCCCTAAAAGCCATCTATTTTTCATCTACTTTCCATATTAATGGAAAATTGCTTAATGGACCATAAACTAATATGACTTTTTTCTGGCAATACTCCCTCCCCCCTCAAAAATCTTTCTGCCATATCTCATACATTTCAAAGCCTTAATCGTGTATGCAGAACGAAAATCGTACCTTCATTTCGAAAACATCCACAAAACATTTATGTCCTGGAAACATGGATATGGAACATTCAGACATCCTGCGTAATATTATATCTTTTCAATCCTTTAATATGACTTGAAAAATATATATCTTTCGACGTTTTAATGGATCCCAAGAAACCAACGAAAAATAACAAAAAGAAATAAAAATATCCTCAAGAAAGGAGAAAAGAAAATCAAAGTAAATCCTTTTTTAAGTATCATCAACATGGAAAATCACTCAAGTATCTCCTTTTGGCTCTGATTCACATTCACAAAAAAAAATCCATAACAAAACAAATTTCCAAAATTATATGGAATAGGCTTTCAAGAAGAAACGAATTCTTCTTCTTTTAATAAATTCAAAAAAGTTTTTTGTTCTCCCACACCAACTGCTGCAAAATTCATGTGTTTATGATTTTGAGAGCAAAATTGTTCCAAGAACGTGGTTTGAGTTGAAACTTCTTAAATGCACTAAAAATCCTGCCTTAAAGGGTTCAAGGGTGAAAGCTGGAAATTTTGATCAGTAAATCTCAAACTTCAAAGCCTTAATCGTTAATGCACACTCAGCAATATAACCTCTTACGTTCGATGTAATAAAAAATAATACTGCTGCAATTTAATCCTCTTAACGAATCAAAGGACCGACACACAACGACGATGACATTAATTATAATTATTTTAATGCGTAAAGGAGTGTCCTCATTATCCTATTTGTAATCCTTATCATATATCAATTTCCGATATTTGTCTTGAACTCGTTATGAGATTATTGGTGTTTAGGGACTTAAAAAATAAAATGCATCGCTTCGTTGCACATTTCGGTCGATGGATCATGGGTCAAGTTGGATATAATTTGAAATTTTATAATTGCTTGAATAGACAACCGAGACAAATAAATTGCTTAAAAGTGCTTTAATGTATGGAGGGCAAAAAAAAACATCAGTTACAATCGACTCACTCCTTTATCACACTGAATGCAGCTTCTTTAGTAAAATACGCGTCTAGACGTCAGTGGAGAAAGTCCCTAAACGCAGACGACTGTAAACATTTCTCGTCGTCGTTGTCTGCATGAAATTTATCGTTAAAATTCTATGCTAGCACTAGAAATCTCTGACTGGTGGCATCGGATAAGGGCCGTTCGGTCGTTTGCTTGCCACAGTTTGGATTTGCTGCTCGTGCTTAAATGACACCACTTGCATTGCTTGTTAGGTTTAACGGCCCTTATCCGCAACAGCAGCTTAATTGTCTAGCTTAAACTCAAGATCTGAACCTCCAGGTTGGCAATGAAACCAAGTTACGTACCATCAACAAATCTTGGATACGAATGGACAACGTACATGAGATTTATACGTTTAACATTAAAGTCCAAAAATTCCACAAGTCGTAAGTATTGGACGGATTCAAGTCTGAAACCCACTACATAAATGCTGATGTGCCCCAGGGTTCCGTTTTGATCCCGACCCTCTTTCTCATTTTCATAAATGGACTTTTGTCAGCTCCATAAACTATTTGGTAACCGATGGCGATGGTAAGCTTAGCTTTTCATATTCATATTCCCAGACTCACATACTTCCCCTTCGGATGAGGAACCGCAACACCGTTGAAGCGAGATATAAACCTAATTCCACTCTCATTGACTGGCACTTGCATCAAGTTAGTAGAACATCTTGAAGTTTTTTGTTTGCGCATCACCAACCACCTATTGTGAAACAATCACACATGCGATGTCATTTCGCCAAAAATGCCGCAAGACGGTGAGACGGTGCAGTTCTGGGGTGGCCCTTGAAATACAGTGGACATAAATACTCGCCCTTCTAGGAATGCCTGTATCACTCAAGTACAGATATCCATTCTCCAGCCGTACTACGAGAATGTGGAATAATGTACCTATTTCTCAAATAATTTGTTTCCTCTCATTGTAGTATTCAGGCTCTTCAACACTTCCCTCTTATCTAAAGCTCGCACTGTATACTTGGCCTACAATTAAATAGAATTCTGCTTTGCATCTTCATCTTTATAGTTGACCTGCTGCAATCGGAGTCATAAGCTATACGGGCCATCCAAGGTAGCATCAAAAGACTTTGAGCATGCGGATCCACACCATATTTGCAGCTGGTCTGACGCACCGCTTCCTTCATTGATTTCCTTACTGTTTTATGCGAACTTCTGATGCTTTTTGTCCTAGACTAACACCTCCACCGCCTATCACATCTAAAATTTAGATTTAGGGTTCGTAAAATATCGATCGCAATCCGAAAAATACCGATACTTCTCACTTTTTTCCGATCTTCTCACGATCCGAAAAAAGTAAAATTCTCATACAGATACTTTTCTCGGGATCCGAAAATTTCCGATCTCTCTCGGCACGAATTGAAATTTTTTTTCTTCTCTTTTTATCATTCGTGAGAGATCGGAAAAATAAAATTCCCCTCAAATTTTGTTCTCTCACGAAGAGAAATTAAAAAGGATCCGAAAAGTGAAAAGATCGAAAAAATATATACTCTGAATGTGTTTTGCGGTGTATGGTTGTTTCTTGTTTATTGTTTTGTTTGATCTCGGTTGTTTAAAATGGACGAAAAAAAGAATTCGAAGTGAATAATTATGTTTTTTATGAACAAGAAAATAATATGGCATCATGTTTAAGATGTGATAAGAAATTTAAAGGACTAGTGACTGGCAATATAAAAAGACATTTTACAAAAGTACCTGCCTACATGGCTCTACATGATACACAAAATGTTATGTCGCGACAAGCGTTGTCGTCACAACAACGGTAAAATATCGTTCACGATCTGAAAAATATCGATACTTCTCTTTTTCCGATCTTCTCGCGATCCGAAAAAAATAAAATTCTCATTTCTCATGCAAATATTTTTTGCATTCAGGCATGGCTCTACACTACATGATGCACATTGCCCATCGCACATGCTCACGTCGCGACACGCGTCGCCGTCGATCGTCGCCACAACAAGTCAAACTAAACAGCGATCTAATTGAGTTGTTAAAAATATAAAAACATTAAACTTTTCATATTGTATGTTAATTATGTTAATTTGAGTATATTTCAATTAAATACATATTCACACAAACAACAACCGAACATTTTTTATATTTTATTTAAGGATCGGTTCGTGAATGGATCTTTTTTGGATCTTCTATGATAAATTCGTGATCGAATTTAATTTTTCAGTTCCCGAAAAATTTAATTCGATCGTGAACACAAATTTTATTCTCAAAGAACCGAAAAATAAAATTCGCGATCGAATTAAAAATTCAATTCCTGGTTGAATTTATCGATGGCGATCAAATTAAATTTTATCTTTCTACGAACCTTGATCTAAATAACGTATCTTAAAATTCTTAATTCCAATCCCTAGCAACTTACTTAAATGTCATTTTTGGGAAACTCGATTAAGAACCATCCCTGTACCGGTGCAGAGGCATGGGCCTTGACAACATGAGTCCTAGAGGACCTCAGCCAACTTGAAATGCGAAATTGTCGACAGACAGATTAGAAAATCATGTTCGAAAATGCCCTTTGGTTATATCTTATCTTATGGTCCGTATAACCCCTAGGTATCGATATTGTTATCATTATCGCCTTATGTTACCTACCTTTTGCTGTGTCACATCAAACGCCACTAGCAGTTACGTGTTAATCACAATTATTTAGTTCATATAATAGGAAATCATCTCCACTATCAGAAATCATCTTAACAAGCATTAAAACAATCGCAATCAAAAACACTTTTCAAACGAGATAATACCAACTTCAACCCCTATGCCCTGAGGATGTTGATTCCAGGAACTTGTTGATTACTACTGACTAACTTATTTGTTTTTCTTCTGGCTGTTGATTTGTTACAATCAAACATAAAAGTGAATTTAAAACAACATTTCATTGGAGGCTTTGTAATCCTTTACCTTCAAAAATGTAATTCTTCGAAAACATATTTGATCCAATTTGAACAATTATTTTCGTGGAAACTATTTTGCTGCAGTATGTACATTGAGCTATATAATCTCTCTATTACTAGGAAGAAGGACCACACAGAAGGATGCTTATAGAAGCATCCTGTCAAAAACAGAGAGTTTCATTTGGGCATTCGGTCATCCTTAACAAAGTTTTTCGCATAAAATATTACAAAAAAAAACTGCTCCCATTCAAAATAAACTTCAAGGTGCCGTGAACGAAGGCCATATGAACTAACGCCATAATGGCTTTAATTCTCATTCAAATGTGAATTAACGCCATAATCCGATTATGGCCTAAATACACATTGGAATGAGAACTAAAGTAATATGGCGTTAGTTCATTTTAAGAAGTGGCCCAAGTACTCATTTCAATGTGAATTAAAGCCACTCGCAGCAATCAAAATAATTTTAATATGATATTGGAACATAATGTAGGTAGGTAAATATATATGGTTTAACGAAAAAAGGATGAACGCTCTATTAGTTAAGGGGGCGTAAACACAAATATTTTAAACACGGGTTACTATAAATCAAATAAAAGAACCAATAGTCCCACATTTGCCTTATTCTTAACTTTTTTCGTCACGCTCATAACTTAAAAATTTTGGAAAAATTTCTTCGTTATTTATACTTTCGCGGTCCCCTCAGTTTTTGGCTCCAGAATCGAAAATAATCCGTTTTCGATGATATTTTTTAAATCTTCGTTTTTTCGGCGGAGTTATGCACAAATTTACGAGGATGGAAAACAAATGAAATCGTTTAATTGTTGACAATAGGTCCGTTCCCCACCCAGTTTGAAACTGCCGAATTTAGTAATATTTGGTTATTTTTGGTCAGAGTCTGTTCCCAACTTCAAAAATTGTGTAGAAGAGAGCGCTCACGTGAGAGTAAAAAATTTCCCCACCCTGACAAATTTAGCCCAAAGAATTTCTTCCGGCAGAAATATGAGTTCTGTCAAATGAGAATTTGACATAGACAGAAAAAAAACAAATCCAATTTTGTAAATTTTTTATTGAATTAGACACTTTTTGATAGATTTTTTCCTCTCTGAGAGAGGACAGATTGCCTAATTTAGTGCACAAAAAGTCTGGAACAGACCTAAATTCGCGCGAATTTTTTTATTTTCACACCCCAAATTGTTTCTCTGTTTGCCAAACAAAATTTCGGCTCTTAGTACGCGATTTTCTTATTACTTCAGAGTTCAGAGGAGTCTAGAAAACTAGTTTTCCGAACGAAGCATCTATGAAAATTATTTGGTGGAACACAATTCTCAAACCTCAGTGAAAATAATATTGTTAACACATGATGGCTGACCAAGAAAACAGAGAAATTTTAAAAGAAAGTCTTCAGCGCTTGCTAAGAGTGAGATCTCTTGTTCCATTTTAGAAATATCTGAGGTCCCTGAGATCTCGATGAGATTTTGTTAGGTAATTACTTGCTATGCTAACTTTGCTTCAAAGCTCAAAGCATGTTATGGCATCAGTTCTCATTTGAATGTGAACTTACCCCATATGGCGTAAGTTCTCATTCAAGTGATGGCCTTAGTTCTCATTCGACTGTGAATTAAGGCCATAATCGGATTATGGCGTTAGTTCACATTTGATTGAGAACTAAAGCCATTATGGCGTTAGTTCATATGGCCTTCGTTCACGGCACCAACTTCAATGTCTTTCAAGTACCTATTCCGGCTGACTTTGCAGCAAGGGGTTCTCCAATTTGCCGAGACCTTGTTGAAAAATTTAAATAGTAAAATGGCCGAATAGTTATGATTTGATGAAAAAATACCATGTCGCTGTTGCTTCGTCTTTGATATAGTTTCCATTTGAAGAGTTAATAAAAAATTTTCATTAAAGGGAACATCACTCCTTTCAGGACAAAACGAGTAAAATTTCGTTGAACAGATTCTTGCCTCTCAATATGAAATTGTAATTAGATGATCAAACCTGACTTACAATCAGAACGAAAGAAGCAATTATACATAGGTAGAATGCGTCATTGAATTGGCTTTATGAACCATGTTATTAGTGTTACTAATGTGAGCAGAACAAAAAACCCATAAAACTCAGAAAATGCATGAAATCTTTTTTTGAATCGATTCTACGGTCGATATATCTAATTTTGTGTTTGAGGATTATTCCATGCAAATGTTGGGCGGCAACACCTCAATTGTTTCATCCGCTTAGTTCAATTTTGGAATATTCTTTCGACCATTCAGCAGGTATCTCAGGAATAAATACTTGAATGTTGTCTTCGAGTGCGTCAACCAAAACGATCTTTGCCCCACAAATAAAAAGGCACGAAACGTTAAATCACAAGATGTAGGTGGCCATAATTAACTATTCACAGAACTCGGCTCGCAATGATCCACTGTTCTGTGTGGCATGGTCTTGTTGAAACCAGAAGGCATGCAAGTCAAGCTTTTCTATTTTGCGCCAAAAAAAAGTTTGTTATCATCGCACGGTAGTGCTCACCATTCACAGAAGAATGGTGGTCACTGAACAAAATTTGTCAATAAAAAAGTGGATCATACCGACCAACTTATCAAAAACTCGTTCATTAAAAATTGGGAGTTCGGTTTCTGTTCTTTAACCATTTCACACTGAAATCCTTCCGCAAAATTCTCCATTAACAGTAGCCCAATTTCTGCTCACGGTGCGCGCAGGGCCAAGTGATAATAATTCAGGGTCATCACTAATACTTGCCAATACAGCTGCGGTATTTTCCTCAGTTCGAACTCTACGTAGGCGATCGATAGCGAGTAAGCAGCCAGGTTCTCGTCTACGTTGGTCACTACCGTACCGGATGCACATTCTTCTGGCAGAATCTTGCGTACAGCAGAGGTCAGGTTGTGCATTTCACTCTCCTGAAAACAGGTTATCAATAAAGAGCTTTATCTTTTCAAGAGTATGGCCATAAATTTGAGATTAATCAGCAGACACTTTCAAGGTCATTCTCCCCAGATTCCATTTTATTTTTCCTCGTATCTCAACAGAACTCATATTTCACTGGATCATAATCCTCGTATGGCAAGTTAATTGAAATTTATTTCTCATTAGCCAAAGATCCTTATCCCTAAACTATGCGTACACACATCAGCATCAAATACACTCATTGTCCAAAGCCTCCCCGTCGTCATCACAATCTCCTTTCAACTTTCGAACTGCGCAATGCCTTGTAATAATAATTACCACTATACCACATAGCCCAGGAATCCCCATTATTATTATTTTTATTATTATCTGCAGCATCCGCATTCCGCATCGTACCGACACATTCATCCCTTTCCAACATTCATGGACACGACACCACAAACCCGCTCTCCCAGACCTCAATCGACTCAAATTATTATTTTATTGTATTGAGAAAGAAGAGAGGGAAAAAAATTAAATGAATAAACCCGAAGAACGTGTCCTTTCTGTCATATGATAGAAATAATAAATAAACATCCTTGGGGGAGTCCTTTAAATGCGTTTTCTTGTCTATGGACTATGGACTTGTGTTTGAGTGTTTAAGAATATTTTCTCTTCGGGAGAGGTGGGGGAAGAAATCATCTTCTTGATGCTGGAAGGGAGTCATCACTTGAAATTAGAAGGACATGCAACTAGTCGCTTCGAAACAAGTGCAAGAATTAATTGAACGTGTTTCGGTTTTCAGTATTGTTGGCAATAAATGCAGAAATTAGTTGAACGAAATGAGAGACGACGAGCTGTTTAAGGGGGAAGGATGACATTGGAAGGGGGATTAATGAAGTATCTGTTGTTGTCTTCTCAGCATGCTGCAAGCACTTCAAAAATGAAGAAATTGAACTTTCTGCCGTCCATATCGCCAAGTGGTCTTTCAAGGACTCTCATTGGAATGCTGGTAATGACATTCCATTCGTCATTTCTGTTTTTGTCTTCTCAGGAATGCCAAATAATTGAATGAGAAAAAGAAGACAAAGAAGTGTAAAACAAAATTGAAGGAAAAAGTTCTCTATTTTCATTCACTTTGAAAACTCCTCAAGAAGAATATCCTTTTCGCCATCGTCATCGACAGTGTAATGAAAAAAAAATCAATCGATTTCTAGTGATGTCAATGGCGATGAAGAATGTAGAAATTTCAATAGCGACAGCGAGCAATATCATCATCGGCCCTTAAGGCATTGCCGATGATTACAGCCACAACACTCAAGACTCAAGCCCCCGCCATATCGGATGCGGATACACAATAAAATTATAATGACAGTCATTTCGTTGGAATTGGAAGCACAACTAAGAATTCGTCTTCGTTCTTCCTGTCGCTGTCAGTTGAGTTCAGTGGCAGAAATTTAAGTAAAGTATCCTGTAAGCCTTTGAGGGATGTAAAATAACTCAAATCATCAGCTAATTACTTAAGGGTGGCCACTGGCAGACTTACAACTAAGCCAAAGTATCAAGCAACACGCAAATTGGTTGGCAGTTTGTTTGGATTGATTATTCCCCCAGGGCTGGCGTGCAATCAATTTTCAAATTAATCAGCGGGCTAGTATAGGTTGAGTTTTAATTTTTTTTATTGACACTTTTGAAGGACGAGGGAAATTGTTTTAAATTTAAAGGACCGCTTTTGATTTAAGCAAACAAATGAATTTCAATAATTTCACGCATTTCCGAAGTTTAGTGAAGTAATTCGATGATTACGATTGAGTAACATTGCTGCTCTATACCAGCTTCAATTAAGCGATACATTTGGTTGTTGCTTTCAACATAACAGCTGAATATTCACTCGAGTGAATGCAACCCATTGGTGGATTTAAAAGCTTTTCTATAGAAGACCAATTGCTGCATTTGTATAGTAATTGCTGGTCTCACTTAATGGAACCTAATTAATTGCAAAAACGTGTTAAGGACTCCAAATGTCTCCCATGTGATTATACAACCATCGATTATCTACATTCCTGTTTTTGAAATTGTTTCCTTGACGTCAAAATGAAAATACCAATCGCAGTTATTAGCTTGAAATATAAAAGTCCTCTGCATCGGATATTCCTTAGTCTTTCGTTTCAAGCGTTCTCCGAAACAGCTCACACACTAACCGGAATGTGTTCGAAAGCATTTCTCAGAGGACTCTACAAAGCCTGGATAAAATTCTGGAATCCTCAAGATATAATCGGAGCATACAAACTCACAATTTTCGTTCTCAGAACAAGTGGCTTATTTCCTATTACCAGAGTAAACGGTTCTTTCCAATTATCACCTTTATCCTTCGCCATAACCATCGTCCACATTGTAACTTACACCTACGTAAATCTAGCATTGCTGTCAGCTGGCATTTTGGATTTCGCTGGTCCACCAATTGGCGATAGCCCCGTCGGTTTCTTGAGTGCATTCGTAATCAAGCTAGTTGGAGTTCTAATAACTTATTTCATCTTTATCCCAATGATGTTTTTATTCCATCTCTACGGGAAGCAATTAGACTTCTATACCAACATGGTCGAATCCTTGCAGGAGCTAGAAATAGACTTCGTACACATATGCAAAAGAATTTTACAGTGTACCACTTTGGCAACAATTTATGTTTTGATTGTTGGACTTTTTAGTTTATTTCGCTCGATTTGGTTCTATGAAAAACTTACCGGAAACACTGCTTCATTTCAGTTTTTGTATATAGTTGTGACGTCGAATTACTACAAAAATATGTGCATGTATTTAATGTTGATTCGTTTGTTTACCGTGGCTTTGGTGATGCATATGATGAATCAGTTTTTGAAAAGAGTGCTGATTTTGCATGTTAATAAGAAACGTTTGAGAACTAATAAAGTTTAAGTCCCGAAATATAGTTTGTGTTTTTTTTTTTCAATTGATATGAGTGGAAAATATTGTGTGAGTGGAAATTGTTGTTCAAGAATATGAAAAATCGTTAGAAGACTTAATTCTCCAATATCATTTTTAAGTCTTGAGTTGCGGAAAAGGAAAATAAATCAAGGGAATTCTCATGCAGGCAAAGTGGTACTATATGCTTATGACTTAAGGATCAGCTGAAGACAGGAAACATGTAAACCACTATCAGTGAACAACCAACAGGACAAGTAAATAAGGCTTAAGTTCAATCAGAATTGATATCAACACTGCACTAGTAAAAGGAAAATATCCGCCAGCTTCCGAAACTTGCTCAAAACCTTTAGATAATCGAAAATCTTACGAGTGAACTAAGATAAGGGATTATAAACAGAGTCCGAGTACAAGAAAAGAGAATACTTACTTACTTACTTATGATGGCGCTACAGTCCAGGTCGGACCAGGGCCTCACCCAACAAACATCTCCAGCCAGCTCGGTCCCTAGCTGGCTGTCGCAGTTTCGCACGCCAAGTTGGTTCAGGTCCTCTACCACCTGTGAGCTCCACCTCAGTCGCAGTCTTCCTCTTCTGCGACGCACGTCTTTCCAGGTTGGATTCGAAGACTCCACGAGCCGGAGCATAATTTTCCATTAGCTCTACATGACCCAACCATCTAAGTCGTTGGACCTTCATTTTTCTGGCTAGGTCAGTGTCGCTGTACAGCGAGTACAGCTCTTGGTTGAATCTTCGCCTCCATTCTCCAATTATGCAGACGGGACCAAAAATCACTCGAAGAATTTTTCTCTCAAAGTAGCCCAAAGCGTTTTCATCGGATGTTGTCATAGTCCATGTCTCTGCACCATACATGAGGACCGGGATGATGAGGGTTTTGTAGAGTGTCACTTAAGTTGCTCGGGAAAGGACTTAAGTACTCAATTGCCTTCTAAGTCCAAAGAAGCAGCGATTGGCAAGAGTGATTCTTCGTTTGATTTCAGTGCAGGTGTTGTTGTCTGAGTTGAGAGCGGATCCTAGGTAGACAAAGTCCTTACCAACCCCGAAGTTAAATCTGCCTATGTTATCGTTTGCTCCAAGACGTCGATATTGGTTGTCCTTTCTTGTTGACAGCATTAACTTGGTTTTGCCTCGTTAACCGCTAGACCCATTTTCCTGGCCTCCGTCTCAAGACTCACAAACGGTCCACTGACATCACGCTGTGTTCTTCCAATTATGTCAATGTCGTCTGCGTATCCTAGTAGCTGGACGGACTTTTGAAAGATTGTGCCTCTGGTGTTGACGTTGAAGCTTTGCACAATCTTTTCAAGAATGATGTTGAAGAAATCGCATGACAACGCATTGCCTTGTCTAAAATCTTTTTTGACATCAAATTCGTCCGTTAGGTTTTTTCCGACCATGATGGAACAGCGTGAGTTTTCCATTGTCACCTTAAATAGACGGAAGAGTTTTTCTGGGATGCCAAAACTAGACATTGCTCTATCACCATATCTCTATCTCTCTCTATCACTATAGACGTTGTCATACGTGGCCTTGAAATCGATGAAGAGGTGGTACGTATCGATTTGAAGTTCCTGGGTCTTCTCAAAGATCTGCCGTAGGTTGAATATTTGATAGATAGTGGACTTTCCGGGTCTGAAGCCACACTGATAAGGACCTATCAGGTTGTTGACGAAGGGCTTCAAACGTTCACACAGCACGGCAGACAAGATTTTATGGGCGATGTTAAGGAGACCTAACATTCAAAGTGCAAAACCGAAATTCGTTGCCCTTAAATCGTTTGCGTGGGTCGTCATCATTAATTCCGTCCGTATCAGCGGCATGTTGGTGTTTCGGGACCATGTCTTCTTTATGTGGCTGGGCAGTCACCCCGACGCACGACCCCAACCTGGAGGGCCAGGTCTTTAGTTTAACTCTAAGACGAAGAGCCGGCCAAACCGCTCCTTATAGGCCTGGGCTGCGAATATGTCGTAGTAGCCCTATAAGGTGTTCACTAAGTAGTTCATCCTGACTGGAATTTTAGATGCCACCGTTGATTAAATCTTGGGAGTTCTTTCGCTGCCGCCTGTTGAAAAGGAGGCATGCCTTAGTGGACGCATACTTCCTCCCCCTCTCACTCTTTGCTGCCGCCAACAACTTCCCACTATGGTTGGAACCCAATCTTCGGTTGCAGGTACTGGGCACCCGATGTTCACCACAGGGAGGTGGAGAGTAGGAGTTGATAGACAGAGGTTGCTGTGGACGCTTATGTCCTCTTGAATGCACGTGTCTACCCTTCGAACATCGAAAAGAGAATAAGAAAGCCTTTATATCTTTCTGCTTCTGCAACATAGCATTTTTCTAGCAGTATTCTATCGGATACGGTACACCACCACCACCACCGCTATTCTATAAACTCAATCGTTTTGAAGTCTGCTAATAATAAGGTTTTAGAAAAGGCGAAGTTCGAAGAAAATTTTCTTGGCTGAAGCAATGCTGTCTATTGCTTGTCTATCTAATTACCGTTGCCGAGCCAATGGTTTTCTGGACACACCGGTTCGTGTGATTCCCGCTAGAATATTCTTAACACCACTGTGACACTGAATATCTTACCAGGAATATTCCTTTGCGAATGTTGATCGGTAGTGTACCCTTTTGAACTTATGTAGAGCACTCGGCGCAGTATGTGCACTTTATCTTTCATATGAAGATTTAAGAGAACTTTTGTTTGGCCAAATCGAAAGGTTTTTAAGGGGTTATTCTGTCATTGGTCGGGTTTATATTTGTTCTGATATTAATGAATTCATCATTAACTTTTTTGTTGAATTTATGTTCTACTCATTCACTTAAAGTCCACCGGGCTCACTAACTTTAAAAAGTGAAAACGTCATCGTTGTCCACATAGCCAAAGGATCTGAGGACTTACTGAAGAAAGTATTTCCCGTGTGGATACTTGCTTAACGCACTACTTGTAAAGGTGTTGTTTGTTTGTTGAAAGCATCTCAATACAGGGTGTGTCTTTGTTTAAAAACAATGCAGAGTTAGCAACGTCAACTGGCTCAAGTGGTCTTGAGTGCTGTCGCATGAGGTTTTGTAATGGATGAAAAGTTCACGGATTTAGACTAAGAACTGCTTCGCTCTTTTCACTCATCGTCGGGTTGATGTTGGTGCAAAATACTTACCCGTATTTTGTATTGTTCATGAATGAAAACATTCATATTTCATATTTCCATAATGCTCTTAGTTTTATTCAGCAAATTTAGTGAGACTACGAACTAGTAGGGACGCTGAAGATAATGGCATGTCTTATAAACCTGATTTGGAACAAGCAGTTATTTAATTAGTTAGCCGGCTCCAAAACCATCTCAGCATGAGACACAACAGCAAGCGCTCTGGCATCCGCAGTCATTTGGTCCTTGTATCGGAGGTTCGGTCTTCCTTGTCGTCTCAAACCTGGAGCTGGCGAAGAGAAGACTTTCATGCATGGAGCGTTGTCGTCCATTCGCTCGATATGGCCGAGCCAATGCAGTAGTCTCTTTTGGCTTTCTGGACTACATGCACATTGCACATAGTGGTACATCTCGTACAGTTCGCGGTTGAACCTTCTTCGCTATTGTCGGTCCTGTAAATCCGTTTCTTTCGAAAGTTCATAGAATCATTTCTCCTTTGTTACTACCGGTCAGCACTCGGTGCCGTAGATTAAGTCTGGTAGTATTAAAGTCTTGTATAGTAGGTACTTTGACTTTGGAGTAAAGAGTTTCGAATCAAGTTCCGCAGTTATTTGGCAGAAGTGAAGTAGCAGCGGGTCGCATAATTTTTCGTAGGATTTCCGCTAAGGTGTCGTTTGCGGGATTGATGTTTGTTCCTCAAAATTGCTGCTACCAACAGTGATGTTTTGTCCTAGGCAGTGGATAGATGTTGTTTGGTTCATTGATAGCCTATACTTTGTTTTGTCCTCATTCACCACTCTTCAAGGCCAATGAGCTTCGCCTTTTTTTAATCGCTGTGAAGGCCTCAAGCACAACTCTTTGTGAGCGACCGATAATGTCTATGTCATCCCAGAATCTGGGTGTATTTGTTGAAGATAGTGTTTCCCGTGCTCAAACCTGCCTTGCGGTCTATCATCTCCAGGACTATGTTGAAGAGTCCGAACAGCACAGAGACAGCGCATCTCCTTGTCTAAGCCCAATACATGTTTGAAAAAACTTAGATGAGCACTTGAACACTGACTGCGTATGGTTAAGCGTCATGCGGCACAGCTGGAACAGTTTGTTAAGGATCCCGAATTCAGACACCGCCATCATAAGCTCTTGACGGAGGATGCTTTCAAAACTAGCTTTGAAGTGAATGAACAGATGTTGGGTTTCGACTTGAATTTTGTTGATCTTTTCCAGCATTTTCCTCAATGTGAATAATGGGTCCACCATCTAATGTTTTTTTTCAGCTTGTGCTTATTGCGTGAATGATAACAGTTAGCTCATGTCTGATTTGACAGATAATAATTAGTTTTATCCTTCCGCTGAACAAATATGGTTGCGTATACGCTTGAATAATGCTGGGAAATATTGCGACACTACTTTGCAAATCATGGTAATGTTGCAGAATTTGTGCGAAAATTGCGTACGGATTTTGGAAAAAGAGAAGCACCGTCAGCTCCGTATGTTCCTTATCTTGTGAAAAAAGTGAAAGAAACTGGCATCATCATCGATAAACCAAAGCGTGAAAAGCCAAAAACAGTGCGTACACCCGAGAATATTGCTGCTGTGGCATAAAGTGTGCGTGAAGCGCCATCAACATCAATTCACCGTCGTTCTCAACGATTAAACATTTCGGAGACATCATTGAGACGAATTTTGCATAAAGACTTTGGTTTGACGCCATACAAAGTCCAATTGGTTCAGGAGTTGAAGCCAACTGACCATCCAATGCGTTTTCGCTTCGCTAAGTGGGCCTGCGATCGACTTAGAGAAGATGCCGATTTTGCCAAAAAAATCATCTTTTCAGATGAAGCTCATTTTGATCTTGGCGGGTATGTAAACACTCAAAATTGTCGCATTTGGGGCACAGAAAACCCGCACGCATACATTGAAAAGCCGATACACCCAAAACGAGTCACTGTTTGGTGCGGATTTTGGTCCAGAGGCATAATGTGGCCATTTTTCTTCGAAAATTAGCAAGGAGTGGCCGTTACAGTCAATAGTGATCGTAATCGGGCCATGTTGAACGAATTTTTGTTCACAAAAATTGAAGAGGAGGATATTGGCAACATTTGGTTTCAACAGCCGAAGCTACACTCCATGTTTTGCGTCCTGTTTTTGAAGATCGCACTATCAGCCGCAGAGCTGATGTAGTTTGGCCACCTCGGAGCAGCGATTTGACACCGTTGGACTATTATGTGTGGGGTGCCGTAAAAGATAAGTGTTACGCCGACAAGCCAGAGACAATTGACGCTTTAAAGGACAATATTCGTGATGCCATTGGTGAAACACAGCTGCACACAATCGATACTGTGCTTAAAAATTGGACCGATCGATCGTGTAGGCTACTGCATTCCAGCTGAAGCAGCCATTTGAATGGAATTATTTTCCATTATTAACCGGAAGGATTGTTCTTTCAAATAAAAAAAGAAATTGGAGAAAATATTCAGTAGTTAGAGGTTATCAGATGATTATAATGAACATAATCGAACAACGATGATTTAATCATCTATTCAATTGATTTCAGTTAACAGTTTGCTGATCATTTGAAGGTTACAAGATAATATGATTCTATTCGGCTCCTCTTCAATTACCTCAACCTCCTCAATTCACTTTTATTCTTCCCAACCTTTCACCACTTTGTCAAATTCACTCAAAACATTCAAGAATTTTGCTCATTTATTTAATCTTCAATCAGGGATTTCACTTAAAACGAAAAAAAAAAAACGTAGGTACTCAACATTTTCCACTTCGTCCCATCCACTCGACACAGAAAATTTCTGTTGAGAAAATTAAATTAAATTCTCAATCAAAGGATATGCCCGTTTGACAAGCCAACTCTCAAATCCACTATTCTTTCTTTCATTCCTATCAATTTTGCTGTTCATTTTGGTATTTTCCTTCGTGCTCTCCTATTCCCATCTTTTATTTTTCTATTTTGTTCGTTTGATGAAAGAATCGAGAACAACTTTATCATTAATTCCATTTGGAACATCTGATGCCTAAGCACTTCCAGTGGTCGGGTAGCACTTCACTTTGGGGATGATGCTCTTCACCATGACAAATCCAGATGGAAAGAAAAAAAGAAAAATGGCGACTACTTCAAACCACAACGCAGGGACAACGTTTTCTATGTGCCATGAATTAAAAACGATGCTGAAGATAGCGATTCGACAGGAGGAGGATGATGTGGCGCGGCAGGCTGAATGATGATTTGAATGGTGATGAAATCGTTGACTATGGAATATATAGACTTGCAAAAAAGAACTTTATAGTCATTCAAACGCCATAACAAATCCACATTCAAATCAATCTAGATTTCAATCTCCAATTTCAGCCACACTCCAACTTCGCGCATTGATGTCGTCGTCGGTCGCCCCCACAAAAAGGATACAAGTCAAATAGAAAAAAGAAAGGAATCTCACGTGCTGGCGAGATGGTTATACCAATCAGAGGCGTCAGCTTAGAGCCACATGCTTCCCATAAATGAATGATACTCCCACTTTATCATTCAGTCAGTTAGTCATAGCTCTCTTTATGGCATGCTGTATAGGCTGGCGGGGCATGTGGGTACAGCATAAATGGGGCTCCTCTGCCTAGGGATGGTTGGATAGCATCTGAAAAATTTTGTATATTTCGATTACAATCACGCTAAGCAGAAATTACTTATCTACCAGTTTTGAAGAACGGGAACAAAAAAATGTGAAATGAGATTTTTTCCGATGCCGCAGTTTCGCGGGATTCAAACAATTTATTGTCGAGGCACATATGGGAACGGATTAGTTTCAATAGGGCTGATTAATTAGAACCGCACATCTAATTTGCATGGCAGTGGAACCTTCGATTACGATGATGGAAATTTTTAATCAAGCTGGTTTGGTACTAAGTACCTGCGAATGATGTATGGCGAGAATAAACCAGACGACATATTACATTGAACGTGTCAACCTAGGCACCATCGAAGAAGATTATATCACATTCCAGATAGAAGCACGCCTAGACGGAAGAGTCAAGAGAAGTCAATAAGTTGGCCAGCTACGATGGCAAGATTAATATGTTCTCCTTAAATGAAAGTCAATCACAAACTTTTTCTGTCCACCAAGGTGCCTTCAACCTCAACTGAAGATTGAGTGGTATCAAATCAAAGAGCAGGCATAGCACTTCCTAAGATTAAGTCAAGAGTTTCACGTAGTATGAAGTAATTATTGAACACCATATAGAACAACTGCTGCAAGAACAACAGACCTGGTCCTCTAGGTTAGGGGTGGTCGAAGGTGTGACTGCCTTGATGCAAATAAGACATAAATGGAAGGCACTCAAGTTCCAATGATCAAAACAGAAATAGAAAGCTTTCACCGCCACCTGCCTAGGTGGCTCCAGTTTTTCAGCCAATTAAGCTGAATTTCCCCTACTGTGTTAGTCTTTGTAGTGTACATGGACAGTAATTATATGGAGACAGTAATTCACAAGCTCAGAGTTTTAATTGTGAGAATGATAATCGTGACATCAGCATGTTTTAACAGCCTATGTCACTGCTAGTGCATTGGCTTACAAGATGCTTGTTTGATCGGGAAGCGTGGGGCAGTTGGAACGCCAAAGAGTTTTCGAGAAAAAAATGGTGCATTGTCGACTTATTTGTGTGTTAATCAGTGCCCACCCAGTCCGAGTCGCGAACCTGAACCGAAGGAGTTCTGCTCCGTCTTGTGCTAGGTCGTCTCGACCGTAAGGGAACCGCTGATTCACGGTTCTTCGCCTGAAGTCGTAGACCAGCGGAACTGCCAACCTATACTGTATCAGATCGTATGTATGTATATAGAGAATGCCCCAAAAATTGGAACATTCGTCGAAGTCGCAGCTCTTGCAATGTAACCCCGGGTAAGTTGTATCCTAAAATTGTCAATTCTGTTGATCTGAGCCTTGTTGTATATAGAACCTCGTTATAGAATTGTAATCTATATAAGAAGATTTCGGCGTCCGATAAAAACTGAGACAGTGCCGCCCGGGGGCACTACCTCTCGAACACCTGAATCTTCTCCATTTGAGGTGGTGCAACATTTAACCACACTCTACAACCATAAACAATCATCAGCCGTATGATGGTTATGTAAAACAAACTAATTTAGGATCAAGTATAACAGCCGTTTTGCTAGAGCAAATGCTCATCTGGTTCTAGTCAGAGCAGCATTTACATGGCTGTCGAAATATAAATACTGATTTAATCAAATACCGAGTTTCTTAATCGCTGTCCATGAGGCCCAGCGATGACCATCTTGCGTAAATTCTTGCACGTATCCCTCGTGGCCCCAACGAGGTCCGGAACAGAATTGTCTAGCATTTGTGGACGTTTATTTTCAGTTTCCATTCATGCCAATATCGCTAAATCTTCTCGAAGTCACATTGTAAGAGAATTCTAGTGACTTCGATCTTTGGGGCTGTTTTGTACGAAATAATTGCCTTATTACATTTGAGAAACGAGCTTAGACGTGGCATGAATAGTGTTGTGTCACGCCTTGAGCCCAAACTGGTTTTCTGGAATTATTGTGTTGTCCGCAGCCCATTTAGTAAAAGCCTTATTGATGATCTTTTCAAATACTTTGCTGATGCTCGGCAAAAGACTTGTCGATCAAGGACTTGATAAATTGGAGTTGTCCTTTCCCTTTTTTGGAAGAAGGTGAACCTTCGCTGGCTGTCTTCAAACGCTTGGATATACCATCGACACCTTCTGACTTCTAAATCTCTATAAATCAAAGATGAGCTGGAGCTCTACCTTCGTTACTAACAGGGGAGTTGCCTTCGTTTGCTCGGCGCATGAAAGCGCAGTTCCTAGAATGCCAATGCACAATATCGTTCCGAAGGTAGAAGTAAAGAAGTCATCGTTAAAGACGGCTTCCTATAAGGAACAACTTGCGCTGTGTGGAGTACGTCTCCAAATATCTTGTTGATTTGGAAAAACATACTCTGGTCACTAGAATTAACTGCCCGAGTTTTGTTGTCCCAAAACAAATTGATAGATAGTCTGTAGTTTTCTGAAATCAATTGATTGGTGTTTTTGATCGACGCGATCAAGGCTCTTATCTCCGGGTCGTGGGCGTTCCAGAAAGTAGATATGTGCGTCGAGCCTTAATATATCATTGAATTTCTTGCGGACAAGGCTCTTAATTATAAGGTGGACGTTGGTAAACTATGTTGTTTGATCTAGAAGCAATTCACCTGCGACACTTCTTCGCCTCTTCGAATAGACCCGTGGGACAAATCGCAAGATAATTAATGGCCAGTATATGTCTCCTCAACGTGAGATGGCCACCCCTTTCGCCTACCCAAAATGCATACCAAACAGTGACATTAACCGAATTTGTGGATTTTTATCGTTCCAAACGCATTCGTTCATGTACAGTCTCACTCGTTCATGTAGAGTCTCATCTAGGCAAGGTCAGGACAAGTTGTAGCCTGCAAAAGGCTTCTAATGCGCATATTGGGAAACACTTTAAATATAGCAGATCTAGCTATTTATGCACATTCATTCTGTTTTGTTCTTGAAGATTTCAATCATCGTTTGACCTTAATCACCGTTCCCTCTCTTGGATTTTCCTAAGCCTACTCGTTCTCTCGCAGGTTTCACAGTTTCAGTTGCTCGACTCTTAATTCTTTCTCAAAATTCACTCCGTTAATCCGTCAACCTAGGTCAGTTCTGTTATGTATTTAATCCAATACACCGCTTTTGCACAATATCCTTAAAGAAGTCACTTCCTCTTGTTTCGGACTGTAGTGCCTTGCTATGTTAACTATTTTGAGGGAAACACTAGAGATTGTGACCTCTTTACAAATTGAAAAACAAATAATATTCAACCCACGTTCGTTAAACCTTTTTTATTATTAAATCAAATTTCCTCGAACTCGTTCTTTCTCTTTGCGAGATAAGTAATCGACTTAACTCGATAGTTTTATGTAACGTCTGTGAGTTTTTTGTTTCAACCAAAGTAACAACTGATCTGGATCATCTCTTGGCCCAGCTTTAAATCCGGAAAAAAAAATGAGAAAAACCAAACAAAACTTGTCTAAAAAACATCCTTCACCTAACTTACGAGCACTCCACATATTTTTTTGCTCTTTTGTCTGCTTGCACAGCACAACACAACACAATTCTTCTTACTGCACTCACTCGCTTGCTATTGTGTACGTAGTGCTGTTTTCCAACAACCAACATTTCCTCGAGAGGAAATTCAAAAACTTTTATTCGAAAACACTTTCCTTCGACTCAACTGTCTTGCCCAACCGCCCCCAATCATCCATCGACATCCACCGCCATCGCGCAACTAGACAAAGAACTAAAACCCTTTGTGTGGCAAATATTACAACAAACTTTTTCAGGCAAAGATTGATGGCTTTTGTTGGCACGCCAGCAGGCAATATGTATCTATGGAAGAATTGTAGATACAAATTTGTTTGCTTCGATAAGTTTTGCTAGTTCCAGGACGTTCCTTCGGTGGTGAGGCATAGTCAATAGCACCGCATACTTGCTGATATCGATTACGCCAGCAAAGATTTTCGGTGATGGATTTTTTGAGAAATAATTTCAGTCTGGAAAGGAAACTTTCCTGCAAAAGATTCAACCAAGTATTCGTCCTCAGGGGAACAGCGCCCTATATCCATCTTCCGCAGCAAATTCAGCCCTGTTGCTACCGATGTCTTCCACTACATGCCCTTCTCAAGAGAACAGACATTTTTGGATCTTTCCGAAAATCGTCGTTCCCCTTTTTTTCGTTCACCATAATCTAAGGTTAAATCAAGAGCACAAGGATGAGCTCTGAGGTACCGGGCGAGGGTTTCGAATTCCCTTTTCAGGTTTGACAAGCATGCAAATCGAGTGTATTGTTGCAACGTATTTCGGGGGCGATATATTGTTTGGCCTTATTTTTGGGTATTTTCGGGGATTTGGAAAGGAAATTCCAACGAGGTCTGTCGTTCGGTTTGGGGTCTGTTGTCGGATTTTGTAAAACTGAGTTGAGGAAAAAAATTGAAGCTTTCATGTTGACGTAAGGGAAATCGTGTCGAGAAAAAAAAACACATCCGAAACGAGAAAGTTTGATGCACTTTATACGTGAACCGAATGCATTTTCGTGTTTAAATAAAAAAATGTATGAATAAAAGGACATGCTGCAGGCTGATGTGATACGATGTTGAAGGGAACAGGGATGACGAGAATCATTTTGTTATTTTTTTGAGGAAGGGCAAATATTTGGCAAATCGTTTGGAAGCTTCAATTCTTTCGAGTGACTGACGTACATGCTTACTAAACTGACAAGATGATGTGATGGCACGTAATAGGATTCATGCATGAATTCATTAAATTAAATTTTTCAGAATTTATTTTTTCGTATTATTTATATTTTCGGAAAAAGGAATTCACTTATCGGATTGTAAAGTGCAGGAGAAAAATATTCAAACATGCTTGAAATAAGACTCTTAACATATGAATGTGTTTTTTTGTCAGTGGAGTGATTTAAACGTGCTTTCTTTTCTTGTATCTTTCCAGGTAAGAGACGGTTTCATATTGATTCTTAAACTGATAAGACTGGTTAATCGGTAAGATCGCATAAAAAAATAAGTAATATTAAATGACTTAGGTAACTCGGTCGGAATTTGGTACTGTTGGTTTTTGATGGTGACCAATCGAGGTCACCAAAACGTAAAGTTAAACAACCGGGAATATTCTCACGGACTAATGTGTTGTTGTGGCTTGTTTCCACGTCTAACTTTTGTGGATGCAACGGCAAAACCACCGAGAAAAGAAAACACTTCGTCGCTAGGAAAAATACTGACTGCAAAGTCGTGTTTACTGTCTGTTGTATTGAACCAGGCGGTAGATTCTTAGTGTATTAGACGTTCTAAGCTTTCATTTGATACCCAAATGAGTAATGGGCAAATGCCCATTTACTCGATGAGGTAGGACGACACCAAAAATACCGTTTTAAAGATGGTCGGACAAAGGGAAAGGCCCGGCTTATTTCTGTCCGACCAAATGATTTGGTATCTTCGACGAAATGTCTATTGACCTCTATGCTTACTTTTTCCAATTTCCCCATGGTATAAGTTGCACCAAAAAACGCAACCGGAATTGCAATTTAGCCACCAAAAGGCCCAAGAAAAGTCTGTCCGACCACTGGTTTTAAAAATTTCATGTCATTTACCATTAGATGCTGGCTAAATTTTCCACTCTGCTGATGAGGTAGGTATTCTTACGGTCGCCTCCCGGACTATTAGAGTCCTTAAACTATTTTCTTTAGGCTTCGAACACTTTTTCTGAAATGGATTACCCCGTACCTTGAGAATCATGAATATTATGTCCGGTTTACATCCGCAAGATCCAATCCCATTCTCGCCACTTCTGGTGTAGGTACCCATAGAAGTCATTTAGGCTCTCTCCTCTTTATCCTTATAAATTATAATTAACGAGATTGACATGGTCATTAAACATTGTCAAACATCCCTTTACGCTGGCGATACGAAATTCCTGTCCTTCAAACAGATCTCGACAATTTTTCAACCTGGTGTACCAAAAATTGCTTAGAACTCAACATAAGCAAATGCCTTTTCTTGTAAACGCATTAAAACAATTTCTTCATAGTCATCCTGTAAAGATAGTAGCAACAATACGGGATCGTGGGCTTTTGTGTGGCCAGGAACCTAGATTCCTTCTTCATATTAATGAAATAATTCATTAGGCCAACTCTGCATTAGGTTTTGTTAAACGATGGTCTAAAGAATTTCGTCGCCAAGGTAGAAAGCATTCAACAAAGATTCCTTCATATTGCACTTCAATACCTTACTTCTGAAAATCCAATGATCTTACCCCTTTATTATATGCCAGCATTCTTGCGATACTCGAGAGTTAAGCAGTCAATCAATAACATTGTCTCCCAGTGCTAAATATCTGGACGTAATACTAGACACCAAATCAAACTGGAAGCTTAACATCGAAGAACGGGTGAGAAAGGCGTGCGTTGTCTTCTACGCCTGCAAAAAAACCTTCAGCAAAAAGTGGGGCCTCCAGTCAAAAATGATCAAGTGGACATACACAGCGCTTGTAAGACCGATACTTGTTTACGAATTCTTTGTTTGGTGGCCCGCTCTCAGCAACTAGGAAAAGAGAACTGCTCGTAGATAGAGAGTTCTTCAATGGTATTGAGGAACTCTCAAAATTCAAGATCAAAGACATGATCTCATACCTCAATACTACAAAGTGGCCTTAGCCCCCCCTCCCATCCCTCCTTAACTGAATGGCCGTACTGTAGGGGAATATCCGACCATTATTTTCTTCCATTTCAGACTCAATGATATTAAGGATGACTAAGGACATTTTGGTTAGCTATATTCAAGCTTTTATACATTGGCTTCTCATTGCACAGCTGACTTCTCCTCTTTTTATAACTCGATTTCTTCAACACTAATACCCGTAACCTGAGAAACTCTCGAATCTTCTGTACTTATATGGCCTTAACGAACCTCTGACACGTATGATCCGTTCGGTCAATTTGAATGCAAATTCATTTGATTTCAATATCAGCACCCATAACCTCAAACCCCCTTAAAAGCCACCCCACTCATGGTTATAAGCTTAATAGTGTGTGCCTACATCTTTTTCTTCAGTATGGGAGAAAGTATTACAGCTGAGGCATAATGTTAGCGTCGCATACTTTTCTTTCGACATGGCCATTCCATAAACGGTGGTGTCAGTGAGACAACGGGTTGTAAAAGTGGTGTTCAGGCATCCGTCCGTAACAAACAATTCAAATCAGTCAACTCCAAGATTGGACATCGCTCAGACCACGATATGGTAAATTCTGTATAAGGATCTTGGCTTACACCCATAAAAGACCAAGCTTGAAGCCGGTGTTCCATTTGAAATGGCGTTCGTTCTCCAATTGGGTCCTAGAGAAGATGCGCCAAGACAATGAATTTCATCTCAAAATAATCTTCAGCGACGAAGCTCTGTTTAGGCTCAGGGTTCATCAATTAGCAAAATACGCATTACTGTTCGTTATTGGGTCGATGATAACGATCGACCGTTGCAAGAGCTCAGAGCCAACATTGAACCGTTTCGTTTCTTTAAATATAACTCGAGTTAACATGACATTTAATTATTTTTCGAAGAGCGAACATCCTAACGTTCTTGAATTTTTTTAAATGCACAGGACCACACGACCACACTCAAATATCCATTATCAACTTCATCATCCAAATTCTCTAAAATTCTTCAAACTTAATTAATCTTCAGAGCCTGTCTTGCCATTAATATTCAAACAGCTTATTTGTGGGATTTCCTGGAACCCACAGCTTATTTTCCACAAAATCACAATTCGAAGAAAATATGTCCACTTCATATCTCAACAAATTCATTATGAATTTATTGGAGAACAAAATAAAAAAACAGAAAAACCATCAAATGTAAGTAGATTTTCTGAGAATCCCAAACTTTGCCCGACCATCGAATTACCCACAAACATAAGAGCCTTTCAATAAACTTTGCTCAAAGATTTGCTTACACAAGGAAACGAAAATACGTTAGTGTCACCGTTGTTAGACCAGAAGGTGGGCTAAAATTCCATTTTGATATTATTTCAAAACAAATCTCCAATGTCCGCAAAATACACACACAAAACACAAACGACGGAATTTAATATTGTTTGGATTTGTCTTTCGGTAGATGATAATATTTTTGGTTAGTTGACATAACTTCGTCGTCCTTGATAGAATGATGAGCCTTCTGGCATCGTTCGTCATACTGTGACTAGAGTCGTTGCTAGTGATTGCGTTGTTGTTGGCCTAAGGCAAACAATCACGTTTATGTGATCGAAACTGACGTTTGATTTTGAAAGTAGGGAGATTTTTTTTTCAATTTTTGTCTTATTTTGGAAAGGCAGTTTTGGTTTCTAAGAAAAGTCAATTCTCTGTCATTCTCGTTAGATATCAATTGACTTAAAGTATTATTTATTAAGTGTCTCAAGTGGGGCCCAATAAATGTCAAAATTGCTAATCCTTGAATGGGAGGAAATTGTTGGTTTTCAATCAACTATGTATCTGAATATAGAATGTCCTTATTGGTTTCGTCTGAAGAAGGAAAGCTTAAATGTAGCAAACCAAAATGTACTTAATCATCCTTAATATCTTTGAGACTGAAATAGAAAAGAAAATAGTCAGGTATTCTGTGGTCTTTGAAATTTTTTTTGTCGGAAGCTTATGTTGCAAGGCTACAGAGTGATTGCGTATGCCGATGTTGCTATCGCCGTCACAGGAAAATATTCTAATACCCTGAGAGACCTCCTCCAAAACGCACTTAATATGTCACCAGATGGCCTGATCACTGTGGACTTAATATCCTAAAAAAAACAGACCTCGTCCTTTTTACACGGAAATACAAAATCCCAGTAATTGTACCTTCTTCAATAAAAGGTGTACCACTAATTTTTACCAATGAAGCCAAATATCTTGGTCTGATATTAGACAATAAATTAAGTTGGAAACACAATGTTCAGGAAAGAGTTAAGAAAGCTACAGTAGCTCTTTTCTCTTGCAAGAAAGCCAAAGGAAGCAAATGTGGTTTTCAACCTCGCATAACCTTTTGGCTATATACATCGGTCATCCGACCAAAACTCGTGTACGGTGTTGCACTATGGTGGACTGCACTAGAGAAAGTCACTTACTGCGACAAACTCAGCAGAGTCCAAATCACTGCATGTCTCTGCATAAGCGGGACAATGAGAACCACACCCTCAGCAGCGTTAGACACTCTCCTCCATCGGACACCCCTCGACATTTTCAGCAAACAAGTGGCAGCGAGTACAGCTATAAGACTCAACGCCTCATCTCAATGGACCAACAATAATGTGGGGCACTCCATCATTTTGAACTTCTTCGGTTCTATACCAAAGTACATAGTCTACACCATTCCAAAACCCCAATTTGGAAAAAACTTCCAGGTATCCATTCCATCCAGAGCTGAGTGGGAAGACAAAAAACTCCTGGATGACAAAAGCATTAATTTTTACACAGATGGATCCAAGACAAATGATGGAGTTTGGTGTGGGGTGTACTCAGAAAAGCTTAATCTAAGCATCTCATTCCGCCTCCCTAATCATTGCAGCGTCTTCCAAGCTGCAATTTTAGCGATCAAAGAGGTTCTCTGGCTAAGAGAAAACGTGAGATCAATTTCTGATATCTTATCTGATAGTCAGGCTGCTATTAAATCTCTCGACGGTGTCTCAACCAACTCTCAAACGGCCCTCGATTGTCGATCGTTTCTTATGGAGATGGCGCAGCAATTTAACATTCGCCTCTGTTGGGTGCCGGGCCACAGAGACATCACAGAAAATTGTAGAGCCGATGAACTCGCTAAAAATGGAGCCGTCATACCTATTTAACCTGAAAGGGAAAAGATTGGTATACCGATAGCTACATGTAAACTTCGGCTAAAAGAAACAGCCTTAACGATAACATATTCTAGGTGGTACGATTTACCAACGTACGCAGTCACAAAACTCATATGGCCTTCACTGGACCTAAAGCGCTCGAAAGACTTGTTATCTCAAAGCAGACTTCATATTAGTTCCCTAATAGGTGTCCTTACGGGACACTGTCTTAAAGGCAGACACGCAACACGACTTGGT
Organism: Sphaerophoria taeniata; assembly: GCA_943590905.1. Lineage (NCBI taxonomy): Eukaryota > Metazoa > Arthropoda > Insecta > Diptera > Syrphidae > Sphaerophoria > Sphaerophoria taeniata. The sequence continues at coordinate 218,299,969 of OX016540.1, read as the reverse complement.
GTAGCCTCTTGTGACTTCTGCAGGAGCTGTATGGACGAGGAGGAAGAGGAAACAATCTCTCACCTTCTCTGCACTTGCCCTGCTCTTTCACTAAGATGCAAACTTCATCTGGGAGAGTACTTTTATGATAATCCCAGTGAACTAGCTTATAAGGATATCAAATATCTTCTTCGCTTTATAAAAAGCTCAAAATGGTTCGACTAGTCAGAAGTAATTGTCTAGATTCATGTGGTATCACAATCGGCCTTTTCTTTTGGCCTGAGTGTATGGATTCTGTATCCGCAGCCACTTTGACCTAACCTTACCTAACCTATGTTGCAAGTTTCAAAAGCTTTAAGAAAACAATCTGTTTTTAAATACCAAAATGGGGCCACACGCATGACCCCTCAACTGAGAGCTAATCAAACACCCCAAGCTGGCTTTAAAACGAATTGCTTTTAAATAATTTATTTACACTTGACTAAGGGTTTCCAATGACCACCCTCGTTTAAAAAATCTATAGATAGGAGAGTGGGTCGACTTTACATTTAACAGATTTAACAAAAAAAAAAAAAACTACAGGATCTGTGTGTTATTCACTGAAAAACACCAGAAGCATTGAAGTTGGACAGTCCTTCCTTTTTTACACTCCAACCGTCGACATTTAGGCCAACAGCATTTTCTTCTTTTTTCTATTGGTTGCTTTTAATAGAGTTTCCGTGTTTTGGAAGTACTTAACACACACATGGTTTTGGAATTAGCAAAAGCCAGAAAAAAAAATCTGAGTGAATGAAAGTAAACATCCCGAAATTACCCAAAAAATAAAGTCCTAAAGTGAACGATTTTGAATGTAATAGTGTCGTGTGTCCATTTACAGTGGGAGAGGATTTAATTTGACTTATTTTCAATGTGTGCACTGCCATTTTCTTTTATTTATGATTTTATTTTTGTTATCTTCGCTCGTCGTTTTATATTTTTTTTTCTTTGGTTTCCTGAGTGGGTATTTTTATTCTTCGACCAAAAACTAGCCCGAACCCTGGGTTGAGATTAAAGTGTCCTCTGCAGCAGAGATAAAATTGCCGTTCTTTTCTGTTTCCTCTTTATTTGTGTATTTATTTTTATTTTTTATTATGGAAACTTATCATCATTATTTACTTTATTATTTAAGTGTATACAGCTAGTTGTGTGTAGTGCCTGTGCGTATGGCGTATACTTGCTTTTTATGGAGGCGAGAAACATTCACATTGTGTGACAATATGGCCGTTAGAGTGGCAGAAATAAAATGAAATTCAAGCTTTTGTTGGAGATTTTCTCTACTTTTCCACTTTTTTCCTTTCTTTGGGAATAATGAAAGCGAATAGGTGGAGATGGTTTTTATGTTGTGTCCTTCTTAAGTTTAGTAAACAGCAGATAGGATCTGCCTACGTAAGAGATTTCTGTAAACAGCAAAGTGACATCATAAAAGCAAATGGTTGGTCCATTAAAAATTGATGAAGTCAAAATCAAAATATTTTATCTTGTTAGACTTCTTGTTCAGAAGTGTGGACAGCAACTTTTTGAAAGATTTTTGTGGTAAAAACGACATCTTAACTTTGAGTTACATTTTTTATGTTATTTCGATAAGTTGACAATTCATTAAAAATCAATAAGCTTCACGATGAGTGTGAGTCTAGTTGCAAAGTGTATGCAAAAGGTCGCTTTAATGTAGGCGACGCCAAATCAATTGATTCGCTTGCTCACTGTTACGGATAAGGACAGTTCAATGGTCCAAGGAAAAGACGTTTATTTTAACAGTCCATGGTGAATGACAGAAACATTTTCAACGAAATGGCAGCTATCAATTGTCAAAGTTCGGAAACCTCTATGAAAACCCTGTTTTTCTACAGGTAACGCAAAAATACCAGTTTTGATTTTCAATTCCAAGATCAATTCTTTCTACTCTTGTTGCCATTTGACTTGGATGGTTTCTTAGGCGATCCAAACAGATTTGACAATTATTCCCATTTTGATTTACAAAAGCCTTTGGTGATAAAGATTTTTTCAGGAGGGCTAAGGTTCATTTCATGTTAATCAGTGGCGGATTAAACGTTGAGGGCGCCATAGGCAAGCATCTCACTGGCGCCCCTATATAGAAATTTCTCGTACTATAATTTGACCGAAACCGCTACACCGCGCCTAAAGAAAAGGCGTTGAAATAGGGGCCAAGGAAAAAGAGACTTAGTTAACATGAGATCTATTAGTATTGTTCGAAAGATCATACGAATTTGGTTAATTGATGATTTGCCGAAACGTAAATTTTGTAAAAGAAGTTAACTCGAATTGGTTCTTATGCAAACCGAGAGGCAACTCGGTTCTTAAATCGGATTGCCCCGATAATCAATCTAGAAAGAACTTAAAAACCAAAAAAAAAATAGGTTTTAAATCCGTCGAAATCTTTGCCATCCGCTGATGAACTTCAATCATTAGGTTATTTGCCCCTACAATAAGTAAAATCAACACCTTTTCAAAAACACTTACAAAATTAGAAGAAAGCTAAGTCGATTTCCGAGTTGGCAAACCGAGTTGACTGTAAGAGGAATTGCTCAGCACCGATTTTTATTTTATCAAAAGATGCAAGTGCTATTCGAGTTCACAAGTTTGTTACTTTAACAACCACATATGAACTCGCATTATTTGCCACTTGTAAGAATTACTGCGCCCACGCGCCCCTTTGTTGCCGCGCCCCTAGGCACGTGCCTAGTTTGCCTTTAGGATAATATGCCACTGATGTTAATGGAGATCTGCAGGAATTTCAACAAGTCCTACTGCAAAGCTCCCTAACTCGTATTGAAACTTCAATACGAGTTAGGGACTTTGTTTTTTCGTTCAGATATAAGAAGGTATCGATTACATGAGGAATGGGGGAGCTTATGAAAAGCAAGCAGGGAACCGTCTTACTTTCTTACACGGCATGGTTTTCAGCTGCAAACAATCCTTGGTGCTTTTTCTGCTTCTTGTGCCAAAGTGTTTATGTATTGTTACTGCTATCAACTTCTTTTTACGGTATGATATTCCAGATTACTCCTTTGCAGTTTCACAGGATGTTCTTTGGCTGAAACCTCAGTGATAAAACTAAGGTAAACACTGTCTCATGTTATCGCACAGGTAGCCTCAGATAAGCAGTCAACTTTTTTAAAAGAAGAATACTGACGAAGTGTGGCCAGTTTGGCTTCGCAGTCAACAAACAGATTTTTTTCGTGGTTTCAAGTTGGTAGTGGGTTTCAAGTTGATACGTGACAAACTTAACTGTCATATGAAGTATCACAGTACTAGTACTAGAGCTCATAAAATCCACACGTGATCGAAGAGGTGACATTGCATCCAGAAAAAGTGACAGTTTGGTGTTGGTACTTTATGGTCAAAAGGTGTCATTGGTCCGACGCGGCGGACGGTTAAACTCAATTCGGAGCGAAACGTTCGAATGATTACCGATTTTGTTTTTTGGCCGACGATTGAACATCACGACTTTTTTTTTTTTTTTTAATCCCACGCCTCTTTCCCCCCCAGATACCGCACGCGCTGGGGTCCATTTTCACCGAGTACGATTGACAGTTACGGTTGTTAGTCGTATCGGCACTTAATAAGAAATTCTTTGGAATAAATAAAAAAAAAAATGTTATGGCGATACGAATATTTGGAAGAAAAGAGTTTGGGACTGCTTAATGCAAGCAGGTATAAAGGAAAAACAAAATTTTAAATTAAAATATTACAAAAAGTAGAAATAAAAGAAAAAAATGCAAAATTTTAAAATCAAAAATTTTTCAATTTTAAAGTCAAAAAATTTGTAAAACATGAAAGAAACAAAGAAAAAAGCAAATACGCGTGTAGAAAACACTTGTCAAGTTAATAAAAAAAATATCAAAATAAGAATCAGTTTCTTTTTTTTTAACAAATGAAAAAACATGAAAAGACAACATACAAATTTACAAAATACAAAAAAAAAAAAAAATTAAGAACGTGGTACACTGGTCTTAAGAATTTGTTTTAAAATGTATTTATTGATATGAAAATCAAATAAGTTTTCATTCGCATTCAAAAGCTTACTCATTCTTGTCAGTGGCTCATGCATTCCGTAGTTTGTTCTATGTTTAGGAACTTTAATCAAACTATGAGAACGCAAATTATGATCTCCACCTCGATAATTAAAGAGGATAGAATTTAGAATATCTGGAGCATCAGTGACACCAGTAATAATTTGATGAAGGAAAACAATATCATTATTTGTTCTCCTTTGACAAAGTTTTTGCATCTGGAAAAATGCAAGTCGATCATCATAAGAAGGGATATTATTGGGGTCAATCCATTGAAGCCCTTTAAAGGCGAAACGTGTAAAATTGCGTTGAACTGATTCTAGTCTCTCAATATGTATCTCATAATGAGGAGACCAAACTTGTGATGCATATTCGAGATGGGGTCGAACTAAACTGTTGTACAAGCTAAAGGTAACGTTAGGGTCAAGAAATTCCTTGGACCAACGCTTAATAAATCCTAACATTGAGTTAGCTTTGTTGACGATGTTGTTAATGTGTTCTGAAAAATCTAAATTGGATGTGAAAAGAACTCCTAGGTCCCTAACCTTAAAGACACGGGATAAGATGTGTTGGGAGATAACATAATCATATGATGTAGGATTTCGCTTTTTTGAAATTGTGATTGTCTGACATTTTCCTGGGTTAAGATTTAAATTATTCTTTTCACACCATACAACAAACTTATTAATATCATCTTGCAGTTGAATGCGATCTTCATTGCATGAAATATTTTTGAAGATCTTCATATCATCTGCAAAGATAAGAATTTTACTATTACGAACACTTAGCGGTGCATCGTTAATAGCTAAAATAAATAAAAGGGGCCCTAGATGACTACCTTGTGGTACACCCGACTTGGCGATGAAAGATTTTGAGTAAGAGTTTCTGAACTTTACTTGGTAAGATCTATTATCAAGATAAGAAGAAATCCATTTGACGAACCCTGGAGGAAAGCCATATAAATTCAATTTAAACTTGATAATAGTATGAGAAAGTTGATCAAACGCTTTTGAAAAATCGGTGTAAACGCAATCAACTTCCTTTCCACTTTCTACGGAATTTAAACATTTATGCAAAAATTCAAGAAGGTTTGTCACCGTTGAACGTTTCTGCATAAAGCCATGTTGTTCAAAGCATATGATATTTTTGGTGTAGAAGACTAAATTATCACAAACAACTTGCTCAAAAAGCTTTGGAATGCAAGACAGTTTAGATATAGGCCTATAATTTGTAATATCAGACTTGTCTCCTTTCTTGAATACAGGTGTTATGTAAGCAGTTTTCCACATGCTAGGGAATTTTCCTAGTTTTAACGACAATTCAAAAATATTACGTAGAGGCAAGGCCAAAACCGTCCTACATTTTTTTAAAACAATAGGTGGAATACCATCGGGACCAAAAGAACAGTCTTCCTTAAGAAGGCACATACAATTAACAAGTTTATCGAAATCGATAAGAACATTGTTGAAAGTTACTTGGGGACAGTTTCGCAGATAGTCAAAGAAATCAGTATCCACAGTTACGGGAGTATCGATGAAAGACTGACTAAAACTACTTGCAAAAGCATCACAGATTTCAGAATTACAGTTCAAAACAGTATTGTTGTATTTGAAGTTTAACGGATAAACATCACATTTCTTTTTAGAATTGACAAAATTCCAAAAACTTTTAGGGTCCTGTTTAAGTGAATTTCCCATATTTATGAGATATTCATTGTAAAGATTAAAAGAGAGACTTTTGAACTCTTCGAAAAGGGAGATATAAACTACTTGGTTCTCCAATGTCATAAAACCGATATAATTTTTCCAAGCCTTGTTCCTTCTATTACGAAGGCTTCTCAGTTCTTTCGTATACCAAGGATGACTGGAGTTATTTGAGTTAAAACTTCTTTTTTTGGGTACTATTTCGCCAATGGATCTCATCATGACAGTGTAAAAGCTTGAGATAGTTGCGTCGATGTCATTTAAGAGCGGTATATTCTCAATACCGAAACTACTTAAACTATCCGAAAGCTGTTGAAAATTAGCTCTGCGGAAGTCATATTTATACGAACAGTCGTGAGAATTACTATTTTCTAGTAAATGACCGCTCAAGTCAAAGAAAATGTCAAGAGGTGGGTGATATTTGTCTATATTAGATATAGCAGAGGAAGATTCAACAACTACTGTGCTAACAGCATTTGATGAGAATACTAAATCAAGTAACCGATGCATAGAGTTCTGTATACAGCTTACTTGTTGCAAGTCAGCTGAAATAATTTTGTCCAGAAATTGAAGTTCCTGTTGCGATGAACTTGCGGAGGCTTCAAGATAAGACTCGTCGTCTGAAGTTACCCAGTCAACGTTTGGGAGATTAAAATCACCTAACAGGAGAATATTATTTTCAAAACCAGCAATTTCTATGACATAGTCAACTGCTGACGAAAGTTCATTAAACACTGAAACAGGACTTTTTGGTGGAATATACACATTTAAAATAAAAAAGACTATTGATTGTATGGTCACTTTGATGCATAACAGTTCTATTGAGAGATTGAAAGGGAAGATAATTTGTGATGAACAAAATCTGTTTCGAACGGCAATAAGAACTCCCCCACCAACCAGATTCATAGTATCCACATGACGGTCTTTCCTATAAACTAAGAATTCTTTATCAAAGAGTTCAGAATCAAGAATGGCGGCATTAAGCCAAGTTTCCGTAAATACAAACACGTCATGCGGAAAAGCTTGAGAATTTTTAAAAATTGAAGTAGTTTTACTTCGAAGTCCTCTTACGTTTTGGTAGTAGAGGGAGATCCTTTGCAGTTTTTTGGGTCCTCTTGAGTAAGGGGAAGTAAATTTTGTTTCCGTCTGTTGGGAATAATAAATTCTTTTACTAGAGTGTTTGGTGGCCATGAACAATTTAAAATGCTTTCTTGGACTTGGACGATATGTGGTTCAAACAAGACGGGGCAACAAGTCACACAACACGACCAATTATAAATTAAATTAGCTTTATTGGGTGAGAAGTTTCATGGTTGCGTAATTACACGTTTTGGCGACGTCAGTTGACCACCAACATCATGCAATTTGACACTGTTATATTTATTCTATGGGGCTACGCACACGACCATGTTTTGGATATAGTCGCATTAAAAACCAACACTACTTAAGTTTTAGCCGAGATACCACCCGCTATGTAAGAAAAGGTTAAAATTAACCTTAAAAGAATGATAAAACGAAATAAAATTTTCATTTAAAATGTATAGTTCGTCCAGTGACTAAGTAATTCTTGCAGTTATTGATCTTGCTTGTACTAATTTTATTTTTGTCAATAATAAACAAGGCAAAGCAAGTTACTGTTTGGTTTGGTTCACACGCTGGCGGCGTTATCAGTCCTTTTTTCTTTCGAAATGACTGCATTTTCACAGTGAGTGGCGACTGATGTTTTCATCGACAACTAGTGGATCTAATTGTCATACAGTGTGCTAAGCCTTCATTTTATTGCAAAATAAATTTAGTGATTTTTTTTCAGTCTAATTAGTCCCTCCATTTGGGGACTGGCATGACACAAAGAACCAAGGCCTAAGTGCGAATGAAATTCCTGAAAGCTTTGTAAGTTCCTCAAAAGACGCTGAACCATGATAGTCATTTGTCATTGTACGGCTTTCAAGGATATATTTTAGCTTCTTTTGACTAAAATCAAGTTGAAGTTGTTTGCCAATCTCCGATGGTGTCAGGTCACCGTATGCTAACCTCTTGATAAGAAAAATTGTATTCCCTTAAAAACAAGTTGAATTTTTTATGTGGGAATGTAACGATGAATTGTTTTATACTTTTCAATTAATTTAAATTAATTCTCACACAAACCAAAAGCTTGGGACGATGCCATAAGAATGTTGCAAGAACAGTACACTCCAAGCAGACCTTATTCTCGTTGTTTTCGGACACATCATGGACCAGAAACAGCAGAGTCAAGAATCGGCAATACAATTTATATCCCAAAAACAAGCGCTGTTTGCTGAATTACCGGAACCGATGATTGCGACTTTTCTCACTGCCTAGACATGATCTAGGTATCATCTCTTCCATGACGAATTAAAATGTAAAATCAAGAGGAATGAGTTCAAAACGTTAACGAGTTAAATGCGCTGGCACGCGATTTTGAGTGAATCCATCAGGCCTTGATGATCAATGGCAAACAAAGAAAAAATCCGAAGCAAGACGACTTAAGAGACAACTGGTAAATTACTGCCGAAAATGTAAGCGCCAACAACAACAACATCAAGTTCAACACATTCACAACAAGAAATGCCAAGACGACTGAAAAAATCGTTTGCTTTGGATGTGGCAAACAAGGCTTTTATCGGAGAAACTGCCCAATTTGACCAGAAATCATCACCAGCACTAGTATTTCCTACAATGCAAGTTACTCCAGGGCGCAATATACCAACAACAAAATTTCAAATTTCTCCCCTGAAAGAAATCACGGCTGATATGTGTGACATTCAGCATCCACCAACAGAAAAATTGACACCTATTTATATCGGCACCCTTACTCCAGGGGGAGTGTGCAGAAGAGCATGCGAACAGCCCACTTGGAACATACTCCAGGGGGAGTGTGCAGAAGAGCATGCGAACAGCCCACTTGGAACATATCACAATTCAGCTGAGTTATAGTCAACAAGCGATGTAAGAACCCAACAACGTACAAATCCGTTACTACAACACGTGGACGACCCCTAGTTGATGATTTTGGCAACTCATTGAAACGACTTCGTAGCCAGGGGGGAGGTTGTATCAATTAATGACATTATTGCACGCTTTTAAAGTAATGAAAATATTTTAATAAAGCATACTTTTGTCATGACATATTTTGTAGCCTACTTTTTGGATAATATATCACCACATAGCATACTTTCAAAAATAAATTGTTTATTCAGTCACATTCAGTCTTTGTAAGAGATGTAACAAGAGAATCATACTTTTTCAACAAAATCGGAGTTAAATGATACAATTTGATGTTTTCATTATTGTTTACTAATTTTTGGACACATTTGACTTTGACAGGATATAGTTTGCGTACGGTTCCCGGACCAAACTTTTCATTGATTTTTAGTGTGTAGTACTCGAAAGCAATACCAGTACTACAAGAACGCTTTTTTTTAAAGTAGCCTTCCTATAAAAGTCCGATTTCGCATTCAATAACTCTTTCTCCTCAACGATCTGTTCCGAAAAAAGAATATGATTAAAAAATAGATGCACTTTTGTAAGCCTTCAAAAACTAAAATGTTTTTCCAAAGCTTTCCTACCCTCTTTAAGTTAATATTCAAAAATGCCTTTGCGAAAGTATTTGATGATTTCTTCACCCCAATTCCGAGAGTATGTAAGGTCAAAATTACGAGGGTTGAAATAAAAAGCTATATTATGGTGCAATTTACCCCAGCTATAAGATGATTTAAGTGAATTATTATCAGACGCCAAGGAATTCTGAAATTCTTGAAGCAATAGACAAGGGTGTGCAACACGTGGGAAAGTACTCAAGTAATATCCTGCCTCTTTTGAAGTTCATCATTTAAAATTCACTACACCTCTTTGTCACCATCTAAAAGGACGGTAAAACAAGCAATCTCTTATCATTTCAACAAAAATTTAGGTACTACTTTACGAAAAAAAACTTTCGGAATTAGACAAAAAAAAAATTCTTGAAATAACTTCGGAATTCATATGAGGAACAGATTCTCAAATCCCATATATGTGACTTAAAGAATCCTTACTTGTTTTGATTCTTCCATACCCAAGATCTTGGCTTTGTACAGTGTTTTTGATTTATTTAACCGGTAAAGGGTTCCAAACAGAAAAGGAAACATCATGCAGGTCCTTTGAAAAGAAAACAAACAATTTGTTTGGGTTTTTTCTTTTCTTTAAATTCACAGAGCAGAAACTAAAACCTTTTTCTTGTGATAATATATTTTTCAAAACCTACACCCTTGTATGTCGAAATAAAATGATATCGGTACTCCATTACGTTAAGTGGGTGTCCTTGATTACGTCAGCTCACAAGCCCACACTCAGTCATTCAATCAAATGAGAAAAGAAAAATAACGGAAACTAACTCGTTTATTCCATTAAAGCCATTAAAGCCTTAATTCAAATATACATCCTCATATAACAGGAGAAATCATTTGTTAGGGTGACCTGTAATTTTGTTTTGTTTTGTAGAAAATCAACTTGAGAATTCTTAATTTTCCTAGTCGAATTAGCTGATGACGTTCTTCTCTTCATGTGCGCTCCGGGACGCTTATAACGAGTTATGCCAGCTATATCAAATGTTCAACGCCACTATCCAGATATCGATTCCGGATTGTTGGCATAACGGCCCCTTGCGGTTCTCCACAAAAAACAAGCTCACCGGATTCCAGTTGTAACTCCGAGGCGACGAATTGACAAGCTAAGACGGCTGTTTACATATTTTGTGGCCACCTTAACAATGTTCAAACACAATTTCTCATGACCACATGCCATTTTAGCCACAAAACGAAGCTTGAAGGATATTATGGACCCATATTATCATCCTCGTTGGTGGCCATATTGCTATTAAACACTTACTAATACAATATACAATATTCCCAGGGACACACATACGTATATGCACATTCGAACAGTACTCAGCACTCTGTACATTGTGAAAAGTACCAAACACTGTGTTTATTGTAGAAGCAGTGCCGAGAGAAAGGGACAACACAAGAGGCAATAAAAGAAAACAATTCAATATACGCCTAGTGGCACAGAATATAATAATGGCCTAAGGCAACTAACTGCTATAGGTGGTTCTAACTGGCACATCAACATCAAGGACATCAGAAGCTCTGCTTGTTCTCGTTTTATTCAAAGCCATCTGAATAAAGCATCATCAGGCCTTCAACATAAAAATGTAACATTGGCCATCATAAAAACTATCAAAGTGGAAAAATTACAATTCTGGTCAAAATAACCCAGAAGACCAGAAATTCTAATATGACCAGACCCTATTGTTGTTTGTAGGTGTTTTTCTTCTGGGTGAGAGGTGTGCTGTGCTCTCCGACAGATCGACTTTTTTTTGAAGGACAACGATATCCTTTGGTTTGTCAATTCTGTGTTGGGTTCAATTACACTTCCATTAGGTATAGTTATTACTCGTTTGTGGTAAAAGGATTTCCGACCACAGCATCACCATATCTCATCCTTTAATCTCAATAATCATACACGCGTCGTCCTTGATAATTGCTTACCCCACCTCCAGGAGTTTCAAATTTTTGTTGAGTTTCCTTCATGGCTCTCGTCCTTGTACGGAAGGATTGTGCACATATGTGGAATTTCAAAAAAACAAAAAAAAACTCCTTGACCCATCTTGATTGGCAACTGATTTGTAACCAATTTTTTTTTGGTTCATCCTCTGTCGGTCGGAATTGGTCTAATTAGTCAAGTTAAGCCCCAGATGGTTGTTTTACTATGCGGCGAAGGCTTCTCACGTGTAACGGGATGTGATGATGCAAATAAAGCTGCCACCATTCAATTGCAGATAATTAAAAAATTAAAAAATTAAAAAAAAAGAAAAATGTATTCCAGATCCATGTAGATATGTAAATGTTTGGTATTTTCCATTGCTCTCTTTAAGCCAGTTATCCTCGCTGTTTGCTGATTGCAGCGTCTCGTGTACCTTCATCGTTGTTGATGTCGTTGTCAGTCGCAGTTGTGCGATTAATGATGGAAAAGGGATTTAACGCTGCAATGAGCGAATTCCAATTTATTTGCCCGAGCTGGTACTCCTTTGCGTTTGCCGTCCTCGTCGTTCTTTTTTTTCTGTCGATTTCGATTGACGGAATGCTTTTGAGTGTGATGGATTATTTAAGGCCGCAGGATAAGAGAATGTTTGTGTTGCTACTTTTAATGACAAAAATTTTATTCATTTCAAATTACAACCAGCCCGTATTATGGCCTATAGGTAGAGGACAAATGTTTGCTTATGAAATTCGGAACAAAATTAACACAGTTCCATTTTTAAGGTTATGGTTAAATGTAAAAACTTCAATTCTCGCATAAATTTATGTTGAATCCCAAGTCGAAGATCAGCTTTAGATCAATTAAATCTGATGTTCAAAAAGCTTTGAAAGTATACTAGATGAATAGAACCGCTGTCCATCACTACATTGAGTTTTCCGCCTAAGTCGAAGTCTTCTTCCGCAATGGATTCGAAGACTTTCCGGATAGGAGCACTGGCTTTCTGACAATAGCGTTCTTGACGTGTCATATTACACAAAAAATGAGTAAGCTATACAATACCAAATTAAGTAGCTCGTTTCTATAGACATTCAAAAAATGAGGAAGTGATTCGGAGACAAAACGGAGCCCTGGGGTACACCAGCATTTATATTGTTGATTTCAGACTTGAATCCGTCCAATACACCTTGTATTGAACGGTGCGCTAGAAAGTTTCAAATAATCGGTGCCGAAAGAACACATTTTCGATAAGAGAGTCTGGTGCCAAACTCAAGTGCAATTATCTTACTTCCTCCAAAATGATGCATGTCTTGTTCACAAGCTAGAATGACAAGTCTTTGCTGTTTCATGCTTTGCTTTTGCTAACTGGTAGCGTGAGAGCAGATAACACAAAATGCTGTCCTCATATCGTCCAAAAGAAGTTGAAGTTTTCCAAAAATAAAAATTTAAATCGCAAATCCCGGATACCTTTGATAGTGGATGACACTTTTTAAGACCTAATGAATGAGCCCACAGCAGAAAATTAGAAGCACAGTATCAATCCCGAGAACTTAAGGAATCGAACGTTTTTTGGAATTAATACTGTGCTTCTAATTTTCTGCTTTTTACGAATTAATACCTTCTTTTATGATTTCCACTACGAAAATTAATTGCGCATAGCGCTGAAACAGAATGCATGTAACTACTTTTTTAATTTCATTTCAATTCTTTTATCACTTGGAGTTAAGTTACCAGAATTTAGTTCTCCTGAACTGCATTGCCATGGCAAATTCTCCCAGCTTCTATACCAATTATTAGTACTTGCAAATGCTCATAAGTTTACCCATGAGGCCAACTGCGGTTGTATTGTTAAGAAGAGGTATTCGTTTCATAACCATACTACGCGAATGTGGAACAGTTTCCCACACTCTCTCTTTGCCATATCTCTCAGACCTCATCGCTGGTGAAGTGACCAAGTTGAGGCCTTTTGACCACCATAACTTTTTTAGCTGGAACGATATCAATGTCGATTCACATCTTCATAAGAGCACCGTAATAAAGTTGTACACAAAAATCTAGCGCACTAGGAATTATTCCGCAGATGAAACCTAAAATGACTGGACTACGCTGTGGGCTGATTTTCAATAATTTATGTTGACTTAATTTTGGACAGCTATGTTTTTAATATGATTTAAAGTCTTTCGATACAAAAGATAAGGAAAACTTCAAAATTGCGGGCATCGTTCTTTTAAACTTCTTCTTTAACGTTATGTAATGCTTCACCGCATAATGGACAAGAGACACTATCACACCCTGGCTACACGTCAATATTCAAACACAATGAATACATAAAGTACTACATACATAGGTACACTGTTGTGTAAAGTTAATTCACCTGGATAAATGGAACATGGGTTACAGGGTGAGTGGGCTATTTATAAAACAATAAAATCGATGTTCCTGACAAGGACTAAATGCGTGCATGACACATCATCAACCTACATAGATCAATGTATACTATCCGTTCGAGGACGTACATCTACATGACATTATATGAAAGTACTTGTGCACGGCCATAATATAATTATAGCGTTAATCCATTATCCGGCATAAATACTTTTTAATTTACGACGCAGTATCCTTATGGTACTGCAAAAAAAAATCATTCATTCCGTTTAATCGAAGGACTATAATATTTATGTAATTATAATTATTAATACAGGGTGGCGCACCAATTGTGCTACAATAAGAAATTCAAATAACTTTTTTTTTAATCGATGTATTTCATTTATTTTTTTTTATTGGTTAGAAAATTAAATTTTATTTTAAATAGTTAGTTATTTTTAAAGATTATAGACCGCAAATGACCTCCACGCTCTCCCACGCATATGCGGCACCTGGTCAAAAAATTATTCATTGCGGCCTGAAGAGTTGAAGTTGGGATCGCCTCAATTATTGTCGTTATGGACTGCTTTAATTCAGTTAAATTCCTGGGCTTCGTTTTATACACCTCTTGCTTGACATAACAACATAAAAAGAAGTCTGGTGCAGTCAGGTCAGGTGACCTTGGGGGCCAGCGAAGAGTGGAGTTCCTAGAAATTAATTTGTTTGCGAATTTTTTGTTTAGCTCCACCATAACTGGTCTGGTTATATGTGCAGTTGCTCCATCTTGCTGAAACCAAACGCTGTTGAATGGTATACGTCTTCGGCGCAGTTCTGGGTAAAAAAACTCCTTCAACATCTTTAAATAACGGTCCCCATTAACAGTAACGGTTACACCGTTTTCTTCAAAGAAGTACGGCCCGACAATACACCTTGATGAAACTGCGCACCACACAGTGACTCGTTCTGGGTTCAGTTCCGTCTCATGGAGCATTTCTGGATTAGACTCATTCCATATACGGCAATTTTGCTTGTTTACATTGCCGTTAAGATCAAAATGGGCCTCATCAGACATGAACAAACAATTGATCAATGTGTTGTCTTCTTTGGCCATTGATATCATTTTTTGGCAAAATTCCAGGCGAACAGGCAAATCCTGAGGGTTTAACTTGCTAGTAATTTGGACTTTGTACGGAAACAAGTTTAAATCGTCATGAAGTATCCGTTGTAATGACCGTCTACTAATTAAAATTTACCCCGATAAGTTTCGGGTCGAAACGCTCGGATTGCAGATGCTACTGCTGCGATTGTATCCTGAACCCGAACGAATTGGCATCTCGATGGTACGGCCTTCGTGCGATGCTTCCAGATTCGGCAAACATGTTTACAAACCTCATAATGGTCCATCTACTCGGGGGATTACCGCCAAACTCCCACCTAAATTCCCTTTGGACGGAAATGACGGACTGCAAAGCATGGTACCGTTGCACTATCTAAATTCTTTTCTCCGTATCCCAAGCATCCATTTTTATAAATCTAAATAGTAACCTACAAAATAAAAAAAAAATAAGCCGATTACTCACACAGAAAAAAAGTTATTACGTTTTATTCTTGTAGCACGATTCGTGCGCTACCCTGTATTAAAACATGAAACTATATATATTGTAACATTATACTGAAGGACAATGTTAACACAGAGTTAAAATATTCACAGAACAGTCTCTGATTGTGGCAGTTTCCCAATAAATTGAAAATAGCCTAAATCTTTTAAGCTACATTTTCTGGCCCTAACACCTTGCCATTTGTCAAAATAATAGTCACTTTATTGCAACAGTTACCCACGGACTATACAGAAAAAAAAATCAAAATGAAAATCATAAATAACAATTTTTTGTTTTTGTTTTTGCTCGTTGGGGCTAATTATTTGCTTTTCTAATGGGAAATATTGATTTGTTGGTTTTGCACAAATATGTACACTAATTATTCATTTTTTGATTGAGGATTTTTTTCTGTTTTTTTTTTTTTTTTGTGGATTTTGAGTCCTGGAAAAAAAAACCCGTTTGGGAATTCGATGAAGAGGAAAAAGAAATTAAATCACTAGCTGGAATTTTTATTGAATAATCACTGAAAAAATGAAGGCATGGTTATGAATTTTATTCAATTCACCTACTTGTGCTTATTAAAAAAAATCTTGTGAAATTTTCTGGTTGAATAAGTGAAATTGAGTTTTGAGAACCTGCATTTCATAAAATGTCTATTTGTTATTATATCTTTCCAAAGTTGATTGAATGAATGAACTAATTTCTTAGTAAGTTTTAATACCCACCCAAATAATTTTCCCATTTCTTTGTTCATTAGTCTTCATCCAGAAGGTCAGGTGCTGTACGGCACTAATTTCACAGTATTTTACAAAAATTCAGTGTACTTTATCGATTTTAAGGAGGCTTACGCCCGATTTCTTGACAAAGTTCTAGCCCTTAAAACTCGGTTTAGTGAAATTTTAGAACTCATTTGAATTTAAAGTCAATTCTTCACCAAGTTCTAACGCGTAAGAACTCTGATTAAGAACTTTGTTATACATAGTTAGAACTTCGATAAAATTGGACCCTAGAATTCGGGGGTCTAGTGCCTTAGAACTTGAATTTATCAGAATTTCGTTTTTTCAACGAGCGAAATGAATTTGCTGACTTCATATCGGACAACGGCGCGACGTGTCGACCGTTCGTTGGGAAAAATTGATATTTACTTTATATCATTAATGTTGGTAATGAATTATTGTTGGTGTTGTCAGACGACCGCGGCACCGTTGTTTCGGTGGACAAAGCTGTAGACACATGAGCTGTTGTCGGTGGAAAATTGACGGTTTGAGACGGCGTCATTAGAGTTGTAACTTTTTTTTCAACCAGAGAGCATGGGAATCATCTGCAGGAGTCATTTTTTAGACGTCGGAATCTGGTGGCATTGCATCAGAATCAAATAATGCTAATATTGTTAGCAAATGGTCAATAAAGTAGGTATATTTCGGCGATGGCGACAGCTTAAAGAAAGCCAAAGCCTAAGTGTAAGCCACTCATCATTAACAACTCTCTGAGTGCATCTGAAGCACAATTTAACGCCGATCCCGAACGGCGAAGCACTTTTTTCTTGACAGTTTATGGGCACGAGTAGGATTGGAACCCCAAGTTCTGCGTAACCGTAACAGCGACACACAAAGTCACAAACTAACACGCCATGGACATCACAAAAATAAACAAACATATGTAGGTACACCGACACCGTACACCGTATACGACACACATACATAGTACAATAAAAATAAGTGCAAATTCAAAAATTATATGTATTTTGTTTTGAATTGAAAGAAAAATCTGTCAAAAATTATTGCCGGGTGACTCAAACATTTTAAAAACATGCTAGAACTAGGTTCTAAAAATGACAAGTTCTAAGCGCTTAGACCTCAGTTATGATTTAAGATCGAGTTCTAGAGAAGTGAAGAAATGCCCGAGTTCCAACTATTCTAAAAACTAAGTTCTAAAGTTAGACCGAGATTCACTAGATCAAGTTTTAAAGGGAACTTAGAACTTTGTGAAGAAATTGGGCGTTTGAATATTGTATTGTATACTCATTCAAACGGACACAAACAGGGCTTAACAGCCCATTTATACGATCGTTTCAGTGTCAGTTTCAGTTGATCAATCAGTTAAACTTTCAATTAAACTGATGTGTAAATGCTCGTTCAACTGAAACTGAAACTGATGAAATTCTCATCTCAGTTCTTAATTTTCCTAATAAAGTCTAATTTGTCACAAGACGTCTAAATACAAAATATTTTAAACTGAAGTGAAAACTGAACTGAGAACTGAACGATCAAGAGGCATAAATGGGGCTTTAGTGTTTATCCTCAAATATTTTTTTTCTTTTTCGGAGCTCACTCAAGGGTTTGTGTTATATCTTTATAAGCCGAAAACACAATACGGGCATCAAGAAATGAAGAGAGTGTTTAATAGACATCCTATGTCGGTTTACACTGTTCTTGAATTTCTGACTGTCTCAATTCTCAATAACTGGAGAAGACATAATAAGGTAAGATTTTCCGCATTCGCGGAGATGAAGATTGTACTCAAGCAAGTCCTCATTATTAAGTCGTTGCAGATCCACATCCGAAAAGGAGGAATGTGAGTCTGAAAACGAATATGAAAAGCTAAGGTTACTATCGTCAGCGCAGAGAGTAAATTGTAAATTAGAAGTCCCATGAGAGAGATAAGAAATAAACTAGAAAAAGGGTCGGGGATGAAGCAGATCCCTAAGCACACCAGCATCATTAAGATGTGAGTGCCGATGCTGACAAACTAGCATCTTGAAATATTCAAATACTTGAAAAGAACTTGGACTAAAGCCCTGCAGAACGACTCAAGTACTTTTTTTTATTAACTTGTATTTATTTGTATTTGTATTTATTTATCAGATAAATTTGCTGTCCAATAAGAAATATAAATTCCTTAAAAGTGAACAGTTAATTAAAGGTTAATGTATACATTAGTTACTTAATAACAATATAACAAAATTAAACAAAATAAAAAGTTTAACATGGAGAAAAAAAAAGAAAAAATAGAAAAGAAAAGTAAAATATATAACAATTATGTTCCTAAGAATTTAAAATAACACAACATTAAAATACAAGACAATTTTGTTCCGGGAAAACATCAACGAGAATTGCTTAAGTAAGAGAAAACTAACGACAAGAAGTTTCTTTGCTTGACCCTTGTTCTTATACTGAGCGGAAGTTCATTGTAAAGGCGGATTGCATAGATTAAAAATTGTCTACGAGATATAGTGCAGGTGTAAACATTAGATCTGATGGTATAGGATCGAACAGATAGAGAAGGTAATCAACTATACAAATAAAATGGTTGTTTTTCATTTAAAACTTTGGATACCATAGCATAGGCTCTAAAATTTAAAAATTGATCAAGACTGCATCCAATTATTTGTTGCGAACGATTGAGTCGAAATGTGGTCATACCTGCGCAAGTTGTATACAAATCTTGCGACTGAATTAAAGGCAACGTTTAGCTTACGTCTTGATTTAGCGTCTGTGCTAGCGAACAGCTCACATCCGTGATTAGAGGAGCTATCCAGAGCTTTTGCCAATTTAAGTTTAACTGAAATCGGTTAGATTCTACATACAGATAGTCCCCAAAGAGCTCCATAGATTTTTGAGACCATGGAGTTTATATGGTCACTCCAGGTAAGATTACTGTTGATGATTATGCCAAGGTTTTTAATCTTGGGCACAACTTCAACTTCAGAACCGTCTAATAAAATAGTTGGTAAACAAGTAGACTGCGGAAACTTATATATTTGTATCGACTTCGTCTTAGAAGGATTCAACAAGAGCTTATTTTCGCAAGACCATTTGACAACAGAAGCTAGATCCTCATTCATTCTTGTGACAATATCATCCATTAAACCAATAGGAAAATGTTTCTATATATTTGCACATCGTCAGCGTAAACGTGAAATTGACAGTTATGTATTACAAGAGGCAAGTCGTTAATAAACATTGAAAATAACAGAGGACTAATAATAGAGCCTTGTGGAACACCACAGGACACAGGTAAAACACATGAAAACGATTGGTTGTGGAAAACAGTTTGGACTCTATTAGTTAAGTAAGACAAAATCAACTTTGTGGAAAGGTGAGAAAAATTGAAAAAAGATACAAGTTTATTACAACGAATAACAGGACAAACAGAATCGAATGCCTTGGAAAAATCCATTAAGGTGACTAGACTAACTTCATCTCGATCAATAGCTTCCCTAATGTCATCAGTCACTTTAAGTAACGCAGAAATACAGCTGTGACCTGAACGAAAACCTGACGGCAAAGGCGCCAATAAATTATTTGATTCTAAGTACTGCTTAATTTGTACACTAATAATAGTTTCAAACGCCTTAGAAAGGAAAGGAAGAATCGCAATAGGTCGAAACTCTGTGCTACTTCTGTTTTTGGGAATCGGAATGATTTAAGCATGTTTCCATTAAACCGGATAGGTGGAGGACATAAGAATAAAGTTGAATATAAACGTAATGGATGAATGTTGTCCAAGCCCATGCTGTTTGATTTGATAGACAAAACAGCTTTTACAACCGCAAGCGAATCAACAGTATCAAATAAAAACGCATTATCCGATGTATTGTAAGTTATATTACTATTAATAGAAAGAGGCACACTATAGGTATGCTATAGGTTTTTGAATAAATATCCTGTTCAGTTCATCAATATGAACGTTTGCATCAATTAGCATATTACTTTTATTGCACACACCAATTTTTTTTTATCTGATTCCAGAGAAAAGACGACGAACGATTTAAATTAAATTTGTTAGTATAGTAAGATGACTTAGCTCTTTTAATCATTAAGTTTACTTTATTTCTAATACTTTTGAAGTCTGAAAACATTTGAGGTATTTGAAATATTTTCCACCGGCGCGGCGATAAAGATGATCTCTCATTCTCATAGTGACTTGTATGTCATACGAAAGCCAAGGACATGGTCCATTACGTAAAACAAAAGGTTTTATAGGTACATACTGTGAAAACAAGAAAGTTATGGTGCCATTTAAGTAATCAACTTGATCGTTAACATTAGATTTATAAAAAATACAATCCCAGTTTAAGGAATTGCATTCATTTAATAGTGCCACGTAGTCAATTCTTCTAAAATCAAAGTATTGCGAAGTTTGTGGACTTAAAGAAGCTTGGGTTGGAAAGTCAATTGTTGCAAGGACAATATCATGATTGGAAAAACCGGGAACGGACAACTGGAAGTAGTATTTAAGCATATTAGCATCACTAAGTAGGATCACATCTAACAACGAAGTATTCTTATTCGGCAAATAGTGAGTTGCTTGAGTCATGTTAGCAAAAGACATTTATTTGATGAACTAGCCATTTCAATCAATGGTGGATCTGATATATTACTAAGCAGATTAATATTAATGTCAACACAGAGAATGCATTTAGGAGCAAGAGAACAAATGTCTTCAACAACTCATTAAAAACTTTGAAGTAACGTATGTTAGGTGGTATATAAACTGAGCCAATAATGTACTATGTCTCCATTGAAAAATTCCAGGAAAAGGTATTAAAAATTATCAGATGAAAGAAAACATCTCACTTTTGACTGTAGATCTGTGTAAGTCTTTGAACAATCCGTTCAAACAGCACCATCATGTACGGCTTTAAATAATAAAAATAAAAATAATTGAAAAATTTCTTATACCAATTCAAACAAGGATCCACTTTTGGAAGCCTTTTCGTAGTAAAACTGTTTTGCCAACAGCTTGCTTGCCTAAAATGACAACTATGTTTTCAAGTAAATTAAATAATTATAATTGTAAAATTATTTGTTCAAATTGACTGCAAAATAGTTTAATATTTTATCAAATTTTTCACATAGAAAATAAGACTATGCTATTCAATTTTAAACCCTTCTGTTCGAATTAATTGAATTTGTTGCTTTGCTCTTAGTCAACAAGTTTTTAATATATTCCATTGACTGTATATTTCCGGTTCAAAAATAGGAAATGATAATATCGAATAGTTTAATTTGTTACCAATTCAAACACAATAAAACGGAAAATAAAATATTTTGAAATTTAATTTCATTTTATTAAAATGATCATTTTTCTGAAGTAAACAATTTATTTAAAAGTTTAACTGTTTGTTTAAATTCCAAAAGAATTTGAAAAACATTCAAAATAAGTTCTCTTTCAATTAAAATAATGCTTCTGATGAAAACGGATGTTTATGCAAATAGAAAACAAACAAAATGATGCATTGTCTGCCAATGTTATTATTTATTTCTGTTAAGAACATTTTTTAATTTTAAATTAAACATTGAGTAATGGAAAGTCAGCAGTTAAATGCAGGGTCACTGATTTTGACGATAATAAAACTAAGTGACTTTCACTGTTCAACTTTTACGTCTTGTCATTTAAAATACTTACTGTCAGTGTCCCCTTATATTCGTTCAATTTTGCCCGTGAATGCAAGTTTTCAAGACTCAATTTGTCTCCATGATTCGAAATTCTGACTGATGCAACTTTTCATTTTCGATACCCTTTAGTTTTGCATTATGACAACGTCATGGTGATCAATGATGTGCAACATTGTCATCCTGAATGATGGATGGAATCCTCGTCATCAAAGCAATATCCTTTTGTTTTACGATGCTGACAAATTTTTTAATCTAAAAAGCTGACAATGTTAACAAAATTCATTCACAACGAATCGGAATTACTTTTGACATGGAAATGGGGAGCCCCCCAACACATAAAACTGCAAACTGCACAATCACCCAAAAAAAATCTATCACTATTCTAGCAAAGTTTCTTTCTTTTTGTCGGTATTGTGCTTCGTCGTCATTTTATCGAAGAAGTTTTATCAAAATCGATTTTGACATGTTTGATGGTTCTCCGTTCCGGGTATGGGATAATACAGTTAGGTCAGACGAGATTAGAAATACAATTTATTTCTATTCTGTTCTTGTGTGTGTCAGCTGTCATGTACAAATTGTTAAAACATTTCATTTGACAAAAGGTGAAAGAGGAAACCCCTGCTGGTGGGTAACCTTGCGGCCGGCGGCGACCATTGGGGTATTCTCCAAACTCTTCTGTTCGATATGGTTAGGTTCGGTGTGATGTGAGGTGAGAACCTGAGCATCAAAAGGCACCGACATACAATGTATAGATGAAGTGCATTGTTTTGTGGTTACTTTGCTGCAAAATTGGAAATGTTATAAATTCGATAAGCTTGTCATGTTTGAGGGATAAAAATAAAATAAAGAGAACCCATACTAAACTAAAGGCGTGTGTCATCATTCAGGACGATTTTTTGTCAAAGTTATTTTGAATAGAATGATAAGAGGAAGTTTATTTTTTTGTACAGAAATGTTGCCCCAGTTTTAGGAAATTGTTTCTAACACTCGACCATCAGTTACCCGCATATGCTTGATGGGATGAAATTTTTATGTGAGTTTGCTCTTAATTGGAAAAAGAAATTTAATTTGTGCTCCTTGGAAATTCAAAAGATTCAAACAGAATACCAATTTGTAGTTTCAATATTGAATTGATTAGAAGTTACCACAAGGAAGATCTTGATTTGGAAAATGGAATCTGTAATTTGTAAATACCCTTACCCTTTTCTTTTTTTTACCTCGGTATTATGTTGTTTGCAAATTTGGTTGAGGTCCTCTACTTCCAGTGGGATACTACGACACCTTCCGTTAATGGATTTGAAGACATAGCGAACCAGAGCAGTGATTTGCATTCGATCAAAATATCTTCTACCTAAATCAATGTCGCTGTACAGTCGCTACAGTTCTTGTGGGCCGAATTCCTTCTCATCCGTTTGTTTAAAGCTGTCAGCCGCAGTCCTTCTTATAAAATGTGAATGTAACAAATTACTAATTGGCATCTCAGAGCCAGAGCTGCGCAACAGCAAGTCCAAGTCTTGGCCACAAAGCTTGGCTACAAAGCTGACATAGCAACATTAAAGTGGCCAAAAAATGGTGTCTTGTAAAAGAAAAAGAAAAAAAACACAATATGGCATTTATTACAAAGGTCATCCCAGACCCAGACACCATATAGGATCCGGGAAGGATTCCTTGTCAGCACTAAAGTAAAATCTATCATCATCGGCCTTAACGCACTAAATGCACAAGCTTCAAGACTAATTGAAGAACTTCAAACTTAATAATGGTCAAAGACCTACTGCTTGTCTATTTACTATCAAGCGATCAAGCGCATTTACAGTCATGCGCTTGGGCTCGGCCTTAAAAAGCTCGATTAAGAGTAGAAAGGAGAGACCTTGAACTAGAAGGCTTGACATAGAGAAGACGTGAACTTCTTGTTTGTTTTCTTCTTTCTTCGGCCCTGTTATGTTATTGATGTAGAAGAAATTATAACACTTAAATATCTGCTTTACCTTCACACGTTTGTAGGGTTCACCGGGTTAACCTCCAAAATTATCCATAAGCATGTGGTCTCGTAGATACAAGCCGCAGCTTCCTCCAACTCTTGCCGGAGAGTAGCCAAGCCAACTGGCTCCTCCTTGACTGTCCATCTCCATGAGCGGATTTTACTGAGTTGCCTGCACCGCAATACAGTTATTGACTTTTCGAAACGTGTGTCTGATCCACCCACTGTCACTTTCGACGTCGTATAAAAGAGTCGATGGGTTGCTATCCCGTTTTCCTGAGGAGTTCTACGTTAGATACATGATTGAGCCGGATGTTTCGTAGAATCTATTAATGAACGTTTGCAGCTTCTTACTTCTTAGTAACAGCTGCTGTTACTCTCTAGGTGCTGCAACCGTAGAGTAAAATGTGGCGTTGGATGGGAGCACTACGGCTGCTCTTAAGCTTTTTATCCAAATATGTACTTCAATTCATAGTCTTTACCCTGCGCACATTTCAAACAACTCCAGATGAGCTGTTTCCCATGAGCACACTGCACTGCGTATTATTAAACGTCATGCGGCACAACTGGATCAGTTTGTTCAAGATCCCGAATTCAGACATCGCCAACACAAGCTCTTGGCGATGGATGCTATCATAAGCTCAGCTTTTAGATGGAAAGATGAGGGGTTTCAACTTCTTCAACTACGACGTCAGATTTGTTGAGTATGGTGAAGCTACTTGTCACTATCTTATCACAATCTGTCAGTAATTTCGTCGGCTTTGGCAAGAATTCTACTTTGATCATTTCCAGAGAACTTAGAGAACAGATAACCTGAGCGGTTATTTTGTCGTCTTTTGAAAAGCTCCACAGTCGTTGCAGAAATTTCATGCATCACCCGATACAGGTCTTTCGTACTCTTTGCTTGAATTAGGGATCATTCTTCGGTGGAAGAGAAGTTGACAAGTTGTTCTAAAAGAAAGAAGTGATTGCTTTAATTTTATAAGAATTTCCAATTTTGGACTTTATGCGCTCTGAACTATTCTTGTCACATTTTCTGCTCAAAAGTTCAATAACAAAACCACTCAGAATTAAACTACATACTATTAAAAGCCATTACAGAGGAAAAACATACAACACGAGTACCATCTTCAACCCCAAGTGGATAACTCTGTGCGATATTTATTGCCATAAGTATCAACCTAAACATATGTCAGCGATTTACACCATCACCCAGGAACATCATAGCCGCACCATCGCGCCGCAGTTTACATAAAAATTAATTATGTAGATGGCTCGATGGTCTATATTGCTCGCAAGTTGTTTAGTACAGCAATTCGAATAATGACGCTGATGGGGCGATATATGTCTGTCACAGGACTGGCGAGAGCGAGCTGCGACGAATAGGGTGCTAAACGCCTAAGTTTATTCTATTTTTATGGCATGAATGTATCTCTAATAAGGCTCACTCAAGCACAAGTTCGGTTGGGGATAGAGAAGGGGCCGAGCATAAAAAGAATGAGATCGAGGACACTTGGATGGACAATAATCCGTCTATCCAATCGATAAAATCGTGACTTCCTGTGGTTTTTATGGTTCTGGCTATTATTGTCTTCCTCCTTCCTTTCGAATTCCGCCTGTGTGGTTTCAATTTAGCCACGAAAGCGAAGGTATACCTGTGTGAGCGGGGCTATATGGGTTGTGGAATTTTTGCAAGTGCGGGAGAGAATTAAGTATCGAGCTGAGGAATCTGCTATTGTTGAAAGCATATAATATCACAGATCCTTGCGGTTAAGAAGGATAGAGATTTCCAATGCCATCAAGATAGATTTACTCGTCCCTTTCTATACACTCGAAGCGTAAAGGGTAGAAGAAAAATGTCACCGTTCAGTGTGAATAATGTTGACAAGGATATTCCTTTTTCTTTGTTCGACCTCTCTTTGGTAACATTTCGGATCGTCAAGAACTAGACCAGGAGCATATGTTCGAGCTCAGGAGAAGTCGCACGGACTCTGCTCGATTTTTGCCAACACTCTATTAAAGTGATTGAAGGTGGGTTCGTTCGTTCGACATGGGGTACGGGGGTTGGTTGTTTTCCATCAGAATCCACTTTTCACATTGCCAAGGGCTTGGTTTTTTGTGTTGGCACATAAATTTGCTTTAAGGGGTATCTATTGTGTTTTGTTTGGTTTTTCTTATTTTTTTTTGGGGGGGGGGGTTGTATTTTTTTTCGTCGTGTACGGTGAGTCACACTTGGAATTCGACAAGATTTGTTACCGCCACTTAGAAAGAAAAATAGACGAAGCAGAAGAGGTGAGAGAATAACAAATGGACATTAAATATTCATTGATTTCTGCTTTTATAGTGCATTTTGGTCAAGAGAAGATTGGTTTTGATTTTATTGGCGCATTGGGGAATGAGTATAGTTGAAGAACTATGAGGAGGAAGCACTTAAAGAGAAGGGCTCTGATGAGAAAATGAAGGAAGAACTTTGAGTGCAGTTTTCGTAATTGGAAAAATAATCTTAGGAAACTATGGGGCTGGGTATGGTATAAAGGTGCAAACAAAGTGGAAGGGGAAATGACTACAAACTTTTTAATGGACGGTGAAGGTAAAAGGTTCAAGGAAATTACAGCAAAATTTTCCACTAATTTGCAGAAAGTTTGACTGTAATATTGCCAATATTGCTCCAATTGGCGATGCACGTGATCACACGATTCTAGCGCAAAACTTGAGAATTCTCGCTGCGGGTTTTTTTCTCCTTTAAATAAATCAATCAGAAGTAGCGGAAATCTGACTCTTTCATGTCCTTCAAGGGGAAAGAAGGTTTATAGCGTCGTACGGCGCTCAGAGACAATCTTGTACACTTCAGGTTCATGTTATCAGCCGACTCGACTTGGCGATGTCAATTGACCGTCTTGTAGCTGCGTTTTGACTTCTTTGGACTTTTTTGTTTTGATTTGCCAACAATCAAAGTATGACGAAAGCACTCAAAGCCAATATCATTGGAGCAACCTTTGATATTCATTCCAAACGAAACCATCACAAGTCTTTGGAGAATTAGGGAGAACGCGCTTCCAACAACCTACTTTAATGACGAAAATTTCCTCAGCTTTTTGTTTTCATTTGCAGAATCACTATCCTGTTCTTCGACAACATTTGACGCGCTCTTTAAATCCTTTAATTGAAGAAATAAAGTGTCCCGTTTCTGTGCAAGAAAGAAGCGGAGAAGAAGTGATGGATGAAGCTTCTAACCCGACTGCCGGAGCTATAAAACACAAATCATGGATAAGGAAGCACCCTACACCCTTCTTCAATAGTTCTCAAAGTTCATTAACAGATGGCGAAAGTGAAATAACGGTTTGCCTGATTTCATTTCATTTTGGGCTGTGCGGGCCTACTGTCATTGTAGTAAGGTTCTCCCAGGCGAGTTTTCCTGCTTATAGAGAACCCAGGGCATGAATTTAGCTAATGAGGAATTGTTTCCTCTTCCTCTTTGTCCATGCTGCTTTTGCAAATTTCATTTGAGAAGACGCCAAGCCGTAAGGCATGACGTCCTGTAATGCAGTGTCCACTGTCCAGGAATGACACCCACTAGAAACCTTGTATGCAGTCTTTTCAGAGATATCAGATCCTTTTTCCTTTTAGAATCAATGCTTAGCCAGATCTGTTTGGTGACCGTACAAGTGGGGATGTTATCCCATCTCTGATGACATCCTGCTTGAGTTTGAGTTTACACGTACCGAAAGGTATGACAACCTTTTTTCCATTGAGGCAAGATATTCAAAGTAGTTCCATTTTTAACAAGTTTGCCTTGAATGTCTCTGTGGTCAAGCTCCCAGGAGAGGTGAATATTAAACTGTTGTGAGTTGTGCCACCTCCATAAGAGTTTTTGACAGTAAACAACAGAATTTGTAGAGACAGAGTCAATGGATTTGAGGGAAGCAAGGCAATTCACCATACCGCAACCCCAATTATAGGTAAGGTGAAATTGAAAACCCAACTTGCACCCTTCGGCTTCTGTTGCATGAAAGGAGAGCAACTGTAGCTTTTTTTCAATCATTCTTCTTTGTTGGTTTTCCAACTCAGTTTTTTATCTAGTAAAAGGCCCAAATATTTTGCTTCATGGGCATAAGTCAAGGAAGTACCTTAAATGGAGAGCGGGTTGATATGTGGAACTTTTTATCTCCTTGTGAAAGGGACAAGATCCGTTTTCTGGGCATTAAAACGTAAACCAAAATGGTCAGTACATCTAGTGAGCATAATGCATTTTGTAGGAGGTCTCTAAGCGTGTGAGTATGCTTTTCAGTGATGGCAATAGCAACATCTTCCACATAGACAACTTCTTCGTGTCCCTCTCTCTCCAATAAAATGAGCAGTTTTACGACCATCAGATTCCAAGAAAACTGCGGCGCTGCGGCTGATTTGATGGACTTTTAAATGAACTTTTTTCTTTCCATGAGCTTCATCCAGCTTTCATAAATATCTCAAGTTACAATTAAATAAATCAAGCTAGGATATTGCTCATATATTTTGTCGAGGAGCTCGTAAAACTCGTCTTTGGTGTCGTCCTTTTTCTCGTCTGTGGTGGCATGCGCGCATGCTAGGCTTATGTTGCCGAATTAAGCCTTGATTCGGATTGTCGTGATGCATTCGCTTACACATTTGAAGCCCAAGACTTTTTGCTTGAGTCTGCTTTCCACGACGAATTCGCTTCCAAAAAGCCGCTATTGCTGTTCCCGGTAACAATTAACATAGTAAATGTCGCAGATTGTCATCCTCCTTTTGCACAGTCCTTCCCATCGCATTTCCTGGATAGCGGTAATGTCTCCTTTGTGTAAAATTGAGGATCTCCGCTTATTTATTTATTTATTTATTTATTTCATCAATCAGAGTTACAAAAATCTCTTATAGATTACAGATAGAATAAATAATACAATTACTTTACCAGTACCTACATTTACATATATAACAATCAAATGATAATAATGGAGCATAAATATGATAAAAGTTTCTTCTTAAAACAATCCCTGCTTAAAAACATATTAAAATCAAGAACATTACACATTGAGTTAGCCTGCCTTAAACAACGAGTCATAGATTCATTATTTCCGTAGTTAACTCTATGAAACGGGATATAAAATAATGATCGTTCACGAAGTTCACGTGAAGGGGTATAAAACTTTACTAGGGAGAGCAAGAAGGGACAATTGATTTTAAAATTAATGAGATCTCTAATAAACATAATTTCAAAATAAACTCTTCTTGTTTTAAGACTTTGAATTCCTAACAACAAACACCTCGTATTATAAGATGGCATATCACATCTCCAATGCAAAATATTTATAGCAATTCTTGTAAAACGTTTTTGGATTCTTTCAATTCTCAATGAATGATTAGAATAAGAAGGATTCCATACGATGCAAGCATATTCCAGAATCGATCTCACATAGCTGAAATAAAGAGATCTTAGTGTATAAGGATCAAAGAAATCCTTTGAGTTACGGTTTATAAAACCCAGCATCGAGCTAGCTTTGGATACAATATAGTCAATGTGACTACTGAAAGTGAGTTTTGAGTCGAAAATAATCCCAAGATCTTTTTTTTACACTGATTCTTGATAGCTGCAAGCCACCAACATTATATAAAAAGAGAATTGAAAGTTTGTTTCTGTTAAATGACATACATTGACATTTGGACACATTTAGATGAAGCTCGTTGATATTACACCACATAGAAAGTTTGTCAAGATCATTTTGTAAATAAATACAGTCTTGAATAGAATTTATAGAGTAAAAAAGCTTTATAGGATATTAGGATATTTAGGATTAGGATATTTAAATTATTTATTATTTATCTTCAGTATTACAATAATAATAATTTTTAATATTTTGGAATTCTATATAATATTTAATGATAAAAAATAATAATTTAAGTTGGCAATGGCGTTGCCGTCTGCCTGATTGACGTGATCAAATATTTTTTTTTAAATATACATAAATATAATAAATAAAATTACGTTATAATTTAATTTCAAACATCTTTACTTGATAAAAATAACATTTTTCACTTAAAAAAAGAAAATGGAGTTAAATAAATACGATCTTATAAAAAATTAAATATTACAAAGACATGACATTAGTTTTTTTTTTTTTACTATAAAAATTCAGTTAAAATGTTATGTCTATAGGTGTATGCTGTCTCAATGAATTTGTATAGAGCAAACCAGTTATCACCATTTAGGATGTTCTTCGTTTGTTCCATAGTCAATGATAACTTTCCGAAGTGAGATAGCCTCAGATCCTTGTAGATAGGACATATTGCCAGGAAGTGGAATGTGTCTTCTTTCATTTGAAGATTGCATATAGTGCAGAGATTTGTCGATGATTTTTTGAACGGTGCACCATTCAAATTTAACATCTCGCATCTCGCTCTGCAAATCAGAGATATCGCTTTTATGCTATATCGATCATTAAAATAGTTTTTATTCATAAGGTCATAGTTTAACTCGGGGTATATCAACCTGTTATTTGAAGATATGGCTTTTTCTCTGCTTTCATTTCTGTGACTAATATCAGATAATTCCAACACTTTATAAAGTTGTTGTTTCAACATTCCAGGATCAACATATTGTATATTAAGACTTAAATCATGTTTCGCTGCCAGACCTATCCAATCATTAACCCATTCTAATTTATTATCAAAAGTATATTTTGTCAAAATAAGTGGTAGCCTATGTTCGGGGTATTTCAGAACTTTGAATACGTAATCGAAGTGCAACTTTAATGTGAAATTAAATAGATTTGACAAACCTGTTTCTAAGCTGAGTACATAATTGGGTGTCGTAAGAGGAAGATGGAAGAGTTTTTTTTCAAAAAGTATCGAAGGAGTTTTTCAACTTCGTCATATTGTTGGTACCCCCAAGTTTGAGCACTATAGCACATTATGGATCGCATTACTGATTCAAATTATCGGTATTTAGCTGATATTGGTATTTCTTGTTTGTTTATTATGTTTCGCCAGGATGCATTAATAAGGCTTTTGGCGCTTGCCAGTTTATTTTCGAGGTGTAGGTTGAATTTCATATTTGGTGTCAATAAAATTCCCAGATATTTACAGTGTGTTACTATTTCAATCTCATTACCATCAAAGAACCATTTTTCCGTTGATAATAGTTTTGTTTGTCGGTTTCGAACAATCATTATTTTGGACTTATCTAGGTTTACTTTCAAGTTCCAGGTTTTGCAAAAACTTTTCATTTTATTTATCATTAGATGTAAACTATGTGGGGTTTCCGCTAATAGTAAAATATCATCTGCGTATAATAGTACCTTTATGACTTGTTATGTGCTATTCTTATGCCTGCAGGTAGATGAGCCGTTATATCGTCTATAAATAACGCGTAAAGTGTGGCACTCAGAAGACATCCTTGCTTCACTCCAGACTTGGTTTCAAACCAGTTGGAGACATTTTTTCCGTCCCACACTTTTTGCCGTGTATTTGTATATAAACTTTTAAGAACTTTGAGCATTTTTGTTGACATTCCTAGTTGTGACAATTTATAGAAAAGCGCATTTCGGTCTATGGATTCAAAAGCAGCTCTAAAGTCTACAAAGAATATGTAAAGTTTCCTATTTTGCCTAAGGAAGAACTGAGCTGTGGTTGTTAATGTGAAAATGTTATCTACTGTAGAATAGCCTTTGCGAAAGCCTGCCTGGTATTCACTCAGTATTTTGTTGTTTTCTACCCAAGTGTTGATTCTATTCAAAAGAATAGAGCAGAATAGTTTTGCGATCGAGTTCATGAAAGAGATACCTCGATAGTTGCTCGGTGCATTGACATCACCTTTTTTGTATATTGGATATACAATGGCATCTCTGAAATCTTGAGGTATCTCTCCCAATCTGAAAATGGAATTAAATGTAGCAAGCATTTTATTTAAGAAAACCGGTGGAGCGTTTTTGTAAAATTCATTTCCAATGCGGTCTGAGCCTGGTGCTTTATTGTTTTTTGAATTAAGAAGTGACAGTTTGAGTTCACTCATAACAATTTCGGCATCAAGAAGATCATTTGTTATGTATGGTTCAGCAAATTGAATGCTTTCTCTAATGTCATGGGGATTAAGTAATAATTTGAAATACTCGGCTAGTTTCGATGCGGATACATGGATACCACAGACAAAGTCGGTACCCTTAAATATCTTTATTTTTTCCCAAAAACTTTTACTGTTGGTTGCGGTTGATAGTTCTGCTGCTAGGGACCTGAAATAATTTTCGCGTTTGTTTTTACAAAGAAGTTTATAGTTTCAATTGGCACCTATATATTGTTTGGTTACATTTTTATTTGGGCTTGTGGAATCTCAAATTCTTCTAAGAAGGGTAAATGAAAGTTTTCTTGTTTCAAAACATTCTTGGTCGAACCATTTTTGTCGAAATTTTTGATTATTTGATCGCGTTTGAAGTGGAGCAACTTTTTTGATGCAGTTATTTAGTAATCTTATCTCTTCTGTGGGATTGAGTTGTATTGTAGTGGTATTAAAGGTGGACTCCGTCTGATTTGTTAGTTTATTTACATATGCGTTTCTTTGTGTTTCTTTCCAGACTAATTTTGGTGGCAAGGTTAAAGTGCAGTATTCTGATTTAAAATCCAAATCTGCAGCTACTTCAAGAGGCATGTGGTCTGAAAAGATTTGGGTTCCCACTTTAAAAGAAGAAATTATTGCGTTCCATTCTCCTGATATGGCACAAATGTCTATAACAGATTTTCCTGAACCCCCTACAAATGTGAATTCCCCATTTGAGTCATCCCTACTACATCCGTTAAGGATATAAAGATTAAAAGATTGACACATTTCCAAAAGTAGACGTCCATTTCTGTTTACGACTTTGTCTTTTGATTTGCGCTTCTCACAGACCTCTTTGCCGATGAAGTTAGTTTTGTTTGGAATTATCTGATTGTCTCCAATTCTAGCATTAACATCACCAATGAGCATTATATTTTCGGATTCAATTGTGTTAAGTAAATCGTTAAGTTTATAGAAATCGTTATCCCAAGAATTGCAGTTTATGTAAGTTGGTAAGATAAAAATTTTTGAATTTAGGTTATTAAAGGTAAGGTAGGTTAGACCATTCACATCAATAAAGTTAGCATTAATATTTTTCTTGAAACCAAACAAAGATCCCCCTATGGCTCTGCCGAATTTGTGTTCGTGATAAGCCGATATCCAATGTAGTTTATAATCGTTAAAATATTTGTTGTAAGTTTCATAATGATCGTTTGTAATAAATGTCTCAAAGAGGAAAAAGATGTCATGTCTTTTTACAAATTTAAAAAAATCGACATTAAAAAATTTACTTGCTAGACCAGCAATATTTTGTGATAATATACTAATGTTTCTAATTTCGTTTTTGTTAATATTCAAATTTCTACTACTATTAATACTGTTATTACTTGCGTGGCAGACGGCAACTCTGTTTCAATTATATTTTGTTTGTTGTTGTGTTGATACTTCAGGTGGCGCTACTCTCGCATCGAAGAAGGTTGATGAAGTTGACGGCTGTACATTGACAGTTGTATTGACATGCTGTTTTTGTTTTGGTTCCGAAGTAGTTGAGTTTTCATCTAATTCCAATTTCCCGAACATTTCCTCAAGAATTACCATTCCGTCGCGGTTTCCACATAAAAGCTTTCCATCTTGTGTTGTGTAAAATGTTTTTCCGTTTACCATCAACTTAAGACCTCTGATTTGTGGATTTACTGATGTATGTTTGGACTTAATAGCCCGTCTTATACGTAGAATTCTTTGGCGCCTCTTAAGCTCTTCTTTCGTGTAATCAGGGCTAACAAAAATGCCTGAGCCTTTAAGCTTCGCAGAATTCTTCAGTATTTGCGATGTGGTTGCTTTGCTGTTTGTCTCTACCAATATGATTTGTTGATTGCCTTTGGGAGGCAAAGTTATTATGTCTTCGAAACTGATGTCTTGATTGTCCAGAATTCGTTTTGTTACATCGTGCACAGCTGCGCGAACGTCACTATGTGTTCCGGCTGGGATAGTGAAGATTAAGTTTTTTCCCTTAGACCGCTTTTCTAGAAGTTCCATCTTCTTCTCCAGTGTGCTGTTTTTGTTTTTAATTTGTTCCAACTCCTGTGTAAGTGACTCATTTGTTGCCTTGAGACTTCTTACATCGGCAAAGATTTGTACGAAATCTTGTTTTGTCGGCAAGTCTTGTATTTTCTCTTCTAGGTTCGCAAACATATCTTTAAGATCTGAAATCGTCATTGAGGCGACCGACATTTCTTTAAGATTTATTTTTTTGCTTGTGTTCGCTGATTCAGGGGATGTTTGCCACAAATTTCTTTTGTTCTTGTTCGACATAAGTTTCACACTTCTAAAGTTGGATTGGAATTTTGTAATTTTTTACGGTGTTTTTTTAAAAAGATAATGACGGAAGTAATATTGTGATACGATAAAAGATCGATTTTTGTTTGTATGAAAATTTTTTTTGCGCAAAATGATAAATTTAAATAATTTTTTTTCAAGAGCCGTGAATTTATACTTTTGTAATTTTGACAGATCAAACGTCAATCAGCTTTATATCATCAGCGTACATCAAACATTCACAATTTTCAAACAAACTTGGAATATCATTAACAAAAATCAAAAACAGCAAAGACCTAAATGACTTCCCTGAGGGACACCGAAAGTAACAATGATTGGTTCAGAAACATGATTGTTAATTTGCTCTCTTTGTACTCTTCCTTTAAGATAAGACTCCAACCATTTCAGAATAGAAGAGAAAAAGCCAAGTTTTTCTAATTTGGACAAAAGTATTGAATGATTGACTTGATCGAAAGCTTTCGAAAAATCAGTAAACAATACATCCTATTGAGAGCCACGTTCTAAGCAATTTGTTAAATAATTATTGAAAGTAACAAGGTTTGTAGTAGTGGATCTCCCACTAACAAAACCATGTTGAAGGGGCGAAATAACCTCTCTCAAAAGAAAGGCTAATTTGCTATATACAATTTTTTCGAAAATTTTCGGTATTGCTGGTATTTTGCAAATTGGGCGATAGTTACTGACTTCGTTCTTGGAACCAGACTTAAAAATTGGGTTGATAACAGATACTTTCCAGGCATCCAGAAAGACACCATCTCGAAGAGAACGGTTGAAAATGACAGCGAGTGGAGAGGCTAAGGCTTTAGCACACATTTTTAAGACGATAGGTATTATTCCATCAGCACCCGGAAGTGAATCGTTTTTCAAATTTAAGAGCTCACTTTCAACCTCTTGAGACGTAACATTTAATAGACGAATATCTACAAGGTTGGATTGTGAATGACTATCAACAGGGACATAAGTGGTAGAAGGTTTATAAACGGAACGAAAAAAATTAGCAAATATATTACACATCTCAGACATATCATTCGATGTCACACCTTCATAGTGGATTAAATTCGGGATACCAGTTGAGCTTTTCTTTTCATTGATGAATTTCCAAAAACGTTTACTATCTTTCTGAAGCAAAGTTTCCATGCTCAAAATATATTGTTTGTATAGGAATTTATTTAGAAAATCGAATTCTTTTTGTAAGCGATAATAATTTTCGAAAAGAGTTTGATCACCATTTGATTTTTTATACAGTTTGTAAGCTTTATTTTTCCTATTATTAATATTAATTAATCTTTTGTTATACCATTTTGGTTTTGAAGATTGATTTTTTATAAATTTAGGCGTAAATAATTCAATTGCTTCTTGCAATGCACCAGTTAAAATATTATACGAAGAATCTATATCACAGTTGTTTAAAGCAAACATAGACAGACGACTAAACGATAAAGAGTTTATGAATTTAGAAATTTCAGTGAAATTACATTTATTGAAATCATAACAGAGATTATGTTGTGTACTTTTTATGTACTCATAAAAAGAAAATCTCAAAGAAAGAGAAACATGGTTATCAGAATTCTTTAACGGTGGTGGAGTGGGGCTGTCGATACTCACACTGAGCTCATTATCTACAAAAATCAAATCTAGATATCTATTTAGACTATTTGGAAAACAATTTATTTGATTCAGCCCAGCCTCAGCTAGGGTGCAGGAGCATGCTGTCTATTAAGGGACCTAACATCGAATTCGTTGTCTTTATTACATCAGCTTGGGTCGTCATCAGTATATTCGTCCATTTCCGAGGCCTGTTGCCGCTAAGCATTTAAATATTTTTCTACGTAGCCGGGAAGTCATCCCGACGAGAGCCGGAAAAACCGGAATCATAGTAGCCCGTATAAAGATGTTCACCAAGTAGATCGACTTAACTGGAACTGAGGACGCTACACTTCTCCGTTGGGGGGTAATTAGTAGCAACACCTTACTCCGCTTTGACCTGTTGACCATGGGAGTCCCTTTTGTTAAAACAAATTTCTCTAGCTCTGAACTTCTTCTGGGTAGACCATAACGAAAAGTAATAAGGCTTTCTGATGGGTTTATGATCAAGCATCGGTCCTTGATTGCCTTCTCTAAGGTAGAGTGGGGACTCGAAGTTGTTACGAAGCTTTATTAAGTTTTTTTTTACAAGCATACGGCCACCAACTTTATTGCCGGAGTTTGTCAACACTCATCTACGGCAACAGCCGACATGATCATTCACTTAATATCTTTACAATTTTGTTGTCTGGGCATACGATTCACACTCACCCGAATAAACGTATGACAACCTGCACTATAAGCTATAAGAAACAAGTTTGCGGTGGTCTGAGAGTGAAGAGTTCAAATTAACTAAGTCAACACGATATCTGTAAGAGTATAAAGGGGTTAAAAGAAAACCGAGGTATAAAACTTGTTTAGCTATGGTATAAATCTTCCTCCCGATAATGTGAGAAATAACGGGTGATTTTTTAGCTGGTTTGGTTTTGGCAACACTGGTTTTGACAGCTGACGTGTGTTTAGTACCTTGTGTCACTGTCAAACAGCTTCAGTTTGGTTTGCAATTTAACCATGGATCGTCTTACAAATGAACAACGCTTGCAAATTATTGAATTTTACTATCAAAATTCGTGCTCGGTTCGAAATGTTCATCGCGCGCTGCTTCCATTTTATGATCGGCATTCTCGACCTTCTGAGCAGTCTATTCGGAAGATTGTGACCAAATTTCGCACCAAATTTACTTTGTTGGACATTAAACCACCAACACGTTTACGTACTGTGCGTAGTGAAGAAAATATTGCGGCCGTATCAGCTAGTGTGACAGAAGACCGCGA
This sequence comes from Sphaerophoria taeniata, assembly GCA_943590905.1. Lineage (NCBI taxonomy): Eukaryota > Metazoa > Arthropoda > Insecta > Diptera > Syrphidae > Sphaerophoria > Sphaerophoria taeniata. The sequence continues at coordinate 218,263,102 of OX016540.1, read as the reverse complement.
AATGTAGATTCGGCGCCGTTCCCAGCAGTTAGGCCTTTGTTACAGCACTTTTTTCTGCCCGAAATGGAAGTTCTTGATTTGCATGATATGTGGTTTCAACAAGACGGTGCCACATGCCACACAGCACGCGAAACAATGGCGCAATTGCGAGGCGAGTTTGGTGAACAGTTAATTTCACGTTTCGGGCCGGTCAATTGGCCGCCTAGATCGTGCGATTTGACACCATTAGACTATTTTTTGTGGGGTATGTCAAGGCTAATGTCTATAGGGACAAGCCCGCTTCGATTGACGCACTGGAAGCCAACATCCATGCATTCATTCGTGAGATACCGGCCGATATGTGTGAAAGAGTATGCCAAAATTGGACTCAGCGGATGGGCTACCTGAGACGCAGCCGCGGTCAACATTTGCATGAAATTATCTTTAACCATTAAATTGCAAGGTTCAAACTATCGATTCAAATAAATATTTCATTCATTTTTTCGAATTTTTTGTGTTTTAAAAAAAAAGAAAGTTCTTAACCTCTTAAAAAATCACCCGTTAGTTTTCTTGCGTCAATTGATAGTGAGCAGCAGCACGGAGCAGGTTATCTCTCCTAGATGATTGGTAATAAACGTAATTGTTTCCTTGAAGCTTCCCTCCACCAAAGGTAAGGGGATTCAATGATAATTCGCTTACGTCGTGCTACCAGGGGCCATTATAATACCTATTGTTTCGCGTGCCACCAGGAACCCAACTAGTACCTGCAGATTGAACAGAGCTATTGCTTGCTGTGTCAGTACTATCAGGGGCCTACTGGTTTTCTCATTCCGTTTATATCTAAATATTTTTCTAAGCCTGCTCAATAGGAAAGTACTACACTAAAACGAAAGATGTGTAATCTTGAAAAACCAGATTTAAGAAAAGAATTTAACTTTGTTCATGTAAGATTGTATCAAGAAATCGTAAGGGTTTCAAAACACCCCTCGAGCACGAACCTTATTAAAAAGAAAAGAAAAGACATGCAAAAATTAGGACAATAACTCTCAGCCTAGACATTGTTTGTCTCCGACTTGCCAGCCCAAATCATAAATGACTAGGAAAACTGGGATTGGCCCTGAATTCTTCTGATCGAAAAATGCTCTCTAAACAGATAAACAAATTCATTTATTTGCAAAGATTTTCAACAATTTGTCGACCCTTCACTAAACTTTTTCACAGAAATTTGAATTTGAGTCCGAAATTGAAATAGCTTGGTTACACTAGAAATTCACTAAATCCTCTCTAGTTCAACTACTAATACCAAATCGTTTGATGGTGCGTTCACAGGTTCAATATATAAAATAATCAATGTTCTCATAATAAATTGACTTATTCAATGAATTGTATAATATCGTATTAACATTTTCCAATACCTCTGTCAACCCACTGACAACCGCCCGCCCATCTTAGAAACAAGCAAAACGCATTCTATACACTACGTGTTACAAAAAGAGACCAAAGGCAATTCTATAGGAGTTAAGGTTTGGGGTTTGGCCAAGAGGTGGAATACAAATAATACACATATACATGTTCAATGTTAATGTTAACACATGGAACATTGGAAGTCTGGTATGACAACACAACCCTCTGGCACTCATGCGAATGAAGAGAACAATGTTTTCTTGATATCTGACATGGGTATATTGGGTATTGGGTAAATCTCCAGTGATATCCGATCAACTGGGAGTTGGTATCATGGTTCTCTGGAGTCATGAATCTGACAGAGCGGTGGCACGGGCTGTGTGACTGGCGGTGATACTGCGTCGAAGATAACATAAACAACACATCGAATAACAAATCGTGGAAGGAAGGATAAATGTCCTGCAGGATATTTTGTTCTTCTTTGTTGTTCTTCTGTACTTGGCACGTGCGTCGTCGCGTCGTCGTCTTCTGCGAGATAGGAGTCCTCTATTTTTGTATAAAAATGTGAAAAACGAAGTGCAGCGGAAGGGGATCACCAGTATACTAATATCATTCTTTGCCAACTGCACCTGGTTAAAAATTGTAATTTTATGTTTTATTCATTTTAGTCATGCATTCTTGGTTTTCTTACACCGGTTGACATCAATGACGGTGTGTCGAAACCTGAATAGCTGAGTCAGATGATGCAAAGTTGCTTGAATGAATTGTGCGTCAGCAAGCTTTGGAGACATTGCTTTAAGAGATATTTAACCTGCAAAACAATTTTGTAGATATTTGTGCATTCCTTTAAAATGTCGATCTTGAGATTTTGATCAAACGAGGTTTGATTAAGGAAGCTTAGATTATCAGTCAATATCCTGATATTCTTATGGGATCCAATGCCATTCCAGTTAAACTTTTGGAGATTCTAATGCAACGGGGGAGGCATCAAATATCAGCTTTTGCACTTAGTTCAGTCGTGTAATAAAATCACAGTTTAACAGCTTAGAGCGCCAGGTATATAGCTTCTATAACCTGTTTTGCAAGGTTTTCGTTTTACTGCCTACTTCACGCCTTAAAGGGTGCTTTCGAGACCGTGGATCCTGGAAGTCTTTGCAAAGTTAATGCTTTCTGAGAAAAAGTCTGCACCAACTACAATCTCCATGTTCAAGCCATCAGCAAAATGATAAATATCGGAAAGGTAGAATGCGAAACTCCAATGTCAGCTACAAGAATACGCTGAAAATATTGACACAATAGAAAGAACACAGCGTGATTTCAGTAGGGCGTTTGAGAGCTTTGAGACCAAGGTAGTAACTTTTTCTGTATGGGATCCGCTATAATTTTAGACAACGATATCAGCGCTGAAATCAAACGACGAATCACTCTTGCCAGTCGTTGCTTCTAAGGACTTAGAAGGCAATTGAATTGTAAAGTCTTCTCTCGAGCAATTAAAGTGTCAAAATACAAAATGCTAAGCATCCCGATCCTCATAAATGGTGCCATTACATGGACCTTGGAAAGATCGGATGAATATGTTTTTGGCTGCCTCCACAGAAAAATGATTCAAGTGATTTTTTAGACCCGTTTGCATAAATAGAGATTCCCAACACCGTACGAGCTGTTCAGGTACACTGACCTAGCAAGAAGAGTTAAGGTCCTATGACTTAGATGGTTGGGTCATATAAAGGGAATGGAAAATAATGCTACAGAAGAGGAAGACTGTGACTCAGGTGGAACACTTTTGAAACAATAATTCAGGGAATTGAATTTAATCTTGAATGTTGAACGTTATAAATTTTATTGAGGAATGAAAAAAATATTTATAAACATAAAAAACATAAAAGTATGTTCATACAAAAAACTAAGTTTAAAGTACAGTAGTGAATTACATATTTACAACACTCCACCTTAATTCACAATTAAATAACATCAAATTAACACTAACATAAATGGTTAACATTATTAAATTAAAATATTACTAAAAACAAACAAACAAAATATTAACGAGTTAAGCCCATATTTTCTAAACAAAAATTATGTTTATCGTTAGTAACACCTTTTGTTAAACTATCAGCAATCATATTGTCAGTGTTGAGATACTTGATATTCACTAAGCCATCTGTTATTTTTTCTCTTATGAAATGATGTCGAATGTCAATATGTTTAGTTCTTGGACTGTAGAGTTGATTGTGTGCAATATTGATGGCACTCTTGTTGTCGCAATGAATTTCAACAGAATCGATATTCTCACCAATTTCTTGTAACAGTTGTTTTAACCAAATAGCTTCTTGTGTAGCCGATGACAATGCCATGTATTCTGCTTCTGCACTTGATAAAGCAATTGTTGGTTGACGTTTACTAGTCCATGAAATTGCTCCACTTTGAAGCTTAAATAAATAGCCAGTACATGATTTTCGACTTTCAATGTCTGATGCCCAATCTGCATCCGAGTATCCAATCAAACTTTGGTTTCCATTACGCGAAAATTGAAGTTTATAGCCTGTTGTGCCTCTGAGATATTTGAAAATCCTTTTTACTGCATTCCAGTGACCTTTTCCAAATTCGTTGTTGAAACGACTCACATTTCCAACTGCAAACGATATATCTGGACGAGTACAAACAGATAAATAAAGTAAACTTCCAACTGCTTCTTGATAAGGTATATTGTGTATTTCCTTGGTCTCATCCGGTGTAATGGCTGTCATATTCTTGGTTAATTTTTGATTTGAATCTACTAGGTTCTTCACAGGATAACAATCATTCATCTTGAATTTGTCAATTATTTGTTCCGTGTATTTCTGCTGGTCAAGTGTAATTGTTCCTTGTTTCTTGTCCCGAGTGATTCTCATCCCGATGCAATTACTTGCTTCTCCCAAATCTTTCATACTAAAATTCTTCGCCAAATTGGATTTGAGTTGGTTTGTCCATCCTTTGTTGTTCGAAAAAATTAAAAAATCATCCACATAGACGGCAACAAAAATCATACTCTTCCCTTGACGACGAAAATAAATGCATGAATCAATTTGTGAGCGTTTGTATCCATTCTTGATCATCACCTCATTCAACTTGATATTCCACTGTCGACTTGCTTGTTTTAAACCATAAATAGCCTTTTTCAGCTGGCAAACTCGACCACTTCCGTCATCAAAACCTTCGGGTTGCTTCATGAAAATGGTTTCATTGACATCGCCTTGTAAAAATGCTGTTATTGCATCCATCTGTTCGATATCTAAGTCGTATCTAGCTGCTAATGCCATCATTAAACGTATTGAAGAATATCGAACAACTGGTGAAAACGTTTCTTCATAATCAATACCAGCACGTTGACTGCATCCTTTCGCAACTAGTCTCGCCTTGTATCGAAGTATTTTTCCATTTGTATCAGTCTTGATTTTGAATACCCATTTTGAATTGATTGCTTTTCTGTCCGGTGGTAAATCTACTAATTGCCAAGTTTTGTTTCCTAAGAGTGATTGAAATTCTTCATTCATTGCACTTCTCCAATTTTCACTATTTAAACTTGCAATTGCTTCACTATAAGATGAGGGTTCATTAACATTATCTTGTACAGAATATTGAACGCAATCTTGTCTGTTTTTTATTCGCGTTGACCTTCTTAACGTTTTAGTTTCATTTGAATTGCTGATTTGTACTGGATCTGATGTTGATGTTACCATTTCATTTGATGTAACTATCTCTTCACTAATTTGATCTTCTTGAAATGGTGGTACTTCCACAGCATCACAGTATTCATCAGATGAATCACTATCACCCAATTCAACAACTATACAACCATTATCTGAACTTTCATTTGATTTTGTAGATGGCATAACTGGATTATTGATATTTTTGGGTTCTAAAAAGAAAACATCTCTGCTTTCAACCACTTTGTCTGTTGCAGGATTTATCAACCTATATCCTTTGTTTCCATTACAATATCCTACGAATATATGTTCAACGGATTTCACTTCAAACTTCTTTCGTTTCTCGTCAGGAACATGAATCATAGCCGGTGATCCAAAAATTCTGAAGTGAGATAAATCTGGTTTTAATCCAGACCAAACTTCAATCGGTGATTTGTCATTTAAAACCCGAGAAGATGAATGATTCTTTATGTATGTTGCAGTAGCAACAGCCTCAGCCCAAAATTTCTTACCTAAATTTGCATCTGTAATCATACATAAGGCTCTTTCCGTCAATGTTCGAATTGTCCTCTCAGCAAGTCCATTTTGTTGTGGAGTATATGGTGTCGACGTTTGCTTTTCTATTCCACAAATATTAAACAAGTTGTCAAAGCTTCTGTTGCAAAATTCAGTTCCATTATCTGAACGAAACTTTTTCAACTTCTTGCCGGTTTGGTTCTCGACATATGCCTTAAATTCGCAGAATTTTTCGAAAGTTTCATCTTTGGTTTTTAAGAAATATGTGAAAGTCATTCTTGAGTGATCATCTACCAAAACAAAGTAGTATCGACTTCCACCAATTGATGTAGTTGGAGTTGGTCCTGCCAAGTCAGCATGAACAAGTTCCAAAATCTCATTTGCTCTTGTTGCAGCATGATTAAAGGGAAATCTCGCTTGTTTACCTTGTAAACAAGTAACACATACATCTGTTAACTTTTCTTCATTAAAAGAAACACCGTTCACAGTCCCTTTCTTCATTTTCAACAAATCATGGATGTTAATATGGCCTAATCTACGATGCCATGTCACAATGTCATCACATTTAGATACTGCAACATAACTCTTGCATTTTGCACCATTTAAGCGATATAACCCATCAACTAAATTTGCAGTAGCCATCAATTTACCGAATTTGTTTTTGATAATGCAACCATTTGCGTTAAAATCAACATAATTATTATTTTTCGTTAATTGGCTTACTGATAAAAGATTGGCAGTTAAATAAGGAACGCATAAAACCTCACGCACTTCAATTGGATTTGGTGTTCCATTAACATCAGCATATAACTTAACAGTGCCACAAGATTCGACCTTCATTCTTGTATCGTTGGCAGCTATTATTTCTGTAATATTAGATTTCTTTTCATTGAAAATCCAATCACTATTCATTGTGAGATGCTGAGTTGCACCCGAATCAATATACCAATCGTTTTTATTGAACTGTCCAGTCAAAAACACTGAACTATACTCAGGCTTCACATTATAAGCTGTATGAGATTTCTTTTTGGAATCCTTATTAAATTTATTCTTGTCTGGACAATCAGGTGATTTGTGACCTTTCTTATTACATGGGAAGCAACGAATGCCACCTTTCCTTTGTTTCGCATTATTTAAGAATGCACTATTTTTGCTATTAGATGGAATTTCTTGTAATAATTTTGTCTTGACTGCGTCACTTGAAAGTTGAATTTCGACATTATCTAATGCCATCACCATTGGTCCATACTTTTCGGATAAACCTCCTAATAAAAAACACGCTAGCCACTCGTCATTCACTTTGAAGCCAATAGCATTCAAACGTTGTGCAGCTGTTACGATTGTGTTTACATAAACTTGCATGGATTCACATTCGTCCAGTTTCGTCTGAGACAATTGACGAATTAAACCTATTCGACGAACTCTACCCTTGTCCTCAAAAACATTTTGTAATTTGTCCCAAACTTCTTTTGCCGTTTTTGCTTCTTGAACGTGAATAAAATTAGTCGGATCAATGGACAAAATCAGAGTCGTTCTGCATTTTGAAATCAGAGAAGCATTCGTTTCGGTACCTTCAACAGATTCCCAAAGTCCTTCATGTTCTAAATACGTTTTTATTACGAACTTCCAACTAACATAATTGTCACGCCCTTTTAGCTTTTCAATCGTGGCCAAAAAATTGCTTGACATAATTACAGTTATATAAATGTCTTAATTCTTATTCAAGAGAAAAAAACAAAACAACAAAGAATAATATAATAAAAGATATTACTATTTGTACACAACAAATCTTCGGAGTAATTCTTTCTTGCGGTATATGTATTCTTCTTAGCGTCTCCCTGGGCGGTTCCCTGGGCGTTTTCCTGGGCCCATAACCTTTTGAAACAATAATTCAGGGAATTGAATTTAATCTTGAATGTTGAACGTTATAAATTTTATTGAGGAATGAAAAAAATATTTATAAACATAAAAAACATAAAAGTATGTTCATACAAAAAACTAAGTTTAAAGTACAGTAGTGAATTACATATTTACAACAAACACACAGCCTCAACCAACTTGGCGTGTGAAACTGGAGACAGCTAGCTAGGCTGGAGACGCTTGTTAGATGAGACCCTGGTCTGACCTGGACTGTAGTGCCACCTTACGTGCGTAAGGAAGGTAGAGTAAGGTACAGCGCACTGTTGAGGAAGATCTCGACACCTCAGTAGTGCTAATCCACCTCCTCGTTTGGTTTAAGAGAACTTGTGGTGCTCATAGTCGACCAACTAAAACCACTCAGCATCGTCAGCCCGGCTGATCAGAGCCAGGATCCGTCCGGACCGCCCTCACCAAGTTCTCTCATGAATTATGATTTTTTGTAGATCTATATCCAGTTTGTAAAGCTAAGACTGGGCGTCTTGGTCCACGCAATCCTTCTTTCGCAAATATGGTCTACAACGCTCTCTCGTGCCATGAATTGTACCGCTTTACGCTCGTACAGTATGGGTGTCAGTTCCACTGATGTCTTTTAAGCTTTTGAGCGCGGCTAAAAGTTCAGAGTGACTTTGGCTAAGAACACAGGTCTTAGATCCCTGAGTAGGACTATTGCTTATAGGTACCGTAATAAAATTTAAGTACAAGTTAACATAAGAAAATTAGTGTTGAGACCAGCACCAGATCCAGCACGTTTTGCTGACGAGAGAGTGCTGGTGGAATCTTTGCTCCATATTTCTGCAAAACTGAGTTAATAAGAATGTTAAAGTCAACGGTTACCGGTATAGTGCCATGTTTGTTTACTAATGATTATGTGCATCCTCAAATACAAGCCCAAGGTCGACGAGCAAGACGGAGTTGTTCATGCATGTTTCAGCCTTTGAGCGCGAAGACAGCTTATCAGACAGATGAAAAAGATAATCGAAGTACAGGCAGTCGGTTTAAAACATTCCCTTTATTAACTCCTTCCATTACGCTATTCATTATCACTCACTCTTCCTCCCACCACGTTCGTAACAGCTTCCAATAATATCAAGCAATTGAATAGAATTACCCTTATGCGTTGCTAACTCAAGCGTCTAATAGTACTTTTTTCATTGACCTCCATAAACATAAAAACGCCAGCATTTTTCTCCAGTTTCCAGCCGACTGTGTGTCATCACCTTAATTATAGCTCTCAACCTTAAATTTGCTCCATTTGAGAGAGCAAAGCAGGGAAAAATATGTTTTCGTTAATCCCATCAACAACCAACTTCCTGCAACTTTCCTCCCCCCATAAGTTGGCACTTAACTTAAAACGAAACAGAAAGACTCAAAAAGAGGAATCCAAACCTTAGCTCGACAATAATTTTCAACCAACACTCGTGCCCTCACTTTGAGATGAATTTACTGCCAACACTTAAGCCTTGGCAATTGAGAGTATTTTCGTTTTTAAATCGAAGGAAATGTACTTTTTTCTTTGAGAGCAGTGTAAAGGAAAAAATCTTAATGGCAACCAAAGAGCCTTGACTAGAACGTCCAGGAGGTGGGTGGTTGGTAATAATAAGGGAACACACAACGCACTCACAGTCCATTGAACACGCGACGAATTATTGCGGCTTTATACGGTGATGGTAGCGAGAAACGACGCAACATTTTTTCAATCGCATAAATATCCATTTCGAGATGTTGGAAACTGCCTTTTTTGATTTCATTCCTTTTAATGATTTTTTTTTTGTTTTCCACTCAGTGCCAGCAGCCAGTAGGTACCAGCGGTCCCATTTTGAAATAATGTCTTTTATTGCCGAGCGAATGGAGTGTGACTTGAATTTCATTTTGGTGTCGAATGACAATCCTTTTGTCGAAAAAACGATACTCTTTTTGATAATTCGAGTATCGATTTACAACATTATGTACTTTCTAAGGATCTTGATTGTCGTTGCTCGAAATGTAAGCGAGAGAGTGGAGAGGTCGGGTTACTGTTTCTCAAAGTGGCTTAATACATTGAACATTAAGTGCAAATAAGCAGAAGCTGTAGCAAAACTCGTTGTCCTTAAGCACAAGTGAATGCTGTGTAAAAATTAATGGGACATTGTCGACGACAAGTTCATGCACCGGAATGGGCGAAAAATGAAGCGAAACTATGAAGTGGTCTTGGCAAACGAGTGTGGAAAGGATTTTAATATACATGCCTATCAACATTTTAATGAAAATTTAAACGAGGATTAATATAAAGCTATTTTGGAAACTGGCTCTTTTTCTCTTAATTTGATTTGGCCTACTTTTTGACTCGTTTTAAAATCTGAAATTAAGGTGTAGATCTCTTGTCATAGGTTGAGCTTTTCAAGTATTTTTTGTTTGTATTACAAAATTGGTATCTCTTTTCTTGTTTACCAAGTTAAGATTAGACAATAAACCTCTAGTAGTACCCCTGTACCGAAAACCTAATTGCTTGATGTGTTTTTAACCTGTGTTTGGTGTCTTAGTCACGGTCTTCTTCTACTGCGATATACTTAAGTTGAGTTGGATTCAAAGAATGTTCGGGCCGGAGCCCGACTGCTGAATATCAGCAGTTCTTATAACCACAATATCGTTTTATCGCCAACACAACGACGTTTGGTGTCTTACATCGATAATAGCTTACAGATGATTTTGATCTTTCTTGATTAACCTTTAAAGCAATTTATTTGCTCTTCTGTAAAGGCTTACACGCACAATACTTGGAGTAAGTCATGCTCCATTTTCCATCATATGCTCCTGTATTTATTCCAAGATCAACTTTAGAGTCAAGATCTGATCGACAGTGGATTTTAATGGTCTCAATTAACATTGATATAACATCTTTTAGTGTACGAACATCTTCAGATGTTATCAACGCTTCGCAGAGAAAATCTTGTACGTGATGTTTCATAGACTTATGCCCTAGAAATTGATGCAGTTCAGGGGTCTTTTTGTTTTAGAATGGGGTAAAGACGGAAATTTCTTTCATCAGACATGATTTCTTTAAAGCAAACCTAGCAGTAGCAGATGAGCTTGAGCAATCATCTTACTAACTTATCTCCATTTGTTCCCAAACTATATTTTCATTGGGTGGTCTGCATTACCTATTATTATTATTATTATTATTATTATTATTATTATTATTATTATTATTATTATTATTATTATTATTATTATTATTATTATTATTATAATTATTATTATTATTATCTTTATTTCATTAAAAATATCTTATTACCTATACATATTGTTTACAATTTTTGTGATTATAAGTTTATATTGACATTAACATATATGCATAGAATTTTTATTTTTATTTTAATGAAATAGCTAAGTACCTTCTTTTGTCAATTAAGACAGAGGTGAAAGTACTCTAAAAAGGTTAAAGAAAAAAAAATCAAAATTTAAATTTGTTCTATTGATGGGGAGCAATAGAATTCAGTAATAAATAAAATAAATTAACAAATAAATAATCAAGCTTAATAATTATAAAGCAAGTGACATTTATGTATCGAATAGAGCATCAAATTGATAACAAAACAAAACAAAAAATACCAAGATCACGCAAACTAAATCATTGGTTTTAATAAATCATCAATATTCGCATGACTGAATGAGAAAAGCCATTTTTTTACTTCACATAGGAATTTTGATTTTACTCTCTCACATCTTACCTGTTCGGGCAGTTTATTAAATATACGAGGGGCAGATACAAAATAAAAATTTGAATAGTGGGTTTTTTTAATCATTGGTACATTTGCGAAATTTCTAGAGTTGACTCTCAAGCTATAGTTATCATGTACTCTAGTTACAAGGTAACCACAATTCATGAAAAAAATCTTTAAAACTTTGTAGCAGTAGAGGTGTCTTAGTGGTAAAAACTTAAGATCTCTAAAAAGCTCAAAACTTGGAGTACTTCGATTGACTTTAAGAATGATTCTAATTGCATGTTTTTGTTTTATCAGTAGAGGTTCTATTTTATTAAAATGAGTACCTCCCCAACAAGCAAGACCATATTCAAGCTTAGATTTAAATAAACCATTATAAACCAATTTTAAGACTGTTAAATTGCAGTACATACTAAGATGAAATATCTGTCGTATAACTCCGTTCAAATACTGTTTCAAAAAATGGGTATGTTCTTTCCAACTAAATTTTTGATCTAGAATAATACCTAGGTATTTAAAACTGTCTACGCGTTCGATTAAAAAGCAATTTTCATTACAACTTTTTTCACTTGTAAACACAGTTTTTTCAAGCGGGAATTTTCTACACCTAGGTGAATGATAATATAGAGGCAATTCATCGCAAAATTTACCTTTTAAATCAAATATCATGAATTTCGTTTTGTTGCTTATGATAAGTCTATGATAATTGAACCACCTTCTAATAATATCAAGATCACTATTGACGTTTGCAAACAAATCAATCAAGTTGCTATTTGAATATACAAGAGATGTATCATCAGCAAATGCAGTTATATTTCCTTTAAAAGGTAGTGAAAAGAGTGAATTTACATATATTAAGAACAGGATTGGACCCAGAACAGATCCTTGGGGAACCCCCATATTCAAAATTTTTCGTCCACTTAAGATATTATTAATCCTCACAACTTGTTTACGGCCTGATAAATAAGAAGAAAACCAATTATATGTCATGCCTCTGAATCCTGCTTTATACAGTTTATCTAATAACAAGGAATGGTTCACCATATCAAAAGCTTTACTGATATCAATGAATAGTGCTGATGGAATTTGAGAACTATTCAAACTATTGTATATTTCACCGCATAGTTTCAAAAGTGCACCTTCAGTCGATTTCCCACTTCTAAAACCAAATTGGTAATCACTTAAAAAATTATTTTTTTCTAAAAACGATAGCATCCTTGTTTTCATGACTTTTTCAAAGACTTTAGAAAAGACTGATAAAATGGAAATAGGACGATAGTTATTAAGTGTTTTTTTATCACCCTTTTTATGCAACGGTAACACAACAGCCGTTTTTAGACTTTCGGGAAATATCCCTTCTTGAACACAGAAGTTAAAAATGTAACACAGAACGTCAGAAACATGAAAAGCAATATTCTTCAAAATAAAACTGGAGATATTATCGGCAGACGATGAATTTGACGTTTTTAGTGAAACTATAGTTTTTATAATCTCAAGCGAAGAAAATTGTACAAAATAAAAACTTTGAGGCAGGAAAGTATCATAAACTAGATCATTCTCACATTGGATTGAGTTAGTTAAATTTGAAACACTATTATTCGAACCAATTTCAACAAAGAAATTATTGAACAAATTTGCAACTTCTAAAGGTTCACTGACAGTAAGATTATTGTTTTCAATACAAATATCTGATTGAGGTTTATTTTTATTGAGTATATGATTTACAACCCGCCATTCTTCTTTTGAGTTACCAAAGTTTCTTGTAAGTCGATTACTATAATACAAATTCTTACAATGCGGAATTTCAAATTTTACCTCTTTGCATAACTTCTTATAAAATTTTTTAAGTCTGTCATTACCAGGATGTTTCTTCACTAAAAGCGATATTTTCTTTTTCTTTTTGATTTTTTTTATAAGTGAAGGAGTCATCCACTCTTTAAGAAATTTTTTCTTGTTGTTTCTACGGTCTACCTTCTGGCTGCATTCATTTATATAGCATTGTAATTTGTTGAGAAATAAATCAAAAGCAATAGAAGGGTCAGCCGCAGAGTAAACTTCTTCCCAAAATTCCAAATTTAAACATGATTTTAAATGAACGAAATCAATTTTTTTGAATAAAGAGTGTTCTGATTTACTTTGTCTCAAACAACAACAACTGAGTTGAATTCCGGTTAAAGAATGATCAGTTATATTTAAATCTTGAACTATTGTTTTACAATCCACTGATATATTTTTGTGAAATCGTACAAAAATATGGTCCAAACAAGAATTTAATCTAGTGGGTTCACTTATCAAAGACTCAAAGCCATACGACGAAAAAGCAGACATGTAACTATCAACTTCCGATGAATCACACAAAATATTTACATTAAAATCACCTAAGATGATCATATTTTTACATTTTTGACTATCCAAAAATCCCAAAAATTCATTCAAAAAATAGACGACTGAACATTTATGCAATCTATAGACACAGATAAAACAATAATTTGAATCAGAAATATCACAATTAACGCTGATTATATCCGCACTTTCAAATTTATATTTGTTTACTTTACAATTGGTAATATTGGTGTTGTAAAAAACTGCGACACCACCAGCAGCATACGATTCATTGCAAGCTGCTTCAAAAGTATAGTTTGGAATTACATCGTACATATTCTTTTCATCTTCATAGATCCAAATTTCGGTAAGGAAAATTAGATCAGGTAAATGGTCAAGAGGTGAAAGATGAGAGAGAAAAGTGTCAAAATTAGTTCTCATGCTTCGAATGTTTTGATGAACAACAGACAAACCAGACATTTGATCATTTGTTTGATGCTCTATACAAAAACAATTGACATCATCTGAATAAAAAGAGGAAAAACTAGCATTTGTGTTTAAATCAAAATTGGAAATAACAGACATTCTTACTTATCTTATAAAATAATATGAATATAAGAGCCTATATGTTAAATTATTTAAAATTATAAATATCTTCAAATGATTTAATTTTTACAACTTTATCTCCTTCTTCCTTTCTTAAACAAACAAACGAATCTCTAACCCAAACAAACTTACATACTTTTTTCTCTTTAAGTTGATTTGCTAATTTTAACAATGACCTTGTATACTTCGTTAGATAATCATTAATATAAATGTTTCTATTGCTGCTGTTGTTTCCGAAGATTTTTGAAGATATGTTGCCTTTCTTCTCCCTCATTTTCTTCATTATATTGTTTTTGTGTGACAAAGTTGAGAATTTCACACAAACAATGTTGCTAGGAATCGAACTTTTGCTTCTTACTTTGGTGTTCTTAACAAAGCATGAGTGAACGATGTCGTCGGTGTACACATCCTTTCCAATAACAGCCGTCAATAATTTTTTTACATTCTCTTTAACATTAGAATTATCAACATTTGGAATGCCAACAATATCAACAAAGCATTGTTTCTCTCTTTGCTCCATTATATTAAGCTTCACCTCCAAGTCATCAACACGCTTACAGAGAAAAGCGTTACGCTCTTCAAGAGATTTAATTTTAGTCAGCGCCTCAGTGTTTACTTGTTTAAGTTGCTTGATTTCAATGTACAACATTTCTAACGTTATTGATTGCTGGTCCATGCTGCCGTCGACGACGTCGTCGTGGGAAATTGGAGGAGAACTTTTGTTTGTCATTTGATTCTCATTTGCAACCCGAGAACAAGATGTGTCACTGTTAGAGACAATTGAGATCTTCGAGATAGATGATGAATTTATAGGAACTTCTCCCAAAATTGATCTTCTTCGCTCAGTAACACAACCGTTGCACTTAAAACCTTGAGAACTTTTTTCATAATAGTCAATTTCTCTTTTTTCTATTTTGGCGCACTTTGCATGAAAATATTCTTGACAATTTATGCAATTGATTTTAAGGTCTTGTCTTTCGATTTTTAGCTTGCACAAACCGCACTTCATTTTAAATTTTATGTAGATTAATAAATTAAACTCAAAAACTAAATTCAAAGCCCAAGTATAAACTTAACAACAATTTTTCTCTGGAGCAACTTTCAGTACGTGTGTCCCCATCAACAAACGCAACTTACTTTTGAATTACAAAACTTACTAATTCGAATAGGACAATATAAATAAACGAATTAGGTACATATCCTCAGCGTCGATTGTTATTCAATGATATTACCTTGATATAGACGAGACCCTTCGTAACAACCTCGATCACTTACTTTTTATGAATCTTTTCTCTTCACCTCACAGAGCTTACAAGCACCCCTTTATAGCATTCCCCACCAAACCTTGAGATTTGTTATGATGGCCTTCTTAATAACCTTCAAAGGCGGCTTCTGTAACATTTTCGGGAAAGCAATGAGCAATCTTTGGAATTCTTGTGTTTACTTCGATCATGACATCCGTAACCTTAATTTAACCATTCCGAGTCTCTTGGAACATCTTATATGCAAGCAAATGTTCTGCGTCGATTCCAATTTGATCAATATAGTTGTCGGATGGAACCCGCTCATAGAAGTGGGCTAATGTATGTGGTCTGATGATACCTTCAAAGTTTTCTTCCTTAACCTTGTCCTAGGCCTGGGGGTTTAAATCTAAAATAAGCAAAAGATTGCTCAAATTTATCGTCGAAAACCTTGCGGAAAATACAATGTACAATGAGGCTTTTGTTGCCAACCTTAATCAAAGTAATATTATAAAGAGGAATTATTTGTATTTTTGTATGTTTGTAGTGAATACAAGAACACAAGAACTGCTCATCCTATATCAAAGATTTTTTCACAAATAAAAAGCTTTACTCACTCTGACTAACGTAGGCTATAGTGCATTACTAGTTGACCCACCAAACGCTGCATTGCCATATAAATAATAATCTCCGAGAACACTAATCCGATGAGAAATATTCTTTTGCTACAATATTGTGGAGTAATATAGGCTATATTTTATCACTGCGCCTAGAAGATTTCTAAGTTGGTACGACCAATTTGCGACAGATGGCACCACTGTCATTCCAATGAACTCAATGCTTATCTCAAATCATCATTATAGAGTTTTACTTTGAAAACCAACATGCACGAACAACAACAACGGGATGCATCGGCAGGAAATTTTACAAAACAATTAATAGATATTAGAAATGGGGCAAATTGACGAATCTTCGTAATATGTCACATTGCCAATGCCAGCAAATTTTTGTAAGATCACAAAAAGGATAGACGAATTGTTTCAAAAAGTTTTCTCTAACATTACATAAATAAAAAAAAAATTATCAGTGGCTCAGTGCTATATTAGCGGTCAAAATCAACTGAATTTTTTAATTCGCTTTATTTGACAAGCATGCCACCGAGCGTTCTTACATTGAAAATTAGCTTACCCATCATACTTTTTCGAAACATTAACCCACAACGACTTTGCAACGGAACCGTACTCTCAATCCAGCTACAATTTTTACTAGAAAATTCAAAGGAGAAGACGTACTCTTGCCAGGTATCCCAATGATACTGATAGATGCCGAAAACTGAACACTTCATCTTTAAGTTACCACTTACAATTTTTTTAGAGCGGGTACAACGTCCCACTGGTCGGCTGGCTACTAGAAAATAAGTTTTCGAAAACAAGAACATCCCATCACATTCCCTGGATAGCGGTTATGTCTGGATTCCGTTCCACGCGAAGATCTGGAATTCACTAAGAACTTAATCCGGTCTGGCTGTGCTCATATCTGGTATACCTAAGCGGATGTAAAGATCACCCTTTTCCTCTCTTTTACGCCACTAACAACTTTCAACTTAGGCTGATACCATTTATGTCAAAGTATGTTCCTTGTAAGGACATATTATCAACGTTGATAAAAGTAATGAAAATCATACATACTTTTTGATACTATTTGAATTCTTTTAGGGATATTCATTAGGCCAGTACTGTTGTTACAAGGACATTCTTGAAGACCAATGTTAAAATCATGGGGATTTTTGCACAGAACGCGGAACTATTGCTTGGGACTAAGCAAGAAGACAGTCATATGAATTCTATTAGATCCTTAATCCTGCAGTCTTAGAATAAACTTTATTCGTCTTCCAATTTCTTAAAAGAACCCTTTTCTTGAAATATTAGTAACGAGGTCAGATGGGTATTTAAAATTACAATCTTGTGCTCTTAAGCACGTACTGAAATTTTCCTTAACCGATTTTTTGTTCATCCTTGTTTAGACAGTTTCTGGGCTAAAAAGGACTTGAGAAATATTTTTTTTCTTTTTGCTAAGATATCAGGAAAACTTGATTTTTATAAATCCTTCCTTATGGCGATTATCAGAAACCATCCCAACGAGTACCTAAGCACAAACAAAAAATAAGGAAACAAAATAAATAGGGAAACAAGAGTATCGAAGGATCAGTTTTCCCTTTTTTTTTAACACGAATTTTTATCAGAAGACGAAAGCCTTTTTATTTTCCATCATTTTTCGAAATCCTGTTAGAGAAAGGTGAGACATTGGTGCGATTAACTGAGTTTATTTTCCAAATCGAAAAAAAACCTTCGTTATATATTGTTTGACAGCAGCACAAGAAAAAAACATTCTTCAAGGATATCTCTGATAAAAAAGCCTAAGGAAAGAAACACGAGTCCCTCCAAGAGAAAAAAGTACACAACTTGAAATATGTTTCAATTTGCATTAAAATGAACGAATTGAACCAGAAGAGGAATAAACATAAATAAATGCTAAATCTACCTGACACATGACAATTTGCTATCACTTCTCTTTCTTTTTTCTCCTGCGGAGAAAAGATTTTTAGCTTAAGGGTGATAAGACTGAGAAGTAGATGAGGAAATTTGAATTTCGCGTTCGCATCTTGTGACAACTTTTGACTTATGATGACCTCAGGATTAGAAGTTGGGTTGGGAGGCATAGATACAATTTTATGCAAACGCCCATCACAAATCAGTTTATATCTTTTTTTATTTTAAGATAAAGCCGAAATTGAAGTTGTTGGTTTTTTTTTCATGGAATGAAGTGAAAATATTATGGACTTTGAATAATTTCCATGTCAATGAAAATCAAAAAAAGTAAAACTTTGACAGAAACTTTTATAAATCAATTACAAACTTTGTCGACTTTCAGAACATATTCAAAAAAAAAAGAACACACACTTTAGGAAATTCAACTTTTTTCTTCCAGCAGTATTGAAAACGCTTTGGGAAAGAAGGAAAGTCTCAGTAAACAAAAAAAGTTCAATTTAGTGCGGAAACTTTGTTCGAGAAGTTGAGATTGATTATTTGTTTTATTTGGTATGATGTGGGTTGTCAAAATGTAAACGTACATCTTATGTCAATGAACAAGTATCAATTTCTAAAAATTTATTCGGTCGATTGTCCTCAAACTCCCGATAGCCGTTTTGTTGTTTTAGGAAACTTCCATTCGAATATTGTATATTGTCAAGCTTTTTGTTTGTCATCAGTTTGGTATCCTAGAAAATGATCAATCGGAAAAAGATGAAACATCAGTTCGTTTAAACGATTGGCTTTGAAACCAGTTTCCTTATCTTTTGCATAGCGGGCAGGTTGGTTTGGAAAAGACTTTCGATATAGAGAGTCCAAACTTGTCATAAGAAAACCAACCTTGTTTATGCTTTAAGGTTCTTAATAGTAAAAGGTATTTTGTCATATGTTGCAATGCTTTTCTTGCGACAACTTCATCAACATTTTAAACCTGGCCAATAAGATGTTTGCTTCTATCTGCACTGCCTTTCATCCAAAATTCGTTTAGAGACACATATAACTGCCACCTATTCCGATTATAATTGGTCGTTTTGCTGTGATTCTAGTTTCAAGTATCCTTTAAGCTCGTATAAATTTAGTTGCATTGTCTCTTAGCATATATTGTAACGCAAAAACTTATTCTGCTTGGATATTATTTGCTTATAAAGTCGGTGTGTAGTCCAACTAAGTCTACAAAACTTGCATGTTGTCGTTATACCTCCTTTATGGTGGCTAAAAATGAAGTGCATTTCCACTTTCAGCTGCCTGCTTTAAAATATCATCAAATCAGTCGGTCCGATCTCTACAAATTTAGTTTTTGTGACTTTATTATTGAAGACTCTTCCCGCCTGATACTCTGGTTTTAGGACTGCCATATTTTAAAATTCGGAGTTCGTTACTATAAGTGTTCCCTGGCAAACTTTAGGCACCAATGTTTTGCCTTTACTTTGGTCCTTAGACCTATAATGTCCAAAGAGGACCTCTTCATGGTTTAAGGGGATCCATTATGCCTAGGTACTTTACATCGTGTTCGATTTTAAAAACTGTCAAAGCAGTTAATAGATCGGCATGACTGGATATCACGGGTGATCAAGAGAGATCGAGTAGAAAACTTAAGCATGCTTAACTCATGTCAAAACAAAACAAAAACAAAGTTGGGAGACTCAGAACCCCCCAAAAAGTCATTGTCATAAAACCTTGCTTAATCTGGTTAAATGATGGAAAAATAGTATTGTATGGGAAATAGATCGGTGTGCATCATTTTTGGGCGTAGTTTTTTTCTTCTAAAAAAAATATTCTTATGAATTATAACCCTTAGTCGAGAGAAATAAATGAAACCGTCCAAACAATAAGAACTTAAACATGTTCTTTATTTTTCCGCTTAGGGTATTTTTCTGCATTATATTTGTGCTAAAAATTGACATTCAGTGTGATTGCAGATTTGCGAAGACCTAAGGGGGGTAGGTTTTGAAAAAAATGGAAAGATCGTTTATTGAGGAAATGAAACATTAAAGCATATGCGTTGAAACTTGTCAGCATCGGCAAATATTTGAAAAAAGTCGTGTTATGATCATCAGAAATAGTTGTGCACCATTTAGTATTGATATTTCTTGGTCGAATGAGCTATGGTCACGGAAAATTTTCGGATATAATTCGTTACACGGCTGATTGTAGTAGAGCTCTGGATTCATATCCATTTCTCTTTGCCACGACCTAATATGACATTCTTGTTTAAAACGATTCCAAAACTACCACCAAGGGGTAAGTAGCAAGGTTCTTTGAGTCATTCACTCGGCTTACTCATTGTGAACCTAGAAATTAATCAGATACTTCGGTGGAGGATTTATGCAAGCATTTTTTTGTTGTTGATCGGACACATACAAAAACTATACTGCAGAGAGGTTTCATTCAACTCTAACGAATATGTTTGCATAATAAGATCCAAGCATACCACAAAACCGTTTCCTTACCAAAATGTTCCAACAAGCCAAGACTGTTTGCGAAATCTTTTATTAGAACATTCAAAGTTGGCAGATTTAGTTAAACGTGTATGTTCAACCAAAAACAAAACGATTGATTGAAAAGTCCAATAAATTTCGTAAGATTCTCCTCATTTTGTCCCTGAGGAAGTCTTTTTTGAACAGATGCTCGAAGAAATACGCAAGCTATAAAATTTATTTAACATAAGATAACTAAGAAAAACAAGATGACGATTGATACCAAAAACCGTAAAGTTCACAAACAAAAAGTAAAAAAAGATGTTTGTATAAAATTAAAAAAAAATCTTTAAAAAACACGTATACGCCCGAGTGTACATTTTCATTGCATGTATAATAAAATGCCAAATCCATAACATGAATGCAATGTTTTCAATCCTAAGATGCCTTCATATATTTTTACATCATATTTTGTGTATTGGGTCTGCTTTTTTCAAAACTCCGGTCGCCTTCACTTAATATAAATTACGTTTAATACACCACTGGAATTCTACCTTGCTCTTATGTTGGAAATCTTAATGTACAAGTTTTGTGTTCTTAAAAATATTTCTATAAACGTTATCAAAGGCGTGGATATGTTGTTGCCAAAAGCATATCAATGGTGTGGACGAAGTGGTGGTGTTGTTGTTTATATGAGTAAAATCTGTGGTCATAAAATATACATAATTTAGAGTCACCTAGGTGAATCTTAACTCAAAATTCTATCTAAGCGCACGCTCAGGGGGGGGAGTTTAAATAAGTTTTCATTAATTAACATAAGTTTTTGTAATTTAATTTACTACGCTGCTCGAAAAAAGAGTATTACATTGAATGAATTAAACTTCAAAAATGATTGAAAAAATTACTATCGTTGAAATGATTGTGTGTAGCATCAAATCGAATGTTCGGAAATGACATTTTTGAAACAAACAAATGCAACAACATCAGCATTCAGTTTCCCTTCGAAATTAATACAATTTAAGAGGCATGCCGCCGACTTCTGAGAGCAGCCCGCTGATAAGCGGATTAGAAGTGTGAAAACGAAATATGTGCGAATCATCCTCCATACTCTTTAACATCATACCAAACACTGCAACTGCCTTTGGTTTTTCAAATTGTTCAGCTCCATATTTCAATTTATGGCCAACTGCAAGCTCTCTCTCTCTTTGATTCGTTTTGTTAAAAGATCGTCACTAAGAAAATTGATTAATGCGATACGATTTAAAACTTTTCCCGATTAGTGAAGAGCTTGTCTGATATACCCGTACTGATGTGAACGTTGTGTTGAAGAGCCATTAAATAACAACCACTTTAGCAACACTCCATTTTTGTATACTTATGATTTATGAATAAGAGATTTTATTTTTATTGTGGATTGCTGTGGGGCCACCCTATTACTTGAAATTCAATGAGGAGTTAATGAATCTTCAGTTTTAACCCATTCAGTTGACGAAATCTCCAAATGTTAAGGAAAAGTTAAAACAAAAATGAAATTACCGGTTTCTTGAAAACTTTTATAACTTCTCCATTTTCGAAGATTTGCATGCAAGCTTTCTTCGCGAATGTCAAGAACTCTTTTGAAAAACATTCTGCAGCCTTGCTTTCCTTTTCTTTCTTAAGAAACAACTTAAGATAATTTCTTTAGCATTTTCAAGCTTTTGCCAATGAATAAAGTTTGACCAAGTGGGCTTGCAAACTGTTGTTTTTCAGTTTGCAAAAATCTTTGTAGAGGTGATATAGTTTCAGTAGCATTGGTTGAGGCAAACAAGGCTTAAGGCTAAGAGTATCCTTAATTTGTTGCAGAACATCAAAATAATGAGATTTCGTCTTCTTCCATTTCTTGATGTACTTTTTTAATGCATAAAGGATCAACCCGAACAGGAGTTTATTATGTCGTTTAATTTCAGTGTTTGCCTACAGTCGTTGCGAAAACTCTGCTTTATTACTATCTCTAAGAGAACAGCTTTAATTATCTCCCTCCTAGCACCATCGCCAAAAACCAAAACCAAGATGAAGATAACAAGAGATTGCCAAACACAAGCACAATATCCGATATCAATCTTAATCCAAAACCAAACATATCCCCAAAAACGAACAAACTTCCCGAACTGCCGCGCCGCAAATGTTTACTTCTGAAAACTACTTTGGAAATTATATCCGCGCAGTATTCACATTTCAAAACCCAAACACATGAGAGTCCTTAAAATAAATTATCATCCAAACAAACACACACATAAAACTTCCATGTCCGCCCAAATCATACACAGCATACTTAAAGTTTCCAACAATCCGAGTCTTCTGTTACAAACTCTGTGTACATAAAACAATTTCCGCGCGCGTTAAACAAAAACTTTATCCTCCCACTGTGAGGCAATGAAATACAACAACACCACACGCACCCACCGACACAAATAGAAAATGATAATATCTTCTGGAGTTTATGCTAATTGCCGGTTCGTGCCTGCTTTCATGCGAGTATATGTGTCATCATAAGCATACAAAGTAAACTGTAACTAAGTTTAAAATAAATTTCCGAAATTTACACATTACAATGGCAGAGAAAGTAAACACACTGCGAACAGAGGATTTTTCAATTTGGTGAATGACGACGTTTCACACTTTCCTAAAAGTTTTATTCATTGAGCTTCCAAAAATTGTAAAAGAAAAAACGAATTTACAAAAGAAGACAGAAACACAATAAACTCATTTTCGTTTGTTTTTTCTCTTTTTGAAAAGCAAACATCAAGCACCACTCGCACTCCAAATCAGCTAACAAGGACTCAAGGACACTCGCTCTTGCCATAAGCGGGCGCCATTGTTAATAATGCAGTTATTTTGCAAACTAATGCAAATTGGATTACCCCAGAGAAAGGATATTAATTTATCAATTTCAGTATGTGTTGTTGTGTGTGTACACAAAAATATATAGACTTCAACGCATATGATATGCCCTCGAATACACACTTCGTTGGTATCATTAGGATGAGTTTTTGTTTGTTGTTTGTCAATCTACAATGCTGCTCCTGATGTGCTCCTCGTCGCCTCCTTTGTCTTCATTATTTCCACTGTTGTTGAACGAGTTGGCTTCTGTGATATTATTTCGAGGACTTAAACAGGATCTGTGCTCTTGAATTTGTCATTTTTGTTATTGAACAAATAATAAAGTAAGCTATATCGTCCTCGTGCCGGTTTAAAGTTTAATGGTAGCGAGGGGGTCTGGGTGAGCGATAGAGACAAAGACAACTCAATGAAATTAACATATCCTGGAGTTGGAGTCTTATAAGTTTAAAAGGATTTTCCTTCCTGCGAAGGCAGCGAGGTGGAATGAAAATTTCAATTAAAAACAAAAGTCGTGTTTGTGAATATTGAAACTGATTCAAATAAAGTGAGCGAGGGAAGGGATTTGACAGTGACATAGAAACCGAGTTAAGTTTGATGTTTTGTGGGGGGTTGATCAGAGGCTGGGTTTTGTTTTAAGGCTGGCCATTATCTCGAAGGCAAACGTAGGGAAGACCGCATGTCATTAAGAGATTTTGGGATACGTATTGTTTGAGGTAAGGTTGAATGGTAGTTTGCGCTGAGATTCAATACGAGGATTTTGATCATTTTAAGTTTGTTTTGAGGACTATGGTGGGATATTCTTTCAGAAGACGTGATAACAAATGAATAAGGGGGCCATGCTCCCTTCGCGTTAGAAAATCAGCCTCATAAATGCTCTCGCTAACTGGGAGTCCACAGATGACGAGTAAGCTTCCTTGTGAACCTGCAGAAGATATTCTTAATGGCTGACTAAAGAAGTAAGGCGTTAACATTATCCTTTGTGATGTAAATAGAAGCCAACAGCAGGAATGAAGTTCGGAGGTCTTACCGGAAGTTAAGACAGCTGGCTTAAGGTCATCCAGCAAGAACTGATAACTGCACAGTTGGGCCAAGGAAACATCATAGTAGAATCGCATTCTATGCTTGGGATTTGCAAAAACCACTTCTGTTGACTGTATAACGGTGAAGACGAACAAAATCCTGCCGTTAACAGGAGCCATTCACTGCACACGATGATAGGCAGCAACTCCGTGAACCCAACCTAAACGAAGTGAAAACTGCAAAATCATGGCTGGAATCCAACAAAGCTGCTGGAGCAGATAGTTATCTGCCGAGCTGTTTAAAGCAGCAGTTGACGATCTAGATAGGAGCATGCAGCAAATCAACTGTAATATGGTTAGAAGAATACATGTCCGATGAATGGAACCTCAGCATTGTTTGGCGGATCCTGACGAAACGAGATCCTCTAAAGTGAGCAAACTACAGAGGAATCAGCCAACTTAACATCGCTTTTCAGATCCTCACTGTCGTGTCGTAATATGTGATCGTCTGAAGCCAGCATCTTCAGAGACGATGAATATAGATATGTCTAGTTTCGGCATCCTTACCAAGCTCTTTCGCTTGTGCAAAATAACGATGAAAAAAAATATATTGCGCCATCAAGGTTGGTAACGAGCTAACGGAGACACTACCTTCCAAAAGTCTGTTCTACTTCTTGTGTACGCAGATAATATTGATATTATGGGAAGGACATAGCATAATGTCAATGGCGCCTTTGTGAGAATTGGAGATGAAAGCGGCAAAAATGGACTTTGAGTTGAATGAGACCAAAATGAAGGACACCCACCGACGACGTCGAAGTAATAGAGGAGTTTATCTACCTAGGCTCCAATATTATCACGGACAATGACACCCGTGTCGAGGTCAGACGAAGAATAACTCTTGCTAATCGCTGCTTCCCTGGCCTAAGAAAGCAATTGAATGGTAAAGACCCATTTCGATCAACTAAGGTAAAACTATATAACACCCTCATCTTCCCAGTGCAGAAGCATGGACCTTGACAAAATCGGATGAATGTGCCTTAAGCTGTTTCGAGAGGAAAGTTCAGGTCATCTTCGACCCCGTGTGCATTTATGGAGAATGGAGAAGAAGATTCAACAGCGAACTTTAAGGGTTGTACAACGACACGGTCTCAGATATCTCGGTCATTGGAGTGCAAAACTGGAGACTGGAGCTTCGCTGGCTGGCGAAGACTGTTGGTTGATGCCTAAGACCACAACGGACAGTAGCGCTGCATTGATTAAAGTTTTATTAGGATCCCATAGTACGTGAAAACTAATTACAATGGGCTACGAATCATACATATCGTAGCATCGAAGAATATGGTCGGGTAAGGATATCCACCTGAGAACCGCTAAACCGTCACCACTTCTTGGCCTGGTCAAGATGCAAAATTACTTTCAGTATGTCGGATTACTTACAGAAGATGCAACGCTTCCGCTTTTCACTCTCAAACGAACACCGCCTTGTGCGATCAGAGCTTCTAGAACCTTGAGTTTGGACTCGCCTTCGAAAAACTTGATGAGGAAGAAGTCCTGTAACCAGAAGAGAACTAAATACTGAACACGTCTCAAAAAAAAGTTATACTGCCAGCTAAATCTTACACAGGCGTATGTCCGCCGATAATTGATTAACGGTCAACTTACCTAAGAAATTTCAAGATGATAATCTAGTGGTGCAGCCAGTAAGAACATTGTATAAATCAAAAAATCTATCAACCGACTAAAGGATAAGAAAACCACGGGTGCTGATGGCATTGAGGCCGAGCTGACCAAACGTGGATCATCACTCCACCAACTAGGCCAAGCAGTTATAGTGCGCTTATGGACGGCACGCGCGGTTGCGGAACATTGTGCATAAAGTGGAACACAAATGTGTTAGTAAACCTTAACCAGCTAGCTAGCGACCGGAGTTGCTGGATAACCTTGGCCAGCTGGACTGTAAAAAAAACCTTAATTATATACAAAAGAAACAAAAAAACTATTTCACCATTTGACCTTCAATACAAATCAAGGATATGTAGTAGTACCAAAATCAAGATAGAAATAAAGTCATTAGCGGGAACAGACAAAAGTGTATCAGTAAAGCCTTTTCCATAATTCATGTGAGGCCAGCACAAAAGCAAACTAAGACATCAATTAGCCGCCTAAAATTCCTGCTGCAACAAAAGAAAGCCAATGATTTATTATTTCCGATTAAATCGACACAACGAACGCCCAACCAAAAAACACAAAAGATATGGCCCATTATTGTCAAAAAAAGAATCATTTGTAAGCATACAAAATAGAGGTCTCGCCGTCTCACCGTCTCACTGTCCGACATCATTAAATTGATATCGTGTCATGTTACCAAAAATCCATTGTCCAATAAAAATTAACCACTTAAAATAACCAAAAATAATCTCACACAACAATGAAGTCACGTATTTCAAAAAATTGCCCTCAAAAGAATAAAAATATAAGAAATCCATAGCCATAACATCTTGGCTGGCTCCATCTTGAGATTTATATAACTCAAACAGAACAAAAGAAACAAACAAGAAACTGTTATTCTCAGTTTAGTGGGTTGATATCGATATTGATGTATTTGTGCAGTTAGAAAGATAAACAACAAAATGTATTGTTGGCATTGGAGTGGAGCAAAGGAAAAACGGAGAGAGAACTTTAACTCAAATGAAAGAAGAATGATATCGATTTCTCTTGATTTATTTAATCCAATAAATCGTCCTTTTTTCGAACAAACAGACACACGTACACACACCTACAGGCGTACTTAAATGTATCTTTAAAAAAAAATCCTTTTCTTATTTATTTGGTTTGTTGTAATTTTTTTTTTATTTTTATTTTTCAACTCAAACTTCGAGTGCACTTCCGGTTTGGGTGGTGTCTGTCTATCCTTAAACTGAGTTTCATGTTGTTCTTGTTTTCAAGTTTTTTTCTGTTGAGAACTTCCTTTTAAACTTTTTCAACAGCCACAAGAGGATTGGTGAATTTTTGAAGGATATCCTTGAGGCGGACGGAAATAGGTGTATATTTATCTGTCATGGAAAAGATTTATCCTGTTTATTGATTAATTTTAACACATTCGTGTGCTAAGAACAATTTTCGTTCACCGCGTGTGTATGAGTACCTTTTAGGAGGAAGAAAATGTGTGAAATAAGGTTTTTGAGAGTTCCTTGTTGTTAACAAGGTTGCGAGGATTTTTACTTGACAACAACAATAAATTTTCCACTTATGAAATTGTGTCTACGGAAAAGTTTCAAAAGGTGTTGGATGTACTTAGAAATGATTATGAAGTTTTTCGAAACTTTCTGGTTTGAATGGAACATTGACCATCAACATGAGTTTAAATCCGTCATAAGTGTCCACATGCACATTTATTTTATAAAGTGACTCAACTCGTTCCTTGTTTACAAAGAGATAGTTGAACATTTAGAGAAAAAAAAGGATATTGAACTCAATTATAAAAAGAAAATCGAAAACTATTCACAAATCACTCGATAAAAAATTATCTCTTAGCAATTATCGCTAACGACATTTTATCTCCATCTTTTTCTCCACTTTTCTATAATGATTTCAGTTGAGTTGTATTCAGTTAAGTTGAGTGAACAGTATTTTGGAACAAGGACACCA
Source organism: Sphaerophoria taeniata (assembly GCA_943590905.1). Classification (NCBI taxonomy): domain Eukaryota; kingdom Metazoa; phylum Arthropoda; class Insecta; order Diptera; family Syrphidae; genus Sphaerophoria; species Sphaerophoria taeniata. The sequence continues at coordinate 218,235,172 of OX016540.1, read as the reverse complement.
ACCGGAAATGCCATTAATCATTTGCCATTCCTATTTTATGTTAAACTCTTTCTGTCCTCATAGAAAATCTAGATTCCTTGTACACAAAAACTGACAGAAAAAAATTAAATCCACAACATGAAAATTGAATAATGTGGTCTCGTGGCTTAGCGATCGGAAAATGGTTTTCATATTTGGATAATCAATCATATTCAATGGAAAACCTTGCTTTGAAAGATAAAAATAATATGTTGACGAAATTGGTTCGAAAAGTTCTCATTGTTGTCGTTTGGAAAAAAGACAAAAGAGTGTTCTTGAAATTGAAGTCTTTTGCAGGGTAGTTTAGTTTTCTTAAGGGAAACTATGTACACTATTAAATGATAAAATATTGCTAGAATTGATAGTCAGTTGAACTTGACAGAAACTGTCAGTTATAAGAATTAATGAAACTAACAGAATATCGTTGAAGAAGCAACTTTTCTTCGATTTTTGTTCTGTTCTCTATTATTGTAGCAACGAAATTTAAAGTTCTATTGTTGTGACTGGGGTCAAATTTTATCGAGAAATATTCGATTTCTCAGCGGAATATGAGTTCTTCTGAGTCTGAGTCTGTGTTCTGAGTCTAGTAGACAGACATTTTTTAGAACATTTATTTTGAAAACAACAAGACAAATATTTTGTTTTTTTTCGTTATCATGTTCTATTTATTAAAATTTTAATAGTTTTTTCTTAATTTAATTCATACATTTTTTTATCTTTTTATCAGGTAAGAATTTGAAATGGATGAATACCTAAATAAAAAAAAAATTAAGTAGGTAAGTTGATTTTATTTTAATTTTTGTTTGAATTGTGCTTAATGGGGCCAGCTAACCCTGAGTTCAGGGTTGAAGATTCTAAGCGCAACTGCCAGTTACATGAAACATAGAAGAATCGAAACACTTCAGTGGAATAATTTAAAAACAAGCTTCGAGTTATGATATATATATATTTTTTTGGTTAATAATTCTGCATCTACAACCACATAAATCTATATACAGGGTGATTCACGAGCGTTGTGCCAAAAAGCTAGAGCGTGTAGGTTGAGTTGAGACAAGAAAAAAATCGTATGGGGAGGGGGGGTCTATTCCCCCCGTTTAGCCGGGAGGGGCAATTTTCTGAAAAATTGACTTATTTTGTAAAAAAAAGTATTAAAAATCAACGGCTTCGTTTACAACATCGTGTTATACCTTTCTGAAAAGGTCTTCCATTGACCTTTCACTTCTAGCTCTCCGTGCTCTCGTCGGCGGATTCTTGAAAACATGCTACGACTTGGGCGCCATCTATTGGGATATCTTTCAGCGTAGAGTCTTTCGGCTTCCCGATCTCGACAACGAGTTAAACCGTAGCAGAAGTTCCTGTCCGCTAACTCTTCTCGAGCGTATGAGTTTGTTATTGTTATGTGTTGATGAGTTAATATTTTAATTGTAAATGGTTGTTTAGTAAATATCCGATGCCTTTTATTTACCTGTAGGTTGTTAATTGTTTTTTTCATTCAAGAAAAACTGCGGTTTAATTATCTTCAGCTCCTAGCAGAACCCTTCGCCGGCGAGTGGCCACGGCCCCAGTAAGAAAAAATAGCAGGTCAGTTTTCAGACGTTATCAATGAACAAAATGGTAAATCCAGGGAAAATCCAATACTTTTCTACTTTATTGAGTCCTCATAAAACTCCAATTACAAAAAATTAAATTTATAAAATAAACCAATAAATTAAACTAAAAGTCCAGATAGGTAAAAAGAAAAACAAAGATTTTCTTAGAAAAAAGTGGTTTTGGTTTTTTTTTTTTATTTCTCAAAAACGAAAAGACATTTTTGCATTCAGTTTCCTGTTTTCGAATAAAAATTAAGAAAGACATTGAATTTTGAAAACAAAATTAGTACTTCATTACATAAAATTTTGAAAAAAATTAGTTCAAAAATGTTTTTTTTTACTTTTTTTTTGAAAGTTTTGAGTTTGAAAATTAATATTTTTTAAACTATTCGTTAAAACAATTTAATTTAAAAACAAAGAGAAAGAAAAAGTTTTTGGCTTTTCAGAAAGGTATAACACGGTGTTGTAAACAAAGCCGTTGATTTTTAATATTTTTTTTTTACAAAATAAGTCAATTTTTCAGAGAATTGCCCCTCCCGGCTAAACGGGGGGAATAGACCCCACCTCCCTATACGATTTTTTTCTTGTCTTAACTCAACCTACACGCTCTAGCTTTTTGGCACAACGCTCGTGAATCACCCTGTATATAAAAGAACAGCTTATTTTTGTGTTCGTTCGCTAACCGGCCAAACCGCTTGACCGATTTTCTTAATTTCTTTTCCTAATCTTAGAGGAATACGGGTAGAAGGTTTAGGAGAAACAAAATTTATAGTTTTCAAATCACAACGGTGCTAATGTTAAAAAATCCTGTTTTTTTTTCACTTCAACAAAATAAAAACAAATCTGATCAATATCAAATATTAAAAATTATGCTTGTCAAATCTAAAATAATTTAAATTGAACATTTATTATTTTATGGACGAAGGCGATACATATGTACATACATACATAACTGGAAAGAAATAAATTGCTGAAGGTTCAATTTGAGCAAGATCATCATCTTTGGTGGCCAATAGCCAATGAAGTTTTCCATTTTATCTGCGCTACAACAGGGAATCAGTTCAGGCCTCCTTCAGAAAGTTCTTCCATGTAGGTATGTATGTACATTGTACATGTACATACATTAGTTCAGAGTGCCTTTGGTTAAGAACGCAAGTATCGGGCATGTGGTATTACTATGGCCTTATACAGGCCAGGGGTGCCAGCACGTAACTTGATACAATCGAGTTTACTCGATACAATCGAGCAGTGGCAGCACGTAATTTGTTTCAATCGAATGAACTCGATTGTATCGTCAGATTTCACAGCATACAATTTTGAAATAGACATTTGAAACAGAAAAAAATACTCGACAGAAGATAGTTATGGAGAAGCATTTCTTTTAGGAAAAAATATGGAACTCAAACCAAATCGGGCCATAAACAAAGATCAAAATGTATTTTTACTGATTTTATGACAATGTTTATTGTTAAACCGTATTTCTGCACTTCTTTCTGCTGCATTCCCCATTATCACTCATTTCTAAAAGATTGCCTTTGTCGCAGAATATCTTCTCTTTAATATTGCATTGGACTCTTCTTCATCCAGGATGAATCATCCTCACATTTAGCATCAAAAAATATAATTTTTGTATTGACTTGAAAAATTACCTACAAATTTGTATGGAAAAATGTTTGACATTTTTTCGATTTAATGATTCACAATGAAAATATTAAGCACAAACTCGTTTCAAGTTACGTGCTGCCTAAAAATATTTGTTTCGAGTTGATAGACGATGAACAAAGCTCGATTGTTACAAGTTACGTGCTGGCACCCCAGAAGAAATAGTATTTTTGTTTGAATTTAAAGAGCCTTCAAAGACTTAAGTAGGTCATTCTGGCTTTGATCAGCCGCACGCTTATTTCTTCTTTCATATTGGCTATTGGCTGGGTGAAATTGACCACCCATCTTTCTGTCGGAGTCCATTTAAAATGGTACGCTGTCGATATTTTTCTTCAGGAGATTTTTTTTAAAGTGAAAACTTTTTTAGGCGTAGGTATTAAATTTACCAAAAATTGCGACTAGCTCATGAATAGTGCTTATGAAAAAGGCTCTGCCTGCCCAAACTACTCTATCGATTTCAATGAAATTTGGTACAGAGGTAATCTGGAGCCTAAGAACGGGAATAGGGTACTTTTTAATGAAATAAGGAGGGTTGAAAGTGTTTCAAGGGGTTGAATACTATTTCAGACTTTGTATGGATGTTACGTAGTTCTTGATAAGGCTAGAGCTTGAAACGTATGTAATCTATCTACATATCTCTATCTCTATATATATAAAAATGGATGTATGTTTGTTTGTATGTCTCTTATAGACTCCGAAATGGCATAACAGATATTTGTGAAATTTTTATGGTTCATACTGTTACATTCAGTGATGATTTCTACGAAAAAAAAATTAGAAAAATCTCATGGAAGAGTGGGAAAACTGGAAAAACCAAACAAAGGTCGGAAATTTGTTTTTTTTTGCTTGGAATTTTTTGTTTCAAAATGGGTTTTCGAATGAAAATACAGAAAGTTCTTGATGAAAAACTTGGAAAACTCATTGGAAAAATTGCATATTATTGCAGGTGCATTGGTTTTTAAATGGAAAACTGTAAAATTTCAAAATGGGGTTTCCAACGGAAAATAGAAAGTTCTGATGAAAAACTCGGAAAACTCTTTGGTTTTCAAAGGGAAAATTTCATATTATCGCAGGTACTGATGGAATGCCCATCAGTTCACCCTCGAGCCCAACTTCGGACGTACAGTCATGTTCAGGGAATCGTTCTTTAGCCGTACTACGCGAATGTGGAACTCTCTTCCACACTCTGTGTTCCCCAGTCGATGCAATGTTCAAGAATTCAAGACCAATGTTAATCGAGACCTCATCCTTAACCCTCTCCCTCAATCCTCTTTTTCCTAACGCCCGCACAGTGTTTTGGTATAAAAAGGGAATAGAAACCCCTTGAGTGCGTGCTTATTATAAAAAAAAAAGGTGTATTGGTTTTCAAATGGAAAACTGGAAAATTTCAGAATGGGTTTTCCAATGGCAAATAGAAAGTGCGCTGATTCTCAAATAGAAAAATGGAAATTTTTTGATTGGGAACTCGGAAAACTCTACGAGAGCACGAAGAACTTCAACATTGAATTTAAGGTGCATTGGTTTGTTTGTTTTTGAATTTTTCAAAGAAATTTGCATTTTATTTCATGCTTTAATGAAAGAACAAAGAAGAATGTTAGTTGTAGAGCTTGAAAAAATTCAGATATGAAGTTCTCTATTTTAATCGAAGGGTGGCGAGACGAATACAAATGGATGTGTGTTTGTTTGTATGTCTTTTATAGACTCCGAAATGACCCAACAGATATTTTTTTAAATTTTCATGGTTAATACTGTTGTAGTCAGTGATGATTTCCGTGAAAAAAAAAATGGAAAACCTCATGGAAGAGTGGGAAAACTGGAAAAGCCAAACAAAAGTCGGGAATAAGATTTTTTTGCTTGGGTTTTCGAATAAAGAATAGAAAGTTCTTAATGAAAATAAAAAGTACACTGATACTCAAATAGAAAAATGGAATATTTTTGATTGAAGACCTAAAATCAAGTTTGTGCATGGAATTTACGATGCATTAGTTTCTTTGTATGTCCGGTTTGGACTCTTAATCCGCTCAATCCTCAATGCATTTTTATAAAATTTTCATTGTAGATATATGTAGATAGCCTCAGTAAAAAATAAATTTTTGGGACAATCTTACGGGATATCAGCAAATAAGGGAGATAATCGTTAGCTGTATGGAAATCTTGTTTTTGTGAAATTGTCAAAAGAGAGAATTTTTTAAATTATTCAAAGAAATTTGCATTTTAATGCAAGTAGAATGTTAGTTGTAAAGCTTGGAAAAAATCAGATATGTAGTTCTTTATTTCAATTGGATTCAAGCAAACCACATTGCATTTTAACAATATCAGTGGTACTCATAATTATTATTCAGGAGTTGCTCTGTAGGGTGGCGAGACGAAGTTCGCAGGGTCGGCTAGTACTAATATATAAAGCTGAAGAGTTTGTTCGTTTGAACGCGCTAATCTCAGGAACTACTATTTCGAATTTTTGAGTTGGATAGTGCATTAATCGAGGAAGGCTTTAGGCTACATAACATTAAGCTATGACCAATAAGAGAGAAGAATCAGTGGAAAATGTGGAAAAAACGGAAAAAAGTATTCATTTTTTGTGTGTTTGAACGCGCTGATCTAAGGAACTGTTAAATCAAATTGTGTTGCAAACATTTGCCAAGGAAGGCTTCAAACTTCAAAATTACTCTGTGACTAATAGGAGCGAAGAATAAGTGGAAAATGTAAAAAATGACAAACATTATTCATACTCGAAGGCTTCTGTTGTTTGTTTGAACGCGCTGATCCTATAGGAACTGATAAATCAAATTGAAAAATTCTTTTTGTATTAAATAGTCCATTTATCGAGGATGGCCTTAAGCTATACAACGTTACGCTGCGAATAATAAGAGCAAAGCATCAGCGAAAAGTGTTGCTAAAACGAGGAAAATTATTCATATTTGACGGCTTTGAGTTAAGAAGAATTTCGACTTAGGGAGAGTCAAGTGTTATACGACGCACGCATGAGGCACATGTCAAGACGCACCTCTAGCCGGTGCGGTGGAGGTAGGACAGGCGGACGAAGTCGTGGACAACATAGAACATATAACTTGTTTAAATGTTTATTAGACTAAACGCAAAATTTTATAGTTTTGAAAACCAATGATAATTAAGTGTTATGTTGCTAATTTTTGTTGCTCAAATAGTTCTCCGAAAAAAACGCAGTAACGTTTCTTCTTTTATTTTCTAAAAAATAACCAGTATACGCCCGAGTGAACTTTCTCATAGAACTTTTTATAAAGCAAAAAAGACATTCCATACCTGTTTTGGTTAAACTCTGATTTAATTGTAATGAAACTTTCATAATTCCGGCCTTAGAAGAAATTGCCGCTTGAGGATTTGGAAGATAAAATAATGCTTTGTTAGGTTTTGAGACGGGTTTCTTACAAGTTATTCTTGAGGCCCAAAGAGGAAGCATGTTGTGTTTACCGTATCGTTAACAATATTATAATAAAGCACTACTTACTGAAGTACTAGAGCTACATATAGGTAAAGTCCGTGATGCTGTTTTTAAGTCGTTGGTGCTCGTGCTCGTGGTATGAAAACTGAAAATTCTCGCGAATGTCAATTTCTAAATTATTATTTGCGATATACTCAACTTTGCTTAAACTGAGACAATAATCTTCTTCTTTAAAATAAAATTTTCTAGTTTCACAGGCTTCTTATAACAAGCCTCTATCGTTTCTTATTAAACTGCACTTAATAAGGATAGGGATCTTAAAAATTCGTATATGGATTTAACCATAGGCAGTAGTTTAAAGGCAAACTAGGCACGTGTCTATTGGCTTGAGAGTACAAAGGGGCGCGCCTGTGCAGTGATTTTTGCAAGTGGCAAATGATTTGAAATCATAACCGCACTTTCCACTAATATCAAAATAAAAATCGGTCTTGCAAACTCTGTTCGCCAATTTGATTTGACAACTCGTTTAACCAACTCGGCAATCGGTTTAGCTTCCTTCTAAGCCTTAAAAGTAATTTGAATTTTGATTTTATTTATTGTAAACCAGTAGGTTGAATTTCATCGATGGATGACAAATATTTTGACGGATTAAAAATCTCATTTTTCCGCTGCAAGCCGGTGCGTCAGACATTTCTGCTATGATATGAGCAGGCAGGCACACCAGACTTTCTTGAAAGTTTATAAACTTCCAATTAAATGGTATCTTGCAAATTAATTTTCATCTAAATGCCACTGGAACACTCGCCCATATTGTACCTATGGTTAAATAGTATTGATCCAAATTCGAAACTTTGAAATCCCTGTTAGTGCAGTCAAATTGGGTAGGTACAGCATTTGTTTCCAGGGGATTTGGTGTCATGCAAATCTATCAATACAATTGGTGATACTAACGGAGCTACGCACCATCCAGCCTAGAAATGGTGTCTTGCAAAAAAACAAATTACGGTGATATTTTTGTCAAATCAGCTTAAGAGTACAAGACACGATATATCGGTTGCCAGTGTGATGCGTGATAACACTAACACAATGACAGCTAGGCAAAGAAATGGCGCCCTATAGCAGATGAAGGCGACATTTTACTGGCAACTCTCTGGCTCTTACAATAATAACTATTGCCCACTGCTGTTGCCTTTGACCAAACACCGAACGAATAAGCTTTGGACTGTTTCGTAATGAAAGTTCGTTGGACGGTCGTAGGCCCTATTTCTTTTCAATGGCAAATCAAGAAGAAAATTGTTCAGATACAAGGACGTTTAAGTTAAGGTCCAACAACATTGGCCGTCTTACGAGTGGGAGCACAACGCTCATTCCCTTAACACCTTCGACTGTTAAGTATGGCTCACAAAAAGAAGTTAACCTATTCAGTCATTATATGCTCAACTATAGACAAGTACCTATAGAAGGGGTTGTAATATTTACAGACACCTCTCTTAGCATTAAAAACTTAATAACTCAAAATCTGTGTTGTTTAAAGCTATTGAAAACGAAAGCAATACAATCATATTCCACTTCTAACCCTTTCCCTTCAAAGTCACAGGAAAAAAGAACCCTTCTTGGGTTAAAATTACAGACATAAGTCCCAACATGAATTGAATGCCTTCCAAAAATTCCTTTGATCCCATTTATCGCCTCTGAATTTTTTATTCAAAATTCTTTGGGATCTTAAACGAAAAAGGATTCCTTTATTTTTTTCCTGACTTTAGAGAAAGAAATTGCGGGTGAAATAGATAAATTTTTGTTTAGTTTAATGAAAGAATTATGTATTATGTAAATAAATACATTTTTTGTTTAAAATAAAAAAAGGGTTCGCGGCTCTCGTCATAGATCTCAAGTTTCTTTTTCCTTCTCGGATATTGGGTTGCGATGAGAAAAAAGGATTTTTTTTATTTCATTGGTTGCTTGATTTTTTATTCGATCAGGAAAGGATAATTGATATTTTTCAAAGTCCTCTCACTCAACTGTGAAGAACGAGGAGCAAAGCAAATGTTGTATTCGCCGCTTCAGCGGATGCAACTTAGTGCTTCAAATTCGATTTAAAGGATGCTTATACAATGCCAAACAATGAAAATTTATTGGATGTATTTAGAAAAGGACCAATATACCAACAGAGATTTCCTGCATTAAATCTAAACGATGCTGTTTGGGTTTTATTACCCTTTAATATTATTATCTGGCTTTTAGCAGGAATCGGTTATTGCCAACAATTTCTTTTTGAATTTTTAAATCTTTGGCAATTTATCGTAATTTTTTTTTAGTAATAACTGAGATAAATGACCTTGATCTTCCAGCTTTATTGCGGCAATAAAAGTCAGTAGACTGTTCAAATACAAAAGAGAATGATTCTTGGAACAATCTTGTTCATGTTAATGGATATGACCGAACGTGGTCTGCCTTTGCAATGTTATTGTTAAGGATGGAAAAATTGAGTTTCGGAGCCAGACAAAATGGTTAAAGGAATGTGTTTGATTTTTATTTCATCGGTATTTGAACGACGCAGGAATAAGCATAATGTTCATTATACGTCGAGACATTCAGATTTTGGAAAAACAAAATTGATAAAGTGTTTTAGGCAAAGGAAAATTGGCAACGGAGGTACCTCCGATATTAATAATTGAAAATCTACTTATTACAAAAATAGAATAATCATTTTTTGATTATTTTGAGGATATTACATCCTCTATCCAGTTTGGATATTTTGCTATATGCCTTCTTCTTATCTGATCCCATTCATTCTCAGCCTGGTGTTCCGCAAGGCAAGCACCTGGTACCCCTTCTTTTATTTCATACAATAATGACATCGCTGAAATTGCTTCATACTCCAAGGTTTTAATTTTTGCCGAAAGTATTAAATTCATCAGATTTGATCTTAATGTTACTAAATGCCAATTTATGTCCTTCTCGCGTAATCCCCTCAAATACTATAACATATTTCTTCCATAATACACCGGTTCCTATACCGTAACAAACTTGATGTTATATATGTGGCAAAGAACTTAACTTTCGTTGGTTTTATCAACCGCGATGGTCGAAAGAATTCTTGATCCCTACAAAAAGCATTGACAAGACTTATATTACGCCACTCTTGGTCTCCACTTCAAACTTTTCATTCCAATAGTATCGGAGCGGTTCAAAAATTTTTTTTTAGGTTTGACTTGTGCAGTTGCCCGTAGGCCGTAGTTTTGTTGGTAAGTGCGTTGGCTGCCAAGCAGAACGTCGTTGGTTCAAGTCCTACTCAAGCCAAGTTTTTATTTCATCTTTCACAGATACTGCTTCTTGAGAAGAACTGACAAATCTTCCAAGAGTATCAATCTGTCATGAAAAAGTGCTTCTCAACTTTGCCGTTCGGAATCGGCGTTAAATTGTAGGTCCCCTCAATTCTTCACACGCACTCAGAGAATTGTTGATGAGAGTAAGGCACTTAGGCCTTGGCTCTTCAAGAGCAGTCGCGCAACTCTATTTCGACCTGTGCGGTCTGATATAGATTGATCCGATTAACCTCCCGCCTTACGAAGATCATCTTAAGCTTATCGGTATTATAAACACCCTCGTTCATCGCCGTGGAATTGCTGATGTTATCTTTTTTCTCCAACTGATTAATAACACTATTGACTCACCAGCTCTTCCTGAACCCACTTTGTTTGAAGTTTGCTACCGGGATCTAACCATACAATTGAGTGGGGATAGATTTCCCGGCCATTTAAGGCACAATTAGGTTGGAATATAGGTCAAGGCCAGTTAACGCACAATTAAGTTATGATATGGATTCCGCGGCCGGTAAAGGCTGTTAGATTGGGGAAGAGTCCGAGTGCGGTTAAGGCACAACTATGTTGGGGTGGATTGCCCAGCCGGTTAAGGCACAATAAGAAAGGGATTGAATCACCGGACGGTTAAGGCAAAATTAGGTTTTTACCCCTTTCTAACTTAATCGCTTAGGCGCCCAACCTTGTTGGTGTATGCTAAATCTGCAGGAGCACACGTTAGAAGAGAGAGCACCACCAGTTTCTCGGTATCGTTATCTACTTGCTAATTTTGGAACCAAAAGAAGATGTGAATTGAGAGGCAAAAGCTAAAAATTCACGTATCTTTTCATATGTTTGATGTCTAACTGCTGGGTAGAGAAGTTGTTGCCGGCGGCGGCGCGGTGGCTGTATTTAAATTATAAAGGTCGAAGCAAGGCGGTGGTGGTGGCCGGCGGCGGCGGCGTTGCTGTGAGGGGGAGAAGAATGTGTGCTGTATTAGACATGACTTTTTTACTGGACGTTCTTCGGATAATTTTTTTTTATTTTTGAGCAGGAGACAGCTTTAGACAGCGTTAATACCTTAGATACTATCTCCTTCTAAATAAATCTGAAATAAAACAAAATAAAATTATGATACCAAAGAGGCATTCTTTTTTCGAGGACACCATCTTCTTAGCCTCCGAGCTCTTTGGTATTGCTGTACCTACAATATATTTGAGAACAAAATGCAGACTTAAATAATAAATTTCTGTTCGTGACTTAAAGCAATGTTTTCTTCCTCACTGTTCTGCTGTTTTTTTGTCTCTCTAATATTGTTTCGCACATTAATCAGCGAGCGAAGAAAAAGAAAAAAAGAAATTCTTTCCTAATTAAAAATGAAATTCTCACCTGATGTTGTTTGTTCCATTTAGCAAACAGCTCAAGATTTATCTCCATGCATTTCGAACAAGCTTATCATGACACATCCCAAAGAGAAATGGACCAAAATTAAAAACAACTGCTTCCTTGATTTCAACAATGTTGCACTTTATTAGGACACTTCTGGTCCTTTCTCCATTCACGACCACAACACTTCCTTCGCACCAACTCTCCGCTACAACCAAGCCAACGCTAGTGAATTGAAATGAATTTCGAGAAATACTTTGCATTTCTTAAGTTTCATTTTCTGAGAACATTATTCTATTTCTGGCAATGGAAGAATGAAAAAATACAAACTTGCAGACATCACCGAATGAGGAATCTAATTTATCATTGTCCCGGGCAAAGCTTTGTTTACAAAATACCTCCCCTACACTTCTCTTAATAAAGGCTTCAGTTGCAACAAAGAACAAAAATATCTGTGTCGAAAGGATATCCCCACAAATGGACCCGGTATTTAAGTGTTAAAATGTTTGTTGTTGCCATTTGTATTTAAAACAATTTCAACATTATTTGTACAGCACGCCAAGGACCCTATATCTCCTTCTTCTTCGCCTCTTTCGACCACAAATTAAAAAACATTTTTCAAACAAAATTTTCATCACATTTGCTTCCGCTATTGTTGTGGTACACCACTGGCTGTATCCATCTCATCTCATCAACTAGGAGCATCTACCAGCAGTAGGACCAACAAATAAAAATGTAGGGGAAGTGGTCTCAGTGCGGTCAAAATGCTGTGAGGATTATTTTTGCTTAATATATTTTATTTTGCTTTGCCTAAGTGTGAAACATGCCAAACGCAATTGAATGGCCTTCATGGTGTTTATTGTGGTTGAAGAGTTTTTGTTTTTATTTTAAAAGCAAATGCAATTTTGGATTGCACTGTGAGCAAGAGAAAAATGATTGTTTTGATTTAAGTGCACCAAGCAGGTGTTTCAAAGCACACGCAATGTATACGATTGCATTTGAGGATTTCGTCCTTGATGTTTTTATTTTCGATGCACACATTTAGTGTAGTTGCTTTGAGGAGAAAACTCAGTTCTTTAGTAAAGTAAAACACTTGGCTTCATAGTTAACGGGGTTTATTCTTGACCTTTATTGTTTCAAGAAATACATAATTGCATCTTTGGAAGTCAGAGCCATGACCGCTTTTCCGATTTTAATTTTTTTTTTCTTAGAAGAAAACATTAGTTCAGCTACAATCCAGGTAGGAACAGAGCCTCGTCGAAGAAGCCTTGAGCAATGTCGGTCTCTAGCTATTAGTCTGAAGTTGGTTGATGTTCAACAGTGTCAACACAGGCGAACGAATATTTCTGGGGTGCCAAAAAAGTTTGATGCTTACTTATCGTGGTGGTCCAGGCCTCATTCAGCTTGGTCCCTAGCTAGCTGTCTCCACTTCTCCAGTTTCACACACCAAGTTGGTTGATGACCTTTGCCATCTGTGTTCTCCACCTGAGTGGAGATTGATTCGAAGACACTTAGCTCCGGAGCATTATTTTTCATTCGCTTTACATGACCCAACCATCTTAGTCGTTGGACCTTAACTTTTCTGTCTAGATCAGTGTCGCTGAACAGAGATTTATTGAACCAAAAATCACTCAAAAATTTTTTTTCTCTCGAAACAGCAGCCCAAAACTTTTTCATCCAATGTTCTCAAGGTCCATGGCTCTGCGTCTGCACCATGCAGGACCGGAATGATTATGGTTTTGTTGAGTGATACATAAACTGCTCGAGGGAGGACTTAACTCTCAATTGCATTCTATATCCAAGGAAGCAGCGATTGGCAAGAGTGACTAATGGTCTACTAGTAGGTATCAGAAGAAAGCAACGCAAGAATGGGTCATATTCTAAAAGATGAGCAAGAGCTCAGAGTCTGAGCTGGCTTGAACTCGATCGAGCAGGGCAGAACTCAGACTCGGCTTTGTATACAAAAAAACGAGTTCAAGCTCAACAGCTATTACTCGTTGAAATTGAGATCGATCTCAAAGCTCTTTTCGTGGCTTAGTTATGATTATACTTTATGTGAAGCTTGTGCAAAAAATGTCGTCTGAAAGTGAAAATGATGCGGTTCGGTATATAAAAAGTGAATCGGAAAATTTTATTAAGTTCTTAGTAAATTAACTTAAAAACAATGCCACAAAATTATAGTCCGCAACAATTTTAAGAGAATTTAGAGTGATACCAGCTTAAAATAAAGTTTGAGTCACGAGTGAAACGTCATTTTAAGCTAGTATCACACTAAATTATCTCTAAATTGTGCATAAACGGACTATAATTTTGCGCCAGTAAAATTTTGTTAAAAAAATCGCAGTTTCCTATTTATAAGGCGAAGAAGAGTGATGCTGTGATCAAAATAATTAGATCCTCTGAAAGCCAATTTGGACATCACCAACAAACAAATAACTAGCCAGCAGTCAGCAAACTTCAACACTTGTAAGCCTTTCTTCCGCTTTGCAAGAAGCTTGAACATTAATGGAGTAGTAGCCTTTACGAATAATGTACTCTTCATGATAGGTCAAAGGTTTCCTTATACGGACATGAGTGCAATCTAGAGCACCATTTGCATAAGGAAACTCATACTTCCTGCTGCTTCCTGCGATTCTTGTTCTTGTATTTCTTTCACAGTATGTGGAAATAAAATCCAATTCCATGCAGGCTAGCTATTTCTGCAGAAACTTGCTGCACCACTCAAGAGGCTATTGATTGATGAGCTCCAACGTCTTCATCAACTCCAATTTGGAACCCGGGTCTTCTATGTATCGCAGAAAGAATCCTACTTTTTCTTGGTTTTACGAGAGCACCCATGTTTCTGAGTTCGGCCCCAATTCTTTCTTCAACAATCGCACACCTTCTTAACTAAACCGAAACAACCGACGAAAATCTTCACCAATTGGACACCGCTTCTTTCCTTATAAATTCTTTGTCCGGCATAATAATTAACAATAAACTCGGTAATCCTTACGGTTTTATGTGAACTGAGTCCGAGAATGAAAAACGAGCTCAATCTCATGGCTTTCATTGTGAGATCGATCTCATCCCTCTGAGATTGAACTCACAAATTGAGATCAAACTCGGTTTGTAATTTTTTTGTTGCATACCACCTTAAGAAAGTTCTCAAAAAAGTGAGTAAAGAGTTTGATCTCATCCCCAAATGTCTTCACAGATTTTATAACTCCTTATTTAGATTTTGTCAAATCTTTCACTGTGCCAACTTTTCCAATAAAGTAGATTGGGAGAAGAGCTCCCATCTTTACTGATGGTTCAAAAATGAGCATTGATGCTGATTTCTTTTCAGAAATTTTCAATAGCAGAAAAAGAAGAATCCATGATAGCGTTACTGAACAGTGGATTCAAACAGGGGGCTTGTTTCTAGCTATTGTAAAGCGCTTAATCGTTCTAGCGCTCAGCATAATGTTTGACTCTGCTTTGTTCCAAATGGTGTGTGTATGCAGGTTAATGCAAAAGCAAAATAACGGTATTCAACGTAACTAGCGACAGTAGAAGTGTCCTAAATCAAAATTCAGCGGTCGGTAAAACGTGAACCTCTCGTTTATCATCACTCCAAAACATAAGCTTTCATTCTGTTGTAAGAAATGATTTTCTCCACTTGACGATATAGTGCAATTTGGATGTTGGAGAACATGCGTGAAGAGTGCACCATTACTCGATGGGGCACTTAACCTTTAATTAAAGAAAAAAGAAAATATTTTGGATGAATATTTACAAGATTACTTGGCAAGTTTTTGAGCTTGAAGAACTAGGGGCTGTCACGAAGCGTTACAGTTTGTCTATTTTGCCTATATATCATCCGCAACAGGTAGAGTACACATTGCTTAGAGAAATTGCCTAATAGGGAAGGCACTATTCGTAGAGTTGCCAATTTGTTTTGCCGTGAGATTATATTTCTTCAAATTGTATTTTGAATCAACCGGGTCTTTTCTTCGATCCTATTTTTTCCGACCAGGAGCAACAGATCGAGCGATCATTTCACAGGCTTGACTGTGAACAGGAGTCTTATTTTGAATAGACTAAGGTTATTCTTCAATCCACTTTCTGTGAGTGTATCAAAGACAGGGCCGAAAGCCGATGCTTATTCAGTAGAGTAGTGCCTCTGACAGGAGTAAACAACTTAAATGATTATTTTGTATACTTTCTCCTCGGGAGAATACACAAACAGGAGCAACAGCTTAACCGTTTATTTTACAGCCTTTGCTGCATAGACCTAAGACAGACTGAGCTTACCTGAGCCTAAGAAAACCAGCAACACATGGCAAAGCTTCCTTATTCACGTTTTGAAAAAAGAGCCTGACATTAATTTAGGAAGTTTTACTCTGAAAAGTTTAATGTTGTGGAAATAAAAGCAATGCCATGTAAATCTTCCAAGAAACCCTTTATTTTTCCTTAAGCAATGAAACAGTAGGTAAATAAATTTACAATCAACGAAAAGTAGAAAAACCCATTAAGAGAAGAAACAGAACATTCCCCTAGAGCAAGAAGACAAGCAACACAAAAAAATTGATTTGAAAAAATTAGGAAAACAAGTAGACACCATCAATTCCAATTGATCTGTGCTAACGAAGTTAATTCACTTTATCCCCAATGAATGATCCTTATTCTACCTCGCTATAGACCCACAAGTCTTACAATTTCTATGTGAAACACTGCGACTCCATTCACCACCATCGCATCGCATCGCATCGCATTGAATTGCAAAAATAAATAAAAATATACACACATTTATTTCATCGTTAAACTGTGTTCTTCCACCACATCTATCCCATATCTCTCGCTCAATATTGCTCCCTGGCCATATAGCCATCCATCTCCCCCGTCCGACTTAGACCAGCCATCACCTCTTCCTTCCCAACAGAATCCATCACAGAGCATTGCAAGACTTTTACGAAGATTGGAAGTGATGCTGAATAAATTGAAGTAACTGATTTACACAGGAAATCACTTTATTAAAATAAAAAGACCATGCTGTTTCTCTTCCTTGGAGGCGAACCAAAGAAATACGAAACAAACAAAAAATCACATCGGGATTTCTTTTACTCCAAGCGTTGACTGACTTCGAAGAATGGGGTCTTAATGGAGAGGGGAAAGCGAGAACATGACATTGTGCCAAAAGGACGACGAATGATTGTCTGGATAGTATTTGGAATGGGCGTATTTCCACCATGGATGGATTATATGAAAACCTTGCTCGCACCATGCTGTTCAATGCACTCACCCCCACTTCCATCAATCAGCAATCATGGTTCATGGATCGAACAAAAATTTCCATTGCGATTATTGCGAGTTCTATATGAATATTTGTGAAAAGTTAAGTGGGTAAGCGACAAGGACGAGTAAAAATGTTTTATTTGTTTTCAGACGGGGCTCAAGGAGGCCCTCTAGCGAGCTCCATCACTACCAGATGACTACAAAAAAGGCACACGCAAAATAACACAAGCCAAGCCCAAACAAATACAAACATTTTAATGCAGTGCCTGGATTGAGTTTGGGGGGCATGAATCTTGCGACAAGGACGAACACGTCCGTCGCATTCATCCTTCCCCAAGGCGTTTTTCTTGCCGTGTCTACCTCATCGTCGTCGTCGATGCATGGTCGTGTGTCATATGAACACTGATTCAATATGTTATTTGCTTGTACAAAATTTAAATCAAGGGCTTTCTATAACACACTCTCTTGTCACATTCACATCAGAATCCAGTGCCAGGATCTGCCTTCGGGTCTCACTTCTCACACTCTCCAAAAAACACTCGAATAACGTCTTGTGTTCTTGCTGTTTTGCCATTACGTACAACACATTAAATTGGAAATGCTATTTATTTTTATTTGACATTTGAATGAGTATCTTTGCATTTGAACGGGTTGGGGAGTCTTATGTAGGTGCTGAAATTGATGGTTTGACAAAAGTCAAATAAGACAAAAATTCACACTTGGTTGTGTGTCTGTAAATCAGTGTAGTCGCTCTTTTCATTTTTTGAAAAAAAAAATCTTTTTTCCATTTAATTTAATGGCATTGTCGTTGATTTAAAGAATTTCAGCTCAGCACGTGTTTATCTGTTACATTCTTTTCTGCTTTTATTTTGTTAATGGAAAAATAAAATCGTTTGTTTCTTAAAATCGAAATTCCAATCAAAGGGAAGGAGAGGGGAATCACTGTCATTTCAAACACACTTCAGTTTGATTGCAATATAAGCTGATAGACATTCTTCACTTGAATTTCGATATTATTGCCAAGTCCTAGTCCTATAGACAAATGGGTTATTCAGAAAATCCGGCTCAGTTTGTGAAAATCAACACAAGAAAATGTACAATGGGAAATTTTGCAGCTCGTAAGTTTAATCCTTCAAAATACCATGCAACACTGAAAATTTAAAACTTTGAAATTGAATAAAACAAAAAACATTTTGATGGAACTTTTCAACAACATTAATACATCTGCTATCTCTTCTGTTATGACTGCTCTTAACACTAAGAAATCACTTTGTGAATTGATTAGACAGTGTCTCATTTGCTGCGTTTTATTATCACAATGATCCAGATCAGATCATTGATTTATATGTGAAACAACAACAAATCGAAATCCTACTTTTTACTTGGATCAATTTTTGTGATCCAAATATTAGTTCTTCTTCCGCACACAAGTTGAAATGTCAATAAAAACTGTGCTGCCACTTTCACACATATATTATCCGGGAATGAGATATTTTTAAATTACATAGCAAAAGCTTTTTTCCATTAAAAAACAACAGAATAATCGTTCAACAAAATTATCGTAGGGCAACTCCGATGTAATGACAGAATGAATAAATTTCAAACTGCTGCCAAACGTGACGTAATAAGTAAATTGATGATCCAAAGCTGTTTTATTATCATGATCTGATCCGGATCAGATCATGGTGATAATAGCCGCGTTTTATTATCACCATGATCTGATCCGGATCAGATCATGATAATAAAACAGCTTTGGATCATCAATTTACTTATTACGTCACGTTTGGTAGCAGTTTGAAATTTATTCATTCTGTCAATTACATCGGAGTTGCCCTACGACAATTTTGTTGAACGATTATTCTGTTGTTTTTAAGTGAAAAATCATTTTGCTATGTAATTGAAAAATATCTCATTCCCGGATAATAAATGTGTGAAAGTGGCAGCACCGTTTTTATTGAAAATATACGCCAACATTTCAACTAGAAGGTGGAGTTCTGTCCCCTCTTCTGAGAAACATATTAGTGAACGAACTGCTTACATTCCTGGAAAAAGGAGGCTAGACGCTAGAGAGTGATTGATTATGCTGATAATGTTGCTATTGCCGTCAAATGAAAAAATAATAATCCTAGTACCCTTAGGGAACTCCTTCAAAATGCTTATGAGATGGGCGGCGGATTAGGTACTAACCCTAAAACAAATCACACGAAAATACAAAGTTCCAGAAATTGTAGCTTCTTTAAAGGTAAAGAGCTAACTTTTGCTAATGAAGCTAAATATTTAAGACTTTAACTGTGACAAACTTAGCAGAGTCCAGCGCATAAGCCGGTTCCTAAGAGCCACCTCTTCAGCGGCACTAGACAGTCTTCTTCATTTGACGACACTCGATATTTTCAGTAAATAAGTGGCTGCGAGTACTTGCTTATTTAATTAAGATGGCGCTACAGTCCTTTGTGTGGACTTGGACCTTTGTTAACAGTCTCCACCAGCCAGCCCGGTCCCTAAAGCTAGCTATCTCCAAATTTGCACTCCAAGTTGATTGAAGTTCTCTTCCACTTCGGTGCAGCACTTGAGTCGCTATCTAGTCTACTTTTTCGTCCCTTTGGAATGGTGTCGAAGGCTTTCCGGACCGAAGCATTGGTGTCCATTCGCTTTATGAGACTAAGTCATCTGAGTCGCTGGTCTTTGACCCTTTTAGCTAGGTCCGATGGCATTGTACAGTACAACCTTCTTCTTTTCCATTCTCCATCAATGTACACAGGGATAATCTGAAGAACGTTTTCTCGAAACAGCCTAAGGCCATCCGATTTTGTTTCTGTCCCTGCTTCTGCATCATCAGCAGGACTGGAATGATGAGGGTGTAGTATATGAG
The DNA here is from genome assembly GCA_943590905.1 of Sphaerophoria taeniata. NCBI lineage: Eukaryota > Metazoa > Arthropoda > Insecta > Diptera > Syrphidae > Sphaerophoria > Sphaerophoria taeniata. Next base: position 218,215,675 of record OX016540.1, on the reverse strand, counting down.
GGTGTAGTATAGTTTTACCTTAGTTGTTCGGGAGAGAGCTATAGCACCTAATTGCTTGCTAAAAAACAGCCATTAGCTGGACTTACTCTTCGTCTGGTTGCGGTGCTGGTTTTATTGTCCGTGTTAATTTCTTCCATTCCATTTCATCGGCCAGCCCGAGAAGTTGATTAGACTTTTGGAAGATAGTGCCTCTGGTGCTGACGTTGGAGTTTTGCACTATCTTCTCAAGCACGATGTTTAAGAAATCGCATGACACTGCAAAACCTTGTCTGAATCGTTTTTGACATCGAAAGATTCTCGTTGCCAACCTTTATGGAACAGCGTGAGTTGTCCATCGTCATTCTGTACGAGTGAACGAGTTTTTCTTAGAATGCCAGTACTCGACATACATAAAGAGCTATGTACAGTTATATTGTGCCTTTAAATATATAAAAGAGATCACATAATTTTTTTTCTGGATCGGCCGCAAAGTGAAAATTTGGTCGATGGTAGAATTTCCTAGTCTGAAGCTACATTGATAAGGATCAATCAGATCGTTGTCACATATTACTGCGGAGAGGATCTTATAAGCTGTTAGGTAGGCTGATTCCTCTGTAATGTTCTTCAGGATCGGATAAACAATGCTGCATGCATTCTTCCGAATACGTCTTACAGATTTTTTGGTGCATGCTCCTATATCTAGATCGTTGGCTGCTGCTTTGAACAGCTCGGCAACTAGACCTTCTGCTTCAGCTGCTTTGTTAAATTTCAACCATAAAATTGCAGTTTTCACTTCGTCTAGATCGGGCTTACGGAATTGTTGGCTATAATTGTGTCCAACGAATGGCTATGCTGCCTTACAGCGGAATTCTGTTCGTCGTTGCCGTTTTATAGTTTACAGAAGTGATGTTTCCAAATCCTCAGCATCGACTGCGATTCTATGATATTACCTTGTTCATCATTGCAGGCATCAGTTCTTGCTCGATGACCTTGAGTCAGTTGTTCTTCTATACCGGTAAAACCTCCGAACTTCATTCAGCATCCTCGATCTTACGCTTCTCTTGCTTATTTTTTTTATCCTGAAAAGCAGGCGTTTGTCTCTCCTTTTTTGCGCGTAGAGCTCACGAGAAGCCATAGTCCTTCTTGCTATTCTAGCCGTCCGAAGTCGAATTTTCTTGCAGAATTTCCTTGTTTTGGTCGTTACGGCCTACGTCGAAGTAGCCCGTAGAAAGGTGTTCACCAAGTAGTTCGGTCGAACTTGGAACTGGAGACGCTTTCGTTGATTCTTAAAACGAATTCATCCGCAACCGTCATTAATTGTAATAAGTGCCTTTGTGGGAACACTCTTTCGTTGGGTGGTAATTTAGCAACAGACTTTTCCACATCGACCTGTTGACCATGGGAGGCCGTTCTAAGGCCGCGTTTCCATTTGCAAGAAAACTTCTGCAATAAATGTCCGATAGTCTGTCCGACAGTGAATTGCAAGTGGAAACTACCAAGCAAGTTCTATCGCGACAGTACTTTCATAACTTCTTGCGAGTATTTGCAAGTGCAATTAATTGCTAGTTTAAACACATTTGTATCGACTCGCGACAGTTCTTGCAGCTTATCGAAACAGTTTCGTATATCTCGCGCAAGTAGCTGGTTGACGTCTTTGCCTTATACATACAAAATGAGTAAAATAAAAGGTCGTGAATGGCCTCGCGAAGAAGTTATGCGTTTAATTGAAGTTTACGAGTGTAATCCATGTTTATGGACCCACTTTTAATAGTAAAACTTCCAAATCAATTGCGGTCATGCGAGTGAAATTGAAGTATTGCTGAGCATCTTCTATATTCAATTCATTTAATAAATTATAGAAGGCACTAGCTTCACGTCTTTTTAAAATCCAATCTCGAACCCAAGTTGATCTTTTTTTCTTTTTTAATAATAAAATTATCATCGCAGCTGCTAATCTTTGACGTTTTCTCGCCATGACTTCACAATTTTAAGTAAACAACCAGATTTCTTGCGACATTAATTGCTCTCCTGGTGTAAATACATCTGCAATAAATTGCGACAGTATGTTGCGCGAGCTTCTTGCAAGACATTTATTGCAGAAGAAATTGCAAGAATTCACATGACAATGTAAACGCGACTGCAAGAAACTTCTGCAAGACTTCCGCGAGTTGACTTGCAAGTGGAAACGCGGCCTAAGCGTCATTAGCAATAGTCACCGTAAGCTCGTCGGCCACGTCAAAGCTTATCCCATAAAGGGGATATAAATCTGAATACCTTATTTGGCTTGAAACGTTTGTCATCGATGCCGAAATCGCTCATTGATTTGTAAAGTTCTACCCTCTAGGTCTGCTGTTTTATAGGAAGCTTTAAGTCTATGAACAGAAGCATTGTACGCCTTTATATAGCCACATAAGTAGGTAACCAAGTAAGTCCTCCATATCAGGCCAAGTCTTCATGACTCATGCATCAAAATTTGAATTAAACCAGAAATAATATAAACAATAGTAACCCCGAATGACTAACTGCCAGTTTGATAACCTGTCTGTTATCTCTCTTCAAACATAAAAAGCAAAACCTTCATAATCTCAGACCATTCGAAAATGCACACCTTAATGTCAAATGAGGATACAAAAAATAAGAAATGAAGAGCAAAACCGCATAACCACCAAAAAATTCCCATTGTCTAGCTCCGTTCACTGAGATGTGCCCAGACTGATAGGCCATTAATTGCTCCCCATTGTTACCTGTTTATTCGTCATGGAATAAAAAGAAAATGGAATAAAGTGCCATCAAATTTTGTACAAAAGGTAGACAACATAACTTTGTCAATTGTCAACCGTGAATGCTGAACATGAACAATATGAGATGATTTTCTCCAAAAAATAAGAAAACAAACAAAAAACAGATTTCTTTTGAGAGTGCCAACGACCGAGGACGATGCCGACACAAAGACATTTTTAAAACAAGGACAGAGCATGACAGCAAGGTAGGTATGAGCGCACGTGTAAAAGTTTTCATAATGAAGGAATTAGAATGCACTCTGACACACACACATGTGAACTTGCTTAAGAAATCTCATTTCACTAAAATTAAAAAGACATGACAAAAGACACTTTCTCTACCTCCATCCTGCGGCATGTTACTGATGCAGGCAAGTTTACTTCACAACATGTTTTGAGAGAATGCAAGCACCTTCAAAGAAAACAGCCGCACGGATGCTAGAAATGTCCTTAGTAAGGTATGCAAGTTCCTTGTTCACCACCACCACGAGAAATAGCTTAATAAATCCTTCGTATAGTCTTGCGCTTTCTTACAACCAAAAATGGCATCGAAATCTTTTTGTTAAATCAAAAATTTCCAACTTTTCTGAACTTACACACCCAACCCCCTTCATATCTGTTTCAGCATCATTATTATCAAATCAGCAGCTTCCTCCATTCTGCCTCTCAAGCAGAGGCATCCTTGTACCTACTAACGCATGCCTGACTCACATCCTTTGAATTCTTCTTAACAATACCATTCTTTTTTTCATAGCTACAAGAAACCTTGAATTAGAATGCACATGGTTTTGTTGTTAGCGTTTAGTAGCAGCAGCGTACGAGCGGGTTCACATTCCATAACATAGACCACCAGCACCGCCTGTCAGCAGCGCAAAACCATAGAATTCCAGAATAAAGACATTACGAATTCCATTCTTTCTAAGTTGGTCTTCCTTGATACTCGCTGTCCTTGTGTGTTTGAGGATTCTTGTAACTGGAGGGAGCTTAACTACAGACAAGTGATGGGAGGGGAGGGAACGTTGTTTGAAAATACTTTTCGTCGTTTTTAATAGCAAGGATATGATTTTTCTATAAAAATCTTCTTCCGTCCACAATTTATGCGGTGCGATGTTTTTGGCAGAAAGAATTTTAATGATATGGTTCCATCTTCCTTTCGTCCTCTTATACCCAAATCCTCTACTAGGATCTTCGTTTTTGCAATGTAGGAAATGATGGTCAAAAATTCGAGTGGTATTTTTTTCTTTGGGAAAAGGTTTGGTAATTTATTCTGTTTCACTGCACTTTGGAATAAAATTAAAGCGGTGAGAGTTTTTCAAGGAAATTTATTCGAAATTGAAGAGAATTTTGGTGCTTTACGATATACAGTTTTGAATGGCCAAGTGCCAAGGTCGTCGAATTTATGAATGCCAAAGGAATTAGGAAAACTGTTTTTTGAAGTGGGATTAAGGCCAGGAATTAGGTGATTAGGAAAAGAGAAAAATTCACAACTTGGTGAAAAGTAGAACGGTTGATTCTCCGTTTGAAACTTTGCCAGAAATTGAATTTGATTAATGCTACTTTATCCTTTAAAGGTGAGAGATTACTTCAACAGTGAGTGGAGATGAAACTACTTCAATGGAAAGGTGTTCCTAGAAGGATAAATGAGAAGAAGAGAAGGGGAATGGAGACAACAACATGGTTTCGGAGAATATCTAATACGTTAAACTGAAAACAATGAAGTCTTAGCGTACCGCTTTTGAACCACAATTTAGGCAACTTTAAGACGTCTTTAATAGTGACATAAGATCAAACTGCTTGCATGATACCACATTCGTTAACTTGGCTTAATACAATCGGTTTTGAAAACAACGCACGATGCAATAACTTGTTCTTATTTTTTACTCAGCACTGAGATAGGCTCGTGGATATCCAGGATCAATCCAAAAGAAGAAGAAGAAGGCAGCCACAGAACAAGCAATACGGAAGCGGTCCAGCAATCAACAATAAAAAATAAATAAATAAATAGAGTGGCGCGACAGCTCTTGAAGAGCCAAGGCCTAAGTGCCTTACTCTCATCAACAATTCTCTGAGTGCGTGTGAAGAATTGAGGGGACCTACAATTTAATGCCGATTCCGAATGGCAAAGTTGAGAAGCACTTTTTCATGACAGATTGATACTCTTGGAAGATTTGTCAGGTCTTCGCAAGAGGCAGTACCTACCCGTGAAAGATGACCTGAGTAGGACTCGAACCAACGACGTTCTGCTAAGCAGCCAACGCACTTAGCAACTAAGCTACGGGCAACTGCACAATAAAGGTCAAGGAAAAGCCTTTCCTGGTCGGAGGTACACTTAAAAGTAGTGGATTTCAGAAGGTTCAGAGGCAACTAACTCGTCCACTAAGTAACAAATACACTAGATTGGTACTCGGCAATGGAGAAGTAAAAAACTGATTTTAGCTCGAGATATCACTTCCCCAACGTGATAAGAGCGAAGCCTAGAAGACCAATTAAACGGTTAATGATGGCAAGGTTTACATAAACGTCTATAAGAAGAAACGTCATTATACGTGGGATTCGCTTAAAATTCATAAACGACGTACGAGTTGACTCTAGCCAATCGATGTTTCTTAATAGGAAATTGAGTAGATAAGGTTGTCTTCAGTGAAACTAAAGTACTTGATACTCTATAAGACCATCAAGCCTCATCGTCCCTGTCCACGTGTATGCTGCACCGACGAATACCTCAGAGAAAATGATTTCGCGTCTGCATGTACCCAGCAGCTGCTTAAGGCCAGCAGAACCAACAAAAGTCTTTCAAGGCTCTTTAAATCCAAAAACATTATCATTACTTCAAAACTGTATAAGACAATATTCCCACCAGTACTCACTTGCAGATGCAAAACTTACGTGCTTAGCCAATGGCACTCTGAAATATTAGCCGCGTTCGAGACATTCTTACGGATTGTAGTTGGCCCGTTTGTCACGATTCCGGAGACGAAATAATCACTAGCTATATCAAGTCTATCGAGAAACAGAGTTGATGACAAAAATTAAGCTTAGTAGACTCCGGTGGGCTGGACACCTAGTTTGTATGAACGAAGAGGAACCGGCCGGCCCGGGAAATCCTTTGCGGTTCAATTTATGGTGGGAGACAGTGCGGCTGCCCAAATTTGAGCTGGAAGGATGGCGTCGACCAGGACATCCAAAGCCTTAGAGTGCAGAACTGGATGGCATCGGTCAACAACCGGGATACATGGAAGAATTTGCTGACGGTGGTCCGGATCGGATACCGGTTGTGCAGTAGATGAAGGGGGAAACCTTATTGGCCGAGCGCAGATGATGATTATCCTTAATTGAGACAAAGGTCTAGTCAGAAAAGTAAAGATCCAACTACTTACTAGATGGCTGGTTATCATATAGAGTCGCGTCATGCACAGTCTTCAAATCTTACCGTGTTGGGACGCTGCCAGTATATACGAGGTCTAAGTATATGAAAAGTCAGGGCCGAACGACATAGATGACATAAATGGGCATTTGAGAGCGGTTGAATAACAGGTCTCTGGACCGAAAAGTCTTCGAATCCAACACAGGTTCCATCGCATTGTCGAGGAGTATGTACAGGATATCATCGATTCTAACACACAAACGAATTGGGAATCTAAAATTTAAATCCTGAATAAGTGATAATCAGTGTTTTGGTTCTAAATGTTCTAAAACATCAACGTCATCCTCATTCTATTATATTGTATCACTACAATTGTATGCTTAACGTCAAGTTTACCTCTGCCCCTTCTATTCAAACCAACTGACAATCTTACAATCCTTTTTTGGTACAAATCCTCGCTGTCGCAGTCGCTTGCAGATGCAGAATCAGAAAACAAAAACGAATTTTCTTTTAAGGACACACGCTTCTAAGATAAGCTAAATCTTTTATTTTTTTGTTTTTCTCATCAAGGATGCATAAAAAATATCAAAAAAAAGCACAGAGCGGATTCGAGATTTTAATTAAAATTTAAAAAAACGAACCACATTTTTGAATATGTGTGAGTGTTGCAGAAAGAGAAAAACACAAACAAAAAAGAATTTAATAAAAAGAACCATCCAAGAAGTACAACTTTACAGTTGAAGGACAATTCTTTTTTTTTATCAAAAGATGTAAAAATAGAGGTGAATTTGAATAGCCGCAGCGGTGGAAAAAAGGTGGAAAAGCAATGTCAGCTTTGCCATTTTTTTGTTCGTGTCCTCTTCCCCTTCTTACAAAACTGAGCACCGTGGACATTGTAAGAGTGGGTTGACATCAGAAGACAGAGGACTGAGGGAAAAAAATAATAAAATCATGAATATCTGGGGGGAATGAATGCAAAGCACGACTAAGACACAGTTTTTTTTAGTTCTGGCCTTCAACGACCACTACCCACCATTCCCCTATCAACCGCACGCTTTCACATCACCAGAATCAGATTCACCGAATGGCAGAGCAATAAGTTTCGTGGGAGGATGACTTTGCTTCTTTGAATGTAATCCTCGACCTAGGTTATAATAGGATCAAAATGTATACACAGAGACACACCGCATACAGGCAGGATGAGGAGAGGAGCAAACTAGCGGAATATAATCATCATGTTCTTAGTTTTTCTTCTCTCTCTCTCTCTGCTGTTGTAGTCCTTAAAATAACAGATACACGGCAATAGAATGAAGATGCAGCGGCGGATTTCCTCTTTTTTTGTGGTAAAAAAGCAAACGTCTTTTTCTTCTTCTTTGTCGACGACGACATTGTCGTTGTCGTCATCACATAAAGCTTGCTTATGAGATATATCTCCATCCTCAATTCTCCAGAACTCGGATACACTGAGAGTCAGTCGTCTAAGCATCAGGAGAGACAAGCTTCCGTTTCTTCCGCGATTTGATGTAAGTTAATTTGAAGGATATATTTGGGATTTGCGAAAGGAGTACAAGTTGATGCAATGAAGGATTGTTTCTCCATTGTGTTTAATTATTTGAGTTACTTTTTACTTTTCGTCTTCTTTCCTTGACTTCTGGTGGGGTTTTGTACAGGAAAAAGAAAAGAAGAAAAGTGATGAATAAAGATTAAGATTAAGAATGACTTTTTGATCCTTATTAAGACTTAACATCACAATACTGAGAATTTATCCGGATAATTTAGAAACTGTTGGCTGTTCAGTAATTGGAAGTTGGCGAGAAGGAAAACTGGTGGTCTTTGTTGTTTTTTCTTGGTCGCATGGATTTGTTTGGGTTGCATAGTTACAGTTTCTATTCATACAAAAATCTTTAAACTTTGAGAATATACGTGGTTACTTAACCACTAACGTGTGTTGAAATTACATTAACGAAAAGTTTGGCATTTAACAGTCATCAACGAGTTTTGTGGCAGTCTTGGCTCTCGTAAAACACATATATACTTTTTCCCCATGCAAGTCTCCAGGCCTGGACGGCATACTACCCATCACGCTTCAGAAAGTGCCATTTCCGTCATTTCCATGGCTGGAGATGATCTTTTAAGGATGTCTCTGTCTAAATCGCGTTCTTAATTGGAGACATGTTAGAGTAGTTCTTATTCCGAAGGCTAGCGGGCGAGGTCATGAATCCGTCAAAGGATTTAGACCAATAATGGAGGGCATTCTTGACTACCATATATGGGGCATATGACAAATATCCTCTCGAAAGTTACCAACATACCTATCTTAAGAAAAAGTCTACAGTGACAGCCCTCCATGAGGTAGAGCGTACAGCTGAAATAATAATACATTTTAGAGAATTTACTCTTGCTACCAGCTTTAGAGAGGCTTTCAACACACTGGGGAACTCCCCAAGGAGGTATTCTGTCCCCCTTATTTGGCTTTTAGTCATGAATAAAATTCTTGTTAAACTGGAAAGATGTATTGTGATGGTTGTTGCTTACGCAGATTATTTGGTAGTATTGGTATCAGGAAAGTTCACTTCCGTGATTAGTGAACTGGAAACTTTATACTGAAGAGAGGGTTAAGAAACCCAGCATACGTTTGTATTCCTGCAGTAAAACCTTCGGAAAAAAGTGAGGTTTGCAATCGAAGATGATATTTTGGGCGTACACAGCCGTGGTCCATCCAATCTTAACCTACGGTTCGATTGTATGGTGACCCGCACTAATCAAAGAACAGCTGGTGTTTTCTCACAGGAGCCTTGCACTCTTGTACATCAGATGCCCTCAGCGTTTTTCCTTACCTCTTACCAATCGCCATGCACAGCACATCAAATATCTCGTATTTTGCAGTGCGTTAAGACTTACGGAAACGGATTGTTGTTATTCAAAACCCTACGGTTTTAGTCTTTTCGATAAAAACCGTTTGCTATACTCATACTGTTAAAGTGGGAAAGAAGTGATTGACTCGTCCCACATAATCCTCTTCAACAACAACAACAACATTCCTCTTAATGCTTTGAAGGACATCTTTTCTCGCTGAACCACTCCACAGTTGGAGAAACCTTACCAACTATATCATATCTAAAATGATATGGCCCACCTTCAAGACCCAGGCAAGACATAGCAATGGTCGTTACAAGTTACAACACATACCCGTATTAGCCTGTTGGGGGCACGCAACTGTGCATTCCTCAAAATACTTTCTGTCGTAGATGTAGGGACTAGCGAGAAAAAACATTCCCTATGTAAGTGTCCTGCGATGGCCAAAGTAAGAGCCGAATCATTAGGATAGACCTTTTTCAATGACTAAAACGAGGTTTCGAAAATTTGATTTCTTTTTCTAAGCGTAACAAAAAGGATTTGAGGTGTATTCATACTGATTTGTAACAGTTCCTCTTCGAACTTAAGATCGCTAGCTAGCGTGGTGAAAAATACAGAAGCTTAGAACTTTATATAATCCCTTTTGTGTCGCGGACACAAGTCCATTGCTCTTACGAGGCAACACACACCGAACAAGACACGACACGACAAAAAGTCGTGTCTGTCCGTCGGTTGCAGTAAATACATGGGGTTGTATTATGTATAGGAGCAAACCACACCAAAGAGGACAAAAAGTCCCGGACAAAATGTCGACGCCTAAAAGTACACACCGTCTTATGAAGAACCACACACCAAAGTGAACAAGACAAACAAACAGATTTCGACAAACGGACATGTCGGTTGCTCATAGTTGGATTTGTATTTTATTGCGATATTTCTTGTTGTATTTTGTTCAATTTGGTATGGATGTTGTTGTAATATGGTAAAAAGAATTAAGAAAAAGAAGAATTAAGAAAAACGTAGAGATTTCTTTTGTATGGATGTTTGTGTGGATGTTTTCCTTGTTTGTCCGCTGGCAAAACACACCGAGTGCGACAACGACAAAATGTTTTGTCTGTGTCGTCCTCGGTGTGGGGTGGATTACGACACGACTTTTTGTCTTGCGACAAGCAAACGTTTTGTCCGCTTCGGTTTGTGGTTAGCCTTATAGTCCAGATTCGTTAGTTTATTCTGAGTCAAGTGATCGATTGGGCTATGCTTCAAATTTCAGCTTAAATAGTTACGGGTTTTAATGTCTTGTTTTCTTTGTTTGGGAGCACATTATCCTTGAACTCATTGTTGAAGAATTTTTAAGGCCACAATCAACGACCTATCCTCATCAATTATAAAATAAAATTAACAAGCTTTCATCTTTGCTTTATAGGCTTTACATCTCTACATTTTGCTCTTCCTCAAACCATATCCCTCCACATTAGAATTCTAATAATTCCTGTTTCCCTCATAAAAATGATATTCCATGTCCTTCCTGTAACATAAAATCGACCAAATTCCAATGTTATGTTTAAACCCTGTATCTTTGGGCACGTACACAACGCTTACATGAAAATAGAACATGTTCATGTTCTTCGAATGATAAAGGACATAAATATTTTGAATCTACTATGAAAGGAGTTATTACTTGACAAACGGAGCTTAAATTATGTATTATGTATGTAAATTTCTTGGACCTAAGCCTTTAATATATGAAAATATTGGTAGCAAGGATGTCAGATATTTCTAATTAAATTTCTAAACTATCATCTCCATGCCATACATGACCTTGGGCTCAATAAGGATGTAAGCATGAATAGTATCCACATAACCTATTTGAAATGTAAAATAATTGCAGATTTCACCCCCAGAAGATGACCTTTTAATTTTGGAGTACTTTAAAATTACCTTTAATAAAGTTTTCAAAATTTTTTTTGGAAATTTTCTTCGGCATCCCTCGTTGTAGGGATATGGGATCGGCATTGTTAGAAAATAATAACTGACGTTTTTTTGCGTTCGTCAATTAAATGTTGTTACTCAAAATCATAGCCCTGGAAATATGTTACCTACTTTAAGGTCCGACGCAATACTGTGGTTTTCTTTGAGGAGTTTCGCCATCTTTCACAAGAAGATGTCGTTGCTAAGTACCTCTTTTCAAATGATGATTCCGTTTACCTTCTACCCTTTTGTTTATGAACGTCGTGGGTTCGAGTCCTACTCGTGCAAATAAAGTTTTTATTTCATCTTTCACGGGTGCAGTACCCGTCTTGTCTTGCGAGGAACTGACAAAACTTCCAAGAGTATCAATCTGTCATGAAAAAGTGCTTCTCAGCTTTGCCGTTCGGAATCGGCGTTAAATTGTAGGTTTTTCACACGCACTCAGAGAATTGTTGTTGAGAGTAAGCCACTTATGCTTTGGCTCTTCAAGAGCTGTCACGCCACTCTATTTATTTTTATTCTGTTTATGATCGTTTTCTGAATCCTCTTGGTCCTTGTCTTCCGTTGGCTACACTGAAAAAACAAACGTTCGTTAATATAAGAAACGGCGTTTATTGACTTGTTATTTATTGTCACAACAAAGTTTTTCTTGTCACAATAAACGGTTTATTAAAAAATATGTCAGCGTTTGATAATCGTTTGTTAATACTATTAATGACCATTTATTAAATGAAAAATAAAGCACTTAATCACCGTTTATTAAAATAAGTAACTTTTTTAATTGCTGCAAACATTTCAGTTATTAAAAATAATTAATCGTTTATTGCGATAATAAACAAGATTTTTAAGATGGTTTCTAAAAGATTTTATCCCAACCTTTATCCAATACCACAACCAAATCAAAAATTTACAAGTAGTTGATTATTTTTAATAACTTTATTCACTGAAACAATAAACGTTGGCGATTAAAATAATAAATCGTTTATTGTGGTAATGAGCAAAATTATTAAGAAGGAATCTTAAAGCATTATATCCCAACCATCATTTTCTTGTGATTCTTTGAGTTCACAGATTTTTTTTTCGTTACTGTGCTTGTATAAATACGAATGAATTTGCTTACTTAAATAACAACTCAAGGTGCTAGCAGTTCAAGGAATTTAAGTAATCAAGTAAAAGTAAAAAAGCAAAAGGCGCGCGGCGGTGCATTATGGGAGAGAAAGGGACTGTGTATATCGAGAAAATACACACAATGACACTTGCAGAAGAAACCAAAACAAACATCGATAAATAAGAATAAGAACCAGAGAAGTAAATAGATACATAATTCTCTGATTATTATTATTTTTTTTTTTTTGAGAATCAATAAATTCTCTTTATTGGTGCTAAAAACGGATTAATTAATATAATAAACGAAAATAATAAACGGTTGTTTGTATTAACAAACGGATTTATTAAAATCAATTAACTCTGTTTATGGTGGTTATAAACGAAAATTATTAAGGGTTAGTAATGTTTCCAACCATGGTTTCTGCAGAAATTAAAAAATATCAACGGCCATTTATTGTCACAATAAACCTATTTATTGGACAAATTCCATCACTAAATTAATTGTCCCAATAAACTTTTTGTTTGTATTTACGTACCTTTTTGGTTCAGTGTATCGTAAGGATTTTCTGGATTTCCACCTCAATTATGGAAATCCTTTTTTAATCCAGGACCTCCTTTAACCGGTTTGTTTATAAACAAGGCTTTCCTTGTGGCTTTGACCCCGCGGCACTGCGTATCAGATCAGCAGGGATGTCTGACAGAATACTTTGGTCGAATCTTTATGTGAATTAGACGATTGTAAAAATTCATAAAAATTGCTCCTCTTTCTCGAATAAAATTCTATTCACAATTATTCACACATCGTTCGTTAGTAAGCTTCTTGTAAAAGCGAGTTTCAAATTCCATGCAGAAATTCCCTCCAAAATAGTCGCTTTATCAGCAACGTTATCGAATGACAGTTACCTATCGATTAGCCAATATCAATTCCTGTTAATTCCCAAACAATTTATTTATAGCAGAACCACTTTCGTAGCTGAAACGTACTCTCACTGGTATCAGTAAAAACGCAGCGCTGCTATCACTTTAACTTGTTTTCGCTCTCGAACAGTACAAGCAACAGCTGCTGTTGCTGTCAACAAATCGCTTGTTATCGACTTGTAAGCACTCCGATTTCAAGTACCTAGTTTGCTCGTATTTTTTGTTTACCGTTCATAAAAGTGTTATCTTCATTCAAGCTGTTCTATTAACTCGTGTTGCTCAAACAATATGCCGTCTGTTAGTAAATTTCTCTTCGATGTTGGTAGAACGAAAAGCTTGAATTCCATTTTGGGTAAGTTGCAAATAAATTTTATCTACAAACCCTATCGATAAAAAGAGAACGCAATCGATAACATTTCGACAAGATAATTAAGTGCTTGAAGTCAGTTGCCCCCCCTCATTGACTGTGTTAATTAATTCCAATGGAATAAAAGGCAACTTGACAGCAGTTGTCACAAACCAATATCGTTCAAGGGTCAGGAAGTCAAATTCGTCAATTAAATTCCAAAGTCCTAGAGCATGTCGTCATATCGATCTCAACGAAGCGATATGCGCAGCGATGTCCCCTCAACTTAATTAATTGTAAAATATAAGCAAATCCACAAGAATTCCCCCACCTTCTTATGAGAAAAAAAATTATATTTTCTTGACGAATTCTTGATTTAAATTCACATGGAATTAAGCATCGCCGTGGGTGGTCTGGGTGTGTTCTGGGTTCCCCCTATTTTTCATAGAAGAATTTCGACAGGAAAAAAATTTAATAATAGCTTTAGCCAAAATACTAACAATATAATCCACGAAATTTCATTAAGGGCCACTGTGACTAAGAAAACAGAAGCGGAAAGAAAAAAATCTGACAAATTGGGGAGTGTTATCATTAAAAAAAAAATAAAAGAAATGGTGTAAGTTTGGAATTTTGATTTAATAGAAGGAAATTCTTTGCAAACTTTTTAAATAACACGAAAAGGCGGTGGCGAGCGAACGAAGTAATGATGGAGCTTTTTTTTTGGTTATTTTACTTACCTATCTGTCAGGAGTTCATTTAGGTATTTGTTTGTTTTTTTTTTTTTTTTTATTTACGTGGTTTTCTTGCCTAAGGGGAGGAAGTGCTCGTTGGTTTGTCAACTTCTATGCATATTCATTGTCAAAAACAGGCATAAATATTTTGTTTTCCTTGTTTTTTTTTCAAGAGTGATGTTGTGATTCAAACCTTTAAGCTACGTGTACAGCTTTAAGCTAGCGACTTCACACATCCTCACATAAAATAGTCAAACGGCACGTTAAATCACTCTATCTTTGAAGCGAGTTCACGGGTTCGTGACCTGATATTATGCGGTTATCAATAATTTCCATTAATAGATCAATTATGGCACGAGCTGTGTGACATGTTGCGGCATCTTTTTGAAACCACAGGTACTACACATCATGGTTGTTCAGTTGATGAACAGTTGACGATAAACAGAAACACCGATTGTTTGAGGGAAGAGGCACAATTCTCGCAAACAAACAAAATTTGCCTTAAAGTATAAGAAAACCAACGTTAGCCTCATTTCGGATTCGGAGTGATGTTATGGGAATAACTGTCCCACCATCATAATAAAAGACCTTCTTAACTTTGCTTAACCATTTAAAGTATTTATTGATGACATTAACAATTACTTCAATTACTTGCTTTAATAATTTTAATGTTAAATGTAAAAGTCTTAGCACACCACCGACTAACCTGGCTCACCACTCAATGACGACTGACTAATATTTTCTCCTCATTTTTAAAGTGAAGAGACGATCGCTTCATCTCTTTCGAATTATCTATAGTCGTTTCAGTTTCCAATTATCTGAGCGTTCAGGTGCCTAGAAACCGCCGCCGGCATGTGGAATTCAGTCCGCCACATCACTCCCCCGCCAGTTGAATGCACGGAATCGTATTCAACGATATCTGCTAGGGAGACGAATTGTTCGACCCATCCGAGATCTTGAATCGGGTATCTCGGTCGTGTGGTTATTGGCGAAGGTTACCTTTTTCTTACGACACGGTTCTGACCTAACCTGCTCGTAACTACAATCCTGCGATTCCATAAAACACGGTTTTAAACGATCGATCCCGATTGTCGATGCTTTTCCACTAATACAAATCTTAAATGTTTTCGCGTCGCGGCTGAGTACCTTAAACGGTCCTTCATAAGGTTGTTGCAAGGGTTTTCGTACCGAATCAGTTCTGACAAAAACATGTGAACAATGCTTTAATTCTTTGAAAACAAATGGTTTAAGGTTGCAGTGACGCGTTGGCGCGGCCGGTCGAACGTTTTCGAAGTGACTATATAATTCTTTGACGAACTCTGATTGAGGGACTGTCGACCTGTTACCAACTAGAAAATCTGACGGTAATCGAATATTTTGACCGAAAACTAGTTCTGAGGCACTTGCTCCAAATTCTTCGCGATAAGTTGCTCTTAGGCCCATTAAGACATGTGGTAGCTTCCTGGACCATTGAATGTCATTGTGACACTTAAGCGCTGCTTTCAGAGTACGATGCCAGCGTTCGAGAAATCCATTAGCTTTTGGGTTATATGCCGTAGTACGGTGGTGTTTAATTCCAAGGCAATTACAAAGCTCATTGTATAATCCCGATTCAAATTGAGATCCTTGATCAGACACTATAACTGACGGTACTCCGAAGCGAGCAAACCAATTGGTAAACAGAGCGCTTGCCACTGTTTCCGCCTTAATATCTTGAATTGGAATTGCCTCAGGCCATCGAGTGTACCTATCGATAACCGTTAGAAGGTATCGAAAACCTTCTGAAGGTGACAGAGGCCCTACAAGATCTACATGGATTTCATCGAACCGTTTCGACACTGGAGTAAAATTCCCGATTGGGCTACGGACATGTTTGGAAATTTTCGATTTTTGACAAGCTATACAAGCTCTGGCCCAGTTACGACAATCTCTATTGATACCTGGCCAAACGAATTTTTTGGTAACCGCCTTGACAGATGTTCGAACACCTTGATGAGCCAAACCATGAATTGAATCAAATACCATCTTCCGATAGTCTTTTGGTATGAATGGTCGAGGGCAATTAGTTGAAGTGTCGCATAAGATTGGATCAACCATATGAGGAATGTTAATCCATTCAAATTTTAGTGATGTTGTTTCGGAAGAGCGTATATTATGCAACTCCTGATCATTGCGTTGTGCTTGGGCAATAGCTTGGAAATCGATTTGGGATGGCATTGAAATTTCATCCAATCTCGAAAGTGTGTCAGCCACGATATTTTTATTCCCAGGAATATACTGAATATCAGTTGAAAATTGCCCAATGAAATCAAGATGTCGAAGCTGTCGAGGTGATGCTTTATCCGGTTTTTGCCGAAAAGCAAAAGTGAGAGGCTTATGATCCGTAAAAATAGAGAAAGGATGCGCCTCAAGAAAATAACGGAAATGCTTGATACAAAGGTAAATAGCTAACAGTTCTCTATCATAAGTACTATACTTGCGTTGAGCATTATTGAGTTTTGTCGAATAAAATGAGAGAGGTTGCCATGCATTTTGATTCCACTGTTGCAACACCCCTCCTACTGAAAAATCTGACGCGTCGACACATACCGAATATTTGGCATCGGGAATTGGGAATGATAGAAGTGTGGCTCGACACAGCTCGGCTTTGCACCGTTCAAAAGCGGCGACTGCTTCGGGAGACAAATCAATAGCTGTTTTATCGCTCTTTTTCTTTTTCCCTTTCAGTAACTGTGTTAATGGAAATTGAATTTCAGCCGCCTTAGGAATAAATCGCCTATAAAAATTTAACATTCCTAAAAATCGTCTTAATTCCGAAATGTTTTTAGGGACCTTGACACTGGTGATTGCTTTAACTTTACTCGATGGTGGCTTTATTCCCTCTGCCGATATGAGATGCCCGAGAAAAATTACACTGCTTTTGGCAAAATTGCATTTTTCTGTGTTAATTACAAGTCCGAATTTTTCTAAGCGTTCGAATAAAATCTTTAGATGACCCAAATGTTCGGCTGAGTCTCTTGAGGCCACCAGGATGTCGTCAATATACACAAAACAGAATGGAAGATCTCTAAATATTGAGTGCATAAACCGTTGAAAAGTTTGAGAAGCATTCTTCAAACCGAACGTCATCCTGGTGAACTCAAAAAGACCGAAGGGAGTAGTGATTGCTGTTTTAGGAATATCGGCTTCATCAATAGGTATTTGATGATATGCACGGACTAAGTCAATGGTTGAGAAGACCGATGAACCATGCAACTGATGGGAGAAATCTTGAATGTGCGACACAGGGTAGCTATCAGCCTGAGTGGCTGCGTTAAGCAGACGGTAATCCCCGCATGGTCTCCATTCGCCGTTTTTCTTTAAAACTAAATGCAAAGGTGTTGCCCAAGGGCTGCTGCTTGGCCGGCATATCCCTTGTTGAAGCAAGAAATCGAATTCTTCTTTAGCGGTCTTTAGCTTGTCCGGAGGCAGACGACGTGGCTTGCTTTTGATTGGTCGTGTAGACCCTGTTAGAATCACATGTTTGATATCGTGTTGCACTGGACGTACGAACGCGTTGCCCTTCGACACGATGTTATAACTTTTGATCAATTGATGAATGTCTTCGTCTACTGAGCCTTGAGCTAGGACCGATAGCTTTAGTGTAGAACCTTGTATTACTTTGCCGAAAGAGAGCGATTTGGTGTTAGGATCGACAATACGACTGTTTTTCAAGTCGACCAACAGGCCAAATGTCCGAAGAAAATCAGCACCTAAGATGGGTTTGTTGACATTAGCATAGACGAAAACCCAAGAAAACTTTCGCGTTAGCCCTAGATCTAAAACTAGCCGAGTGCGCCCATAGGTAGACACTCTTGAACCGTTTGCCGCAAAAAGTTGGTCTGACTTGGATCTTTTGTTCTTCATTGCCACCGTCGCAGGTAAAACCGAAACATCCGCACCAGAATCAACTAGAAAACATAGTTTGCTCTTTAAATCCCGAATAAATAGGCGGCAGTTTGAAATAGGCATTCCCGAGTCGCAAGCCGCTAACGACTGGGCCTTGAGTTTTCCGAAAACGCTAGGTTTCGATCCCCAAAGTTACACGGCGGATTGCATCTACGAGCTCGATTGCCATAACGTCGATGATACCAACATAATTGTTGGCCTGATCGATCTCGAGAATTGAAATTCGTGCGCGGAGAAAATGATCTATTTCGCAAAGTCCGTCGGTCCAGCTGTCTACGCAGAGCTGCGATTTCTGATTGTAACTCCTCATAAGGTTGAGCTGGTGCCTGCTGCATGGTTACTGATTGGTTTGCTTCGCGACTATTAGTAGCTACTGTAAAAATTTCTTGACATGTGGGAACTAAATTAACGATTTTATCAGCTTTTTTCGCTAGTTCGTCAAGGTTTTCCATCGAACAAGCTAATATGGCTTGAGCCGTTTGCGGCAGTCGCTGCAACCATAAACTTTTTAAAACTGAATCAGGGAACTGACTTCCCGCTAGTATGCGCATCTCTCTTAAGACCTCGCTAGGTTTCCTATCTCCTAGTGCAGTTTCGTGCAGTAGCTTCTGCAACCGAACCTCTTCAAACTCCGTGAGACGAGAAAGAATCATTAACTTTAGATGTTCGTATAAACCGCTCGCGGGCGGGTTCAAAATTACGTCCCTACAAAGATTTACCGTACGAGTGTCTAAAAACCCGAGTGCCGTGAAAAATTTCGAGCTGTCTGATCTAATTTGTGCTACCGCGAATTGACCTTCCAACACCTTGAACCACACGTCCGGATTATCCGGCCAAAAGGGCATATTTTTGAGAGACAATGCACTTACTTGAGCGTTGGTCTGGCTGCCTACATCACTGGCGGAGCTTGAGGGCGGTCTGAAGTCCCCATTGACCTGCACACTTCCTTCGTTCTGACCGAGTGGGTGAGTCATGTTGTCGTGGGCGTGCTATTGCTTCTATGAAAAACCTAAGAAAACAAAATCCAATTATAAGCAAATTAGCAATAACCATAAGAAAATTATTATTATTTTTCTTTAATCAAATAATTCTAATAACATTAGATTCGGCCAATAAATTATTCAGAATATGATTGGTTATGAGCGAGAAGCGCAAAAAATTTTTTTTTACATATACACAAGACACCAAAGAACAAAATTTAATCGAACAAACAGTTAACATAAAGTGAACGGCATTCTCTATTTCATATGGCGGCACACTCTTAAATAAAAAAAAACAGCTGCAGATGTAAATATTTTCCCGTTGTTGCTGATGCTATATGTTCAAAACGGTACTTTCGTTTGCACTGAACAGAATAGATGTTGCTGATGAAATTGTCACGTTTTTTGCATACAATTGATAAACAGCGTTGATGGTTAATTCTCGTCTCTCTGGCTTTATACTCGTGGTAAAAAAAAAATCTTTGTCCGCAGCGCCTAAGTTTCGTGTGCCTGCATTAAATGTTGCTTGAATGCCGTGATATTGGCAAAAGATCTGCTCCACCACAATTCTCGAATGACTTCGCCGTTAACATCCAGGAATTACGGGATTTTTACTTGGTCTGATGTTGGTGGAGTGGAATTTTGTTGATCGAGTTGTCGGGGTGTGCTTTAATTACGTCGTCGGTCACCACTTATGGGAATAACTGTCCCACCATCATAATAAAAGACCTTCTTATCTTTGCTTAACCATTTAAAGTATTTATTGATGACATTAACAATTACTTCAATTACTTGCTTTAATAATTTTAATGTTAAATGTAAAAGTCTTAGCACACCACCGACTAACCTGGCTCACCACTCAATGACGACTGACTAATATTTTCTCCTCATTTTTAAAGTGAAGAGACGATCGCTTCATCTCTTTCGAATTATCTATAGTCGTTTCAGTTTCCAATTATCTGAGCGTTCAGGTGCCTAGAAACCGCCGCCGGCATGTGGAATTCAGTCCGCCACAATGTGATCGAATAAAAACGGGAAAGAACATCTCACTTATGGCTTTGTTACTGTACAGGGACATTATGCTTTACATTTAATCCTACCCGATGGCGCTATCCAGCTTGGGGACAATATGGGACAATAATCGAGCAACGAAATAAAAGAGCGTTTGGATGCGTTTGGTACGGTGACTTTTCTCCTTCGATCGGTCCCGCCGAAATTGGTTTAACTAGTCTCAATGTGCTCATACGTAGGTTTTAAGTGAGCCTCAACCAGGTGGGTAGCAAAACAGCTACCACGGCGGATAACGTGATAAAAATCCACGATTTTGTATTGGCAAACCAAAAAAAAACCAGAAAATTCACGAGGTAGCTGAAACAGAAGATTGCGTGGTTGAAATCCTGCTCAATTGGTGTCGAAGTATGCTTTTTTTTGCAAACCGAAAACCACTTCACGGCAGTATTTGATACTGTTTAAGCGCATTCCGAAACAGTTTCTGACAGTTGACGAAACATGGATTCATTGGAACACAGAAGAAACCAAGGATCAGTCAAAACAGTGGATTTTAGCCTGCAAATGTCCTCCGGAAAAATCGAAGACCCAGTCGAAACGCAGTTGCCCGTGGCTTAGTTGGTAAGTGCGTTGGCTGCTAAGCAGAACGTAGTTGGTTCGAGTCCTACTCAGGCCAAGTTTTTATTTCATCTTTCACGGGTACTGCCTCTTGCGAAGAATTGACAAAACTTCCAAGAGTATCAATCTGTCATGAAAAAAGTGCTTCTCAACTTTGCCGTTCGGAATCGGCCTTAAATTATTGTAGGTCCCCTCAATTCTTCACACGCACTCAGAGAATTGTTGATGAGTGTAAGCCACTCAGGCCTTGCCTCTTCAAGAGCTGTCGCGCCACTCTATTTATTATTTTTATTTATTTAGTCGAAACGTTTATAGCCACTTTTTTGGTATTCGCAAGAAATGATCAATATCGACATTTCAGCATCATCATCGTTGGCCTGTCCAATGAAGTTTCTCTTTTTATCTGCGTGGCAATCGGGATCCGGTCTGGGTCTCCTTCAACAAGGCCATCCTTCCAACGCAAATTTTGTCTGCAGCGCTATCTATACCTTGAATCTTAACGCAAACGACTTTCCGGGCCGGTTCATCTTCACTCATACGAGCGAGGTGTCAATCCTACCGGAATGTGCCAGCTTAATTTTTGTCATCAAATATGGTTCGCGGTAGAATTGATATAGATATTATATCGTCTTCCTCACAAACGGATTTCTTTCTTTAACGCCAGGTTGAAGAGTAGGCAGGTCAGTCCACCCTGTATCTGGACGAGTCTGGAAAGCAATCCGGATACTTTATTTTGGTTTGAATCGTTGGTCATGGTCATTCTGCATAGTCTTATTAATTTATTTGGGATGCTGTATTCTCTCAAGGTTTTATACGTTCTATCCTGGCTATGCTGTCGTAGGCACCACTTTACCCACCCGAACCATCACACTTCAATCGTCTGAACAAAGCAATGTGGTCAAAGATAAAGTGCCCTATATAGAAGACATAAGATTTCACCAGACTAAGCAACTGCATTTTGCAAAACGCTTGGTTTTGATAGCTGGAAGGCACACAAGTGATACTTGCAGTGTGTCCGACTGCAGTAGTTCAGATCCTTCAAAGATGAAGAGTCCACTTAATAGCCCCATCAACATTAATTTTAAAAATGAAATGACTGCTGGTACCTACTTCCTTTTCCAACGAAATCCATCCCAGTCTCTAAACTTTTTTCTCATAATTGTTGGCGATTAATATCCCCTCCATAAGTGAAAGAAAAGACTTGGTTAAAAAAACAATAAATATATCATCTTATCAAAACCCATTTCATTCCCAAGATTGTACTTTTTGGCCCCATTACATCAAAAATTATGTGGGCACTTTTTTCCACTCACCTACTAAGGTACCAGTGCTAACCTATGAACGATCCAACATTATTTTGATTTATTTAGCGCCATTTATTATCTCCCCCTTTACATTAAAACTCTGTTCTATCTGATAAATCAAATAGTTTACTAATTTATCTCTTTTCTTTCTCTTCTTTCGTTCCAGGTATGTGTGTGTTTATATTGAAGCTATAACTAAAACCAAAACGAATAAATTGTAAGTAATTCATAGAAATCAATTACTATTTCGATTGTGATTGATATAAAGTGATGATAAGAAATTATCAAAAAATAAACAACCGGAAGCGAGACGACTCTAAATGTCGAAACCGTCAGTTGTAAAGTTCCAAATGACACCGACATTTGGCTTTGATTTCATTTCATATCACAAGAAAGAACAATGCTGACCATCATCTGTCAAATTGTGCAGATGACGACCAAACATATAAAACATATCAAATTGAATGAAAAATGAATGCCACTTAAAGTACCGTTAGCTTTTAAAAGGCTTTTTCCTTTTATCTGCTGTTTATCATCATCAAGGATGGATCCTTCTCGCTTCTAAATATATCCCTTCTCATGAAACTTAAAGTTATTGTATCAAATTGGCAACACTGGTCATGGTCAGTAGAGTGCTCCAACTCTACCCCTTGAGCACATTTCAAAAACTTTTGTTTTCTTTTTTTTGTGATTCTACTTTTCTCCGCTTGAAGTTCACGTTGGTTATGAGAGAACTAAAAAATACCGAAGATAACTCACAAAAAAGTTTTAACTACCAGGATACGACACATACAGGATGTCTTTTGTCCTTATGTCTTCCAAAATGAAGCTGATGTTGATGGCACACATATACGCCTTGTGTACGTTACGTGCGGTGTGATAGTGATGATGAGGATGATTTTTGTTCGACGATGATGCTGATGACGTTCCTTAAGTTCTTTTCTTCTTTGTACCCTTGTTGTTGTTGGAAGGCGGAATCGTCCTTGATGTTTTTCTGATGTTCTCCGTTGGGCCATTGCTGGTGGTGTGTCGTCAATTTCTATTTTTGTTAACGGTTTTTAGGTAATCAGAGTGCAATGAGTTAGAAAAAAACTAAAACTATAACAAAAAAGGATACGTTTCCTTTTTTCCCGGCAAAGGGATGAGAAAAAAACTTTTATTAAACGGGTCCTTAATAAAAAATGTTTGCGATTGATAGTGTCATTCATCTTCAGTACGTAAACACATCACATAAGGGAGATCAAAAGTTTGGCTTTTTGGTATGCCCCGCACATTTCCTGTACCCATAATGTGAGTCCTTTTAAGTTTTTCTTCTACATGGTTGTCTTGTCACAACGGGTTTAGAGGACAGCAACTACTCTTTATGTAGTTTTGCGCGCCTGGGTGTTGTCAAATCATCAAGGATACAAAAATATCGTCAGAAAGGGATGATTTCTATCTTCTATCGTTTGTTATGCAAGTGACATTTTTTTGCTATCAAAACTTTTTTTTTTGAAAAGAACAAAAAGGAGGATATCTTAGATTCTGGATGGGTTTCTATTTTATGTAGGTACAAGTATCAGTATCGAAAGTAAATCCAATTTAACGAGGGATAGGCTTTGGAATTAATTTCGTTTGTAGTTTATCGTAAAAGAAGGGTTATAGGGTGTGATGGTCAATAAATACAATATCTGAATCTGTATGTAGTAAAACGGCGATAAGGAAAAGAGGAAGATTTGTTTGCTTTATCTATTTGGTATTTGTGATAAAATTGAAGGAGTAAGCGTGAGAATGGTTATTTTTGTGACGTTTGCCGAATTTTCAACAAAAGCAATCGGAAGAGGGCTTATATAGTAAAATGCTGGTTTTAGTAGGGTCACTATGCTCTCTATGGTTAAGACAACTTGTCAAACACACATGAATCAGAGTTTGTTCCTCATGATAAAGTTCGGATTTTCGTTTATGTTATCATCACTACGTCAACGTTAGTATGAATTTTCAAGCTTTTGACTTGACGTTGGCGTTTTGCAACAACCCCGATTGTTGGCCGGCCTAGGACGCCATCCAGTTTCGCACTTTAAAGCTTAAGGAGTCCTGGTCTACTTGCTTGTCTTCTATTAATGGTTGTTTTTTTTAGAGGTATAGAACTTTAAATTGCAATAAAACAACGATGGAATATTCGATTGACATGATTTTTTATTTATTAGAAAGATAATCTTGTGGCATTACATTTTAAATATGATTTCTGGTATATTACTGCCACGGCTGGCTCGGATGTAGTTCAATCTGGACGTCCAATTTTCGATGACTTTTTCCAACATTTGTGGCCGTATACCGGCAATAACAGCAATAACACGACAAATGTTGTCTTCCAAATGGTCAAGCGTTTTAAATAACCCCACAGAAAATAGTCTAGCGGTGTTAAATCACAAGATATTGGAGGCCAATTCACAGGTCCAAAACGTGAAATTAGGCGGTCACCAAATGTGTCTTTCAATGAATCGATTGTGGCACGAGCTGTGTGACATGTTGTGCCATCTTTGTT
This sequence comes from Sphaerophoria taeniata, assembly GCA_943590905.1. Lineage (NCBI taxonomy): Eukaryota > Metazoa > Arthropoda > Insecta > Diptera > Syrphidae > Sphaerophoria > Sphaerophoria taeniata. Next base: position 218,191,244 of record OX016540.1, on the reverse strand, counting down.
GGAACTACAGCTCCTGGACATCATGATTGTTCAATTCAGGAATGAAAAAGTTGGTAATCATTGCTCTATACCAATCACCATTGACTGTAACGTTGTGGCCATCATCGTTTTTGAAGAAGTACGAACCAATGATTCCACCAGCCCATAAAGCGCACCACACAGTCAGTTTTTATGGATGTAACTGTGTTTCGATATACACTTGAGGATTAGCTTCATTCCTAATGCGGCAGTTTTGTTTGTTGACGTAGCCATTCAACCAGAAGTGCGCTTCATCGTTAAACAAAATTCTCTTATGAAAATCGGGAACAACGGCCATCTCGTTTTGGGCCCATTCGACGAATCTACGCCTTGCTTGATGATCGTTTGGCTTCAATTCTTGCACGAGTTGGATTTTGTAAACACGCAAACCAAGATCCTTCAGTAAAATATTCCATAAAGTGGATGGACACAGATCCAATTCCTGTGCTCGATGACGGATGGACTCATTTGGGTCTTCTTCAATGCTACGCTATACAGTAGCAGTAGCTTCTTTTGTACGCACCGTACGGCTTCTCTTGAGATGCGAGTTATTAATTAGAGTAAACGTGGTGCGAAAACATCCATGGTCAATCGAATTAACTGCTTTGATGGACGATTTTGTCAACGATAAAATGGACGTAGTACCCAATATGCAGCAGTTTTTGTGACAGTTCCGAACGACTGAGTTGAGAAGCACTTTTCCCCGACAAATGATTCTCTTGGAAACTTTGTCAATCAAGACGATTGTCTCCTCAGAAATTACACAACGTGTTTTTGTCAACTTTAGAATCTCAACTCAACATCATAGCCAAGGTGTCTGGTTTAGGATGTGTTGAGAGTCCTACGACTAGATGCTGGCTTAACTGCTTTCTGTCCACAAGAACAGGAAACCCGCATTATTTGTCCAAGTCAAACACTTCAACATACATAACACACAAAAAAACACATAAATGTTACGTATACGCCACCGTGCATCATATCTCTGAAAGAGTTTTGCTCCATTGAACATTGCTTATGATGTGATTGCAATGACGTTGAAGATATCGTCTTCACTGTTTCCAGTGATTTCCTTTGGCCAAATATCTGCTTTACAAGACACTATTATTTGCATGGTCGACAATTATTTGCGCAATATCCTTCTAATTTCTATTTGGCAAAGTGTATAAGGCCTTCCTCGAGTGGCTCTTAGAATCAATAACAAGTTCAGTGTAACCCAGTGCCCCTATCAATATCAGTTAACAGTGTACTTTAGCGTCTGTTTTGTAGCCTTGAAAGTACACACAGTGGGTCTGCTTACCTTCCAGTCGACATGATGCAGAAATGTATTTATCTTGTTAATTCGGATTGCAAAGGAAATTCAAATAATTATTTTGCAACAATAGATATTTGGTATTTCTTGAAGCGTGTTTTTGTTCGTAATAATTAAATGAAAGCCAACGGTTTCAATAAACGCATTATGCATACTTGCACATCTGCGCCATCATAATGAGTTTCCTTGTATCTTTGAATAGCGTTGCTTTGTCGGAATGTATGTATTCCTTTGCAACATCTCTCTCGAACATGTCTGAGATACTTGCTTCGATAACATTGTCAAGAGAATGAGGAATATAGTGAGATATTCTGTACAAACAAGGAAACAGGAGTTAGTAGTTCATAGTCAATGAATGAAAGAAATTGCATATAAAAGTTCAATTGGAGCTCTTGCGGTGTCTTATTGAATGTAACAGATTTTTTCTAGCGTGGATTTGTTTAATCTCTTGTGGATCCTTTCAAAATGATTCATATTTGATTGATTGTAGGGACTCTTAATAACGCTGGGGAATTTGAAAAATTGCATCAAGGGATTTCAAGATTTAACAATGTGGCCTTGCTCCAGAAGTAATGTAGTCGAATGAGCAGACACATTTTATTTGGATTCAAACATAACTCCTAAGTCAGATCATTTCTGCTTTAAAGTTTGTAACCGAGTCTGTAATTTAAACACAAGAATTATTGCATCTAGAAAAACATACTGTCCTATAATTTTTGTTGTTACGGTTTTACATTTGAATCTGCACGAATTGCTAACTTTTTCCAAATTTTGTTGAACATTATTCGCACCCTGAAAATTCGCATTTGAAAATTTTCAAATCGTCGGCAAATGAAAGGCCATTGGTAAAACGGTAAAAAAGCAATGGTCCAAGATGACTGCCTTGCGGAACATTCAAAATTCGCATAAGAAAGATGTTCAATTGTTGGGAACGACGAATAGTTGAGGTTGACGACTCTTCTACCACTCTATTGGGAAGAACAGCAATGTTTTCTGCAGAACAAATTGGTCGAGCAGAGAGGTTTTCACATTTCCTATAGACCCGACTTGCTCCCGAATTTGGTCGATTTCGCCGACCAATTCCACGAAATGCATTTTCATTTGAAGGTCCATGTTCGTAAAAGGCTTCAAGAATCTTAACGGACTTCTCAATTGGGTTTATCAGTATACATCTATACAAAGAAATGTCAAATTAAGTTCGGAAAAAAATGTTAACTTGAGTTGTGATTGTGACTCACAATCGGTCGCCTTAGCCTTATAGTGGCAGACGAACGTAAGTAAGAGTAAGAGTCGATTATTATCGATTTTGTGATTGGTGATAGGTGTAGAGTTTGTTGAGTTAGGCCTTGTTGATGCAGATTTAAGAAACTTGACTCTACATGACATCTGACAGTTCAGGTCATGTAGTCTTTATGGGCACAAGTAGGACTCGAACCCACGACGACGCGACGTTCTGCTTAGTAGCCAATGCACCTAACCACTAAGCCACATCTATATAAATGTAAATAAAAATCTCATGCAAATTCCGTTGAGGACCCATTACTTTTGTTCTAGTGAGTGGAGTGTTTGGCACCAAATTTTCGGATAATGGGGTAGATGGGCTTAAAGGAATTTGTATAAAATCGGTCAAGCCGTTTATCAGATATGACCAGGCTAGCGGATAGTGGGGTAGCGGGGTAGTGAGTAGAGGATAGCGTGGTGGTGGGTAGCAGGTAGTGGGTAGTGGTTAGCGTGTAGAAATAGTGGGTTGCTGGTAGCGAGAAGCGTGTAATGGGTAGTGGGGTAGCGGGCAGAGGGTAGCAGGTAGTGTTGTGATGCTTTTTATTTATAGCTGGGGTAATAACTCAGTCTGTCCAAGATTTGTTTAAGAAACATCAAAAACTTAACAGTTTAGGCAGTCTTTCAATATAATATTTCTTATTTCAATATATATTTTTACAAACGAATGCCTTATAATTACCTAAGATATCTTAACAACTTAATGGGATAGGTTCCCCGGCCGATGAAAGCACAATTAGTGTTTTCTAGCCCTTACTAGAGAATCACCTCTTACCCTTACTGGTGTGCTAGATGAAATGCTAATGAATTTTATATCTATATTTGGCACTTTAGCTGCACAACCGCACTTCCTAAGGTAATTGAAGACATAAGAGTTGAACTTGACAAAGGCGACGTAACATTCTTAGTCCTTTTAGATTTTTCCAAGGCTTTTGACATGGTAAATCATTCCGTTCTCCTGCATAAATTACGTGAGAGGTTTAATATATCTTCCGACGCTATTAAACTCATTTCATCTTTTCTTAGCCATACGAAGCAGGCCGTAAGTGTGAATAACAATGTGTCAAAGTTTCTTCTTGTACAACAAGGAGTTCCTCAAGGATCAATTTTGTCGCCACTTTTATTCTCTCTGTACATTAACGAAATAGCGTACATTATAACTCGGGCCTCCAAGCACTTTTATGCAGATGACATCCAAGTTTATCGAAGCTGTCCTTTAGGTCTTATCGAAGATTGTGCTTCAATTCTTAACCTAGAGCTAAGCAGGATACACAATTGGGCTTCGTGCAATGGCCTAGTTCTCAACCCAAATAAATGTAAATGCTTAGGCCTCGGCCACGCAGTAAGCGGGCGAGCGGCTAAGCGGCTGAGCGGCTAGCGGCTGAGCGGCAGCTCTAAGCGACGTATGGCCAGGCACTGAGCGACTGCTTTTGAGCGATTAGTAGTTAAAATGCCGTTGTCAAGAACAGTTCGCCGTATTTTACTGTCGGAAAATCGTTTGTATGTGGACAAATTACTTAAACGTATAAAAAAAAGAAGACGATTTGGTGTTCATCCGATTAACCAATTAAGATCGGAGTTTGGAGAATTTAGTCATTTATTTTTGAATCTACGAAAATTTCCAGATAGATTCTGGCAATATCTACGTATGTCTATCGAATCTTTTGATTTGCTGCTTGAAAAAGTGCGTCCTAGATTAATAAAACAAAGAATTGCTATTTCTCCAGAGCAGAGATTGGCTTTAACTTTAAGGTATGTACATTTATTGTTACACTAGCTGACCCTGCAGACTTCGTACTGCCCCAATCGATAATCGATAACCCTCTTCCTCTATCGTTTGCATTGTTTTTTTGTTAATTCGTATGTATGGATCCGTCTTTAAACAAATAAGCGATATCAAAAAAACAAAACAAAATGGTAAGTATACGCCCCGTTGCCTGCAGTGCACGGATTTCCTCCTCATGTTGCTGTTGTGTAAACATTTCGAGTTCTTCGACCCTAATTGTTGCGTATAAAACACATTGACCATGATATTGAATGGAAAAATGATTTTTTATGATTGCTCTGAGAGTTACTGTTATGGAGCAATACAGCAAAATAATTTTTTTACATTAAAAATATCAGTGTTTCAAAAAAAAAAAAACCAAAATCACGAATTCTCTATTTTCACATTGTTTAAAACCCATTCAAAATTTGACTTGGGATTTTCTTGCTCTTCTGGAGTTTTCCATTTTGCCACTCATTTTACTACATCTAATGCATTTCATATGAAAGAGTGTTTTTGAGATTTTTGTTTAGCCCATTTTTTTTTTTGCATTTCAAATTTTCCATTTTTCCCATTTTTTGTTTCCTTTTCTTGCTTTCCAGATCCCCATCACAAATTTTCCAGTTTCCCTTTGTAAACCAATGAGTTTTCCGAGTTCCTTTCGAAAACCCATTTTGAAATTTTCCAGTTTTCCATTTGAAATTTTCCAGTTTTCCATTTGAAAATCAATGCATCCACAATTTCATGCAATTTCCCATTTGAAAACCAATGAGTTTTCCGAGTTTTTCATCAAGAACTTTCTATTTTTCGTTAAGATTCAATACTTGCCGCTCAGAACATTACTAAAAATTAAAACAGGTTTGGTTGCTGAGCGGCGCCGCTTAGCCGCTTAGGAATTTGTTTCGCCGCTCGCTCATAACGTGGCCGCTTCTATGTGATTTCATATGTTTTATATTTTTTTTTCCGCTCAGCCGCTCGCCCGCTTACTGCGTGGCCGAGGCCTTAGTCATCTCTAAGAAAGAACTAGATATCTCATACTTCCCCTCCATTATTCTGAACGGAACCGCACTAGAATTCGTCAACTCATCTAGAAATCTCGGAGTAGTATTTAACAGAACCTTGACATGGAATGACCATATCAATTCATTAGTGGGTAAGACTTATGGGACGTTAAGACAACTGTGGACTGCTCAAGAATTTACACCTCTTCAAACGAGAATAATGCTCGCTAAGACCCTGGTGATACCGGTACTTACATATGGTTGCGAAATTTTTTATAACTGCGACTCCATTAGTAAAAATAAATTAAGAGTTGCCTTTAATAGTACCATACGATACATTTACGGATTAAGAAGGTATGATCACGTCTCACATCTGCAACAGAGCCTCCTCAAAATGCCTTTTGATAATTTCATCAAGTTTCGAACTTTAATTCTCTTCTTTAAAATCTTAAAACTACATCAACCGGACTATCTGTTTGAAAAAATCCGGATGTCAACGTCCAATAGGTCTGTAAATGTAATACTACCACGCTTTTCTTGTCTGACCTCCGAAAGACAATTCTTTGGAGCTGCATGTCGCCTCTGGAACTCACTCCCCTCGAATTTGCGAGACATCAGTAACCTGCACACATTTCAACATAAACTTAATATCTTCTTCTCCAATCAAAGCAACTAACTTCTTCAACTTCCATCCACTATATTCTTTATCTAGAACTCTTTCTTCCTCCTTTTCCGCTGTTTTTCTTTCTCTTTCATATTGTTCAACTATTATTTCTTATTATTGTTTTATTGATACGTTTTTAATTAAAATTATTATTTTTCTCATTATTTTATATTTTTTGTATTATCATTGTACTTCTTAATTTAAATGTTATCCACAAACTTTCACTAACTTATAAGATTATATTATCTTAATGTGTAAGTGTATACCGAAAATAAATAAACATAAACATAAACATAATGAATGTGAATCGAAATACTATAAATAAACTACATCAAAAGGATTTTCTAATTTCGCTTCATATTTCTAATTTTGCTTAAATGTTGTTTATTGTTGTCGTTGACGACGCGACGGCGCTGCGGCAGTTGTGTGATTATTTTGGATTGTGTTTGAATACGTTTAACTTCGTTACAGTGTGTAACAAAAGTTATAGGTCTTTTATTTATCGACTGAAGTAGTACGAAGTCTGGTGGGATAGCATTCAGAGAAAACTAGACGTTCAATTCCGGCCATCAGAAAAGTTTTGTTTGTGATTAGATTTACAAGTTTATACTTCTTTAACCAAATGATTGGACCAGAGTCTCATCAAACAAGCGACCGTGTCCGCAGCAAGCTGTCTGCGAAATCGTTTGTAATTCTCTGTCGACCTTCGAGTTTGGATTCGAAACATTTCCAGGCCGGAAAACTCTTAATTTTTCATTAATCAAATATGCTTTCCTCCATCTTGTAGAAGAGAGCCATTTTTTTTTGTCATGACGAATGCAAGATGAACCGGAAACTGAAGACTATATACAAGTGTTTATAAGTCCTTATGATGAAGAATATCCTCGATGTCCTATATCTTGCTAAAACTCTAAAAAGAGCAGCCAGTTTAAACAAGTTTACTACTAGACTGATCTTCAAATATGTCGCAGAAGGGCTACAATGTTCTCTTTGGTATTAATCACGCTTGCATAACTGTAAACGCTATCGGTGATTCAAACACAGTGATTGTGTTTGCAAAAGAGATATGCCTTTCAGAGGGATACGACGTCTACTTTTTGTTCAAAATGATATTCAATTTCACAAAATGTTAAGCTCTCATTGCTTCTTGCTCCACTATACATCTACTCCCTGTTATTTTGTGTTTATGTTGTAGGCTTTTTCCATTGTTTTCCTCCAGACCGTGAAACCTTTTCTGTAAAAACAATATTCTAAAAACCACAAAAATATTTCGTTATGAAATTTTCGGTTCATATCATTTCTTTTAAAATCCAAGCAACGAAAACCGTATCCATTTCCTTATCCGTGTTTAAAAGTTTCTCAAACAAAATACGTAAGCCTCCATCAAAACTCCAAGGATTCTAATATTTCCACTTTTACTGATTGCAGTGAGTACTCAAATTACCCACTCCACCCGCAGTTGCTGATTTTTTTGTTATTGTTATTTTGAGGTCTCTTCTTTTCTCGCACGCATGATGAATTATTCCTGCTTCTCCATAAAAAAAAATTTATTCTCAGAGGATTCGCGCTGACAAGGACTACCACGAACGACGACGCACGGTGACGAGTACTGCTGCTTTTATCTGCAGCACTGCCATTATCTACCTTGTTCTGAAAATTCCGTGAAGTGCATAAATAAAATTCCTCAGCGCTTAGACATTACGAAAAAAATGCAAACTGAAGACAAAAAAAGCAAACTCGCTATCTATAGAACCAGCTAAGCACTCGCCTCAACTAGCAGAGCACTTAAATGTCAAGGCCTTTCTGTGTTCAGTCCAATGCAATCGAGAAATTAAAAATCGATAATGGTTGCATGATTCTTGATTTTTTGCAGCTCTTTCTCTATTCCTCGAAGTCTTCGTCGTTTGGTTTGTTTGATGGGAAAAATGGCTTCCAAAAAAAAAAAAAAATTGGAAAACAAAAAACCCATAAGACTACCTACACATCCTCATCAGACTAATGGAATTCGGATCGAAATTTAGTTGTTCGTTGTTTGATTTTATCATTGAACACACAGTCCTGCACAAGCAGATTGAGAGGCCTCAATGTGTGCTGGGATGGGCGGACGCTGACAGGGATGGGATGAAGTGTTTTCCGAATCACTTTTGAGTGATTTTTTGGGTCACGCAAACGATGGAGACTTTGTTTTTTTGTTTTTTCCAAACCCAACTTTGTCTGGCACTATCCTTTTTTTCCTCCGAGGTCGCCATTCGGATATATCACAGTAAATCACAGTAAATCAACAGCGAACCGTAAAAAAGCTTTAAAAAGTTGAAAGTTAATCTTTCCATCAATCTTGATGCGTGCAAAGGGAGGATCACACTTAGTACATGATGGTCCTTTTTTTAAACTTAAGCCCAAGTATCTCAAATATTTATTTTTTTTTTCATCTCGATTTTCCATGGTCATTAGATGACGTTTTAATCTCGAGAATTTGTCGGCTGCTGAACAAAAAAGTTTAATTAATAAAATATTAAAAACTTTTCTTGAATGTTTGTTTATCGTTTTTGCAGAATTTCACAGAGAAAAGAGAATTGAAATAAGATTGTTGAGTATTTTGTGCCTGAAGTCATCAATTTTATTCGAAAGTTTTGCTGAGACTTTTTGAGGAGGGGGTTGTTTCAATTTTTTTGCTGTTGTGCATTATTCGAAGTATTTAAAAACGATGCCTTAAGACTTGATTGTTTTTCTTTTGAAAACAGATTGAAGATTTCAGCGAAAGTCAACAAAATATATTGAAGAGTTATTTGGGTCTCGTAAACAAAGTCTCAGAAGTGGGAAAGAATTTAATATTCAATTCGAAGGATTTTAAAGATATTGTGAAAGAAAGTATTTTTACAATGAAAAATTGAACAGTTAACAAGGATTAATATTTATAGTTTGTTAATTGAATAATTTTTCGATTATGGGCTTGGTATTTGAAAAACAGAAAACTCAAGACTCTGCTGGTTCAGGGGTACATTTGTTGATCACTGGGAATAGAAATAAAACAATAAATTTAATAAAACCAGTTGTTTGATGCAAGATGAACCACTCATCAATTCACGGTGCCCTATATGTTCATTGTAATCTCCTTCTTTTAGAAAGGAAGCTTTGATGCTCCTAAAACTACTTGTTAACAACAAACTGCCTTTGATCTTATAGTCTCACTGGCTAGGGCCTTGATAGCGGCCTGGCTGTCCACGAAAAATGTAGTCTCCAAGAAGTTTAGTTTTTCTAGGTGTACCAGTTCTGCTTGTTTTTCTATGGCACAATTCTAAGCCTGAAGGGCACTATCTTCATCTGGGAGTTTAATAATTCTCTTATATTAAGAGACTGGCAAAATACCCCCTGTTCCTAATTCCATTTTTCAACCGTCAGTGTAGAATTAGGGTCCCAACCTTGTCTTTCTGGTATCAAAAAAGAAAAGTTCTTATTGAATTCTAGAAAATCAATATCGGGGTTAACCCCGAGCCTATTCTTAGTTGCCCAAGAAGATAATTCTTTGAGTGCGTTTTCCATAATGTTATCGATGGTGGTAAGATACTAAGCTGATATGAAAACCAGCGTTAAACCTTTCCCAACTGTCGCAATATGCTTTTTAGGATGTGATATCCATTTCTGGTTATCATCCCACCATTGTCGTTTGATGAGAGCGTAATGGAGAACATAGTTTGTATGATTCTTCTTTGGACAATTCATCGAACAACCTACTTCGGTCAATTCGTGATCCATGCTCGTAAAAATGTTTCGGTGAATTCTATGAGTGATATCAGGAGTTCGCTTGATGATTTTGTCTTTACTGTAATGTTTGCTCATGAGTTCCTTGTTTTACTAAAATTTAAAAGTTTACTTACTAACGACAATTCAATTCACGTTGGAAGAAGGCTTAAGCCATCATGAAACTCCAGCCAGTTTGATTCTTAGCTAGCTAGCTCGCTCCTCGCTCGCTCATCTACCACCACAGTGTTCCACTGAGTAAAGGCCTTTCTTTGTAGAACGACTAGGGGTCATTCAATCAAGTTGATGAGCATTGATCTTTCTGGTTAAGTAGCTTAAGCTGTGTAGCGCTTACAGTTTTTGGCAATTTTTTGTTTGAAAAAAAAAAGAAGAGAAAACTCACATAGAGGCATTGATGCCTTTGTCACCATTTGTGCATGCCTTTGCTTAATGCAAAAATACAAAAAAAAGAAGTACATTTTTTTCAGATAGAGGAATCATACTACTTTTTCAGACTCGTAGACTCGTCGAGCTCCCGTCAGCTAATTAGTACCTTAAACCGTCTACAACAGGCTCTTCTGTCCTCGCAATCCGTCTTCCTTCTTCTTTATTAAGAAGTTTGATACCTGTAATGTACCTTAGAATGTTCGTTTCTTTTGTTTTTTATATAAACACGCTAAAAAGGCTACACTCTTTTTATGCCAAGGTACATTACGAGAATAAGAAAGGGAGGATAGGGTGTTAAAGGAGGTGTCGGTGTACAATGGTCTTGAATTTATCAATATTGCAATGTACGGGAAAAACAGAGCTCGGTAAACCATTCCACATTAACAGTACGACCAAATTTTGGCTAGAGGACATACTGATGGACATTTTTGGAGGCACGAGTATTACGGTTGAATATCCGCAGGGAGGAATGTTACTGGTTTTTTCAGTAGAACATCAAAGGGTAGTGCATGACATGGCGTCTGTGTTGAAACGAAATTTTCCCAAAGATGGTATCAATCATTTTAACGCTCTGTTTTGTATAATGTCCAAGAGGATTAAGTGCGTTTTTGGAGCACCAGACCAGAGGTGGGATATGTACTCAAGCTTTTAAATATGATAGCCTGATGAGAGCGGGAGAGAAATGTCTTTTTTTTGACTTAAAAGACCTAAACATGTTGCTACAGCGAAACAAGTGAGTGCATTTGAACTTTCATACACATTAATGAAAAGGAGAAAGAGTGCCGGAGATAATACGGATCCCTGAGGCACACCAGCGTTTATAAAGTGTCAATCACACTTGAACCCGTCTATTACGTCTTGTACAAAATTGACTCTAAGGAAATTTCTAATCTAACGAAGAAGGGATTAATCAATTAATAATGCAGGCATTAATCGATATAATTGGGTCTGCCTTGGTCGATTGAGCTGAGTGTCTAAGGACATGTGGTATCCTGACTTTGAAGTTTAGTTGTGACATTCCCAGCTCTACATCCATTTTATTTCAATGCAATGTTTAAAAGAAAAGACAAGACGCTTGATTTATTTATTCATCACTTTAAAATTCAAACCATCGAGACCTTTTCCTCATTCACACCAACCAACTCAATATCCACACAAAAAACTGAACAATGCCACTTTCGCCATAACTGCAATTTTTATTGAATTTCTCTTAGGCGTAAATGTTGAGAGCAAGTCTACAGACCAATTGAAGCTCATATTGTGACACAAAGTTCTTTGTCTTTCATATCGTTTTTGAGTTTTTTTTTAGCGGTATTTCGTACATAAGGTGAGCGACCCTTAGAAAAAAATTATAAATATTTTAAGACCCAAGTTCCGAGAAACACCATTCCACAGATCAAAAAGTGGAATGGGCACGTTCCTTTCTTCCTCCTCATTTAGCATAGCAAGACCCTTGAATTTATTTATGGTTCGCTTTTCCAAGAGTATAGGTATCTAAGTGCGTACCTATAATTATCATCAAAGGGTTCCAAGTGAAAAATCAACCCTTAAATTAATTTTTTGTGGTTTAACCGCTTTTAAATAGCAAGAAAAATATTGAAAGTAAGACATAAAAACAATTTTGTTACTTCAACAAAAAAGAAAAAAGAAAACAGCGACCTTTAAAATAATTTGTTGACCTTTTACTCTTAATGGCTTCCTTCGATATAGACCACATCCAATCCACCAAAAATATAATTATACAAAACGATAAATAAAAATATTCTCCTATCATCATCTAAGTATACCTCCATTGCGACCGCAAACCAACATTTAAACCAATCAAGAAGGATTAGGGTCTGGCAGGACTAAGGAAAAAAAGGGGGGAATCCAAAATGTTGCATAATCATTATTTTACCATTTTTAAGGATTATTTTTGATGGCCGTTCTTGTTATTGAATTTTCAGGATGTTTTTTCTCTCAAACAATAAAGTCCCCAAGAAGGAAGGATACTGCAAAAAAAGGATAAATTAGTAGATTTTTAAATATCTACCAACCGAACCTACAACATAAATGCCTTTATAGCTCTTTATTTTTTTGTCTTGTCTTAAAGCTTTTCTATGTTTAATTAAATTTAAATCCTTTTTTGTGTATTCTTCTCTGTTTTTTTTTTTTGAACTTTGGCATTCTCAAAGAATTCTTGAATAATTGTTTGTAAAACGGAAATGACGAACAAAAGGAGAATCGAAGAAGCAGAAAGCGCACCTCTATCCTTGCTGCGTATGTAAACAGAAACTGAGTTTTTCTTCGAAAGTATAGTCACAAAAGGTTTATATTTTTCTTTTCTTTATTTAAATACTTCAAGTTTGAACTCATTGATGTGCTTGGTTCTCGGTGCTTGGGATAATAGAGAGGAATTTAACTTTTGAGCTAACCTATAGGCCCTAAGGCTATTTACAAGGATCTTAACTTGAAACAAAGAGGGAGACTTTTGTAAAGGTGAATCGATAGGGGAAATACCAAAGAACTATTTTATTCATTCTTTTACCAACTAGTCGGCTGTAAAGGGTTGAGTCTGTGCGTTTCAGGAGTCAAGATAAACGAATAGTTTATATCGGTTTAAATTTTATTCTCCCTTAGAATTTTTACCAAATTGAGGGCTGACTTAAAGAAGAATTTCTAAAGACAAAATGTTTAAAAATAAGAAAATATACAGGATATAACAAGTCTCTCTTGCCTTTTATTTTGAGAAAGGAAAAGTGTGACCTTCTTTTCTTATAAAAACAAATAAGTTAGATTCGCAGCTTCAATTCTGTACAAAAGAGAGTATTTTTGTTTTATATTAGAGTCAGAGATCAAATCAAATTTTTGTATAACAGACACTTTGTGTTTCGAGTGAGGAGTTTTGAACCCAGTTGTTTGGCCAAACCAAAGCGGTTCGCTAGGGTAATTCTTCGTCGTTTGGTGTTTGTTCCAAGATAGGTGAACTCCTTAACTATCTCTTAATTGCTGCTACCAACAGTGACGTTTTGTTCTAGGTGGTGGACAAATGTTCTTTTGTTTGTTAATAGAATGTACTTTGTTTTGCCCTCATTCACTGAAAGAAAAACTAGTTTCGCCTGTTTTTCAATGCCTGTGAAGGCCTCAAGCACAGCTTTTTAGGATCGACCGATGATGTCTATACGCACAGCCTAGGAGCTGGTTGGATTTGTTGAAGATAGTATTTTCCATGCTCACACCTGCCTTGCGCACTATCTGCTCTAGGACTATGTTCAAGAAATCACTTGACAGCGCATCTTCTTGTTTAAACCTCCGCATTTTTTGAAACAACTCGGATAAGCTGTTACGCATTTGCACACTGCACTGCGTATTACTTAGAGTCATGTGGCACATCTGGATCAGTTTGTTCAGAATGCCAAATTCAGACATAAATAAAAAATAGAGTGGCGCAACAGTTCTTGAAGAGCCAAGACCTAAGTGGCTTACTCTCATCAACAGTTCTCTGAGTGCGTGTGAAGAATTGAGGGGACCTACAATTTAACGCCGAATCCGAACGGCAAAGTTGAGAAGCACTTTTTCATGACAGATACTCTTGGAAGTTTTTCAGTTCTTCGCAAGAGGCAGTACCCGTGAAAGATGAAATAAAAACTTTTTGGGCACGAGTAGGACTCGAACCCACGACGTTCTGTTTAGCAGCCAACGCACCTAACCATTAATCTACGGGCAACTGCCCAAATTCAGACATGCATCGCCATTACAACATCGTAAGCTCTTGGCCGTGGATGCAAGCAGCTTTGATGTCGATGAAAATATGGTGGGTTTCGACTTGAAATTCGTTGCAGATCGGTTTAAGGCGTTCACACTGTACTTTGGATGGGATTTTGTAGTAGTAGTAGTAGTAGTGTGATTTTATTTAAAACAAAATATTGAGATACATTATGCATTGCATACTTAAACACAAAATATAGCATTGGCTTTTGCCGTCAGCCAGAAAAAAAGAGTATTATTTAGTTAACATTACATAAATTGAATAATTATAATACTGTTAGTTTTTTGTTTACAAGAAAAAATTTTTGAAGTACCAAATTTGAGTTACGAGTTACATAATTAATATGGATTCACGCCTATATTTTTAAAAAGCTTCATTTATAATTTGCATTCTGTAATTATATGCTGCCTTGACGAATGAGTATAAAATCGTCCAATTTTGGCCGTTGAGTATGTCCTTGGTTTCTTCTAAAGTCAGTAACCATTTTCCCCAGTGTGCATATCGAATCGTTTTCAATATTGGGCATGTTCCCAAGAAGTGAAGGACATTTTCGGTCGCTCGAAGGTTGCAAAGACTGCACTCTATGCTCCCTTCAGGTCCATAAGGCTGATAGTTTAGGCGAAGCAATTCCCCCCTGGTTTTGAAAATCGATGATATTAAACTAATTGAAGAGCGGTCATTGAAATAGTTGTTTTTGCCAAGGTTGTACTGCAGCAGCTTATACATATTTCGGGATTCGCTCCTATGGCTATGGGCCAATTCTTCAAATTTAGCTAACATTGAAACTTCAATTTTTTCCAACAGTGTAGGGAAGCTGTCTTTCCAAGATTCTAAGTTGTTTTCTAATAACTGGACCTCATGCTGGGTGCCGAGTCTTGTCCATTCTTCAAAGAATTGAGACTTTTGGGATAGAAGATGTCTTACTATCTTGTTTGGCAGTCGATGATTTGGGAGCGCTATTATTTTGGAGATATAGTACAGATGCATCTTGAGAGTGAAGACGTAGAGCGGAGCGACACCGGTCTCTAAGTGCAGCATATTATGTCGGGGTATTTTCCGGGAGCCAGAATATCTTTTTTATAAAATACCTCAAAAGTTTTTCAACTTCCTCATGCTGATTTATTCCCCATACTTGCCCCGCATAACACATAACTGATCGCATGACCGCTTCAAAAAGCTTGTACTTAGCACTCGGAGCAATATGTTTTTTCCCAAGTACTCCGTTCCAATTGCAGTTGATTGCTTTTTTTGCTTCCTTCAACTTTTCCTGAAGATGCTTTTTAAAAGAGAGCTGCGGGGTTATGATAATTCCGAGGTATTTATACTCCCTTACCACATCGAGTTCCTCACATTCCCATTTCCATTTCTCATCCCTTGCATACCGTCCTGTTCCATTTCGAAATATCATCACTTTAGACTTTCTGGTATTAACTATGAGACTCCATAGCTGGCAGTACAATTGCAATTTGTTTATCATGAGTTGCAACATATTTGGGGTCTCTGCAAAAATGACAATGTCGTCTGCATAAAGCAATGCTTTTATGTCGGTACCCGCGAAAGAAATACCTCCTGGTAGAAACGATGTCAGGTCATCTAAGAAGAGTGAGAAGAGAAGTGGAATCAAAAGGCAACCTTGTTTGACTCCTGATGTCGTTTGAAACCAGTCTGATCTTTCAGCTCCGTCCCATACTGCTGATAAATAATCTTCATACAGCCGGCGTATTATCGTTAGCATTTTTGATGACAAACCGAGACAACTCAGTTTATAGAAGAGAGCGATCCGGTTGATTGAGTCGAAGGCTGCCTTAAAATCAATGAAGAAAGCATATAATTTCTTTCCTTTGCTAATGTAAGAACTAGCGATACTTGTTAAGGCAAAAATATTGTCTACTGTTGAATATTCCTTCTTGGGATTTTATATGCAACATGAAGCCTCGGTAGTTTTTGCATGACATAGGATCGCATATTTTGTAGATGGGACATGTGGAGCTTAGCGACCAGTCAGTGGGTATGCATTCTTCTTCCCACACTTTGGTGATCAACTCGTGCATGCGGTAAATCAAAACACCTTCTCCATATTTAAAGAGTTCCGCAGGTATGCCATCCGACCCGGCGGACTTGTTTTGTTTAGCTTTTGGATGGCTCTTTCTACCTCTTCTGTGCCTGATGTCTGGGATTGGGTCTTCATTGACTGGTCTTGCTTCTCTTTTGTCATTGGCTCGATCGACATTATGTGCATTCATCAGCTGTTGGAAATGCTGCTTGAAAACATCTACAATTCCCTGTGCTTCGGTGACTAGGTTTCCTTCACTGTTTCAAAGAGCCTGTCTCCCAGTTCTGAAACCAGAAACTAATTACTTCGAACTTTAGTAAAACGTGGGGTGTTACTGCGATTATCATAGAAAAATTTATCTACCAGATGAAGTAAGCAATTGCAATGATTTCCCTAATGCAGATTTTGCATTCATCATTAATATTATTAACTGCCTCATAAAAACACATAGTACAAGCAATTAAACAAATCTTAAGAAAAAAATTAACATTCGCATTCCTACAATTCACACTCAGTGTTCGCAGAAAAATTCATATAAAGGTCGGTACTCTTGAACTAAAACGACCACTTCCACTACCCTTCACTATTAATTTTAGTTGTCATTTCAACTTTAAGTACGAAACATTTCGTCAACCGTGCAGCATTCACCATTTACTTAGTGAAAGTTCCCCCCACCATTGGTAAGGGGTTTTGATATAGAAGGTTACTAACTGTCCAGAGTACCAGGGGCCCTAAATAAACCTGCTGATTGACCACAGCTATTATCTGCATGCCGTGCTGAGAGCAACCACAGCTCTTAATAAACCTGCTGATCCACCAGAGCTATTGCTTGCGTGCAGTGCCAACAGTGACCTTAAATAAACCAGCTGATCCCCCGGGAATAAACCGGTCGAGTAAAGCATACACCAACAATCACCGATATCTGTTCACCGCAACTGCCAGTTTTAGAAAGACTAAATGCTGGTATGCCCCAGGGCTCCGTCTTGTCCCCAAACTTTTTTCTTATTTTCAAAATGATCTTTTCTCTACAAATTTTAATCAAAAACTTTGTTTCTTTGTTTACCGCCAGTAAACCAATTATTACTTTCCACATTCACACCCTTCCTTTTCGGATGTGGAATTGAAACTTGACGATCTCAAAAACAGTGTCACCAGAAATATCGCAAGATGTGAGGGTTTAAGATGAAGCAAGAGGTTTGTTTTGCCTTCTGATCTGGTTATACCGGTCTCGGAATATATCCTATATGATTGGTGATAGTACCATTGCTGATTCATTCCCGTCGATTCCACATTGTCATATGAATGTCTCACTGTCTGTTTAAGCTTTACCGAACATGATCATCACCATTTTGCAACGGCATCATAGTCACTCTGATTGATGTTTGATTTCACGAATCTTTTGAAGTTTCAGAATCACGCATTTGCTGAAATTATGTTAAAAAACGCAGCAAAGTCGATCAGATGGTATGTGTGTCATCCAATTGTTCCACCAGAGGTGTATTCCGTGTCTTTCAAAGATCTAAGAACCAGTTGTCTATAAATCCATATTTGTCTTCATTTGGGGTTTCAGCAACGATGAGGCGAATATTGGCGAACTAAGAAATGATGTGGGTTTTTGTGAGGGAGGTACGTGCATTGTGCAATTCAAAATCTTGTTGTCTTAATATTTTTTGCTGGATTATCTTTGAGATACGTAGTTTTAAAACAGAGTTTATTCGACGGCCTTTGGGTCCACTCTGACCAAATCTTACTCAAACTTTTGATGGTCCATAGCTGTCGCGCAGGCTATTGAGCATGTTAAAACTGGTTGTTAAATTTTAGAAATCTTTTCCACATTCTGGCACTTTATGTGAATTCTCGTATTTAAGTTGTCGATGCCACAGCGAGAACCCACCCACATTATAATAATTTAAGTCCAAAAAATAAAAAAAAAACTCAACTAAATTTTATGTCCTTGATACTTTTTCTTGCAAACCTAAGCAAATTTCTGAATTATTAAAGTTTTCTTCATCTCTAAGTTTCTTTTTTAGCCGACACTAAATCATCAAACATTGCAGAGCGTTCAGAATTTTAATAAAGCAATTTCCTGAACCGAAAAAGCCTCAATTTATTATTTCCGCCCACCCTCTATGGCCATATAAGTACGAGGACGACGACAACTCTGCATAGAGGGCATTCTCTCCATTCAATTTTTTATTTCATTTATTGCGAGTTCCACTTTATGATATCGCTCACATATTGCACTTAAGTGCCAGAAACCATGCACTGTCAACTGATTTCTCACATATCTCCAGCCCTCCGTCTCGCCCAGCATTTTGAGTGTCTTCTGGGACACTGAATTCGGATTCACCCACTTGTTCACACATTTTAAGTTTTTCCTTCTTGTTTTCTGGTAAGGGGACATTTCCAAAGAATAAGAATAATGATGACGATGTGGAATGTCTTCTTTCGCGTGAGAATAAGGATATGGGTTATCCTTCAAGGATATTTTAGCATTTAAGATTCACCGCACGTTGTAATGAAATCATTTTTAGTTTTTCTGTTTGAGTGTTTTTGTTTTTTTTCCTCGTTTTTTTATGAAAATGTCGCAGTGAGGATATTTTAAGGACAAAAAACAATTCATACACATGCAGGAATAACAAAAAAAACATCATGTATGAAATTCACAATTACTTTCGCAACCAAAAAGTGGCGCAAAGCCATAAAAAAGTCGGACTCACTTGAGAAAAAACAAGAAAGAAGTTCCGAATCCCAAGCCGCAGGATGTCCCGTCCTCTGTTCATCCATCGTCAAATGCGGTTATGCGGGAAACGGCCATATAACTTTTGTGCAATTGCGGAATTCCATTTCGAGTTTGACTTTATTTCACACCAGAGAGTCACGTCCCATCGCAACGCATTTAATGCGCAAAACGTGAGGCCTCCTTATATGCATATCGCTCTACCTTGTGAAGTATTCGTCCTTATTCTTTTTGTATTTATGTTGTTCGTGTCCATAAGCATCTTAACTTGACGATTATGAATGATAAATTATTAAACAGAAATATACATATATGAGAAACCCTCACTGTTCCGTACTTTGTCAAGGAATTTCCACAAAACCCTGGGTAGAAAAATTTTCCAATTGTTGTCGTGATCTAATTTTAAATAGATAAACCTTCTTCATCCCCATGGCCTCAGCGAGAGGGGGATATGATAAGTTAGAAAAATGCGAATAATGAAGATGATGACAAGACCGAGAGCAACTCTGATGACTGTGTGACATCAAAAAACAAGGACGTGGGATCTCTTAACAGGAATAAGGGAAATTTACTTTGAAAAGTTGATAAGTCATTTTCCGTTATTCATACCACTCACGTCCGATAAGTTCCGAACAAATTAAAATCAGAAAATATTCTCGGGTAATGCTTCTTCCATCATGTGGACCTTCCTACAGCCTACCTATTTTTTGTGCTAGGAAAAAAATTAGGGGGATGGAATTTATCGCATCGTATACACCCAAAATTATAATCCCATATTGGAACTGTCTTCTGTCAAGTTTTGCGTCTTAGCCTTAGTTAAGAGTGGTTGAATAATAGGATCTGAGGGGAGGGAGCAATACGGGATCAAGTGTTCTTCCTTTTTACGAGACCTTTTATGGGATGGAATGTGTTGGGATGTATAGATGGAATTCAAATGCTCATTTAGATATGATTAGTTTTTGGAGGGGGAGACATTTTTCATGCGTGTTACGTTTTTAATCGACATTTTTGTTTGTTTAAAAAAAAATGTAAAACACAAAAAAAAGTATTTTAATGAAAAATGCAAATGAAGATGATGAGAAGGATTTTATGGGAATGTGTGGAATTTTCTTACTCACTTGGAATTATTTAAATATTCAATTTGATTTTCACATATTTTAGCAGTAGGGAAATCTGAATTTTATGGAATTGAATGGTTAAACTAATATTTTCTCCTATTTAATGCCGACACAGGTCTAAGACATGCATGTGCACATACTCGTGCGTTTGTCGCTGTCTATTTTGTTAACATTTTTCGAAATACGTACTAAAAATTCTGTTGCAAGAAGGTTGTTTATTTGATTTATAAAAAAAATTGCAAAATAAGACCTTACCCACACAAATACAGTCAATCCCTGTCGATCCAAATCGAAGTTAAATTCAAGTTAGGTCAAAATTATAACATTTAATTCAACTTAATATTTAAGTTTTAAGAACCGATTCAATTGAAAGTAATTTTCCATTAGAAAAAATCAGGACTCTCTTTGGCTAAGGTTGTTTATTAGTTACGGAACGAGGCGTTTTATGTTTTCTTTATTTCTGCTATTGTACAATAAGGAATACCAAGTTGTTCACTACGGCGTATACTTACTTTCAAGATTTATCGAAAAAACTTCCAACGATTGAATTATAAACTGAGTTTAAATTAACGTAATGCTTGTAGGTACTGTTTACGGATTTTATACACGATACACGACTGTCAGAAATTAGTCGATTTTTTGCGTAAATGAAGCCAAATTGCCTTTCTCAGTTGACAAATCACTATACTTTTTATGAAATGTGATTTTCAATAATATGAATCTCAAGCTACAACAGAAGATCTAGTACCATACAAATCCATTTATAGAGTTTGCAATACAACTGAAGCTGTGAACTTTTATTTTTTTTTATAATTAACGCGCACTCAAGGGATTTTTTTCATTACTCTTTACATGCCAAGAGCACAGTGCGAGTATTAGGGAAAGGATAGAGGATGTAAAAGGAGGTGTCGGTGAACATTGATTTTGAATTCTTGAACATTACAATGACTGGGTAAGACAGAGTGTGGAAGAGTGTTCCACATTCGCGTAGTACGGCTAAAGAACGATTCTCTGTACTTGACAGTACGTCCGAAGTTGGGCTCAAGGGTGAACTGATGGGCATTCCTGGAGGCGCGGGTATTATGGTTGAATGTCTTAAGGGGAGGAATGCAACTAGCTATTTCACTAGAGCATATACCGTTGAAGTATCGGTAAAACAGGGTGAGACATGAGACTCTACGCCGATGTTCTAGGGATGTAAATGACTCAACGATGGTATTGTCCAATCACCAATCATTTTGAATGTTTTTTTTTTGGATACTGTCCAGAAGACTTAAGTACGTCACTGGAGCACCAGCCCAGACGTGAGAATTGTACTCAAGCTTAGGACGTATGTAGGTTTTGTAGATGGTAGCCAACTAGTTTTTGAACTCATTAGATCTGCAATCATGCAACCGCATGGTTAATAAGGGCGGATATCCAGCTCTTTAAATGACATGTTCCGAGATGAAAATTTATTGATATCAAGAATCCTTGTTATATCCACAAATGCGCCAATTCAATTTCAAATTAGCCTGGTATTTTACTTATATATCACGTCGTCAGACACTATTAATGACTTAGTTAGTACGTTCTACTCTAGCAATTCCCTAGAAATTATATTTATTTCGCAAAACGACGCGATGTCCATATACCTCCATATTACTCCAAAGTATTGTATTTTTCCGTTATTTTGTTATCTTACTTACTTACTTAAGGTAGCTCCTAGAGTCCTTTGTAGGCTTTGGCCTCAATCAACAGTCTCCGCCAGCCAGCTCAGTCCCTAGCTAGCTGTCTCCAGTTTTGCACTCCAAGTTGATTGACGTCCTGTTCCACTTGTGTGCGCCACCTGAGTCGCGGTCCTCTCCTTCTACGTCCTTCGGGAATAGTGTCGAAGGCTTGCGGGCCTGAGCATTGGTGTCCATGCGCTCTAAATGACCGAGCCATCTGAGTCTCTGGACCTTGACTTTTTTGGCTAGGTCCCTGTAATTATACAACCCGTTCCTCGTCAATGCACACGGGGCCAAAGATGACCCGTAGAACTTTCCTCTCGAAACAGCTTAATGCACATTCATCCGATTTTGTCGAGGTTCATGCTTTTGCACAATACAGCAGGACTTGGATGATGAGGCTGTTATACAGTTTTACCTTACTTGAGAGAGAGGACTTTTCCACTCAATATGCTTTCTTAGCCCCAAAAAACAGCGATTAGCAAGAGTTATCTCGGCACTGGTGTTATTGCCCGTGTTAATAGCGGAGCCTAGGTAACAAACTCATCTACTACCTCGAAGTTGTATGCGTCTATTGTGACGTTCTATCCAAGTCGCCGGTTTTGGGTGTCCTCGAAGACAGCATATACTTCGTTTTGCCCTCAATTACCACTAGACCCTTTTTTGCCGTTCCTGTCTCAATTTTCACAAAGGCGCCATTCATATTACGTTGTGGTCTTAATGGGAATTTTTTATTAATTTATTTGTTAACAAAGTAAGAAACGTTACCTCTTTATAATACTAGTATTGATTGTACAATTAGGAAAATATCGAGTTATTCGCTACGGCCGGCGTATACTTACCTTAAGCAAACAAATTTTATTTTAATTCTGTCTATATCGATAAAAGTTGAACAAAAAATTACATGTTTTCTTTTGGATTTTTAACTGTTTATTATCATTTCTGGGAGAAGAAGTAATGCGTCATTCTCTTGGTTAAATGTCTGCTCTTCACCGAATAATAATAATAATTATTATTATTGTTAAAATTGTTACTGTAGCAATAGCATTTCCATGAAATTTCAATAGTGTCAGAGTTCGATTAATGCCATAAATCGTATAATATTATAAAATGCATTTTGGATGCTTTGTTTATTAATTCGCTTTATCCGTCACTGATACGTATATCACTAGGTTTATCAAAAGCGAAAAAAATGAGAATTAAATGTGGCACAAAAATGGACACTTATGATGACCAATGTTAAATGATGAGAAATTATATTTTTTATAAAACTCATTTATTTTGTCGAAAGATCTTTTGATTTCATTTAACCTGAATTGTTGGGAACAGCAATTTAATCGATTTGCACAGCAAACGCAATGAGATGTCGAAATAAATTGGCTTTATGTACTTTTATGTTAAATCCAAAAATTATTTAATTTATTTTTCTGCTCACGTGGCACTAAACGATAAGTTCGGTGATTGCATGGCTGAGATGAACTAGTAACAGATAACATTATTTTTTGAAAACAACGTGAATTGCTAGGAAGATAAAATCGTTTTGATTTTTAACAAGACAAGATATTAATTTCTTAGTTGTCAGTCTATCAGTGGCTTACTTATGTTATGTACCTAACCTATGCATAATAAAGTAGATATGTTTGTACTGGCAAGAGTAGGTAGGTAGGTTAGAATGGCTGTTCTGGGCAGCCTCTGTCCAGTAACACAATTAGCGCTTTATTACGCCGTTTTGATACCATAAAACTCGAATGAATAAATTGTAAAAATACACAGAGTAACGTGCATAATAGAGATTTGGAGTGTTTAAATCCATTTGGTTTTGTAAAGATAAGGAATCAAGTTCTTAATTTTAATATTTGAGAGTTCGCTAAGCTCACGTAGGAAGGGAGCAACCAAAGCCATTGTTTTGGCATTTAGAAGGTCAGAGCACTCACACAAAAAGTGCTTTACGCCGACCGTATCTTTACAGCTTCGGAAATTTTTTTTGTGGGGAATACCAAGTTTCATAGCATGTTGTCCGACTGACCAGTGGCGTGTGAAAATGGCAACTATATTGCGAATGTCGGACCTAGGTTTGTTCAGAAGTTCCTTGGTACGTTTCTGGTCGTAGGTGGGCCATATCTGTCTTGAGATAGTGCAGTTGGTGAGATTTTTCCATCTATCGTTTTTTTTTTTATGAAAATGGTTTTGAATATCCGTTTTCATGACTCTTAGGGGAATCCTTACTTCTTCAGCTAGTGATATTTGAAGGTTTGATCCCATCCTGGCCAATTCATCAGCAATTTCATTACCTTGAATGTCACTGTGGCCTGGCACCCAGGCTTGATTAATCTTTATATTGTCGCTTAAACTTGCGAGCTCCTGCTTGCAATTTCTTACGATTCTGAATTTAGTCATTTTGCTGTTTATAGCCTTGATAGCTACTTGGCTATCAATAAACGTTGCTTCTTTTCTTGTAATTTTGTCAGATTTAACTGCTTGTTTTAGAACTCTACTTGCTTGTCTAACCGCTAGAACTTCAACTTGAAATACGCCACATCTATCGGGAAGTCTAAAGAATTTTTTAATACCCAGTTCTTTGGAGAAGACACCAGCCCCAACACCGAATTCCATCTTGGTACCATCAGTGTACACTGTGATGTCAAAATCCTTTTTAGGTCTATTAATTTTCCAACTTTGCCTAGTTGGAATTTCAACCTTAAATTCCTTACCAAAGCTTAAGGTTGGTAACTAGTAGCCAGAGGGTTCTAATTTTATTTCTTTAGGTAATAGATTTAGAATTTTACTATGACCGAAAGTCTAAGCAGTTCACAAACCCGATTCCCTCAATCTTAAAGCACTCAATGAGAATGTTTCGTGAATTTGAAGGTTCATGGGAAAAAAATTCAGAATGACTGTGTGGGGGGGGGGCAAGATCTAATTGATCCCGTATATCCAATGCAGGCAGTTCTTTCAACTTTTTTTAGCTTATCGATGTTATATTTTTTGTCTAGGGCAGGCCACCAAACAATTGATCCATATGCCAGCATTGGGCCTGGGCGAACTATCACCGTGTAAATCCAAACGACCATATTATTAGGCTCACCGACAAGAGTACCAATGTCCAAATTCTTAACTGCCAAAAACATGATAATCGTTGGATAAGTCTCTGAATCTCTGAATCTTTGAAAATTATAATTTTTTTTATATTTTTGCTTAAACGACATTGTCTTTTTAAGCAATGTAGATACAACCAATTTCAGCGTTACCTTGCAGGGGAGTAAAATATAATATGAATATGAATATGTTTTCTTGTGGACTCTGTTTCCATTAGGTACAGCAGACATTAGAAATTGTGTTTGTGTCTGCTATATAAGTCTGTTTAGTTTTTCCCAGCATTTTTTATTTTCAGGGTCGAAAATAAATTGTTTGTGAAAATATTTTGCTCACTGAACGGATCTACGAAAATATGAGAGATGCAATTCTCTAAGAGCATAACCCTACCTATGTATGTATTTTTGTCACAGAAAATTAATTAGGTCAAAATCGTTATATGAACTGATGAACATAAAAAAATTACGCCAATGCAACAGCAAATTTTGTGGACGCTGTGCACCGCTGTGATGTTGTCTATATATAAAATATCATAATTCTTGCAATACCTGTCACGTATTCTATTTGTTTTCATTGCTTTATGAACAGCATTTGGAATTGTTCTTCTTTCAAAATAACTTTAAATTTAATATATTTTGGAAACATGATCTTATTCAAATTTCAGTTTATTCCATTGTGATAAATTAGATTCGCTTTGAGAATCTATATAAATAACTGAGAATCAAGAATGCGTGTTATTTAGTAGTCGGAAACGGCAGCTTTTCTGTCGAGTTATTTATAAAACTTTTTTTGTTTGTTAACAAAATGATATTAACATTCTTTACCATTCGAAAGAACAATAAGATCATCAAAAAAAGTTATGTCAGATTTGGTCACATGAGAAAAAAAGTCAGAAAACTATAATTTGTTTTTGTGTTATTTTAACACTGCAGTTAGGCTGCGTCCGTCAATTCGATTTTTGTATTTGAACAACGATAACAACTTAGAGGTGCTTCCACTATTGTCTTTTTTCCGTCAATTCCTTTGTTTGGCTGGAGTTAAAGCTATTTCACGGGTGCCAAGCCGATCATCAGACTCCTTTATTAGTGGTGCTTGTCTAGTTATTTTTCATTTTAGAGCCGATTTTTCAATCATCGAACAAAAATAAAAAATAACAAACTTGCAAATAAACTTATCTGAGTATTCATCGGTCGAATAAATAAGAGCGTTTTTCTTCAGATAAAGTCTATCTGATGATTGAAAAATCCAATATTTTGTTATTTGTCGAATAAACACTATCTGCTTGTTTATCTGACGATTGAAAAATCGGCTCTTAATCGAATAACTTTTTTTTAAGTTCACATCATGGGATTGGAACCTAGACCAGCTAGTCAGAAAACTTTATCATTTATCAAAAACAGATATTTTAAAAACCTTTAACTTAGCAAGCTACATAAACCTCATCTGCAATGGATTCGTCGTATACACGCTTACAGGAAATCATTATTGCCACTACAAAAAATATTAATTGACGTTTTGCCAACTTTGAATCCAATACAGTCAAATTCTCATCGTTCGATGATTTGAGCAAAAGAATGAAGAAAAAACTGCTACTTGTCCGAGTTAAGGAAAGTTTCGACTAAGGGCAAGTTAACTGTACCTTTTTCCAGTGTGCATCGATTTTAATTCGGTGTAGATGTTGTTCCCAGTAGTTTATCAACTAAGCTGAGCCAAGAAATCAGAAATTTATTGCAATAGCACCAAAAATTATTGAGCGATGTCACCATATTAAATTAACTGTATGTATGAACGTCTCTATCGGGTGAAAGCTAAACATGAAAAAGGACAATTTGGAAACTGGTTAAATTGGAAAGAAAGGATAATTAAGTGCGAACATAACGTTCAGCGATAGATGATGTGTGGATTTTTGAAAGCGTACATCACAAACGTATTGCATGACAATATTTTGCGTTAAGATAGGGCTTCACGCAGCAATAACAAAAGTTTTTGCAAAAGAACGTAGAACATTCCTGTTTGAGAGTTATTTCACACGCGCAAAAGTCTTCTATTAAGCATTGAAGCATTGGGGCTGAAAATGTTGACTTGATCGAAAAATGTGATTTATCGATGTGCAGCAAAGTTTAACTATATTGAGTGGCATTTATTTAAATTCAATTAAAACCCCTTTTCCTCTTAGTTAATGAATGTAAAACGGATAGACAGACCTGACAAAGCTATAATGATTCTGTGTTTGCCGATTTGACTACGTAATTCTTTCTTCAGTAAAAACTTTTAAAGGAGCTTATGCAAAAATGTTTAAATTAAATAAGAATAAGATAAATTTATCATTATGTCTGACTAGGAACATTTTTAAGGAGGCAAATCCTCAGACCACCAGACCAGAACCCTGACGATATGGTGCAAGAATGTTACACGGAATACAGTTTTTTTTTTCATTGCATTATCATCGTAACAGTTCCCAAAAGGGATGAATCTGTATTCACTGGACATTTTACATAATCTGTACAGATAATTTCTGTCATTTACGATATTTAATTTTAATATTCTTACGACCGATTTCTTGACTAAGTTCTAGCCCTTAAAACTCGGTTTAGTGCAATTTTAGAACTCATATGAGTTCTAAGTCAATTCTTCACCAGGTTCTAACGCGTTAGACCTTCGATTTAGAACTTTGTTATAGTTAGAACTTCGATAAAGTTGGACCCTCGAATTCGGGGGTCTAGTGCCTTAGAACTTGGTTTTATTAGAATATCGTTTTTTCAATGAGCGAAACTAATTTGCTGACTTCATATCGGACGACAGCGTTGTCCGTTCGTTGGGAAAAATTCATATTTTA
The DNA here is from genome assembly GCA_943590905.1 of Sphaerophoria taeniata. NCBI lineage: Eukaryota > Metazoa > Arthropoda > Insecta > Diptera > Syrphidae > Sphaerophoria > Sphaerophoria taeniata. Next base: position 218,163,727 of record OX016540.1, on the reverse strand, counting down.
CTTGCCCTTGCAATGTAGCATTTGCTGGTAATGAATTATCGTTGATGTTGTCAGACGAACGCGGCACCGGTGTTTCGGTGGTAAGGCTGTACATATGCAGTTGTCGGTGGAAAGTTGACGGTTTGAGACGGAGTGATTAGAGTTTTGGTTATTGTGGTTTTTTCAACCAGAGAGTATTGGAATCGTTATAGGTCGCGAGAGCAAAATATTATGCTCTCAGCAACTAATGTAGGCGTTTTGCGGACGTCGGAATTTGGTTGCATTTCATGAGAATCAAATGATTCTAATCTTAGTAGCAAATGGCCATACAATTTTTTTAGGTGAAGTATATTTCGCCGGGTGGTGTCAGATAAAAGACAGTCCAAACCTAAGTGTAAGCAACTCATCATCAATTCTCTGAGTGCGTGTGAAGGATCGAGGGGACCTACAATTTATCACCGATTCCGAACTGCTGTGTTGAGAAGTACTTTTTCTTGACAGTTTATGGGCACGAGTAGGGTTCGAACCCCTTGTTCTGCTGAACAGCCAACACACTTAACCATCACGCCACAGGCATCACAAACACAAACATACACAAAAAAAAAGGAAGCGCAAAGTCAAAAAATAAATTAACTTCGTATCGAATTGAAGGAAACATCTGTCAAAAAATACTGCCGGGTGACTCAAAAGTTTTAAAAAATGCTAGAACTAGGTTTTAAAAATAACAAGTTCTAAGCGCTTAGAACTCAGTGATGATTTAAGATCGAGTTCTAGAGAAGTGAAGAAATGCCCGAGTTCCAAATATTCTAAAAACTAAGTTCTAAAGTTAAACCGAGATTCACTAGATCGAGTTTTAAAGGGAATTTAGAACTTTGTGAAGAAATTGGGCGTTAGAAAACATTTCTCTAAGTTCAATAAAACAGAATAACGTGTTAATGCTGATTTTATCCAATAATGAAAGTTTCAATGTCCTGCAACATACGCTACGCGTGTATACTGAATAAACACCATATTCCCCTGTGGCTCATTAGATTGAAGGAAATTTCGAAAACTTCTGGACAAAATTGCAAAAACTGAAATTTTCGTTCATTTATTGCGTTACATCTCTTTACAAATAAATGTATAACAATGGCTCTTACATATTTATGAATGATGTATGAGCTGTTTCCTTTTAATTGTAGGAAAACATTACTTAAATAAAAGTTTCTGATTTATGTACTTTCAAAAGAAATTAATTAAAGAAGGTCAATTCTTCTAAATGATCTATTTTAAGATACATTAATACTATCCTCATCAAAAGATACACACTTCCCCGGAAAGACCTTATATGTCGATCCTGATTTCGTAGAAGCTTCATCTTGATCTCATTATCTTGGTTCTATAAATAGAAATACGTATTAACCTATAAATAAAACTATAACTCCCAAGAAGAATATATAAATTTAACAACCCTGTTCAATTTTAATCGCCTACTGACAATCCTTCCTCCTGCCAAAGCAACTCGATATTAATGGTCATAAATTGAAAGCCTTCCCTTCCATATACTCAGTGTATTCTATGTATTAAATTTACAGTGCGTACAAGAACTTCTCAAAGTCATTCGTGCCAAGAAAAAACAATAATAAGAAACAACAACAAGACTTCAGTGACTTCGTTATAAAGCTCCACCATGAAAGCAGGAAGTTAAAATATTCTTCTATATTTTTTTTTTGTATCCCTTTTGTTTATATCCATGCATTCATAGTGGAGATATTTAAGTACATATAAGTAGACATACCCTATATATGTAAGAAAATACTTCAAATGTCCTTGTATGTGAATCTGACAGATGCATGGTGCTACTGTGGGAAAATAATCACCAAGTACATCATGTGATTAGGTTAAAAAGGATAAGGACCATTAGAATAGAAAGTAGAAGCAGCAGCCAAAAGAGGAAGACACGAAAACGAAGAAGAAGGATATGGATGACAGCAGAAGTATGCTTCTCAAACTTCCTTATGTACAAAATAAAATGGATGATGTCCCATTGAAAATTTACAGAGCGGAAAATCTCTTTCTACTCAAATATTTTTTTTTTCTTAAGGTTTTGCTTTTGACTTTGTCTTTCTCTCTTTTCATTGACCTCTCCTGCTCCTCTCGGTCTTTTTCTCTTTGGATGAATTCATTTCATTCTCAGATGTTGGCAGAACGAAAGAAATTTGGGGGAAAAGCAAACATGAACACAGCTTCTCCACTCGAGCAAAAATTTCCCCAACAAATGGTGGGTTTTGGCATTTCAATTCCAAATGTTGGCAGCACTGCTCTGACTATTGCGCAGAGCGAAAAATCGTTGTAAAAGAGAATAATGTTAATTTGATTGGGAAAGCTTCGATATTTTTTCGAGCTTCTGCGCATTCATTATTTCGCAAGGTGATTGTTTAGCAAATTAAGGCCGAATGCCTCTGCATTATGTTTCCGCCCTCCTACCCTTCTTCGGTTACATTTTTAGTAACCATGCGCTCTTCTCGATGCTCTCTTTATAGTTTTTTTGGTCGAAGTTTATAATTGCTGGTTTGTGCGAACTCTCACGCGCAATGTCATCCTCTGAATTTCAACACGCTCTTGTTTTTGTAACACGCGTAAGGACCCCCCTTCTTCACTCCTTTGATCCTTTAGGAATGCCATCACTGTACTCTACACACATCTGTCCATCTCCTTCTCTCGCGCTTGATGATGATGATTCTCAACATCCGGAAGTAGGAAGTGTGTAAGGAACAACAACAAAAAAGGATTCTCATCTCGACTGAACTGTGAAATAATATAAAAACCCCGCTTGGAGTAATGAAAACTCCTACTCTCGTGTAAAAGCTTTACTCCGAAACATCGTTTCGTTACAACCGCGCGCTGGTGGGGTCTCGTTATCGTAGTCCTGTGTGCCAGCAGCCGTGCTGGTCCATTTAAGATCCCTTATACGCAATAAGAAGAAAAAACTCTACTCATTGAATTATAATCGTCATCATCGTTGAGTTTCGCAGAGTTTTTGGGTTAGTTTAGTCTCACGAAAGCCAACAAAATCAACTTGTCCCACTGACGTTGACGGCGACGCACGCCACCAGGACCAGAACTCCGTTCTCAACTAAGACCATCATTCGGGACCAAGTTAACGTTACACAAAAAAAAAATTTAAAGTTGTAAGAAAAAAACCACAATCCAACAACAGTAATAGTAGTAGAACTAGTAGTACAACATCCACCGTCTATACAACAACACAACATATACAACGTTGTGTGGCGCTGCGCTGCTTTAAAAAAAGGAAAGGTGGTTCAATTCTACAACTGACTTCAACATCATTCAATATTTGGAATTGGAACCTAGAACCAGCAGCAAGCAAGCACACTACGACATTCGGGCAAGGATGGATTCTAGTTCAGTGCACAAAGTGCGTCAGTGCAAGTGTGGTCTTCTACCGAGTAGAACCATCATAAACAAGCAGTTTGAAATTTTTTGAATTACATTTGCCTTCGAACAGTCATATCAAGACGGACTTCTTGGCGAGCTAGTATTAAGTGAAAGCGCCAACGGAATATGAATTTCATTGGTACGTTTTATTTGTTTATAACAATTGTTGTTGAAATATAATTTTAAAATAATTTTTTAACTTTAAAAAATTTAAATTTAAGTTTATTTTTCTTGAAATATTTTTGAAAAAATCGTGACATATGGTGGGGACTTTTAAGCTGTCTCAAGATATACGGTGCTGTTTTTGGACAATTTTGGAAATTTTAGTGAACTTTTTTGAGATTTCAACAAATAATATTTTTTGAAAAAGTGTTGTGAATGTTTTTTGGCTTCATTACGTAAACATATGCTGAAGTGACAACGATTCATTTTGTAAATAATTTTCTTTTCTCGACGACAATATGACAACGACATCGGACATCGATGACGATATCCATCCGGTCGATTTGAAAAACGTGACTTCCACAACAATGGTGGGGGAGGTGTGTTTTTTGTGTGCATTGTGTCCCTCGCTATCAGATGTTCTCAAGTGAAAAATTGTTTAAGACGTTGTATTTTTACCAATCGATATTCCACGTGCTTTAGTAATGATTTCAATGATGTCGATAATGACAATCGATTAAGATTTCCTTCAAGATTCTTAAAAGTTGAAAAGAAAAAAAGAAAATCTTTGGCAGTAGGTCAGAGTGTTTGTAGGTCAAATATCAAAGGTCAAACCACGTGCACATTCGGTGTTTTCTTTTTCCTTTTATTTTTGTGTGTCTTCGTACTTCATTTCACGTACAGCTAACGGGATTGTGCAAAAAGGGGTTGAACTTGATTTAAGTGTGTCTTTTATTCTTTTTGGATTCTGAATGTGTGTGTGTGATTTTGAGTGTGCTTGAGGGGGTATTATTGTGTGGAAGGTAAGACAGAACATTATTGTTTTTTTGCATTAAATATTTACGTCGTTAAACATGGCTTCTTGAGAGTTTTATTATGAAGGACAATTTGTTTCTTTATTTTTGACATTATTTGCGAATTTTGTCATCGTTAAATAGAGCAGTTTCTATTGAATTAAAATACCAACACAAATTCTTGACACTTTTCTTGTTAAAAAAAATGATGCTAGTTTTAAAAAAAATGTTAAAAATAGAATTTTTTGAATCAGAGGTTTTATTGCAATAAAAATAAAATACGAAGACTCTTCTTCTTCAGGGTCCTAATTTTCTTAATATAAAATATGTGTCAGTTTTGTTCTTTTCAAGAAAAAAATGCATGTAAATAAAAAAAGGGAATATAAGGTTTTGTTCAGAAAAATAATAAAAACTTAAAAAAAATATATAAGGAGTTGAATAAAAATAAAATGAAAAAAGTACCAGTTTAAGAAAAATCAAGAAAATGAAAAAAGTTATGATGATGCTTATGCAGGATAAAAATCAAGTGCAATAAGTTGGTCATTTTATGAATACCTACAAAAATGCCCCTTCAACTTTTTTTCTAGCTCAATCCTTGTGCACAAATTTTAAAGTGTACAGCACAGACAGATATTGCTCTTGTCTTTTTTTACTAATAAATAAATAATCAATTAACAAATTTAATTTTTGAATTTTCCAAATAAAGTGAATGTCCCATAAATTTCAGCCAAAAAATTTCCAAAAAATTATGACATCTTCAGTCCAAAAGGATTTAGGAAAGAAGACAATTTTTAACTTCTTGAACAGAATCTTAACCGTTTCATTTGAATATAAGCAATTATGTCCCGTGACACTGTATTTATACGATTTTTATTTAGAGAGCTCAAAATTCTTAAGATTCTCAATAATTTCCATAAGTGATTTTTGTTGCCAGCAAAAGACGCAAACTTAAATGGGTTTGAAAGATAAAGAGTTGTTCTAAAGAATGTATAGTTGCAAATGTCTATACAAATTTTCGTTCCTCAAATATCGCCAAAAACCGTGTTTTGAGTACTTTGAAATAAGCATACCTCGAAATCCCTTGGTACTAGAACAATTCTGTGTCCTTATTTAGTTTCAGCATCAAAAAATCTACAAATAATTATGTGTCTTTGTGGCAAAAATGTTGTTGACCAGTGTTATCTAGAAGATTAAGCATTAAAAGCATCATTTCAATTACATGTGAGGTCATTAACAGGTAACAGCCTTATCACAAGGTTGGACCGCAAATATTATGGATGTTACATTCCACGATTTTCAATCATCTGAATCAATTTCCTCCAGAAATTCAGTCCAATAATTTGGAGTCCAGAATTCCAAATTGCTCTAGAATATTATTGAAAAATCTGATCGTCTTGAAACTGGAATGAAATTAAAGCTCGCAATTAATACGACTATAAATACAGCAATTCACTAAACACTGAAACCAAAAGCGTGAGAAAAAACAAAACACTTAAATTGCTTTGGCTTGGGAGAATTGTTAAATTTTAAATCTACTTAAGCTGTTTTTCCTTGAAGAGAATTCTAGTTTTCATTGAGTTAAGTTAAGTAAATCTGTTGTTTCTTGGGGCAATGGTGAACCTTGCTATGCCAATCTGGACCTTACCTGTTAGGTATTCCAAAAACAATTTCGTTAATATAGAAAAACATCGTTAAGGAAGAACAACTAATCTCGAATTCTCAACTTAAAGGGCTAACTATAATGAGCGGAAGCAAACGAAAGTTAGTGTCAGAACCGAACGAATCGCTCCCTTCCGAACTGTCAAGTAAGCAAGTTACCCATAGTGAACGGATGTGTACGGGAGTATCTTTCAAAATAAATAATCTATTTTTCGTTTTCAATAGTTTGCGAATTCTGTTGGTCATACAACGAATAAACACTTACAAGAAATAATTACGCTTAAAATCGACAACAAAAATTGACGAAACGGAGCAATCCGCCATTTACTGCATAATTTGTATGAATTTCTTGTTCTCGCTCAGTTGCGGACGGCGATTAGAACAGAACACACATTTTTTTTTTTTCAAAAAAGCAACTTTAGCGATTTTGGTTTGTAGGCACGGTTATATTTTTTTTCAACAATTAATGAACCGCCTTGCATTTTTGCCCATAGTCAGTTAATTGCAGCCTAAAAATTCAGTGTTGGAAAAATAACCAAAGAAAATGTAGAATTCCGTGCCCGTGGCTTAGTGGTTAAGTGAGTTAGCTGCTAAGCAGAACGGCAAGGGTTGGAGTCCTACTCGTGCCCATAAAATTTTATTTCATCTTCACGGGTACTGCCTCTTGCGAAGAACTGACAAAACTTCCAAGTGTAGATACCAATCTGTCATGAAAAAGTGCTTCTCAACTTTTCCATTCAGAACCGGCGTTAAATTGTAGGTCCTCTCAATTCTTCACACGCACTCAAAGAATTGTTGATGAGAGTAAGCCACTTAGGCCTTGGCTCTTCAAGAGCTGTCACGCCACTCTATTTATTTGTTTTTTTTAAAATTAGAAGATTAATAAAATTATGAGTAAGAGGAAATTTTTGAATAGGCAAAGCTCCGACCTGTGTCTTTAGAAACAAAACAAAAATAATTCGAAAATGGAAAAGATTAGTTTTGTATTCGGTATTGGTGCTGGGACCTTCAGTTTTCAGTCAAACGTCAAAACGCTCGATACTTACTGCCCTTTAATCTTAATGTTTTGATAAAAATTTCCAAACAACTAAGAATAACAAAATAAGAGTCAATTGTAGCTAGAACAATAGCGCATTTGCTAGGAAACTGCGAATATCGAATTGACGCATTGACCCTTGCGCAGCGATTTTCTATTCAAAAACAGTTCTGGGACGGGTAAAGCTTACCATGATTTTTTTTAGTAGGAAAAATAATTCCCGCATCTATTTACAAAAGAAGCATACCTATAATGTGGTCCGATTTCTTGATATTTTTTTTACCATTCAAGATGTTATCCATATTGCTCTTGACTTATCTTCAGAAGTGGGATCAAAACGATGTTTAAGACTCAGATATAGAGAAATGATATAAATTTGTAAAAGACACCGGTCACAAGGATTTAAGTCAACTTAAGACTTTAATAACAAACCGAGAATACATTTTCATGACTTATTCCCTTAAGACCAATTTGTTTCCAATAGGAAGCAGTTATACCAGACTCAAGTCAATAATAACAAACGAAAGAAATAAAAGAAATAAGTTAAAATCAATCAAAAACCCAAGATTCTATTTTTTGACTTAAGACCTTCCTATCCAACGTCAAAGTTGGACTCAGTTTTGAATCCGACATTTTGCCTTTGTATCAGTTGAATCAAGAAAACTTATAGTCAGGGAGGCCAGATAGACAAAGAACATAGCTGAAAAAGGAACAAATCAACCAAAAATCCATTCAGATACCAAATTAAAAACTAAGCAAGTCGCTTATCGGGAAGAAATGACATTTAAAACCAAAATATTTGTAGTAACTACAAAACTCTTGTCACTTAAATCAATTTTTAATTTTTCAAATTCTGTTGTAATCGAAAGAGTTAAGATTATGATTATAAAAACGTATTCTGTAAACGTATGATGTAAAATCATCAAATTGTCCCAGAAAGTTGGATATTAAAAAATGTATTTCTAAACACAACTGGAGATCATACTGCAAATGAAGACAATTTCATGTTAAAATTTTTCCTTATTCGTTCATATTTCAATTCGCCTTCTTTCATTGAAACTACCCACAATATTTAATTAAACCTTTTTAACAATATTAGTTTCGTTGATATTAAGCTTCATGAAGCTTAATTGTTTCAGGTCTTTTTAACTTTTTTCTAAAAATGCAATTTGAATATGCGAAGTCTTAAATTGGCTCAAAAAATAATTTTCATCTTCATTATTTGAACTCTAAATTCGAATTTCAATGGCTACTCTTTTCACATATAAATTGAAAAAAAAGGTTACGTATACGCCACAGTGCACTACCTTTCGTAATATTGAAGTTTATCCTGCCACAACTTAGGAACTATTTTAGCAGATAAAATGATGAACAAAAATAAGTAAAATTTCATAAAATAACGCAGATATTACCTTCTTTTTGTATTCTACTGTCGGAGCGAAGATTCGAAGATTCTTTTTGCTAGCTTTCGCCCTATATTTTATTTTTCTTGAAGAAATCACAATTTTTTTTCACATAGACAACAAAAGACAAATAAATTTCCTTTAATAAAACATTTGAGTAAAGTGCGAGGCATTAAATTCCATTGTAAAATTGTTAGCTATTTCATTTTGGTTTTATTTCTACGAGACCATAATTTCCCCCTTTTATTGATGTTTTTCTTTGTTATCAATAGAAAAACAAAAACACGACTCCAAAATATCCCAGTCATGGTCATTAAAATCAAGTCAAAAACACACATAAAAATCATTCATGTGCACATGGGGAATACCAAAAACGCATTTACAATTTATTCATTTTGTGAATTTTATTATTTTATTTATGTTTGCATGCTGTGCGCGATGCGATGCGGATGCCAATGTGTCGGAATTGTAGTCGTATATTTGTCCATTGAGAATTGTATTTGCTGAATTTTATTGTTTAAATAAAGATTCAAGGATAATGTTTATTCATTCAATCGTTCTGACAATAAAGCGAATAAATTTGAAGAATTTTTAACATTTTGTTGACACTTTCGTTTGCTTTACGGAGCAGTCTTTTGTACACATTTACGTTAACCCTTTTTCAATTTTGCGAGTTTACTTAAGATTGCTGTTTGAAACATTTTCAATTTTTCGCCTCAATTGTCATCCCTTCTTTATGCTTCTCACAATTCAGGGCTTACAACTAAGGGATTGTTCCCAAATCAAGCTAACATCTTCCATTTCGAAATCAAATAAACACAATCCTTCCCTACATTATCCAGTGACTAAAAGAATATGTGAATTGGATATCTAGGTTAAGAGTCACATAACGAAAATTGGCAAAAGAAAAAACTTTTAAGTACTCCTCAATTCAATAACATTCATCCTCATTTTTCGTGTATGGTACTTGTAAATCTTCCTTCTTTTCAATCACATCCACCGTCTGACAGATATCGTGTTTTTTTTTTCGAACAAAAAAAAAAGTTAAAATTGTAGAGTTTTCTCAATTTTGTCATTTACAACACTCGATAACACAGCAGCAGCAACAAAAAATTTAGCTTGCAGGTATGGGAGAAGCTCTCTAGGCCTCGTGAAACACATCAAGCTAGAATGCTTCTGTAAGCGACGTATAAGCACTTCTGCCAATTTTCGATGGGGGCTGAGGACTGTGTTGATGATGGTGTCGAAGGAAGCTTGAATGTGATGATAGGGGTAGGTTAATCTAAAACAATGGCTTTTTTGTGTTTTTTTTCTTGCTCAACCCTTTTTCGTTGAATCCCTTACATCGACATGACATGATATTATTAACTTGACAAAAATAGACATTGACGTTTTTTTCCTTTTCTCCCTCCATTCGGTGCGCTTGTTGAAAGATACAAGGTTGTATTGATTTTGTTTTTTTTTTGTATTTGTTTAAAGGATGGACATGAAAAGCAAGGGGATGGTGGTTTTTTTGTCAATAAACAATATGATAAAAATAACACTGGCAAAATTGTTTTATTTGAAAACTAAAAAAACATATTTTTGTAATTTTTGTGTTCGGTGAACTAGAAGAACAAATATCCTTTTTCATTTCAAAATATCGGAAAAACAATGAGACCTCTTTTGACCCAAAACAAAAATTCAATTTTCATTGTTTCATCAAAATAACTGGTGCATAAATTAAATATCAAGCTGAAAGGTTTCCGAGTTTTAAACTAAAAAAAATATCCGAAAAACAATAGCATTAGAATCAATAACCACAATTTTCAAATAACATCATCGGTGATGATTTTATGTGAGTTGAATTTCATAAAATAATTAAGCCGCAGCGAAATATAGAGTCGATTGGAAAATAGGCAGGGTTCATGTTTTTGTGGAATAAAATTTAAGCTAAATGAATTAAATTATTGTTGTGGTAGGCCAGAGAGCTTTCAAGAGATTTTATTTCAATTAAGGTGCATTTGATTTTAGAATTAACATAATGCTGTTTTTAAAGTATGTACTCTTTTTTATTGATTTCAAATTGGCACTTTAACTTTTTTTTCGGCAGTAGCCAGATTGATTGGTTGAACCACAAGATATGATGATTAAAAAATTGTTTTATATAGAAGCCTCTTTGAGAATTCTGATATATTAATATTTCAATAGCAAAATTTTTGAATCATAATGCAAACCAATTGCGACAAGAAGAAAATGAAAATATTTGACGAACTTGAGGACATCATCCAGCAAGGGTCTCAAACCATCTTGGCGTCTAGTTTACTGCTATTCGCTATATCGTTTACAAACTTTGTTTTCCACCTGTATGGCATGTGTCGCCTATTGGGATATCCTCTGGAGTTTGATTCGAAGACCCCTAAGGCTGTAGCAATAGTTTCTTTAACAAAATTAGGAATCCTCAATGAGGATATATCAGTTATTCTTCGGTGATAGTCACATACATAACTACCCCATTCGTTTAGTCCAATTGTTTAGGTACTTTTTCCAAACTAAAAAAGACCGTATGGAGTCGATGGTTTGAAAATTGAAGTCGAATGCTTCAGAAATTACTGGTTTATTAGCGTAAAGTTTTGAATAAACATAACCAAAAAAAAGAAAGAAATCAAGCAACGACGTTGTGGGGCATGATAAGATCACAAACTTACATGCCTTTTTCTGGAATATGACTTGTCACTAAATTTATTGAATCGATGGTTAAGCATGTTGAAAGGAAAAATTAATCTACTTATAGCCCATTTTTCATTCATCGTAAAAATCTACAAATAACAAACTGGTAAATAAACTTATCTGAATATTCATCGGTCGAATAAATAAGAGCGTTACTTGTCAGATGAAGTCTATCTGACGATTTAAAAATCCAATATTTTGTTATCTGTCGAATAAACACTATTTGCTTGTTTATCTGACGATTGAAAAATCGGCTCTTAGTGAAATGAAATGTCGTCGTTGTTCAACTTTGAAAACAAAAAATCAGTCATAAGAATAAAATTAATGTCAGTAATTGCTTCCCCAATAAACAGACAATTTTGACCGTTAAATAGACATGCCCTATGAACTAAGCGAACATTTTGGTCAAGAAGTTCTTCTTGTTTACCTTTCTTATTGACAGCATTAACTGGGTCTTACCTCTTACATTATTCTTATTTTTGAAGCTCATAGACCCACCATTGATAATTTTGACGATTTCGATCAAATCATGCCCAAAGCGAGCTGTAAATAGATGAAACCAAAACAAGTCTTGTTTCTTTGAGATCCACGGCCTTAGAGTCGTCTGCTTCACCACTTCTAGTTAATTTTCTTTTTGTTTCACTTGATTAATGTTGGGAAGGCAAAATTGTTTTATTACTTTTATTGAACCGCAATAATTAATCGAAGTGGACCTCAGTCTGTCATTTTCCTTATTTGCCTAATTTACATTTTATTTCCCTATCCTCACCATCACAGCTGATGTTCAATGACGATATTTCCTCGCTCAACTTCAAATTCGTGGTCTGATATATTTTGTGAATAGCTCAGCTCGAATCTAATGCCAATTCCTGTGTTCAGTTTTGCATTCTTAGATATTCTCTTCATATTTGCTTTTAGAACTAGCAAGCAGCTTAAACCCTCCTTAGCGCACAATACAAACCTCGCTTGCAAAAGGCATTTTTTCTACCTCGATAAGTCATATCAAAGGCCTCCTTTTAAACGAGTTATACAGTTAAAGTGTCATGGGCGTCTATGTTTCCTCATGTAGATCAAGACGAGACTAGTCCTCCATCAAAGCCGATTAGTCACAATCCAAATAAAGGGTTTGTGTCGTTCATACTGTGTGATCCAATGATTCCACAATAGATTTCTTCTGTGACTAGGTTGGCATAAGAATCTCCGAGTATAAATTATACCCTTAACATTGATCATATTTTCATATCCTTCAGGAAATAGCTCATAGAACCTGTGCAGTGTCTTCATCTTTTTCTTTAGTGAGAACTTGAACGTATAACTTTTTCAGTCTAAATGCGTATAGCAAATCACAATGCTCACTCACAAAATAAAAACTCAAGACGTCTTCATCCCCTAGTCGAGTCCCTTTTGCATTAATAAACCGAAGCATTTCTCAAATCACTCACAAAACACACTTTTGCAGTGAATTGCAGAAGTAACATTGTTCGACCGTATTAGAGCTGTAAAAGGAAGTACCTATATACTTGGAGTGAATCGTCATTAGATCATCCAAACACCTATCAATATTGTTGGTACTTTGCACTTCCTCTGCTACTTTCTGTTGTATTACGCCTTGGTGGATGCATAAGTTACGTCCGAGACGTCACCCAAACCTATATTCCTAACACCTCCCACATTCCCCTTGCTTAACGGCACATTGTCCCTAAAAAAAATTCCCACGCCATTATGCCTTAAAAACCCTTCCACTTTGGTGGAGTCGAATACCCTCTAACCTTAACCACTCGATCTCCCGACACGTTTATGCTTACCCAATCATCTCCCTTTTATAAATACAAGTTCAGGAATAATTCTAATCTAATTCTGTAAACTGATGGGTAAGGTGCAGCCTCACTAAAGACAGCGGCCTTCCTTTCAGTAATTAATTCAACATGAATATAATAATGTAATTGAACAAAAAAAATCAATAAACAAAAAATCAACGATCAACGCTGGCCGATCTAAGGAATTTCAAAGCAATTTTGAGACACAATCTTCATTTTAGTTAATAGCACCACATTTATGCTTACACGTTTGGTTTTAAGAAACATTCTTGAACGTCTGAACTCTCTCTCTCTCTCTTTTCAATGTACTCACAAAATTTTGGATCTAAATCGCTCATCAGCGAAGAAAAAATAATGTTAAAGTTGAATTGTTACTCGTTAATCTATTTTGCCAAAAATTTTGTTTCATTTAGAAGGCATGAAAATTTAGCTTAAATTTTGGGAGCTACTTAATTTATTACATTAGCTAACCCGAAAACTTCGTTCATATTTCTGAATTTATGTCGCTTTTAGCAACTTCCGTCATCCGATAATTTAGATGAACTCCTATTTGACTATTTAAGACCATTAAGACAAGCAACTATTTATATATATTTTTTTTAAATTACACAATTTAACAGACAATTACACCCATCAGGCCAGCCAAAATAAACAATAATGCAAAAACCGGCTTTGAAATACACAAGATTTAAGTCCATTTATTCATACTATGGTTTGGTGCCTGTAAAGTTATTTAACTTTCTAAAATCTCAAAAATACATGAGTTATTGTCATGTTTGCACAGCGAAACAGTGCTGTTTTTATTGCATCGTAAAACACTTTAATATTCATGTATGCAAAAACGTCAGTGTCAAATCAAAAATTGACGACTTCAATTAAAAAGTTGTTTTACTGTTATTTTCTAAAACGTATGGTCAAAATTTTAACCCTCGAATAAAAATTTGATTTATGTCATTTCAAAACACAAAACTTTTATGACATGCAATTTCCGAATATTTTCTGCAAAATAATTCATCTAAAAATTATAATAGTCAAACCATTTTGATTTTTTCATAACCAGTCATGTAGTTTCCATTTTTATTTTCACCTTTTAATTTTTTTTAAGAAAAAAGTTTAAAACAAATTGAATGGCAAAAATGTAAAATCCTTTCAAAAGGAGATGGAAAAAACACACGCCAACGCCACACACTAAACCTTTCATTTCGTGAAGGACATTCACATCATCCATGATGACCAACATAAAGGTGTAAAAACGTTAGATATGTTTTTTATATTACTTTCATTTACCAGGGGCTAAAAAAAAACTCAGAAACGTGTGTGAATGAATAAAAAGTTTAGAAACGAGGTCCGATTTATTTTATACTTTTTTATACTATTTGTGGCAAAAAATATGGACAGGTAATGGGCGTGTTTAGTTTTGAAGAGGACCAGAGGGCAATTAGGTTATGTACGTATTTCTTTCGGTTGAATACTTTTCTGGTTCATTCTACTGAATTCGGGTCATATTGCATATATTTACTGCGAAGAACCATCTCTGTAAACGGTTGCGTGTGTATGTGATCCACCTTCCCTGAAAGAAAGCAGATGGTTGTTAAAGAGAAAGTAGATATATTTTTCTTGTTTGGAAAGTTGAAAAAAGTTCTATTTTAAATTTAAGTGGCGCAAAACAGCTTGGAAATGGAGTACACCAGTTTTTTTTCTTTTTGCTTTTTTTTTTAGAATCATTAAAAATGCTTCGAAAGTTTGACGATAAAAAGTCGTAAAATGTGACGGAAATGTAATAAATCCTTAATTGAAGCTCAAAAACTTTGCCACTTTCTATTTACATTTGTACCTCCATTTATAAAAGTTTAACATTCTCGTAAAAATAAGTGATGACTTCCTGAATTTAATGTACCGTGTGTTGGGAGCCATGATGGCTGGTATTTGGATGAGATTTGTGGAAATTGAATGATTGCAAATGAGCAGACATTTTTGAGGACATTTTTACGGCCACATCATTTGTTTGAAGAATGTTTATGAGTTATGACAAAAATGTGGTTCATTTTGCTCTCGCTGTAGGAGTCGTGAATCTTCCTTTTAACTATGTTATTTCTAAAGAAAACTTTAAATTTTTGCTTTATTGCCGAAGAAATTAAATTCATGGTAATATTTTTTTGGGACATTTGGATGAAATACCTATTTGATGTTCAAACTTTTTGTAGTAACTGGTTACAGCTCAATTGCCCACAGTCATCGCTTGAACAACAACTTTTTATTCAACAGCAGAAAACAGTATTTTGTAAAAATGTTATAAAATAA
The DNA here is from genome assembly GCA_943590905.1 of Sphaerophoria taeniata. Lineage (NCBI taxonomy): Eukaryota > Metazoa > Arthropoda > Insecta > Diptera > Syrphidae > Sphaerophoria > Sphaerophoria taeniata. The sequence goes on along the minus strand of OX016540.1, from coordinate 218,148,429 downwards.
TTTATTAATGATTTTTCTCTTTATTTCATTTCAGGTAAGAGATAAAGTCACTTTACATTTTGAAATAACGAAAAAACTTCCAACACGTCTTTAGTTTAGGTAAGTTCGTTTGAAAATTTCCTAACTTAGAAAAAATACGTTAAACAAAAAAGTCCAGATCTGCGCTCTATACTCAATTCTCAGCAAAGTGAAATTTTCAAAAACGACACAGTTTATATGGACCATGAAATGCTATCATGAAAACATATTTTGGAAGTTTTCATTCCTACTCTAGAATTGTCGAAATAGTTTGACAAACTTTTAATTTTTAATTTTTCAGAACTTTCATAATAGTTATTTTCTGTTTTTGTTGAATATGAGAAAAACTTAAACAAAAATTAAAGCCGGTTGCAATTGATTTTTACCATTTTACTAGGACTCATTCCAAACAACAACAACAAAATTCACATGCAATAGTTTTACAGTGTAGTGTATTAAAATTGAAAACTTTAAGCCCGGGAAGTGGTAGCAATAATCTTAACGTTCGTACAAAGTTCATCAATAGTTAAGCTTGTTGCTATAGAGATTGACCATAAACTTCAAATAGCTCCACAGAAAAAAGTCTCACGGCGCGCGGCGTTAAATCGAACGAATGAGGCGGCCAATCGATTGAACTGTTTCTTGAAATAACACGCTCACCTAATTGGCTTTTCAATAAATCGATTGTGTGCTGTGTGGCTTGTGGCGCACCGTCCTGTTGAAACCACATATTGTCCAAGTCAATATCATCCAATTCATGCCAAAGAATCAGTCCTTTCAAGGTAACTTGACGGTCTAGATCATCAACGACGCCGCCGACACATAAACCACACCAAACAGTAATTTTTTCAATGCAATGGTTACTCATGGAGTACGTGTGGATTGCTGCCTGACCAATAACTCATATTTTACTTATTGACGAAGCCATTGAGCTAAAAATTAACTTCATCGCTGAAAATGATTTTTCGATAAAAATCTGGATCATTTTAATAAAGTAATAAATAAATAAAAAAAATGTTGATGTTCGCCCAGTACCGAACGTACGACGCTTATGATGGTCAAGCGGCTTCAGCTCTTCCGTCAGTTTTATCTTGTAAGGATGAAGACCAAAATCTTTTCTCGAAATGCGCCGCAATAAACACAGAAATGGTCTTGAGAACAACGAGTAATCGACTATCTTGGGTCATTTTCAACTGAATCACTAACGGCAGCAATATACGATTCACAACGGGTACTTCTTTGTGTCACTGGCACTGGCAAATTATGTACTGTGTCTGTGGATTCAAATTTTTCCACTTCACTTTCAATTTTAGATCTGGCTAAACGATTATGTCGACCATAAATTGGACGCAGCGCTCTTAAAGTTGTGGTTACTGGCTCCGAAGTTCAGTATTAAATTTTAATAGTTTGTAATATTTATTCGATCGTAAATCTTTTATGATGAAATGGGATACCTTACTGAAGAGAAACGTCAAGAAAACCAGAAAAAATATGGCGTCGTTTGCTTTATTGAACAACCCGTTATAAGTGTCATAAATTCATAACAAAGAGTGTTTGCTTAAGGCTGAAAGATCTTTGAAATGGAATGAAATAAAGATGATTTTTTTGTTGACATGAAACTTACTTTATTTGGAAGAAAAACCTCTGGTCGTACATTGTTAATATGATTTTGGGCATTCGACTGCAACGGCTTGTTCGAACGTTGTCCAATTTTCGATGACTTTTTCCAATATTTGTGGCCGTATAGCAGCAATACCACGACAAATATGTTGTCCTCCAATTCGTTTCGAGTTTATCGGCGTAGACTATAGCCACTTCCCATAACCCAAAAAGAAGAGTTTCGTTAAATCGCCAACCAAACGTTTTCTTCAATAAATCAATTGTGTAACGAGCTATTTGACATGTTGCAACATTTTGTCGAAACCACTGCTACTGGACTTCATCTTAATTCAATTGTTGAGCGGTCACCATTGACTGTAACGTTCTGTATTAACACATAGAGCACACCAAACAGTCACCTTTTGTGAATGAATGGCAGTTTTGTTTATAGCGGATCCTTTCAATTAAAAATTTGCTTATGAAAATCGGGATCAACAGCAGTTTTGTTTTGAGCCCATTCACCGAATATACGCCTTGTTGTTGGTAATCCTGTAGCTTGTATTTTTGCTTTAGTAGGATTTTTTAAGCTCGCAAACTAAGATCTTCCCGCAAAATCTACCAATAAGTGGATGGACACATATCATGTTCCTGTGCCAATGGTGGAAAAACTTATTCCGGTCTTCCTCTACACTATACGCTCCACAGCAGCAATTAATTTTTCTGTACGCACTGTACTACGTCACTGAAGATGCGTTTTTATAATTTAGAATGAACTTGATTTGCTTGGTTTGAAACCGTTCTTAAGTTAACCGAAATAATTTCTCTGACTGAAGATTATGATGTTAATTGGTAACTGTAAAATGGACGTAGGGCGCAATATGTATTCCGAAGAGAACAGTGATTTTAAAATATATTTTGCACGTTTTGGACTCGCTTTTTAAGCCAGACTATTCATGTTGAAATGCACAATTAAACTAAAAATAAGGGACTTAACAGCTGACAAAAAGGCCGGCAGTTGGCAAATTAAAGTTTACTTGGTCCCGTCTCGTGTCTTGCAGTAATGGCAAAGTAAAGAGTGAAAAAAGGGGCATAACCTACTCGGCTACCACTAAAACAAGAAAAGGCTTAGTATCGAAGAGCTATGTAGATGCTGCGACAACGAAGACGAGCATGAAAGCACTGTTAACTTACTCTGCCACTGTCAGCACTCATCTACACTAGGAAAACATTTTTAGGCAACTACCTACTTCTTTTGAAATAGAAGAAATATCTTAAATCGAAGCAACCGCCTACTGAACTTTGCCAATTCCTCCAAATGGCTCGACCAACCATAGGATTCATAGGTATACATTTTTCAGGAAGTTGCAGTACTTCAAGGTGTCACAAAGGATCTACATTGATTTTAGTCTGACGGTAACAAAATCAGCCGTCAGCCCATATAACCTAACTTAGGTCTTCACGTCGTGAAGGTCCCTTGAATTCCTTACACTCATTCAAAGAATTGTTGAAGAGCATAAGCCACATAGGCCCTATTTCTTCGGAGCTGTAATGTCAATGTCACACGCAGTCCAGTCCTGTGATATGTAGATGAGATTGAAAGCCAGTTACGAGTCTTGCAATTTTAGGGTTATATCGCAGCATTCGCTTCTAAAAAGGACATACATGATCAAATCTCAAACAATTGGCGAAACAAGCTATCAAGCTAGAGCGCAATAACTAATTCTTATTTTGACGGTGGACATATATGTATTAGACTTTTCTGTTAGTCACTCCTCACAACATTATCATGAGATACCTTGCCATTGACTACAATTAAAACGGCCTTAGCGATGTTTTTAAAATCATTAACAAAGCTTTGAGGAATAGTTTAAGTTTTTCCCAAAAATTCGATCATAATAATCCTTAAATTTTACCAACTAATACTGGCCATATGGTAGCCAAACAAAATTCAAAACTAATTTCATTCTCTCCTAACAGTTTTCTTCTTTTTCTATGTTTTTGCAAAAATGTTCCCAATTATTAAGTTGTCTAGATTTTTGTTTCTTTTTTTTCCCTCGCTTTCCAGTTTTTTTGTTCGTTCTTATGCGGACTACAACGACGAAGACCGGACGTTGTGATATTAAATTTCCGTTCACCAAAAGCCTCAGGAGAAAACATATTACGAAAGTCGAGAAAAAAATAGAAATCATAAAAGAAAACTTTCAACACCGAAAGAGAGTTTAAGAAAAACCAGAACGAACTAGCAATACCCCCACCTCCAAATGGAGTCGTCTAGAAACGACTTGCATAGAGCTGAAAATCTGTAAATAATTGAAAATCCTATCTCTTGGGAAAGTGATTTTGCACAGCAGCTAGTCAATATTCCTATCCGAGGCTTATAAATTCACTTATATTCTCACTTCTGGGTTTTGCCTCGTCCTCAGTCCTCATACCCATCCTCCGCAGGGTAAACCATCAGAACCAACTCGAAATAGAAACTCCATGTAAACCAGCCAGAGATGCTCAAAAAGTTGTGAGAGTGTGCGGACGACTTTCATTTACAGGGAAATAATATCTTAATACGATTTGCTTGGTAATCTTCAATTTTATTTCCTTCCAATTACCACTGACTGACTGACTCTATAACGATATCCCAGAGGACAATATAGACAGCCTTTCATATACAAACGTGCACGTCACGCATCACTTACATACTAAGTTCAAGCTAGAGCTCTAAAAAGGACATAGAATGTGTAAGTTTTTATTAAAATTTATGATAACACTTCACTTGCCCTTTCTCGTCCTCGGTGGCGCAGGCGGCAGCGTTTGTTGTTTCTATAGATACTGCTCGGATGTCAATTACTTTCATAATACCGTTTGATGCCTTTGATACCGTAATTACTGTATTAAATATGAACTTTTCCTCCAACGAACAGCACACAATTTCTAAAGCCCTCCTGGGTGTTCCTGTCCATCTTGCTACTCGTCATCGTCAAATTGATGATGCGGTCGGTCCTTCTTCGATCGGACTAGTCTACTATTCTCGATACAATATGGCGCAAATGGAAAGAGAGGAAGGACACTTTTATTGATTTTTGAAAACTTTTGTTTTCATATTATAAATTAATTAAAAAGTTTCCTTGGGAGGAAATCGCAAAGGAGGAGTACGGACGAACGGAAGCGGGATATCGTCTTTCTTATAGAACCTTACCTTTATAGCTTAGGTATACCTGACTTTAGACAGGCTTTTCATTCTCGTGACGTCCTTATCGGTGCACACCGTAACGTAACTGTCATAGAATCTAGAATGATACGGAATGTGTGCCTTTTAGTGTTGTTATACAAACTAATAAGGCACTCATCGATGATGGTTTAGTTCTCTTGCTTTTTTGTATTTTTGAATTAATTAGTGACAACAAATTCTTTAGGGTAGGAACAGTAAAGGTAATTTAAATTGGGTTTATGGTCAGGACATATGGGGTGTTGGTTTTTGCATCGGGATATGATTATTTTCGGATTTATTGAGTTTTTAGTTACTCGGTTGATTAATTTGCAAACGGATGATTCCACCGTCACCGCAAGGTGGAAGGAAGTTTGTGTTGTTTTAAAGAGTTTTAAAAATGTAAATTTTTATTTGAATTTGAAAAGAACACTCTGGTGACTGAAATGTGGGTTTTGATTTTGTATAATCCACCGAATTCGAAATCGCTAAATAAGGTGACACAGTGAAGTGCTTTGAATTTACAAACAAATTCCTGGAAATAATATTTAAAATAGATGAGCAAATGGTCATAGATAAATGAAAAGAAATCGTTTGATTTTGCTTGATCGATTGGTAGTGCTCGGGGAAAAAAATGTAATGCAAGAATTTGTCCTGAAAAGTTGTGAACATAATCCAAGTGCAGTGAACAAGGAAATACCTTTTTCTTATAATTGTTTTCGAAAATAAAAAAGCTTGAAACAAAGCCTTAAATCACTCCTTAGGCAAACTTAGAAAAACCTTTTCTACGAAAATATTAACACCTCTTAAGAAATTAAGGTCAAACTATGGCGTTGTTTTTAGCTAGTAGCCTTAAATATGAAAATGAAGAAGACGACGGTAAGCAAAAGAATTTTTGTTTTTCAATTCTCCATAGCAGAAGTGCTTACAAACTTTGTTCATGAACGACCAAATTAACTGCCAGTCTGCTACGTGATCGTATTTTTCTGCAGAGTTCATTGAGTGCGTCTCAGCCAGCTCTTAAACTATGGAAAGCTTGTTTTAATTTGATGAGACGTGGCAGACTGAAAGTTTTATAAATGCATTTAATGGACAATCGTCTACACACTAAGGTGTTGGGATAACTTTGGTTGTTTAATCAACTTTTAATAATCACTACTTAAGTACTATGAAAAAGATGTCAAAAACAATTTTACCTGAAGCTTGCATTAACTTGCTGGCTCCTTCCGAGTGCTATAAGAAATTCTACTATGGTATAACAAACCTTCGGCATCATATATTTAAAAAAAGAAACATGCATTTGCATATTTATTTTGATTTTTAATTTTGTTTTTATTTTTGAAGAATTTTTAAAAGATCAGTACATACCTTAAGCCAATAAAGATACTACATTTTTTTCTTCATTAAAAGAAATAGAAACAACATAATTTTATAAGGACAGAGAAAGAAATCTTCTGACAATTTCAAATTGAACGTTGATCCAGCCGTTGTCATGGATCTTATCCTGCAGTGTTTTCCTGCAATATAACATATCCACTAAATTGCACTACGGCGAATACTTATTTAAAAAAATGCTAGCGACTGTGTTTTTTCTATTATTTTTTTTTTTATTTTGCGATCTCACCGCCTTACATTGAGGGGAATTTAAACATTTGTTTGTATAGTTTGACAAATGACAAACTAGTCAAAAATATTTCCTGTAAAAATGTAAAAAAAGAGACTATCCCATTAAAAATGTAGTTCGGGTTACATTGATTTTTTTGTTAATTTCCTATTAATTAAAGTAGTGAATACACACTCGACTCGCACTTATAAAGAAAACAGGTAAGAAAATGCTAACTCTATCTTATTTCATTTTTAATAGTGAAAAAATAGAGAAGAAAATTTAGTATCATACGGGCTTAACCTTCATAATTAGACTATTTTAACCCGAAGTAATACTTGCTTATATTTTTATCAGTTCATGGACCTCAACAGCTGAAAGTCGAGTATTTATTAGATTCGGAACTGCCTATTTTATTTCGTTTTAGTTTTGCTTTATTTTTAAATGAATTTATTTCAAAATCACTCTTGAAAAATATGCAGGAATGAGTTGCATCAGGTTTTAAAAGTTTAAAATAAATTTAACATACAAAGAAAAAATGTGTTCCATTTAAATATCTAACGAGTGAATTTTTTATGCAGATGTTCAGTGACTGTATATTATTCAAATATTCTGTACCGAAATTGTTAAAAACAATTAATTAGCATTTAAAAAAATTAGGTAAAAACAAATGGAGGATTGACGCACTAGAGTTTTGAGGGCTGCGTCGACTAGTACCATTAAATTTAAACAAAAATTTTCGATTTCTCTAATCATTTTTTAAAAATCATTTAAGTTTAAATTCTACCTGGATTTTCGATTTTTTTTCTATCCACGAAGCCAATTTGATCGAATCAATTTGTGACAGGTGGATGCAATACTGACTAAACTGTTGTCATGCCACTTATAGTGACATTAATTTTTTGAGACGTTTTTTGAAACAACTCAACCCTAGTTCTTTTCGCGAACAGTTCCAGTTCCAAAAAAAAAAATTATATTTTTTGTGAAAGTCATTTGAAAATAAAATAAATAAATTAAAACTTAAACTAAATATATTTTTATTAGTTTTTTTTTACAATTTAAGTAATAAAATTTAAAACACAAAGAGGAGACAAAAAAAAATCAACAACGAACGGTGATACAACGTTCAATTTGGCTTTAAAGTTAAACATTAAGGCTTACTATTTTGTTCGAAGAAATTTATTTTCCTTCCAAATTGTTTTGTTTGCAACCCAGTTTGTTTACATCTTTTTTCTCCAAACCTTAATCTTTTAATCAAAATATTCTTAAGCCCCTCAGGCGCATTTGGCAATATTCTTTTGAGGCTTGTATTTTATTTCTTTGTCTTCGAATTCAATTGAAGTACAAAATCGTTTTCCTTTTAATTATTTAGTATAAAATCTGTTCAAACTTGCCATCTCTATTTCGAAATGATTAAGTCTACTTACCAACTTTTCGTCACCCAAGAGAATACTTTATAGCAAACCAAAACAACATAAATTTGATTTTTCTTTATTTTCTGATTAACTTACAAGACACTACACACCTTAAGTGGCTTCAGTCGACTTCCATTTGGACAGCCAAACGTCTCAGCGAAATCCCGCGAGTTCCTTAAATATGTATTAACAAAGTCCTTGCCCTCGGGACAATGTGTATAAACCGAAATAAAAAAGTACAACTTCTCCAAATTCAAATCTCCTACACCTTCCCCAGATAATGTTTCCAAAAGACCTCGAATCCGATTTACCGCATCACCATTACTCGCAATCCAATTCCTCAGAGCTTCATAAGTCTCACGTTCGGCAAGTAACCTTCGCACCAGATTATTCCCAATAGCCGGGCTCAATGCAAAATTACCCTCCTGATGCTGTTCCTTCACACAACTTTCAAACTCGGAGAACTTTTCATCCGAATCGAAACTTCGCCAACTGCCAGGTGTCGAACTACCACCGCCATCAATCATCTTTTCGGCAAATGCCTCGCCAATCGCTCCAAAGTACAGGGGCTGCGGTAGTAGTTCGTTGTACATAGGACCCATGAAAAATTCATACAAATCACTTATAGACACTTTGGATGTGGATGGGGCCATCATCGCGGCTTCTCTGTTTAGGGCGGTGAATTTTTGAACCTTCTCTAGATTGCGGTAGAAATTTTTATTCGACAGCTTCAAGCGGGAGTAGTCTGTGTCAAGTTTTTCGTCGCCATTTAAAGTCGTATGAATCATTTTGCCGAGGTACAGTTTGGACTTCTGGTGGGCGATCTCATCGATCCAAATGGAGTTCGGCAGGAGCGACTGGTAGACACTTCCTATTTCGGAGAACATGTTCGCAATTCGACGTCTGTTATATGTTGTCCGCTGGACGATGTAACGATAGAGTGGCTGGAAATACTCACGCACTAGGTCCAAACAAGTCGCCGTACTTCTATCCAGAAGGTATTCGATCCAGACGTAGTTCTGAAGTCGAGTGATCGGAGTTTTCGAGAGCATACCAAACACCAGCTCGAGTTTAGTGGCGTCTTCTAGACGAATTCCGTCAGTGTCCTTCAGGGGTTTACCTAAAACTTGTCGGAAGTAGACATCCCAGTCCATGTTGTCGAATTTGGCCTTGAATTCGCCGTAAGTCATTGAAGTTGGAACGCCATTGCTAGCCTCTGCAACAACCTCCCGCCGATAACCTTCGAGTCCGACAAAGTCAAGTGCCTTAAGTCGTGCCTCCGCTGTGCCCACTCCAAAGTTCTTGAGAAGAAACTCGGCCAGATGTGTGTTCTCCCGCAGGGTATATCTAAAGTCTGAATTCGCCTTGAACTCCACAGTCCGTCGATTGCTTTTAATCTCCACACGATGCCTGAAGAAGAATGGCACACCAATGTCATGAAATGCTGCCACAACACTCATCCACGATGGAGTTGGTCCTCGGGTCCTGGCAGCACTTCCACTAGTTCCCTCTATTACCGGCCAACCACCAGTCAAACGGTACAATTGAGTCTGCTTCAAGTGGTCCAGCGTACGGGCGTTTTGACACGATTCGTGGAAGTTTTTCAACATCAATTCCGAGTCCATTAGCTGGTCCTCGTTGTCCTTGTCATCAATGAATTTTTGGAATATCGCTCTCTCTCCAGGGTTCTGCTGGGCGAATTCGGTCGTATTCTGTTGTTTGCTGCAAATATAGCCATGAAAGTCATCACAGGGGCTCTTGGCACTGTCCACACTTGCTAGCAGCTGTCGAATGAACTGGCGGGTTGTGGCCTGTATTGTTGTGTTCCAGGCATCATCGGCGGCAAAAACTTCATTCCCACCGAAAAATGTCAGCGCAAAGAGAATTCCAAATGAGAAAAGTCGAATGTGACCGCGTGGATTCCGCATTGTTGCCCAAATGGTATCGAAAAAGTTTTTTTTTTTATTGTGGAGCTTATGTGCACCGATTCCGGACCGAAAAATTCAAGAAATAAGCAATGGCGAGCACCTTTTTAGAAACTTTTTAATTATTCAGCACAAATTCACAATATTGTTGTCCTCATGAGCGAGTAGGCGGATTGGATTTTCTTTGTTTTTTTTTTTTTAGTTCAGTGGGAATGTTGTTTGACGCCGAACAAGTTTGTTCTTCACTCTTTTTCAAAACCACATGTGGTTAGAAGAAAAAATCACTTTTCAAATAACAGGAGATACCCGTTGTTGTGAACACACTAACACAGAAAGCCAGAGGTAGATTAAAAGACAGCAGACAAATTCGTTCTAGCGCTTCTTTGCCGTCGTCGTCGTTCGTGGCGAGTGGGGTATTTTAATTTCGAGTGCTCCTATTTTAATTTCGTGATAAAGAGGTGACACGGGTCATTTCAGTTTGAAATAAAAAGGGGACGTGACAGCTGAACTTTTTGTTGAACAAAATATATTCTACCTATTCGTTTTCCTTAATTTCGCAAAACAAAATTAAATTTTGAGAGCAGACCATAAATCTTCCTTACCATTTCTTAAATGCTTAACACACCACAACGCCTCTGGTAAGGACATCCAAATCCAAGATTCGTTTTAAAAATGCAATAAAATAAACAAAATTAAATTTGTCCAATGGTTTATTATAAAGAACAACCATATTCCTATTAATTCTGAATCAAAACCTGTGTCTTTTCAAAATGACTGCCTCAGCTGAATTCATATAGTGCCGCATTTAGTCATTAAAATTTTGTGAGATTTTCTTATGGCTACGGATTTATATTGGCGTTAAATCGTTCATTGTACATTGTTGGCATAATATCTGTCCTTTTGGGTTCCGCAGAAAAAGTAGTCTAGAGGTGACAAATCGCAGCCATGAATTGACATCACCAAGGCAGCTTTAAAAACGATTCCGGAATAAAACTCGCAAATAATAATTGATTGTTTTAGACTGTAGCGTTGAGCGTCTGTTGACCGAAACATTGTTCCCACTCTTATTTCGAATAAAAGTCCATTGATGCCAACATTTCGGTCAGCACCACAAAAAAAATATCACTGTATGGTTCGCTGACTCTAGAAACAGGTTTTCACAATTTGTTGATTTCTGTCAAAATTTCGGCAGCATCTGCAGCTTTAGAGCCCGATTCTTAAGTTGAGACAAGTCACAAGTCACAAGCGCTTGTGACTGATTTCTTGTCAGGATAGTTTTGACTCGATAACAAATAGGAATTCGGAAACAACTCTCACAAGAAAACTGACAACAAAATTTACCTCAGCATGGTGAGAATAATAATTATTGTTTCCTTAATATGGAAACTTCAAACTGTTGCTTGACTTTTTTTTAAAGCTGTTGATTAAAGTTCAACATAAAGATAAAAATGTATAAAAATAACTTCCATTTTCCTTCATATTTGAATTCATATGAATTTTCTGTTCACAATAAACATCGAACCTCAAATCAAAATGTCAAAACAACAACAAAATGTTTGTTGTTACCTGGTCTGATGAAGGTCACAAACCTTCAAAGTCTTGCGACTGTCACAAGTTATGGCTGTGTAGCAGAATATGAAAAAAGTCACAAAAATCATTTCAAATCTATCCTTGTGAAGTATCAGTGAAGTTCAACAAAATCGGGTTGTTAAAAAATCTAGTGGAATTTTTTTAAACTGCTTTCAAATTCGCTAAAATTACCAATTCACAAGTGTTCAATCCATTAAATTCTACAGCTTGCCTTATTTTTAACTAGCTAACCCGTAGAAAGTTCCGTCATTTCTGGGAAGTTTAACAAACTCGATCACTGCCATTTGATTTATGATGATAATCTCTTAACTGCTAAGCTGTCAACCATCTGCCAAAATAAAACATTGCCTTTGTAGTTAGGCTGATGATTCGTTCATCGGGTTTGCTTCTTCTGATGAGCAGTACATGCTTCTTACAAAATGATCTTATGCTTTGCACAGTTTGGCAGCTGGATAGTTTGCAGCAACAGCAGATGTCGTTTTTTTCACTTAATATCATTTTGTTCCGCGTCGTAGTGTTTTGAAAAGCTCAATTTGGTCTTGTATCAAGTTTGGAGAAGTGGTTTTTTTCCATATTGTTAGAAATCAATATTCCCTTCTCTTTCATTTTGTGGCATTTGTCTATTTACGAGAATAACTATAATCCTAAAGCTAAATTGTCCAAGAGTATGAGGAAAATCATTTTCTGAATACAGACTCTCGTGACCCCACAAAAATAAGTTCATCTACCTTCGAAAACCGAGAACTAACTTGTTGATTCAAATTCTTAAAACACAAAAATTATGTTCAAGCATTAATTAGAAGACTTTTCTGTTGAATATCTGTGACAATACAATTTTTGCAGTCAAGTCAAGAACTAAAATTCTTGTTCTTGTCAGCCCCGTTGATAACAGCTAACATATTTTTTTTTTCAAATTCAAAACACATAATAAAAATGACCCATATGCTTAGACGTCTGCCAAGAGATAAGAATTGATAGCAATTCTTGCATTAATTTATTACTAAGAGACTCGAGATTAGTAGTTCGTTCAGTAAACAAAAAATGATGGCTAATTAAAAGTACTACAAAAATGTACACATGACATTGTAATTCAAGGCGAGGAAATGTGTTTTTTTTTCTTTTTCCAAAATGTTTTTATGTAATCCAAAAAAATTAGTTATTGAGCGGACATGCCTACCCCAACTTTTAGTTTGTGTTAAATATTTGCTGTTTCTTTGATAGCGCTATTTTTGAAATTAAAACTAGCTGATAACAAATAGAGACATAGAAATACTCTAGTTGGTTTTGACAGCGTAAACACGAAACTTTGAGCAAATCTAACTACTACAAATGCGCTCCAATGCCTTTCAAGGTAATGAATTCGTCATGGCCAAATTTGCTGTCTGCTCTGGACCGCGAAAAAATACTTGCATATCAGACCGGTCCAGCATGAAATTGAAAGCATGAAAAAATACTTTTTTTTTAATTAACACACAGAACTGCTTTGAAACAGAATGACGACATGGCTCTAGCTGAAATTAATGTTCAATCTTTGTGTTGATTAAAAAACTATTTTTTAAATGAAACTATGACGGAGCTCAACCTACGTATGAGTTATGTCAAAAGTTAATTGGAAGCTTTTCAATTTACATACTTCTCCAAACAAATTATGGAGAGATTTCTAGATTAACTTTTTCAAAAGAAATAAAGAAAGATTAAGAACAAGTGATTTTATTGTTTACTATGACAATTGACAGTACTCAAATCTCAAAAACGTTCTTTTCATGACCGAAAAGCAATGTGTAACTTCATAATAGAGAGTCCTTCTTGTTCGGAGATGAAATCTTTTGCAAAGAGACAAGAGTAAGTTTATTAAAACTTTCTTCGCTCAACCGGAAGTGTCAGAAGTATCAGTAACACAGTAAGCAGATAGGTGACAGGTAGACAGTTTGTTCTCATTTCTCAAAACTTTTTAATAAACTTTATTTGAGAGTTACATGTTGTTCACGTTTTCGTTTGTATACAAGAAACAAAAGAGTTCACGGAGATAAGAGACGTAATACTTAAATGTTCTAATTTTACCTTCTTATTCCTTAGTTTTGTGTGAGACGAGTTATTTATGTTTCAGAATTATTTTCAGACTCATTGTGGCCTACTGGGTTAAAAATAACATTTCTTCGATTAAGAATGCATAAAATCAGTACAAGAACCAGAAGTTTTTTTTGCTGTCATAAGATTTTAATTATATACATCATGAAAGAGGGGGCTTCTTCAACAAAATTCAATTGATGATGAAAATAATTTTTAGGAACAAATAAATAAGTTAGTTTGAGACTGTTGCATTTACTCGCATCAACTTACTTGAGAAAGGCTCCCAATCCATTAACGATCTCAGTTTCAGGCGTTAAGGTCTCCCAAAGGCTTACATCTCTCAAGTGTGCCCTCCAGCCGAGCGTTGATACCAAGTGCCATATTAGCATAGGTTGCTTAATTTTTGTAGCGGACATGTGGACTTCTGCTTGATATGGCCGCATCAATTTTTTCGTGTCCTTATTGAACAGCCTTATAGCAATGGTAAAATCAGTGTTATTGAAATTTGAATCTGTTTGCTCTCGCAGAAGCAGAGCAGTATTTGTCCTGTGTCATGTGCTCCACGGTTATCTAGCTCTTCAATCGTCTATCTTTCTATGCCCTCCCTGGTGCTCCCTGGCTTAACACAACATATCTCCAAGAATATTGTGATTTAGCAGTTGAAACGCCTGCTCCGAACAGTAATCACAAAATCTCTATTGACGATGTTAAAAGCCTTCTTAACATCGATAAACCACATGTCATCCATGATGTGTTGATGTCATGTATAAAAAAACCTTGGATGTCGTTGGTAACCCCGTAGTTTGCTAAGTGACATGAAATATTGCTATCCGGGCTCTAAATTCCAGCTGCTTTCATAGTTCGAGTCACAATTCACAAAAAATCGGCTGTGTAGTGTTACCTCCTCTTGAATTTGAAGTTTACATCACTCTAGCACATGTATCAGAATGAAGGTATCTTTTTGAGAAATGTAGGTGTCAAAGCGCAACCCTGTGGCACCCCAGTGTTAAATTAGACTTACACACATACATATGAGATTTTTCTCCATTTTCGTCAATATAGTTTGCGTTCACTTGAATATAATCAACAATTCCTATTCTCTCGCAATATTCTTCCGAGGAAAAAACCCACATTACTTACACACTACAAAATAAAATAACAATAAGACAATTACTGGTCTTATTTGTATTCAATTCTTGTAACAATTAGCCAGAAATAGCATTAGCTGACTTTTATGAGTTCTCATTAAACCAAATCAATCAGAATTACCCACCCTAATGCGTACGCAAATTTCAATTCTTTTGCTCAAGGCTTACCAAAATAATACATTCTTTAATGAATTCACACGCGCATTAACCATGTGATGAGTTTCTATTATTAAATCCTCCTTCAAACCCACATACACGTTTACCCAAAAGCAGACTACACACCACACACAAAACATTTTAATATCCTGTTTTTTTGATTCGTAGCTTTTGAGCACAAAAAAAATGTGTATTGAAGCACAAAACGGGGCTAATTGGGGTTAAAGGAGTCTTAACACACCTACCATTCCACAACAACGCCCTCTCAAATTGTTTTACTTTCATCGCCTTAAAAACTCTCAATGTGATTAATTATTTAACTTTTTTTTTTGTTCATCTTTTCCTGCTTCTGCGAAAATTTTTGTTTCATGTCGTGCCGCCCCGTGCCATCATATCGTCGTCTTAGGATAATGTTTCAGAGTAAAAAGCAATTTTTTGCGAACCAATTTTTTTGCTCATTTTGGTATTTTCCAACGGCATGGAGCTCGCAGTGACTTGGTTGTTTCTTTAGGACTTGTGTGTTCTTTTTTGTTCTCAAAGTAAAATATCAAACGAATTGCAAACTTTTGCAATTTTTTTCTACTCGTTGAGATGAAATTTTTTCAAGGAAGATGAAAAATGGAAGGAAACTCGATCACAAATAAAAAAGTCGAAAAAGAAAACCTAATTCAAGTTGAACACTTTTTATTATGCATATTATTTCTTATTTTTCTTTCATTCTTGTTTTTGAGCACAAAGTTTTTTTAAGACATTTTTTTTTATTCAAAACCACTAGAGAACCGAACTCGATTCAATGCAGCGCGGCGGTGGCGCGGCGGCAGCGGCCGGCGTGTCGTCGGTCGGTCGTCTGTTTTCTGTAAGAAAAAGAGGTCGACGACGACGGAGAAGAGTGAGGGTGGTTTTTGTGGTAAGGTTTTTTTGTTCCAAAAAAATCTATGACGAATGAATGCAAGATGAAGAACGAGTACCTGCTTAGATTATTCCTTCTCAGTTCAACAAACATTCCATGTGGTTCTTATGGTTGGGTTGAATTGGGCTTTTCAGAGATATCATGAAAGTCGTGCTTTTGTGAGGGTACCTGTTCAATTTTATGAAGGATTCTATTTTTAGGTCGATGGATGGAATAAAAAAATATGAACATAAATAGAGATAAGATTTGTAAAAGCATAGACAAGCCTAGTTAACCCTTTTTGTGAATTTGGAGGATGGAGGAAAGAGGACTAGGAGCTACTTAAAGTTTTAAAGGCATTAAATTAGGACAAACTTAAATAAAACAGTGTGCGCGGCTGGGTCGCATGAACTTGCTCAAATATCAAACAAATCCAAATTTAAATCATCCTTGCTCTAAAAACTTTTAATTATAAAAAATGTTCAGGCCCCAGCTTCGGCAGCATTCTTTAACTACACAAGTCGCCAGCTTATCTCAGATCACGTGTGCGATAACAAGAGAAAATACAAATCTAAGTCTCCTCCTCTGAGCCACGTAGGTTTGCAGCCTAAATTCTATGTAAAGTCTTGATTTTAGGTCTTGAAGTTCTTTGTGCTCTCGTACAGTTTTCCCGAGTTCCCAATCCAAGATTTTCCATTTTTCCATTTGAAAATCAGTGCACCTACAATTTCATTAAAATTTGAAAACCAATGAAGTTTCCGAGTTTTTCACCAAGAACTTTCTATTTTCCATTCGAAAACTTTTTTGAAATTTTCCAGTTTTCTATTTGAAAACCAATGCACTTTTCCCACTCTTCCATGAGGTTTTTCCAATTTTTTTTTTCACAGAAACTATCACTGAATATAACAGTATTAACCATGAAATTTTCACAAATATCTTTTGGCCCATTTGGGAGATTTTCCGTTGATCAATGTTTCAAGTTTCGAGAAAATCTTGTCACAAAACTAGCTGACCCATCAGACATCGAACTGCCTCAATCGATGAATAAAAGATCCAAACTCTTGTTACCCGCTACCCTCTACCCACTACCCCACTACCCTTTTGCCGCTTCCCGCTAACCGCTGATAGCTGAGCGCTACCCCGATTCGAAAAGTACAATAATAGTGAGTCCTCAACGAACTTGCATGTGATTTTCGTTTATAAAGATAAGAAAACAAAGTTTGCTGGATCAGCTATTAAGGTCGTACCAACTCAAAAACCTTCGCGGGCTCATGCACAACAGCTTTGTTAAGGACCAGCACATGGTAAAATGCATAGATTAGGTTCTATAGGGAAAATGGGGTTTTCCATTTTTGGACATATCTCATGAACGGCTTGTGCGATTTTGTACAAAATACTTAATACCCATCTACACCACTATCTGAACATTCCCTCAAAATTTTGTGTCAAACACTAAACTGGTAAAAAAGTAGTGAGTCTTCAATGGATTTGTATGAGATTTTAATAAGTATACACTATACACAGATAACGGTTCATTGGGGGTAGGGTGACGTGGTCATCAATGCACCGGTGGTGCAGAATGCACCACAGCTATACACGCCAAACCGGACACTGGATTAGTGTATACCTTTTTCAAATGTAACCGTTACTTTCAGTAATTCCAATAGACTTAAGTTTGAAAGTGTTTCTCTTTGGTGGTTCACTTGTGCGGAGTGTTTTATAAATTTACATTGATAAAGGAAAAAAAGAAGGTTAGCTTATTTTTTTAATATCTGAGTGAAATTAAAGAGTTTCTTTATATAAAATCAATTAAACAGTTTTTCGAATATTTGCTAACATTTTAAAATAAGGAGTGAATAGTTTTGTTTCTTTTGTTGTAAACTATTTCAATTTGTTTAAAAAATGTCAGGGTGGTGCATAATGCACCACATAAGCATGGTGCTAAATGCACCGTGGTTCATTGTGTAAAAAGACAATTTTGTGTAAGCTTACAATCTACTTGTTGCTAAAGATGAAATGAAGGAACGACTGCAGCAGTTACAATCTATCTGATCAAGAAGATACCCTCGCAATTTGAATTCTAAACTTCTTGACCGTCCATTTGATGAACTTAAATCCATTAATAACTTTGTTTTAGTGGAGTTCCTCTATTTATTATTATTTTAAAGTTCCCTTAAGTGATATGGTCTTTTGATCGATTTTTTTTTATTATGAAGTTCTCGTATATTTTTGTTTAAATAAATTAATCTGTCTATGACGTTAAAAAATTGTTTTGATTCTTTAAATAAATTTGTGGTGCATTGTGCACATACGACTGGTGCATTCAGTACATACCATGGTGCACCATGCACCATTTGGTTTTTTGGGAAAAAGTACTTTTTACACAAAGAATTCAGATCATATCGAAAATATAAGTTCGTACATATTTTCATAACATATCTAAAAAATGAAATACAAAAATACAAAACAAAAAGAGTTAATTTGAAAAAGTTATGGTCATTTAAAAATAGGGTGGTGCATTGATGACCACGTCACCCTACCGTTTTGTGGCAATACAATAATAAATGTTCGTAGGTGGAAAAATATTAATAATCTTGTCTGGTACATTTTTTTTCTAACGTCTTACGTGGGAGGCTTTTTTGAGTAAAATTCAATGTTTTAATTTGAAAAAAATTGTAGGGGAGCTACGCTTAGATTTGATCTTTTAAACAAAAGAAAAACAAAAAACGGGTATCGCGAATTCGCTCAAACCTAAAATGTCATTATTAAACTGTTATTACTATATGAGTTATGATTGAGACTTTTCCTTGACAAATTTTTAAATTTTCGACAATTTAATTAAGTAAGCAGTTGCCTAGCTTAGTGATTAGGTGCGTTGGCTGCTAAGCAGAACGTCGTGGGTTCGCGTTCGAGTCCTACTCGTATAAAGTTTTTATTTCATCTTTCACGGGTACTGCCTCTTGCGAAGAACTGACAAAACTTCAAAGAGTAGATATCAATCTGTAAGGAAAAAAGTGCTTCTCAACTTTGCCGTTCGGAATCGGCGTTAAATTGTAGTTGTAGGTCCCCTCAATTCTTCACGCGCACTCAGAGAATTGTTCAAGAGCTGTCGCGCCACTCTATTTTAATTATGTAAAGGTTCACCAAGCATCTTCAAACCAAAAAAATTAGTTAAAGCCTAAGAACATTTTGGTTTAAAGTAGGTATAAAGTTGAAACACTAAATTTCAACCTTTCAAACATCTCCTCCACCATTTGTT
Organism: Sphaerophoria taeniata; assembly: GCA_943590905.1. NCBI lineage: Eukaryota > Metazoa > Arthropoda > Insecta > Diptera > Syrphidae > Sphaerophoria > Sphaerophoria taeniata. Next base: position 218,129,558 of record OX016540.1, on the reverse strand, counting down.
TGGCTCAAGAGAAATTTTTATGAGGCTTTTAAGTAAAGCATTTTACTTTGAAATTCAAAAGATTGTCGTCTACTTTCCATTCCAATACTTCTACAAAGTCAAAAGAAAAAGAAGGAAAAAAACTGTTTGGTTTAAGCATCAAAGAACATCAAAGCCTATTCGAGAAAACACTCTGGCAATTACGGTGTTTCGCATATTTAAGGTTAAATAAAAGCAGAGTGCGGAGACTTGCGTTCTGGTTCAACCAACACTTTTCTGTTTTCAATAACTAGGAATTAAGCAGTGTAGTCAGAGGAACAATAAATGTTTTCTTACTACTAACTTATAGTACTGACAAATTTAAACGACGGCACTGGTACGTGAAATTGTTCTCAAAATCCACCTTTAATTACGTTTTCGTCCAATTTGCTGCAGATTCATAATTCATGCTCATTGAAATTCACATTTTGATGCGTGTGAATGCAAAATAAGAGTCTTTCAAAACTAGGTTAGATTTATAGCGAATTGGAAGTCTCATTAGCAAGAGAATAGCTGCGCCGCGGAGGGTGGCAGCCATTCAGCACTAGTTCTTGTTGAAATTCGCAGGGGTACAGAGCTAGGTTGTTGGTTCTGGTGCGGTTCGTTAGGCAAAGCTTGGGGATCGGATAGGGTTAGTTGAACGCATATTATCCTTCCCGTCGCCATTTATCATCATGCATTGTGAACAAAAATGTTGTTGTGCTGTGTTTTGTTAGCCAAACACTTTTTTTTGCTGTCTTGGGGTTGAAATTTTCAAGTCAAACAGCTTCAGCTTTGCTTTTACAAAAACAAAACTTTGTCAGTGAGAATGTAGAGCCAAACAACAAAGTGCTTTATCAACACACAGTTACAACACCTGAAATTGAATGCATGAGAAAAGCTCAAGGTTACTCTTCCGAACCGAACAACATGGATAAATGCTAATTTCAACATTTTTCTTTGTGTATTTTTCTTTTTTCGGAACGAAACCCATGTTTTCGCATGTTAGTGTCAGTGATGTTGAGGATGTGTTGTGTGTTCTTTTGAAATTACGTAACTGCCAACTATGACTTTCTGTTTCTATGCTATTCAGCTAAACAACCTTCCGTCTTCCGTGTTATTGTCAGATCAATGTCAGAAAAGCTTTGTTGTTTCTCTTTTGTTGTTTTTTTTTTTTGGGAGTTGTTGAAGAACCACTTTTTGGAGGTGAATTAAAGTGACACCGTTAGAACATTTTGTATATTATGTAGGTTAATGGATATATGGAAGCACTACTTACATGAAAAGAGTTCGAGATGTTAATCTTCACGTTACGAAGTGAATTTTTCAAAATGTTACACAGTATTTGTTAAGTTGACTTAAATCTTCAAGTAATGTTTCGAGGGGATTATGTAATCTTTCCTACACACATATGCTATAACTAGGGCTTCACATGCCTAAGGGATTCACAGGGATGGCTTCAAAAGTCGGTTGCAAGTCTTCGGGTTTGGTATTGTTCCATTTCTGTAGCTAACTAAATGCTTGCGTTTTGCATTTGTTTTTATCACGTATCTTATATTTTTTCTTAGATCTTCATATTTCTGTTATGTCAGCTATTAAGAGTGCTGGATGCATAACTGCACGTTGAGCCCGCAGAAGATTTTTTCGCCACTTCGGCGACAAACTCATTTGTTCACCTTGACCAAGAACAATATTGGGCGCAACACTGTCCTCAACGTTATCCAAGATCCTTGTGATTATATGACTCAAAAAATTGGTTAGGAAAGATGTGAATCGGTGGAAGATAGCTTTTTCTATTTCTTAACCGATATGGCTCAAAGATCGGTAAAAGGTTACGAAATTTGTATTTACTCAGAAAAAACTTTCAGTCTTTAATTTAAATTATTTACCTATCCGGCTCCCAGTTCATGAGTATCAATTCCCGTTTTTTACTTATCGTCCAACGCTCGGTGCCGTAGAGTAGGACTGGTAAAATCAGATCAGAGTTTTGTATAGCAGACACTTTTTCTTTCGAGACGGTGCGTGGACAGTTATTAACTTCAAGACCAACGAGGTTCGCCTGTTCTTCAATCCCTGTGAAGGCCACAAGCACAGCTTTCTTGGATCGGCCGATGATGTCTATGTCGTCAGCACAGCCTAGGAGCTGCGCATGTTTAAAGCAACTCAGATGAGCTGTTACCCATTTGCACACTGCACTGTGTACTGCGTCATGCGGCACAGCTTAATAAGTTTGTTCGGGATCCCGAATTCAGACATCGCCATCATAAGCTCTAGGCGGTCGATGCTATCATAAGCAGGTTGGAAGTCAGTGAAAAGATGGTCGGTTTCGATTTGAAATTCGTTGGTCTTTTCCAGGGTTTACTCAGTGTGAATATTAGGTCTATCATTGTTCTGCCCGGCCTAGGGCCATACACGTGCTAATTATTGTGTTGCAGAAAAGTTTAAGGCGCTCTTAAAGTACATTGGATAGAAGTCTTTAATTTAAAGTGTGGTAATGTGTTCCACATTCGCGTTGTACGGTTAAAAATGGGTTCCTGTTAGTTAACAGTATGACCAAAGTTGGACTCGTAGAAGTTAGGATAAAACAGAAAGAGAAGAATTGAAACGACAATGAAGTGAATGAGTTAGAGACTTCTCTATTACGAATCATTCTAGAACTCTTGTTTTGCAAACCATTTAACAGGCTTAAGTATTTGATTGTAATATTCACGTTACACGAGTTTCGGTTATAGAAACATTTCGGAAAATTGTAAAGTTTCTATAAGAACTGTAATGGCTTACCTATGTTCTTCAAAGTACAACATGTCTGACTACAAAACAATTAAGACTCTCTATTGACTTGAAATGTTGCGATGTTTTTACCATTACTGTTAATTATAGCAGAACACTGCTTTTCAGGAACATCTGGCATTGAGCTTCGTAGTTTCTCTAAAGAATAACGCAGAAGTTCTTGAACAAAGAGGAGTCACTATCAAGTTTCTATCAATTTTAAGAAATCTCCACCTGGTTAACTTCGATCGACGATGTCAGGCTCCAACTGGTCCCCTTCAGTGTTGGTTTTCCTAAGGCAAATATTGCCGTTTTGTTAATTGAAAAACGGAAACATTGATTCATCTCTTCAATATTTTTTATAAAACTTTTCTTTTCAATCAATACTTTGAGTGGTGATCCAAAACCAAGTCGCTTACGCCCTAGAACCACAGTACTATTGGTCATAACTTTTCTTCAACCTTCCCCCTCTAGTAAGCAGTGCCTAATCAAGCTTAAATAATAAAGCAATTTTAACGACACTCTGTTTAACATTGTTAGCACTTTGTTACTGTTTTACCTACACAATTTTTAATAAAAACATTATCTATGGTAATAAACTTTACGTGCCAAAGATTAAGCCAATCGAGGGGTACCCTCTTCTACAATTCTTGTCTGAGTTAAGTGTCATCCATTTTACAAAATTTACAACTTGGCATTTTCTTCAAAAAAAGGCACAAAACAGATAAATCACTCTCAAAGCACTTGAAACAAGTCTGTGTGTCACCCAATTTGATATTAACAGTCAATCCTCTTAAAAGACCAGTGTCACTGTCAATGTGTATTGTGTCGGATGGGAAGAAGTTCTTCCCACCTTGAAGAATACCTCCCCGGGGAGTAATCAATTTTTTTAAGGGCGAATGATTGTTGTAGATAAATCAGCAAGGAGTCCCTGTCCAAGTCACATAAAAAACAGACCAAATTGACTTCTGGAATTCATTTTGTTTTCTTTTGAAGGGTGTTTTTTTTTACTGACTTTAAGGACAAACAAGTCCTTGTACTTTTGTCAGACAGGTGATATGTAGGTAGTGTGCTTCCAAAACAGTGTACTGAATTTAAAGAGAAAACAAAAGTGAAGAAATGTCCTTTTTAAATGTGCGTTTGACAGCAGCATATAATTCGTTTCTGGCTCCTTGTTCTTTTGGTAACACAAGTTCTCGGCTGAATAACTTCAAAGTGAAGAATTTAGTCTCTCTTGATCAGTGTTTGCTTTAATTAAGTTCAAAAGTGAAATAAAGAGATTTTTTTTTCGTTTGGTTTTGTTTTGAAAAGAAAATGGCAGTTGACATTCAACAAAAAAGAAAAGAAGTAAAATACAAAATTTACGACATCAAGGCTGAAAGGAAGTGAATCTTCCGAATTCAAGACTCAAGAGGGAACGTAGTGGAGAACGTCATTAAATTAAATTAACTGTCTGGAAGCTTGACACAGTCGTTATGTTTAATTATACAAAGAGACAGAGAAAAACGACTTGATCATTTATCCAAGAAAATAAAATTTAACGAAGCAACAATAAAGAAACAAAAAAATGATAAGGAAAGTGTACCGTACCTACCTACAAAATTGTTTGCACTGTCAATTTAAATTCACGTTTAAAATTAGAATTTCTTGAAGTCATACTTGTTTTCCAGTTAATTCATCAAACATTTTTTTTTATTAGTTCCTAGGGCTTGCTGGAGCAATTTCAAATTACATACCATAACAGGGCACCCATAACCTTTCATCAATCGTTAGTTGAGTTAGTGAATTCGTGTTCACTGCGGTTGAAAGTTTTAATGGTTACTGTTAGTTCGCCCAAAACTTTCGCCGGATGTTAATCGCTTTTTTGTTTTTGCAACGGACTACAAGTTCACGTTTCCTTTTCATGTTTAAGCTTGGCGAGAGTTGTTTTTTTTTGCCATCAGAAAGGCCAGAACAACAACATCAGCGCAAAATAATGTATATCCTTGAAACACTGTGGTAGTGTGGTATGTGGTTCATCCATTGATTACCCTCATCATTGCCGCAGGACACTCATTCTTGCACAATTTGCAGCGTTAAACAGGAAGAGAATTTAGTTTGAATATCATTTTATGTAGAAAACCGTAACACGTTACGCCTGAGTGAAACTTAATTGGCTTGTAATCATTACAACACCATGCCCTCGAACAATATTGAATTCAATTCAGTAGGAGAAGCGAGAATGTTGAAAGAAGGAAAAATATGCTGTTTGGTATTTATACAAATTTTTACAATTGTCAACTCCATTTTACGAACTTGCTCGCTAAAACAACATAACTGGGGTAAATCGGATTCATTGAACATATTGAACATCAAAACAGATTTCAATACACAGTTGCCTTTTAGCAGCCTTTAAGTTGCAAATAATCACATTCGGACTCAATGCTTAAGTCACCGAAACTCTGCATTGGTATAGGATATCCTGCTTTTTGACACTCAGAGCTCGAAAGTGTAATGAAATATTGCATCCTCAAGTATATGTTGAAACATCGTTACATCTACAAACGGTTTTGTGTGCTTTATGGAACGTTACAGTCAATGTTGACCGCTATAGAATCATGACTATTGACTTATTCGTTCTTCAATTGAACGACCATGACGTGCAAGAGCTGCGGTTCCTATAAGAGACGCAATATGTTACACAGATCGTGTCACAATTGGTTAATTGAAGGTAACGTTTGGTAACGCAGAGATACTCGTTATGGACCCTTGAATCGATCTCAAAAATCGTGCCATTTTGAAGCTGCTTGACTATTTTCTGTTTAATCGTTACATCCACAAAATCTGACTGTTTTGTGTTCTTTGTGAGGAAGAATTTGTCAATACAAAACATTAGAGTCAATGTCGATCGCTATAAAAATATGATTATTGACTTTTTCGTTCATCAATCCAGCAACCATAAAGGGCAGGAGCTGAGGTTTCAAAAAAGCAGCGTAACATGTAACACAGCTTTTGACATAGTGACTGCTAAAGAGCCATGATTATGGACTTTTTCGTACTTCAATCGAACAGCCATAATGGACGGGAGCTGTAGTTTGAAAAAGACGACGTAGCATGTAACACAGCTTGTGTCACAATTGATTTATTGAAGGAAACGCATGGTAACCACATAGTTTCACGTTACGAATCTGTGAGTTGGCCTCCAGGATGGCGTGATTTAACACCGCTTGAATATTTTCTGTGGGGATATGTGAAGTCGCTGTTTGTTACATCGTTACATCCACAAAATCTGACTGCTTGGTATACTTTTTGGAACGTTACAGTCAATGGTGAAACGGCATAGTTTCACAGGTCTTTAAATTGGCCTCCAAAATCGTGAGATTTGAAGCCGCTTGATTATTTTCTGTTCGGATATTTGAAGTCGCTATTCTATGCCGATAACCCCGAATCCATTCACAGCTTCGAATGAATTGAGTTGAGTCTTTTTCAACCATTAAATAAAAAAATAGAGTGGCGCGACAGCTCTTGAAGAGCCAAGGCCTAAGTGGCTTACTCTCATCAACAATTCTCTGTGTGCGTGTGAAGAATTGAGGGGACCTACAATTTAACGCCGATTCCGAATGGCAAAGTTGAGAAGCACTTTTTCATGACAGATTGATACTCTTGGAAGATTTGTCAGGTCTTCGCAAGAGGCAGTACCCGTGACCATTAAGTCATTTCAAATATTCCGATTGGAAAAAATGGTATGTAAGTAACTATTAAACATTTCACTTCGGCCCTATACGAGGTATAAGTCCCAACTCACAACAAAATCCTTTAAACTGTCGTCCTTTCCCCTTCAAGCCGAAGGCTTCTCATCAATTGAAAACTTCACCGATAAAACTTACCGAAGGGCTAACAGCTGAACAGTTTCAAAAACTCTTTTTGAACTTATTTTTCATGATTCAGTCTCGACTTATTGTGTTATCAAAAAATAATTTCATTTAAATTTGACAAAGTTACATGAAACTCTACTTCGTAGTTTGAGAGTTTTGAAGGGGCCTCAAGATGATGATGAGGTCCAGACCGGGTCATATGATATGCGCTCTCAACTTCTGTGCAGATATAGAAGTTAACGTAACATCATTTTCTTGTCTTCAACAAGAAGACAACTTTAAACTTTTCAACTCTCGTTACTTTTTATATGTCTTTTCATCAGAATGAATAGATTTCGTTGGGGCAGAAAATATTATTTGTTTCAAATTTTTCATTTGTTGGAGGAACGGGGAGACGGGGGAGGACGGGGGAAAAAAAATTGAAAATCCAAAATATTTTCGTAAAATTTAATTAAAAACTTACATCCTTGTAGCTCCAACCTTCCAAAGGGGTCGGCCATGGCTGAAAGTTTCCGAAAGGATATACGAGAAAACTTAACTGACAATCATGTCAAAGTTCATAGTTCACCACCATCATTAGTTTTCGTTTTCGGTCGTTTTCGAAGTCAGTGAAAATCCAGAAAAGACAAGATAATAGAATTTGAATGGGGTATTTTCGAAAATTTGATTTGTGGTCACGGTAGTTTGTGGTTGGAGTGAAATTTCTGATCCTTTCGATGCTTTTATAATGGTTGAAGAAGATTTTCCCATCATCAAGTGCTTGCAACCCGCCTAAACTAATGACTGTTGGAAAGTTTAAATTCATATCGGATAGAGTTTCAATTTGATTGATGTCCTCTTTCCGCAAGGATAATAAAGTTTATTGATTGTTCATTTGTGTTTTTAAATTTTCCTTTTTTTGTTTTTGTTTACAGGCGCAGTTGGTGGAGACAGTGAAGGAGGTGATGGCGATGACAAAGAGAAGGCAGAGGAGGAGGAGAGGGAGCGTCAGGAGGCCATCCGAGAGGCTGAAGAACGGCGAAAAGAGAAGCATCGCAAATTGGAAGAGGAGCGAGAAAAAATGAGACAGGACATTCGTGATAAGGTAAGTTTTGAAAGGATATTAATTTCTGTGTAAATAATGCATTCTGTCTGCCATTTCTTGTGCTCTTCAGGGACTTGGGTGATTTTTTGCTTAAAGAATTTAATTTATTGAGTTTAATGCACGCTTCCGCCACCAACTGCGGTTGTTGACATTTGACTGTCATTAAAGAATTATTAATTATTGTTTTGTGTGGAATAACTGAAAGTGAGGACATTAATATGACTTCTGCTAATGGCCAATAGTCACGAATGGAATGATAAATTAATTTTTGACATAATAATACATTTCTGACATGTAAGTACTTGCAGTCAAAGCAGGTATTTGCGTGTGATTATGAGTTCAGTGTGAAGTTTAATTACTGGCTGGAGGGAAATTGAATCAGAGTGGAAGAGTTAAGCTGTCAGAAATCAACTACAATTGTTCGCTTTCATGTGTTTCAATCAACTGTTTTTAGAGTACAGTCAAGTTAACGATGAAGAAGAAATCAATCCAACGGAAGTGTCTAAATAACCTGCGGTACGACTTCCGTACTGTTTTGCTGATATCAGGTTAACAGTACCTACACTTAAGTTTTAAGTGTACAATTCTGTTTTTCTGGTGCATAAGTTTGACTCCAAAGCGTGTTAGGTTCATTATTCATTAAATTCTAATCAAATTGCAGTAAAAAGTCGTATCACATTTAATGTACCGAAAATCAGTGCTGCCACCTTAGTAAGTTTTGCATATCCTGATGCCTGCCGATATATTATTGAGTGACACTTAAATCATAAAAACCGGTCATCTTGAAATTCATGGTATTTGATTGCAAGAGCCCATTGGAACATCGATGTAGCTTTTCATGTGACATAGTCATACCCGCAAGTCATAGAATGCCAATCAGTACACCCACATTCGTACTATTCGAATGTTGATCTTGAAATCTGTTTCCTAATTCTTGTTTTCAATCTCGTTATAATGCTCAGAAGTTCGATTGTAAGGATAATTTTTTTATTTAAAGAGCTTTAACTGAGTAGAAGTTCAGTTAAATTTAAGCAAAGCAGATGAGCGTGATGGAAGAACTGTGTTACGTTGAACTCGTGCTCATCTACCGTTAGTCAAAAGTCCTTAAAAGGCCACCTTTACAACAAAATTCGGCCCTTTCTCAAAACAGGAATATTAGATATTCGCTAACAGGCTTCCGTAAGCATTGCGTGTCAGTTTATTTGTGTCAATTCAAATCTCTCACGTGACGTCTCCTTGCCTTCAACGTCGTCGTGGCGAAATAAAATGCTTAAATTAGTCGTTCAAGTTCTTCCTGTCGTTCCACGCAGTCATAAAAACAATAAATACAAGTAAAACCCGTGCTTTGAGTGCCACCTTTAGCACCTTTAACTCCTTGAAAATTCTGTCTTTTGTTTCATTTTTTGTTTTCATTTGTGTTTCAAACTCCAACTCAATATTCAGCAACGAAAGTATTAAAAAACTCCAAAAAAAGGAAGAGGTTTTTTTTCTTTGTAGAAAAGTCATGCTATTCGATAATAAATCATGAAGTTCGTGTTTTGGATTAGAGGCTTCTAATTTTAGCAACAGAGGTCAAATGGGTTTTCTGTTTTTCCTTTTTTTTCAGACAGTTTCAAAGTTGGCAAAGGTTTTCTATCTTCCTTTTTTTCCTTTTTTTGTGTTTGAGTTCCTTTATCAGAAAGTTTTGTAACGTCATGGTCTTTAAGTTCCTCTTTAAAGGTTGTAAAAAGCTTTTATCAAATGGCTTGGAAATAAATTTCAATCACGGAAAAGTAACGAACTTCCGCAAAAGTATAAGAAAATGGCGAAAGATAAAGTAAATAATTTGCTTTTTTGGTGTAGATGACACTTCTAGAAATAATTCGTCCTGTGTAGGAAGACTTTAGCAGGCGTCGAACTGACAAGTTGATCGCTACCTACTTTTGTGTTGGTTAAAAGAGTGCTTCGAGTGTTCTTAATACACAATGGCTCAAGTTGCTTACGATTTTTAAATATTCATATGTTAAAACAAAAATCTTATGCAACCACTCATCGTCGATCATGAATTTGCATCATTTTTGTAGCAGTTTGTTCCCTAACTCTGCAGAACCTTGGTCTTGGCACTTCTGATGCCGAACCTGAGTTTGTATTCGGTCTTTTTTAGACCCCCTAGCTCTCCTCGCTGGTCTTAAGAAGATAAGAAACGCTGTTCTCCTGCGGCTCTTCAGCCTTAGATAATGACCGTCCAGTCACGCATTGGAACCAGCGGGCTTAGAACGCGAATCATCTCCTATCCACTTGGCTTAATGCTCACAAGAGACTGTTGTACTCTTCATCTCGATCTTCTTGTATTTTATTTTGTCTTCACGCTGGTTTCTCTGTACCTACTTCCAGGGAGTGTAGGTGTAGGACAATTATCTCTTGACTAGAGGCCAAAAGTTCATTATCAGAGTCGGCGAATGGTCCTACGTTCGTTTTGGAAAAAACTTTGAGAATCAATTGTTAGTCCCACGAGTAGTACCTTGCCTTACCCTGGAAATTAAGACAAAACCTGCCAATGCAATCAAATGAGCCCGCTTGTGACTGGTTTGCTTCCCAGCCTTCCATTTATTCAGCACGGATTATGAAAATCGCTAACACCAACACTGAAAATTATAGGGGCCCCGTATCTATGGTCAAATTGTATTGCTGAGGATTTAAACTCCTGAGAAGTTTAGAAACAGCTCAGATATTCAACTTGAGCTGATGCCCTTCCTGAAAGAAAGAAAGAAAGAAGATAAGAAACTTATTCCTTTTGTTCACAGTGTTTTTCAAGGTCTAAACGTTGAAACATGCCGTGTAATGATGAAAAAAAGTTTTGCAAGGACACTAATCATTTCTGATTCTTGTGTGTATACATCGGAGGTAAAGGGGTGTTAAATGGTGGTATACTTCATAAGGTTTGCCCGTAGCTTAGTGGTTAGGTGCATTGGCTGCTAAGCAGAACGTTATGTGTTTGAGTCCTACTAGTGCCCATAAATGTTTGTATTTCATCTTTCACAGGTACTGCCTCTTGCGAAGAACTGACAAAACTTCCAAGAGTATCAATCTGTCATGAAAAAGTGCTTCTCAACTTTGCCGTTCGGAATCGGCGTTGAATTGAAGGTCCCCTCAATTCTTCACATGCACTTAGAGAATTGTTGATGAAAGTAAGCCACTAAGGCCTTGGCTCTTCAAGAGCTGTCGCGCATAGGTCAGCATAGCTTCAGTGATGCTCATGCAAGTGCAAGCAAATACTTGTACTTTATTTATAGGATTTTTCCAAAGCATTTCAGCACCAAACCAAGCTGCTTTTTGTGTAAGGATGCGCCTGACAACATCACACATGATGATTTTAAGATAAAGTCCCCAATTCCTAGGATTTATTTTATATATTCATTTTATATTCACGCACATTATGTTGTTCGATATATTTTTGTATATTTAAGTCAAGTGTCAAAACAGCAAGACGATCTCTTCTCGAAAATTTGAAATTCATTGAATTTTCCATATTAAATTGCCAGACAGACTTTTCTCAAGGACGAATACAAAAAATTCAAACATGAAGGCAAAAAATATCAAATTAAATTTTATCGTCTCGATTGAAACAATTTTGTTTTTTTTTTTTCTCGAGACGAGACCAAAAAAACTTGAAGAGACAAAATAACAAAAGCTCTCTCAAATGGAAAAATGTGACTTTTTAGTTCGGTTCAAGTGGAAACAAGCACACAAATAGAAAAAAAAGAAACACCAAACTCTATCAAAGCCAATTTTAATAGTGTTGACAAAGTGTTTTTTCCTAAAGATTACCTGTGTTTACACGAGAGCCATACAACCTGAGCTTAAGCATCACAATATGTTGTGTGTTTATCCTAGTTTTTCCATTAGAGTGGACAAGATGAATAAACATATTGTAGAATGCAGAGAAACAATTAAGAAAAAAAAGGTAGTCCTGCAGAGAAGAAAATGAGGCAAAATGGAACAGAAACAGAAAAGGCTCTGGTTTTATTTATTTATAACTTTTTTTTTTGTGTCAAAGAACCAACAACCGACCGACTCGACTAAAGGTATTTGCAAACTGACCCAAATTCTCTTTAGAACAAAATTGTTGGCTCAATCCAGGTGAATGGAAGCTGAAAGCACTCCAAAATTCTGGTGGAAAAAAGATTGAAAGAAAATTTAATTTTCTAAGGACTTTCCATCTAGGTAGGTACTTAAATTTTGTTTAAAATCAACTAGCTGTTGCACTTAATTTAAAACAAGGATTTAGCAATTTCTGACTCTTTTGTCGACGCAATGCTTTTTTCATTTCTCTTTTACATTTTTGAACGCGAAATTCGAACTTTGATCTTATAAGTGACAAGTAAATTCCAAGACATCTGTGCTTGTGACGCTTACCAAGTTCCCAATAGCACCCCTCGTTGTTGTGCCAATTATGTCACGAAGGATTTTCTCTCTTAATTACCTTAAATAATTCACCCCGAAATAAAACACAATTTATGTCCTTGCTTCCAAGGTAATGCGCTCAGTCAGTGGATTATTTGTTGCCCTTCTCATTTCGGAGGTAATTTCGTGCAAAATTTATTGAGTTGTCCTTTAATTTGGGGAAAATGAAGAGACGTATTTCGTTGCCAAGGGAAAGTCACACGGAAAATGAACACAAAATTCGCCTAAAAAAAGGCTAATTCAAAATGTTAAGGACTTCGATGTGATTGGCATTTTAATTTTAAAGGAATCCAATTTATTTATAGTCTGTGTCAAAAATTTTAATTGGAGTTTTCTCTTTTCTTTATTTTTGTTTTTATTTATTTTCTGCCAAAAGCAAAAAAGTGATAAAAATAAAAATTTAATCCTCATTTGGTTGATAAAGGATATGAACAAAATATTAATTTTCAGTGATTTATGGTTGTCGTAGAACATTCATATTATTTTTAATTTTTATTTATTCGTTTTTACTGTAGTTTTTGTTCGTTTGAACAGTTTCAGTGCATATAAAAAGTTGAAAAAGAAGCTAGTAAACATGAAATCACATTCGTCCTTACGGGGGGTCAAATTGACTCTAGTAGGGAGTCCGTTTTATATGCGACTCCCTAACGGAGTCAGATTGATTCCTTTAAGGTTATTCAACATAAAAAAATACAAAAAAAAAGAAAAACAGATATTTAACATCATTTCATACAAATTTTAGTGCTTCAAAGTGAAATTGGAATATATTTGCCAAACGTAGTTAAAGTGATAAAGTGTTTTGATTTGTAGTTTATGTTTTGTTTGTGTTTTTTTTTTTAATTCAATGTTTTACTTTTATGTATAAATGGTGTCATTAGTTATGTTCTTATTTTAGTACAAACAGTTTTTTTTTTCATTGTAAAATTAAAGGGTAATTTCTACCGTTTTAAAATTTTTGTTGATCATTGATATGAGAGGTTAGGTTAAGGGGCTGACAGATGTCGTTACCGTCACACTTAGATCATTACAGATCCATTGTGATACCCATGAGTATTGCTATTCAAGCTAATTAGAAAAACCTATGTGTTCAGTTAATCAAGCCATTTAGAGGCATTGACGAAGTTCAGAATGTTAGTATCTGGTGTACTAGAGATTTCTTCTAAATCCCCGAAGAAATAGTTGCCGAGCAATTTCTTCCTTTGGTGGGAGAATGCGGGACAGTGACACAGAAAGTGCGAAGTGTCTTCATGCACCTCCTCGTCAGCGCATCCTCTGCATAGATCATCTGAACTGATTCTCATCTTTTTCATATGATAACCTAACAGATTTTTGTCCGGTAATTATGCTTACAAGAGATCGAAGTGATACCTTGTGTAGCTGCATAATTCTTTCCGTTCTTTGTTTGTTAAAACAGGGCCATTTCTTTCTTGTAGTGCCGCAGGCCTCAAGAAGGTTCCACCTTTCATCGGCCTTGATAGTTATTCTTTTTGAGATTTCCTGTTTTAAATAACAGGCAGGGGTGCTAACTAGCTAATTCATCGGCTTTCTCGTTGCCTGGTATATCGCTGTGGCTTGGAACCCAGCAAAGTCTAATGTTGTGCTGTGCGCCAAGAACCTTAAGCTCTTCGCGGCAGCATGAAATAAGCTTTGTTTTTACCTCAGTTGCAGTAATCGCTTTTATTGCCGCTTGGCTATCAATGTATAAGGTGATATCAGTTCGTGGTATCGCCATCATTGATACATTTTTAGCAGCTGTTGTCACTGCCAGGACCTCCACTTGGAAGACACTACTGTAGTCTGGAAGCCCCAGGATTTCCCGAAAATTCTATTGCAGGAGTAAAAGGCGATCGACGCCTTTTTGTATCTTTCTTTGGTATTCAGACCCCAGTTTAGTTTTTATCTAAGATCACACCGAGATACTTTGCATGATCAGAGTTTTTAATAGGGCAGCCTTCAATTGAAGGTATTTTAAAATCGGATATTTTGCGTTTTTTATTAAATAGCAATAGTTCTGCTTTAGCTGGATTGACTGTCAGCCCACAGTTCCTAGTCCATTTACTTACCAACGAGGGCACATTCGGTTTGTTCACTGAAAATGGGTAGGAACTTGCGAGCGTAGGCTATTATTATGCCGTTCATGACAAGAACCCATAGTAGCGGTGAGAGAACTCCACTCTGTGGGGTACACCTGGATGTGGTTACTCTCACCCTTTCCTCTCCTAGCTCAGAGTTGATTTGTCTCTTTCTGAGCATACACATTATCCACTGTATTATTGCCTTTTCAACTTTGTGGTCGTCCAAGGCTTGCTTCACTGTTTCGTTCTTCACGTTATTGAAGGCTCCTTCAATATCCAAGAACGTTGCAAGGGTGTACTCCTTGGCATTCAGTGATTTTTCTATGACGCTGACAACACTGTGCAATGCTGTTTCAACGCTTTTTCCTTTGATGTAGGCATGTTATTGAGCTTTCGATATACAGTCCGGTTGTGCTTCGGATATGCATGTAAATCAGCCTCTCAAAAGTTTTCAAAATAAACGATGTTAGACTAATGGGTCTAAAGTCTTTCGCCCCCGTATGGCTATGTTTACCAGCCTTATGGATGAAAACTACCTTTACCTCACGCCACGATAAGGGCATTGATATTATAGTACCTTTTTTATATGAATATTTTGTAGCCATTGGTTATGTAACGCGTTTCAGACGTAAACTTGGGTATAGCTTACATAAGAAGACTGTCACCATATTGCTGTGATTAATCCAAATATTTTTTTTTATTTTCAAATGAAGCTTCTTATGACGACACTTTTTCTTATCGTTTCATTCTTCTTCTACTACTTTTTCCATCCAATGTGACCATTTGGGGTAAAGAGGTTCCAATTTGTCGGTAAAAGTCAATGCAGGAAAGTAAGAGTACGTGTCAACAGACAAGCATTTCTAGGATTTCATTTTAGAATTTTTCACGATAAATGCTTGTCAAATCCGCTTGTATACTGAGTTTTGAGCATATGCCATTCTCTTTGAAGATTTTCTCATAAAAATACTAACCTTCAAAAACATGAAGGTTAGGTAAGCCGCTTAAAAACAACGTCTTTCGTGTCCACTTGTAGCCTCAATTATGATTTATGTATTCCAACCAACACGAAAGATTTCATTAAAATTGGTTTCGCTGCAAATCGAAGTGATCGGTCACAAAAGCAATCTGAGGAAGGCTTTGCATGTGTTTTGATAGATCAACGAAAAACTGCCTTATAAGTGTTGTTCTGCTTAGGGTTATATCAGTTGGTTGCTTCGCCACGACAAGTTCTGGTCTTATTTAATTAATTATTATCAGGATCTAACTGGGAAAAACCAGCAGCAGCTATTCCCATATTTAATGGACCAAATCATTAACTTACAAAAAATAAGACAAGATAATAAACTGTTACATCCACAAAAAGGAAAAGAAGAAGTTGTTGTAGTAGTAGTACTAGAAATAATAGTAGTAGTAGTTGTTGTAGAAGTATTAGTAGTAGTAGTAGACGTCGTTATTGTAGTAGTAGTAGAAGTAGTAGTAGTAATAGTAGTAATAATAGTAGAAGTAGTAGTAGTAGTAGTAGTAGTAGTAGTAACTTACTTCCTTATGCTGGCGCTACAGTCCAGGTCGGCCCAGAGCTTCATCCGACAAGCGTCTCCAGCCATCTTGGTCCCTAGCTAGCTGTCTCCAGTTTCGCACGACAAGTTGGTTGTGGTCCTCTACCATCGTGTGTGACGTCCTTCTGGGTTCGATTCGACGACACCACAGCATTATTTTCCATTTGCTCTACATTACTCAACCATTTAAGTCGTTGGACCTTAACTTTTCTAGCTAGGTCAGTATTGCCGAACAGCTCGAACAGCTCTTCATGTAATCTTCGTCTCCATTCTTCATTTATACAGACTGGACCAAGGATCACCCGAAGAATTTTCCCCTCGAAACAGCCCAAAGCGATTTCATCCGCTGCTGTCAAGGTCGAGAGAGCATTTTACTACTCACTTGCTTAAGAAGTCCAATGAAGCAGCGATTGGCAAGAGTGCTTCTTCGTTTGATTTCTTGTGTCGTTGTCTGAGTTTATAGCGGATCCTAGGTAGACAAAGACCTTAACTTCTTCGAAGATAAATCTGTCTATAATGACGATCGCTTCCAGACGTCGATGTTGGGTGTCCTTTCTAGTTGACAGGCGACAGTATATTAACTTGATCTTGCCCTCGTTAACCACTAGAACTAGAACCATCTTCCTGGCCTCCATCTCAAGGCTCACAAGCTCTCAACTGAGATCACGCTGTGTTCTTCCAATTATGTCAATGTCGTTTGCGTATCCTAGTAGCTAGACGGACTTTTAAAAGATTGTGCCTCTGGCCTCTAGTGTTGAAATTGGAGTTTTGCACAATCTTTTCAATAATGAAGAATGAAGAAATCGTATGACAACGTACCGCCTTGTCTAAAACCTTTTTTGACCATGATGGAACAGAGTGAGTTTTCTATTGTCATCTTACATACGGACGGACGGGTTTATCTAAGATGCCAAAACCAGACATTGCTCTAAATACTTGGTCTCTATAGACGCTGTCATACGCGGCCTTGCAATCCTTGCTATACAGGGTGATTCACGAGCGTTGTGCCAAAAAGATAGAGCGTGTAGGTTGAGTTGAGACAAGAAAAAAATCGTATGGGAGGGGGGGGTCTATTCCCCCCCGTTTAGCCGGGAGGGGCAATTTTCTGAAAAATTGACTTATTTTGTTTAAAAAAATATTAAAAATCAACGGCTTCGTTTACAACACCGTGCTATACCTTTCTGAAAAGCCAAAAACTTCTTCTTTCACTTTGTTTTTAAATTAAATTGTTTTAACGAAAAGTTTAAAATAAATAAATTTTCAAACTCAAAATTTTCAAAAAAAAAGCAAAAAAAAATTTTTTGAACTCATTTTTTTCAAAATTTTATGTAATTAAGTACTTATTTTGTTTTAAAAATTCAACGTGTTTGTTAATTTTTAGTCGAAAACAGAAAACCGGATGCAAAAATGTCTTTTTGTTTTTGAGAAATTAAGAAAAAATCGAAACCAATTTTTTCTAAAAAAATCTTTGTTTTTATTTTTACCTATCTGGACTTTTAGTTTAATTTATTAGTTTAATTTATAAATGTAATTTTTTGTAATTGGAGTTTTATGAGGACTCAATAAAGTAGAAAAGTATTACATTATCTCTGGATTAACCATTTTGTTCATTGATATCGTCTGAAAACTGAACTGTAATTTTTTCTTACTATACCTGGGGCCGCGGCCACTCGCCGGCGAAGAGTTCTACCTGCTAGGGGATTAAGATAATTAAACCGCATTTTTTCTTGAAAGAGAAAACAATTAACAACCTAAAGGTAAATAAAAGGCATCGCATATTTACTAAACAACAATTTACAATTAAAATATTAACTCATCAACACATAACAATAACAAACTTATACGCTCGAGAAGAGTTAGCGGACAGGAACTTCTGCTACGGTTTAACTTTTTGTCGAGATCGGGAAGCTGAAAGACTCTACGCTGAAAGATATCCCAATAGATGGCGCCCAAGTCGTAGCATGTTTTCAAGAATCCGCCGACGAGAGCACTGAGAGCTAGAAGTGAAAGGTCAATGGCAGACGTTATCAATGAAAAAAATGATTAATCCAGGGAAAATCCAATACTTTTCTACTTTATTGAGTCCTCATAAAACTCCAATCACAAAAAATTAAATTTATAAATTAAATTAATAAATTAAACTAAAAGTCCAGATATAAAAATAAAAACAAAGATTTTTTTTAGAAAAAAGTGGTTTTGGTTTTTTCTTGATTTCTCAAAAACGAAAAGACATTTTTGCATCCGGTTTTCTGTTTTCGACTAAAAATTAACAAACACGTTGAATTTTTAAAACAAAGTAAGTACTTAATTACATAAAATTTTGAAAAAAATGAGTTCAAAATTTTTTTTTTTGCTTTTTTTTTGAAAATTTTGAGTTTGAAAATTTATTTATTTTAAACTTTTCGTTAAAACAATTTAATTTAAAAACAAAGTGAAAGAAGAAGTATTTGGCTTTTCAGAAAGGTATAGCACGGTGTTGTTAACGAAGCCGTTGCTTTTTAATATTTTTTTAAACAAAATAAGTCAATTTTTCAGAAAATTGCCCCTCCCGGCTAAACGGGGGGGAATAGACCCCCCCCCTCCCATACGATTTTTTTCTTGTCTCAACTCAACCTACACGCTCTAGCTTTTTGGCACAACGCTCGTGAATCACCCTGCATATTGACTAGGACTTATCAGGTTGCTGACGAAAAGCTTCAACGGTTTATACTGCACGACAGAAAAGATCTTGTAGGCGATGTTTAAGATACTTATACCTCTGTAGTTGGTGTAGGGTGCAGGGAATCTCATTTCTTGAGAATCGGGCATATGATGCTGAGGTTCTACTCGTCATGCTTTTCTCCGACCAAATCTTGCAGATGAGCAGGTGCATACTCCTAAATAGTAGTAGTTGTAGAAGTAGTAGTAGTTATAGAAGCAGTAAAACGTATTGCCATTAGTTGTTCCTACATCTGTGAGGACCAGCGAGAGAAGGAAACTGTGTCCTGCGCTGGTCAAAATGGGAGCTAAATCATTAGGAAAGAGCTTCTTCAATGTTTCAAATGTTTCAAATTTATCTCTTTTTAAACGCAGCAAAGTGCATTTTAGGTGCATTTTAAACTGATGTATAGCAGTTCCTTTTTGAATTCGAACATGAGACCGCTAGCTAGCGACCTCCAAACAACATAAGATCAGAACTTACATTTTAAAGGTTAAACGAGTTTTTATGGTATCAAAATGGAGCAATCCAGCGCCAATTGGGTGAACGTGCTAGATTGCTGGACTCGATGTCGGTCATTTTTACTAGTTCTGCTAGGTCTTGCGTCTAGAACACCCCAATTGGGGTGTTCCTTTTCAAAATTTGTCAATAAAACTTTGCGATCTCTGAAAGCTTTGATCCACTCTGCGTTTCCTCTGAATGCAATACTCAGGTTCTTAGTATATAAGAGGCATGAAGTGGAACTTTTGAGCCAACTGGAGTTATTAAACTATCACATTCACATACACATGAGTGTAATGACATCATTGAAAGCTAACGCTGACTATATAAACGTGCTATATTCCAAATCATTACTTGATTTCAATCCCGCCTGTTGAGACCTCTTAAAGCACGTACGGCTTTTATAACACCTACGCTATTTCCGACTCCTGCCTACACATGATTATGTACTTTTTCTAACATTTATATCATCAAAAAATTATATGATGTTTGGCCGAAGTCTCACACAAATTTAGATATTAAATCATAAGTAAAGAGCTTAGTTCTAAATATTTCAAGAGTAGGTACAAATTAAAGGTTCCCTCATAAACATAAATATCCTAAAATTGGAACCAAACCCAAACTTTTATTTTGAATAATATTTTCGAAAGTATCATGTTTTTTTCGACATCCTTAAATCATCAAAACTGTTATTACATCCTTAATTCCACACAAACACAAGCACAAAGGCTAAAAATTATAATATCAAATATTCTACAATTCTATAAAGAAAACCCTCATAACATTAATTTTCATGAATGTCAGATCTACCTACTTGAAGTTGTTGGCTGATGTTAGACAATAATCATAAATCAATGAAAGTTTTTCTTCCAAGAATTCTCTTATTTATCCTTTATTTTATGAATACATGTCTTTTAGTGGTTATTTCAAGCTCACACGAAATGTAAGAAGGTCATAAAAAATAATAATACCTACTCGCCCATGTGTGTGTTTGTTTGGAGCAAAAAACCGTCTTCTACGTTCTACCCAAAGAAAAGGACTTATGTCTGCCATAATAATAATAACAAAAAAAAAGCAATAATTAAGTCAACTTGATCCGCTTAGACGTAAGAATGCGTTAAAAAGTGCTCAAAAGGACTTTCGCAGAAAGTTTGGATTTTTTTTTTTTTTGAGAAAAACAGAAACTTCCAAAAACTTAACCTCCACTTTCAGTACGCACTTGGGAACATCAAACAGGCATGGAATTAAGAAAGACAGACAAATTTTAAACGGCAGGCTTTTTCATGTTAGACATTGTGATAGACAAAGAGGATTACTGGTTGAAGGATGTTTTAATGGAATGAAAGTCGACTGTGAACATAAAAGCCGTCATTGAACTAGACAGATCGGGGCTAAAAGTAGACAAAAAGTTCACTTACTTTTTTGGATGGTTTTGGTTCGCTGAGAAGCTTTCATAAGCACTTGAGATGGTGTAAGCTGGGATTTCATAATTGAATATGGGTTTAAGTTGAATCTGCCAAAAAAATGTCTGTAGGATTTTTATGTTTTTAAGAGATGTGTTGCAGGCTCTACGGGCTTGTGGTAATGGGAATGGTTTTTTGGACTGTTTGGTGAAGCGCGTTGCTAAGAGATTTCCACGAAAGCAAGGACAGTAACATGTGGAGATCAAAAAATTCTTAGGAGAATTTAATTTTCTCCTTAAAAATGTTGGTTTAATTGTTGATTTTCCAATATTTAGTGGGTACAGATGTAATGGTGGATGGAATTCATTAAAGATCCTGTTTTAAAGGAGTTTTCTGCCTCTAAGCAATGTTGAGGACCTGCTGCTTGGGATGTTTTGGAGCCAGTTTTCAACTTTTTCCGACACAGAAATTGTTTCATCGTCTTTCTCAAACTAAAAACTCTGAATAACAAAATATCTATTACTTTAGCTTTTATCAGGTTATGGGCCTTATCACGAACTAAATACAAAATAATAAGGAAATTTGTATTGAGAAAAGATGTCTGAAACGATATTCAGTATTGACAAGCTTCGGGGAAGCGAAAACTTCGAAGACTGGAAATGTTTCGTTCAAGATTATTTCCAAATGAGACTGTTTATGATGGCAGTGAGACGGAGAAGGATGCAACGCAGCTCTTAAACGCAAAATCGGAGCTTATATTGCTTGTTGAAAGATCCATTGCATTGCATTGCATTGCATTGCATTGCAAAAGCGCTAAGGAGATTTGGGATTCTCTTTTGGTCTGAACACGAAATTTCATCAGTAGATTCAAACAATGAAATACCAATCGAAATAAGTAACGAAACGGCAAGTGAAAACAATTTTTTGGATGTCCAAGATGATTTCATTGTTGAAGAATCTTCAGAAGGAATCATATCTGACAGAGCAATGAGACGGTCTACCAGAATAAGAAAGATACGGTTATCTATCGTACATGGCTAACAACAATGATGAAGACCCAAAGACAGTCGCTGAGGCAATGAAGAGTGAACATAAATGTCTGATTGGAAAAAAGCAATGAACAATGAAAATACAGCTCTTTTGAAAAATGGTACTTGGGAAATAGTTTAATTACCAAAAGGAAAGAAAGCCATAAAATCCAAATGGACGAAAAAAGATGCAATTGGTAATGTCGAAAAATATAAAGCTAGATATGTCGTGAAGGGGTATTCACAACGTCAAGGGATCGATATCAAGAAACATTTTCTTCAGTTGTAAGGTACACGTCCATAAAAGTACTTTTAAGTTTGGCTGTACGATATGATTTGGACATCGATCAAATGGATGTTGTGAATGCTTTCCTGCAAAGTGAACTTAACGAAGAAATTTACATGAATCTTCCTGAAGGTTTTGATAATGTTCAAAATAAAGTAAACTCAAACTGTGCGGTCTCTGAATTTATTACAAGACAAAAAGCACAGATACAACTTTCGTCGCTATTTACGTAGACGACATACTGATTCTTACAAACTAGCTGACTGGGCTAGTGACTCAGATGACAGAAAATCAACTACAGGTTATCTCTTTAAATACCAAGGGGGACCTATTTCGTGGAGTTCAAAGAAACAACCTACTATAGCTCTTTCCACCACAGCGGCTGAGTATATGGCTTTAGCCTCAACATCTCAAAAAGCACTTCGGCTTCAATCTTTATTGCGAGAACTAATTGATTGCAATCAAGAACTTATATTGCAATGTGATAACAAGAGTGCAATAAACATATCTAAAACAACTTTTATCACGCACGTTTAAAGCACATCGATATAAGGCATCATTAAAAAACTGAAGAGATGCCTGCTGATGTTCTAACCAAAGAACTCCCTTCTACTCTCATTGTACTCTCATTGGTATGAAAGTATAAAAATCTAGTGGGGGTGTTGAAAGTTGAGATTTGATACTTTGTTTTTAAATACTTCGTTTATTTTATCGTTATCAAATTGTACTAATTTGTATATGTTTGATTTATTGAAAATAAATATTTTTACTGTTCAGAATCTCAAAACATCAGGCTGTCTGGCTGTGGCCGTAGTTTTCATGACGGTGTGGTGGCAGAGGCGTAGGCGTTTATTGTATAACTCAGGAGTACATTTTTTAAACGAGAGTTAAATAATAATTATAACAATAGATACTGCTGTGCTAGCCGGTTAAGCCACAATCCGATAGGGCGTTATTTGTGGCTGTTCACCGTGGCGTGCCTTCCTTTCAGGCAATGTCCGGTTATGACAGCAAATAATGAGCTTATCTGCTATATGCAATCTGCTTAGAGATATAAGTACCTATGTAGATCGCCTTAAATCTAGGGTAGCCAAAATGCTTAACGTTGCCTGGCAGCTGTTTATTTTATTCCAGCTGATGTTATGGTATCTTGTTTTAGCAAAAGTTAACATGTAGCGATTGGTATACCAGAATAGGCAGTTCATCTGCTTTGCAATATCCTGTAATGCCCCCAGCAAAGATGATTGTTAAACTGTTGTGCCATCAGCTCCATTAGAGACGATCGAAAGTTTTAGACTGTTGTAGAGTTTGTAGTGACATAGCCATATTTAAAAAAAAAAATGCCTAGTCAACTTTTAATTCAAAGTCCAACTAGTCCATAGAATGAGAGTTTGTTTCACTGCTCAGTAGCCAGTAGTAGTAGCCACGGCAAAATTTCCTTTGGCAAATAACAACAATTTGGATTGCAGTCGATAAAAAAGCCAGTAAAAAAATGACAGTTGTGCCGGCGGCGGCTGCGATAGAACCTTCAAATGCTGAAATGAAGACAGCGCTGATGGCGTATAGAAGAATTATTATTCTACGCAAATTTAATGATCTCTTAGGTTGAAGTATTTGCTTAATTTGTTTAATCCGAGACGCAACCCTCAGATCCATTGTGTTGTGCCACGTCTCATGTAACAATTGCCATACAAATTGAATTTGACAAATAGAGTGAGTTGGAGCGTTTTTTTCTCACTTAATTACTGTGCTGGCTACTGAGTAGTGAAAAAAATACACCTAATAGCATTTTGTATTTGTACTTGTCCAAAAACTAGGAGTTAGTCCTGCGTTAGTCTGTGTTTATTAGTTTGACTGACTGTGTCCAGGGACTTAATAGGTGCCGGACTATCCAAGAAATTTCGAATATAAAATTTTGATATCACGTTTTCTTTGAACCAAGATAAGACTTCTTTAGACGCCAAAAGCTCTGCTGGATCACAAGGAAAGACCAAGTTTTAACAGTTCAGAGTACACGGCTCCAATATTTGGGAGGTTAACAGGTTAGGAAGTTCCTTTTGAACTGTAGTTGGAGGATGGTGTGCCTAGTCTGTGTTCTTCTTAGTTGATTATTAGTAATTAAGAATAACGTAGTGGCCAAGGCCAACGTTGTTGTTAGTTCACTGTCATGAGACTTTGAGGCGAATAAGCAGAACTTGTAGCTATTTGTTTATGCTAATTATATCCAGATAAAATAAGGTGTCCAGTCCAGTGCCACGGATGGGGTCGTACGTGGCGGTTCGCTTATATTTAGGCAAGCTTAGCTTCGGACTTTGCTGAGTTTTTTGCAATTTTTTCTTATGTCGAACCAAAGCAGCCCAGCAGGGTGTCCAGGATGATCTTCTGTCAATTTAATGAGAAATACCACTAACATGACAACATCAATGTTATACATTTAAGAACAATGGCAACTCCTTGTTTTTGACAACATCAACAAAGATAATAATTTCTGGGGTTTTTTAGGAGCTAATTTCTTTGTTCTTTTTGTCCATTGAAGGCTTCAAAACATAATTTTTGTTTGCCTAATCTAAAAGCCATTCAAAAAAGCAACTCCTCTCAACATGAATGATGATTGTGTAGGTGATGCGAAAATAATATGTGAAGAACAAAGCAATTCATTTTAATGAATGGTAATCAAATTTCATTTTGACTACTTCACCCGAAGGACTGAGGCTTTTAGGAAAACATTCTTCAAAAAAATTATCATTCCACATCCACTTAAAGCTACTCGTCACAAACATGACACATATCTTACTCCTTTTAAAATGTGAAGTGTTGAGAAAAAAATCGAGGAATATGAATGAGAGAATATCCTTGCTTTATTTTAATTTCTGAACCGTGAAAGATTGCCAAAAAGAAAATAACAAAACAATCCGTCTTGGGGTTTTTTTTTTCGTACAAGGAAAACAATTTCATCATGGGCCTAATATCTCCAGGATATTGAATTCAAGCAGAAGTGGCAGCTTTGACGGTGCGAGCGGTGTGAAGTGAGGCAGAACAAGGTAAAAGATAAGAAAGCAAACTAAGGCATCTGGCGTATCGTAATGTGGGTGTATAAAAATGAATCAAATGCTTTTGTGTTTTATTATAAGCATTTTAGCTCGGCTCGGGCAAACCGTCATCACTGAAATCGAAGCGATTCTTCAGACGCTTTTGCCTTCCCACCAATCTCCCAAGACCATATCCTCCAGTATAGGCAAGCCACATAAACCGAAGACAGACGACCCACCGACGACGACAATACGCCCGCCCATCCCCCGGGCTAAGAATCCTTATTTCAATGTTGAATGTTCACGGAGAAGAGATTTGTGTGTTTTGAAAGCAAGCAACTTGATGATAAATAATGACTATGTTTATTTTTGAAAGTTTTATGTCAAGGTTGACGGTTTCGTGTAGGTGGGGTATAAATTTGGAGAAAAATCTTCTTTTTTGGGGATGCGTTGCTTTTTTGTTTTGTTTTATTATTTACTTCAATTTTTTGTTTTCCTGTGTTTTGTTTTTTTTTTTTTTTTTGATGATGAAGTTTTAAATTTAAAGAAGATTTATTATACTATCGTGTTTTATTCAAACTTGATGGGATCTCTTTTAGGTCTTTGCTTTTTTTGTTTTGCTTTTTCTTTTTGTTTTTTTTGAAGATGAGGCACGTGGGTTGTTAAGTGTGTCTTCATGAGAGTCGTTTTCTATAAATTATAAATTCGGACAAATTAAGTAGAATGTAAAAGAAGATAGCTGACAGTTTGGTGGTCATCTTGTAAGCTTCTTTAAGTCAAATGACCAGCAAAAACAGCAATAAATCAGAAGAAATTTAGACAGAATTTTTTCAAGCTTTAAAAACTTTTTGACTTGGATCTGAAGTAGGTCTTTATGGGTCTTTTCATACTCGAACAGAATGTTCGGCACTGAGGGTTGAGCTGTGAAGAGCAATTTATACGCGACAGACACCTGTCAAACGGCACCGTGTGGCTTAGCGTGTTTTAAAATGACTTTTGAGGAAGCTTCATGGACAAGGAGGAGGTTCACCTTCTCAATTGCGAATCACCTTTGATTTCAGCAATGTTGCCGCTTGGTGTCTGGGAAGGTAAAGAAGTTAACAACAAAACAAAAACAACCTCCAAAGTCATCCTCATCCTACTTACTTACTTATTTAATGTGGCGCTACAGTCCGGGGTGGACTTGGGCCTCAACCAACAAACCTCTCCAGCCAGATCGGTCCCTAGCTAGCTGTCTCCAGTTTCGCACGCCGAGTTGGTGGAGGTCATCTTCAACTTGCGCGCGCTAACTGAGCCTTGATCTTCCTCTACTGCGCCTTCCCTCTGGGGTGGATTCGAAGACCTTACAGGCCGGAGTATTGGTGTTCATCTTCTCCACGTGACCAAGCCAACTGAGTCCTTGGACTTTCACTCTTTAAGCTAGGTCAGTGTCGCTTTACAGTTCGTCTTTAAATCTTCTCCTCCATTCACCGTTTATGCAGACAGGATCTTCCGTAGAACCTTTCTCTCGAACCGGCCTAGGGCGCACTCTTCCGTTTTTGACAGGGTACATGCTTCTGCACCAAATAGCAGGACGGGGATGTTGAGGGTCTTATAGAGCGTCGCCTAAGTTGTTCGGGAGAGGGCTTTACTACTCAATTGCTTTCTTAGCCAGAAGAAACAGCGATTAGCAAGAGTTATTCTTCGTCTGATCTCGGCGCTGATCTCGTTGTCCGTGTTGATAGCGGAGCCAAGGTATACAAAGTCCCTAACTACCACGAAATTATATGCGTCTATCGTGACGTTTTGTCCAAGACGTCGGTGTTGGGTGTCCTTTCTAGATGACAGCATATACCTACTTTGTTTTGCCCTCGTTGACCGCTTACCCCATTTTTTCAGCCTCTACTCGCAAAAGCACTGTTGTCATCACTCTGCATTCTCCCAATGATATCAATGTCATCAGCGTACGCGAGTAGTTGCACAGACTTCTGGAAGATAGTGCCGCTAGTGTTGACGTGGGAGTTCTGCACTATTCGCTCCAATATGATGTTAAAGAAGTCGCATGGCACTGCATCACCTTGTGTAAAGCCTTTTTTGACATAGAAGGCGTGCGTCGGTGAGGTCGTTAACGACTTTAATGGAACAGTGCGAGTTCTCCATCGTCATCCTGCTCATGCGAATGAGTTTGGTAGGGATGCCAAAACTAGACATGGCCTTATACAGTTCTTCTCTATAGATGCTGTCAAACGCGGCCTTAAAATCGATAAAAAGATGGAAGGTGTCGATTTGGAGTTCTTGAGTTTTTTCCAGGATCTGCCGTAATGTGAAAATTTGATCGATGGTGGACTTTCCTGGTCTAAAGCCACACTGATATGGTTCTATCAGTTTGTTGACAAACGGTTCACGTAGTACTGCAGAAAAGATCTTATAGGCGATGTTTAGGAGGCTGATGCCTCTGTAGTTGGTGTAGTTTAGAGGTTCTCCTTTCTTCAGGATCGGGCAAACAATGCTGAGGTTCCATTCATCGGGCATGCTCTCTTCCGACCATATTCTGCAGATGAGTTGGTGCATGCTCCTAACCAAGTCATCGCCGGCTGCTTTGAAGAGTTCGGCAGTGATGCCGTCAGCTCCCGCGGCTTTGTTGTTCTTAAATTTAGATATTGCTATCTTCACTTCTTCAAGGTCGGGTAGACGGTCATCCTCATCCAGCCTGACGAAAATTCTCTCTTGTTTTTTTAAATTCATGCATGCACGTTCAATTCTATGTCATGACTAGGGTTCCCAACTGTCCTCCTTTTGGGAGGAAAGTCCTCCTTTTCACTTTTTTGTCCTCCTGTCCTCTTTAGCTTTTAAATGTCCTCCTTTTAATACATTACATTCATACAAATATTTTGCATTGAAAAACAAAAGCCAATGTACTCACTCCTTTACGTTCGCAAAACTGTATCCCTTGTAACGTACTAAACTGCACTCGTATGCACTCGAGGTTGCACATGTTTTCCACAATTTTATACATAATGGCGCAAAATTATAGTCTCCTAATGAACAATTTAAAGAGAATTTAGTGTGATACTAGCTTAAAATGACGTTTGAGTCATGTTTTAAACCTCATTTTAAGCTAGTATCACACTAATCTTGTTCATCAGCGGACTATAATTTTGCGCCAATCTTTCTTACAACTCCCTGGATTGTAGCTTAAAATTATTAAAGAAGACAGCTTCTGATTCATTCTTATGTGGAAAAATATCATGCGGAACCACAAAAGCAGAGTCCCTAGCTATGGTGCTTGGAGATCGAGCCTTGGAATGTGTTTTGCGTTCTTTAAAAAAAAAAAAAAGTAAGGGTACAATTTTTCTCAATACAGAATGGTATTGAAAATAAATTATTGGATTTCATAGAAAACCTCGACGAAACCGCAGCCGGTATGTTTAATATGATAAAGGATAAAGGGTTGTTTTGATAGATATGGTTTGTCGTTCCAACAAGTGTCTGCTTTTAGTGCAGATAGCACTAATTCAAATTTTGTACTTGTATTATTTAAGTTTTATATAATTCTAGCAGTTGCCCGCGACTTTGCACGCCTGTCCCTCGTCCACCGGCCAGATGTGCGTCTGAGTTTTGCATCATGCGCCCGTCGGAATTTTGTTTTGAGGTTATTTTAAAATTGTATTACAGTCGACTTTTCCTAAGTCGAAATTTTCCTTAACTCGAAGCCTACAAATGTAAAATTTTCCACGTTTTAGCAACGCTCTTACTCATCCTTTGCTCTTATTATTTGCCCCGTAACGTTAAAAATATGTATATATTTAACACAAAAAGAATTTTCCAGTTTGATTAAGCAGTTCCTGAGAACAGCCGTTTGCCGTTTGCCGTTTTTGCAACATTTTTCTCTTACGCTTCGCTCCTATTGGTTGCAGCGTAATATTATATCGCTTCAAGCCTTCCTCGATAAATGGACCATTCAACACAAAAAGAATTGTTCGATTTGACTAAGCACTTCCTGATGAGAAAAGAGCGTTAAAACGCAGAAAAATTAATATTTTTTGCCGTTTTTTCAACATTTTCCACAGATTTTTCGGTCCTCTTGGTCACAGCCTATTGTAAAGTAGTCTAAAGCCTTCCTTGATTAATAAACTATCCAACACAAAAAGAAGATTACCGCGTTCAAACGAAGAAATTCTTCAGCTTTATATATTAGTATAGAAGTATAGAATATAGATTAATAAAGCAAATGCTTTTGTGACGTTCTTTTATTCTGAAAAAATACTGTCCTCCTTCGTTTCGAAACAAAGTTGGGAACCCTGGTCATGACCACAAGCTTTTACGTTTTTCCCATTTTCTCTATTTAAATAATTCCATTTAAGATGATATAATATGATGACAAAAATTGCAGGCACTTTACATAAAAAACCTTATGAATATGATTCTAATGTCTAATCCCAACTCAAAACCAATAATCAATGAAGAATGAAATTTACGACCATACCCAATTCAAACTTGAAGTTTCTAACCGATAAAAAGAAAGGAAGAACCCAAACCAATCAAATACACTTTGATTCCTTCGTCCTGCTTTTAATTTAATAAACGACTTTTAAATCCCCACTCTAAGAAATCGAAAAAAAAAATACGAAAACTCCCTTAACTTAATCATCCCAAATAAACCCCAACAAAGTCTGAGTCAAGTCAACTACAAGAAAGAAAAAACAAAACTTATCAATCCCCTATGTAACCAACATCAACTGACAAAACTATCTATCACAATCACAAGCTCTCTAAAGAATTCAAAAGAACGAGACAGACGATCAGCAAAAAGAAAGAGGAAAACTTTACTTTATTCCCAAAGAAACTATAAACTCATCCTTTTTCCCATTCAATTTAAGTTTATCCTTTAGTCAAGCAAGAAATCAGCAACGAAACGAAGCACCACCACTTGTACTCACAGTCAATCGATTTCGCCATGAAAAATATCCTTTTTGAACAATTTTTCAAAAATCGAGTTCAATGAAATCGCTCTTCAAAGTTTTCTTCTACTTCATCGTAGTCGTCGTCGTCCTCGTCGTCTTCGTCATCTTCTTCCACTTGTAGCTTTTTATCTAACTATTTTTATAACCCGAACGTTCCCAACATTCCACAAGGAGCAGAAGCAGAACAGAGCTCCTTTGAACTGTTGTAGAGCTCTTCAAGCTCATCAATAATTCCACTTCATTCGAGGATAATAGAAGAAGAACACCATAAACTACAATATAATACTGCATGGCACATCTGCACGCAGCAAATAAAATCCTTCAATTTCTAACTTACTTACAATAACAATAAACGACAACAGCGAAGCAAATCCACAAAAAGGATGAAAAATTCATGAGGGGATATACAATTTTTATTCGTTGGTTTTGCTGGCTCACATTTACATCTTATCCTTTGGCATCCATCCATTTATCAATGTGTCAATTATCAATCAGTTAATTTGTCAACGTATTGTGATAAGAATTTTTTTCTTCTCTTTTCTTCTTTTTCAGTATAACATCAAGAAGAAGGAAGAGATTGTAGAGCAAATGCCGCAAGAAGAACCTAATCCCTTGATGCGGAAAAAGAAAACGCCTGAAGAATTGGCTGCCGAAGCCGAACAGGAAGAGTTAGATGACTTTACAAGTAAGTTCTTTTTATTCTTTTTGGATTTTTTTTTCTCGTTTGCTCTTCTCTGTCGGTTCTTCGATTCTTTTATACTAACAACACTAATGTGCACTCCCTACTTTTTGATGTTACTATCTTCACTACAACAACTACTACTAAATGTGCCTAAACTAAATGTTTAACTAACTTAAAGAATGTACAGTCATATTTTATTCAATTGATTCAATTCAATATGAGATAAAGTAACGTACAAGTGCAACAATTAAAAATACACATTTGGGAGTTACTCTTGGAAACAAATCCAGTCCGTCTTACCAATGTTAGCTCACTTCTTATATCATGTATAAACCGAACGGATTTTTTTTAGAAAAAGTAGTTGCCAGCATGTTCTAATTATTCAAACGTATCACACTGTGAAGTTCCTTGTTATCAAAGCCTGGGGAATCAGGGGATACAGGGTTAAGGTACTAAGGTAGGAGCAGTAAACCTTAGTTCAGTCCAATAGATAGAAAAGACTAATGTCCTCAAAATGTCAACGGAGCTCTCTCCGGTTTTCAACGGTTTGGTTACTGGTTCTCAACAAGGTTTCCCCTGGGTCATCAACAGTTTCGAACCAGTTTATCACGGAGTTTCCTATGGTTTTAAACGACGATTAACCCATGTTTCAACAAGGTTTCCCTTGGGTTATCAACGGAGATACTTCCGTTGTTGGTAGATAACCGGTTCTCAACAAGGCTTCCCTGGATATCATGGGAGCTTTCTCTGGCTTTCAACGGCTTGGTAACCCATTCTCAACAAGGCTTCCCTTGGGCATCAACGGAGCTTTCTTCGAGTTTCAAAGGTTTGGTAACCTGTTCTCAACATAGTTTCCCTTGCGTCATAAATGGCTTCGAACCGGTTTATCAAGAGAGTTTCGTCCGGCTTTCAACGGCAATTAAGCTTTGTTTCGACAGACATGTCCGGTATTACATCCACCGAATGATCGGTTTCCGTATTAAAGGAGGCATGAAATGTTACAATATTTCAACCTGTTTTTGTCGTCAATATATTTTCTACAAAAACTAGTTGTGGACTTTATTTAATTGATTTGTAAGAATTCATACAAAACTCTCAAAGAAATAATTTTAACCGTTCTTCTTTCATATTCTATCGCTTATAGCGTTATGCCTTTAGGCGTCCGCGACAAATTTTCTATCACACAAACAGAATTTTCAATTCGAACCAATACTGCTAGAGGTTACAGCGTTCATCTAATCTAACAAACAAGCTCTTCAGCCTTGTACTATAAGCATACATACTTGACTTGATCCCTCATCAAAGACAATACTATTTCTTCCAAACATGGTATTGAAGTCCTATTCAAAACATGCTCGTACTCAGCAAATGTATCCGGCTAAAAGACTTTCGGATCATATGGAAGCCTGAGAATGGCATATCAGATTCTCATAGGAGCTTATATTTCAAACGGGTATAAGACTGACAATACTCTTTAGTACTGAAATGACGGTTGTAGATCCATTTACAGTACTTTCTATTTTGTCAATACAATTCACATTCTGTTCTTGTTAGAGACATTAGTATAAAAAGTGATCGAGTGGTACAAAGTTATCTTTGCCAAGCTCGGGAAGATTGTATTACAAGTCTAGTAGGAAAAGGTTGCATCTTAAATTACATTTTAGACTAACTGCTTTCAGCTAACTGGTGGATTCCTTGAAATCACTGTGGACAATTATATAGGTAGTCGGCTTATGCTTTTTTTTCAAGAGTTCTTTTGGCCACTAGGATATTCGTTGGGTGTAAAAAAAAAATGAAGGGGTTCAAATCTTCGGAGCCTTTTTAAAGAATTCACCAAGTTCCCTAGTAATATTTTTTGACTGCAGGTGGCCATGGTTCAGAGGAATGAGTAGTTGACTGCTAAGCCAAATGCTGCGGGTTCAAGCCCCACCTTCGGCAGCATCCTTTTTCTACAAATATAGCCAGCTTATCTGAGCCCACCCGTGCGATAACATGAGACAGTATAACATCTATGTCTCCTCCTCTGAGCCACGTAGGTTTCTGTTATGTGTTTTCCTTATGTAACTCTCATAAGCTACTACCTAACCAATTTTGATGACTTAAAAGGCTTAAATGCATTTATTGCTAAACCAACAAACAGAATAATATGGCATCTCCTATGAAGTTTAAAATGAACTTAAGTTTGGACCTGAAGCAACCTGTCTAAGGTTCTCCAGTACCTACTGCTTATTCAAAACTCAATAAACTCCTTAAAGCGGAAAACACAAAGCTGCTTTGCTGTTAGCGCTGACTCCGTTACGCTTCTATGCTTTGGATTGAACTTTGACTGACATCTGCCATTTTACTAAATTTATTTTATTTTATTCAAACTTTTTTTGTCAAAATTTTTTTTTTTTTTTTGTTTTTTGAAAACAAAAGCGACAGCAAAGCGAAAAGGAAGTAAAATTCAAATAAAATTTTCATACACACGAACAAAAAAACATGTCGGTGAGCAAATACATATTAAAAAGTAGAAAATATTTCTACTTTTGCTACAGCTTTTGCGACGTTACGTTTATGTTACGGGGTTCTCACAGTATGTCAAATCAAAGGTTGAGCAACAAAGCTGCTTTGTGATAGGTTGTTAGCAATTCCTATGCTTGAACTTTATACGTCACTCAACGCTAACAGCAAAGCAGCTTTGTGTTTTCCGCTTAAGGTGACCATACCTCACCAATATTCAATTACGATCTTAAGTTGAAAGAAATATAAAAACTTACATATTGATTCCAAAATTTTGAATCGAAATCTAGTTTTTCATAAGCCTATACTTCTATAGGAAAAATGAATATTCCCTAATTTTGAAGGACTCGTTTCGAGTTTGAACTTTAAAATTTCAAGTCGTCACGTTTGGCTGATACTGCTTCGGATGATAACGATAACTTCTTAAGGCAATATCGAACTCCCGAGCCCAAGCAATCGAACTTCCCAATGATACGCCCTTGCTAATTTTGCAAGTCCAATCCCTGATTTCCCCAAATTGTGTATTTTTAATAATAAATTGTTCCCTTTCTTAACCTAAAATATGACTGTACTGAATTTATTTGAATTTGACATTTTTTCCGGGAAAAAACAAAAATCAAATTCAAATAAAAGCATTCTGCGAATCGAATAACAGGAAATCTTAAAAGCCATCCATAAAAATCTACATCGTTATCCTCGTCGCTGTTCGCCATCATCGTTTTGAGCAAAAGTAACGGAAGTTAAATCATCTTCTGAGAATCAAAAATCGAATTAAAAGGACAATGAATAAATCTTTATACTCGCGTACTTAAACGAATTATACTGTATTTTATTATCCTGAGATATTATGGAAAAAAAATTCACTTCGCGAGCAATAAAATCAAAAGGATGGCTGCTAAATGTATCTATGTTTTCGCAGTATCTAAAACAAACGAATAACTAAATGTATATGTGTCTATCTCTGTCTATCTTCTACACATTTAATGCATCGATGTTACTATCTCTATCTTCTATCTTCGCAAAATCTATGTAGTGCTATTGTGAATCTTTGACAAAAAAAAACTCTATCTCTATCAGATTTATTTTATGTACATATTTAAGGATTTTTTTTTATTACAATTTTAATTAAGAAAATTGAGTTTTTCAATCCAATGAAATACTTTTTTTATTGTTTTCAATCTTTTTGACATTACATTTTGACCTGAGTGTGCTGAGAGCAAATTGAAAATTGTCCTTGTCATTATCTATTATCCTTATCATTATCATCATCGTCATTAGGTTAAATTAGTTCACTGTACTCTTTGGCCGTTGAGTATCGTTTTTTGAGTATATCTTTAAAGTCAGTTTGAGTTTTATAGAAGCTTTAGGTAATTATTGAGCAATTAAATCCTTGAAGTGTCCTTTTTCTTACGAAAAATACATTTCAATTGACAGTAATTCGACACAGAAGGACATCGAAATAATACAATTAAAAGTCAAAATTAAAAGTAGAAGAGCAAGTCCTTTCGTAAAATTATAATTATAATTCCTAGAATAGGTGCAAATGAATGAGGGGAACCAAATTGTAAAGCCATCCTCTTTAATCCATCATCCTCATCAAGCTCATGAGAAGATAGAATTTAATGCTAATTCATCTGAAACTCAAATCAAACTGAATGTTAGCTCAGAATTTAAATGAATTTAGCTTTACAATTGACGGGAGCGGGAGATATAATCAAGTTTGGCCAACCAAGGAATGGGGATTCATGACGTGATTGGGAATTGTTTTGTAGGTTTTGTGATACTTGTTAATTTTGCTCTCTTTTATTTTATTTAATTTTATGCTCCCGAGAAATTTACAAAATTACCAAAATTATTCTCATTTCTGATTGTAATCTGAAACAGAACATGATGGATGGTTGGTAACGGTATACATTTCCGAGTTATGACTTTTTTGCATTGAAGGCTGTTTGAAATTAGAATATTTTACATCAAGAAGTTTATAAATATTTATGAGGTTTGAACATCATATTGCATTACAAGCATTTTGTACACAATCATTAGAATACCTATAAAGGAAATTTTACAAGCAGAAAAGTCATTTTAAGTTACATTATGTTCTGCTGAAACGTCAAAAGTCACATGCTTTTCAAAAATATATATTTTACCATACGGAATTGAAGTTATAATTATAATAATAATAGAGTGGCGCGACAGCTCTTGAAGAGCCAAGGCCTAAGTGACTTACTCCCATCAACAATTCTATGAGTGCGTGTAAAGAATTGAGGGGACCTACAATTTAACGCCGATTCCGAACGGCAAAGTTAAGAAGCACTTCTTCATGACAGATTGATACTCTTGGAAGTTTTGTCAGTTCTTCGAAAGAGGCAGTACCCGTGAAAGATGAAATAAAAACTTTATGGGCAGGTGTAGGACTTGAACCCACGACGTTCTGCTTAGCAGCCAACGCACCTAACCACTTAGCCACGGGCTGAAGTTAAATTATACAATTCCCACTCGCTCCCTTCGTTAAATACTTTAAAAAGACTGGTACTATCGTACCAAAATTGCCTCTTCCACTGCTACCGAATGATACTATAGAATCATTAAAATAACAGTGGTCAAAATCAACCTGAAATAGTCCGACCATATGGTATCCGCCCATTTGCCCGAAAATACACGCCCGAATCAGCATGCCCGAATGGACAATTGCCCGAATCTACTTGCCCGAACGGCTTTACCCGAATCCACGTGCCCGAATCAACTTGCCCGAATGGTCATTTTGTTCCTCGTTGTACCAATACTCATATATTCGCTGTAGCGTAGCCAGAGTCGTGCTTCGTGCACTACACATCGAGGGTTAAAACCCCTTGAGCGGCGAAGCCGCCGCATATACTCGCTGTTTGCTACCGTAGCCGAGTCGTGCACTACACATCGAGGGTTAAAACCCCTTGAGTGGCGAAGCCGCCGCATATACTCGCTGTTTGCTAGCGTAGCCAGAGTCATGCACTTCACACCGAGGTTGTACCAAAAATACAAAGACGAAGGTCGAACTAAAGAATATTTAAAAAACATTTCGCACAACATTTTGCTTTCTTGAGATTATTATGTAAAAATACAGAAGAAAAATACATTGAATTACAACAACAATAACCGTTCTATAATCATTTTCTTTCGGGCGTAATAAAATTCGGGCATTTAGATTCGGGCAAAACAATTCGGGTTTTTCATTTTCGGGCAAATGACCATTCGGGCGGGTGTTTTCGGGCGAATGACCGTGAATCGACCATATCATCATCGAATCTTCCGACCAACAGCGATTTTGATTGCCAGCAGAGGTTTTGGTACCTGCTAATCCAGGGACAGTTCTAATTAATTGCCACCAGGAGCTCTTGTATACAAAGAGACTCCCAAACATCACAACAGCCTTTTGATTAGTGAGTCTGCCTCGCTTATCTGTTAACGGATTATTTGTTGGTTTTGACGATTTGGCAAAAAGCGTGAGATATTGATTTCATTTGAAGTAGTTTTAAGATGGCGAAAAATCTGTTTATTTTTCAAGAATTATCACTTTGGAGAATCGATTGTGACAAACCTTTTAAAATCAATAAGCAACGGTTCGGCAACCATTGTGAAGAAAATTTGGTCATTTAACTGATGTCACTAAGTTTTCGGCTATCACTTTTATTCTGTATTCAACTTTGCTCTCTGTTCGATTTCCACTCCTGACTTAAATTTTTTCTATTATCTGCAATGGACACTTCCATTTGACAAGAAATGACAAAGTGTGCAAATATATTCGGCTCCATGAGTCGAAATTTCCCTAAGTTAAACTCTCTCTTAGTCGAACTTTCGCTAAGTAGAATTCATCCTAAGTCAAAATTCTCTCCTGCATATCTTCGAAATGTACAAATCTAAATTTTCTCTCTTATTATCGACATCTATTTGACTCCAACAAATGTTGATATTTCGAATTCGATTCTCGGAGAGCCGAATGTCTTTCTATACTTCGAACTTGGATATAATGGTTTCGAATGAAAACGAATTCAGAGAAAGTTATCATAAACTGAAATCAACCGAACCATCCATATACAAATCTACTGTAATCTTACTGATATCTCTAACTCTATTGCGACTTTAGGACAGGCAACATGCCCCAAAGACAAATGTGACTCTTAAAATGTCTTTATTTTAAATCCAACATATTAATAAGACTTCCGCATAATCCAAAGCAATGAAAAACGTTCGAAACTAAATGAAAAATCACTTTCAACACAAGCCTGCTAATAATTTCATTTATCAGCTTTCAAAAACAAACAACCCAATTACTCTGGATTCATACAGTCTACCATTACCAGCTATTTAAAGGATTGGTCAGAAATCACTAAAGACCTAATTCAGAATATTTCACTTCAAGCATTACACAATAATTCTCTTGGGACGAAAACAAACCCACAACCAAGCTGTAATTTATTTGCCAAAGGGTAATTTGGCAATTCCCATTAGTTTAATTTAAAACGCATAATCTCAGTTTGAGTATCCTTATTAATTGCCAGTGTTATAGCAACTTCGTTAAAGGCATAGCTACTGTCGCTGCTATTAAATATAATTTAGTCTTTGGGACTTTTGCAAAGTAATTGCTTTGCTTGGAAAAAAAGCCGCAAATATCCCGGTGGTTAAGAAAAAATTCTTTTTAATAATTATCAACAAAATTTAGCCAATTACCTGGGGTAAACGATAAATGGCCTTTTGAGGAACTTTGAATGTTTTCATTTCTTTAAAGGCTCCCAAGAATGCAAACTAATTTTCTTCGCTGAAAATTAATATTTCACCTCAAGGACCAAATTTGAAATATGTATTTGTATTTCTTAAAATTCGTCCTTTTTGCTTTACTTTAAATTCGTCTCGAAGGACTTTCTTCCGAAACAAAGCACTCGTCTTGAAGGACATTCATCAAACAATTTTGCCGAAACAGAACAAAAAACAGAGAAAAGGGTAACCCTGCAATACTTACACAGAAGGTATAGTGTCGTTGCTAAGTGGCACACTTTCGAGGGGCGGTAAAAACATAAATTATTCAACTTTTCATGACCCCGTTATAGTCGTTGTTGGTTGGTTAATTAAAGAGAAAAATACCATAAGGACATTATTTTACAAATTCACAAAAGAAACATTTTTTTATTCTACAGTAGGTACTAGGTACACAGCCTTCTGGGGAACTGCCCCTTTTGCAATTTGCTACAAAGTTTCGTCCTCATTTCACTGTGAAAGTGAAAAAAGACAAACTAAATAAATAATTTTTATAAAAAACGTCCGTTTGCTATGCCGAATAAATGTTTATTTAATAGTAAAAATTTATTTGATGAAGTGAATTCATTATTTTGTCCTGCGGAGGAATTCATTTTCAACGGCGAATACCGTTAACGAGCGTTGCGTAATCAGGAGGCAATTTGTAAAAAAAGTAAGTAATTTTTTTGTTAATGTTAAAATTAGGTCAATTTTAAATGGTGTTCCATTTTCAATTATGTTATAATATCGAGAGGAAGTAGAACTATAAATATTTTAGTAATGAATGTGTATTTTTATTATTAACGATAAATTTTTAAATAAGTCATTTATGGTGTCGGTAGTTAGGATTGTGTAAAATGTTAAACAAAAATGTGTCGATAATTTAAAAATGAGAGAAATTGATGTCCGTTCATTAATCAATGAAAGGTAAACGGCGCAATGACAAACGTTTGCTATAGTACGGTAGGGGTTTGTTTCCGTTCCAAGTAGTTGTCTGTTGTCATTTGTCAAGGATAAAACAAGAAGTAGATACAATTTGTAGTTTTAGGAGAACTAAGCAAGATTTTGGAAGGATAAAGAGGGGCCAGGAATATTTTCTGGGCTTGTGTTAAGTAGATGCTACAGCGAATTGCATTCCATGTATTGTGGATGCATATTAGATGAACACTGAAAATAATCCAAGCTCTTGATTTGACAGTCAAAATTCTGTTAAATGAGATGAGTTGCAGTGCATGCATTAAATCTTCAAACGCATTAAGTCCTTAAAAGGAATAAGCCTATCAGTAGGATGCCTACCTACATACTTGTCACGCCATTTAATTCTCAATCGCATAGCTCTTCTTCCTTCTAGTGCGAGCTGAATTAATTTCATTGATTGGTTTGCAATGTTGTCGTTGCCTCTTTGAATCATGTCCAATTCACAGACACTTATCAGAAACAGTATTGGCAGACGCAATCCAATTTCGCAATATAAGGCTTGAGGGACCCCAAATACTTTGAAATCTTTTAACTCCCTGCGTTGTCAACGAGTTAACATTAAAAGAAAACAGAGGAGAACGACAGCTCTTGGTAAGCCAAGGGCTAAGTGGCTTATATTCATCAAAAATTCTCTGAGTGCGTTGAAGAATTGAGGGGAGTTATCATTTTACCGTAGTTTATTATGTCTCCGAAGCCTTTGCTAAAAAGTAAGGACTCAGTACACTTTGCATTTACAGTGTTTGATAATTTTGCTTATCGGTTTTTCAAACAAGGTCTTGACAACTTTGAATTTAATTTGTGAACGCACCCTTTAACCGATCATCGAACTGTCATTGTCAATTTGTTTAATAAACTTAACATTTTCATCATGATAAAGTGCCCGAACGTGCAACGCCTGCAAATCATAAATATTTTCTATCGAAATTTCGGAAGCTAGTCCAAAAATTTGAATTCACCTTTTCGTCGTGTCAGTGAGACAACGATTTGGCCGAAGTGTCGACAATATATCTGTCGTTCAGGCGTCCGTATAGCAAACGATCCAAATCATTCCAATGGCCAGCGTTATCACGGCATGATACCCGATAATTTTTCGCCCGAGTTGGAAGTTATTGACTTGGACGATTATGTAGTTTCAACAGGATTATGCCACAAGCCATATTTGATGAGCGTACTATCTCAAAACATGGGCCAGTCGATTGGCTCTCCGTTTGTGCAATTCAACGCTTATTGACCTATTTAGGGTTACATTAAGTCTTTGGTTTAGGCAAATAAGCCGACGACGCATGTTGGAAGAGCTTATAGCCAAAATTGAACGCGAAATAGTAGCCGCTTCGGTTGAAATGTATGGCCAAATCCAACGAATCGACCACTGAAAACGTGCCCTACACAGGCATATGAATGAGGTCAAGTTTCATTCATTAATATTTTGAAGCCGATAAAAAAAAAGATGTTAAGACAAAAAATAATTGCCCGGAGACCAACACGAGAATTAAGGTTAAGTACTTTGACGTATGAAGTTGAAGGGAGTAAAGGGATGAACTCTCTACTTAGTCCAGTCTCCCTCATTCTTGGCTTGTAGCTTTTACATAAAATCAATCTAGAAAGCGCTGCTCAACAGAGTTTGCGGCAATTAGGTTTAAAACAAAATCAATTTGCTCAGCGTACTACAAAAAGAATGAAAACAATAAGAAAGAATATTTCAAAACAGACATTATTTTCCTCATAATTTAAATTTAATTTAATTTAATTTTCTTATGAAAAACACAAAACTACGTTTCTCAAACTACGATGATAAAAACTTAAATGAAAAACAAAGAATTTTAATTGTATTTCTTTTAAAGTCACAAGAAAGAAAAAAATTAACTTCAAATCACTACCTTCCTCTTCTTCTTAGTACTTCCTTTTTGATGCTCAATTAATTTTCACTTTTCACTAATTTCCCTTTGTCCATTTAATTCCTCTCATTTTATTTCCATTTGCATTTGCATTTTATTTAACTTACTTTTGTGTGTCTTTACTTTTAATGACATTTTCGCACTTAATTTTTGTTCTTGCTCTCATTTTCCATGTCATTTATGTGTGCTATTGAATAGAAAATGCTTTTTCCCTCTTATGATAAAACTATCCTTCATTGACGTTGGTTGGATCACAAGGTTTTATGACTTCTATACGTGTGATAATAAATTTTATATTTGCAGAAATGAAAATGTTATGTTATGCAATTAAACAGAGCTTTAAGGATTGACATAACGATTATTTCCCATGTATTATTATAGATTCAGTAAAACTTAACTGCTTAAAATCATCCTGCTCAGCAAAAAATAAGAAAAAAATCTTTAACTATTAAAATCTACATCCCTAAAAAAGGCAAAGGATTGTTTGCCATATCGCCTATAGATTTTTCTATAACTTTATGCTCACAAAAATATAAGACCCAACGTAAACATCTTCAGTTGTTCATTTGAACCTCAATCAACATGTGCCAGCAGCTCTTTCCTAAGCTGGCTGTTAAAAGTGGTGCATTTTAGATTTTTCCAGGTCCCCTGCCTAATTGTGTAGGCTATCGCAACTGCGAAAACAACTACTGCGACATCTTGACTTGAGCAAA
This sequence comes from Sphaerophoria taeniata, assembly GCA_943590905.1. Classification (NCBI taxonomy): domain Eukaryota; kingdom Metazoa; phylum Arthropoda; class Insecta; order Diptera; family Syrphidae; genus Sphaerophoria; species Sphaerophoria taeniata. Next base: position 218,088,355 of record OX016540.1, on the reverse strand, counting down.
TTTTTCGAGTTAAGACGTTACTGTTCATTCGCTTGACTTCAGCCAGTTATGTATCTTAGTCGTCGGATATTTACAATTTCAACAAGTAGGTACTGCATCCAAGAAAGAGCGTTCCATTTTCTTTGCAGGGTGCATAAAGAAAAACTGGGAATATTGAGTTTATATACAGGCGATTTGGTCGATCTAAAGAGCACTTCGTCTCTCAATTGTCTTCTAACTCAAAAAAACGATACAGTTGGAAAGATCAATACCTTGTTTGATTTTAGAACTAGGCTTGTTGTCTGTGTTACTAGCGGGGTTGAGAAACCTTTTTAAGTTATTGCTGCTTAAAGTTTATGCTCTATTCAAGTCATCGATATTTAGATCACCCTGCCCTGATTCCGTCGAATGGGCTACTATAGAATCACATTGAGTGCCTCCAGTATTGCCTTAGCAAGCAGTTGACTGCAATTTTGAAAGATCGTGCCTCCGCTGTTGACTTCAGAGAGAGTCTTCCAGAATATCGTCAAGAACGATGTTACACCTCTTATACCTCTGTTGACAAATCTTGTACCACTGTAATTGGAGCTATGCTAATGTTCCACTCATCACAGCATATTTAACTCCTTATTCTCGCTATCAATTCATCACCTGCCGCTTTGAATAATTCTGAAGTGAAGCGTCTGTTTTGACCATGTACTTGTGCTTCACTGCTCCAAGGATTTTTCTTCGTCAATATTGAATGGTTCTTGTCTGAAAACATGATTGTGACCTTACAGAAATAGTTCTTCCAAATTCTCAATATCGACTGCATTCTATATGGATATCTCCTTGATCGTCAATGTATAAGCTTTGACAGGCTTTCTGCACTAAAATTTCCGAACTAAATTCCTGCTATATCATTCTTCTATATGTCATGCTCTCTCTTTCTTTTTCTTACTAAGAAGCCTGATATCCTTCGTACATTTTGTAAACATTTCATGAGTTGGTCGTGCGCTTCATGACATAGGAAGACATGCTATGAGGCTGGGGGTCTACACAAATGAATTCTGTGGAAGTTGCTTGGACGAGGAGGAAGAGGAAACAGTCCAACACCTCCTATGTACATGTCCCGCACTCTTCAAGAGAAGGAATAACTACCTCGGTAATCCCTTCATCGATAATACCAGTGACCTAGCAACGATCGACACAAGATAATTTTATTAAAAGTACAAAATGGTTTGTTTAAGTTCATTACTCTCCCATGAGTAACTTCTTCAGTGGTATCACAATGTACCCTTGAGGTCTAAGTGAGTCAACAACATCTAGACAGCCACTTACCTACCTAATCTAACCTTGGTCTTGCCCTTGTCTGCACTATTGATCTATACCTACGCTTCATGTTTCGATGATGTATTTGATGAGTTTTCGTCAGTTCTCAGCATAGTTCATCCATTAATCATCGATACTGCCTCTCTGATCAGTTTTTGAAAGTGGTGCCCTTCATCTACTTTGATTGTCGCAGACTTAACAATAACTACTGGAAACTTGAGCGGTAATTGCGTGTTCTTAGTGGATGTTGTTTATATAACGAGAAGCCTGTTTTCCGTCAATTGCAATATGGTTGGCGGTTTAGTCCTCTATAGATCTCCCTGTCTCTGTGAATCTTAGTGCTAGAACTGCGTAGTCAAGTCATAGTCTGCAGCATAACTAAACAGCCAGAATCTTTTACTGGAGGGCAGTGTCGAGTTAAAATAACTTAAGACGTTTGTGATTCCCACGCCACTTCCTGTTCGTAGACACTTTTTTGGAGTTACTTGACCATATTTAGCTTATGTTGGCGAGTTAAGCCTTGAAGCAGATTTTCATAACGAGTTCATTTATATTTTTCAACCACCAAATTCTTTCCTTCATTTTTTTTCCGCCGAAAAATTTATAATCAAACAAGCACTGTTCTAGCCTAGCAGGCATCGAAGTTTTCCTATCTTCTCTTTACTGGGGTTTGATAACGTCCGTTCCTATAAAAGGCTTCTTGCTGCCACTCAGACGAAATTTATTTTTTACAAGACATAATGCCATTGTTGAAAAAAACGCACACCTAATATTTTGTCTGAAGTCCTTAAGAAATCCCCTTCAAGTTTCATAACAAATACCTTGATTAGATTTTCTAGCTAGACAATGTGTCAAAATGTAGAAATCGCACAACGTCAAAAGTAGCTTAACCGTAGAATTCATCCCAGCTAGCAAAGAATCGCCCCAACCGCATCTTTCAATCGCACGATAAAAATCATAAGACTTGTGATCCTACCTAAGTGGTATACTGTATATCTTAACACTATGCATAAATATATGGTATAATTAAATCAACAACACACAATTTTTAATATAACATTAAAATATTAAAATTTACAACTATTGTAGTCTATCCTACAATAACACGCTTATTTATTGCTGTTTCCATTACTCAATTTCTTTTTACAGAACTGAAAAATCAAATAGAAACGCAAGTAAATGAGCTAAAAACTCAAATAGAGGGAAAATGTGTCATGCAGTGATATGTCATCATAATTCAAAAAATGATTATTTAAAATTAACAAAAAAAAAATTAAAAATATAACAAAAAAAAAATTCAAATCCACACATATATACATATATATATATATTTATTTAACAAAAAAAATCCCCCAGAAAAGCATATAAATATATATATACAAAAAACACATGTACATGTATATTAAAAAAAAAAAAAATTAACTGCAGAAAAAAATATATAAGGAACAGAAAAAAATATAATCAGAGTTCATGAAGCACTACAAACCTAAAACAAATTCAAACAGAAAAGCCACAAAAATTCAATCCAGCCCAAGTTTAAAAGACGAAACAAGGCTGCCAATTGTCAAATTCAACAACAAAATTGGAAGTGCAAGCAAAAACAGGGCAAAATACATTGGCCAACTTGAATTCTCATTCAAAATAAAAAAAAAAACTCGACAAATCCTCTTCTCACATCATTCCATCATCCACACACATATTTTTCTCTCTCTTAAAACTTAAAAAAAAGTCCTACGGAATAAGCGCGTTGGAACAGATTCGATAGAAAACAAAAAAAATACTAAAATTTCAATATTACATAAAAATATACTACAACGTTTTTAAAATTAGCGATGATACATGTAGCAAACCAAAGTGTAACGAAAACTAATTCAAACAAAGATATATCTAAGGCAAATAAAATAAAAATTAAAACATAGACATTTAGCCAAGCAACTCCAAAACCATAAAAAAGCAACCAACAACCACTAATTCTACAGAAGTAAAACATGTTGTTCCGTATTTTGTTACTATAATAGCAAATATATAAATTTCAAATGTATTTCTTTCATCCCAAAATCAAATATAAAATAGAAGAAGAACGTAATTAAATGTAAGTATAAAACAATTTTAAAATTATTATTAAATAAAAAATATATCAATATTCAAATACATTATTTTGCTTTGATTTTATTTTTGATTTTAATTTTTAAATAAAAATAAAAACATGTAATATATTTAAACACACATTAATTTTTATTTAACTCAGCAGTTTTTTTTTTATTAATTTTAAAATGTACCATAAAATACTCTTAACGCGAACGTATAGAAAATTAGAAAAAATAGTCAGGCGAATCACTAGAGACTAGACAGTAGGACCTTCTTGTTAAACAAGACAAAAGCGTATTTGTGATAAACAAAAGCAAACAAAATTACATATACTGCAAGAAAAATAATAAATAATCAACAATTATTCGACCACAAAAATGCATGTTTAGAATTCACTCGCAAATTTTGAAACCGATTCTTAGTGGCAGTAATATTAGATTTAATTGCATCATTTTTATAAACAAAATGACTGTGATAGCTTACCATTTATAAATAGCATTTCATATTGCAAGGAGATTTTGACAGGTGCACGGTATAGTGACAATGTCTTTTTGAGATATCATTTATAGTTTGTATTCGATTTCAATTTTATTTTGAAAGATTTTTATTAAAATAAAGCAAGTATGTAGATAGTTATTGTTTATGGTTTTTTTTTCGACTTCTTACTTACTTACTTTGGTCCTCAGACCTGTTATGCCATGGGGGACCCCTAAAGGGGTATACCGCTTCAACTACGCAAACGCGCCATTGTATCGTGTGCCATCCCCTCCAGTTCTTGCCTAGCGACGCTGATTTCTCCTCGATTGTCCTCCGTCATGTGACTCTCGGTCGCCCAACTCTTCTTCCTTCTTGCGTAAGCGGGTTCCAGTGCATGGCTTTGCTTAACTTGATTGAATTTTCGAAGCGTATGTCGAATTCATTGCCACTTCGTATAGATAATAGGGTTAATAGGTTCCTGACCTGTCTTCCTATGAAGGCCCTCATTGTCATTGGGTATTCGATTGGGCCAGAAAAACCTAAGGATGTTGCGAAGACATCTATTAACCAACGTTTGCAGCTTCCTTGCGATGACTAAAGTAACTTTCCAGGTGCTGCATCCACAGCAGAACAGATTTGACATTTGTGTGAAACAGTCGTAGCTTCGTTCTTAAACCGAGAGAGTTATTCCTCCATACTGTGGACAGCATACCAAAGACCAAACCAAATGTCGCTTTTGCTTTGCCGATGCATCTTGTTCGGTTCCGCATTCGATGGAGACGTACAAATATATTGGAAGCTCTCCACTTTTCCCGAATGAGAGGAAATATTGGTAAGAGAGGAGGGTCGGTTTATTATACGATACCTAGAGTTGTTCCCCTTGTGTAGCAGTTATTCAAGTCTTTTGCTGTTTGCGTTCGTTGATGCCAAGATTCTTCTTAAAGCCAGGTATTGTTACCTCCTTCTTTCAGCACCTGATATGAAAATATTTTTCAAAGCACTCCAATGGTGTTCGATGTCCTCATGTTCTGTGCTGCTGATTGTTATCATTCCATGAGATAGGTGCGTTCAATTGTTGACGTGTCGTGGGATCCTTCAGTCTATAGATTTGCTCGTCGAACTGAAGCTGTACGCAATCTTAAGGTAGCTATGATACAGTGGTGGTCACGGGCAATTCCTACGTCGATGCTTCTTCTGTTTCAGACATCGAAGAGACTGTTTCTAAAACGTCGACTAATCCTAAAGTGATCAATTTGGTTGGAAGACCCTTGCCTGTTCTTGGACACCACGCTAATTTTATGACACAATTTGTGATCAAACATTGTGCCTCTCAATCACAAGTCAATAAGCCTCTCATCATCGCTGACTCCAGGAACACCCAACATATATCTTAGCCTATCGCTGTTACTGCAAACATTGGCATTGAAGTCACCCATAACCGAAATAATATTCCCTCGGGGCGTGTTATTGTAGGCTGCATGTCAAATGTAGAATGAAGAATGTAGCTGCTCGTGGCTATGTGGTTAGGTGCGTTCTCTGCTAAGCAGAACGTCCGTCGTGGGTTCAAGTCCTACTCTTGCTCATAGGTTTTATTTTATCTTTCACTGGCACTGCCTCTTGCGAAGAACTGACAAAACTTATAAGAGCATCAATCTGTCATGAAAAAGTGCTTCTCAACTTTGCCGTTCGGTATCGGCATTAAATTGAAGGTCCCCTCAATTCTTCACACTCACTCATAGAATTGCTGATGACAGTAAGCCACTAAGGTCTTGGCTCTTCAAGAGCTGTCGCTCTGTTCAGTCATGCATTGGAATCAGCGGGCTTAGTATATGAAGAAAGATCAGCTCCTGTCCGCTTGGCTTAATGCTCTGAAAGCAACTAAATGCGGACCTTTGGTTGTCTGAAGATGTCCCTAGCTTAAGTTGTCAAGTCTTCCCAACTAATCTTAGAAATTTGGATCTAAGGAAATCCCGGGTAAACTCGTCATCGCATTTGAATAGCCTGTATCCCCTGCGCGCTTTGCCAGAGTATGGATTGTGTCAGAAAACACCGTCTTCGATAGCTTGGCCTCGATGTAGCTCCACACATCTAGCAGACTTTTGCTATTTAAACTTCACCTTATACGTGCTTGCGCCATTCTGGTAGATGATGCCTTCTCATCTTTTTTAGCAACTGTTCATTGGGTTTCGGTTTCTTAGGCGGTTTTGCGATCTTTTTGCGAGACCGATTTCTTTTGTCGGCCTTCATTAGAGTAGCCAAAAGACTGTTGTACCTACTCCTCAACAATCTTTTGGTACTTTATTTTGTCTTCACGATCGTTCTCCTGCTCGGTTCCAGCCCTCTCATTCTCAGCAATTTGCAAAGAATGAAAGAAGAATTCTTAACTGGCTTCTGAAGCGAACACCCGACTATTTTTTTTTTCTTTTAGTAGCAATGTAATGGCTGGCATTTGATGATTTCCGGTCGAAGCAGGTGAGTAATATGGCTGGTACTCTGTGCGCTTCCAGAGGGTGAAGATTGACCTATTATGGTCTCCTGACTAGAAGCCAAAAGGTCATCCCCAAAGTCGGCGGATGGTCCTAACTTCGTTATATCTTAATCGCCTAGCAACCGCGAGGAGGACTTAAAACGAAGATTTTTGCCAGGCAGGGCCGTGGTATCCACCCAATTTCTCAAAATATTTGAAAGATGTTGAAATTCGGAATTCTGATATAGTAACGGTTGAAGGGGAAAAAACGAAACAAAATTTTAGATTCATTTAAGATCGTATTTTCCGTCAACTATGTTAAAATGGCCGTAGGGTGATAAAATTCAGAATTCTGTAACCGTTTAAGGATCTCATTACTCTTTGTGGCTGACTTTTAAAGCAGTGATTTTCAAACATTAGACAACTTGGCTCTTTTTTTACATTTTTTGTTTTTGTTCCGATTTTCTTGTCCCCTTATGTGCCAGAAATCTTGAGGTGATTCTATTGAAATTTGTTTGTTTTGTTTTATTTAAACTGCAAGAACTCCTTTTTGTCATGCAAAGATACTTGCCTGTCAGTTAATAGTAACATAGAAGTAGTTATGGAATTGATCATTATGAAGTAGTGCGTTTACCCATTGTTTATTAGAATTGTCCGTTAAATCTTAATAGATAAAAGAAACACTTAAATACGCAAGTAGATTTCTTTAAATCAATGAGCAGGAATTAACTTGATTTTTTTTCCTTATAAGTTTATCATGAACAATATTTGAAGAATTATTTAATTCAGTTATTAGAACTATAAATCAACGAATGCATCGAAAGTGAATTTATTAGGATTTCAAACATAAAATTCAAATATAGAAAACATTCTTAAATAGCCAAATAATACACAAACAACACTTTACAAAAAACAACTGTAAATAAAACAGATACTTCCTTGCTTGTTAATATGATAGAAATTGCTCATCTTGTGCATATCTCTTATATACGTAAACCATATTATATTTTAATTTTTTAGTCTTATTCATGCATGCAAAGCTTTTTTAAAAAATCAATTATTTCTATAAGCACATATCTTAAGAGCCTTTAACTTCTTACAAATACACCATAATACTTATATTCATTTCAATGTCTTCTTTTTTCTATTTTCTTGTTGTTTAGCTGGACTATATATAAGTTTCAATTTAATTAAATATATTTAAAAAAAATGAAAGTTATGCAAACAATATCTATAACTCAAAATATATAAAAAAAAATCAATTCAAAACGCTTTTCTTTCTATCTTCTACATATATTCAAATGCATCCTAATAAAAATATATTTAAAAAAATTATAAACAAACGTATTTAGTGTTTATCTTCTATATTATGTTGGCCAATAAAAAATATATACATAAAAAAACAAATTAACTATGAATTCAACTAAGAAACAGTAATTCTTGATAACAATATTATTTTAATCATTTACAAAAATAAAACGAACATAATATACATTACAGAACATCACCGAAAACAATATATTTATTCTTACAACCACAACAATTATAAACAGTTATTATTATTATATATATTTATATGTATTTATATCTCAAGCAGTTAACTAAAATAATTAATAACAGATAATATTGAAAACTAAAGTCTCTTGTATTGTGTTTTTAGAAGAAAATAACAAAAATATTAAACTTTTTTTGAAAATATCAAAAACAATTAAACTCAAAAAATATGTGTGTCAATAGAATTTCAAAAAAACAAACAATCATGCACATATTTTGACTATTTTGTTCGGTTTTCGTTCCATAAATTAAATAAATTAAATTTATAATTAATAGTTAAATGTTTAATAAAAGTGTTATTCGTTATTTTTGTTTTTTAATAAATTTAAGAAATTGATGAAAAAATTCTAAACAGAAAAGAAAACCTTAGTAAAATTTATTACATAAAATTAGTGATGTAAGAAAAATCTGTTATATTTGTAGACTACAAAAATTGAGTGTAAAATCACTTCGTCATGTTTTAGCATAAACTTAGTGTGAACTTTATTAGAATAATTAAAAAAAAAGAATTTTTGAAGACAGCTAAGGCCCTTAACAGTATTTTTCATAATGTTTTTGAGGAGTTATAAGAAATTGCAACTTAAATGTTAATGTATCGTTATTTGTTTTAAATGCAAATCGAACAGTGCTGACACTTTATCATAAAATACAGATTCTAGTTAAAGGAATACATCATAGAATATTACTTCTTTTCAAAAAAGTATGTACTCAAACTACCAGTTTTTTTTCTACTACACTTATTAAACAAATTTTAAGGGGTAAGGAATATAATTTTAAAAATACGGAACACTTAATAAATATCCTTATAAATGGTTGAGATTTAGATATCATGATATTCAAATGAAAACAAGGTTGCCACTTTCTCTATTTTATGATATTATCGAATATGCTTCTTTTAAAATGAAAATTAGAAAGCGATTAAAATTAGTTCGAAATAAACTACAATTAGGGTAAAGTCTTTAAAAATTTCACTGACATAATTCCTTGTACCCATTCGATTAATGTCATTTCCCTTTCCGAAGTCGATCCGCTTGGAATTCTTGACGTCATAATTGAAATAACTGAGTACCAATTTCAAGTGTCATAACTAGTTCACGAAATATTAATGTAAGAATCAATATTAGGCCCCAAATTGTATTTGCAAATTAATTAAATGAACCCAAAACATAAATGTTGAAGCAATTTATTATTAAGAAGAAACATTTTTGAAAATTTATATTGCTTGTTAAATATTTGTAATAAACAAAAAAATTATACATATAGAAAAATATAAAAAAAACCACGTTATTAGACAAAGAATAAATATTTTGTTTAATTTGCTTGTTCTTGTTGAATTTTTCGATTGTTTTGTTAAATATTCCACAAATCTTTAGAAAAATTATTAAAAGAAATAAACTCGTACTATGGTAAAAAAAAGCAGAAATAACCACAAAAGGATGACAGGATCTCTATTTTGGACGAAATTCAAAGGTTTCCTGAGAAAATCTAACAACATCCAAACAAAACAACATTTTGGCAAACAATTTTGCATATACAGCCTTATAAGAGTTTTATTTAAAATTTTATTTAGTGTTAATTTAGTATGAAAAAACATACATAGGGACATGAGTACTAAAAATTCTAACATAAAAATAAATGTAACATGAAAATTGATATACAATACATACAGACTACTATTGAATATTTAAAACAATATATATATAAAAAATATATTATATATGTATACACAATAAAAGTGATGAAAACAAAAAAAATCATTCAAAAAGAAAAGAGATAAATGTTAAATAAATGAATTATTGTTACTATGCGAGAAAACAAAATTACAAACCTGAAAAAATAAATAAACTTATAAAAACAATCATTATTTGTTTTCCTTTATTTTAATTTTTTAAACTAAAAGAGACACACGTTTAAGAGAGAAAATGATAAAGAAAAAAATTAATAAAAAAGAAAAATTAAATAATTATGTAACTAAATCTATCATCTGCTGCTTTTGATGTTTTAAAATTATTTTACTTTTCAAAACTCTCTACAAAACTTATTTGTCTTTTTTCTCTTTTTCTCTATCTCTCTTTTTCTAAATTTTTTAACTCTAAATTTTGACACACGACAGTATTATAATTACACTGCATTTTTCTTAAATGAAAATTTAATAATATTTATACACTTAAATAGAATATTATTATAACATCAAATATAAATATAAATATTATCGTAAAATTTTGATTTTGCATATTGAAAAAAAAAATGCATTGACGTTATTATATTGCTCGATTGTCTATTGTTGCTTTCTAGATGTGAGAAAATGGTTTGTGTTTGTTGTTCTGCTTTGATATAATGTGAACAAGATTATAAAGAGAAAAGTAAGTATGAAACGATGAGAAAGGTTGCATTTTAAATGGGGGGAAGATTTATGTTTATGGAAGTGGGAATATTACGAACTTTTGGTTGCAAACAATTTTTAGTTAAATAAAGAGGAAAATTGCTTTTAGCTTTGTTTTATGGAGTTAATTGAGGTTCTTTAACTGAATTTTATTACCAAATTAACTCCCACTTATTCGAGAATCAACATTTTAAAAAACGAAACTCGGTATGTTGATTGATTCCAACTTCATCTCCAGTTTTGTGGGCATCGGACTGACTGGGGTCACTTCCACGGGCTGGACGCACTGCTGCAGTGCTGCAACTGATTCGTGGTAGAGGGTCCTTATCTCCGTCTCCAAGTCATCATGCGTTTCGATGTCGAAGTCTGGGTTTGCCACAGTTTCATCGTGAGCAGACTGGAAGCGGCCGAAGTAGCTCCCCAGAGCTTTCTGTTCCAAATGGATGCGTGAAAGATCCCAGGCATTAAGATCTGTTGTCATGATCACTGTATGGAGGCGTTGCAGAGTCGTTATGGCGGCTGAACGCCGTGAGACTAGGACATCCATTCCTATCTCCGGCTGTGTTTTTCCATAAGCTGGCGATGCATTCTGTAGCCGATGTACATGGCGCCCTATTACAGCTGCCGCCTCAATATACCGCTGCTCGATCACCAACAGTAATTGATCGTGGGCTTCGAATTCCTCCTGGATTGGATCTTCCAGGTCTTGAAGAGTTACCTCATGGGCAGCCTTGAACCATTCAAAGTGCTGGCCCAGTAGAGCACGATCTGGATTGGTTCGGACTAGGTCCATGTCCAACAATGCGTTCTCAGCCGTCAGGCTTGCGAACATTTCTCTAATTGTCGTGCACGCAGAAGAACGTTGAGCGTGATGAGCCTTGGGAGAAAAGTATTTAAGAATTTATTTCATTAGATTTAAAAAAGGAGCTACCCAGAGTAGACTGGCAAGCAATTGTCTCGATGAGTAACACATGAACCTAACCGCACTAGGTTTTTTCACAAAAGTTCACACCAATACAATATATTCCTCACAGGAGGCACCAAAAGGTTCGGACATGAGTTACTTCCGTTTAATTATAACAGGGGCATAAGTGTACCAAATGAAAAATACGAACAACAAGTGTATTTCTAACATGAATATTTATTTCGACGATAAAGACAACACTAGGTTACTAGCTTAGGAATTACAATAATATAGTCAAAATAAGATCAAGACTTGCTTAGGACTTCACGGTCTGAATATTGTAAAAAGACTGATTCACAAAGTTGACTGAAGGCTACCAAGCAGCCTTCTATCCACATTCCATTACTACCGAGTCACCATAGTTCCCACAGATGTTTTGAGTCCAGCCGTTGATACCATGCCCATGCCTTCGATACCCAACGACACACCACGAGCAAAGTGCCGACGCAAGATACCGCTGTCAAGATTCGTGGGAGTGTTTAGCTGCATTGATTCTTCCTGTAGTAAGTGTATCCAAAAAGTCAGCTTGAACCTCACCACGACTGTTTATTTATCTATGATAAATAGGGCAGCAACAAAGCACAGGCGACAGGAAATATCCCATGTCACATTTGCAGACGTCATGTGAGCATGTTGATAATAATTGTAGATATCGTTCGAATTCCATAGCATCGATCATAAAACGCCTGCTATATTGACTTCGATCGGGTTCGATGTGAATTTGTCATGCTATCAGCAACGACACCAGTAAGGCAACGATCATTTGGTGTGTGTTCAATGTGATGGGAACATGGCAGCAAAATGTGTCTCATTGTGCGGAGGAATGTGCTGAGTGGTTGAATTCGTCAACGGTTGTTGATCGAATACTGACATTTACTAAATTATTCCACCGTGGAAGGTGGCTTAGCGAAGGAATAAAAAAAAAGAAAAAAATTGCTTCTTTGTCGGTTCATTAGATGACACCACAATCAAGTATCAACAACAAAATAAAATCCCAAATTTATTTTTGGGTAAACGTCATATAGTAACAAAGCATTTTTATTAAAGAGCAGTTTAAACTTCTGGATTAAGTCTTATTCTATGGGTAAGAAGTAAGAAATAAGGGTGGAATAGGTGTTGATTATAAATTTGACTGATAAAGAATAAAAAGTAGTAGTTCGGTCGTTAATGAAAAAGTGATTCAAAGTATTTGAATCAACAACATTGAAAGCTTTTGCCTGACAGTAGATTAAACTACACTCACGCTTCCTCAGTCTACTTTTATGTACCCAAATCCTTGAAATCTAATGGAGATTGAAAACGTCTACCTGTTATCATTTTGCTGCTGAATAGGGCCACACGATTTCTTACAAAAGAAGAGACTTGAAACGATGAGAATCATGGAGAACGAAGGAAAATAATTTTTCATTTGGATTCTTAAACCAGTAGATTTTTCGTTTTTTTTTTGTTTCTTAACTTTTAAGCAAAATAAATTCAATTTTTAAACAAATCAATTAGCGTGATTTATTTATATTGAATTATATTGTTTACAAGCAAACAAATGGGCTCAAAGGTATAGTTTGAAATTTGCTCAAAATTTACTTTTGCTTACTTTTCAACCAAAAAACCGTCTTACTTAAAATCGAAAAAAAGAATAAAAAAAAAACTATACACAATACATACAATAGAACAATACTGTGCTCTGTCCCGCAAAGATTGAAGTACAAAACGATTCTTGGATTGGCATAAAATTGTTGATTCGATACATACTCAGGAATTGTTGATTTTATCTGAAAGTTAAATTCAAAAATGGAAAATTCCTAATGATTTAAGGTCCCTCAGATCATCTAAATCAATATTTTTTTCCACTGCCTGCTTGGATATAAAACATTAGAAATTTAAAAACATCTTTTTAACACATAAAAATATAACAAACAAATTATCACGACTAAAGCGTCAACTATAAACTATAAAGTGAAGGCTTTTATTCCAATACATCAAAATCGCAGGTTTTTCTGTTATTTCTTACTTTAATGTTGGGCATTCCTTGAAATATGTAAATTTATTTTTTTAAATGCGCTGAATCACTTTATTCTAAGGCTACAGGTAAGTTTGTACTTCCGTAAATCTATTGTTTTATTTTATATCAAATCTTTCAAAACGAACATAACACATGACAACAAATCACCGAAACGAATTGTATTTATTTATTCAAACAAATTTATTTATTTTTTATTTTTCTTTAAACTAAGGTTGCATTGAACAGAAAAATGCGAAAATGTTTATTAAAATTATCCAAAAATTATATTTCAGCTTAAAAATGCTTTTACTTACTTACACTTAATACAACAACAACTTCTACTACTACTTTATCCAACTTACTAAAAATCGGAATCCGGTTTCACCGCAGTTATCTCTGATAGTTCCAATTCAAACAAAAGTTAAAACAACAACATCAGTTTTTTTAAGAAAAGCGAAATATAAATCTGCAACATTCTCAACAACACACACTATAGACATCATCACTCCCCCGATAAAAAAAAAATAAATTATCCACCAACAGTTAAAGAATAAAATAACATTTAATTTTAATAATTTAAAAAAATAATAAAATAAATCGCAATATATAAGCAATCAAGTATTGAAAAAACGCAGTTCTTTAAATAAAAAAATAATTTTTAAAAAAGAAATAAATTTAACTCTTAAGTTGAATTTGAATAGTTATAAAAAATTCACAAATAAAAAATATTTTTAATGTTATTTTACTTAAAAAAAAAAACAAAACCCTTAAACACATAAAATAAAAATGCCTTTGAAAAAAAAGAAAAACTTAAAAAAACTGCATACTATATTTAAATATTAAAAATAACACTAGTTAAAATTATTTATTTGTGTATGTGGTTAGTAACGTTTATTCAACCAAAAAAAAATATGAAGAATATAAAATAATAATAAATTAAGTGTTTATTGTGAAATCAGGAAATTATTTCCTTCTTTATTTTTTTAAGAAGGGGTTTTAAACGTTCTATGGATAATAATAGGTGTCTAGAAATTCCCAATTTTCATGATTTACTGGATTAAGTAATGTTGTAAGAAAGTAAATGATTCTTTTATTTGTTTCCGAAATTGATTTTGTCTATTTATATTTTTAAAAATATTTAAAAATGAAAATAAAGTACTATAACGATTTATTTAGAACACTTTTCACCCTGTTATCATTAAAGTATTATGAAACTTCGAATAACTTATAAAGAATCTAATCGTATAAATTATTAAAAAAAAATATTTCAACCTTATATAGAAAATAGCAAAGGCAAAACGATATAAAAAAAAATAATAAAATGGATAAATTCATGATACAACGACTCTAGTACATTTATATACCTTTCATATTATAATTAGCAGATAGGATTATTAAAAAAAAGCATTTAAAACATTAAATAATTCCTCTAAATTTAAATTTCTAGGTTTGAGTGTTATTTTTAAAATAAAGATTTTTTGTTGCATTAAAAAGAAAATTAAAATTAAAATGAAGATAAGAAAAAATATTCAAATAAAAATAAAAGGTAGAAAGAACTTATTTTAGAATACAAAAAATATATACATAAAAATCAATAAAAAGTATTGAATATATATATATACATTTTTAAACTGGAAATACCTAAATGGTCTATATTAAAAAAAAAACAAGCTTAAATAGTGACCGACTGAAATTATTGTTAAAAAGAATTTTTAATTTTATTTGTGAGTTGTTTATTGATGTAATCAATTTATATAACAGTATATATATATTATTACCATTTAAACTTATTGAACTTGCAAAAGTTAAAAAAAAAAAAGTTAAAATTCCAGAATTCTTATAAAAAAATGTACCGAAAAACAAATAAAAAAAAACATTTCACATTGTTATTTCTCAGTAAAAAAAAATATAAATATAATTTTAAACATTTCGTCAAACATACTTATGCTATCGCTGTTTAGTCTAGATATTGTTTAGAATTTAGAAAAAAAAATAACAACCACATACTTACGGAAAACTGCTGAGTTATTATTTTATATAACATTATTTCTGGTTTTATATCCAGCGATAGTAAGAAAATAATAAGAAAAAGTAAAACATAAAATAACAATATTATTATATATATATATATATACTATACACATTTACATAAACATTCAGAAAAGAGAAAAAAACATACAAAAACAAATTTATATACGTCTAAGATGTATATACTGACATTTAACATTATATATATTGATATATCTATATATATATATACAAAACGATATATATACAATACATAAAATTGAAATGGATTTAAATAAAAAAAGAAGAAAAAAAACAAAGTTTTGAATAATGAGATTTATTATTTCAAAATTCATAACTTAAAGCATTAGACGGATATTAATAAAATTAATATATTATTATTAAAATTAATATAATAAAGATTAAAAATAAAAACAAACATTGATTGATTAAAATTGAAAAAAAAATTAATTTATGTAGTTCAATACACAAGTTTAAATGTGTATTACTGTTGAAATATATATTATGAAAAAATGGAAAAAAAAACAATATTGAAAAGATATAACGAATAAAATTGCATATAATGAATTGAAAAAAAAAGAAAATGTTTTAGTGTTTTATTTCATTGAACATTGGTTAAAAGTTGTCCTACCCGTACAGTCTTCGCAGAGTTTGAAACTGGCTAGCTATAGCTTAGGCAACTGTTTCGTCTCATAAAACCCGTAAGCCAAGCTTTTCCACTTAGTTTGCTTACATTCCACGATTTTGGAATGCATGGCCTTAAACCACACTGGTATGTGCCGATTATTGTGTGGCAATGTGTGTGCTTCGGTGACTAGGTTTCCTTCAATGTCTCGAAGAGCTTGTGTCTCGGTTCTGAAACCAGAAGCTAATTGCTTCGACCTTATAAAGAAAGGTCGGGTGTTGTTATTGGCCCGTGAGCGTGACTCGTCTAGATCTTTGAGCTGAGAAACTGCGGATGCTCTTTTCTTATCCTTCGCAGAGTCTTTTTCTTATTTTTCCTTTTGGTTCGTTACTCTTCTTTTGCTGCATCTTTTCCGTACTTTTCCGTTGCAGCATCTGCAAACTTGCTTTTTTCGTCTCTTTTTTCAATAACGTGCATTCATCATCATACCACGGGTTCTTTTTCGGGGGTGGCTGGTAACCTATGGTGTTCTCGGTTACATTTTTAATTATTTCGCGATATTGGTACCATTGGATCGCAGTAATGTCTACCTTACATTCTTACATTCTTACATTCCAGGTACAAACTACAACCTCTCAATTCATTATCCGAGGCTCTGTCTGGCTCTCTCATAACTTCCCCTCGCACTAACCTCCAAATTTGTAGAGCCGTTGTTTAAGAGCTTCTGTTTCTCTGTTTCGCACTCGCGAGCACAAGTTTCGCAAGTTATATCTAGTAATATGAGTATAACCAGTACCCGGTGGTTATCGCTTGGAGGTAAGATAAGCACTTGGTGTGTAGGAGAAGATACAGCATATACCCCCAGATCCTACAAAACCCAACCACCGAGGTAGTTAAGGACCTTATCTACCTGGATCCGATAGAAATTCCGACAATGACAACAGCGTTATAATCACTCTTGTTAGTCACTGCTTCTTTGGACTTAGAATGCAATTAAATAGTAAAGTCCTCTCCTGAGCAACTAAAGTGTCACTCTATATATCCGTAATCATCCCGGTCCTCTTGTATGGTGAGGAGAAATAAAAACTCTTTGCGCTGCATACTTGGAAATTCAACCAAGAACTCTACGAGCTGTTCAGCTACACTGATATAACAAGAAAAGTTAAGGTATAAGGTCCAACGACTTAGATTGTTGGATCATGTAGAGCTAATCAAAAATAATGCTAATAAGAGTCTTCGAATCCAATCCGGAAAGAGGTAGCAAAAGAGGAAGACCGTGACCGGGTGGTAGAAGACCTAACTAACTTGGCGTGCGAAACAGCTAGCTTGGGACCGAGCTGGATGGAGACGCTTGTTGGATGATGCCTGGGTCCAACCTGGACTGTAGCACCTTGTAAACTTAAACTCGTAAGAGGTGATCGAATGCCTAATCAAAGAAAGGAACGTTTTCGTCTTTCATTCGACATTGGAAGGCGTTCGATTTAGCTGATGTCACCATGGTTGGTTGATTTTGAAAAAAGAATTAAATCGACGACTACGATATTATAACAGCAATAAAAATTTGTTTATTAAGGATGAACTTTTTTAGCTTTAAATTTTGCGTTGGAACTCGAATATGTTGTTTAACATACGGTTTACAAAAGTTACTAAAACAGGACTTCGATATTTGTTAGATATTTCGAATCGTCGCGTCGTTTTAATCTTCCCGTCAATTCGTCCAGTTCCGAAATCCGCACGTCATAACAACAACAAAACTAATCACGACAGAAATTCATAAAGGGTTAATCCCTAGACATTTTTTATAATTTTTTCAAGTAAATATTTTCCCCGAAATTCATCCTTTTATCTTAAATTACAAAAAAAAGTTAACCCAAATAAAAATCCTACGAAAAGCCAACGAATTCTGTCAAACCCCCTTTCACCTGAATTTAAACTTTATCCGATTAGCATAGTAATTGGAGCATAAATTGTTCATACCCATTACCTTCTGGTTAGGTTCAACAGCCCTTCCGTATTCGTTCCTTGAGCTACTGTACCGGTTGCCGACCACTTTAAAGCCTCAACAACATATAATTCAGTCCGGATCCCATACCTGTGAATGGCAATTAAGGGTGGTGGGCTGTATGTGCACATGTGTGAGTTAAGCTTTGGAACTGGATTTCGTTTTCGGGGAACGAACACCGAGGGGTTATAATTTTAAATCAAATCTACCCCCAGGCTGATATAACGATGGGCATAACGCACTACGCGGGGCGACAAGGTGTACGTGGTGGCTGGCACACGTTGATGGGTTTTCAAAATCGGCTTTCCACATAAATATGTACTTATAAATTGCCGAAGGCATCTTCAATGACTTTGGCTAGCCATTGGCCATAACCATGGCAACATTCCGTGGTTAAACCAGTTTGATTGATGTTTCTATATGGGCAGCAAATAGAGATTGAATGTTGAAACAAGAATTTTGGAAATTGGTTTGATCGCTGAGGAAACGAAAAAATCGAATTAATGGTTCATGAGTAAGTGGTTGGAGGTTTTTAATTGTGACTTATAAATAGAATACTTTCATGTACCTGTCCATTGGAATGGAGAATGTAAGATTCATTGATGGAATAACTCGAACTGGAGTTCTTTTTAAATAACAAAAAATAATTCCTTTGCTAGGGAAAATGGAACAAAATATGTCGTTCGATGTTGTTTATTAACTTTTGTTGGGCTTGCGCCTGGTTATTGAACGTTTGTGTTTGAAAATGTTACTTCCGTCCGCATTGAAAAGCATTAATTATGAAGAATTTTAAAAATGCTTTCTTGTAGTGACAATTTTTACCAAAAATAGCAGTAAAACTTGGCAACTTTTGAGCTCAATGGCCGACATTTATCATAAAGCCACCTTTAAACCATTAAAAATTTGCAATTCGACTACGTTTTCTCCACTTCAAGCCAATGATAACCCGACTATAGAAAATGTTATCTACTTAGAGGTTATGTTACTTCCGATCCTGCCTATGGGTGATCATCATCGCCCAGTTATTTCAATATCGGTCCAGTTGCGATTTTTAAAATAGATGAAATGGGTTTTCAGACATTTTTGCACATTTTTGAAGACCACTTCAATGTGCAGAGTTGCAGGCAGTGTAGACTGTTTAAGTGTGGAATGACGGATATGAGCAGTCTTTTGAAGCATAAAAGGAGCCAGCCAGTGGGTGCTACGTCTATTATCTACTAAGTTTCCTCAGTTACTCAATAAGAGTGGGTTACTTGTTTAAAACTTTCCTAACTCTAGCTGATTTCTTGACGCATTCTATTTTAATGTAGACGTTTTACGAAGAGCTTCGTTGTGATTTTAGTTTGAATTATTTCGCAGTTGCCGCCTGCTCACCGACCAGTACACTCCCTAAAGTAAATTTCTGCTACTACAGAGAGCAACAACTAAACTCCCAACAACAATGATCAGTTGCAAACCGACCGCCAACCTGATAAAATCATAAGCAGCCAGTCTATACATGGCCGGCTACCAACGGAAGGCGATTCAGTTGATGTCAGCAACTCGATGCAAACAGACGTGTCTCCAGAGCTGTAAGTATAAAATAATAACTAATCTAGCACAGAAGTCCCCCCAGCAGTGGTAAAAGGTCTTGTCACGTTTTTATTCCGTTGATTGCCCGGATTCGTTCGTAGGTTGTCTGGATTCGTCCGTTGATTGCCCGGATTCTTCCGTTGATTGCCCGATTCATATGTTGATTGCCCAGATTTATCCGTGATTTTATACTAACTAGACACAGATTTCCCCCCTACGCACCAGTGTGAAGGGGTCTTGTCACACATACTAACCCTGTAAAGGAGTAATTCTTCTAAACTTAACCTGTAAAAAAGTAAAGCCCTACCTATATGGAGCTTGTCCAGCAGAATACGGTAAGAAAATCAACCAATCACACCGGACCAAAACTAACAGAGTAAAAAACTTAGATTGGAGAACACTGTAATAAAAAGAAATTAACAAACATTTGACAAACATTTGAAAGTCAGAACTTTTGTAAACCACTACCACTAACTTACGCTACTTCTTTTGCTGTCATTTCAACTTTTGGGTTTGAATCGAGTGTTTTTGGTCATTTCCGCCACCGACCGTGCAGCAACCGTCATTTCTTTATTAAAGCTTCCCCCAACCAATTGTAATTGGTTTTTATATTGAAGGAAATTTTCCTGAGTGCCACCAGGGGCCACCTCGGCTGGGAAACAAAAAGCACGTGACACTCTTTGATTCCAAACTTCGGAAAGACAGGCAAGCTTACGAGCTCAAAAGCTAAGTCAATTAAATCGAAGAATAAATGTAATATAAGCCTTAAGCTCTTATGTCAGTTTGGTTCAAATTCATTGAATACATCCTGGTCTTCGCCATTTTTCCAGACCAAATTTGATGTGCCGCCTTGTCTCCTACCGTGAATTTTACCGCAAACCACTTTCCCAGCCGGTTCTTTTTTGCTTGTACGATCTAGTAATGCAGCCCAACCTAGCAGCAATTGCGAAGTAATGGTAAAGTTTTGGATTACTTGATTTGTCCTTCATTCATATGAAGCCTATGTCGTCTGCATAATGCAATAATTGGTTGGACTTCGTGGTGATAGTCCCTCTTGTAGATGTTTCAGAGTCACAGATTGTTTTCTCCAACGCCAGGTGGAAAAGCAGGACTGTCCGATCTAGTAGGATAAAGGAAAAATCTTAAGCAATAATGCTGTACCCTATACTTGTGATACCTCTTTTCTTATGTATGGGCCAGACAATGCGATATCGGCAGACTTCGTGTTACCATAGTTGGCAAAGTAAATGTTTGATTACCTCAACTGCTATACCATCGGAACCAGTGACTTTGTAGATCTCAAGCCGGTTGATAGCTTTTTTTCCTTCATAAATAATTGGGGCTTCAGCATGAGACTGTCATCCTGAAAAGGGAGAGCCGTCATTTCTTCGGTAAGCTTACCGTTGAGCCTAACTCGAAAATAACTCGCATGATGTTCGATATGAACATCCGCAAATTTCTCGTGTCAAAAAATCCTAATTAAAGAACGAGCTCCTAAGAGATCCGTTTGGCAGTACGAGAAAGCCGACTGGGACGGTCTCAATAGTTTTTGCAGGATCTATGACTGGTCACTATGCTTCCTCGATAGTGACATAGCTTCCAGTGAGGATATGCTCACAATTTTAATTCTTCTGGGTATGAGAACTTTTATCCAAAATAGGGTTAAAAGCAACAGACCCAAAGAAAACGCATGGTATGATATGAGCTATAAAGAGGTTATCAGGGTTAAAGAGGTAAGTTTCCGTTGTTACAAAGCCAACCCTACTGAAGAAAACCGGATTGAGTTTTAACAAGCCGGGAAGGCCCGCAATATCCATATTTGACGCAACAAATTTTAACATGACCAAAAAATAAGTTAAAAAATACTGGAATGTCCAAAAGGCAGTAAAACTTTTTGGTCATTTATTTAAAAAAAATGAAGAATTCTTCTTCTTCCTCGGTCCGAACGCTTGTTGATGATGATACTCCAGTCGTAAGCTCTCTCGCGAAAGCTAACATTTTTGCTAGGCAAAAATGATTCCATGGGACAAATCTTCTTTCGCACTCGTACTGTAGCGACGGTCCTAAAAGATCTCAACATACACAAATCCGCTGGCCCGGATGGTATCCCCACTATTGTTCTGAAGAGGTGTTCTTCAACGCTGGCAAAACCCTTGCGTAAGCTTTTCCATCTATCCTATTCTTCTGGGCTCGTTCTGAGCAGTAGGAAAACAGCATTTGTCCAGCCTATACCCAAAAAAGGCGAATCCTCCTCTCCCTCCAATTATCGTCCGATTGCACTTACGTCCCTTCTTTTTAACGTCATGGA
The DNA here is from genome assembly GCA_943590905.1 of Sphaerophoria taeniata. NCBI lineage: Eukaryota > Metazoa > Arthropoda > Insecta > Diptera > Syrphidae > Sphaerophoria > Sphaerophoria taeniata. The sequence continues at coordinate 218,066,598 of OX016540.1, read as the reverse complement.
AACGTTGATAATATTTAGCAGCTTGAGACGTATCTTGAAGAACGAAAGCTTCTTAATGACGGGCAGTACGGCTTTCGCAGCAACAGGTCCACTGGTGATTTGATGGTTTATCTCACCGAACAGTGGAACAAATCTTTACATCGTTTTGGAGAAAGTAAGATTGTTACACTTGATATTTCAAAGGCATTTGATAGAGTTTGGCACGAGGCTCTCTTATCAAAAATGCGTGCTTTCGGTATTGATGAGTCCTTCCTTCGTTGGATTAAAAACTTTCTTTCGAACTGGTGTGCCCCAGGGTTCTGTCTATGGGCATGTTGCACACACATTTCATATTTTTTTTGTGCACACAAGGGTGCTGTGTAAGGGCCGTTTTACATTTAAATTCCATGGACTAGATTTACACTGACATTTTTTTTTCAATCGAAACCCTTGAATACCCTTATTCTTGACGGAGCTTTAAAAAAACTTTTTTCACGTTTGCGATGAAAATATCCAGCCCTATCATGATAGCCGATCGGAAGAAAATTGTATCCGATTTGTACGAATTTTTCAATTTTCATATGATTTTAACCCTTCCGACAGTAAAATCGGACAGATCTACGAAAAAAAACCTTAGGTGCGTTGAAAATTTAAAATACATGCGATGCTATGCAGTGAACTATCAAAATATTTGCGACGCGATGTGCTTTGCGTTTTTTTTTCTTTCCGATTCTTCCCGATAGAAAATTAAACGTGAAAGATTATCCGAAAAATATAAAAACCAAAAATGAGTGCGTTGTTTGTTGTCAATTTTTCTTCTCAAATTCGGGTACCGTGAATACAAAAATCTTCCGATCGGAACTTTTCTCCGGCTACCATCATAGGACTGATCAACTTTTGGAAATTGACCTCGAAGTGTTTCACAAGTTCTATGGAGCCTGTGGGCCTCACAAGTGATATGCGTTACTTTTGGATAAAATACTTTAATAGCATCGCGAATTTCTCGAAAAAAAAGTTAAAAAAAATATTTACTCTAACATTTGCAACAAAAATTTCAAATAATGATGAAATATGCCAAAATATGCATTTTAAAGCAAAATATGCAAAAATATGCATTTATAACAAAATATAATAAAATATGCTCTAACGAATAAAATGTTTGTTTTTTCATGAAACGTATTTCTATCTTGTCAATTGTCAAATTCGACGTTCCAAAAAAACATGCTCGAGCATATTTTTGGTTGCCCTATTCATCAGACATTGATCCACGTACCAAATTCATAAAAGCCCATTCATCATTCTTTCGATTAAAATATTTATTCCTATATTGTTTTAATTAGTCTATCCGTCATTTCCTCCAATTTCCATATACCAATACGACCTCCCTCCAGACAAACCCAACAATTCCAATTGGCATTCCAAAATTCAAATTAAATTCCCTGCCTGTCTCTGTTTAATTTAACGAATAATTTGTGTCTTTCCTGATAGATAGAAATAACTTTTCGGGGGCACTTATGTATTCCGGTAACGTCCTTGAATCGATTTTCATTCTTAATGATCCCAATAAAATGTAGGTACGTTCTACCTACACTCGCTCAATGCATTAAATTATCGAGTTGAAGTTGAAAATATTTTTGTTCATTCATTTCTGTACATATAGGTCCTGGGCGAGTCCCGTCATGACTCGGGACGCCAAGCTCAGACTTAGGCAGGCAGTTGTAGTTGTTATAGACACGCAACAATGAGGGCTTGTTGTATAAATAGGAGAGGAAAAAAAGGAAAAAGAGATTTATTCATTTTGATCAAATTTGGGTCAGAATAGAACACACAACATCGAACAAAAGCAGAACGCGATTGTTACCAATTTATTCAACACGCGTTATTTCAATACAATTACGGTTTTCTAATAAACAATTGTGGTTTACCCTAGGACCACCGTCGCAAGTTCGAACTGTACAGCAAGGTATAAGCGGCTTGTTTCTACATACGAGCTTTATAATTGTTATTCAGTAAGTTAACTCAGGCGCTGCGGAAGGAGACGAGGACATGTTACAGGTCAATGAATATTGGAGCTCCACGCAAATGGCTAATCGACAACAACAGCTGGACGTCACGGTTCTCTTTATTTATAGAAATCGGTTAAATAAATTATTTTGTAAAGAACATTTTATTTCCAATGGCTAAGAGAGGACGATGTTTAATGTATGAGAAGATGACAATAGTTGGGACTGTGATTGCTGGTTGTTGATTTGGCAAATGGCTTTTTAAATTATTCGGTTGAGGACGTTTTAAAGAAAAATGTGTAACAGCAATGGTCAAATTGAACAAAGGTTCCCATGGATCATTGGTACTGAAAAAGCCTTAGCAGAAGAAATTTTTAGCTTCTGCTTCTGGCAACTTTGATTTGCTCTATTTGCTTTGAGAGTTCTTGAATCTGATTTTGCAATGCAACTCTTCACACTGGCGCTAATATGAATGATGCAAAGCAAAAGAAAAGAAAGCACCAACAAACCAAAAAACTAAGAATGGTTATCAAAGCACATATCCTCTTACCTTTCCCATCACTAACAGTTGCATGTCTCATCATATGCATTGCATTGCATTGGGACAGCAACAACAGATATTTTGTTTGAATTTCAGGGTCGGATCGATTCACATCGCTGCTAAGGCATAACACTAACAATATGTTAGATGTAAGTTTTAATCCCAGTATAGGTACTAAAATTCAAATAAAATAAAATAAAATAAATAGAGTGGCGCGACAGCTCTTGAACAGCCAAGGCCTGAATTTACTCTCATCAACAGTTTTCTGGGTGCGTGTGAAAAATTGAGGGGACCTACAATTTAACGCCGATTCCGAACGGCAAAGTTGAGAAGCACTTTTTCATAACAGATTGATACTCTTGGAAGTTTTGTCAGTTCTTCGCAAGAGGCAGTTCCCGTGAAAGATGAAATAAAAACTTTATGGGCACGAATAGGACCCGAACCCACGACGTTCTGCTTAGCAGCCAACGCACCTAACCACTAAGCAACGGACAAATCCTGTTTTTAATTCTTTGTGGTTCAAGTTTCCGTGAATAAGGACATCATCCACTACTGATTCCTTTATCAAAGCCAAAATCTGGACAGAGCTTCAATTTTTCGATAATTTGATATTCTGTTCTTATCCATTCAAAGAATGGTTAAGATTATGGTTAATTGCGGGCGATTTCAATGGACACAATTCTTACACCTGACTTCTCCTTTCGAGCAAGACAACTACCGAAAGAGTGTGTGCTGAGATTTTTGCTGAGCGTAATAATCTTTCTCAGCTGGTAACTCGACTACCGGACATTGACGGTCAAACTGAAAATATTCTTCCGATTCTTGACTTCCACTTAAAGAAAGTGCTCCAAGGAGAACCGTTGGCAACACTTTTGAGAACTTTTATCCCGAATAGGGTTAAGTCAAAAGCATCAGACCCTTAAAGAACGCATGATTTGATAAGATCCTTAAAGGGATTATCATTGTTAAAGAGGTAAATTTTCGTTATTATAAAGCCAAACTAACTGACAACTGTGGAAAACCGGATTTAGTTTAAACAAGCAAGAAGGCCTGCAATTTCCGTATTCGACGGAAAATTAGGGCATAAAATACTGCAATGTTTCAAAGGAAGTAAAAATGTTTGTAAAAATCCAAACGCTGTTGCCAATGACACTCCAGTCGTTAGCTCTCTTGCAAAAACTAACATGTTCGCTAGGCAGTTCTTTTTCAATTGTACTCTACCAGAGAGCGTGATGGCTCCCGCTTTTTCAATGATTCCATGGGAAAAATCTTCTAAAAGATCTTAACATACACAAAACTTGCAAAACCCTTGGGTATGCCTTTTCATCTCTCCTATTCTTCTGAGCTCGCTCCGAGTAGTTGGAAAACAGCATTTGTCCAGCCAATTCCAAAAAAAAAGAGAATCTTATAGCTCAAGAAATATCTCGAAGACCAAAAGCTTTTTAATAACCGGTTTCCGTAACAACAGGTCTACTGGTGATCTGATGTTTAATCTCACTGAAGACTGAACATTGAAACAAGTATTTACATCGTTTTGGAGAAAGTAGGATTGGTGCACTTGATATTTCAAAGGCATTTGATAAAGTCTGGCTCCTTGCTCTTTTATCGCAAATGCGTACTTTTGGTATCAACGAAATCCCTACTTTGTTGGACTAGAAATGTTGTTCCGCACCGTATACAAGTTTTATTGGACGGACAATATAAATGCTGATGTGCCCCAGGGCTCCGTTTTGTCTCCGACTCTCTTTCTCATTTTTATAAATGATCTCTGTCTGCAACTGCTTATCCAATACATTGTTTCGCTGACGATAGTACCCTAAACTTTTCATATTCCTTCCCAGACTCACATCCATCCTCTTCGGATATGTAACTGCAATGGCAAAACATGATAAGCTAATAAAAATTTCCTTAAACAGCATTTCACAATGGGGAATTAAAAACCGCGTAGAGTTAGATGCTTCGAAAAGACGAAAACACAATGCTGTCTTGCATCGTTAAAGCCAGGTAAACACCCATTGCCCCTATCCATTAGTGACACTTGCATCTAAGAGACCGAACATCTCGAGATTCTGGCAATGTGCATCACTGACCACCTCTTGTGGAACGATCACATATGCGATGTCGCCCATAATGCCGCAAAATGTTTTGGGTTCTGAAGACAGTGAAAAAGATCTCTAAGAATGATTGCTGATAAGAATAACTCATTCACTTCGTTAAATCACCGTCGGTCGTAATGTTTTGTGTCTTTCTATCCTATCTTTACCTTAATCTACGGTAAGTAAGACAGCTCTAAAAAAAGCCAAGGCCTAAGTAAAAGTGACCTACTCTCATCAACAATTCTCTGAGTGCGTGTGAAGAATTGAGGGGACCTACAATTTAACGCCGATTCCGAACTGCAAATTTGAAAAGCACTTTTTCATGTCAGGTTGATACTCTTGGAAGTTTTGTCAGTTTTTCGCAAGAGGTAGTGCCCGTGAAAGATGAAATAAAACTTTTATGGGCACGAGTAGGATTCGAACCCACAACGTTCTGCTTAGCAGCCAACGCGAACGCACATAAACACTTAGCCACGGACACTACGGAATTGCTCTGGTGAAATAGCCAGTTGCATTCGTTCCCTTTAACAATTTCTCCGTAAAACTCGCATTTTTAAGGAATGTCCATCAGTTTACTCTCGAGCCCACGTTCTCACGTTCTCTCAGGTATAGAGAATCGTTCCTTAGCCGTACTACGCGAAAGTGGAACTCTCTTCCACATCCGTCTCTCCGAATGATCAGGAATTCAAGACCAATGTACATCAACAGATCTTCCTGGTGTTAGATTAAGCCATTTGGAATGCGAATGCACGAACCGTTCATCCTCTATATTATGTTCTAGAGAATTTCGGTACGCCAATAGGAATTATTATATTATATGACGCCCTAGGTCTCTCAAGGTTCGAAAATATTTGTACTTATCTCATTTGAGTATGCCTTTGCCTTAATACAGTCCATAGTAAACTCCTCTCCATTTTATGAAATCAAAACCTGTGGTTTCTTACATCAGAACATCATATTTTATTAAAATTATAATTTTGGCACTTCCGACACTTTCAGATTCAAAAGAAACTTTATTAAGAAAAACTTTGAAAAATGTTTCTCTTCGTCAAGGATTTCCCCAGAAAAACTTCATTTACGCATTCGTGAAATAATTATTATTAAAAACTTTGAGAACTTGATAGAAGAGACCATCCTAACAGCCACTTTTCCCCTCCACAAGTCGCTTTAAAAAGTTTCTTATTCCGTTGCGAGATAATTCTTCCTTTTAATCTTCAATCCGTTTCCTTAAGTGCAACGCATTACACCAAAACTGAAATAAACGAAACCAATGAGGACCCAACCAACGCTTTGCGAATTTCAATTTTCCAACGAAATAAACCAGAAACAAAAAGATTAAAAAAAAACTATGATAATGATTTAAGCGTGAAAAAAGTGAAGAAGTGCAAAAGAAAAATAAAGGATCCGCTAAAAGAAAAGGAAGAAAAAGTAAATTTTGTACCAGGATTTCCTCGAAAGTCACGTTCTATTGTCTTTCGGGTCGACCTCTAATTGCTTTTTCACTGCAAGGATTACAATTAGGCTCTCAAGGTGGCTCTATAACCAACCAGGACATCATCAGTATTGCTGCTATACTGCGGTTGTATTGTTGATATTTCAATGTGATGACGACGATGACGCTGCGAGGACGTTCGAGGAGGAAGGGCGGAGCGTTAAAAAAGTTTCCTTATTCTATAGACTTCAGCTTACGCCAACACCATTGTCGTGGTTGATGTTGCCCTTGGTGGGGCATCATTATTCACATAGCGTCAGTTAAAAGGTAAAGTTGACATAATCCTTGCCGCAGGTACTGTAAGTGCTGCTGTCGTTGCGTTTAGCTTTTGCTGAGTTGGGAAGATATCATTTTTTTCCTCTCTTGCCTTGGGCTAAAGAAAAAAAAAAAAAGCCTTTTAATTTTTGCGTTCATTTAGTTGTTTTAGAGGTCTAATTAGTGCAGATGTAAGGATGTATCTTTCAGAAGGGTACTGCGACATATAATGTTTGTCCTTTTTTCATTGCGAGAGAGATCTGAAAAAGAGATAACCTCAAAATATAAACAATACCTTTGTATGATATCGCGAAATATAAAAACAATTTTTTTCTGTTTTAAAATTAGTGGTTAAGGATCCTCTTGAATTGGACACCCTTAAATTTAGCCTAAAACTTGGCGATTTGGACGGTTGACCCCAACAACAGAATTTCAAAAAAAAAAAAATTAAGGTGAACACTGAACAACACAGTTTTAGACACAAACAAAAAATGAAGTCTCAATTCTGCATAAAAGTCTCGTACCTATGCATCCACACTCTACCATGGAAGTTATAAGGAAACCTAGGAGTTCTTGAAACAATGTCCTATATCCATGACATGACAGAATTAATGTATCTACAGGTTTAAGTTAAAAGTCATTCAAAAAGCATGCTCTTCCGATCAGGGGTCAAAAAGTATTTTCCTACTTTTGTCTTTTTGTCTTTTGTCTTTTTGTCTTTTTGAAAAGGATAGACACTGATTCACGAGGACCTAAGTGGTTTCACCAACCTCTCCTGCCTTGTAGCTTAACTGAGGATTGGTTCTAAAACCCATATTGTCTGACTGCGTGCTCTCCGCCCTCTGTCGCTTGTGAACCTGTAACTGCAGGTAATGGCTCTGGTCGATCTGCAGGTACTAGTACGGCACCTGGTGGCACGTCAAATGGCAGTCATTATAATAGCCCCTGGTTACTCGATGTAGGTACATGCGGATTATCATTGAAGCCCCTTGCTAATAATCGGGAAAAGATTCAATATACAGTGAAGGATCGTGTCAGCTGTTGTTGTTGTTTGGAAACAAAATAGAAGAATGTAACGTTTCGTTGCACGGTGTGCACTAATAAGGGACCAGAACAATAGAACAATAAATTGTTTTGATTGCAATTATAGTCCTGTAGCCGGATTCGACAGTCGATTTCCGGTTCAGTCGGTTGATTGCCATGATTCATCGTTGATTGCTCATAACCGTGCTTATAATCGCTATCTCGAATTTTTCCCCAGGGATTCCCTAAAGGCAGTGTTGGGAAATACTTGTACACGAACGTTGACAAAGATACATACTGTCAACCGACCTTTTTGGGTTCTACAAGAAGAATTCCTATTAATAAAAATCATTTTGAATGGGTGCCTATTGTTTAGCTTTTTTTACTTGGCAACCAGTCACTTCGTTTTTCATACTACAACTTTTGTTTACTTCGCCAAACTATTTTTTGTTTTTTTTTTTACTTAGTTTTTCGATCACTTCGCCCCACTATAACTTCGCATTTGTTTCTTTTGTTTTTTAGTTGTTTTGCATATCCGTTACAAGTGCACTGAGTTATTTGGTTTTAGTTTATCTCGATAACGGTTGTTTCGCCTTTTGTTTAATTTGATTCAAGGTTGTTTTGTCAGTCTAACAAAATAAATATATTTTTGAGAAATTCTTTAATGTTTAATTTTTGTATCTTAGTGATATGTGTTGATAAGAATTTTTAGAGAAATTTGGCGAAAAGGTAAGCAATCAATTCCAAAATATCTGGTGCATAATTTTTTTAATTATTTCGCCATCGTTTATTTCGTTCTTTTTTTTGTGGATGTTAAGAGCCCAAGGGCATTAAAATTCGCGCGAAAAAAAAGAAAGAAATAAACGATGGCGAAATAATTATAATCGAAGCGAACAAAAACGAAATAATGAAAGGCCAAGTGAACTTAAAACCAAATAATAGAAAGGCAAAATAATATAAATACGAAGTGAACAAAAACAAAATAAACCAAAAACGACAATATGATGAAACGAAGTATAACCTATTGGGCGAAATAAACGAAAACAAAACAAATAAGAAACAAAACAACAAAAATACGAAACAAGTAAATGGCGAAGCGAATTTGACGAAATAATCAAAAAACGAGATATTTGAGGCGAAACAAACCATACTCATTTTGAATAACAACTGTTAGCAACCCCGGTCAGCGGTGGCGGTGAAAGCCTCACAACCAACGTGCGTCACACTAGAGACACAATTCAACAAGCAAGCTTTGAGCAGGACTGCAGGAGATGAAAGCGTCAACCATTCAAATCCGAATTTAAGCTGGAAGACAAAATCATTGAGTCCTGCCTCATCAAAGGCGGAAATAAGCATGAAATTACAAAGTTGCCTTCATTGGCTGAAATAAATTGGTTAACACAGCTTTTATGCATCTCTTACGGAAACTCTTTGATCTCTTTACGTCCCAGTTTAATGACAAAGGAAATGTCTGGCTGCTAATATAAATCTTTCAAACGACTAATGAAACGAAAAGCTGCAGTACTCTAACCGAGCTCTGCATATTGAACTAAAGCACAATTTACCAAATCATTCTGTTAACCTATTTCATTGACTACAAAGTGAACATCAAGTAGCGAATCCGGTCTGGGGACTATCATCTCCCACCAAATCAGCGAACAAGCTACATTTCAATGATAAGCCAATATTCGCTCAGATGCGGTTGGCAAATCGAATATAAAATGCGTTCCATTTATCGCAGAACGGTTCGGCACCGATTTATTGTAGACGGCAAGATACCGAATCAGAATGTTCGAGTTTCTACTTCGATACTGATTCGATATGTTAGCAACCTACCTCGTTACTCGTTTTGTTATCGCAACGAAATTAATTAGTTGCCAACAAAAGAATTTCGTGCTGTCTATATACGAGATCTACTAGAGATAGCTTATTCCTACAATAGCTGCCGCTGCTGCTGCAGTTTAGGAAAACTCCAAAATGGCTGCAATGCGAGTAGCCGATTGCAATGTCCTTCAACAGGACAGGACACAATAGTGCTGTGAGTATACCCAAAATCCAAAGTAAAAAAGAATAGGAGGCGGCCACAAGTGATTCGGCGTTCGGCTGCATCCATTTTCATGGTTTTAATTATTTGATTGGAATTTTCAGATGTTTTGTTTTCCATCCAAGTTTATGCAGGGCTACTTGTGTATGTGCATTTTTTTAGTCGGTGCAGCGATGACGATGTGGTGAAATCCACTAAATTACACTCGATGACGGCTAAATTAGTTCAATACCATTTATTGTGTGTTTCTGTTCATCTATTTTATCCTGTTACCTGATACTAAATATAACAAGGGTTTTAAGTCCAGTCCACAAAAAAATCCTATGCAAGTGCAAAATAAGACGAATAGGTAAGACTTTAAGAAAAGATGCAAGAAAGAAGAAAAGCCACAAAAGAAAACAGGAAGTGAATGAAAAATGTCTGAGAATTTAAAGAAACTGGGGAAACATAACATTGTGTCGCCGTCTGCAAAAATTGTTGTCAGAAGAAGAAAAATTATCAAACTAGCAGCACCCTTTTTATGTTGTAAGATCAGATGTGCCACTTATTCACATTATAATAATAATCTAAGATTATTAATCTTTCACAGCCATATTAATAAAAAAAACGCATATTCCACTCTTATTTCTTCCGTTAACTAACCCATAGAATAAGAGTTAATCCATGATTTTAAATTTATTTGATGATTTATTTGAAAAATTCGCTTTGGGAATATTGTTGTTGTTGATACTTGACAATCGATTTGTTGTTGTCTTTGCTGTCTACTTGGCTATCGATTGTGGTGCAATTTTATGAATTAATTCGGCTGTCATTGATTAAAAATGTTCCGCTTCAGCTCACATGAAGGGATTTGAATTCTGTGCTCTATGAGAACAGGGTTGAGCTTTCATGACAGCAAAAAAGAATCTTCAATTGATCAGCAGATATCGCGTTTAATGCAACTTGGCCATCCAACATAGATACCTGTTTTGCAGCATTTTTTACAGCCGAGATCTTCGCTTTAAGACGCAACTGTGATCGGAGAGCTTGAAGGACCTGTTAAGGTTGAGTCTTTCCGGACATACCCCACTGTCCATTTTTACTTACTTACTTAAGTTGGTGCTACAGTCCGTCATGGACTTTGACCTCAAACAACAGTCTTCGCCAGCCAATTCGGTCCGTTGCTTTCACTTGAGCGTCTGTTGGGGTACGGCTTTTCTCTACTTCCACGTGCCTCGGGAATATTGTTGAAGGCTTTCCGGTGTAAAATCTTCTTCTGCTTTCTCCATCGCCATCTGTGGCTCAAAGTTTCATAGATAACCCGAAAACGGAAACAAGCCTACCGCACTTTCACCAAATTTTGTTCGGGTCCATCCATAAGCGTCTTGTTTAGTTTTACCTTAATTGATTGAGAGAGGTTCTTCTGTCTGAAGCCTTCTGGTGTTGGGTATCCTTCATAGAAGACAGCATGCACTTTGTTTTGCATTCAATTAAGGCTTAACCAAATTTTGCCGCTTCTGTCTCAATTAACCCAAGGCACCATCTTCACATTGCGTCAATATCATCGGTGGCCTGCGCTGGAAGTTGAAAAGACTTGGATGATAGTCTATCTGCGCACGCCTGGAGCCACTTTAATAAAAGCCTTCACACGTTCACATAGTAGGACAGAAAGCATCCTATATAAACGATGTTAAGGCGGTTGATTTCTCTGTAGTTGGAGCAGTTGGTATTTTTTTTTCTGTTGGTGAAACTTACCAGTTCTGTTTGAAGGGGATTAACCGTAAGACCGCATTTTTGGTTCGATTCAGGTAGATCTTTATCGGGGCAATAGAGATATGTAGAATGATGTTGGAGCTTTGAATGTGTCATCCATGTTTTTACTTTTTTGTTTTGTCCAAAATGAACTGGAACATGTCACTCAAAAGGTTCCAAAGCATACTCAAGACTTGTGTGGTTTCCTCCATCATTAAATCTTGTTCTGTTCGGTCCTCATCTCGATTGGGATATCTTGAATTAGTTATGTTTCCATTTCCATTATCGCAGGTGAAATCCTGTTCTCTTCAACATATCGATAAGTTGTTTCTGAGCATTTTCACTTCTGCTGCCATTGAAAACTTCGGTTGATCATGATCGTCTTTACCAAGTTATTGATGAGTTCTTATAGCTAGAAACGCTGCTGAAGCGTTACCATAAGTTACAGTTTCAGTTTGTATTCTCTAAGATGACTTTTGTTGGAAATCCGCCAAAGTATTTTGTAACCTTGATGTTCTGCATGAAGTGTAACGTATCGATAATATTTCGAACGCAACAAATGGGTCGTCTAGCAGCTTGAGTGGAACTATTAAGATACTTTACACATTACACTTATTAGAGTTGGTAACCTAGGATAAATCCAAATATTGATATTTACGTGACTTCGAAACTGTTCAGTCAAACATTACATCGCATTGTTTTTAAATCGAGCTTGTTAGTGTCCTCGCAACATAACACTTGGCAAAAACTAGAATGCGCTCTTTTTTCAAGGGACAATACTTTCCTGAACCGTTCCAGTTAGAATGTCCATTGATTAAGTAAAAAAATAACTAGTACACTACATCCTCAAAACGTATTTTCCAGAATCCTTACGAAATTAAGAAATACAAGAATGTGACTCCAATCCGCTACCACCGGATGTAGATAGAATTACCTTCCCTGTACTCCAATCGGATCTTTTGGATGCATTTTTCTTATATTTCGTATCCGGTTAACGTGCAGATTTCGAATTTTTCATTTTTGCTCTCGTTTTGTGAGGGAATTCAACCAAAATGGATAAAATATGTTCCTCGGATGATTGAGGGAAGGATTTTCAATTCGAATTTTTGTTTGCTTTTTTTTTGTTATTTTTTGAGTAAACGAGAATAACTACGTATATGAAGGTAAAAGGAGAAATTGTTTATCTCTTCTGCACATACTTTTTCTGGTATGTTTGTGGAACAAAATTTTGTATGTTTTCCTTTTGCGCTGTGTGCCAAATGAAATTAATACCAGAGACGGACAAAAAAGATAAGGAATAGCAAAAAATGAGATATCGAAAAAATGTTTAATTGCAACCGCTGCCTTTATGAGCTCAACAATGTGAGGTATTTTTTTTTTCTCCATTGGGCTTCGTTTCGAGCTTAATTTTTAATTGTGAAATTCATTTTGTTTGAGAACATTAAGGAATTACTGGAATATAATTATAAATATTTTACCGGATGACGGACATACTGGAAATATGAGAAATATTTTTAATTACTCAAATAGACCACAGAAAAATAGGGCCTAGTTTTTATGAGGACATTTTTTATGTCACTGGAAAAAAATGTCAAAAATGATTGCGAAGGATTCTACCCAATTTCTGACGAAAATAAATTTACCCATTAAGTCAGTGAGTCAGTTTTTCATTTTCACAGAAAAATAAAAACATCAAACAGAAAACACATCCGGTTTCCATTTCCAACCTTCATTACTGTCCTTAAAAACTAGTTCCCCGTCTGTTCCGTGTCGACTGTTGCAAATGCAATTAGAACCTGGTATTTGAGTACATACCAAAGTTACACTTTCATCCTACTTTAGACAAACACCTTCATGTCATGCGAGAGTGTTGCACACTTAATGTGTACTTAGGAATAATGAACATGTTGTCGTTAATGAAAATAATAATTAGAAACGTTTGACTCTGGTTTCTCTTTCAATGCGCCTATAATTGAAGGGAGTATAGTTGGTGAAATCGGCGGTGTTTATTTACATTTCCTTGGTGATGAAGTCTTGGGGAACTTAATAGGAAAACACGAAACAGATTTTGAATGTCTTAATTAATGTTCAAATAAGGAAACTTGGGTTAACGCGATGGGAATAATGTTTAACATTAAACGTCAGTAAGTAATGACTACAAAGACATTTACGGTAGTAATACACTTTGAAAAAATGCATGTATTCAACGATATTTTTGGTACAAAACTATACCATCACGCTTCAAGAAATCAAAATCTTCAATCAAATCTTCCTTGTTTATCAAAAAGTTATTCTGTATTATTCAACTCCAACTGAAAACTGAATTAAATTAAATCGTTGATTTATCAGCAGCTTTTGAAATTGACAACTTTGACACAAAGTGCTGCTTTTTTTAATTTCTGAGGCGAGGTATCTCGCCTACATCTGCAACAGTTTCGGATAGAGAAAGTACCACAAGCTTCTTCGAGACAACAAAGATGCGTACTGAGTGCCTTACTTTTTTTCTTATTCCTAGAAGATCATCACTATACGAACTCTCAATTGGTCTTATCTTGTACAACCAGGATAAAAACGTCCTTATATTAGCAGATGATACGTATATAGTCCAGAAAGCAAAACCACTTTTCCAAGCTGCATAACGTCAATGACGAACAAAATTTCATTAGTGACGCAGACCGCCACTTCCACCAACTCGACATTGACGAAGTGAAGATAGCTATATCTAAATTCAATTCGAACAAAGTCGCAGGAGCAGCATGCAGCATGAGATGATTGGGGAAGGAGTACCTATACATCAGCGAATCTGCAAGATTTGATCGGAGGATAAATTAACGATGAACGGCACCTGAGCATCGTATGCCTGATTCTCAGGGAAGGGGATCCTATGAACTGCACCAACTAAACTACATCGCCAAAAAGATATTGTCTGCAAAACTGTGTAAACGTTTAAAGTAGGTTAGGTAAGGTTGTAGTGGCTGTCTTGTTGTTGTTGACTCACTTAGACCTCAAGGATCCGTTGTGATACCACAAAATACTCATGGGAGAGTAATGAACTTAAACAAACCAATTCGTGCTTTTAATGAAGTTAGAGAGACATTTTGTGTCGATCGTTGCCAGTTCACTGGTATTATCGAAGAAGGGATTACCGAGAAAGTTATTCCTTCTAATGGAGAGTGCTGGACATGTACATAATAGAAGGTGTTGGACTGTTTCCTCTTCCTCCTCGTCCATGCAGGTTCTACAGAAGTCATTTGTGTAGACCCCTAGCCTCAGAGCATGTCTACCTATGAGGCAGTGTCCTGTTATTACTCCAATTGTAGAGCTTATATTTTGTCTGCTCAGGGATATCAAGCCTTTTGACCGTTTTAAGTCTATGCTTAGCCATATTTGCTTGGTTGCTAGGCATGTGGTACCCTGTGACCATCTAGCATTTGTTGATTCTAGAGCATATTGTTTGAGAAGATATTTGCATGTAGCAAGTGGCGTTCCTATGTTATGTTTTTGTCTTACATTAGGCAGAAGTGTTCCGTTTTTGGCGAGCTCATCGGCTTTGCAATTTCCCGGAATGTCTCTGTGGCCCGGCACCCAAATGAGGTGAATATTAAACTGTTCCGTCATCTCATTCAGAGATGATCGACAATCGTGGACTATTTGAGAGTTTGTGGAGACAGACGCGAGGGATTTGAGAGCGGCTTGGCTGTCCGAGAAGATTCGTATATCCTTGCAAGATATAACGTTTTCTTTGAGCCAGGATAGTGCCTCTTTAATCGCCATTACTTCTGCCTGGAATACACTACATTGATTGGGAAGTCTGTATGATAGACTGAGATTCAGTTGTTCCGAATAGATACCACTTCCAACTCCGTAGTCGGTCTTTGAACCGTCTGTATAGAAGTGTACCGCATTGTCTTTCTTCTTCCCAGCAGGATCTTGAAGGGATGGAAACATGGAAGCTTTTACCGAATACCATTTTTGGGGTGGTATAGTCTTAGCGATCTGGGATAGATCTGAAACTGTCTAGAATAGTAGTATGACCAGTATTGTTACTGTTCCATTGAGAGGTGGCTCTAAGTCTCATACTTGAGTTGGCTGCCACCATTTTGGAGAAGATGCCGAGAGGTGTTAGGTTTAAAAGCACTTCCAGGGCTGCGGTTGGTGTTGAGCGAAGTGCTCCTGTGATGCACATACCTGCTGACCGCTGAATTTTGATGAGCTTATTTAGATTTACCATCTTGTCCAGTGCGGTCCACCATACGACAACTCCATAAATGAGTATCGGTCTGATTACCGAAGTGTATAGCCAGTGGGTTATTTTTGGGGAGAAGCCCTATTTTGATCCTATGGCCTTTTTACAAGTAAAAAGCGCTACGGAAGCCTTTTTTACTCTTTCATCAATATTTGCCTTCCAATTTAGTTTTTTGTCTAAAATGAGGCCTAAATATTTAGCTTGGTCGGAAAAGCTTAATGGTATTCCTTTAATCTTGGGTGGGCTAATCTTTTATGTGGATTGACGTCCAAGCCACATTGCTTAGCCCAATTTGTTAGCCTATTTAAGGCATTTTGTAGGAGTTCCGAGAGAACTTGGGGATGTTTCCCAGATACAGATATTGCAACGTGTCGTCAGCATAGGCAATCACCCTGAAACCCTCTGCTTCCAATGATGTTAGTAGGTCGTTTACTACCATGTTCCATAAAAGAGGCAATTCACCGATTTGGTGGTAGTAAAACTTCTCATGCTGGAAGTTATTGTCCTGCTTTTGAGCATAAGACTTATAAGATCTATGAGTGATTTCCCTAATTTCAGCTTGTCCATTGATGTTGTGATCGCCTGGTAACTGACGTTGTTGAAAGCTCCTTCAATATCTAGGAAAGCTACAAGGTTATATTCTTTGTATTTGAGGGAATATTCAATACTACGTACCAGCGAATGAAGTGCTGTTTCTACTGATTTTCCCTTAGAGTACGCATGTTGAGCTGTGAGACATGGTTTTAAGTTATGTCTGATGTAAATTTCAATCAATCTTTCCAAGGTTTTAAGAAGGTAGGATGATAGGCTGATTGGTCGTAGATCTTTAGGGTTAAAGTGGGGGGTTTCCCTGCTTTAGGAATGAAGACTACTTTTGCCATTCTTCAGGCTTTGGGAATATATCTCAACCTTAAACAGCTTGTCAGAATGATTTCCAATGGTGGAATGATCATTTCTGAGCATTTTTGTAGTTCGGCCGGAATGATTCCGTCTGGACATGGAGATTTATATGGATCAAAGCTATCTACGGCCCATTGCAGTTTTTCCCGCGTTATTAGATCAACTAAATCGCTTGAAGAAGCTTGAGACTCTGATGTTAAGTCGTTAAGTATATTAGAGCTACCTGGAAAGTGGGTGCCTAATAGCAGAGATTCTTCATCTGTGGTAGTCCACGTGCCTACATCTGTCTTTAAAGCACAGGGTATTGTTGGACTTTTTGAGAGAATTTTCCTGAGTCTTGAGGCTTCTGAAGTATTTTCTATTTTTTCCACAGAAGTTTCTCCAACAAGACCTCTTACTCTTCCTTATATTGCTTTAGAGCTTGTTTGTATAAGTCCCAGTCAGAAGGAGATCTAGTGTACTTAGATCTATTGAAGACCTTGTGGCAGCTCTTCCTGAATGGTTCTAGTTCCTTGTGCCACCAATGAGGTTTCTTTTTACCCTTTGAAATGGTTACAGGGCATGAAGTTCTCATTGATTCGTTGAAGGCTTCGGTGAGATGATTCACAGAAAGGTCTAGTTCATCTTTAGTGGTGGGGCTTTTGAGAAGGTTGTGATCAAGCAGTTGTGCAAGTACCTCCCTATATCGTTCCCAGTATGTATTAAAATGATTGCGAAAACCCGTAGATATATTTGCCACATCACTGAGCTCAAACTGAATATATCTGTGGTCAGAGAAGGAATTCTCTTTTGATACATGCCAGTTTGAGATCAGATTATGGATCGAGTCAGAGGTAAGTGTAATGTCAAATACCTCTTTCCTGTGTGGTTACAAAAGTGGGCTCATTACTAATATTACTTATGAGTAGGTTAGTGCTCAGTAGGTAATCAAATAAGGACTCACCTCTCTCATTTATATCAGAGCTACCCCATACCGTGTGATGGGCGTTAGCGTCCGAACCAATTAGGAGACCCACTTTTTTCGATTGCGCGTCCGCAATTGCCTTCTTTAAGATGTCTCCTGGGGCTGGGCTGTCGTGGCCAAGATAGGAGGATATGAGCCAGTAGGTGGCTTTATCCGTTGTTAAGACAGCGGTGGTAGTGTCCTTGTCGCTGTAATTGGGGAGTAAAAATACATTTAAGTCTTTTTTTACTAACATGCATGACCTTGGTTCACCTTTCTCCGATGCATACAATATAATAGTAACGTTTAAAAAAGCCTTTCGTCAATAACCTGAAAGGTCTCCATCAGTGTAGCTTCCGACCCGGGAAATCCACCATCGATCAAGTATTCACTCATCGGCAGACCTTAGAATCATATCGATACTTACCACCTTTTCATCGATTTCATGGCTATGACATGACAGCGTCTATTGAGACCAAGAGCCAACTGGCATTCCAGAAAAAAACCCGTTGGTTTGTGTAAGTTGACGATGGGAAACTCAAGCGGTCCCATCTTGATCGACATGGATTAGAAGTCATAAAGGTTTTAGGCTTTAGGTTACAGGACGCTGAAATCAAACGAGGAATTACTCTTGCCAACCGCTGCTCTTTTGAAAAGGCAATTTAGTAATAAAATGGCACCATACAAATCCTAATCATCCCGATCCTCATGTATGTACACATCAGACATGGACCTCGGCAACATCGGGAAAACAATGCTCTGGGCCTCTTCGAAAGAAAAATTCTTCGACTGTATCCGATCTCGTCTGCATAAATGGAGAATTAAGACGAAGATTCAGCCGAGAACTGTACGAGTTGTTCAGCAACACTGGCATAGCCAGAAAGTTTAAACATTAACTTTAATGGTTATGTTATGCAAAGGGAGACGCTTGTTGCACGAGGCCCTGGTCTGACCGGACTATAGTGCTACCTTAGTACCTTAAGACATAGAGGCACTTTGTTCGATCAAAAGAGTATTCTGGGGTATTCCCTTAATCTCTGACTCAGTTTGTTTTTATTTCATCGACTTTGCTGGCCTCAGGCCAGGCCACACAATTTTTCCAAAGTATAGTAGAAATGATCTTAAGGCCAATGTTTAGTTGACTTATTACTCTCTAGGTACCTGACGCAGTTCAGATGGTCTCGCCGCACTTCAGTATCGACTTCAGTATCGAGAAAATAATTCGGTGTTACCACCTGTCACATGTCATGATTCATGACTGGGGAAGTCATGACACTCTCTGACGGCGTAGAGTTGGAGACAAAGTGCGTATAACAGAAAGGTTGGTTTTCTCAAGAGCTAAGAAATGGAGAACAATAAGTGTAGGGAAGGAAAAGAATTCTTCATGACAAATGAACAAACATTTTTACTACCTGGACATTGCAGCATATTTTGCCTAAAATTTTGGTAATGCGAAAATTTGGTCCGCCGAATATGGGCAATGCAGGCCTTCCTGGCTTGGATAAGCTTATTCCGGTTATCCTTGTAAATCAGCAGTTTCAGTATCCACTGCAGCATCATCTCCTTTTCAAGTTTGTCTTTTTTAATCATGTGTTATATAAGCCGCAATATAAATACTAAAGAAAGACTTTTTTCCCTTCTTTTTCTGTGTCATGAACACAAATACGAATTTTTATCCGTCAAAACGATTGCAGGCATGCCTATGCTCCACAATCAGATACCTTTGTTTATAAAATTTATCTCCCAAAAAAAATTGAAACAAAATATTTTCTTGTTTTTAATTGCATTTGCAATTCAGTTCCAAGGCAAACATAAAATAACAGAAATTTCAATTAATGCAAAAATTGAAACAAAAATTTTGTGTCAGTGATGAAAAGACAGATGAAAATATGTAGACCGTTTAGCATAGGATTCGGTTTTTAAGGAATTAATAAATTTTATAAATAATTCATTTAATTTAAGCTTCACGGAATGGCAATTTAATTTTCCATTTTCGGATAGTTTTCGACTTCCGGCATGAAAATTTGTGTCCATAAAAATGTCATTGTGAATTGCCTTGCGAGTTGCGAGGAAACCATATTTTTTGTCTTTTTTTCAAAGTTTCATTCGAGTAACTTGAACACAATGCAACTATTTTCCATCGCGTTACAAAGTTTTGTTCGATGGAAATGCAAAATAATACCTCAGGCATTTGTAAAAGCATTTTCATGTAGGTCAAATATGCAATGCATATTATTTTACAAATGTAAAAGGTCATCTCATCTCACCAGGGGCGAACGCAGGTAGGGGTTTTGGGGGTTAAAACCCCCTCCGAAATATAAGAATATGTGCAGTAAACAAATATCCATTATTGTTCAAAAAAAAAAAAAATGGTACAAAATAAATTTCCAACTCAAATTCACAAACTATGTTAAACGAAAATTTTTAATGATTCTATTACGATTGGTGGGTCCCAAATAACGGGAGTTGCGACGAATCACGAATATACACAAAAATTCAATTATCCGCTTGCAAATACATTGCATCGGTCGTTATGAATCTAACGGGGGTTGCGAACAAAACCTACGACAAAAAAAAACCTTCATCATAGCCACACCAAATCACACATACTAAAATGAAGCCCTAGACGACGAACATGCTCGTGCTCGCCTTAAATTCGTCATAAAAGGTATGTAGATGGTTCGCCGTTGCCAAACATTTTCGATTTTCTCATTTTCGTAGGTTTCGTTGTTCACATGTAGGGAAATGGTCGCAATATCTTAACTTCCAGCACTCTGAAAATGATTAGTTCCGAACTTTTGTTCGCAAAACGCGAATTCCACAAGTTCCTCAAACGTATTAGTACAAATAACACCACAATTGGCCGATCAGAGAAGCATACGGGGTCCCTCAAGGTAGGATACAAGATCGTATCCATGATAGAATTGCAGAGAAGCAACAAATAAATGGTACCGGAAACTGTCTTTAGTTTATCCGAAGAACACAAGCTTGTTAAGTGGCTCATATACCTTGCCAAGTGTGGCTTTCCTCAGAAGCCCACAGACCTCTTGGTGACAAACGTCCATCGTGAGGACAAACGTATGACTGCTTTCAAAGATAGCCTACAAGGGAACGTATTACTAGGCCTTCTCAAAATGTCACATTACATTATGAACTGAGGGACTCAGAACAGCAGAGGACGAGCGATCGGGACGTATGAGTATTTAGAAGAGATTGACGCAGCCAGTATTTTTGTAGACCCCTCAAGATTCTTAATGGAGATGAAACTTCATTCAGCCTATCTCTAAAACCAGGAGTCGCCAAGAGGTTGGAAAAATCTTTATACTGTAGGTACAACATGGAAACGAATATGAGGCGATCACTGTACTTTTTCTCTTCAGTGATGACACCTTTGCTTGTGTTTCCATATGTGCTCCTTCCTCAAGCTGTTGCAAAAAGTGAGCCGGATAAATGGTATTACCTCTTAGTAGTTGGATACAATCCGAAACGTTTTTCTAATATGGGGTCAATATATTTTCAACAAACGGATTATGGAAAGTAATATAAGAAGCTCAGGACTGCTTTAAGTCGATGGCCTTTCCTTTCCTCCTTCAATGGAATCAACCGACTTCTTCGTATTGACGGAATCATCTTGTACGCTCTTTTACTCAATACAACACATATAACACAGCCCGTGGGCGCATTTAAAGGACTGGAAAATCGATAACAAAAAAGAAATTCACAAATTTCAAACAAAATTACGAAGACGTACTTTTTTAAAGTGTTGGAAATGGTCTTGGATTATTTTAAATAAAATACATATTTGACTGAAATACATTTTTTTTTATTGTAAGTATGTTGTCTTTTATTTGTTTAGAAATAAACAGTTTAAAAAAAAAGTGTTTGTTAATACATTTAATATTTAACAACGGCTTAAAAATAACAAATAATAATTAATTTACTAAAGGGAGCTGACTACTGACAATTCCCGTGGCCGACTACTGGAATATAAGGGGCCGACTATAAAACAATCCGGCTTCTATTTGAATTTTAGTGAATAAATTTGTTTTAGGTAGCAAAACGCAGTATTTTTTCCTAATTTGCAAATATCAACAAATCGGAAAAACTAAGTTTCACGTCCAACAATTAAATGACGGATTTTTAAAGACCACGCAAACACAAAAATTAAGTTAAAGAGCTGACTACCAGTGCCATCACCCTATACTATATATTTTTTAAAACCCCCTCCGAAATTTTTTTCTGCGTTCGCCCCTGCATCTCACGTATGGAACCGAACAGAAAAGGACATTCGACAAAAGTTTGGATATTGATAGCAAAAGTTCACCGGATCTCATCATGAAAGTCACAGTCGATGGTTTCCTATGAAAAAAAAGTATGAAATAGTTTTCTCTGGACAAGGGTGTTCATATTCATATCTCATAATCTCATACTTACTTACTTAAAGTGGCGCTATAGTCCGTTGTGGACTTGGGCCTCAATCAACAGTCTCCGCCAGCCAGCTCGGTCCCTTGCTAGCTGTCTGACGTATTCTACTCCAAGTTGATTGAGGTCCTCTTCCACTAATCTGTGCCACATGAGTCATGGCCTTCCTCTACTTCTTCGTCCGGGAATAGTGCGGAAGGCTTTCCGGGCCGGAGAATTGGTGTCCATATGCTCTAAATGACCGAACCATCTGAGTCTCTGGTCCTTGACTTTTATGGCTAGGTCCATGTCGTTGTACAACCCGTCAAGTTCGCTATTGTTTCTTCTTCTCCATTCCCCATCAATGCACACGGGGCCAAAGATGACCGAAGAACTTTCCTCTCGAAACAGCCTAAGGCACATTCAACCGGTCAAGGTTAATGCTTCTGCATCATACAGCAGGACAGGAATGATGAGGGTGTTATACAGTTTTACCTTAGTTGCTCGAGAGAGGGCTGGGAGCTCCTCTACTACCTCGAAGTTGTATGCGTCTATTGTGACGTTCTGTCCGAGCCGTCGGTGTTGGGTGTCCTTCCTCGAAGACAGCATATACTTCATTTTTCCCTCATCTACTCCTAAACCCATTTTTGCCGCTTCTGTCTCAATTCTCACAAAGGCACTATTGACATCACGATATGTTTTTCCCCTTATATCAATATCATCGGCGTACGCGAAAAGTTGAACAGACTTTTGGAAGAGTGTGCCTCTGGTGTTGACGGTGGAGTTTTGCACTATGTTCTCAAGAACATCGCATCGCCTTGACAGAATCCGTTTTTGCCATCGGAAGATTCCGTGAGCTCGTTGCCAACTTTGATGACGAAGCGTGAGTTCTCCATCGTCATTTTGCACAAGCGAACAAGCTTGGCAAACTAGACACAACTTTATACAGTTCGTCTCTGTAGATGCTGTCATACGCGGCTTTAAAATCGATGAAAAGGTGGTGGGTATCGATATGGAGTTCATAGATTTTTTCCAGGTTCTGCCGCAAAGTGAAAATTTGGTCGATGGTTAACTTTTCTGGTCTGAAGCCACATTGATAAGGACCAATCAGATTGTTGACGAAAGGCTTCAGACGTTCACATATTACGGCAGAGAGTATCTTGTAGGCGATGTTTAGCAGACTGATTCCTCTGTAGTTAGTTCGAGGATCTCCCTTTTTCAGGATCGGGCAAACAATGCTTAGGTTCTATTCATCGGGTATGCATTCCTCCGACCATATCTTATAGATGATTTGGTGCATAAGCCTATCTAGATCGTCGCCTGCGGCTTTGAACAGCTCGGCAGCTAGACCATCTGCTCCAGCGGCTTTGTTGGATTTCAGCCGTAATATTGCCGTTTTCACTTCTTCTAGGTCGGGTTCACGGCATTTTTGGCTAGCATCGTCTCTATCATCATTGTGGCCCTACTGGAACTGAAGACTTCCAAGAAGAAAGAAATGTATTCGTGTTATGGTTAGTGTTACCTTCGTTGTGGGGTAATTAGTAGCATCGGCCTACTCCGCTTCGAAGTGTCGACCATTGGAGGCCCTTCTGCGAAAACAAGTTGCACGATCGCATAGTTCTAAGCTTCATAGTAGTAGTCCCCGTAAGCCGCTCCACCACATCAAGGTTTACCCCATAGAGGGAAATAAAATGATTTTTTTAAGATCTGGGCTGATTTTCACTACGCATCAAGAAGTGTCTTTCTCATGTACCTACTCCTCTAAAATATAATTTCGGATGCTCGATTGGTTTAACCACAAACAGCACATAGTGATGATGATGAGCTAAGAGTATACCCGAAGACGAATCGATTTGTCGTTGTTCTCATCAGTTTAGCCCATCATATTCGGCAACAACTTGGCTTGGCGTATTCTTCATGAGAAGTCAGCCTTTAAGAGTAATTTAATGAGGAGTATATGAGGGTTTCCAAAAACCCCAATAACAATTTCTCAAAGTACTGAGTGATTAAAAAAATAAATTCCTGATTTCGATATAATATCGTAGCAAAACCCACTCGAGAATAAAATTCCTCACAAAGCTAATTAATGACAAAATGATAAAGAAAATCATCTGCTAGCACTCATCAAAATGAGACTCTTGCGAATTGTGACTCGTAACGAAGGGACACTACAAAAATCATTCAAACACGAATAAAGTAAAGTGTTCTTAATTATTTTGAATATGCTTTTCTCCCTCTCTGTCGTCTCCATAGCCCTCAGGCTTTTTGCATAAACCGAGTTGATAATTCTGCAATATCCTTTGGGTAAACAGGATTACAAAACATTTTTTCAATTGTTCCAGATTCGTGCGTTAAGAAATAAATTAAACCCACAGCACGTCTTCATGACAATGACGATGTCACATGAGACCGAAAAATTTACAAAAAAAAAACAACTTTCATCATTAATGGCAGTTGAAAAATCAGGGCTGTCGAAAGTATTATTCCAATCATTGTGGCGCTTTTTTCGGTACGCTGAGGATCAAAATCATTTCAAGGACAACATCTCTGCTTGGATGTTAAAAGAACTCTTCAAATGCTTTGCATAATTTGTTTCCATGCTAAAAAGCATGAACTCATACAACAGAATAATTTTAAACGAAACGTTAAACTTCTCCTTATGGCCGAGAATTTTGTAATTCGTACCCAAACGACTCAGCGAAAGTTAGTTCCGCAATTTCACCATGTCAAAAAATAAAGAATGAAGTGTAGTTTGGGGAAAATTAATCGTTTTGTAGTACAACACCAGTCTTAGTTAAAGGCACCAGCACCACAAGGCATAGAAAGTTTCAATTGTTGACTGCAGACAGAAAGGAGTCACTCAGTCATGGTGTGTGTTTTTGTGTTTAATTGTCATAAAAGTTTTGATTCCCTCGAGGGATACCGATAGCTGGTTTTGAATATGGAATTATTGTGTCTTCCTCTTTGCAAGTCCTTCAATATCGTCATCGACAATGTCCCCATCAACCCCATCGTCGTCGTCGATAGAGTTGAGTAAATTTGTTTGAGTATCGTCATTCTGTGATTTCTTGAGAATTCAAAGCGATTTGCACTGGGATGATGCAGAGAACGATGCAATGCAACCTGGCGCGGATGCGGATGCGTCTTCTTCGATGCTTGCAAGCAACCAATCAACGGTAAAATGTGTTTTATTCCCTTAACAAGACGAATTGTTGGCAGGAAGTCGTCTCCAGGACTTAAACATCATTTCTATCGATCCTTGTTGATGGCGCGGATTTGATAGACATGACTTTGGCTTTGTTTGTTGAGCAAAAAGCTGTTGCAGCGTAAACGCGATGCAAATTTTGGGATGTATCCTCTGTACCTAGTTCAGGGTGAAGGGTTTATTTGACGACAATTTCGGAATAAATTGGCCTTGAGTTCGTGTAGTTTAAATTTGAGGAACAAGAAAAGGGTGGCGTTCATTTGAATTTGAAAATGACTAAGTTGCTTGTTTTGAATGCCAATGGAAAAGTGGAGGTGTTTTGATTCAAATAAAATCTGAATCATATTGAAGTTGAGTTGATTTATTGTTTAAAATAATGAATCAGCTTCTTTCGTATTTTGAACTTATACTTCAGCAATTTCGTACTCGACACAGCCTCTTTTCTTTATATTTTACGTTCCAAGTTTCTAATTAACGATACCTTAATTACCTCAGTTGGACATTGAAATATCACGAACACAAAACAGTTCCACGTCCACCCTCTCCACCCCAGCAAATGAGCTCTTTCAACTCTTTCAATGTAAACCCTGAAAAGAATGGCAATTCTATTGAGAAAATGATCTTGAAAAGCGAATGCTCATGTACCGGTACCCAATTATTATTTAAATTTGAATTTCTTTTCAGTATCGCTCTTGTTTCTTTTGTTTGTAACATTTTTGTATACCTTATTAAATCGGCATATTTTCAACCAAGCGCAAGATTGAATCCTTTTCGCGTCTTCGTTTTTGTTTCGATGCTCGCTGCGAACCCCGAAGATTATTTTAACTTAACAAGGATAATTTCATTATCCTAATTACCCCACACAAAGTCGACGATAACAAAAAATTGGTACCCTTAAAGTGCACACACAAAGTGCCTTAGAAATTTGTTAAGGCAGAAAACAAAAAGGAATTGAGAAAATGGAGAGAAGTTAGTCAGTTTTTTTTTTTTAAACTTAAGACCAAATACAAAGAGCATCAGAGGACGAAACGCTTCAAGAAATGGGATATTTTACAAATTTGATTACACTGTTGGATAGCTTTTGTTGTTACAAAAACAGCCTACAGGAAGTTATCAATCGCCCACCACCAACGCAACGTCGAGAACTCTAATTTGATGAAGGGATGGTGGTGGATTGGTGCAGGGTGTTTGAAGATTCCATCTAAAACTCTATTTGGTTTTGGGACTTGTGAAATACGTAAACCAAAAGGACAATCCCCAAACAAATTTCGTTTTCCTTGAAAGTAACAATTGCGATACAACTGAAATAAGATGGACTTTTGTAATTTTTGGACTAAAAGTGGGCACACTTTTTCGTTTAGTTGACTAACTTGCTTTGATTTGTCTGTAATGTTGAAATTTGTTTAATTATGTTTCCTAACCTTATGCCCCTCTCCGTTTCTAAGAGTTACGATTCAAGACTTATCTATGTTAACACCTAAGTTACATTGTTTGCTGCAGTACTGACTAAATTACCACATCAGGTCAGGGCATCAACCCAACAAGCGTCTCCAGCCAATTCAGTCGCTAGCTAGCTAGAGTCCCTTCCGGACATACAAACAAACCAATGCACCTTAGATTCCATGCAAAAACTTGATTTTAGGTCGTGAAGTTCTTCGTGCTCTCGCAGAGTTTTCCGAGTTCCCAATCAAACATTTTCCATTCTCCCATTTGCAAATCAGTACACCTACAACTTCATGCAATTTTCCTTTGAAAACCAATGAGTTTTCCTAGTTTTACATCAGAACTTTCATTTTTCCATTCGAAAACCCATTTTGAAACAAAAAATTCCTTTGTTTGGTTTTATATTCTAGCTGACCCGGCAGACTTCGTACTGCCTGCTTAAATTGCAATAAAGTCCTTTCAAAATGATTTGTAATGTGACATTTTTTTGTTCCTACATATTTTATAGTCAGGGCAAAAAATTCCCCTGAACAGAACTATTCGATTTCGTTTTCTTTTTTTTTAATCTGTGCTCCAAACGCACGCTGTTTTGATAGATAACGTCGAAATTTTTATGAAAACTGAGTGGGAAGTGATAGAGCTTTTAAAAAGTAGAGGTAAGTGGAAGGAAAATGAAAATTAAGGAATAGATGTATTTCTAATTCCACACCATTCAAAAATTATTAAAAAAAAACTGCCCAAAATATGCAAACAAAAATGTGTGGGTGAGCTATCCTTAATAATAGCGGTATAAAAAGGAAAATAATTATATCCTTAATATTTTATTTCTGAAAAAAAAACAATTTTTTTTTCTATTCCCAATTAATTTCTTCACTTTTTTCTCCTCCCATGTCTTTTTCTTCTTCTTCTTTTTCTCCTGCTTCTGCTTGTTCTTCTTTATCTACTTCCTCTTGATCGAAGAATTCGGTTTCTTTTAACAACATATTTGAAGCTGTTATGGCTTCTAACATATCCTTCTCATCTAATAATTCTATTTTACTTTTCTTCTTAGATGGTTCTGAAAATAAAATTGGACCTAGTCTTGTATTATTTGATTTTAATTAATTTTTACCATCGGTCATTAAATTCGTCAATGCTTCATATATAGTATATACTTGTAAATGCCTTGAGGCGTTTTAAATTTTGCTGGATCTCCTTTTTGTCCTCAAATTTTTTTATCGTCTGCATTGTTTTTTTTTTTTAAATTCGTATGGATCCATCTTTAAAGAAATAAGCGACATCAAAAAAAAAACTAAACAAAATGGTAAGTATACGCCCCGTTGCACTTATTTTTTGAAAGTAAAACTCACCTGAACACGTACAGTCTATGATGCTCGAGAAAATTTGATTGCTTATAGTTTTCTAATATTGTTTAATTTTTATTCCCAGTTGTTTTTTTTATTTTGATTTATTTTATTATTAAAGCAAGCACATTACTTGCTATGATTTTACTGTTCAAAGTGCGAGCATAAGGAAAGGTGGAAATATAATATTGAAATGAAGGGGAAAAGAAGAGTGTGATATTCGGATTCAGATTCGTGTTGTTAGGCTAATAAACATTATGTCTGTGCTTGAGAGGACGACCGAAGTTGGGTTCGTAAGCATTCGTGGAGCCGCGAGTACTACGGTCTAATCTCTTAAGGAGATTTTCCCATCACGAATTCTCTATTTTTCCATTTATTAAGATCCATAAAAAATATGACTTGGGGTTTTCTTGCTCTTGAGGAGTTTTCCATTGCGAATTTGTTATGTTTTTGTAATGCGTTTGTTTTTAATTATATACTTGCTTTCCTCCTTACTTCTCTCAGTTCCCAGCACGAACTTTCCATTTTACCATTTCAAAAGTAAAATTCCTTTCATTTGAAAGAGTGTTTTGAGATTTTTGTTTAGTCAAATTTTTTTTGCATTTCTTCATCACAAATTTTCCAGTTTTCCATTTGAAAACCACTGCACCTACAATAACGTGCAATCTTCCCTTTGAAAACCAATGAGTTTTCCGAGTTCCTTTCGAAAACTCATTTTGAAATTTTCCAGTTTCCAAAATTTGCGCTGGTCCAATTCTGTGTCGCCTTCGTCCATAGAACAATAAATTTTCAATATACATAAATAATTTTAGATCTGACATCTGACAAACATGTGATTTTTAACATTGTGATTTAAAAAAAAAAAAAGTTTCTCGCCGTAAAATCTATCTTTGAATTTCAATCATCATTAAAAAAAAAAGAATTGGCCAGATTGGTCCAGGCGTTTTTGAGTTATGCGCTTACGAACACATCTTGCGATTCATTTTTATGTATATGTTTTGGCTGAAAAGCCTTAATAGATATTTTTATCAAATGTTCAAAATTAAACTTTAAAAAACTTCGAAAAATAAACTTGGAAAAATGAAAACCACAACTTTTCGTTTTATTTACACATCAAAAGTGACATTTATTAATTAGTCTGAAGTTGGTTGAGTTTCAATAAAAAATATACAAATTTGCCAAGTGTTGGCGTTCAGAAAGTTAATTATGACAAACTTCAGGTTGGAGCCAACATTCTCCCCGGGCAAGAAAATGATACTGTCGACGAAGATTGTGATGTCGTTCTCTCGAATTTTTCGTGATCCTTTCTTGATGTTTTCATCGTAGTTTGACATGAAACGATACAAAGTCATTAATATATTGTGTTCATGAATAATTTAAATATATTAAATTCAATTACTATTGCAAATATAATATAACGACAAACTCTATACACTCGATGGAGATAACATCCCTGTCCAGGATGGTCAAACTTGGTATGGATTTTTCATTATGTGTTTCATTGAGTTGGCAAAAAACAACAACAAATCGACTAGGTGTCGTAGGCGATGAATGGAAATTTCCATGAAATACGGCGTCGGTTGTGAATTGTGTTTGGTGTTTTAAGTTGAAGTTTAAATTGTTGAATTTGTTTGTAGTGTTTTTATAGTGCAAATTTTGTGAAAATGATGTACGATGGTGGCAAGAATCCCAGGTGAGTCGAATTACATGACGTTTCATTTAAATTAGTGGTATTTTTATTCAAATAATGAAAATATTATATTATATGAGAAATGTATTAGAGATGCGTAGCGTAATTGGATGTTATCGATCTTGTCATCGATATTGTTATCGATAGAATTCATGATGATTTCTTGTTATTTCGTTTGTATTCGATAATAATGTTGATGGTTGATGAAAATTATTTAAATTCATTTGATTTTTCCAAATATTAAGTGATTTAAGTTTAAATGAGTTCCGATTCAATGTGTTTATTATTATTTGTGTTTTTGTTTTTGAAATGACGAATTAATTCTTTGATATTTGTTTGCGTGTTTCGATGAAATGAGCAAATTCAAGTAAGATTAAATTATATTATGCATTAATGAAGTGCCTTCGATTTAGTTTGCGTGTTTTCGGAGAAAGTGAGCAAATTGCATTATGTTCGGAGGTTTAAGTGACTGATGCATTTTAGGTTCGATAAAATTTATGTGAATGAAATCGATAACTCGTAGGATAGTGTTGATCAATTGTGATAATTGCTTATGTTTGTATGAATGTATGACTGATGTGTGTGTGTGTGTGTGGTATGAATGATTCGAAGTTATTTGTGTGAGTGTGTGTATGAATGATTCAAAGTTATTTGTGTGAGTGTGTGTATGAATGATTCTAAGTTATTTGTGTGCGTGTGTATGAATGATTCAAAGTTATTTGTGTGAGTGTGTGTATGAATGATTCAAAGTTATTTGTGTGAGTGTGTGTATGAATGATTCGAAGTTATTGTGTGCGTGTGTATGAATGATTCGAAGTTATTTGTGTGCGTGTGTGGATGTTATACTGCTTGATTTGTTGTATGTTGATGGCTGTTGATTGGTAGTGGGCAAAGTTTTGTTATTGGTCTCTTGAATTCCCCTTGTTGGGTCTTCAATTTCACCACTCGGGTTAGATTGTCTTGACCGGGGTATGTTTGGAGAATCCGACCCAGGTTCCATTGTGCTGGAGGAAGACGTTCGTCCTTTATAAGCACCAAATCTCCGATTTTGGGCTCAGGTTGAGGCTTGAGCCATTTTGGTCGCTGTTGAAGACGGGATAAGTACTCGCTCTGCCAGTGCCGCCAAAATGTTTGTAAGTTCAATTGCAGATTTCTCCATCTATCTGAATAACTAATCTTGTCTATTGTCAGATCGGGTTCTGGAACGGTGTGCATTTCGGCACCAATCAAGAAATGGGCTGGAGTCAGCGCCTGAAAATCATCAGGATTTTCTGTTAAAGGACACAGAGGCCTTGAATTTAAGCACGCTTCGATTTGAGTCAGCAGCGTGGAGAGTTCCTCGAACGCGAGTGTCCCATTGCCGACGATTCTTTTGAAGTGGTGTTTCACACTCTTTACTCCGGCCTCCCACAATCCTCCGAAGTGAGGAGAAGCAGGTGGAATGAAATTCCACTTAGTTCCGTGGGATACTAAGGTCTCTGCTATTTCCTGCCAATCG
Source organism: Sphaerophoria taeniata (assembly GCA_943590905.1). Lineage (NCBI taxonomy): Eukaryota > Metazoa > Arthropoda > Insecta > Diptera > Syrphidae > Sphaerophoria > Sphaerophoria taeniata. The sequence goes on along the minus strand of OX016540.1, from coordinate 218,035,765 downwards.
TGACTGGCAGCCTTTAGAAGGCGATACAATTCGTTTTCGGCACCTTTAAAGTTCGTACCACAATCGCTGACTACAGATTCCTCGACGCGATGTAAAACGGCGAAATGCTGCGAGGAATGCTTGGGTCGTAAGGTCGCTTACCGCTTCCAGGTGGATTGCCTTGGTGGCAAGACATACAAAAATGGCTAAGTAGCCTTTATAGGATTTCGCACCGCGTCCTTTCCAAGCTCGGATACCAATTGGACCGGCATAGTCAACTCCGGTATGCGTAAACGGTCTGGACATCATGACTCTAGCTGCTGGTAATTCGCCCATAAGTTGATGCATTGGTTTAGTCCGAAACCGAAAGCAAATAGTGCACTTATGGATACAGTGCTTAACCGATCGCTTAGCTTGAAAAATCCAATACCGTTTCCTGAGAAATCCCATCATCAGCTGGATGCCTCCATGCAAAGTCCGTTCATGTGCATCTCGAATGATCAATTTGCTCAGATGGTGGTTTGATTCCAAAATGATTGGATGAAGTTGATCATATTGCAGATTGACATTTTCCAGACGTCCACCAACGCGAATGACACCGTTAGTATCAACGAAGGGATTTAAAGATGCCATTCCTCGAGATTTCCCAACACCTTCTGGAAACATTTCGGACTGGGCAAGACGAATTAGTTTTAAATTGGATTCGAAGATCTCTGCTGGAGTAATTGGCCCTGCTCTGCGATTGGAGGAATCCATCAGGCCAGATTTGCGCTGAGCTACAGAACTTCGTAGATTGTGAATAAATCGTAACAAGTACGCAGCTATTCTTATGAGTTTGTTCACTTCAGATGACCGATTTAACAAATCGTTGATTGGAGTTACTCTGCATTCGCTGTGAAGATTAATCGAATAGGCTGTTTCTTCAACATGGAGAACTTGACAATTGGACGTGGGCTGAGACGGGAATGAAAATTCCCACGACTTTCGTAAAAAGTCCGGACCACTCCACCATAGAGAATTGTTGAGTAAAGCCGATGGTAAGACACCTCTGGACACCAAGTCTGCGGGATTATGCTGAGTAGGAATATGATTCCATATTTTAATCGACGTAAGACGTTGAATCTCCCCAACACGGTTTCAGACAAAGGTTTCCCACCTAGTCGGTACTCCTTGAATCCAAGAGAGGGTAATCATCGAATCAGTCCAAGCATATATCTTGACCACCTTGTGATTTAAAGTTCTGACGACGTAATCGAGAAGTTTGGCCAACATAACAGCTGCACATAGTTCCAAACGAGGAAGACTCACTGATTGTACTGGAGCAACCTTGGATTTTGCGATAAGTAGATTCATGTGTACTTCATTTTCTTTGTTTGTCACTCGCAAATAGACTGCAGCTCCGTATGCTTTCTCCGACGCATCGCTGAACCCATGAAGTTCTGCTTCAACCAAATTATCATCTGTTTGAACCCACCTTGGAAATTGGATCTTATTGATGAATTTCAAGTCTTCGTAGAAAACCGTCCAGTGTTCCAGAAACGATGGATCAATAATTTCATCCCAAGTCATCTTTTTCGTCCACAGCTGCTGCATAAACATCTTCGCCAGGGCAATGCATGGAGCAATCCATCCCATGGGATCAAACAAGCGTGCTATCGTAGATAGAATGAATCGTTTGGTCGGATTCGGATTATCTAGCGAACTGTAACGAAAGGAGAATTTTTCGGCAGAAGGAAGCCAGTGGACACCAAGCGTCTTAACTCGCTCCACATCATCGGAAGGCACAGAGAATGTACACTCCTGCTCTCCTGGAGGAATGCCTTCTAATAAAGTATCGCAATTCGATGTCCATTTACGCAAGTGAAATCCAGCTCCTTTTAATGTTGATCTAATTTGCTCTATTTTCACTTTTGCTTCCGCAATTGTATTGCCTCCTGAGATTAGATCATCAACGTACATTTCATTACGAATCATCGAAGACGCTAACAAATTTGCAGAGTTATCGTCAGCCAACTTGTGCAGAGTCCGAATAGCTAAGTATGGAGCGGCTGCTGTTCCGAAGGTAATTGTATTTAGCTTATAAACCTTTAGCGGATCTTCAGGGTTTGTTCTCCACAGAATGAGCTGATAGTTTCGATCACGTTCTGCTATCCAGATCTGACGATACATTTTCTCGATGTCAGCTGTGAAGGTGTACCGATATAATCGCCATCTGAAAATCACATCACAAATGTTTTGTTGAAGCGTGGGACCAATCATCATTACATCATTCAATGATACTCCGCTAGAGCTTTTGAACGACGCGTCGAATACCACTCTCACCTTTGTTGTTGAGCTGCTTTCCTTTATGACCGCGTGATGTGGCAAGAAGTAATGTTTTCTCTCTGGCAGACTATTTTGATCGACTTCAGTCATATGTCCCAAATGAAGATATTCCTCAATACACGATGTATACTGCACACTAAGATCATGGTTGGCCAAAAGACGCCGTTCTACGCTTTGAAATTTCCGTAAAGCACCTTGAAAAGTGTCACCGAAAACCGGAGCTACATTCCCTTTGAATGGCAGAGCAACTTTATAACATCCATCGGATTCACGTTCAACATTCAATCGGAAATGTTCTTCGCATTCGACGTCTTCGGGCTTGTGGAATGACTTGAACGGTGTCTCTTCTAATTCCCAAAACTTCCGAAGCTGGCTATCAACATCGACAGTCTGCATGAAACTTCTGATTGAAGGATTTGATTGGCGTAGAATCGGGGCTTTTCCGAAGATAATCCATCCTAACGCTGTCTTCTGCATGACTGGCATTGACTTGTCTTCAGGTTGAACCAAGTCCGGTAATAGGAGTTCGGCCAAAACATCACTACCAAATAGAAGATCAATTTTCGACGATTTGTAAAATTCGGGATCAGCCAATTCATATTTTTCGAGATGTGTCCAGGTCTCAACATGAAGGGTCCGGGCCGGCAAATGCCCAGACAGTGACTTAAAAATGAAAGCTTGCGTTGTTGTCGCAAAGTCGGATAGCTGCGAAGCAAATGTGATGTCCACTGCTCTAAGACAAGTGCCACTGCTGACCAAACCCAACCCGGACACCTCCGTTCGCGTTGGTTTCGATTTAAGTTGCAGCAATTGAACAGCATACTCTGTGATGAATGACGCTTCTGAACCAGAATCCAATAACGCGCGCAGCGTCAACCAATCTCCCAAAGACGACTGTACCTTGACGAGGGCTGTAGCCAGTAACACTTGAGTGTTCTTTGTCGATGAGCATTGATGAGTATGGTGAGATGCAATTATATTGGATGTAGAAGGCTGGTTGCTGGAGGCTTGAAATGATGGTGCTTGTGCATTTAGAATTGCGCCTTGAGATGTCGGGTAAGTCTGTTGAACATTATTATTCTGTGTTTGTTGAGATCGTGATGGTTGTTGGCTTGGCTGAAAAGGGATATTATTTAAATGTAATAAAGTGTGGTGTGGTTGTTGGCAGTGATAACACCTACGACTACTTAAACAATTTTCAATCCGATGATTGTACCCTAGACAGTTGGGGCACAAACCCATTTTATTGATGACCTGACAACGATCATTAACACTCATTTTTAAAAATTTATTACATTTTCTAACCCCGTGCTTGGATTTTTGACAAATTTTGCAGACAACTTTCGGAGCATCATGTTGAGCATGAGCAATGAACGCCTGCTTATTCGATACATTTCGAGACGTATGGGACGAACTCTGATGCTGTTGGTCGATTCCTTCAAGAGTACGAAATCTCATCTCCAAAAACGTCTTAAACTCTGCGAATGTCGGAAGTTCCTTTGGTTTCTCCCTTGCGTTGAGTTTCTCCTCCCACATCTGCTGCGTCCGTCCAGGTAATTTGTGCACAAGAATAAAAATTAAAATAGGATCTAAATGCGTTACTTCTATTTTTAGATTGATCAGGCTGTGTATGACTTGCGTTGATGTATACAAGAGGTCTTTGATCGACTCCGCGCGTTCCTGCGTTACCGACGGCAGGTTGAACAATGTGTTTAATTGAATGTTCACTAACATGCGCGGGTGATCATACCGTTCCGTCAACATAGACCAAGCTGTGGCATAGTTTTGTCCTTCAACCTTCAAAGACAAAATAAGTTTTTCAGCATCACCGGTTAGACTGGTCTTCAGATAATGCATCTTCTGTATGTTCGACAGCGACGACTTACTGCCAACCAATGTTATGAAAATGTCATGGAAACTGGACCACTTTTCGTAGCTGCCGTCGAATGTCGGGATCTTGATTGCGGGTAAATGGAGTTCTTCACTTCTGACTGCTGCTCCACTTCCTGAGGCTTCGGTAGACTGCTGCTTACTGCTGCTATCGAAACTGGCCAGCGAATCAAGAAGCCTGGCCTGGAATACGCAATATTCTTCCCGTATTTCATCATACAAGGCTGCTAACACTTGTTGCTCCTTTTCTTCCTGCTTCTCATCCTCTATTGATTCTTCATAGACTTGGGACACCGAAGACCACAACTCCTCCAGCAACTTTATCCTTGTTTGCACGTAGGAAAGGGATATTGCCTTACCCTTCTTGCCGAAGTTATCAATATCCTTCTTTAATTGTTTGTATTTTGACGATAACACTGTTTGTGACATTATGTTAAGTAAATAAGAGTATTATACTCACTTTGAAAATGGAGAAAAAATGGCGTCGAAATCTTGTATATTACAATCCCACGTTGGCACACTGTTGTTAACACACTACTCGTAGGCACACACAACTAATCCTTAAATATTTGTTTAATCTTTTGGATAATTGTTCTTTTATTATAAAAACTCGAAGGACCAATGTTTTGGCTGAAAAGCCTTAATAGATATTTTTATCAAATGTTCAAAATTAAACTTTAAAAAACTTTGAAAAATAAACTTGGAAAAATGAAAACCACAACTTTTCGTTTTATTTACACATCAAAAGTGACATTTATTAATTAGTCTGAAGTTGGTTGAGTTTCAATAAAAAATATACAAATTTGCCAAGTGTTGGCGTTCAGAAAGTTAATTATGACAAACTTCAGGTTGGAGCCAACAATATAAGATATAGAGAAATAGAGATATATTCGCATTAGTTTCATGACGTCGAAGCTGGGCGTCCTACCTCGTTGACAACATTTGATCTCGCCCTCATTAACCGCTAGACCCATCTTCTTGGCCTCCGTCCCAGGTTCCTAAACGCTCCACTATATTCTTCCAATTATGTCAATGTTGTCTTCATATCCAAGTAGCCGGACAGGCTTTTGGAAGATTTTGGCTCTGGTGTTGTCATTCGAGTTTTGCACAATCCTTTCAAGAATGACGTTGAAAAAATCGCGTGACAGCGCATCGCCTTGTGTAAAACATTTTTTGACATCAAATGCATCTGTGAGGTTTTTCCAACCATGATGGAACAGCGTCATCCTACACACACGGACGAGTTTTGCTGGAATGCCATGCTGTCATACGTAGCTTAAAGTTCCTGTGTCTTTTCCAAGATCTGACGTTGATGGAATACTAGAACGATGGTCAATTTTCTGGGTCTGAGGTAACACTGATAAGGACCTCTCAAGTTCTTGACGAAAGGCTGCAAACATTCACACAATACTGCAGAAAAAATCTTGTAGCCGATCCCAACGGGCAGCTTTGCTTAGTTTTTCTGAAACGCGTTCAGTTGAAAGAAATTTTGAAAAATGTAATTTCCACAGTAAACGATCAGAACTCACGTTTGAGCCCCATTGCCCAACCTTAAATATCATTGCATTTTAATCACCGAATTTCCATTATCATCTCCAAAATCACATTGCAGCCATAAACTTCATTTATGACCAAAAGTTTATCAAGAAAAAAAAAATTAACATCTCATGCAAAGACAGAATTTATATTCAAACAGGCCAGAGCATCTCTCCTAAGAAAATATTCCTTCACATGAGACTCCTTGCACAAACATCACAAATTATTGCCCAGCAGTCATCTTATTCTCCCATGATCTATTGTCCATTTATCTAACCTGTTCGCCCCCATCCTCTAAACGTTTACCAACCTGGCCATTCGATCAATTTAACTCGAATAAGCATTTTGCTATGTCACCACTAAGAAATAACAACAACGCCTTACATAAATACATCCGGCCACAATATTAAAGAATGTCCTAGTGCTATCCACAGTTGAGGATGTTTTCAATTACCATGTAAACATGGCCGACAGACGGGTGAAGTCCAGCGTATAGTCGTATCTCGTCTTTATAAATTATTCAAATGCTCTACGCGTTCTCCGTAGCACATAACAAATTCCTGTCATAAAAATTCCGCCCTATGGCCAACAAACGGCATGTAATGTCACATCCTCCCTCTATCTTGTTTTTTTTTTTGTTTTTAAGAGGTAATGAGAAGCAGTGGGAGAATGTGGTCAATGGAATGGTTAATGCTGCCTTCCAGTCCTCTCGTCCAGAATTGTCGTCATCGTTGGGCCACTTTACTTAAGAGCCCCAAGTACTGCACATAATGTTTATCCAGGTAACCTCTAGCATCTGCTATCTATCCATCTTCACATCATCCTTTCGACGAAAGCTTGAAACCGAGTAAGCAGGTGATTGTTATGTTGATGTGCGGGTGTATCGTTAGCTTGGTATGTTGTGTTTGCTTTTCAACTTTGGCTTGGTCAGGACCGCATTATAAAAAAAGAAAAAGCAGACTGTTCAGTCAGTGCACATCTTTAATACCTGGAAGGACCTGATGTTATGCAAAACAGGGTCTTCCCTTTTCGTATGGTTTTAACGAAACGCTGACGGTTGGGATTTGCATCGCATTCGCATAACAAAGTGGAGCGATGGCCATTAAAAAATATTTTCTTAGCCATTTGGGATATTTTCTTGCACTTTTCACTGTGTGATGGACAGAGTCCATACTTCGATTAAAATATTCCAGCAGAAGGGGCCGACCAGAGTGTCATGTATTATGTTCTGTGCTGGGGGGAATTTAAGCTCTCAATTTTTGTATTTGACATTCCGTTGAGTCATAAATTTTCTAACTGCCGATAGAGAGGAGGTTAATTTCGTGCCGATGTAGAAGGACAAAATAACTCGAAATTCGATATCCGATGAAAATTGCCGGAAGCCTAATCCCATGTAGCCGCATCGGATGCGGTGGACAATCGATAAAACTCCATTTAAGTATGGTTGGAAGGGTGGTTTATGGTTTGATGTTGTTATTAGATATTTTGACCTTTTGAGCCTGGAAGCACACTAAATACAGAAAATGTTCCACTTCCGTTTTGGGCTCTTGTGAGAGCTGTTTTAAGTAGAGTTTTGGTCGGTTTAGGGTGGCTTATGCAATGTGGTGATTATTGGAAATTTAGTTGAATCATTTCGTTCGAAGGTACTGTGGTAGTTCTATTTGAGCGTTTTCATCATACCCCGTTGGCCAACGCACCCCAACGCTTCAGATGTCTTGGTCTACGCTATTTCTTCATAGTAACTTAGGTCTGCCGTAGTGTGTAATTATAACGTGGTAGATTTGATACCGTTCGTGATTATTATCGTCTTCGGAACCAAACGTGACCATAAGAGCACATAAGTCTCAGATCCAGAAACAGCAGCAGTTTGAAAATAAAAGAGCCACGAAAGGCTAAAGTAGGTTCTTCTGTATTTGAGCAGTCGCTCGTATGCTTTTGCCTCCATATTTGATATCTACTTTAGCGCAACTTCGTAGGTACTTATGTTCCTCTTCGTTTATCGTTGTTCTGTTCTGCCAACCTTTCCTACAGACGGAACCACCACTTACTTGGTGTTTCCATAACTTACCTACATAACAGCAATTCTATGCTTTTCAGCTACAGCTTGTTGGTTCCTTCCAAAGATGCAGGTGGCTATGGCTCAGAGGATAGAGTAGTTGATTGCTAACCCGAACGCTAGGGGTTCAAGCCCTAGCTTTGACAGCATTCTTTTACTACAAAAATCACCAGCTTTTCTGAGGCCACCTGTGCGATAACATGAGACAATACAAATCTAAGTCTCCTCCTCTGAGCTACGTAAGTCTCTGGTATGTGTCCTTTCTTTCGATGAGTCTATCTGTCTCTCTCTGTTGTATTTATATCTTGTTCTGTCCCAGCCGATGGTCGCCTGCTGCTTTGAACAGCTCGGCAGCTAGACCATCTGCTCCAGCGGCTTTGTTGGATTTCAGCCGTGATATTGCCGTTTTCACTTCTTCTAGGTCGGGTTCACGGAATTGTTGGCAATCATCGTGTACGATAAAAGGCTCCTGTCTGACGGCGGGGTTTTGTTCGTCGTCGCCGTTATACAGTCTACAGAAGTGGTCTTTCCAAATCCCCAGCATTGACTGCGATTCTACTATGATGTGCCCTTGTTTATCTCTGCAGGCGTCGGTTCTTGCTCGATGACCTTGAGTCAGCTGTTTAGCCTTCCGATAAAACCTACGAACTTCATTCCTGCTGTTGGCTCTCTCAACATCTTCGATTTGACGCTTCTCATGCCCTCTCTTTTTTCTCCCGAGAAGCCGGGCGTTACACTCTCCTCTTAACAGCAGAGTAAGAAGTCACTATTTTCTCCTTTGCTCGTAGGGCTTACAATTAGCTCGAGTTCTTCTTTTCAGTATAGAACCTTATCTATACGCATTCTGTTTGGCTGCACTTGTTTCCCTTAACGTCTGGATTTTCAGGTCTTACCTACTACTGCTTGGTGATGTTGGTACTATCTATAGTTTCGTCACCTGCAATCATGCGTTGATATTCCATATCCGAGGTGTGGGCAACTTTGTTATGTGTCTCTCAGCAAATCCAATAAGCGGGAATCAAAAAATTATTATCAAATGTCAGATTCAGGCAGTATTCCAATTTAGATAAGGCATTCAAATTTAAATAGCTCATTAAGAGTAACAGAACAACAACATCCCGGTCAGCTAGTAACTAAAACAAGAAATTTTTTGTAACAACTTTTCAGTTCAAATCAGCACCCAAAGTGTATAGTCTCACTTTAAAACTCTGCATCACAAAGACAATTTAAACTTTTCTTACTTGAAATCAAAATGCAAATCAGGTTCTTCCACACATAAACACACCAAAACTCAATCAGACTGCCAACTAGCAGCAACTTGAATTAACTTTCTTATCTCTTACAAATCTACACCAACATGTTACCAAAAACCTACTTTTACGATATGTTACTAGCCGCAACATAATCAAGTTTATCGTAAAATAAGAAGAAAAGACTTCTTGCCATTAGAACTCAGACCCATTCCGAACTCTGACTCAGAATTTCAAATTTCATTTATCCAAAAAGGACGACGACGATTTATTTCCAAGAATTGCCACACCTAAACACTATTCAATTTATCTTTGGTTTAAGAATCTTTCCAATATTCTATTTGAAACCTCAGCATCCAGCAGTTGCCATATTTTTGTTCCTAATGATTTTGAATTCCATCATCGTCTTCTGCTTCAGTCGTTGTTAGTTACATATAGTTTCGTCCTTGCCTCATTCACATATGGGTGAGTTTAAGTTGTTAAATGTATCCTTGAATCTCCTTAGGAGGTTTGCACGTCTCCATCTGGGTTAAAGTTTTTAAGTGCACAAGACGAAAGAGAGCGGGTAAAACAAGGAGAAATGGAAGCAAGGACGAATGGGTCAAAATGTGTGGCTGTGGCATTTTGTCGAAGGTTTTCTGCAAGGAAATCGTTTTAATATAATTATGAAACCATGCGATTGTAGGTCGAAGCTTGAAATTAAACCAATTTCATGAGAAATAAATTTCTACGAGAAATGTGTTCAAAACAGAAAATCCACTAAGTTGCAATATTTTAAAGAGGCTTCCTGTATCCCGGACGTTGGTCCAACAATAATGGACTATTTTAATTTTGATTCACACCTTAACGTTTTTTGCACAACTTAATTAGATGATTAGTTGAAAAGCCTTCGAGCGCGAGTTTTAACGGCGAACTAAGGGGAGGAATGCAACTGGCTATTTCTCTGGAGCACTTACCGTACAAGTAACGATAGCTCACAGATCGTTCTTAGGGCTCCTTTTTGAATACCGTCCAAGAGGCTTAAGTACGTAGTTAGAACACCAACTATGAGATGGAAATTGTACTCAAGCTTTCGAATAATAGTCTGATCAGGCGAGGAGAAATATATCTTGTACAGTCTTAAGAAAGTCAAACATCTTGCGGCTCACTGGCGACATCGCATATGTGCTCGTTCCACAAGATGTGGTCAGTTGTGCACATACCGTTAATCTCGAGATGTTCGGTTTCATTGATGTAAGTCCCACCTATGGATAGTGGCAAGGGGGATATATCTCAATTCTCTACGCGGCTTTTAGTTCCCCACTGTACAATGATGTTTAATAAGCTCATCATATTTTGCCGTTTCAGTTCCACACCCGAAGAGGAGGGATGTGAGTCTGGAAAGGAATAAGAGAAGCTGAGAGTACTATCGTCAGCAAAACAATTAATCAAATTAGAAGTTACAGACAATAAATCATTTATGAAAACGAGAAAGAGGGAGATAAAACGGAGCCCTGGGGCACACCAGCATTTAATTTGAGAGAGAAGAAGATTTGCCTTTTTTGGAATTGGCTGGAAAAATGCTGTTTGGCCAACGTGAAAGAACACCTCTTCAGAATAATAGCGGCGATACCATCCGGACCAGCGGATTTATGTATGTTAAGATCCTCTTAGGACTCTCACCACAGCAAGAGCGCGGAAGAAGATTTTTCATATATTATCATTGACGCGCTCAGACTTGGGTCAAGTCATGACAGTGTCTGGCAGCGAGGAGTTGGAGGCGAACTGCCTAGCAAAAAGGTTAGCTTTTGCGAGAGAGCTAACAACTGGAGTGTCATTACATTATCGACGAGCGTAGGAACCGAAGAAGAGCAACACTTCTTCATTTTTTTTTTTTAATGACCAACAAATTCTTATTCCTTCTTACTTCTTTGGGCTTGATACTTGATTAAACCTCATTCGGGATTTTCAAGCAGAATTGATTGTAAAGCAGAGTGATTGTTGAAATGCCGATACATCCACAGAGAGTGCCTCTTTGGCGGTGTTTCCCATCCGGTGGGGCCATCGATCGAAAATGAGGTCGGCCAAGCAATTACCGCTAATGGTGTTCGCTATAGCGAGATGATAACGAACTTCTTAAGTCAGTAATCGAGGATATGGACCTGGGTGGTATGTGGTACCACTTGGCAAACAGCAAGAACTTCAATGGCTCTTGACCGTGTTATATCACGTGAGTTAAGATATTAGGCGTGTTATTTTGGCATCGCTATCTGCAGCCAACTTCGATTTCCCAAAAAAACGTATCCGCAGCTGTTTTATTTTATTTTTAAGTTGGTAGACTTGTCTAGCTGATAATTTGTTATTTCTGTTTTGCTTTCGGATAAGTTTTTGACATATTGTGGTATGTTCGTAGAGTGTGAATTCATTCACAAATTTGACTCGACTCTAAAGATATGACTACAACGAGCCCTTCTTGTAAAAAGCCAAAAAGTGTAAATTTTCAAACTCATTTTGTGACAGTTTGAAAAAAATTAAAGTAAAGGGATCGACCCATAGAATCCGTAAATCCGGCAGCGTCGTCGTATACGTTGTTTTCAACGTATTTGCCGGAGGGAACCGTCCCATATAACACGTTGTATACTTTGACCGTTTCATTTGCTTGGTGTAAAACTTATTCACAAAACCTCAAATCCGAACTGCTGCTGCTGTGGAAACATATTGAGTTGACTGTTCGTTAAATTTATTTGTGAACGGATCAACGGACGCAAAAAGTAGAAAGTTAACCAACTCTATCCGTCGTATCCGTCACATGCGTTGCTTATGTACCTACATAAGATCATGTACATTCTATTGTGCTGTCAGTTGAAAACGTCAACGCTAACGGACTGACGGATTCTATGGGTCGGTCCCTTAATGATGCAGAAAAATTGTTTTTTTATGTCAAAAACAATTTTTGTAAATTTCCCACTTTTTGCAAAAAGTGACCGTTGTAGTTATAACTTAAATCTCACAAATAGAAAACGATACTACAGAAGAAAAATATTAAACACCATAGAGCAACAATGTGTGACTCGTTCCTTGATTTAAGCGTTCCAATTTGAATTCCAAATAAACTTAAATAAAAGAACGCACCTAAAGTGCGTTGCACTCTGGGAACACAGCCTTCGAGACTCTTTGAGTTATCCGATTATCCGAGTTACCAACCTAAGAAATTCAATTTTTCTCCGATCGAGTATCGATACTCGAAAAAATGTCAATTTTTTATCCGCAGCCAGATTTAAGTTTAAGTTTTATCCGCAGCTGCGTGTTCTTTTTGTAATACATGGAAGCTCCCGCTGCAGATACGGATAGCTATGCCAAATAAACACGCCTATTGTCAAATCAAGGTAAATTCACAACTACAACGTGTACCTACTTGCTTTGTTCTTTTTCTAGCTTAAAAATATCAAGATATTGACGATCAGTTTTGCTGACTCAAAAGTGCAGTGGGAATAATAATTTTTTTTATGGGTGAAGCTCAAGCTATTACGATTTTCTTCAAAACAAGTAACTCAAATTACCACGACAGTGTTTTGATATTACTAATACAAGAGGATGGATTTTTGCCCTCCATGATAATCGTTTTCGTGGCACTTTGACGTGGCTCATCAAAAACCCATTCCATTTTTCTTAAATCCGCGGACACTCACGATTCGTTTAAATCAGATCCGCACCCGGCTGAATTTTCGGCCGTAATCGTCTACAGCGATGTACAACACGCTCTTGCGATATTGGCTCCCCATCAGACTGTGAGGCTTGGTACTTATCGGCTCATCCTTGAACATGGTAAAACCTTAACTTTATCAGATTACAATTCACAGCTTTTCAAAAGGGATACCGAACCACATTTAGACCAACCTTATTCCATTTTTGTCTTTGGAAGCGCAGAAATTGTGTATTAGGTATGCTTTCATCAGTATCAGTATTAGTAATTGGGTTTACAGTGATTAACGACTTGAATTTTAAAAAATATCGTTATACCAATGCAATCGAAACAGATTTGCAAAGCTTAGCGCTAGCGAGGTTTAACCGCTATCAAAATGTCCTAGCCAGCATTTGACATTCCTTACATTTAAGACTTCGAGCAAAATTTTTAAGCATTTTTGTTTCAATTAAAGAAAAGACATTGTTTCAAAGGCCCAAACTCCAAAAAACTTTGACGAAACCAACCGAATAGAAATGTAATTTTAAATCAACTCATTTTTCATCAACTTAAAACCTTGTTATCGTCTCTATTCTACTCTTGGCAATTTTTCAACTTAATTCGACATCTAATCTCCATTCATCGTCTTCTTTTTTATGGCGTTGCTTTTGTTTGTTTTTTTGTGAATCCAAAAAGAAGAGAGTATAAACACAGCCTTAAGTATACACCATAAAGTAATGAATAAATTAAAATTTCACTCGCTTTACACTAATTTATTATTCTCCTTATAGTATAAATCCAGCCTCCTGCTTCCGCGAACTAATTTATTGAAGAGTATGAGACTGAGATAATAATAAACCCCGAGGACATTCGCATACAAAGTAAACAACGACACAAAAAAAAAAAAAAAAACAAGAATATTAGCTCAGCATTTTCACGCATCTGAATATCCACCTTGAGTCTCACACCTGCCGCATGGGTATACTCAATCAAAGCTGATATTATCTAAAAGGATATCATTCTTAATGGTGGAAAAAAATTTCGTCTTTCAGAAATTATGTAGGATGAGGGGAGGGGATGTGCGATATGTGTTTTAACAAAAAAAAAGAAGAAACAGCATTTGGTGTTTGGTATAATTCACACTCTGTTCGAGAAAAAGCATTATGGTATTATTCCTTAATAATTTCATGTGGTGATATGAAATTATTAAGGAATACACAATTCAGGCAAGTAGATAGGGGATGGGGTTGGAGGGGCTGAAGAACAACTTTAACCATAACCGATTGGCAAGGAATATGAACTTGAATTGAGAACAACGCTTCACTAATTCCTCACCCACTTTTCGCAGTTCCCATACGGCACAAGAGAAAGTAGTGCAAGATTGACGAATTATGACGGATTATGGAAGAATAGAAAAAAGATATAATTGACTGTAGCCACAACCGGGATCCGGTCCGTACTTCCTTCAGCAACTTCTTCCATGAATCTTGATTGTTATCCACCGCCATACAGTTCCACACTCCAAGGCCTTGCGCGTACTAGTCTACGCCACTCTTCCACCATTGCGAATTTAGGACTTAAAAGGCCTACTTAATTCACTGACAGCCGTAGGCTTCTCGAGACGATATTGACATGAAGGTATAAATCCTGTATTTAGTTCCAGAAAAGCCAAATACATGTTGCCTTCGGCTACAGAAAACGTTGACAGGAGACGAACAATATTGTCAAGGTAGAGGATAACGAGATCGAAATTCTGTAGCAGTAGAAGCATACGATAAGTACTTTTGTTCTAACGATAAGGTAGGCTCGCCGGTCTATCTAGGGCGTGGAATTAAGGAGTACCATAGAGCTTTAATGTTAGTAAAATTTTATTAACAACTAGCTAATCCGGTGTGGTTTGTTGATAATGTTCGTTGTAGCCTCCTTATGGTTTTGCTGAAAAAGCCACGTCAGATGGTCTCCTAACTGTAGGTTTATGGAAGAAAATGGGTGGCACCGGGCGATTCCGGGCAATCAACAGTTGAATCCAGACAATCAAGGGAATGAATGCAGCTGCATGGTTAGTATGTTTGACAAGACCCATTACCACGCACTGGTGGTAATGTTAATTTATATTAACAGCTCCGAAGCATTCGTCGCTCGTCTTGAGTTGCTGACACCAAATGATTATGCTAGGACTGGTAGCTAGCTACGCTATGATGTATAGAGTTTGGACTTTGGCGGTCGCCTGGCAACTGATCTTTATTCTCGCCGTTTTTTATTATATGGTGTTCGATCGGCAGCAAATTGATATGTACTCGGTGATCGGTCGGCAACTGATGATGATTTCGTTTTCGTAGGTCTATTTATACTTGCATTGTGTGACTGTAGTAGGCTTATTTCAAGATTTTTATATTCTTATTTTTTTATCCTAAAAATGACAACTTTCATTCTTAAAATAAGAATTTTATTTTCAAAACAAATTTGTATTCTTAAATTAAGAACAAACATTTTGATTTGAGGTGCCACGTTCTTAAATTAAGTTATTACATTCTCAAATCAAACCGAAACAATCTTAAATCAAGAACTTTGTTCTTAAAACAAATTTGCAGTCTGAAATAAAGAACAAAACTTTTAATCTGATCCGCTTCGTTCTCAAATTAAGTTTTAACATTCTTTAAGCATGTCGAAACGATCTTAAATTCGTTTTCAAAAATAAAGAACAAAAATCTTTATTTGAGCCGCTTCGTTCTCAAATTAAGTTTTGTAACGAAGTCACATGCTTTTTTCATATAAAATACTTTTTCATACAGAATTGAACTTCGTTATTCAATTCACACTCAATCCCTTCGGAAAATATTATAGGATTAGAACGAAAGTGATAAGATTGCCTCTACAACTACTACCAAATGATGCTATTGTATAAACTAGTTGGCCTGAAAGGGTAAAATTACTAAACAAAAAAAAATTAATACAATTAAATAATCAAACATGAATTTCATTTTGGTTTCCTAGTGGAGAAGATTGCTAATGTGGAGGTTACTAAGCGTCGACTAAAAGTCAGCTCAAATCAAGAATAATCGAGATACAATCCGGAAAAAAATTTAACTTAAATACAAGGTTATTTGTTCTTATTATAAGAATCAAAAATCTTGCTTTGAGTATATAATTGTTCTTAAGTCTGGTAAAATTTAGAATTAGTGATCTTAATTTGAGTTTGAAATGATCTAAATTTAAGCTTTTGTATTCTTAAAATCAAGATTTCACAATCTTGAAATAAGAACTCTTAGATAAGACAAAAATCTTCATTTGAGGTTGGAATAATCTGAAATTAAGAGTTTTTATTCTTAGATTAAGATTTCAAAATCTTAAAACAAGAATTTTAGGCTTAGAAAAAAACAAGCTTAAAATAAGAGTTTTGGTCTTGAATTAAGAATTTTCGAGCTTAACAGACTTTCGTCAACGAATCGGCTTGATTTGAGACCGATAATCTTGATCTTAGCTCGTTTTTTTTCTTAGTGTACCATAAAACTCCATTTAATGTAACCACCATGCATGTGAGTATGATGATCATTAAAGATTGGAAGCACACATTTCGTAAAAAAAAACTGTAAACGTATCTTAATTCTGACATTTATTTCAGCTTCAAAATAAAAACGTTACCACATTATTAAAACAAAGAATCAAGCTCCCAACAAAATAAGACATCCGACCATATCGCATCGCATAACCGAGGTAAAGCCATTGAATCAAAAACTAATTTACATACATGAGAACGCCAGCAGCAGCATCATTCATCCAAAAATAAGATATCTGCATCCTGATGTGCTAAGGAACCATACAGGAACCAGGATAAGGTTACAACAATGGCTGTGGTAGATGCCACGACCCAGACCGACCGACGCGACGCCGCCAGACGAAAAGACGCAGGATATCCAATATTGTGGCTTGTTTTTCAGTTAATACCTTTTACATCACTGCATTACCACAAGCCATAATATCGTGCACGTTTCAGGCAGCTATAGTCTTCATTCACGGGAAATTCGAGAAACAAAAAATAAAGACAGAATGTAAATATATCTTTAACGGACTTTTACGACATGAAGAGCTTGGCAGAATCTCAACGCAACTCGCAGCGTGTGATGATTACTTTTAGATTACCGAAAAATTACCGTAAGTTACAAAATGATGAGGAACGACAATGTCTTTTGTTTTTCGCTCATGATGTTGCATGTGGATGGTCTTCAATTATTTTCTCTTTTTTCAGTGTGTATTTTTCGTCTTTATTCAGATTTGTATGCAGGAAACACTGCGTCATGTCAATCAGCTTTGGAATCCGTTTAGTTCCTTCGGTTATAGTATAGCACAAAACTTCGATAGAATAAAAGACATTGTTTCGAAGGTGAAAAGATTGTTATGTAGTTACAACTTTGTCGCAAGATGGAACATTGTTATTGAATAAATAATGAATGAATGATGATTGACACACAACAAGAATTTGACATGGTATTGGCGGCAGATTTCGTTGTCGACCATTAAACTATTCAACGACACCGACACGGACTACCCCAAGTAAACGAACATCACTTTCGGTTTTCTATAAGCACTCCAAGAGACACAGGACCTTTAAAGATAAGGACGTTATTCAAATAACACCTACCTATACCTACCAAGCTTAATTTTTGTCATCACGTCCACTTTGTAGTAGAATTGATATAGCTCGTCCTTCCATACAAATCGGGCCAAATATTCTCCGTAAAACTTTTCTCTCAAACGCAGCTAAGAGTTCCGTGTGCCTTTAACTTAGAACTTAGCACCCATTCAGATCCCTGAGTGACTAGTGGTCAGACAATCTTAAATACAGCAGCAGTTTCGAAGAAATGGTAAGATTTTTGGATTTAATGAGCCTTTAGTAGGTGCTAGAAGGATCACAATTCTTCGAAGTCCAAACTCGAATACTTAATTGTCCAACTAAATTTATCTGCACTTCCAGGTTATTGTTATTGTCTGCATAAGCCATTAATTGTGTGGACTTGGTGACGATAGTCCTTCTTCATCAGTGAGATACACACTGTTTTAAATTATTCCGTTTGCCAGCGTATAATTCACCTCCGTGTTCTCGCACAAAATTGAATCATAGAGGTGAAGTTTGAAGGCAAAACGAGAGTAACATCCCGGTGTGGTTAAGTACCAGACTTGTACTAGAGGTGTTTCTTACATACATTTCGACAGACTTTGAATTCGTTCACTGGATCTAAAATAGAAGCGTTTGACTCAGAATGTAAGAATCAAGTGGCATCTTGTATCTAAACATAAATGGTTTTGACTTCACTTATATTTACAATGCCCTGGACATTGACTCGAAAGTTCCTATCTCAACGTTAACGTATAATGGTGATGCTCGATTTCTCAAAAGCATTTGTTTGTATAGATCATCACATTCTTTTGTGAAAACTTAAAAGTAATTTCGATTTCTCTCAATCTGCCTTTGAACTAATGTACAGTTACTTAAAAAAACGATCAATCTGCGTTGAAACCGAACTAGAAATCTCAAGCCCTTCCGTAGTCAAAACTGATATCCCACAAGGATTCGTCTTAGGACCTCTCCTTTTTTGCATTTTCATTAATGATCTCCCAGATTTCGTTGTTAATTGCAGCTACATGGTCTGCCAAGATATGTAAGTATTTCGCAATTTAAGACCGAAGTTTTAGGCATGACCCTGGATATATATTACGAGTTTAGATCGCTTCTGAAATTACATGACATAATTCATGACAACTGTCCCGAGTATTTGAAGGAATATCTATGTGCGAGGTTTACACATACCATTGGGGAGCGATCTTATTTTGTCAATGCATCATACGATTTTTGATATAATAATAAATATTTTCAAATAATCGCTGGTCAACATTCAAATAAATTCCTAAAAATATTGCTTTTCATCACATTCCCCTTTTCAAATAACATTTAACAGATTGAAAGATTGAAACTGTTTGAATTCAAAGTCAGAGTTCTCCGTTGACATGATGGGCAAGAGAATGAAGAATGATTATTTTTTGGTCGACTTTTTAGTGCTTCACTCTTTGTTATTTCATCACTTTGTCCTCTGTCAGGAACTGAATCCGAGTTGTTGTTTGATTGGTCTTGGTTGATTTTTTCTATCAAAGGATTTCCTTTTCCCATACCAATGAGATATCAATAGTCCAACAGTTTTTTTCTCCAGCGTTTTTTTTACACATTTGAAAAAAAAACTCAAAAGTTTGTATAAACTACTATTGTCTGTTTGATGTGATTTCGACCCAAATGGTGAAGGTTTTTTTGGTTCACCATATTTTAAAAGATATTGAAAACATATTTATTGTTGAGCCGAGTGTTTATCTACTTCTTATTTTAAAATTGTTATTTGAATAATATTCGAACCTTTTTCCCTTTTGATCAAATGTGGGTATTTATTTTCTGTTTCTTTTTTTC
The DNA here is from genome assembly GCA_943590905.1 of Sphaerophoria taeniata. NCBI lineage: Eukaryota > Metazoa > Arthropoda > Insecta > Diptera > Syrphidae > Sphaerophoria > Sphaerophoria taeniata. The sequence goes on along the minus strand of OX016540.1, from coordinate 218,016,617 downwards.
ACTAGAAGTGATTATGCTAATAGTTCAAAGTTTTATTGGGATTTAAATTGAGCTCAAATCGATTAAAAAGAAATTTCGTTGGAATAGGATTAAACCTTTCTTATGAAAAAATCTCTTTTGTACCTATGCTTTTATCTGTGGCAAAACTTTTTCTCCTCAACCATTTACAAATTATTTAAGCGTTTTCGTAGCTTGGTGTACAAACAGAGTAGAGTAGATAACAAAGCTGAGGAATTAATTTTTATCACTTTTATACATTTTTCTTTTTCGAATAAAAATGGAAGTCTGTTTAGCAATGAAGCTCGTTTTTGGTTGAATGGATATGGGTACGTAAATAAACAAAACTGCCGTAGCCGTATATGGAACTTTAATACTTGAAATGTATGAGCAATGTCTGATTTAACCAAAGAATTGGTTAAACTGCTGGACATCTATAAATAGGTATGGAAAGTTATATGGCTGTAACGGTCCATTTTTTAAATGCCAATTTTCAACCAATTTCACTCCTTCTTGAATGTGCAAGTTTGCCAGTCAATCACACCTCAAAAAACATGTCCCTTGAGCTAAGAAAAGTTCTGTCAGAATGGAATTCAATTAAAAAGATTTGATGGTAGTGTCGGACAACGCAGACAATATTGTCGGAGCTTAGCTGCATTTATGGAAAGACTTCGGTTGCTTTGCACACAGCTTAAATCTTGTGGCTAACGATGGTCTTAAGGAGCCGAATATTTAAAAAATAATTACAAAGGTAAAATCCATAGCAAGTCATTTTAGAAGAATCTATTTGTCTACTACGAAGTTGCAAATCAGCTACGATATTTACGAGATGTGCCTATACGTTGGAATCCAACTTTTTACATGCTTGCAAGGTTTTTGAAGTTGGAAGAAGCAATAAAAATTACATTGACTTTGATTGATTTCGACATGACAAGTCAACTTACTGCTTGTGAATGGGAGATTGTCAAACAGCTTTGTTGTGTTCTACGATAATTGAAAAAAAAAAAAACTGTGTCGAGAGAAATGTTTTTGACAGCCTCACTTGTAATTCCACTGTCTAATGGACTGCCCTGCGAAGAGTGGGTGAGTTATTTAGAAAGTGTTACTTTGCAATATCGAGTAAATATTTCTCCAAGCTCAAGTGCGGAAGTACCAACCTCCACAAAGGTGCAGAGTAGAAACTAGACTTCGGTCTAGGCGAATGGCTTACGCTTAAGTCATGTATTCTTCCAGCTTTGTTCAACCGCCCTGACAACTGGCGAGAGGCTACATGACAAGGACACCAGTGAATCCTTGTTAATTCATGATAAGAACTAAGCTGGAAATATACCTATTGAAAAGTGTAAGTGAATTTATTCCCAAGAGTACAAAAAACAGTAGACACCGACCAGGTGTTCAGAAAACATTTTGTACTCTGGGGTAGTTGTTAAGCCCTATATAGGAGTCTATATGACATATGAATGGCAACTACAGTCGCGGTAGGCCCCCTAGTGGGAGCTTCAGAGGGGCTGTGGTTGTCGAGAGATGCGTTCCCGGTAATTGAATTGATTATTCTAAGTTCCAATTATATAGATAGAAAAAGATTTACCATTATGGTTTCTTCATGGAAAAATACAATGGTACTTAAGATCACAAAAGAAATAAGTTATACTTAATGCGCTAGGAATAGTTAACGCATTAAGTTTGATATCAATGAATTTCAAACAGTGTGATTAAAGATGAATATCAACACTCATAAACAGATACCAATGTGAATGGTCACACGTTGGATAAGGCTTAATTGCTAGGTGCCGACGTAAAACTACTCACACATCTGTCTAATGGACTCAAATCTGTTTTGAAAGTCAAGGATTTTGATTCAAATATAAAAAATCTTGTAACAAATTTGAATACATCAGCATCCGAAAAGTTTGACAGGGTAGAACAAATCAACACGCTAAGAATAGCTATGCATATCTACCTCTACCCCCAGATTTAGACACATTGGCGCAAAATTATAGTCCGATTTTAAGAAAATTTAGTGTGATACTAGCTTAAAATGACATTTGAGTCATGACTGAAACGTCATTTTAAGCTAGTATCACACTAAAACTGTTCATTAGCGGACTATAATTTTGCGCCATTGCATTTAAAACCAAAGCAAACGCTGACTTAGCAAAACAAAGCATTATAACTTGAGTGATAGCAAAGTTATCAGCTGATCAAACAATTGCACCTCAGCGTTCTTCAATAACACAAATGGAAGAAATTGATTTATAGAATGATGACGACATTTGGTCGGTTTTTTATAAGGAAGCTGCTAAATACCACCCAATCGGAACTGCGAACAGTAAGGCAATAACCGAAGTACAAAGATATGAAGACTGTGGTATTTTAGTCAGAAAAGAAGATCCCTTAAAATCAGTGCCGGTTTTAGCACTACCAGCGCCCTGGGTGAGATTAATACGTTGCTCCCTAACAACAATTCAAACCCATATGAAAAAAGGAAAAAGATATAATGAAATTACCATTTATTAAAAAAAATTAACCATTTATTAAAAAAAAACTCTTTTATTATTTTATCAAAATCGAGGTTTCTCGATTGACAAAGTTACCAAGTTTGTCAATCGGGATTGCGATATTGTCGAACGCAGATAGAATACATACAGTGCAGTGCTCCGATTTGAAGAATGCGTTCTATTCTAGTGTTGCCAACATAACGATTTTTTCGCTAAATTTAGGGAATTTACGAAATGAGCGAGAGGAAATAAGGAGAGCGCGCCCTGGGCGTTCGCCCAACCACGTCCGACCCTAACGCCGCTACTGCTTAAAATGGTGGATGGAAAATAAGTATATGTTTCCTCACCTTGCAGAAGTGGCTCAAGAGCAACTAAGAGTTATTGCAACTTCCGTGTGAAAGACTGTTATCGAAAGCCGGTCCAATTTTTTTTCAGAGAGAAGAAACAGGCTAAGTAGTACAAAAGTAAAAGTGCTTCTATTCCTAAATTCAAACTCTGGTACAATGATTTATCTAAACCCTTAACTTAACTGAAGTTACGTTTTTTTTTTCAAAACTTAACCCTCCAGTGGGCGCGTGGTCTAGTCTTTTTTTAAACGCCGCCGTTCGCAGAAAAACAATTTTTTCCCGCCATTGTTCACAATAGCTGTAGATAATTAGTTGCTCTACCTAATTAATATGCTATTTTTCTTCGGAGGGGGCATACGAAAGCGTAAAAGGTATTCAAAGTCTCTTGGTCTACCATCGTAGACCACGCGACCTCTCGTGTAACAAAAAAAAGTTGTCTTCAATTGTATTATTATAGGTAAGGGATTGTACATTTTTAGCTACTTTTAGTAAAAAATTAATTATTTAGTGAAGAAAATTGCTTCTACTATCTCAGGGACCTATTTTTGGGTCCGTGAGCTGACCACTAGAGTGAGGTGCGAAAAAAGTGTTAAATTTGCTTGTAGGTACCACTTGAAATGTATATGCATTTATTGTGATTTGTAGTGCACATTTTAATGTTTTTTTTTTTAACTTATAAATGAATTTGTGCTCTATGTTTTTTGAATAGTTTTTTTATGTTTGCTGTACTGTTTTGTTTGATTTTTTGTGAAAAAAGACAAAAAACGTGAACACGAAAAACTGAATTTTTCAAGTCTTATATTTCTTTTGTTTTGTGTACAATTTTCCTTTTTTCTTATTCATCACTTCATTTGGTTAATCATTTATTGAAAAAAATATGGTTTTTTTGTTATTAACTTTTTTAAAGTATTAATTTATTTTTTATAAAAAATGATTACGAAAAATCGTAAAATTGGGATTGTTTTTTCATTCCGATTATTTTTTTCAGTGTATCAATAACTTTTTATCTTTGAGTGATGAATATGAAAGAAAATATGTTCCTCTATGATTTGACGATTTGAATACTTAAAACGCTATAGTATATATATTTTTTTGCAAAACAAAATGGTCTACGGTCGTAGACCACGCGACCACTCGTGTCTCTCTTAACCACGCGCCCACTGGAGGGTTAATGCAGTAAGCAGCATTCACAGATATACCTGTGAATGAAATTCCACGACCTATCTCAACTCTGTGAGCTGTGTGTACACAGCCTCAATATAACCTACGTCTCATATTATGATACTGAATTGCACTGTTTAAAAACTCCAGCCTGCATCAAGGACCTCATATCATCTTTTAGGTCACTATAATATGTCGCTTCAGTTTCGCATTGGGTTATCAAAGCAGTAGAAGCAAAAGACAATGCTTTCATCATAGCACAAGTTCTCCATCTCTTGTACCATTTTTAGCTTGAACAAAAAATTTAACGTTTTTATTTAAAACATCCGGAAGGCAACAAAAACAGAGTTCGATAAATAATATTGAAGTCTGATCGGGCGACAAATTGGATATTTTATTCTCCATTAAAAGCATTTCTATCTGCTTTATTCAGAGCGAACACAAAATACTTTGTGCTTTAAATTCCATTCATATATTCCATATACATATATTTTTGAGTACAAAAATGTGAACATCGTGTTCAAAGAACTTACACTTTTTTGTTTCCTTAAACAAAAATTTTAATTAAAATACTTAAATTAATAAAAAATGAATTCCAAAAATCACAATGTACTATAATATGAAATGATTAAAATAATTTGTTATTTGAATGAAATTGAGGTTGGGAACAAAAACGATTCGCCCGCAATGGCTGGCGGTTGGGCTGATATCATAAAGCGGTAGTTTTTTTGACAGTTCCTTTTTTTGCGGAAGTAGTTGGGATTAAAAATAAATAGTAAACATTTTTCCCATTAAGTTTGTACCCACTGGGCAATTGTCCTACCGTTAATTATGCAATTAAATATTTTAATGAGAGTGTGAATAATAAACAAGGAATTCAATTATTCACACTGTCGTCGTTTAATAGGTCCTCTATTGTTTTGTATGTTTTATTGGCAGTTTTTTGTATTTGTTATTTTAAAACATTTCAGTTTGTTATTTTTTTCTGGACTTAATTGGTTTAGTTTATTGACATTTCTCGAGTTGTTATAAATACAAGCACAATTTTAATAGCTTCGAATTGATGTTTTTATAAAGCGATAGTGTCAATAGCAGAGTTCTAAATAACATATCATAACTATTTATCGCATCATATAAATTAAAATGTTCGCTTTGACTATATTGAGCGAACCTCATAAGCAAATGCGATAGTTTTGACATAATCAATTCAACTATTTAATAAAAACACGTAACAAAAACTTACTGGTTTCCAGTCAAATACAATATTAATTGCAATCGACTACAGTCTGAGCTGATGCTGTTTTGCAGCACCAACGTCAGCTTCCAGATTTAAATAAATAATCGTAAACTGGCGATTTACCTTCAATCGAATGCAAGAAAGAAAAACCGGAAGAACCCGGAAGACTCATACCTACAGGAAGGAGCTATCAGAGTACATAACAATTATTTATTATTAAAGAGTAAGAACAGGATTCAATTCAATTTCACCTCAATTCAATTTCAATTTCAATTTATTATTATTATAAGTAAACAATGCAGTAAGACAAAGTCTTTTTTAGTATTTTATAACAAGGTTACAATAATTGTTAGAATAGAATTAAAATATAAAAAATAGATTGTGGGTGTGATAGATAGGTTGAGTAAGTACTATAACATTTTCTCCCCTGTCTAACAAGATTAGAAGGCTTCTTAAGCAGAAATGGGATAGATTAAGAGCGTTTAGGAGGAAGTGTCGGTTAAAATTGGTCTTGAATTCCTGAATATTGCAATGATCTGGAAAAACAGATCCAATTTCGTGTAGTAAAAATTACTTGAAACCTTGACAGTACAACCGAAGTTGGGCCCGATGATGGTGATCTGATGAGTGCAGTTGAATATCTTAAGGTGAGTAATGCATCGGCTATTTCACTAGAGCGTATATCGTTGAAATATAGGTCTGACAGAGTCTGACCCTTTGAGATATGATATCGATGTTTAAGTGTCAAAAATGACTCAACGATGATATAATTACCATCACCAGTCATCTTGAATGCTCTGTTTTGAAAACTGTCCAAGAGTGTTAAGTAAGTCACTGGGACGCCAGCCCATCAGACATAGGAACGAATATAAAAAGCTGAGGGTGCTTTCGACAGCGAAACAATATATCGTCGGTGACGCGTGCAAAATGTGTAACTCCGTTGACACAAATTTTTCAGGAGAGCAAAAAAACTTCATATTGGCAAATTGTCTATCTTCTTTTTTTTATTTGTCGACTAAAAATGCAAATTGTGTAACTCCCTTACCACTTTTCAGGAGTTGTTTTTGGCAAAATATTTAAAGTTTGGTTACTTAAAATTTCTTTTATAATACACTTACCGGTTGTTTTATATGGTGTCGATGATGTGTGGACTGTATGTGTTTTGTGTGATTTTAATGTTAAATGTTAATGAAAAGATTGAGTGTGATTTTGTGTTTTATAATTTAATTGTATAAATGTAATAAGGTTTAATGTAAATCGTGTATAAATGTTGGGTGTGTATAAATGTTAATTGTGTAGTGTATATATGTGATACTTATGTAATTATTCTCGATTCTGCTGCTGCTTGTGATTCGACTGTCTTCGCTGGTGGTTATCGTCAAAGTGAAAGAGTTTTTTCTTAAACGCAAGCAACGGCAGAATGAATTATGCAAGAACAGTGCAATGTACATATTTAAGAGAACAAAGAACAGAGAACAAGAAGAATTTAGACATTAACTAGCTTAGAATCAATATTTATAAGGTACATTAACATTTGTTTGGTACTTTTTATAATATCAAAACTGAAACTGTTATACAAACATATTAATTAAATTGCAATAAAAACATAATAATAATAAGATAATATATTAACAAGATCAATCAGTAGTAATCCAGAACATTCAGCCCCCCCTGGAAGACTGCGGTCTTTCAGTAAACGGAAGAGGAGCTAGTTTGGTAACTGGTCGAACGTAACTGCCATTATTAGTTTTCACAGTGACAACACGACATTTTTTATCTGGTCCAAGATGTATTGCGGTCACACGTCCAAGTAGCCATTTAGATGGAGGAAGGTTAGGCTCCTTAAGCAAAACAACATCGTCTACCTCAAGGTTTCGTTGAGTCTTTTGCCACTTTGGTCGACATTGAAGTGACGTCAGATACTCTTGATGCCATCGCTTCCAAAAACCTTGCATTAGTGCCTGCAAAAGAGACCAGTTATTTCGAATTGAAATAGGATGAATTAAAACTTCAGGTGTAGGGACAGTAGCATAAGATTCTCCGATCATAAAATGTGACGGGGTTAGAGCACTAGGTTCAAGATCGGAGGTCTGCCACATAGGTCGACAGTTAAGTAAACATTCAATTTGGGTCAACAGGGTATACATTTCTTCGAATGTTAATTTATGGTCACCGATTACACGTTTGAGATGGGCTTTTACTGATTTATCTCCCGCTTCCCACAAACCACCAAAGTGGGGAGCAGAAGGAGGAATGAATTTCCAAGCGATGTGGTCCTTTGTCAGATGATCATTGATGATGTTGCTCCTTTGTTGACTCCGAAGAATATCGTACAGCTCACCTAGCTTTCGTTTAGCTCCATGAAAATTCGTTGCGTTGTTGCTCCATATTTCTGTCGGCTTTCCGCGGCATGCTACGAATCTGTCAAGTGCTAAGAGAAAGGCATCCGTTGACAAGTCACTAACCAATTCGATGTGGACTCCCTTAGTGACGAAACATACGAACAAGGCGATGTAAGCCTTAACAAACTTAGGGTTTCGACAACGAGATGAGCGGAGGATAATAGGGCCCGCGTAATCGCAACCGACTTTGCTGAATGGGCGTGAGAAACGAACACGTTCAACCGGCAAATCTCCCATAAGTTGCTGCGATACAGTTTGACATTGTCGAAAACAATTGTTACAATCGAAAACAATTTTTCTAAGTAAATTTCGGCACCCAAGAATATAGTAGTTTTGTTTTACTAACGCAACCATTAAAGTAATTCCAGCATGAAGATTTCGCTTGTGAATTGATTCAACTATTAATTTAGAAATAGGATGTGATTTACATAAAATAATAGGGTGTTTCTCATTAAATTTTAGATCAGAATGTGTCAAACGACCACCGACGCGCAAAATATTGGATTTGTCAGGAAATGGATTAAGGTTCAATAGTTTATTTTTGTTAGACAATTCTGTGCCCCTTCGTAAAGAGTTAATTTCGGAACCGAAAAGCTTTGCTTGAGCACTTTTTATTAGAAGAGTCTGAGCTTCATTAAGTTCTTCAGTAGTTAGATGTAAACACGATTTTCGAATAGATTTAAAACGAGAATTTCGATAAAACCGATAAACAAATGCCAGAACGCGAACCAGCTTATACCAATTTGAATATTTAGCGATTAAATTTTCGAGAACATTTTCAGAATTCAAGTTTGAAGCAAATACCTTGACCTTTGTACTTTTTCGTTGCTCCAAATCTTCGTTAGGAACTCCTTCAACACTGTACTGGGAAACTGGCCAATCAGTGGGTTTCCTTTCTAACCATGGCGGTGACAATTCACTAATCTAGCGGAATTTAATTACAAAAATCACTTTCAAGAATCAATGCAAAAACCGGTTTTATGTGCAGCTAATATCTTCTACTAAATAATTATATATAAATTTTTGGGTTATGGTTAAGCAAAAAAACAAAAATTGATCTTAAAGTCAGATTTTGTGATCATTTTATATAAAATCGAGGTTTAAAGGCGCTTTGGTTAATATGAATTTATACGGGTTTTTTGATTTGTTATTGGGGACTTTGTTTTATTTTTCTTAAATATAATATAAGAGAATGTAAAAACAAGTAAAACCTTATTTCATATGATGCTCAATATTTTGTTATTGTGCTCAAAAGTTGAAAAATTGAGTTTTTTGTGTCAGTTTTTACATTAAGTGGAGAAAATTTAGTAATATTCCGCATTATTCCGATGGGAAACTATATGTTTTTTAAAGCTCAATATATAAGTTTTTATTCTACGTTTTAAGTTGCTGCGCATAGGTGCGACACCCATACATTTTTTTTAAATTTTCGAAGTTGCTTCCAAAATAATTTCTTACAAAATGATAAAGATATTATATTTAAAAATAAAACCAAGACCACAAAACAAGAAAAACTGTAAAATAAATGCATAAACATATTTAATTACATATATATGCTTCTATATAAATACAAATTTGAGAAATTATGTGTTTTATGCAATATATATGTGTCGTTGCTGCCCTAGCAAAACTCAAATCGATTCAAAAGGAATTTTATGTTATAAGTTTATATATATATAATGCAACAACAAAGAGATGAAAAACTTACTGTTTGGTATTTAAATAACATTTTTTTCATAGGGTAAATAAGCAATGTTTTTCAAAATTTACCAAAAAAAAATGATTTTGCCAAAATATGAATTAAATTGAATTTGAACTAATTTTATAAAATTTTTGGTTAATTTATTTAATAATCAATAATTTTTTAGGAGTCAATAACAGATTTTCAATTGCATCAGATCCATTTTTAGTAAGTAAAAGTTATATTCTTGTCCTGAAACTTTTAAATGTAACAATATAAGAAATCTAAGCTGCTTGAGGAATTCGGAGTAAATTTCTGTTAAAAATGTTGTTAAGTGTTGTCTATTATTATGTTTTTATATGTAATTATTTTTTAAAAATCTAAACTAAAAAGAAACAGCAGGATTTTTGGTCAGAATTTTTATCTGTACAGAATGGGCATTTGTATGTGCACTAAACAGGCGCTTTCACAGGGCCGTTTGTTCCAAAATTTGGTAACTATACAAATCTTTGTAATTCAGTTACATTTTAATACATATTCATTGTGAAAACTAAAGAAAAAAATGTTTGGGGAGAAAAATTTAATTTTTAGTAAAGGTCTGTCAAAGTGCAAAAAACACGTGAGTTTAAAGCTCTTTAAGTCAAAAACGTGTGTCGATATGTACAAAAATTGCAGTTTAACTTATTTTTGTACATATTTGTTATGAATCTGATACATAAAATTTAAAAGAAGCAAAAAAAATACAACCTTAATTCACTCTTTAGTATGGGTCTAACAAAGGCAAAAAACATGTACATTCCGATCTCTGCAAATTAAAAATTTGGCTATTTTAATAAATAGTTCTAGTTAAATGTCATTCTCTGAATATATTTGTTGAATCTTGCGAAGGAATCACTAAAAAAAAAATTAATTTGTAAGCGCTATTAATTTTATTCCGCTAGATGAGCGAAATGTCACACTGTGCGACGGGGAGATGCCTCTCGATGTTACATCAGCTGGATTTTACGACAAACGTACATGATTCCAACATTTAAATGGTAAGGAAGACTGAATTTCCGAAGTTCGATTCGCAACAAGGACAGACCATTTTTTGGGCGATGAGGATAGCCAGTGAAGGACTATTGACGAATCTGTCCAAGCAAAAATTCGAAGTTCTTTCTCCTGTAAAGAAACTTTAATTTTGTTAATGAGTCGTGTCAATAGAAGAGCTCCACATAACTCAAGTTTTGGTAAAGACAAAACCTTGATTGGAGCAACCCTACTCTTTGCTGCGACCAAAGATATCCTCACTTTTCCATTAAGATCAACGCTGCGACAGTAAACCACAGCGGCGTATGCGTCCAGCGATGCATCACAGAATGCATGCAATTCCATGTTGTTTGGGTTTGACCACATTGTTCGAGGAATTGAAACTGATTCAACTAAATGCAGTTGATCACGAATAGTCGTCCATCTAGTTGCAAGCTCTTCAGGAACTTCTTCGTCCCAGGTGATTTGATCTCGCCACAAGTCTTGAAAGAAAATCTTGATGGCAACGACTATGGGAGATAGGAATCCTAACGGGTCGAAAACTCGCGACGCATCGGAGAGTATACGCCGTTTTGTACAAATTGTCCGATCAGGAAGAGAAACCTTGTATGAAAAGCAATCCTTAGACGGGCACCACCGAAGACCAAGTACCTTGATGACACTCGATTCCTCAAACTCCACTGGCGACATCTCACGTTGTTCATCAGGTAGTGAAAGTAAAAGAGGCCAACAATTCGTAGACCACTTACGTAAGTTAAAACCGCCTAGTTTGAGAAGCTCTACAAGCTCGTTTCTAAGAGACATAACATCTTCAACCGAATCTGCACCAGAAAAGACGTCGTCGACGTAAAAATCATTTAGAATGACATCCGATGCTCTAGGGTGTGTTTCTGAATAATCAAGAGCTAGTTGTTTAAGCGAGCGCACTGATAAGAAAGGCGCGGATGACGTACCATAGGTCACTGTTAACAATCTAAAATGTCTCAGCTTCTCATCCGGAGAAGAACGCCATAAGATTCTTTGATAGTTGGTGTGATTCGGTGCAACTAAAATCTGCCGAAACATCTTCTCTATATCTCCAGATATAACGTAAACATGTCGACGACTTCGAAGGCAGATGGAGAAAATATCGTGTTGAATGGTTGGACCAACAAGAAGAAGTTCGTTAAGAGAAGATTTCGAAGAATCGTTAGACTTAGCTGAGCCATCGAATACTACCCGTAACTTCGTGGTAGTACTATCACTTTTGATAACTGCGTGGTGGGGCAGGTAATAGCAGGGCGAAGTTGAGTTTTTGATTTCATCATCAGGAATCTCTTCCATGTGGCCTAATTCGAGATACTCACTGAGAAATCGAGTATATTGAGTCCTTAAGTCAGGATTATTCTGAAATCTGCGTTCCATAGAATGTAGGCGATTAAGAGCAATGCCAAACGAGTTAGAAAGTTTTGAGCTAAAATCGGTTTTAAATGGCAATTGCACTACATAACGTCCATTGGCCGAACGAGAGTGAGTTGATGCAAAATGTTCTTCAGCCTTTTCTTCCTCAACAGATAACAAAGGCTTACACTGAACCTCTTCCAATTCCTGCGAGTAATCATTTTGTGTACAAAATGCCTTCACTTCCTGATTTGAGAACGTACGCTGCTGCTCAATGTTGCCTGCTATCACCCACCCAAATATCGTGGAGATAGAATTAGGAACATCAATTCTCTTTGAACTAACAGGTTCTTTAAGAATCTCAAACACCTTGTCTGCTCCTATTAGGATATCAATAGGACCTGGCTTATTGAAACTAGGATCAGCTAATTCAAGCGACAGGTAAGATTGACTATCCGACAACAAAACGGAAACAGATGGAAGAAACGAAGAAAGCTTAGAGATGACATAGCAATCAATATCTATATTGTTTGCATCGAAACGCGAAGATAAATTTAGGGAAACTATGCCATTTGTAACACCAGCCGAAGTTGATCCAACTCCCATTATAGGAACACGCGATGGTTTGCGAGACAGTCCCAAACGTTGAATGATCTGCTCTGTTATGAAAGAGACTTGCGATCCAGTATCCAATAACGCGCGAAGTTCATGGAAAGCTCCTAGCTTATCCTTAACCATGACGACAGCAGTAGGCAAAAGCGTAGAAAGAGATTTTGACGGTTCAAGCGAATGACAATTAACGTTTGCAAGTTGAGAAGCACTATGACATGAAGACGATGTACCGGCGAAAACTGTTGGAGCTACGTTCTCAGTAGGGTGAACCAACGTATTATGACGCTTTTTACATAACTTACAACGTAAATACAACCTGCATCTATTTGACTTATGACCCGGACGGAAACAATTGAAACATAATTTACTGTCTTTGACGAATTCACGACGAGCCTCTGAATCTAGAGCAGCGAAAGAATTGCACGAAGAAAGAATGTGGTTTTCTTTACATTTAGGACAACCGAGATTTGTTTTAACCATATGAGACCGAACACTTTTATAATTTAGGTTATTTGACCGTTTTGAAATGGAATCTGTTACCAATGGACCACAAGCTTCAAGACAGTTGCATCTTGTTTGCAAAAAATCAAAAAATTCTTGAATTGTACAATCAGTTCTAGAACCTACTGCCTGAGCCCATTCTTGTTTCGTTTCGTAGTCTAACTTTTGAAGCAAAATATAAATGATCCACGGATCTCTTGATGTAACGTCCAAAGAGTTCAAACCGCGTATCACTTCATCGGCCTGATCAAATATCTTTCTTAGCAACGAAGCGTTCGGAGAATTAACCGACGGTAACGATAAGAAGGTTTTAATAAAAGATTGCACAATTAAATTAGACCGATCATAGCGCTCTTCTAACTTTTCCCACGCTTCAATATAATTCTTGTCCGTACACGGAGTATTTTTGAACAAATCGGCAGGTTGCTTGCCTAGGAACGTTTTTAAATATTGGAACTTTTGCGTTCCAGTGAGGGACTTATTCGCATCGATAGTGCCCAAAAAAATGTCTTTAAAACCCGGCCAGTCCTGGTAATCACCATTAAAAGTCGGAACGACAAGTTTTGGAAGTTGAACCGATTTCGAAGTATTCGCGGCTTCGATAGTTTTCAGAAACTGAGTTTGTTGAGAAGAAAGCGATGTACATAGAGTTTCCATGTTTATTTCTTGAGGAGGAGGTGTTTTTGGCGCAGGGTTTCTTTTTCGAATGGCCTCGATCATTGCTCCATGTGCTGTCAGATACTTTTCCTCGTACTCTGCAAATTCTGTTTCAGGATCTACGAATCCCTCAAGGTCAACAAATTGATACAATCTGTCAGACATGACATTGAAATCTGACCAGGCTTCGTTAAGCCTAGAGAAATGAATCTCCAAGGAATATAGCGAAGTGTTATCATCAATGCGTTGAGCATATGTAAATTGCAATGTAAGAGAAGCCTTTGCGCGACTACGTTTTCCCTTGACGAATTGTAATTCCATTTTTAAAACACCGAAAAATGTCTTTTAACCCGAAACAATTGTCTTTACTCGTATAAAAGAGGAATTACCAAAATATTTCTTGCACAAAATGTGTCTTTCAATATGCACAACACGTGTTTTCAAATTATATATGTATCATCAAAACGTTATAAGTGTATATATGTATATCATGTACACGCAATTTTCAATGTCATCAAATAAAAATCGTCTTAAGCATGCAATTATCTAATACACTAATTACATATAAAAACTACTTTTCAAAGTATCTACTCATATCATATCATAAGTTCGATTATAAAATGATTTTGGAGACTGCTTTCACATAACTGTCTCAACAATTTCACTTTTTGTAAACGGAACGGCACGGCACTGATTTTAATTAATCATCCGGCTGGAAGGACCAATGTTTTATATGGTGTCGATGATGTGTGGACTGTATGTGTTTTGTGTGATTTTAATGTTAAATGTTAATGAAAAGATTGAGTGTGATTTTGTGTTTTATAATTTAATTGTATAAATGTAATAAGGTTTAATGTAAATCGTGTATAAATGTTGGGTGTGTATAAATGTTAATTGTGTAGTGTATATATGTGATACTTATGTAATTATTCTCGATTCTGCTGCTGCTTGTGATTCGACTGTCTTCGCTGGTGGTTATCGTCAAAGTGAAAGAGTTTTTTCTTAAACGCAAGCAACGGCAGAATGAATTATGCAAGAACAGTGCAATGTACATATTTAAGAGAACAAAGAACAGAGAACAAGAAGAATTTAGACATTAACTAGCTTAGAATCAATATTTATAAGGTACATTAACATTTGTTTGGTACTTTTTATAATATCAAAACTGAAACTGTTATACAAACATATTAATTAAATTGCAATAAAAACATAATAATAATAAGATAATATATTAACAAGATCAATCAGTAGTAATCCAGAACACCGGTTTTATTATTAAATAAAAGTTATAAAAACTTGTGTTAACAAGCTTATTTTCCCGAATATTTGACTTTTTTCACGACACTCAAAACGGTTTTCAAATAGTAATTATGGAGGTACACTTTTTTCGTACAAAATTAATTGGCAATGGAGTTACACTACTTTCTAAAGCGTCAATTCAACGGTTACTATGATTAAAATAGAAATTCCCGGTATGAGGGATTGTAGATATCGCCTAAATCTAACAGATGGCATCAAAATCTCATTTTCGAAAAATTTGGAGATACACACTTTGCACGCGTCACCGACGATATTGGAAAAGAAGTTACAGACATGAGATCATAAAAAAAAGAGGAACAGTGTTGGGGACAAAACAGAGCCCTGGGGCACACCATCATTTAAGTTGTGGGTTTCAGACTTGAATCCGTCCAATAAAACTTATATAGAATGGTTCGAAAGAGAGTTTCTTATCCGCATAACGAGCGCGGGGACCAAGGAAGGAGGAGAATTCTTCAGAATTCGTTATCCCAAATAAGCTCAATATCGAGTAAATATTTCCTCAAGCTCAAGTGCGGAAATACCAACCTCCGCGCTGGTGCAGTGTGGAAACTAGACCTCGGTCTAGGCGAATGGTTTACGCTAAAAGTCATGTAGCCTTCCAGAATTGTTCTACCCG
This sequence comes from Sphaerophoria taeniata, assembly GCA_943590905.1. Taxonomy (NCBI): domain Eukaryota; kingdom Metazoa; phylum Arthropoda; class Insecta; order Diptera; family Syrphidae; genus Sphaerophoria; species Sphaerophoria taeniata. Next base: position 218,001,179 of record OX016540.1, on the reverse strand, counting down.
TCTGACAACTGGCAAGAGGCTGCATGAAAAGGACACCCGTGAATCCTTGTTAATCCATGATAAGAACGAAAGCTGGGAAAATTCTTGTTGAAGAAGTGTACGTGAATTTATTCACAGGAGTACAATAAATCAACAGAAAGACTACCAGGTCTATTGAATAAACTGGTGCTCTGGGGTAGTTGCGAGCCCCATCCATAAGGACGTATGGATGGCAACTACAGTCGTGGTAGGCGGTAAATGGGAAGGCGTTCGTATGGTAGTAGACAACGTGGGAGACCAAACTTGCATTGGAAGAGTTTAAACCAGGACGGACATAGCTTTGGGGTGTGAGACTTTAAGGTTTTTGGGATTACCGCTGTAATGAAATTAATTTAAACACAATTTCATGGCCATCTTATCTCTTGAAATGCTGTGTTTTTACTTCGACATGTAGCTAATAAATTGGCAAATTGCTTAACCATATGAGAATTCTTAAATCGCTGGGAGCATTAATTTATCGAAGCGCAGTTTCGATTTGACTTTTCCTCAAACAAACTTGATACATTTGTATTTTTGTCTGTGTCTACAACAGAGCGGTAAGCAAAACAGAAAAATGGAGATCAAAATGTCATTCAAGAAATGCAATGAATCATGAATGACATCGTCAAATCAGAATGTAAATGGTTACAGAAAAGAAGTAATTTCAAAACAAATGATATTGACACTATGAAATCGCAATAGCTTAATAACTACCTACATTGGCCTTGTCATAGTCACCAACTTTAATTACCACTCAAAAGGAAAATGCGTTACTCTTAAGCACAAGTATAGTGACAGAAACGAATATATTATATTCACCCTCGACGACCTCGTTTCAATGTTTGATTACTGCACACATTAATTGCCGCACTTAAGTGGAACTTAATGCCTTAAATCAATACCTGCAGTCATACAACACGGCTACAGCCCTACTTACATTAATTTATGATGTATTAAATACACGAACACCGCACACGCATATACACTGCTCACGACTTGTCCTTACAAACATATCCTCATATATAATTGTCAGTTGCGAGTTGTGACTGATTTAAAATGCCACTTGAACCTAGCGTTCACATTAACACACATCAGCTGAGCTACACCACCGCACCGGGGTGGCTCCAATGCCAGTCCCAATTCCAGAGCCATCATTCACCGGAAGTTTTTCATGAATTTTTTATCACTCACATGATATAGAAGATAGCAGTTGTGACAGCAGCGACATCGAAAATAGATTCCCGTTTCGTTTTCCCAAGCGATAGTGAAGGTTCATCACATGGGGCACGGGTGACCCGGCCGAACAGCGTTCATCACTCAACCTACTTAAAGTATATCTAAGCTCTTAGCCACACCGCACCGCCACCGTCCACCGACAACATATAGTGCGGTTGAATGTTGAAAGGAAACACACTCTTTGTCTCATCAAGTATGCATGTGAGATAATGATTCGCTCTTGCGAAATCCTTAGAGTCGACTGTGGAAGGATAATGAATCGTTTGGCACTAAGCGACGTTAGAATTCTTAATAGATCTGGCACTGGCATACCTCTAAGTTCTCGGTTTCATTTGTATAAGCTACTCTATGGATCCAGCTAAATACCTCGCGCCAAAGGAAGTGGATTCCACACAAATCTTGTGAAACAGTGGTTGCAATTGCAACCCCTTCTTATCTGATTTTCGTTGAATCAAAATTTATATGGAAAAGTTCGTTAAATCAAAGACTTGCACTAAAATTTGTGTCGAACAAGCAAATGACTTCTACTTGGGACATGTGGCAAATGGTCTCAAATTTCGACGACCCATATGATGTTAGTGGTAACAAATTGCCGCCCAGTAATTATTGTCTTAGTAGTAGTAATTGGGACATTCATGGTTTGGTGGGTTGAGAAATAGTTACAGTGCTGTGAAAATTGATTTGACTAGAAGTGAGCTGGAATCTTCATGCCGCATGAAATAGAGTGAACCACATCAACTTTTTGTCGAAAATCAGAAGATGCTGCCCCAATCAAAGCACTGAAGATATCAAAGCGATAGGACTGCATAGGATTCCTAGAGATCTTTCAGAAGCAGCGTCAAGCGAATTCCTGCAACCGCACTCATACAATCTGCCTTGGTCATCAAAGATTTGCCTGAAGAGTGAAAAAAGGGAATGATCACCAGGCCCCAAAATGGTGAAGAGGGATTTGCTTGCAGTCCGATTTAGCTAGTCATTTAGATTTCCAGACCTGTCAACATTTTCAATAATTGACTCCGGCTAAACGAAGGCCTGGCCTGCTACCTCTTCAACCTGGGGTTGGAAAAAGCAATATGTGGCTCTGGAACTTCTTCAAGAAGTTCCCCTAGACTTGTAGATGACATTGATCTTTTTGGAAGGAACCTTCTAGCCGTTCAAAAATCATTTCTACCAAGATGAGGATTTAATCAAGAAAGCCAAAGAAAGACGACTACAGCCGCATCGAGCGAATTGAGGAATTCTCTTCGCAGCCTTGAGGTTCGAGAAGACCGAACTTCCGGTACAAATCCAACCAAGCCAGGGAGGCCTGCAATGCCCTTATTCGAAGGACCATGTTTTTGAATGACCAAAAACTAGGGCAAAAAATATTGCAATGTCCCAAGGGCAGTAAGAATTGTTGGCCATTTGTAGAAAAGATGAAGAATTCTTGAACTCTTCTTCTTCCTCGGTCCCTACGCTCGTTCACAGTGATACCCCAATTGGTAATTCTCTCGCGAAAGCAACCCTTTTCTACACTGCCAGAAAGTGATATGACTCCCCCAGTTCTTGAGCGCGTCAATGATTCCATGGGACAAATCTTCTTTCGCACTCGCGATTTGGCAAGAGTCTCAAAACATCTCAATATACATAAATGCTGATCCGGATGGTATCCCTGCTATCATTCTAACGAGATGTTGCCATGCTGGAAAAACTCTTGCGTAAGCTTTTCCATCTATCCTATTTTTCTGGGCACGTTCCGAGTAGTTGGAAAACAGCATTTGTCCAGCAAATTCCAAAAAAAGGTGACTCTTCTTCTCCCTCCACTTATGTTCCGATTGCACTTACATCTCTTCTTCCAAGGTCAAGGTAAACGCTGAAAAGCTATCGGCTCCAAAAGTATCTCAAGGACCGAAAGCTTCTTAATGACTGGCAATACGGCAACAGGTCCACTGAAGATCTGGTGGTTTATCACAGTGGACCACGTTTTTACATCGTTTTGGAGAAAGTAAGATTGTTGCATTTGATATTTCAAAGGCATTTAATAAAGTCTGACATCTTGCTCTTTTTTGCCGAAAATGCGTGATTTCGGTATCGTTGAAACCCTCCTTCGTTGGATTAGAAACTTTCTTTCGAACCGTTCAATATAAGTTGAATTGGACGGCTTCAAGTCTGAAACCCACAATATAAATGCTGGTGTGCCCCAGGGATCCGTTTTGTCTCCGACCCTCTTTCTCATTTGTATGAATGATCTCTTGTCTGCAACTTCTAATCCAATACATTCTTTCACTGACTCACATCTCTCCTACCTATCTTTCCTATAATCTACTACAACGGCAAAATATGATAAGGGGGATAAAAAATCGGGAAGAGTTTGATGCTTCAAAAAGACGAAAATACAATGCTGTCTTGTATCGTTATAGGGAGGGAGATATACACCTATTGCCACTGTCCATGAGTGACACTTACATCAGCTATGAGACCAAACGTCTTGAGATTCTCGATATGTGCATCACTGACCACCTCTTGTGAAACGAGCACATATGTTAAGAAACTTTTCTCCACGTCTGATCTGGCTACTATCTATAAGACTAATATTCGTCCCTAGCTTGAGTACAACTCCCATCTCTGGGCTGGTGCTCTAGATTTATACCTAAGTCTCTTGGATAGTATACCTATCTACAAAAAAACAGCTCTAAGAATGATTGGTGATAGACATATCACTAACTAATGGACTTCGTTGGAACGACAGTCGTTACGTTAAACCCGTGCTTCCAGGAATATCCATAAGTTTCCCCTCGAGCCCAACTTCGTACGAACTCGCAAGTAAAGAAAATTGTTCTTTAGCCGTACCTCGCGAATGTGGAGCTACCTCCCACACTCTGTCTTTCCCAATAATTGCAATATTCAGGAATTCAAGACCAATGCACACGGACACTTACTTTCCAATTACCAATTCCTACCTTCATTCCTAATGAGCTCACTATGTTTCTAACATAATAAGGGTATAAGAACCCCTTAGCTTTTGACAAACGGTTAGAGCATGCGAGCGACCGTTCCCGATGGAAAACTGCCGTGTAACACGTAGAATTTATAAGCGAATTAATTTTCTCGCACAGCACTGTATTTATGAATGATGTTCTCTGTGCGTCCAGGAAAATGCACTCTTTCACCCAAGATAATAGTTTCCTTTAACACTCAGTTGGTGTTCTAGTAATTACTTGTACGGACTGCAGAATACCATACATTAGACTTGCGTTGTATCATCATCATCAAAAGACCCCTGCGGTCGTTCAATCTTTGTAATTTTTGTAAACACATCGCGAACATAAATATAAGTGTTTTCAGCTTACATTTATTATACACAATAGCGGGGTGTCCTCTTCAGTAGTAGTAGTTGTACCCATAGAAAAGTGAAGTTGATAAAATAACCTGCCACAAATACCCATCGCTCAGCTCATCCATTAAACGTTGTAGCTCACCAGTGTAAGCTAAAGATAAGAGTTCTATAGTAGCCACATGTTGGTACATATCTTTTTTGAACAATGGTCCTTCATATCCTTATGCCAAAGGATATGTCTCCCGCACAGGAGTTGCAACAATTCAGCTTTTTTTCTTCTGTGTCATTCATTTTCTTTTGTGTCAGTCACTCATTCATTCATTCAGCATCAGCATTGAAAATGGAATTCCATGTCCTTTGTGTGATATCGCCATGTTATTTGTGATATTTAAAAATTAATTAAATGTGCCAGATACAACAAGGACAATACATACAACATCCCACGTCCGCCCTCGTGTCTTGTGCAATCATCAACATTCATAAGGATATTCGCAGTCACACATGTATACAAAAATCCATTATAATTGCCAGTAGTGAAGTGTGTAGTAGCGATAGACGAGGATCTGTTGGGGAATTCGTGTCAGCGAGACGACCAACGACGACGCTTGAGAATGAGATTCTGGGTCTTCGTTTCCATTTTAAGTTTGTGAGGTTTCCTGAATACGCTTTTTTTCTTAATTGAATTGAAAGTATGAAAGTAGCTTTTATACGGAAGTGTCAAAATTCTTACTCCGACGAATGTTACAGGACCTGTCACAATGTGAATACGCATGTTGTTGCAGTAATAATGGCAAATTAAAGAAGTGTGGAGAGAGAGTTCATAATGGCCCGAAGAGAAAAATTCTTCTCATATTCGAATACGACAAGACATTCCGAAACATAATTGTTCGATGATAAGTTTGGAATTGTGAAGGAGAAAATTATGCTGCTAGCATCAAGACTGACATCAGAGACAATGGGCGTATTATAATATCTGCGGATATTAAAATGTCAGTTTGACATGTCAAACAGGAAATTATCTGGGGCTTTGAGAAATGAGAAATTACATATCAAAAATTTATTTACATACGAGTTGTGCGAATGTGTATATGAATTGACTTGATATGGGCATTGTGATTGACTATATGCGTGGGGTGCACGTTTTCTCTCGAATTTATTGCTGAATATTGATAAATTATTGAAAATTTTTCTTAGATGGATATTAAGCTTTTCTATGATGGCTGTCCAAGTACATACAGAAATGTTTACAACTCTACCAAAGACAAATAAAAAAGTAGAGGAGCATACGAGTTCGGAGTAGAGTGATCCTTCAATTTCCGTAGGTCAGCAGTAGCAGCCGATAACATACGTAAAGACGAAGAAATACGCGGACGGCTTTTCAAAGCCAACAGAACTTGCATTGTTCTTTCAAGGTTCTTACATTGAAACTACTGCTCTATAAGTCTTGCCAGTACTCACTTATAAGGACCCATGATTTAGGTGATTGTCCAAAGGCACTGTAAACGCTTAGCCGCGCTCGAGAGAAAAGTCTAACGGACAATAGTTGGCCCCGTTTAAGAGGAAGGAAGATTCCGGAGACGATATAATCATGAGCTTTATCAAATCTAAAGCAGACGTTATGACATAAATATAGATTCCGGTGGACAGGACAACCAGCTCGTATAAGCGAAGAGGACATGATCAGAAAAGTCGTTTTCGGTACAACTCATGGTAGGAGACAGCGCAGCAGACCAATAAATTTGCGCTGGATGGATGCGAGGGCCCGAAGATTTTTTGTGCAAAGCTGGAAGGCGTCGGCTAACAATCGGAATTCATGGAAGAACTTTCTGAAAGAGTCCCGAACTGCATCCCGCATCGCGGTTGTGGTGCATTGTGCATATAGAGGTAAAAATTCATCAGCCAAGCAAGAGGGCGCAGGGACATTGGTCCCGAAGTCAGAAGTCCCGAAAATGGTTTTCGGAACTAACATAGTGAGTCATAAGTGCCAAATAAGATTTTAGGACTATTAACTCACTATGGTGGGTCAGTAGTCCCAAATTTATTTTGTCTTCTTTGGGACAAAAGTCCCAAATGATAAAAAATATGTTTTATGAGAATAACTTTATTTATTTGTACTCGTCAACATTATGTGGAAGAAAAATGTTCATGGAAAACATAAAACAAAAAACTTTAATTCGTGTACCCACGTAACGTATACCATAACAACTACAAAAAAGTCTTATAAATAAATAGAACCATTTTTATTTACTATTTGTCTACGAAATGGACAGAGCAATTAATTTTTCATAGCTGTTGCCGTTTCCTTTAATTTGGAAAAGCAGCCACCATACATATTGTAATGCATGCTAGTATCTGGAGAGCAGATGCTGCATTTAAATGATTCATTTTAAGCACCTTTTTCACTTTCGTCTGAGGATGATGACGATCCGCAATATTCAAGATCGCTTTGGTTTGATTGGGACCGAAATGAGCTGAAAAAATTTTGCCCAAAAGAGAATCAATTTGGGGTGTGAAAATAAAAAAATTCGCGCGAAGTTTTTTATTTTCACACCCCAAATTGATTCTCTTTTGGGCAAAATTTTTTCAGCTCGCTACGCTCGCTATATAGGAATTTTAGCTGCTACGGTTTTGGTTCAAGCTTCAAATACTTAATCAAAAAAATAAATAAATAGAGTAATGCGACAGCTCTTGACAAGCCAAGGCCTAAGTGGCTTACAGTCATCAACAATTCTCTGAGTGCGTGTGAAGAATTTAGGGGAACTACAATTTACACTTTTTCATGACAGATTGATACTCTTGGAAGTGTTTTCAGTTTTTCGCAGGAGGTATTACCCGTGAAAAATGAAAAAATAAGATGAAACTGGGTGCTTGTAGAACGCCCTACTCTCAACGAACCTTAACATCCCATCAAATTTCAGAAGAACGTTTGCATTGCAAATGTTTCCTTTACGTCACATAGACTTAGATCATGCTGTGTATTTTAACCGTACTGCATAAAAAAACCTTGAAAATATGCAAAACTGTCCACTCAATTTATTGTTTACAAAATATTTAAAAGTAATCGCGAAGGTCAGAACCCCCGAATTTGATTTCTGGACTAATGGCCCACCCTAGTGGGTCAGCAGCCCCAAAATAAAATTCGGCACTTATGACCCACCATAGTGGGTCATTAGTCCCGAAAACTATTTTCGGGACTTATGACTTCGGGACCATATTCCCTGCACCGGTAAAGAGGTGGTGCAACAGCTCTTTAAGAGCCAAAGGAACACATCAACAATCGACTGTATGTGTGAAGTGAATGCGAATTAAATGATTCCGAAACATTACTTTTGATATTCCAAGACTCTCTTATTTTGTTAGGAAATAAATTAAAGCAAATTTCTTTAAACCATGAACAGCTTTAACGCTCCGTTACAGTCCTGCAAAAACCTATCAAAAAATGACTACAGTGGCTTAATGCTTGAGAGATCAACGATAGGCCAAACATTCACATTATGGTATTCAATTTTTTATGGTTCTTGGAAATTCAAGTCCAATCCGAAAATCTTTTAATCGTCTTCATCTTTTATTCGTCTCAACTCGATTTTTAAAAATATCTGATCCGCAGAAAATTATGTTAGGAAATACGCAGGGTAGTGTACAGTTGCCAAAGTTCCCCGCAAAAAAAAACTTATCACAGCTGCCCCGTTCAAAAAAACCAGAAAGACCTAAGCTTCACTAAAAAGTCCAAGCAACTGTTAATATCAGAACACTTGGTTTCGACGATCAGAGGTCCTTGCCTTTGGTAGATTTCAGTGCCTCAGGCTTAAGTCATACACGGACTGGGAAAGTGTATAAGAAGATAAGTAAGAAAGTGAAAGAAAGTAGATTTGAAGAGAATTTGAGAGATTGTTATGACTCATTACAAACCTCGCCATACACTTATTTTTCACGAACACATCATGTGACTTATAAAGTCACATCAAGTTTCCGATCGATCACCGTCCAGTAAACATCAGTGGCCGTCCTCAGTCAAAAAAACATCAGTCTCCGCCAAGTCACCGACCAGTAGGTACACATCTTAAAAAAAGGAAATAAATACCAGTAACAAACCAGTTGCCACCCGAATCGAAACAGAAACAAAACAGACTCCAGCTAACATTGACATCTGCCAACCTTCCGCCGACCAGCTTACAACACAGTCGGACAGCCTATAAATAGTCAGCTTCCAGCCCTAGTAAAATCAATTAATTCCAGGAACTCATAGTGAGCAGACGTGTCTTCTAGAGTGGTAAGTATAAAACCAGACTAACCGGACGTAGAATTCTCCCCACCAGTGGTAAGAGGTCTTGTCAATCATACTAACTTCGTAACCAAAATTCGTTCTGTTGATTGACCGGATTCGTCTGTGATTAACCAGATTCTGTGATTTACCGGACTCGTCCGTGATTTATCGAATTTGTCTGTGGCTTACCGCATTTGTCTGTGGTTTAATGCTAGCCAGACATAGACCCCCCCCCCCCCCTGAGTGGTAAGGGGTCGCGTCACACATAATCCAAAACCGTTAATTGTTCAATTCGTTATTACCTGCAGACACACGGCTCCACCCATTTTTACGACCAAGATTTTCAATGCAGGATATAACCAAATCCGACTTATTTAGCAGAAGTCAGAAGGGAGCTTCAGAAAGACTAGAACCCCGAAATTTACCAGCTATAGTCTTAGTCGGGCCTCAATCAACAACTGTCTCCAGCAAGATCGATAGAGCACTTTACTTCTCAATTACCTTCTTAGTCAACAGAAAGTTCTCGATGTATGGAGGGTCTGGGCACTTCCATACCTGCAACCTTAACAGGTTTGGAATTCTAGGCCTCAAAATCTGAAGTTTTTATGACATATTCGAACTCAGAAAGCTTGATATCGCAACACTCTAGGTTTGTAGGCGAGTAGTTTGGGGAATTCCTTGGTCTCCAGGTCTTATGGGGTATTGGGTGCAAAAATAACATACCTCCAGTTTTAAAGAAACGACACCCCTGTTCCTTAGTAGTAAATAGATGTCGGACGTAAGAAGTTTTCTTTTTTCTTTTTTTCAATTTTTATTCAATGCATATTCTATGTACAGTTTCAATAAGTTACTTAAAGTATATATATATATATTAATAATAGAAATGATCGAATAATAGGAACATTCTGTAATTTTATAGAAAACTAGTGATGAATGAACCATGTTTAATATATTTAACACATACATGAAGTTAGTAGTTGGGGTACAAATGTAACTTCCATAACATAGTAAAAGTTAAAAAAAAAAAGTAGAAAATGATAATAAAGAAACAATCAATAGCTTCTAAGCTAAGAGGAAAAATGAAATTTAAAGCAAAATGTATACAAACAAAGTAGATGATTTTTCAAACTAATATTGAAAAGAGATTTTTGACCATCGAACTATTCAATTCAAAAAGCCATTTTTTAATCATTATTAAAAATACATGAAGAGAATTCTGTCTTCTTATATCATATGGTAATTGATTAAAAAGTTTAGGTGCTGATGCAGTAAAAAAAATTTGAAAATTGGGTTTTGTTAGAAGCTGGGACGCTCATCAAAATTTGAGAGTCAACCCTTAGACCATATGTATTTGAATTTCGTAATGTTTGACTGTATCCGCTTCTCATGAAAAAAACTTTGAGAACTTTAAAAATGTATAAGTGTTTTAACGGCAAAATAGAACGTTCTTGAAATAAAGGCCAACTGCTTGTTAGTCTTGTTTTCTTGCATATGATTCGGACAATATGCTTCTGGGCTGAAATAATTGGGTTAAGTGTGTTTTGGTAAGCACTGCCCCAACTTGTTATACCATACTGAAGTTTTGAATGAACTAAACCGAAGTATATCATTGTCAAAAGGTTTTTTGAGCATGTACGTTTTAATAAAAACATTTTACGAGTCAAGGACAACATATATTTTTTAAGATCTGCTGTATGAGGTTTCCAATTTAAGTTTTGATCAATCAATACTCCTAAATATTTATAAATTTGCACAAACTCAATATTAAAGCAACCGTTGGAACATACAATATCTTGAAAAAAGTTGGGTCTACCACAGGAATGAGTACTAAGACTAATTTTGTTACATGTTGCGGAGTGAAACATAACGTTGCAATCAATAATAGTTGGTGTTGGTTTAAGATTGAATGACATAATTTTAGTTTTTTCACTCATTATGAGCTCATGTCTAGCAAACCATTGTCTTAAGATCTAAAGATCGTGTTGTAACTGGGACATCGATTCCAATAAACAATTACTTGTATATACCAGAGCCATATCATCAGCGAACGCAGTTATATTGCTTTTAAATGATTGGTTAAAGATAGAGTTCGCATATACCAAGAATAAGACCGGGCCCAAAACAGAACCCTGAGGTACACCTGTAACTATCTCTAACGAGTCGCTATATACTCCATTAATCTTAACTCTTTGGTATCTACCCATTAAATATGAAGTAAACCAGTCATACATTTTACCTCTAAAACCAGCTTTATAAAGTTTGTCCAATAGTAGTCGATGATTAACCATGTCAAATGCTTTAGTCATGTCAATGAACAATGCTAAAACACACTTCTTGCTGTTAAAACCTTCACTTACTTCACTACAGACTTTTAATATAGCATTCTCAGTACATTTGCCTTCGCGAAAACCAAATTGATCATTGCTAAAAAACTCATTTTTATTTAGAAACGACAACATTCGATCCTTCACAAGTTTTTCTAAGAGCTTTGAAAACGTTGGTAATAACGAAATAGGCCTATAGTTGCTCATGACACTGCGATTACCTTTTTTAAATAATGGAATAACTTCCGCTTTTTTCAATGACGACGGAAAAATGCCAGTACTCAAACTTTTATTAAATAAATAGCATAGAACATCAACAACATAAAAAGAAATTTGCTTGAGAAGACAATTTGTTATACCATCTGAAGTACTTGAGGATTTATTATATAGAGCCATAATTTTTTTGTAAATTTCAAGAGATGTGAATGGAGCAAAGACGAAACTATTACTTTGAAATTGGTCTTCCTTCAAATCAGAATAAAGATTGCAGTGACAACTATTTTGAATAGGACACGGTTTCAAGTTTGAGGCTATAGAAACAAAGTAATTGTTGAAGTTACCTGCAATGTCGATTGGATTACAAATAATTGTATTGTCAACTTCAATTTTTTGTATGGAATCAATGCCTGATTTCTTATCCAGAATACAATCTACAATTTTCCACTCTTCTTTTATATTGCCTCTACAACTTTCAAGTTTGTTAGAATAAAAACTATCTTTGCTACATTCTACTTGGTTTTTAACTCTTTCACTGAGCTTTCCATAGTATTTTTTTAGACGGTTATTACTGGGATGACGTTTACACTTTTTCCAAATTGCATTTTTCTTTTTTATTAAAAGAATCAGATTATCGTTCATCCAAGGCCTGATGCGTTTCAATTTCATATTGGAAGAACAAGGTGACGATGATTCTGAAATATGTGTTGTTAAATAGTTTATAAAAATGTCATATGCATTTGAAGGATCAGTTTGACTATACACTTCTTCCCAGAATTCGTACTTTAACTTTTCTATGAGGGTTGGATAATGAATTTTCTGTTTTGGTGGAATTGGAATGCGTCTTTCTACATTTTCTCGAATTAAATGCTTCATATGTAAGCTTAACAGACAATGATCTGTGATCTTGTAATCCAGGACCTCACCTAGTAAATTATCAGCCCAATTCGGTTTTAATCTGACAAATATGTGATCAATGCATGTTTGAGAATTTTCAGTAATACGTGTTGGTTCATTGACAATTGATTTTAACCCCAACGAAGACATTAGCAATAGGTAATTGTCCGAATCTGTATTATTTTTGAGAATATCAATGTTTATATCTCCTAAGACAATCAAATTATTTGTTTTGATACTATTCAAAAGATCACCAATCTGATCCAAAAATATTCCCAAGCCTGTTTCATGTAAACGGTACACACATATGAAAGTAAACTTATCATTGTTAAACAAACATTCAATTTTTATTACATCGGCACTGCTTAGATTAAAACAAAAAACTTCACATTGATGACATTCTTTTACAAATACTGCAACACCACCTGCACTATAAGAGTTATTACAATTTCCATATAATTCATATCCAGGAATGTTATAATCTGAAAGTTCAAGGTCCTACAACCAAATCTCTGTTAAAAAGATAAAATCCGCTACAAAATTTAAGGCTTCAAAATGTGATAAAAAAGAATCAAAATTTTTCCTCATACTACGAATATTTTGATGAATTATTGAAGGTGATAAGTTTACAATACTGCTTACATTATAATTTTTTGCATTAATTGATAATTTTGTACTCATTTTTAAAAAAATTAGTTATAAATTAATTAAGTCTTCAGAGCAATTCACTCTGGCAACCCTGTCACCTTCACTTTTGCGCAAAAAAATTATATTGTCTCTCATCCATAAAAACTTATATTTTTTTGTCACCTTCACCTTCTTCGCTGCATTGAACAGTTCACGTGTATAAGATGTCATGCTATTGTTTATGTAGATATTAGTTCCATCATACTCATCGCCAAATATTTTTGTTGTTAAAGCTGCTCTCCTTTGTTGTTTCATTTTCATGATAACCTGTTTGGTATCGCGACGGGTCAGTTTGACAACTAATATATTAGACGTTGATGACGCTTTTGAGTTGACAGAAACTCCGTTGCTCTTTTTTATTTTTTTCGCATAGCAATAATCAATGTCACTCTCTTCAATTTGTACGCCCACACCTTCTCGCACGACTTGTAATGCAAGTTGAGAGGCACTTTTGTTGTCAATATTTGGAACATTATATAATTCTATTGTGTTGGAGAGGTTGGATTGTTCTAACACATTGACTTTGCTTCTAAGTTCATTTAATTGTAACTTTAGATCACTATTTTCAGATTGGAGACTGCTTAATACAGCCATAAAATTTTGATTTACTTTCTTTAGTTCAACAAGTTCATTATATATCTGTTCATTTGAAATTTCACAGTGTGTATTTGGTTCTTTATTAATCATGAGATTGGGGTCTGTTTCATGGGTTGGTGCGGGAGTGAGAGGAGTTTCCGAGAAAGAAGATCTTCGACGTGTATTGCATTGCGAGCATCTCCACGGTGCTTTGTCTTTTTTTAAATACTCAATGTCAGCTGGGAGCAATTTTACACATGTACCATGGAAATGATTCTTGCAATCGCAGCAATTTATTTTGTCTTCACAGTTTCTTTGCACTTTTTCACCGCAGATGCAACTCATGATAATATTATAGATAACCTGATTAATTGAATATTGAATCAAACAAGTATAGAACTAATAGACACTATGCGCTTGATACGTGCGTACCCCACAACACTTCAAACACTGAATGGATCATGGTGACAGGTTCAGTTTTCGACCACTCAACGGCAGACAAAAGTATAAGGAGAGCACATTGTCGCATACAAATTTGCACCTGAGGACTTACTCATAGCTTGCCTGATACCCTATGTGGCCCCGTTGTTTGTACAAGTGGCACAGAAGAATATGCTAGTCTAAAACTTCATTTTAATAACATACAAACAATAAAAAAAAACTGGACAAGTGCGAGATAAACTCGCTCGAGGAGGGTTCCGTACTATATTATCCGACCCTATTTTTTTTTCTATTGGTCTTTTTTGACGTTTCTTCTTCTACCTCCAATGGGACGGGTTGTGATGTAGTATGTGTCATTCTTCGGACGATTCTGTTTTCAAAACAGAAGAGTTCTGCCCTTCTCAGAAGCATTCCGTCTGTCAAAGTCAGTCCAATGGAATGGTTTCAGAAGACTTCTGGACTCTTCGGAATGCTTCTGGACGACCAATGGAAAACGACATAAGATATGAAATCAAACATTTTCTTTGCCAATAATTTGAATAGTCTTTCTAACTATTTCCTTCAATGACTTCGAAACTGTGTATCTTAAAAATCTGGTAGCAACATTTACGGTTCTCTTGTACTCTAGAAATCGTGTACCAAATTTCATTGCAATCGGCCTAGCAGATTCGAAGAAATCGCTTGTGAAAGACGAATGAACAGAAAACGAGGTGATGTTATAGGGGTTTCGTTTACACTTTGTGTACGGAACCCTAAAAACAATCGAACTCCAAATTCAGGGAATAAGAGCAAAATTGCTGCTCATCTCTTTCAAATTCTCAATTTTCCCCCACATTTTTTATTCCTGCTTTAAAAATCAAGCGAAGTAGCAGATGCTTTCCCTGCATACATAAGTTCATCGTCCACTTCTGAAGAATTTGCACACTTACCTACTGCTTCTTTTAAGTTTGCTTCGCTTCCTCACTCAATTCAATTTCCTAATAGCACTGTTCTATCGCCCTCTCAAAACTGTGTACACTTCTTCAAGGAAAACAAATTTCACCCATTTATTGCAACAACCACTCAATCCATCCTCCCCTTGATCGTAACCACAAGAATAACAATAATTGTAGTCAGCAAATTCACCAGATGGCGAGAACTATTCGATTCCTCTCGAAGTGTAACGTGTAAGGGTCCTTCGTTCCGCACCAGATCGAATACCCAATACTAGTTCACCTAGTTTCTTCTCGCAATTCTATGCAATAATAATAATCTTTCATCTGTGGCAATCTTCTGCTCGCATTCGCATTTTCGCATCCGTTGATTTCCGTTCTGGTTCCCCAACTATAAACTATACTGACACTTCCCATTTTTTTGTTTGCATCTAGCTGTTGTTCGAAGTGTTTTCCAGCGGTGGGGAAATATTCGCACCAAAACGCTTGAGATATGGCGTAGACAAGTGAGTGAAGCCGACATCCCGATCCCGATTCTGATGCATAGCTTTATTTTATTCACATTACACACTTGAATTGCAAATCAGAAAATGGAGCATAAAACATCGCAAAGGACACACACGTCCTTCTCCTGACGAATACATTTTATGTGTTCTTAGATAAACGTATACAATTCTACACACCTTCATTCGCTCCCAAATCAATTCCTTCTAACGCATCGTGTGGTTGGGTCATGGGTGGGGGAATACGATATTTGTCTTTAGACTTTTCTATCCATCCTTCGCTTTCATTGTGCCAGTAGGGTGGTCGTGGTGGTGGGTCCTTTTTATTCTTTCTTTATCCTTGAATAAACAATATGAAGAATGGCCTTTTAACGCGATTTGGAGAGTTCTTTCTCTTCACGAAGCTATAAGTGAAATCACTGTTAATAATATCCATATGGATGTGTGCTCTGTTGTGTTCTATTGTGTGGTGAGGGCATGAGTAATTATGGAGCGAAATAACGACTTTCTGTGTCCTGGTTGTGGAAGTTATCTTAGGCTATTGGAGGACTCGCTTTAGCTAGTGATTAACTGGCAATGCACTTAGCAGATAAGCAGTGAATAAGAAAATTCAATGAATTAGTTTAATTCGAATCCTGGCGGGCGAGATGCGGTATATGGTTTTGTCCTCCACTGAGTGGGCAGGATAATTTTTATTTTCCGAGAAAGAAAATTGTTTAAGAATGAAGTTGGAGTAAATTAAATATTAGCTCCATTGATTACTTCCAGGGCCATGAATACAAAAGGATATTCATGGCGTAAAAGTTTCTTTTAAGGTTTAAGCAAAGTATGGAGTTGACATTTTGCGAATTAAAGTTTTTATCACTATTTAACGTAGTACTGTACCTACTCGTCTATTTGGAGATGCTCCAGGTAACAGAGCCTTATCTTACATTAATCGAATTTCATGCGAATCCTCAACGTCCCACAGACGTTTTCACAGTAAACCCGAAGACTGGTAAAAAAGTGAATGATCGCTCAATTGTCATTATAGAAGGTTTAAGTCTGAATCCGACTCTTGTGCTTTCTTTTCATCTCCTATGGACGCTGCACTTTGTGAAAACATCCAAGATTTTGAACTAAAAGCCTTCCAGGCCACTCTCAATTCTTCACATGAACCCGGAAGTTATCTTGATAAGTGTATGCCACTTAGGTCTTGAATCTTCGTAGATGTCGCAACACCGAGCGGTGACGTTAAGTAAAACTAAGATCAACCACTTTTTTCATCGATCTTAGAAGACGTCAGGGCAGACTGATGGAGCTTGCAGCCAATTGTTAAATCTTTTTTTCTTATCCTTGTCTTAAACTTGCACAGCTTTGAAATTACTGGGATAAACTCACTCGAATCGGCAAGGTTGACGGCAATCGGTTGCTTTCTTTCCAAATTCCCATCAGTCGTCGAATTGTTCGATACACAGATCTCGTCTACGCTGGCTAGATATTCGAGCCTGACGTAGTTGCGTGTGAGTACGTTGTCGTTGGCAAACTTCTGAATCTGTTGAGCAACTCCTGAGGATGGTGATGTCATGTCGGTAGAACGGGCTTAATGTTCATTGCGCGTCTGGGGTAAATTTGAGGGTGCGACTGCATTTAATTGACTCAATTCGACAATGTCGGCGAAGAGGGTATTTAAATTTGCAGCCACTTTTACGATGACAACGATTGCATGTACGGATTGTGGCAAGCAGGAAGCCTATAGGTGGGCAATAGTTGAAGTTGGAGGAGCACGAATTCTAAGTAGTGCGGTGCTTCAATTACCTTGGATCAGTAGAAGCAGCCGATAACAATATAGAAGAAGAAATACGTGGCTGACTACTCAAAGCCAACAAAACCTACTTTAGTCTTTCAAGAGTACTTAAATCCAAAAATCTTACCATTGCTATTGAACAAGACGATTGTTTTACCAATACTCACTCACGGATCCTAGACTTGGGTGCTTAGCCAAAGGTATTCTGAACTCCTAGCCGGTTCGAGAGAAAGGTCTTTCAGAAAATAGTTTGCCCCGTTTGTGTGGAAGGATGATCCTGGAAACGATATAACCACGAGCTACAAGCTTGACACTTGACAGACTCCAGTGGGCTGGACATCTAGCTCGACTGAGCGAAGAAGAACCGGCCCGGAAAGTTCCTTGCGACACAATATATGGGATAAGACAGTGCGGCAGACAAAATTTGCGCTGAAAAAATGGCATAAACCAGGACGCCCAAAGCGATGGGGTGCGTAACTCAATGGCGACGGCCAACAATCGGGAGACATGGAAAACTTGCTGAAGGAGTCCCAAACTGGATCCCGGCTTCGCTTGGAAATCGCTTACCGGCTTTGACCATTTCGTATTAAAGTTGGTTTGCTTTTTTTCCGAGAGGCATCATCACGTCGGGGTATCACTTGAGTTCTTGACTGTTAATTTACAAGCATGGTGCGAAATACAAATATTAATTAATCTTTATTGACTTTAATTTTCTTTATAATATTTGAATTTAACAAGTCCGCGCGACTTTGTCGATGTGCGCGTGGAGAGAACTTAAAGCGTAATGTTCTGCCTTCGGTCTGCAGCGTTGCCAGAATCGTCCGCCACAGATATAAAGTACCTGAAATGACTTGTATTATCTTAGACAGGACGCACGAATTAATAACGGTTGCTGTAGTTGTAAAACAAAACTAGAGCCTTAACCAGATTCGTCCGTTGATTGCCCGGAATCTTCCGTTGCTTGCTCGTAACCGTTCGTAGATCGTTAGCTCAATTGCCTCTGGGATAGCCCTTTAACTGCGCTTAGAAACATATTGAAAAAAGTAATGCTCTAACTCGATCTTTTTTAAAAGTAAACCTTTCTGCAACACAATAATCGCCACGTAATAGTGTGGCCTTAGGCCAGGCAGAACAACGATAGACCAAATATTCACACTGAACAGATCCTGGAAAAGACCAACGAATTTCAAGTCGAAACCCACCTTCTGTTCATCGACTTTAAAGCTGCTTATGATAGCATCCACCGCCAAGAACTTATGATGGCGATGTGTGAACTTGGGATCCCGAACAAACTGATCCAGCTGTGCCAAATGACGCTAAACAATACGCAGTGCAGTGTGCAAATGGGTAACAGCTTAGAGAAGGAGATGCGTTGTCAAGTACCTTCTTCAACATAGTCCTGGAGCAGATAGTGCCCAAGGCAGGTGTGAGCACAGAAAACACTATCTTCAACAAGTCCACCCAGCTCCTAGGCTATGCAGACGACATAGACATCATCTGTAGATCCAAGAGAGCTGTGCTTGAGGCCTTCACAGCGATTGAAGAACAGGTCTTGAAGTAAATGAGGACAAAACAAAGTACATGCTATCAACAAACAAAGCAACATCTGTCCACCGCCTAGGACAAAACGTCACTGTTGGTAGCAGCAATTTCGAGGTTGTTAAGGAGTTCACCTACCTTGCAACAAACATCAATCCCACAAACGCCACCTTAGTGGAGATCCGAAGAAGAATTACCCTAGCGAACCGCTGCTGCTCGGTTTGGCCAAACAACTGGGTTCAAAACTCCTGACTCGAAGTGTCTGCTATACAAAACTTTGATTTTACCAGTCCTACTCTACGGCCGGCGGCGGCGCCGAGTGCTGGACGATAAGTATAAAAAAGGGGAATTGATACTGGTCACTTTCGAAAGAAAAATTCTTCGACGGATTTACGATCCCGCATGCGACGATGGCGAATGGAGAAGAAGGTTCAACCGAGAACTTTATGAGCTGTACCAAGATGTGGATGTAGTCCAGAAGGCTAAGAAAAGACGACTAAATTGGTTCGGCCACATCGAGCGAATGGACGACAACGCTCATCCCAGCCCCCAGGTTCGAGACGACAAGGAGGACCGAATCTACGGTACAAGGACCAAGTGACTGCGGATGCCAGAGCGCTTGGTTTCGGTGGTGCATGCGAGGGACCGTTCACGATGGAAGGGTGCAGTATCTCAGGCTGAGATCCTTCATGGATTGTGAGCCGGATAAGCCAAGCCAATTAATTAAAATTATTACAAAGCGGAACCGTCAGTTTAGTGTATAAAATTGACTGCGAGAATAAAATTTTCTGGTATACTCATAAATAGTAACCCCAGCTTGACCGTCGAGGTAAAATCAGCCTTCGATAAAAGCACCCTAGAACACATCACAACCAAATTCAAACATGATAGCAACTCATCTTCTCATCGTGTATCATTAGGTGAGAAGACTATTTTCTTAATTTTTTTTATTCTAAATTTGACGTACCGACAAAAACTTTCAAACCAATAAACCCTGAAACTTATTGATGTTGTTTCATTCCTAATTTTACTGCAAGTCATTTTTGCAACCCATAAAAAACTTTTGTTTATCAATCTCGAAGTACTGTAAACACCTTAATATTTGCCTTTTATTAGATCCTTTGGTTCACATGAACGAATTTCTCCTAATGTAACTGCGGAGGCAGTTTTGGTACTTACGATTCCCAACCTCGTTATGACGTAATTAGTTAAGAAAATGCCTTCCTATCAGAATGATCAAAGAACATATAAATTCTCAGGAAGCCATTACCACAGCCTTGATAGAGCCTTTATTAACTCGAACCGTCCAGCTGTCAATAATTACTTGCAATCAGTATTTCTCGAGACAAGAACATCAAAATAGACTTTCTTTTATTCCAATGAAATTCTTCCCTTGCTCTCATGAAAATCGTTGAGTCAGAGTCGGGTCTAATTTGAGAAACTTGAAATACGATTAGGTACAGTCATGGCCACTGACCTTTCAGGTTATGCAGCCGCAAGTGTAATTTAAGATTTCAGAGAAATTTTAATACTCTGGGATTGTTCTTCCCATTCTATGGTCCGTTCTCGGGTCATATCTTCGGTCGTCCTTCTGCTTTGAGGTGAAAGCTTTTTAACTGCTTCTAATTGAATTTGAGTGTGAGAGCTGGGTTAGAAGATGGCAGTCGTCTCCCATCCATCATTCATGATGTCAGTTCCTTGAACCACCAAAAATTCAGATAGAAAGTCATAACGAAATTAACCCAAAGGATATTCGGAACCAAACCAACGACTGCCACGACAACGGCTAAGGACGACCTTGGGGCACATTTTCGAATAGATTGCTTCTTTAATAATAATAATTCGTTGAGTTGTCCTTTCATCATTTTCATTCGTCGTCGTCGTCATGGTCTTGCTCATCAGGCTCAGTGGTCCTTGTAAATCTTTTTATTCAACATCTTTCATCAAAGGTAAGTTACTGCCTTGCAACAGAGAATTTAAATAAAGAACAACACTTTTCTTGTCCTTTTTTCGTCCGTCATCTTCATCATATTATTTGAGGAGAAGAAAAATAAAGGCCCTGGATCCTAAGCCAGGTATTTTTAATTAGACAGACAGATTAAACAAATTTACAAGAAGGAATGAGTTCTTAGTTATCCTTTTTAAGGTACTGTTTCCATGGCCACATCCAGGATGAGAATCAAAACGAGAGTAAGACCAGGGAGTTTGGTATATTATATT
Organism: Sphaerophoria taeniata; assembly: GCA_943590905.1. NCBI lineage: Eukaryota > Metazoa > Arthropoda > Insecta > Diptera > Syrphidae > Sphaerophoria > Sphaerophoria taeniata. The sequence goes on along the minus strand of OX016540.1, from coordinate 217,980,224 downwards.
CCATCAACCTCGAAAGGTTCTTGTTGACGAAAAGTTCATCAAATTAACTTAAATTTATTTTGTTTAAAAAGGTCAGAGGCCAAACCAAGCGAATGAAAGAAAGACTCCGGATGATTTGATACACAAACTTTTGGCAAGGATTTGAGTTTGTTTTCGTTTTTGTTGGTTTCGGTAGTCAGGAAAAATATTACGAACGAATATGGGGTGAACTTTTGAGTGTGGATGGGAGATGGGACGACATTGGTAGGTAAAACAGTGAGGAGAGTATCGTTACCAAATTTGAGCGGATTATGTGTAAAATGAAATTTATAAGTTCCCCGGAAGAAACAGTGTTTGGTTCCCCGGGGACGTTCTTGAAAATGAACCAATTCTGCGGGTAACGATAATTAGAGTTTTGACTTGTTACAAAGTATTGTTTATCTTAAAAGGTTGTTTTTAATTGATTTTAAAATTATTTAGGAACGTTATTAGCTTCACTTAACGATTTAGACAATAAATAGGAAGGTGACTTGTTTTAATTAATGAATAATTGTTAAGAAATGTGTAAGTGCATTTCCAAGAAAGAAGTTGAAACAGAGACCAACTGTTAAGACGACCATGAGATACTCAGGGTCACTGCTTTGAACATGGCAATACCAGCGAAGTCTGTCGTGTTCTATTTCTTGTTAGATGGAATGTTTACCTACTATGAAGGCTTTTGGTACACCTGCTGTCATTCAGAGCATTTTCGTCTCACTGACACTGACAGCCTAGTTATAAGCTTGGAGACAAAAATTATGAGCTACTTCAAGGGCCCATCACCATCAGCTTTTCCTCTTTGAGAGTATTCATATTCGACTACCTAACTAACTTCTTACTTCAACTGTAATGTTGGATACTATGGTAAAGTTTGGTGAAGCTATTGGAGTCTTGAAAACTGTTAATTTAAAGGTCCGTTATACAATAATATCGCCCTAAGCTTCATGATTCCACTTCTATGTCCCTTTTCTTATGTTACTGGAAAAGTAACATTCCTAAAATAATATTTATCTATACGAAATTGCAGTTTATTAATACAATTCGAACTCACTCCCTGTGGAAAATATTATAAAAGTATTAAAAGAAAATGTACGAAAGTAGTACTAAAATCGCCTATTACTTCTACAAATTGATATTTTCTTATAATAATTGATACATTTTGATTTTAAGGCCGCGTATGACAGCATCTACAGAGACGAACTGTATAAAGCTATGTCTAGCTTTGGCATCCCTGTCAAGCTCGTTCGCTTGTGAAAAATGACGATGGAGAACTCACGCTGCTCTATCAAGGTTGGCAATGAGCTTACGGAATCATTCGACGTCAAAAAAGGATTCAGACAAGGCGATGCACTGTCGTGCACATCGTTCTTGAGAAGATAGTCCAAAACTCCACCGTCAACACCAGAGGCACTATCTTCTATAAATCTGTTCAACTTCTCGCGTACGCCGACGATATTGAAATAATGGGAAGAACACAGCGTGATGTCAATGGCGCCTTTGTGAGGATTGAGACAGAAGCGGCAAAAATGGGTTTAGCGGTAAATGAGGGAAAAACGAAGTACATGCTGTCTTCGAGTAAGGACACCCAACATCGACGGCTCGGACAGAACGTCACAATAGACGCATACAACTTCGAGGTAGTTAAGGAGTTTGTCTACCTAGGCTCCGCTATCAACACGGACAATAACACCAGCGCTGAGATAAGACGAAGAATTACTCTTGCTAATCGCTGTTTCTTTGGGCTAAGAAAGCAACTGAGTGGAAAAGCCCTCTCTCGAGCAACTAAGGTTAAACTGTACAACACCCTCATCATCCCTGTCCTGCTGTATGGTGCAGAAGCATGGACCCTAACAAAATCGGATGAATGTGCCTTAGGCTGTTTCGAGAGGAAAATTCTTCAGGTCATCTTTGGCCCCGTGTGCATTGATGGGGAATGGAGAAGGAGATACAACAGCGAACTTTACGGGTTGTACAACGACGTGAACTTAGCCAGAAGGGTCAAGGTCCAGAGACTCAGATGGCTCGGTCATTTAGAGCGCATGGACACCAATGCTCCGGCCCGGAAAGTCTTCGACACTATTCCCGAGGGACGCAGAAGGAGAGGAAGACCGCGACTCAGGTGGCGCACACAAGTGAAAGAGGACCTCATTCAACTTGGAGTGCAAAACTGGAGACAGCTAGCTAGGGACCGAGCTGGCTGGCGGAGACTGTTGATTGAGGCCCAAGTCCACAACGGACTGTAGCGCCACCTTAAGTAAGTAAGTAATTGATACATTAGTATCAGTTTAGTACTATTGATCAAATTCAGCCTGAAACAGTCCGACAATTTCATAATCGAAGCTTCCTCCACCAGCTTCAGCAGATCTTCAAGATATTTCGTAAGCTTCGGCCAATCGTTAACGCCACCAAAGACATTGTACCTGCCAATCCATGCAACCAAACGTAACATACCTGCCAATCTGTGCCACCAGGGCCATTATATCTGCTGATCCTTGCCATGACGGTCATTGTACCTTCCAACTTGTCGGTCATTGTCCTTGAATACCACACCCACACTGAACCTATTTTGTCCAAGAACCAGTCGAAATCTTACCGGAAAAGGAATCATAGGTCGTCTTCTAGGGATAGCCCAAAACTGATCTTATTATTATTATTATTATTATTATTATTATTATTATTATTATCATCTTTATTTTTTCATATAAGATATTTAACAAAATTATTTGAAAGATATACATGCATGGCTTATAAGCCGTCTGCCGAAAATACATAATTACATGAATTAAATAAATACAATAAGGGAAATGACAATTTATTAAATTACATAAGTACAATTAAAAGTTAAGTCGAGAACGGAAAAGGTAAAATACAAAAGAAACAAAAACAAAAGGGGTTAAAGTGTTTCGATACACGAAATGGGCTTTTAATTTAGCTAAAACAAAAAATTATGATTAGACCGCATGTATTAAAAATTAATGTACATGTTTCTATACGTTAGGGCCTCTGAAACAAATCGAATAAGAGCTTTCCAACCACTTTCTCCATTTAAAATTGCAAAACATTCTTCAATTGTAAAAAAGCTTTTGTTAAAATGTAATCTTCGGATTTCTTGTATGATTGGGCAAAAAGCTAAGAAGTGAGAAATATTTTCAACCTGATTGAGGTTGCATAGAGAACAATTCGCATTCAAATCATTTCTATGAGGTCTATACTCAAGCATTTCAACGCGCATTTTAAAGACTACGCTTATCTCATCGACAGAGAGATCGTTTCTAAAATAGTTGTTATACCCCAAGCATAGGTTGAGTTTAGAGTAAACTGTTCTTGTAACAGACTCTCTTGCCCGGGTTAGTGATTTCTGATACATAGTTTCGTCTATAATGCAAATAAGGTCATACAATTCGTTTCTCAGTTCTTCTAAGTCATCAGTACATAGTGACAACGGATAGTTATATTCTGATGCCAAATCATACCAGTTTTTAAAAGGAGGGTATCTTCCCCGTAGAGCTGTCAACATAATCTTTTTTTGAATATTGTTGTTAGGTCTCCGCAAGACTTTAACAATATAGTCAGCATTAGCCTTAAGGTTTTTTAAATAGATTGGAGGTAGGCCAGATTCAATGTAAATAGCGTAATTTGGTGTATTGGAGGGGAGTTTGAAAACGCGTTTAAAAAAGTATCGCTGGACCAATTCAATTGCTTCTAATTCCTTGTATCCATAAACTTCATTTGCATATAAGAGAGAGCTTTTGATAGTTGCCTCAAATACCTTAAATTTAGTTGCCGCATCTATGGAGTTGTTTTTGAAGAAGTTAGACCACATACAATTAATAGCTGCTTTTGCTACTTTCGTTTTGTCTTTTAAATGAGCATCGAGATTTAAGTTGTATGTCATAGTAAATCCTAAGTATTTGAAATCAGTCACTACTTCTATGTTTGAGCCGTCAAGGTGCCAGTTGCGATCAGTCCTGTTACTACGATTTTGGGGTCTAAAAACCATTATCTTTGACTTCGAGGTATTAATTTTAAGGTCCCAAGTGTCGCAATATTGTTTCAGTTTATTAATTTGGAGCTGCAAAGTCTCAGCATTGGCGGTTAGAATTACTAGGTCATCTGCATATAAAAGTACTTTGATAAGAACATCTCCAAACATAACACCGCCTGGAATTTTGTCTTCTATATCATTAATGAAGAGAGAGAAAATCGTAGGACTTAAAATACAACCCTGTGGAACTCCCGTTTCAGATTTGAATTTGTTTGATGTTCTTCCGCCAATTTTAACTACCGAACTTGTATTTGACAGTAGTTTTTCATATATGCTTATAAACTTTGTAGACAAGCCGAAAACTGATCTTATTAAAAGAAATTGTACTTATTTATTTATGAGCTTTTATTATTGTTATCTTAAGGTGTATTGTTAAATAACGAACACATTATTAGGGTTTACAATGTCGGTTGGCTAACCATGGGGTTGATCAACTTGTTGTTTCCCCTGGCAAGCGTAGAGAGTACGCCGAAACCGTGACAAATCGTTTCTTCATTTCGTTCTCAACTTAAGAATGTCGAATTAGAAGTGAATCCAATTGACGTCAACTCCCGTCGTACTTTCTGTAAATGGGCGGTGTTTAAACGTGAAAATTTGTTCTGGTTCAATAAACACGTTACCAAACGAAATTAAGAAGTAAGGACAACTTAACGTGTTGTTCTTAACTGCCAACCATCCTTAGACGATTGAACATCGATAAGTCCCCGACTGACTACATTCAATGAAACGTCCGTCTTTTGCAACCAATAATCACCATCAGTTGTCTTCCGATCAGCAAACCCAGCAATATAATGAAATACTGCCTTCAAAATCAAAGATATCAACACTCGGACAGGGCACACGTGGGCTTATGAAACAGATCGAGCTTCCTATCTCACCCGTCTTGTTAAAAATACTAGCCAAATTTGTCGTTTGAATGCTAGGATTTGTATATGCGTATCCAATCTAGTAGGATAACGTACACCGAACAAAAGCATGTAGGAGCATACAGCATGCTGTGTAGCAATTATGGGAAAACATGCACCACTGGCAGTTATCAAAGGGACAGATACGAAGACAATTCACGTGAACACCTGGCTCAAGGCCCTGATTTCACGGTGGATTGGATCCTGTCCACTCTATCTATATATGCATGATGAATTACATACATATTTGATAGTGTTCTTGCCTTGTGTAAACAGAAGCTGCACAGGATCAATTTTGAAGCATATGCCCCAATTAGCCAAAAAAATTATCTTCCGTCAATTTCCATTTAACACAAGTACCAGCTTGCTGAACCAAAACTGAAAGCCATACTCGTAGATATGTTTTTATCTATATAACTGAGATTGGAGCACCAACTCAGTTACCGAGAACGAATCTCTCGTTAACCACAGCCACTCTGAAACTCCCACAAGGGGGCCTACCGCAACTGTAGTTGACATTCAACGGTCAAAAAGACTCAATGAATGGGGCTAACAACTACCCCAGAGCACCAATTTATTTCTGAAGACTTGGTAATCTCTTTTGTTTTATTGTACTCTTTGAATGTATGAAATTATCATACATTCTTTCGAATGTGTGAAATTATCACACATTCGTACAAACCAAAAGGATATTTTTCCAGCTTCGTTGAGGTTTTGGCTCAACAGGAACACTGGTGTCCTCAGTCATGCAGTCTCTAGCCAGTTGCAGTTACGGTGAACCAAGCTGGAAGACTGCATGACTCATTGCCATGCACCACAAAATTTCTAAAGAACGCTCATTAGTGCCTTTTCTATCATATTGATTTCAAGTACAGTCTCATTAATCACCGTGTTTCCATAAAAATTCAATGATGCCTGTACAATGAGAAACGTAAGCCCAGACCGAAGTCTGGTTACCACTCTGCACCAGCTTGGAGGTTGGACCTTCCGCACATGAGCGGCAAGAAATCTGTACTCGATACACTCTTCGCAGAGCTTATCAAAGGGACAGAAGGAACCTTCGAAAATATGCCGACATGCCTTGTTGTTACCATAGGTCCACTACATATAGAACGTTAGATCAGTTGAGTTGATGAAGGATGCAATATGCCGATGGAACCTGGTGGAGCCATAATTTCTTCGTTAGCAGAAATTTATAAAAATGTACTTCCCGTCTCTTCGTGATTTTTTAGATTCCTCAATTACCTATATCCCTCCATGGGGTAAGCCTTGACGTGGCGGAGCGGTTTACGGTAACTACTACTGCGATGCTTAGAGCTATGCGATCACGAAACTTGTGTTCGCAGCAGGGCCTCCCATGGTCGACAGGTCGAAGCGGAGTAGGCTGTTACTACTAATTACCCCACAACGAAGGAGTGTTCCCACCAAGGCACTTCCCACGAGGGACGGCAGCGGATGAATTTCTTTTTGGAATGAACGGTGGCGTCCTCAGTTCCAGTTAGGTCGAACTACTTGGTGAACACCTTTACGGGCTACTTCGACATATTTGAAGCTCAGGTCGTAAAAGGAGCGATTTTCCGGCTTTCGTACTTGGAGTCACATCAAGTACCTGGTACTCCAGGTTGGGGGTTGTACGTCGGGGTGACTTCCCGGCTACATAGAAAAAATCTAGTTACGAAGCATCAACAGGCCTCGGAAACGGACGGATACACTGATGACGACCCAAGCAAACGTATAAAGGACAACGAATTTCGGATATGCACGTGGAATGTTAGGTCCCTTAATGGACTGCGTGCTGCCGAACAACTAATGGAGACCCTCAACTGCTACAAAGCAGATATTACCGCTATCCAGGAATTGCGATTGGATGGACCGGGCGAAAAGAAGATGAATAACTGCGACATCTACTATGGGGATTGTTACCGGGAACAGCGACTCTTTGGATGCGGATTCGTCGTGGGAAGCAGACTCAGGCAAAAAGTCTTGAGCTTCAAATGCGTAAGCGAACGCATCACGACGATCCGAATCAAGGCTAAATTCGGCAAAATTAGCTTAATATGCGCGCATGCCCCCACAGAAGAGAAAAAGGACGACACCAAAGACGAATTCTACGAGCTCCTCGACAAAACATATGAGCAATGTCCTAGCCATGACATGAAAATTGTCCTCGGCGATTTTAACGCAAAGCTGGGAAAAGAAGGCATCTTTGGAAGAACAGTCGGAAAGCACAGCCTGCACGACACCACTTCCGACAACGGATTCAGGCTGATCGATTTTGCTGCGGGGCGAAATGTTGTGGTAGCAAGCACCTGGTTCCCACATCTCAACATCCATAAAGGTACATGGAGATCTCCTGATCAATCAACCGTCAACCAGATTGATCACATTGCGATCGACGGGAGGCACTTTTCCAGCATTCAAGATGTTCGAACTTTCCGAGGAGCCAACATCGACTCGGACCACTACCTCGTCGTAGCCAAGGCAGTGCTACGAATATCCCGACAACGGCCAAAACAAAGAAATGCTGCAAGAAAATTCGACGTCGGACGGCTACAATCGCAAGAGATCGCCAGATCCTTCTCTGATTGAGTGACAAGTAACCTCTTAAGGAGTCCTATGCCGCCAACATCAAGTATCGAAGACCAGTGGCAACATTGCCAGAATGCAGTTAGAGATGCCGCCTCTAATGTGCTGGGTTTCACACAGCCACCAAAACGAAACCCCTGGTTTGACGAAGAATGCAGGCAGGCCCATGCAGCCAAGCAGGAGGCATACAAAGCGGCGCTGCAAAGAAGGACAAGAGCTGCTCGTGAGCTCTACGAGCAAAAGAGGAGAGAAGAACGCCGGCTTCTCAGGAGAAAAAGAGAGAGCATGAGAAGCGTCAGATCGAAGATGTTGAGAGAGCTAAAAGCAGGAATGAAGTTCGGAAGTTTTATCGGAAGGTAAAACAGCTGGCTCAAAGTCATCGAGCAAGAACCGAAGCCTGCAGAGATCAACAAGGGAACATCATAGTAGAACCGCAGTCAGTGCTGGGGATTTGGAAAGACCACTTCTGTAGACTGTATAACGGCGACGACGAACAAAACCCCGCCGTCAGACAGGAGCCTTTTATCATACACGATGACAGACAACAATTCCGTGAACCCGACCTAGAAGAAGTGAAAACAGCAATATCACGGCTGAAATCCAACAAAGCCGCAGGAGCAGATGGTCTAGCTGCCGAGCTGTTCAAAGCCGCAGGCGACGAGCTAGATAGGAGCATGCACCAAATCATCTGTAAGATATGGTCGGAGGAATGCATGCCCGATGAATGGAACCTCAGCATTGTTTGCCCGATCCTGAAAAAAGGAGATCCTCTAAACTGCACCAACTACAGAGGAATAAGTCTGCTTAACATCGCCTACAAGATCCTCTCTGCCATAATATGTGAACGAACGTCTGAAGCCTTTCGTCAACAATCTGATTGGTCCTTATCAATGTGGCTTCAGGCCAGGAAAGTCTACCATCGACCAAATTTTCACGTTGCGGCAGATCCTGGAAAAAACCTATGAACTCCAAATCGATACCCACCACCTCTTCATTGATTTTAAGGCCGCGTATGACAGCATCTACAGAGACGAACTGTATAAAGCTATGTCTAGCTCGTTCGCTTGTGCAAAATGACGATGGAGAACTCACGCTGCTCTATCAAGGTTGGAAATGAGCTTACGGAATCATTCGACGTCAAAAAAGGATTCAGACAAGGCGATGCACTGTCGTGCGATTTCTTTAACATCGTTCTTGAGAAGATAGTCCAAAACTCCACCGTCAACACCAGAGGCACTATCTTCTATAAATCTGTTCAACTTCTCGCGTACGCCGACGATATTGATATAATGGGAAGAACACAGCGTGATGTCAATGGCGCCTTTACGAGGATTGAGATAGAAGCGGCAAAGATGGGTTTAGCGGTAAATGAGGGAAAAACGAAGTACATGCTGTCTTCGAGTAAGGACACCCAACATCGACGGCTCGGACAGAACGTCACAATAGACGCATACAACTTCGAGGTAGTTAAGGAGTTTGTCTACCTAGGCTCCGCTATCAACACGGACAATAACACCAGCGCTGAGATAAGACGAAGAATTACTCTTGCTAATCGCTGTTTCTTTGGGCTAAGAAAGCAACTGAGTGGAAAAGCCCTCTCTCGAGCAACTAAGGTTAAACTGTACAACACCCTCATCATCCCTGTCCTGCTGTATGGTGCAGAAGCATGGACCCTAACAAAATCGGATGAATGTGCCTTAGGCTGTTTCGAGAGGAAAATTCTTCGGGTCATCTTTGGCCCCGTGTGCATTGATGGGGAATGGAGAAGGAGATACAACAGCGAACTTTACGGATTGTACAACGACCGACGTGAACTTAGCCAGAAGGGTCAAGGTCCAGAGACTCAGATGGCTCGGTCATTTAGAGCGCATGGACACCAATGCTCCGGCCCGGAAAGTCTTCGACACTATTCCCGAGGGACGCAGAAGGAGAGGAAGACCGCGACTCAGGTGGCGCACACAAGTGGAAGAGGACCTCAATCAACTTGGAGTGCAAAACTGGAGACAGCTAGCTAGGGACCGAGCTGGCTGGCGGAGACTGTTAATTGAGGCCCAAGTCCACAACGGACTGTAGCGCCACCTGAAGTAAGTAAGTAAGCAATTACCTATATGCAAAACCATTGTGAACAATCTCTTTTACGGTTTCTATTTACATTTATACTACTTTTGATAATAATCATTCCAATTTTTCTATTGCTAACCGTCAAATGAATGTATAAGTCTCAATAGATCCAACTTCATGCAATTATTGACCATCATATAGGGATACCGTTATGTGAACTGAAACATAACGTCAGTAAAACCATCATTCAAAAATCCAACGACAGATGGAATCCCCTAGAAACCTGTGTTAACACCAGGAAGCTATGGCCTAGATACGATAAGAAAAGATCCGATTGGATTTTAACTCTTAATAAGCCCTCCCTAAGATCCCTTATCGGCATTATTACAGCACACAACCTACTCGGCTACCATAAGAAGAAGATGGGGCTCAGTACTGATGACCTTTGTAGAGGCTGTGGTGATGAAAACGAGCATGAAGACACTGCTCATTTTCTCTGCCACTGTCCTTTGCTCTGTCTTGCTAGGAAGAAAACTCTTGGCAACTTCTTCTTCAATGAACTAGAGGAACTATCAGAACTGCCAGGCAAAAGTTTACTAAACTTTGTCAAGACCTCTAAATGGTTAAACGAACCACATGATTTATAGGTTATTATATCTTTTCAGGAAGTTACAACACTTCGGGGTACCACAATGGATCTACATTGATCTAAGTGTGATGGTAACAACATCAACTATCAGCCCGCTCAACCTAACCTAACCTAACTTCATGCAGTTTGGTTGAACCATTATATCCCCATCCAATCTATTCTCGAAAACAGACAAACAAAATAGTGCTGAGTGTCAGTTTGTTTGCTCCGAAAACCTCAGTAAAAGCCAAACAAAAATCTTTGAATATCAAATTATATTCCAATAAAAAAATCCCAAATCTCTACCAGATGCTAACCCGTTTTCAATTTCAATTACTTGACGTAAGTTGCTTTCATGAAAACTTCTCAACTTTCTCCGAGTGCAACTTCATATCCTTATAGAAACCATCAATTTAGGGATGGTTGTGATGGTGGCGGCAGCAGTAAGAGCGGGCTCGTGGTGCACCAACTTACTTCGCTAAGTAGATATTTGGGCACCCTATTATTTTCATAAAGTTTGATTTAAAAATCCATACACCACAGCGAAACCACCTAAGCACAAGTTTGCTTCCCAATCCCAGTTAGTGTGAGAGCACACTGAGAAACTTCAACTTTTTTCACTTACTTTAATGTTATACATAAATCTTCACTCTTTACAAAACTTTTCACCATAGTTACCCACTTACTTCTTTCGATTTTTTTAGAAATCCTACTTTTTACCTACTTTACCTGAAGAACGAGAATAATAGTACCTAATTGGAAGTGAAGGGCCTCTTCCATCAACACATGAAGAAATGATTTCGCTTCAAAGTTTCGTCCTTTTTTAACAGTTAAAGAAGTTCCCGTGGCTATCGTTGTAAAGTTGACTATTTTAATATCCTCTTTTTAGTGTTGAAGGATATTTTCTAGAATGGGATCTCATATTCTTAATACAACTTAATGTCCATAAAGGTCCGATGTTGTAAAAATAATCCGCAGCAAGGGTGGGAGCTACTTGGCTAAGCTGGTGAGAAGTACTTAATAAATCCGGTCAAAGTGCATTCAGCTGCACCATTCTAGAAATTACATCGGGAAGATTCACTCGAATCGAATATCCTTAAGCTTTTAAGAGGAGTCGTTGGCGGCGCGTAGCCAGTCGGTCGTGTTGCCATTCTCGCTGGAGGTTTTGCTGTTTTTTTTTTTTTGTTCGTGGTCTATTGTTGCTCATCTATTTTATTTTAATGCGAAAATCTTTTACTTTGCTTTGGGGATGGCTCTGGCTCTGAGAACTTTGTAATTTGCTCGAAAAAGTATTAACCGGATTTCCTTGAGTGCGGTCGGTAGGGGAAGCAAATGGACCAAACTTACTTCAGTCTTATCCACAATAATGACTTCAAGAAGGCAGTCAGTGGTGTAAAAAGAGCTTTGTTAACGTGTCGTTTAATGGAATGCAGTTTATGACCTGTTCTTTCATAGGTAGTTGTGTATGTGAATATCAAACGTAAGATAGCTAACTGCTTCTTTTTCTCTGCAACGCTTATCTGCTGAGCAAGGGGGTTTAATATCCTGATAAGAGGATAAAAAGTGTTATTGCTAGAGGCAATTTGCTAAGCTATTAAAAAAACGTGCCTTTCGATTGAGCGATTGTCACGATGAAGTTTATGTATTTAAGTTTGAAGACCATGTCAGTCAGCATTTACGTTTAACAAGCATCTTCAATTATTAATAAGCGTTAAAGGAAAGTAGCAGCAGCAATCTAGCCTTCAAATTGGCTTTAAAATATAAATGCGATATTTCGCTTTTTAACAGGTGTAGAACACAGCTTCTCGACATTAGCCTCTCTAATACCAACATAGTAAAGGGAGGCTATAAGAGAAGTCGGAACCCCAATAACAAGCTAGAAGACGTTTGATCGACCATCAAAATGGCGTCACTGGTATATCAGATAAGGGGATGGGCAGGCCCATTATGGAAAGATTCGAGATTCTCTGAAAAATCAAAAGCTACCTCGAAATTGCTGCTACCTAATGTGACGTTTTGTGGACAGATGTATGTCATTCATTCACTTCAAGACCAACATGTTTCGCCTGTTCTTCAATCGATGTGAAGGCCTCAAGCGCATCTTTCTTGGACTTGGACGGACCGATGATGTCCGTGCCGTCCGCAGAGCCCAGGAGCTGGGTGAATTTGAATTTGGACTTTTGACGAAGCTATACCAAAAGATTGCATTCTTTCACAGCTCTGCTGGTACTTAACCACTAGAATTTGATATCTCAAAATTCACGTTTATAATTCAATTTCGTGCCAAAACATCAATGTGAACTATATGTTGGCAAACAAAATAATGCCATACATTCTGTATCTCACTGGTACGCAATGTATTTGGCTGTTTGCTAGTTGTGAGAATCGGCTGAATGTGCTTGGTTTTGGTTGTGTGTGTGCTGCTGCTATTTGTCGACCAGTGACGGGTATTTGACTGCGCGCTGCTGCTGGTTATCATCGATCGTCGCGTCCGTGGTGGATTTTTATTGAATGTTTCATTAAATTGTTAATACCAACCACAAAACCAATGTAAGCTGACAGTTTTTATGATATTAATCGCCTAGAATGCCTTTACTTGCCTGAATTTCCACTTTTCCAGATGCAAGTCAACTTCTTTGAAGCTCATCTCTAAACTTAAAAAAACTTAATTTTACAAGTCACTACGAATATGTTCGTAGTAACCCTTGAGCGGCACTCAATGACGGGAAAGATGAGATGGCTTGCGAAGACAATGCTATTGGCCACAGCCTTAGCGTTAACCTTAACAAGACCATCGAATCCGTACCTACCCGAAAACCGGACGATCAACACGAACGACAGCATTGCGACAGTTATTGAAAGAAGGACGACTACACGCAAATCTAAGGTTTTGAACGAGAACGTAGTAAGACGACGACAAAGACGAAACGCTGAGAGGATTGTCAGCGCTTCGCTAACAGGACTCCTGAGTCCTTGACAGCTAAGGAGAAGGCGGTGTTGGACAAATCTAAACAGCGCCTAAGTTGCACGAAAACGACATCAGGTAGTGACACAGATCCACAACCACCACTTGAAGCACCTTGTTCATCTAAAAGGGCAAGGAACGAACTCTCCCCGACCGACTCTTCGCCTAACAAGGCAACGAAGAGATTAAGATTTACCGGACAACCGTGAAGGGGCACGAAGTAGCCATTGCTGATTTCGGCAAACACTCACGGAAGCTGACTGAGGACGAGTTGCAACTTCTGGAGCTTAGAACCCTAGAAGAAGTAAATGAGGCCATCGTCAAAAACAGCCCCCCCCCACACTTTTCGGAAATTTAACGACCATCCATGGGTTCAAAGTGATGAACTGTGAAAATGACGCCACAATCAAATGGCTTCAAGAATTCACAGATAACATTTCTGCACCATGGCAAAACGCAGATCTTCGCCTTATTGACGTCAAGGAGATCAAAAATATCTACCAATTGGCATACTTTTGGTCAAAAGCCCAACACTACCCAATGATCGTCTGGAGAGGTACATCATATCACTTAACAGCGATCTCCTCAGCCAGGAATGGGAAGTCATTAAGTGCGATAAAACTAAGGAAGGCACCGAGGTAATGGTTAGATTTATCCACAAATCTATACCACTACTAAGGAAAGTGGATTTCAAAGTGCGCGTCGGGATCACCAGATGCAAACTAAGATAGACATCCAATAAAAGAAAACAGGTTAGTAAGGCGATGAACAAATCTTTATTATGTATATGGAATTGAAAATCTTACAAATCAATCTTCAACATAGTAAAGTCGCCAGCGCCAAACTGGTCTACCTCATGGAGAGTAGACAATACGACATGGCCCTGATTCAAGAACCCTGGATAGTAGGTGGCATGATCAAGGGCCTGCACTCCAAAGACCTCATGCTGTATAAGTCAAATCTTGACAGCCAAAATAGTAACCCCAGAACCTGTATATTAGCTAGAAAACGGTTTAATCTTTTTCTTCTAACTTCTTACAGCAACATCGACCAGACCGCGATCATGATGATTCGAAATCAGTTGTCCAATCAAAACAACTGTGAAGAAAAACAATAAACCCCCCTGGTGGACAACAGAACTAACCAACATTAGAAAAGAAACAAGAAAGCTTTTCAAAGCTGCTAAAAGAACAAGACTCGGAAATGACTGGGACTGTTATAAGACTAGTCAAAGAAAATTCACGAGCTAAAGCTAAACGGAGCTCGTGGAAAAATTTCTGCAGCAATATCGAGTGCACCAACGAGTCAGATATCGAAGATAAACTTGACGAGAACACCTGCCGTTAAGGCTTAATTTCCCGGTGGGCCTACCCACAATATCAGGGCTGAGGAAAGCTCCAGCCAACGCCCTGAGGCGGTACAAGTACCACCCCAGTACAATTAGCAATATGTTTAGGCATATTACTCCCCTTGCTGAGGGGCGAGGTCTATCTAACACCTCTTGCACCCTAGTGATCTCAGATGGTAACAGATCATCTAGGGGCTACTAGTTCCTACGAATTTGGGATAACCACAGCCACCACGATACTCCCACAAGGGGGCCTACCTCATAGACAGGACCAAGTTAAACAGACTGGTATCGAAGATACCAGAGAACCTGAATAACTCAGTGGGCTCCTGTCTCCCGTGGTACCAGAATATAGCTTCCGGTGGAGCTCCGCAACCATAAAGGTTACTTCCAGATGGGCTCACTAAAAACCCGAGGCCTGGCAACCTCAATGCATATCCCACCAATCAACAGCTGAGGAGGAAACATGCCGGTTGGATGGGAATGCGAACAACGAAGGACAACAGAAAAACAGCAAATCCGCATCAAGAAGTACCTGAAAGAAAATCTCAAAAGATACTTCATTAATAAAAATTCATATTTTAAATATTTAAAATAACAAATAACGCCTATTCCTACCTACAACCAACGAGTCAGCTAGGCTCAGGAAAATCCTTTCGAAAACCTCCACTTCTGTTGGTTCTCTAAGGAAACCCGACAATGGCTGGACTGAGTCAGGTCGCGAAAGTCTAGAATTCCTGGTTGAAACACACTTCCCAGGTAGCAAGTCCTGAACGCGAACCAGATAACTCTTCAATCTTCGAGTATGAAATCCCTACGGATTTTATAACGGAAGAAAAGTTAAACTGGGCTATTAACTCTTCCTCCCCTTATAAATCTCTGGGTCTAGACGGCATTTTCCCAATGATGCTGCAAAAGAGCACTCAATTTATCACTCCACACCTGATAAACATTTTTCAAAGTAGCATTAAATGGGGGTATGTTCCCAAGACATGGCGTGAGGTAAAAGTCGTCTTTATACCAAAAGCCGGCAAACCCAGCCATAGTGAACCTAAAGACTTCAGACCTATAAGTCTCACGTCTTTTGTACTTAAAACACTAGAAAGACTTATCGACATATACATCCGCAGTAATTTAAAACCGGAGACATATCACCCTTTCAACACGCTTACACAAAAGGTAGAAGCACAGATAATAAATTTATACAGATGTCTCATCCCTGCAGAAAAAAATGAAAAATGTTTTGCTCTTAACAGACAACGCCTTAACAGACAAGGAGCTTTTTGAAGCTTTTTTCCTTGCCTAAGTATTCATTTATGGACAATGAGGCGAGCGAAAATAGATTTTTAATGCATTAAGTGAATGCGTTAAAGCTTTTGGAAAAAGCTTTTTTTTGGTAGCTTTCAGTTTCATATATCATTTCTCGCCATAAGGGTGAGACATCTGTATAAATTTATTATCTGTGGTAGAAGTGTAGAAACGGCACTTCACTGCCTAGTTTAAACTATAGAAAAATCACTTGACGTTAAGGAATACACTTTTTTTTTCAAATTCATTTTTATTCATTTTCCTTATAACTACTTAATACTAGACAATAGAATTCAAACTAGCTTATGATCTAACATCTTATATTTACTTACTGGCCCCAACCGGGCGCTCTAAACAATTCATCGTATCTTACAATTAATGCCTTTCGGCTTATGAACTATTTTTTTTTTCTTTTTGTATTTTAAATTTGTTAGAAAAATTAAAGAAACTAACATCACTTTATCCTTTTTATGTTTTCTTACATGCTACTTAAAATTAGGTCCTTAAAAATAAAACTTAAGATTAACTAAAACTACCTATTCTATCTAACAACTACTTACAAACTAGAGCAACCACAGTAGCAAATCTTTCTTCTTTTTTTTTTTTTTAATTTCACTTTTTTGTATTTTTTTTGTTTTTTTTTCTTGTTTTTGTATGTATTTTTTTTCTTTTTTGTCAATATTCTTTTTATTTAATTTTTTGTTTTTTTGTAATTTCATATTTGTTGTCCATGTCAATTAATGTGCCACCATGCCTACTCTACTTAAACCTAAACCCAAAACCCTTAGACTAAAACAAGTATACAAGCCGGCCAAGGCTTAAAACCCCACCCCGACTACCCATTATCAAGTGCTGACTGAAGCCACCAGAACTGGTGCTCCTGCTTCACCCTATCAATTCGGTCCCGTTCGGACACAGCCCTACTGAACCGGAGGAGCTCTGCTCCGTCCTGTGCGAGGACGTCTCGATGGTAAAGGAGCCGCCGATCGACGGTTCTCCGCCTGACGTGGTAGATTAGCGGGATCGCCAATCTGTCCTGTATCAGACCGCATTTATCTAGGTGGAGGAATGCCTCTGGTGGAATGAAGCCGCTCGAGCGTGCACTATCAAAATATTCATCGTTCGGATAGAACGCCCCAAAGATCAAATTATTCGTCGAAGTCATAGCTCTAGCAATGTGACCCCGAATAATTTTTATCACGAAATTGTCAATTCTGTTAATCCGAGCCTCGTTGTACAGAACCTCGTTAGAATAGTAATGTACGTAAGAAGATTCCGGTGTCCGATACAAACCGAGACAGCGTCGAAGACACTGCCTCTCGAACACCCGAATCTTCTCCATTTGAGATGGTGCAACGTTGAACCACACTGGACAGCCATAAAAGATCATCGGCCGTACGAGGGCCATGTAGCAAATTACCTTCACTCTGGGGTCAAGCCGACTGCTGTGAAACAGCCGTTTCGTCAGAGCGAAGGCTCCTCTGGCCTTAGTCAGAGCAGCATCTATATGTCTGTCGAAATACAGATACTGGTCCAACCACATACCGAGGTACTTCACTTCACTTTTGCTCGTTAATCGCTGTCCGTGAGGCCCAACGATGACCATCTTGCGCCAATTCTTGCGCGTATCCCTCGTGGCGCCGGCCAACGAGGTCCGGAACAGAATTGTTTCGCATTTCTGGACATTTATTTTCAGTTTCCAGTCATCGCAATATCGCTGAATCTTCTCGAAGTCACGTTGCAAGAGAATTCTAATGACTTCGACCTTTGGGGCAGTTCTGTACGCAATCAGGTCGTCGGCATACGCAATTTCCTGGGAAAGGCTACCTATCAGATCGCCGGTGTAAATGCTGAAGAGGATCGGCGAGTTCACCGCTCCCTGTTGAAGACCGTTTTTAATTTCAAAGGTGGTGGTAGAAGTTAAATTGCCACTTTTGACAACAAACTTTCTACCGTTGAGCATATCATGAAGCATATACAACAATGGTTTACTGATGCCTAGTCTGGTGAGCTTTAGGTACAGACCTTCTAGCCATACGGTGTCGAAGGCCTTCTCTAAATCAACCAGAACAGCACCCGTGCATTGTTTCTTGGACTTGTTCCATTGGATATCAGAAACGAGCTTAGAGGCGGCATGAATGGTGTCATGTCCCGCCTTGAACCCGAACTGGTTATCCGGAATTATTTTGTTGTCCGCAGCCCACTCAGCCAGAGCCCTATTGATTATCTTTTCGAATACCTTGCTGATGCTTGGAAGGAGACTTATTGACCGGAGATTTGAAGGATTGGAGTTGTCCTTTCCCTTTTTCGGGAGAGGATGAACCACAGCTGTCTTCCAACGCACTGGATAATATGCATTATTCAGCGCGTTATTGAACAGTGTGGTATAAATGTCGATGGCTTCAATCGGTAAGTGTCTTAGTACAATGTTAGATATACCGTCAACACCTGCTGACTTCTTATTCTTTATTGAATCGAAGATGAGCTGGAGTTCTACCTTCGTGATGAGCAGGGGACTTGGGCCCGTTCGTTCGGCGATTATAGCGTTTGCTAAAAAGTCGTCATCAAACCGTGTAAAACCACGGTTCTCGGATCGCCATTGCGAAATATCATTCCTCAGGTAGAAGTGATGAAGTAAGGCTCTGTTCTCCAGGTCGTGGTTCGGGCGAGTGCAAGCATTCACCTTATACACTTGCTGGAAAGCAGCACCAACTGTCTCCACTTTCTTCTGCGGATCTTCAATCACAAAGAAGTCATCGTCCAAGACGGCTTCCTCAGGATCAATTTGCGCTGTCAGGAGTACGTCTCTGTTCTCTATAGTTCTCTGGAGTTTCAGGCACGGAAGGTCGTTCTGATTATTTTTTCTAAATATCTTATTGATTTGGGGAAACATACTCGGATCGCTAGAATTAACGGCCCGAATTTTGTTGTCCCAAAACAAATTGATAGAAAGTCTATAGTTTTCTTTAATCAGTTGGTTGATGTTTTTGATCGACGACTTCAGCGCCCTAATCTCCAGGTCGTGTGGGTCTGTGAAGCGTCTGTACAAATTTTTCAGTCTTGTCAGTAGTCCACTTTTATGTCTGTGAAGTGCGTCTATAGTCGCGTTTCTGTAGACGTCGTTTTGGTGGCGTTCCTTGTATTTCGGTATTGTCCGTTCCATCGTTCGTTTTATCGTTTCGTCCATCTGTTGTAGATGTTGGTCTATTTCGTTGTTCGTTAGGTTTCTGTTATTTGGTGGGGCTATGTCACTCGAACGGAGTTCTCTCGCTAGGGCGTTGGTGAAACGAGGCCAGCGCACCTTACTGTAATTGTAAGAATGCGTTGGAACGTATTCATCCAACTCCACGCGCTCGTTCGGAATCTGAATTACAGCAGCCAAGCCACAGTGATCACTGTCGTACTCGATTTTCTGTAAACAGTTTCGAGGGTGATTACCCACTTTGTCCGTTATTGTCAGTCTGGTATCGTACAGCAAAAGGTCCAGGAAGGAACCGCTCCTTGGGAACGATGGTCTTTCAGTAGCCAGCAGGTCGACACCATATTCAACACTGTGAAGATTCATCAAATTAAAAAGATGATTACCTCTTGGATTATTTGTTTGATTTCCCCAATCTTCATGTTTGGCGTTCAAGTCTCCGGCCATAACGAAGTAGTTTTCTTCCAAGCTCAGTTTTAGTACTCTGAAGAGAATCTCGAGCTCTGAAATAAAGATAGAAGCCTGCGGAGCTTCAGCCGCATAAGCCGCAATCATATACATCCGCTTCCCTTGAGTGAGAGAGATGCATACGACGCAAACTTCTAGCGTCCTGAGCTTTCGCAAATCATTATTGTATATGACTTTATAATTAATGCCCTTTCGTATGAAGATGGCAACACCGCCTCCTTGAGTAGAGTCGGGTCGATCCCTTCTTACGATATTGTAATTGTTGTTAGTCAGTTTATGTTTCTGGTTTAGCTTGGTTTCGCTAGCCATGAAGACATCGGGACTGTGGTCTTTCAACAACTGGAACAAAATAGCTCGGCGTTCAATCCTAATCAGTGAATTTACATTCACAGCTAGGATCTTTAGGCGCGTCTCCGGCAGCGCGCCCTTAATACACCGGGAGCCCTCAATCCTAAAAGTGCACTTACACGGATTTCAAAATTTCTTATATTAAAAGATAGTTTATAGAAATACCAACAAATTAAGCCCGGTATGACGAGACCTATCCTGGCACCAGTATTTTTTTGCAAGTTTTTGCATTATTAATAATTATTGATAATTTGCACTTATCGCGGATTTTAATTTTTAATAGCGCATATTATTGGAAATTTAATGTGCTTTCAGGAAAAAATGGTATGACAGCTGCCATCCTGGCACCAATGTCTGTCATACCTATTTTAAAAAAATATGAGTGACAAAATTTTAAAATAGGTATGACAGACATTGGTGCCAGGATGGCAGCTGTCATACCATTTTTTCCTGAAAGCACATTAAATTTCCAATAATATGCGCTAGTTATAATTAAAATCCGCGATAAGTGCAAATTATCAATAATTATTAATAATGCAAGAACTTGCAAAAAAATACTGGTGCCAGGATAGGCCTCGTCATACCGGGCTTAATTTGTTGGTATTTCTATAAACTATCTTTTAATATAAAAAATTTTGAAATCCGTGTAAGTGCACTTTCAGGATTGAGGGCTCCCCGCCTATAACCTGGAATTTGCGCTTGGCCAGCCATCATAGAGTAGAGTTTATCTACTCTTCCGGCTTGCTCCAAGATCTGACTTTGCAGTCCTGCTAGTTGTCCTTGAATGGCAACCAACAAGGCCACAATGTCTGGCTGCCCCTCCGGTGCCTTAGGCACTTGGGCCTGTGGGGCGACCGGTGGTGGAGCCTGTTTCGCGTTACCCATTCCTTTCGCTGAGTTCGCGTAAGAAATATCGGGCCTTACGAATGAATCTGCTTTTGGAGCTTGTCGTAGTGGTCGACTTTCTACGGCCATCTGACTGGCCTGTTTTTCTTTCATTTGTTGGACCTTAGGGCAGCCCCTATAATTAGCAGGGTGCCCCTCGTTTCCACAGATAATGCACTTGAGCTGGGTTGAGTCTTCAACCCGCTCCGTACCTAACCTGCATTCCCCTCTTATGTGGGTTTCTGCGCACTTGACGCAGCGCTCCTGCATTTTGCAGTTGGCTGCGGCATGGCCGAACCTCTGGCAGCGCATGCATTGTAGCATGTCGTCGTGCCTCATTAATTTTTCCCATCTTACAACTTGGAAGTCTAGGACGGAAATACTCCTTAGACTTTCCAGTTTGCTTTGGGGCGATAATGTTACTAGGAACATTGGGAGCTTGTAACCCCCACGCCTAGACTTGACCGTTGAAAACGGCTTGACCCCGATAAACTCGAGATCGTAACCCGCTTTTTGACGGAGCTCATCTAAGAGCGCCTCAGGTTCCGTGCAGGAACTGATGCCCTTTAGAAGGACCGTCTTCAATTTTTCGCTTCGAGGCGTGAAGCTGAAGAACTCAGCTGTGGCCTCCGTCAAGAAATCTTTAACAATGTTGTATTCGGGCAATGTGAAGCATTGCGCCGAATACCGTTTTTCTTTTTCATTAATTATCTTTATGTAAAAGTAACCATTAGTGGCCGACTTGCATACCTGTTTTACGTCGTCCAGGTCTATTTTGTGGGTCCGGATAGGTGGCACATTCTTGTTCTTTGTAGGCTGTGGCTGCTTCTGGTGTTGCTGCATTGCTGCTGCCGATGTTGATGCTGTTGGTGGTGGTGATGCTGGTCTTCCCGCTGTTGCTGCTGTTGGTGCTGCTGCTGGTACTACCGCTGGTGTTGCGGGCAGCTTTGGTGCTGCTACCGCCAATTGTTTGGGGGCCCCCGATGTGCTGGGGCCTGGTTGTGCCGCCCCTGTGTTGGGTCTGGGCGGCTGAACTTGTTGTTGCTTATTATTCTGAGAAACTTGTTTTTGCTGTTTCTGCTGCTGTGGTTGTTGTTGTTGTTTTTGCTACTGTGGTTGTTGTTGTTGATTTTGCTGCTGTAGTTGACGCTGTTGCTCTCTCTGGAGTTGTCTCCGTTTCAATTCGGCTGCCTCTTCTTCCCGGCGCGCGTCTTGCTTTTGCTTCAGGCGGAGCAGCAGGGGCTTTATTTCCTCCTTTAGCGTGTTAATTATTTGCTCACATTTGTCGATGCTTGCTTGTTTTGTGAGAAGGGCTTCTTCTACCTCCTCATCTGTGACTTCAGTGGACAGCACCTCGAAACGATTACTGCCTCCGGACCTGAACAATCCCTCTCCTTCACCGGACAAGTATTCTACGGCATCATCAGAAGAAGAGTATTCTTCCAACTGCCTTTGAATATTCTTCGATGCCATCTCCTTCGCTGCCCTTGGAAGTTCATCCACCTCAGCTTGCAGCTTGGCTAAGGTGGTTGCTTGCCTTTTGTTGTTTAAATTCGGCACTGGCCTAAGTTTCCGCCTCTTTTTCTTACTGTTGTCGCTCTGGCTTGCGGGATTTTTCTCCTTTGCCGCTACTTGGTTAGCAACCGATGTCTTTGCAGAAGCATTTTTCAATGCCCCTGCCGCCTTGCCTTTGATTAGATTAATCATTTAGACTTATAATTGGAATAAAAAAATTCCACCAATACTGGGGCTCGAACTCACGACCCTGAGTTCTCGAGCCAACACGCTAAAACTGTGCTATTCGATAAGTTGGAAATACTGCAACTAACTAGCTATTTATTACTTTTCTACTTTTCACCACACTTGAAAATACACTACACTGCCAAAGTCTTTCCTGCTCGAAAGTCAGAGATCGACTGGTTAAGGAATACACTCTTGCATCATTCCTGGACATTGAAGGAGCCTTCAATAACGTCCACAGTAATGCAGTTGAGAAAGCACTTAATTATCAACGTATAGAAGAAGTAGTTATCAAATGGATCATGTGTATGCTGAAAAACAGACAAATACATAGCGAGCTTGGTAACGCACATTTAGAGATGTACGCATCTAGAGGAACCCCGCAAGGTGGAATTCTCTCACCATTATTATGGATCTTAGTGATGAACGAGATCCTAATAAAACTTAGGAATTACGGTATAGTAGTGGTAGCCTACGCTGGTGACTTAGCGCTTTTGGCGACGGGTAAATACCTTACCACTATTAGCGAACAATTACAAAGCGTATTATCAAGGGTCAGCAACTGGACCAAGAAATGCGGTCTTAAGGTAAACCCCCTTAAAACAGAACTGGTTCTTTTTACAAACAGAAGGAAAATCCCTCCGTTTGAAATACCAAAAATAGATAACACCACACTAAAAATCTCCGACCGAGCGAGATACCTCGGAGTTATACTGGATAAAAAACTCAACTGGGGTCCAAATATCCAAGAAAGATATAAGAAAGCCACGATCGCACTCTAATCATGCAACAAGATTCTGGGTAGAAATTGGGGACCAAACCCCAAAATAGTCATGTGGATGTACACTGCCATTGTCAGACCGATTCTAACTTATGACAGCTTGGTTTGGTGGAAAGTGCTGGAGAAATCCACGAATTTGAAAACACTTACCAAAGTACAAAGAATGGCTTGTATCTGAACTAGTGGTGTGATGAGGACTATCCCAACTGCGGGTTTAGAAACGATCCTCAATCTCCCCCCAATAGATCTATTCGTCCAAGAATCAGCAGCAAACAGCGCCCTCAGGCTCAGACAAACTAACATCTGGAAAACTAGCCAGAGTGGCCACGCAGCTATTCTTACGAAATACGTAGATATCAATATCTGCACAGATTATATGACCCCTTATTTAGATTTCAACAAATCTTTTAGTACTAGGTTCCCCAATAGACTAGATTGGGAAAATAGTGTGCCCTACACTAACGACTCAACCATTACCATCTACACCGATGGTTCTAAAATGGATACTGGAGTAGGTGCAGGCTTCTACTCTGAAAGCCTCAACCTTGCCAAATCATTCACGCTCCCCGACCATAGCAGCGTCTTCCAAGCTGAGATCTTGGCAGTGAAAAACGCTGCTAAACATATATCCATGATGGCAATATCACACGCGGACATCACTTTTTTCATTGATAGCCAAGCAGCAATAAAAGCTATCTCTGCCATCCAAATCAAGTCGAAACTTGTCTCTTGCTGTCGCGAAGAGCTAAAGGTTCTTGGCACACAGCATAACGTTAGACTCTGCTGATGCACTGAACCAAATTTGGTGGTTATATTGAAGAAAAAGCATGTAGATTTGAAGAAAGGGTGATCAATATACGGTCAACACCTCCTATCCGTTGATTTGACGAATATATTTTCTTATTGACGAAGCTTTGTCAATTTGAAGAAATGAATAAAAATTTTCGTAGCGCTGTTAAATTAACTAAATTTTGTCAAATTGAATAATATAAGTGAATAATATTTCTTCAATTCAACTAAGAATATTATTCATTTTAAAGAAATATTCTTCAATTTGGGAAAAGAAGTAATCATTTTTACTACCGTTTCTTCATAATGAAGAAATATTCTTCCTTTTGACTAATCAACATATTTAAATTAATGAATATTTCTTCATTTTAAAGAAATATTCTTCAATTTGAGAAAAGAGGTAATCATTTTAACTACCGTTTCTTCATAATGAAGAAATATTTTTCCTTTTGACTAATCAACATATTTAAATTAATGAATATTTCTTCAATTTAAAGAAATATTCTTCAATTTGAAAAAAGAGGTAATCATTTTAACTACCGTTTCTTCATAATGAAGAAATATTCTTCCTTTTGACTAATCAACATATTTAAATAAATGAATATTTCTTCATTTTAAAGAAATATTCTTCAATTTGAGAAAAGAGGTAATCATTTTAACTACCGTTTCTTCATAATGAAGAAATATTCTTCCTTTTGACTAATCAACATATTTAAATCAATGAATATTTCTTCATTTTAAAGAAATATTCTTCAATTTGAGAAAAGAGGTGGTCATTTTAACTACCGTTTCTTCAAAAATCTTCAATATGATTACTATGATTCTTCAATTCAAATAAATAATTTCTTCAACTTGAAGAATAAAAATATTTGAATTCACAAATATTCTTCATAGTACCTAAGCCTCACACTATCAATTTTTTTATGAAATGACAGTATCTGGGAAACATATCCATTTGCATCACTTTGGTGTGTAGTTTTTTTGCCTGAAATAAATATGTATTTGCATGAACTATGAGCCTTGGTCGAGAGAAATAAATGAAACAGTCCATGAATTAAGTTTTTAAAAATGTTCTATACATCTCTGTAAATAAACTGTAAATAAATAAAACAAGCTAGCAGTTAAGAAAAAAGAATGTGTTTATTTATTTATTTATTTTTTTCATATAGAACTTAACCTATTTTAACTTACTAATAAGTGAATTTACTTTAGGACTTTTTTTGTCGTAGCAAGTTTCAATGTTATAAAAAAAGATTTGGATAAAATACCACACCAAGCTTGACGCCAAGGGGTATTCCAAATTAAACAAATTAAACGTTTTAAAGCAAATATCTATTGCTCCAACAATGGAATTAACCTTAAATTTGACGCCGTCGAAATAAACTATTATTTCTTTCGGATCCAGGACTGTCCCAGTGATGAGTATTAGGGGTTGGATGCATTTTTTGGCATTTTGCCTTCTAAGAACCTCTTCCTCGCAAGCCGCTACCGTTTGTCCAATCAGAAAAAAGCTTGCCTGCGAGTCCCGAATTGAAAAACGGGCAGTGGCCTTTTGTGATCCAGTTCCAGTGATAATTTTGGCCGTTGGCACAAGAAGACTGTGTATGATGTAGAATATGGCACAGGCTCGTCCATCTAAAAAAAAAAAAAAAACAAGAAACCTTAACATCTTCTTTAACTCTTAGATAATTTGAAAGAAATTTAAAAACGACATTTAAAGAACCCCTAGTGTAAGCTTTTATATTGAACTACTAGCTGACCCGACAGACTTCGTACTGCCTCAATCGATATAAAAAAGACCTGGACTTGTGTAGCCCGCTACCATACCACCCGCTACTCCACTACCGTCTACCCGCTACCCCGTTATACCCAGTTACCCGCAATCCCGCTACCCACTACCCATTACTTACACACGCTACCCGCTTAACCAGTTATCACAACCTACTACCAGCTACCCCACTACTCTCTATACGCTATCCCGTTATACGCAACTACAATGATACACTAATAAAACTAAAAAAAAGTGGCTGGAAAATGTATAGTGAGTAAGACAGGAGACCGGCTTTGTTCTCATACCTACTCCGTGATGTTTCCGGATGAGTGGTGACACCTACAATTACATGCAATTTTTCCTTTGAAAACCAATGAGTTTTCCGATTTCCTTTCGAAAACCTACTTCAAATTTTCCAGTATTCCATTTTAAAAACACTGCACCTACAATTGCATGCAATTTTCCCTTTGAAAACCAATGAGTTTTCCGAGTTTTTCATCAAGAAATTTCTATTTTCCATTCGAAAACCCATTTTGAAATTTTCCACTTTTCCATTTAAAAACCAATGCACCTACACTTACATGCAATTTTCCCTTTCGAAACCAATAAGTTTCCCGAGTTTTTCATCAAGGAATTTCTATTTTCCTTTTGAAAACTTATTTTTTCCAAATTGTCCAGTTTTCCATTTGAAAAGCAATGGATCTACAATTATATGCAATTTTACCTTTGGAAACGAATAAGTTTTCCGAGTTTTTCATAAAGAACTTCCTGTTTTCCATTCGAAAACCTATTTTGAATTCAAAATCCCACATTGAAATTTTCCATTTGAAAATCAATGCACCGGTGGACCACCCTTAACATTAAGGGCGATGAAAAATAGACGTTGTCCGATTCTTCACCCTAGCCGATATCCTCGCAAAGATTCACGAAAATCGGTCGAGCCGTTTCGGAGGAGTTCAATTACGCACCCCGTGACAGGAGAATTTTATATATTAGATTCACTTATGACAAATAAACTTACTCTTAGTAAAAATGTTGTCACCATTCATTATTTCGGTTAAGATCTGGCGACAAGCTGGATCTTTTATTTCGTCTTCAAAAAGACGGATTATTTTTGTAGAAAAATCGGAGTATTTAAAAACCAGGCTCTCAGCTTTTGGGTAGAGCTGCTTGAAATCCATATCGATCTGAAAGAAAAAAAATCATAATTATGTACATTATTTATATTCAAAATGTTTTATAGAGATAATGTAAAATTACAATGCTAATAAACGCAAACATTTTAATATTGTATTTCAAAAAAAAAAAAAAAATTTAAAAAGGCTCACCAATTTAAAGCCCATTGGATTTTTATATTGCTTCCATTTAGCCAGTATATCCTCGGTCGATCTGGCCTTGCTTATCTCCGCTAGACGGAAGTTCTTGGAAGCATCCCAATGCCTCTCCATCTCTGCCCAAGGACAATTGTCTTTAAAAATTTCCTCGACATGTTCTATCACATCGGATTCTGGTTCATCTAGATTAAATGTTCATGAGGATAGAATATTGATAAAAATGTAATCGCTCTTACCAATGAAAATTCTTTTGTCCGATGGACCTGGAGATGGAGCTAAGTAAGGCCTCTTTTGTAAAATGCCACTCTTCTTGAGAAGCCGGGTAGAATTATAATACTTATCATAAATTTTCCCTTGTGGTTTTTTGCCACTTTGTTTGGTATAATAATACCCCTAAAAATTTAAAGTTTTACATATATATTTTAATATAATGTTTTATTTTTACCAAAAACTCTGTTTTAAACAGATTAACTATGTTTTCTCCAATTTTTTCAGCCATGCGGACAGTCATTCGCATGTCATTTTGCAGCATGTGCTTAATTATGAGGTCAACAATGACAGTTCGCGAACCTTCATTAAGGTTTTGAATACTTTTGTATGAATTTAAAATGGATTGTCCTTGACATGATGCTTTAAGTATTTCTTCAACATCGATTTCATCAGTTGAGCTTTTAGGACTTGATATTCCCATATCACTTTCCATCAAGCCGCTCAGAACAGGTTCAGAACACAATACGGCAATATCATTTTCCAAACTTTTCCACTCATTTAATTTTTGCTCAAATCGTATTTGAGTTCCTAATTTTATGTTGTATTTTTCATGTAGCTGTCTTATATGGTGGGATTTCATTATTTTCAAGGTATCTATATCTATACCTTCAGCTATAAGAAATAATATAATATAAATCAATTCAATTATATTATTTTAAATGTTATTTTAATTTGTATACATTCTTTTCGAAAAAAAGGGGAATATTGTGTTAGAATAACTTATGGAGTCGTGGAGAGTTTTCTGAAAGCATCGAGAACGTTCAGCACCTACACGCACGGAGTATTTTCTAGAAATAATTTGTGATGCCTAAGAGCCAGTGGGCGGCTACCTATATATATTTGCGTACATAGAGGCTCTGTTACCTACCAAACATGAAATGGAGACTCACTAAGGCGTAAGTGGTGGACCCGACGAGCGCTCAGGTAAAACAGGTGTCGAATTTTGGTGAATTTTTAAACCATTTGACCACGTCTGTCGTTTTAAAAATTTGAAAATATATCATAAATATTAGCGGAAAATAATAATGGCAGACGATTATCACGCGGGGGCAGACAGTTATGAGTCGAATTTTGAAAGTATTTGACAATTATTGGCGGAATTAAATGCCATTCAGGGCTAAAATTTTCACTTTTATTAAGAGGAGATACAAAAAAAAACACTTAGAAAATAGTAAGTATACGCCAGAGTGACTTGTATTAAAAACGAGTTCGGGCCGAATGAAACATTAACGTTTATAATGGTTTGAACTAAATATAAATCTAGCAATATAAAATATCAGAAAAAATACATATAGGAAGCCGCCCACAGGTTCTAAGGCTATAAGTATAACCGCCCAAAAGCGAAGTATTAATTAATTGATTGTGAACTGCAATAAAGTGAAGATACTGTGTTTAATAAATTGTAAGGTCAAAGTGTTGAATAAATAAGTTTGAGAGTGATTTGATTTGAATAAAGGAATTTGGTGTTTTATTGCAAGTGTGAATAAGTTTTTATTTTTCGACTCTAGCCGAATTATTTATTATATTAAATATGAACATACCACAAAGAATTTTGAAATGATTTTCGAATCTCCATTCTTGCAATAATTTTTGGAGTTTCTGGGTTGAATCTTGTGAGATCCAGTACTCATCAAAATAAGTTCCAAGAGGTTGGATGGTTGATGCAGATGCTTCTTGAGTTTGAGCATCGCCGAATATTTCGGTAACAATTTCTTGAAAATCCAACCTCTGGTTTGAGTTGTCAGTATATTCCATTTTATTAGTTCTTATTTCTTTTTTTTCTATTTTTCAGTAAAATATTTCAAATGTAGGTATTTTAAATCTTAAATTATTTATTACTAATAATGGAATTATGTATGTCGGCTTACTTAAATTTACAAAATATATGAAGGTAGATACAATTTTTGAGTAACAATTATTAATTTAATTAATAATGATAATAATTTTAGTAATAATAAATGAAAAATAATTTTTTATAACAATAGAAATATAGTTAAAATCTTTGAAATTAAAGTATTTTGTTTTTATTTCAAATTTATGAATACTTATTTTGCTTTAAAAATATTCTTTTAATCTTATCATTAACTTTCCATTGACTGTTTGGTGAATGTTAATGGGTTTTACAGTAAACTCTTTTATATTCACGGCTAAATTTTCTGATATAACGGTTTTTGGCACATGAATATCATATGCGTCATAATGGGAAGAATATGATTCTATTAAAAGTTCATTAACTAGTAATATGACTTCTGAAATAGCTGGTAAAATAAAAATTTCATTTATTTCGAACACGCCTAATTTTGTTTTAAACAAAGTTAATATAAGGCCTTTCTTGTAAACGCTTCCCTTGTATTCAAACTGTGTTAAGGCAATACACTCCTGAGGATTATAATGAAGCTTTGAAAAAATATTGCTCTCATTTTTACTTAAAATTTTATATTTTTCTTCAAAAACAAATTGATTTTTTTCCGGGGTCATCAAAAAATAAGAAAATTTTAGTTGACATTTCTTAGCTAAAGTTAACAAAATATTCTTTCTAGAAGTTGTAACATTTGCGTATGCTTTTATTTCTTTATGTTTTGCCTCAAAGCGAAAACACCAGAAATGTTTTGGAGGACCAGAGTTTTCTATAACAGTTGGGTAATGAATCAATAAATGATGCTTCGGTTTAAGAGTATCATTAAAAAGAAGAACATATTTTTCATTATGTTCAGATATCAATTGACGGAGTAGATAAATATCATTGTTACAAAAAATCGATTTCAGTAGCAGCTCAATTATTTTCAAAAGAATGAGAAAGAATTGCCAGACACTATCATTTTCTGGTATGAGATCCCCCAAAATTAAGGGAAACAAACGAATGAAAGTTTTCATTTCACTCGCAGTCATTTTCAATCGATTCTGAGTTAAATGATTTTCTCGAATGGGTTTTGAAAAGTTTCCTATTTCCAATGAGCCATAGTTAAAATTTTGCTTCCTTAAATTCAATTCTTCCAAAGATATAATTTTCATTGTTTGTGTATAATATCTAATAACATGACAAATATCGTAGTGACAAATTCCTTCGAATAAGTCATGCATCATATCAACACAATAATTTTCAACTACATGAAATGATTTTATTGCATTTAAGGGCGAATTTTGAACAATACCAGTTTCAGAAAAACAATTCTGATCAACATCAGTTTTGTAATTTTCAATAGTGCGCATATATTTGAGGTCTTCTTTTGACATACGTTGTGTAATTTTTCTTGGAGCTTTGCAGAACCGACAGAAAAAAGAACTAGAAAACGATTTACTAAAATCGCAAACTGAGTTTACACCTAAATTATCTCCTAAGACTAATGCCAAAATAAATCGTACTTTTACAAGTTGACCTGGGAAGTTTAAATCTATCCCATCAGTTTCCAATTCGTTTATTTCTTTAATGAGGTGTTTGAGCGACGCATCGTTACCAAATTCCTTAAAATCTTGGGACTTTATAAAGCCTGCAACAAAAATATGATCAAGCTGAAAATATTTTTCACAAAGTGGAAAACTGTAATAAATTCCACAAATAGGTTGACAATGAGTGCCTAAAGGATTATTTATTTCAAAATCGTCGAGATATACAAAAAAAGGGATACAAATTTCACCCTCATTATATTTTGCTATTTTTCGCTGCCATAACTTTCCGTTGATAATGCTTGAGTATTCACTATCATTATGCTGCATATTTTCGATTCTTTTTAAAAAACTGCTTAGGTTATTATCTTTCTCGAAATACTTTTTAAATTGAAATTTCAGTGAAAGAAGTAATCCTTTGGTATTTTCCTCATCAAAAACTGCTTCACCATTATGCATTACTGAAGCTACTCTTTCGTTAATAGAGAATTGAACTAAATCATCGAGATAATCATTGTTCTTAAGCCACTTGTACATCAAAAAATCAGTTTTGCAACAATCAAAGGGATTTGAAAAGTTATCAATGAACGTTCTAAGTCGGAACCTTACTTCAACGTCAGAAATATTTACGTCACTAAACCATCTTAAATGGTTTGCGATAGGCGATAAAAGAGTCTCTGTAACAAACTTTTGAATGTCTTCAACATTTTTCCTAGTAAAATTGTTATTGTTATGCAGCGTAACACTAAATTTTACAGCTAAATTACTAAATGTGTTCATTAAAAAATTAGTTTGGCTTTCATTTTGTGCATTTGAATTTTCTTCTGATATTGAATCAACTAAAATAAGTTCGCTATTTCCTGATTCACAAGCTGTTGATATAGGTTGATTATCCTCTATTGGAACTAAAATCTTACATTCGTTTTTATTTGTATCAGAGTGTTTTCTTTTCAAATGCCGCCTAAAGGCATTAAGGTTATTAAACAATTGCAAGCATGAATCTTCAATACATTCAAATGTACTAAGTTTGGTAAGTGAATGATAAATTTGCAAGTGTATAATCAAAGATTTCGGAGAGGCAAATGTTTGTTTGCACTTAAAACAAATCATTTTTTTGTATACAAATTAAATGCTAAATTCTTATTGTTAAAATATTTGAGGCTAATTGGTCTTGCGATTATTATTCTTTTAAGCCAACACTAAGTCTTGAACGATACTTTACTTAACTTAATTTAAAAAGAATCATTTTTGAACACATTTTTTGATTAATAGATATTTACATATGAAATAGATATAAATATTAAATAAAATAAAATTAAATTATTTGCTCACACTATCAATGTAATTTAACACTTTTTTTTTATTAAATACTGGAATATATCGAAAATTAGTCTGCAAGAAATGATTAATATAATAATATAATGTTATTACATTCCAAAAAGATGCAGAAATTGTTATTAAATAGTGAAGTTAAAGAAAAACAAACTTTTTCTTTGAAGTATATTTAAATAAAAGCAAATTTCATTAAAATCTTGAAGGTTATAAGAAATAAAAGTTTATTTAAATGTTATCATTTATTGCATTATTTTATAATTTCAGAAATAACTTCAAATTTTTGAAGCATAGATACAATAGGTTTGTTTTTCTTTTGTGTTAGTTGGTGATTTAGAAAAGGTGTTCAATTACTTACAGTTTATTTCACACACATTAACTTCTGGAAATATAATTTTTATTCACTTATTATTTTTTTTTACACAGCCACTATTTAACTTATTTTAACCACGACTATTCAGTTCCACTTCACAAACAAGAATAAAAATTATCTCTTCAAAAACTGTAAAGAAATGAAGAAAATTCTTCAAATTGAATAAATTCTTCAATCTGAAGAAATAACTTTCGTCCATTTGAAGAAAATTTCTTCAATTTGAATAAATTCTTCAATTTGAAGAAATCACTTTCGTCCATTTGAAGAAAAATTCTTCAATTTCTTCGTTTTGAAGAAAATTTCTTCAATTTGTTCGTTTTGAAGAAAATTTCTTCAATTTGAATAAAAACTTTTCTGTATTTGAATAAATTTATTCAATTCGAAGAAAAATACTATGGAAAATCCGTTATTAAGCAGTTATTTGGCATATGAGTTATCTCTTACATATTGAAGAAAATTCTTCAATTTGAATAAATTCTTCAATCTCAAGAAATTACTTTCGTCCATTTGAAGAAAAATTCTTCAATTTCTTCGTTTTGAAGAAAATTTCTTCAATTTGAATAAAAACTTTTCTGTATTTGAATAAATTTATTCAATTCGAAGAAAAATACTATGGAAAATCCGTTATTAAGCAGTTATTTGGCATATGAGTTATCTCTTACATATTGAAGAAAATTCTTCAATTTGAATAAATTCTTCAATGTGAAGAAATCACTTTCGTCCATTTGAAGAAAAATTCTTCAATTTCTTCGTTTTGAAGAAAATTTCTTCAATTTGAATAAAAGACGTTCCTGTATTTGAATAAATTTATATTAATTATTCGAAGCAATCTTCTATAGAACATCCGTTACTAAGCAGTTATTTGACATATGAGTTATCTCTTACGTATTGAAGAAAATTCTTCAAATTGACTAAATTCTTCAATCTGAAAAAATCACTTTTTTCCATTTGAAACAAATTTCTTCAATTTGAATAAATGGTTCTTCAAAATTTAACAAAATATTTTCGTCAATATGACTTACGCGATTTGGTTCAGTGTGGGTTCCTGGCCACAGTGATGTAACAGGCCACGAAAAGGCGGATGAACTTGCTAGGGAGGGCTCCACACTGGAACCCTCTCTGATAGACCATCATATAGGGATACCATTATGTGAACTGAAACATAACGTCAGTAAAACCATCATTCAAAAATTCAACGATAGATGGAATCTCCTAGAAACCTGTGTTAACACCAGGAAGCTATGGCCTAGATACGATAAGAAAAGATCCGACTGGATTCTTACTCTTAATAAACCCTCCCTAAGATCCCTTATCGGAATTATTACAGGACACAACCTACTCGGCTACCATAAGAAGAAGATGGGGCTCAGTACTGATGACCTTTGTAGAGGCTCATTTTCTCTGCCACTGTCTTCGCTCTGTCTTGCTAGGAAGAAAACTCTAGGCAACTTCTTCTTCAATGAACTAGAGGAACTATCAGAACTGCCAGCAAAAGTTTACTAAACTTTGTCAAGACCTCTAAATGGTTAAACGAACCACATGATTTATAGGTTATTATATCTTTTCAGGAAGTTACAACACTTCGGGGTACCACAATGGATCTACATTGATCTAAGTGTGATGGTAACAACATCAACTATCAGCCCGCTCAACCTAACCTAACCCTTGAATTTAACACCCGAAACTATCATAACTTAGTGTGGCTATAACAATATTTTAACAATTTGAAAATATTTCTTCTACCTACCTTTTGTGAAAAAGTCATAATGAAATCGGTTTTTACAAAATTTAATCAATTTTCTTTAATTTTATAGTCTTATGACCTCAAAGCTTGCCCAAGAATATCCTCTTATTAATAATGTTGTCCAAATAGCTTCAACATCGCATATTGGGTTCGTTTAAATTTACATTTTATTATTTTTGCTAAGGATTTTATTTTTTCGAATAGAAAAGCGTCTTTTGTTTTATGCTTTTTGTAAGCTCATTAAATTTAAAATCTCTGTGCTGGTTCCTTTCCTTTTTTTCCAATTTGGTCGTCATTTGGCTGAAGAAGTTATTTTTGTCGTATAAGCTTTGGTCCCCTGCGGGTTGGTTGATGGTCGGCTTTTGGGTAAAGCCAATTTATTAAAAAAAAAAATTAATGCAGGAGAGCGTGGTGACTTGGAAATAAATTAATGTTGTTTTCAGTGAAAAAATGCTAAACCGGACAAAAGGGAGGCAACATTCAAAACAGGGTGAATTTGTAACTGCTTGTTGTCAGAGAACAAATTAGAATTTAAATTTCATGAACAATGAGAAGCGAGATAAGAAAAAGCTTAAACGCTCAAATAAACTATCAAAAAAAATCTCTTTTTTAATTCAAAAACTGAAACTAACAAGGAACTACAACAGCACAGTAAGCTTAGCTCAATCATCAGCAGCTATCATCTTTGCACAATAGCTCCGTGAATCCACTTATAAACCCATATAAAGGAACTTAGTTAATGTTGGTGTTGAAAATTTCCCACATAATGCTTAGCAGTGCTTTTCGCAGCCCAACGACAATGAACCACTTCATTAACATGGACGTTAAGTTTCTATTTCCTCCTCTCACTTTTGGTCCTCTGCGCTGACATGTTTGTAAAATCGCCGAAACCCTAAAGGACACTTTATTTTACACACAGAATTTACACCAAAGGTGATTTGCATTATCTGCATCAGCAAAACCATATAGCGATAGCATGGTCCTGCTGTTCAGAATTGGTATTATCCTTGCCAACACCCACACCCACATCATCGACATCATCGTCATTATAGTCAGACTATAGCGTGTCCTCTTTTGTAATGTTGCACATCGGCATAATCAAGCTGATGGGTATGGGGTAAACGTATACATGTTTGTACATACTAAACACATCGCTATTTTCCTAAAGGCTTAAGGACTTAGCATTAGCTTTTCATTGTCATCCTAGTTGGTTTTTGTTTTATTTTAGGTTTTTTAAGTTCTGTTGACATTGTCCGTCGTTGTTGTCTCTGTGCAAAATGAATTTTCAGTTTTCCGATTGACTTCAATGCACCACATCTCACATCATTCTTATGTTCTGGGCGACGCTTACAAGTTTTACCAAAGAAATATACAATTTTGAGTTCTTTTCTCTTGGGTTCACTTGGCCGGTTCCACTGTATCGCACTGAACAAAAAATCTAAGCTGAGATCTCAGATTTTTTCTGAGATTTCTAAAACTAACATTTTTTTGGATTCTATTTTTCAGAAAGCCATTTCTGTTAGAATATATACTAATTTGATACTTGTTAATGTTTAACTTAGCTATATTTTATTAATTTCTCTATGTGAAATATTTCATTCAAAATAGTATTTAAGAAACTTTTCCTTATTTTTTACTTCACTTCAAATTATAACTTCATTGAATAAACATTCAAATATATCTTTATAATTAAACCACATCGTTATTTTATCAGGTTATGGGCCCAGGCATTTAATAAGGTTACATAGTAATATTTTTTCTTTTTGAAATTTCGAGATCACCTCAAGAATTATTTTTGCCTGTTGTTTCCTAACATGGAGAGCCTTTCGCAAAGAGTCAAACCCTTCGATGGAACCAATTTCTCAAATTGGAAGAATCCAAATTTTGCTTGAAGAAAAATCTCTGGAAATTTTTTTGAAGACTCCATTACAATCGATGTTGGATGGTCAAGAAGACGAGAACAAGAAGGATATTTTGAAGTCAAACGAAAAGAAATGCAAGTCAGTTTTGGTGCAATACATTGGAGATTCTCAGCTGGAGTATATAAAAGATAAGATTTATGCTAAAGATATTTATGATACATAATGTACATATATGAACGCAAGAGTGTCTCCGGGCAATTGCTGCTTAGAAAGCATTTATTAACCATGCGATATAAAGATGGCGAAGATATTAATGAATACTTTTTGGAATTCGATAATACTGTTCGTGACGCTGCCAAAAAGTTTTGAAAATTTGGTTACTGCTTTGGAGACGATAGATACGTCTAAGTTGACAGTTGAATTTGTCAAGAGTCGCCTTTTGGACGAATATGCAAAGCGTGCTGCTGGGAGTTGTATACGTAACGAAACAAGTGATTGTGTGGCTATGCAAGTTGAAAGATCCAAAATTATTTGCCATAGATGCAAGAAACCAGGGCATGTAAAATCGAAATGTCGAGTTAATTTATCGAAGAAATATAATCGGAAAAATGGTGATGCTTATTATGCTCAAGATGAAAATCCGGAATTTTTTATTTGTGAAGAACAAGATTCAAGTGAGGATAAAGTTGTATCTTGTTGCATAAGTTCCGAAAAATTAAAGAAATCAACAAGTAATGGTTTACAAAGAATACATTTTATCCTTGATTCTGGTGCAACACATCACATTGTTAACGACAAGAATTTTTTTAACAACATTCAGAAAATAAATCCGATTAATATTTCAACTGCAGAAGCTGGTACATCATTGCTTTCTGGGTGTCAAGGTGACATTTCTATCAAGACGTTTTTCCAAGGCGATACTTCAACTAAAATAATTCAAAATGTTTTGTTCGTTGAAAACTTGAAACGTAATCTCCTATCTATTCGCCAACTTACAGAAAAAGGTTACAAGATCACTTTTAATGGTGTTGAGGCATTAATTTCGAAAAATGATAAAACCATTTTTGCTGCTCAACGAAATGGACAACTTTATGAAGTAACTTTTTATAACGAAAGAAGCATTTTTGCTGGAATTGCCAATGAAGATAAATTAACCAAAGCATCACAAACATTGTGGCACTACCGTTTAGCCCATTTAAATGTCAACGA
Source organism: Sphaerophoria taeniata (assembly GCA_943590905.1). NCBI lineage: Eukaryota > Metazoa > Arthropoda > Insecta > Diptera > Syrphidae > Sphaerophoria > Sphaerophoria taeniata. The sequence goes on along the minus strand of OX016540.1, from coordinate 217,942,871 downwards.
CATGAAAAAGATGATTAATCAAAATATGGCAAGTGGCTTCGATAAACTAAACTTCAAAATTGAATCCAAGTTTTGTGAGTCATGCGTGTTTGGCAAACAGAAGCGTTTGTCGTTTCAACCGAGGAAGAAAATCCGAAGTGAACGAGTTTTGCAACTAATACATATTGATGTTAGTGGTCCAATGAGTGAGGTAGCGCATGATGGTTCCCGATTTTTTGTTTCATTTACTGATGATTTCTCTCGGGCAACCATGGTATACTGCATGAAACAGAAGAGTGAAGTTTTCGAGAAGTTCCAAAAATATGTTGCTATGCCTATGGTTGAGAGGTTACATGGACAAAAAATAGTGACATTGCAACTTGACAATGGAGGTGAGTACTGCTCTAATGAATTTAAATCTTTTTGCCTATCCAAGGGAATTCAATTGAAATATAATATGCCCTATAATCCGGAAATGAATGGTGTTTCCGAACGATTTAATCGCACTGTTGTAGAAAAAGCAAGAACAATGCTTTTATCTAGTGGCTTAAGCCGGCGATTTCGGAATGAAGCCGTTATAAATGCTAACTACATAAAGAATCGTTCTCCAACAAGCGCTTATGGTGAACAGTTTTATAATAAAACACCTGCAGAAATTTGGTATGGCAAGAAACCAGATTTATCACACATTCGTATTTTTGGTTCTATTTGCTACAATCATGTACCAAAAGAACTTCGAACTAAGTTGGATGCGAAATCAAGAAGATGTTACATGCTGGGGTATGGATCATCGTCATACACTTATTGACTCTGGGACATCGAAAGTAATAAGCTTGTGATTGGCCGAAATGTGACTTTCAATGAAAAATCGTTCTTTGAACGTATGAACTACACTAATGTATTCGACTCGGAGATTGAAAGTGATGATTTAAAAGGTGCCCAACAAAACGTTAGTGATGAAGAAGAAGTCCAAGAATCAGCACAGAAAGACGACCAGGACTATTTTACTGATGCTGAAGATAACATTAGTGATGTCAATGAGACTATCCATTACAATTCAACAGATGCAATTGAACCTCGTCGGAGTGAACGGTTGAAAAAGAAGCCAGATCGGTATGGATATGACTCTAGTGCTTCGCTGACAAATTGTGCACTCTCGGCAGAAAATTTTGTGCAAGAGGATCCAATATTTTTAATTGATGCAAAGAAGCGCGATGATTGGCCTAAAAGGAAGAAAGCAATCGATGATGAATATTCATGTTTACCTAAAAATGGTACTTGGTATTTATGCAAACTTCCAAACGATCGAAAACCTATAACATCCAAATTGATTTTCAAAATCAAGCGAAAACAAAATGGTTATAAAGATATACATAAAGCAAGACTTGTAGTAAGAGGATTTTCACAAGAAAAAGATCTGATATTCATCAAATGACCAAATTGCAAATATCATGACAAAAAGTCTCGGTAAAATTAATTTTTCAAAAACATCATTCAAATTCAAATATTTAAATCTAATCAAAACGTTAATTTGTTTGTTAATTTCAATTTAAATTTAGTTTAATTAGTTTCCCTTAAGATTTAATCTTAACACTTTGCATTATATAATCGAAAATGTTTCTGTTTTTATGTATGTATGCAATCTCTATTAATCGAAATTCTAATCTTTTGGATTAAATGTTAGCATTTTGTTAAACATAAAACGTCCAAATTAAGAGGCGGTGTTAGAATACTAATTTGATACTTGTTAATGTTTAACTTAGCTATATTTTATCAATTTCTCTATGTGAAATATTTCACTCAAAATAGTATTTAAGAAACTTTTCCTTATTTTTTACTTCACTTCAAATTATAACTTCATTGAATAAACATTCAAATATATCTTTATAATTAAACCACATCGTTATTTTATCAATTTCGACGTTATTGACATATGAAGAACAACAATTCGCAAAGTCACCGTAATAATCTCACTGATACTTATTATTTTTTCTCTTTCAAAGTGACATTTAGATCTCACTGAGGTCTTTGTCAGTTGGAATTGGTTTTATGACATTTAATTTTACATTCGTATTTATTTAACCGGAAGGGCTTCTTCGATTGACCTTCGATCTCTGTACTGTGTAGTTCGCAATTTCTATACCTCGGAAATTTTGTTTGTTATTTCTCAAGTTTTATATTTATTTGAACCAAAGAGAATTAAAGTAAATTCTATTCTTAGCTATTATTATTCACTGATTTACTGAATCCTGCCGAGAAACTCGCAATGGAAAAAAAAACACAGTCATGCACGACTGCATCCGATCGTAGTCCCGAATAATTTGTTCAAGATTCAACTACCCGTACCGCCCAGCACGGATAGCAATTAGCAACATGTCTTCAATCCAACATTCTGTCTCTATCGGCGTCTGCGACAAAATCCGACATCTACGGCCGGAAAACTGCTCCACCACCGTACCACCAAGTGCTTATATGGATGACTCTTACATTGATGAAAACTTCTTTGCTCCACTTAACATATAAAAAAAACACAATAAAACCGAACAAGAAACGCAAAAACATTTCTAAACAAATTTAACAAATTTTATAAACAATTCTGACGACCCCGAATCTGAGGAAATTTCAAAGAAAAAGCAACGTAAGATCTAAAGAAGATGATAAAATTCACTCAGGTAAGTACTGTCCACCAATTATATAAATCGTTTATATTACAATTTACAGACCTTGTAAAGCCTCAAAAGCTCCGAATACTATCCTTCGACCTACGATGGGAAGGCATTTGTTGCAGAGAAGGTGTTCATGGATTTTTTCGGACCTCACCCACGCGCGCGTCATGGAAATACTCACATTGTTGTTGCACTGGATCAGTTGACAAAGTTTGTAGTGGTGAACGCACTTCGTAAGGCGACAACAGACAAACTGTTCTGCGTTTTTGGAATTCCCTCATTTCCATTAATATGGAACCCAAATGGCGTGATGAAAAGAATGTAACAAAGTCCAGACCTGCGACTGCAACAAAAAAACTCACACCGCCAACGAGCTAAGTCAAAGCAAGCATGTCGCAGTCGTAGCCTGGACACCCTTTTCAGCCTGCAACTGATATCGTTCTCAGGGTCCTGTAAACTGTAGACCTAAGAGCGTGAAAGGTAGCCAAAAGTGGAAGAGGGAGGAACACGGGTTCCGTAACAACCTTTAAACGAATTTAAAGAGTAATAAAAAAAAACAATATAAAATAGTCAATAGCCAAGCAACTCCCACGTTTGGAATGGTGCTCCAGTAACGTACTTAAGTCTTTTGGACAGCATCCAGAAAAGAGCATTTAAGATGATTGGTGACCATACCATCGTTGAGACATTTACCTCACTTGAACATCGACGTAATGTCTCATGCCTCAACCTCTTTTACCGTTACTTCAATGGTTTATGCTCTAGTGAAATAGCCAGTTGCATTCCTCCCCTTAAGATATTCAACCGTAATACCCGCGCCTCCAGCAATGCCCATCAGTTCACCCTCGAGCCCAACTTCGGACGTACGGTTATGTTCAGAGAATCGTTTTTTAGCCGTACTACGCGAATGTGGAACTTTCTTCCACACTCTGTCTTTCCCAGTCACTGCAGTGTTCATGAATTCAAGACCAATGTTAACCGACACCTCATCCTAAACCCTCTCCATCTATCCCACTTTCTCTAACGCTCGCACTGTGCTTTGGAATAAAAAGGGAACAAAAACGCCTTGAGTGCGTGCTTATTATAAAAAAAAAAACGTTGACAGGCATTTAACGAACACCTTGATGAATACTGAGGAGGCTCAAGTTCACTCATTCCATTTAAAGGAAGATAAGACAAATAATGTTGTTCTTAAGTTGATCCTCACCCCACTAATTTTCCTCAACATTTTCATTTTTCTTTTGAAGACTTTGACGCGAAACAGGAGGAAATTAAATAAAACCTCTTGTTAGTCAAGTTCCTTCCGAGAACGAGTGCAAGCGAATAATCCAAGATTAAGTATTTATTTGACTCTAGGGTCTACTAGAGGAACCTAGGAGCAATCGTAGAGCCCTCTAAAATGCAGAAGATGCTAACACTTTGGTCAAAAAATTGGTGCTTCCCGTACAACTACGTGCAAAGTGCAATGCACAAATCATCACGAGCCGTGACAATGCCCCGCGGTAATAGGGGAAGGCAACAAAGGATCAAATGTTTCTGCATAAACTCCGGTTCCGGTTGTCACTTAATCCCAAAGCACTGATAGCCACCCCTTGCCCTCGCCGGAAAAAAATGAAAGCAATATCTTCATCGAATTTATTGGGCTCTCAAAATACTTTTTCGACTTTGAGATGAACAAAGTAGAACCTATTAATGTCACATTTCATGAACATAGATATGGTGTAGAAAGTTCGATCTTACAACCGATGTTAAAGTGGCCTGCATTGCCATAGCAGAGAGTTATTTCGCAATACAAAATGATGTCACTAAAAATTCTACAATTCAACATTTTGTCCTTAACTTCGCACTATCGTCTATCGATTGAACATTTTTCAAGGTGTGGTGATTTTTTAACAATAATTTGAAATACAATTCATACGACTTCCCTTCTGCAATCATGTATAAGCAAGCATCAACTTTAAAGTGAACAAATCCTGCTTCTTTACTCCCAGGTTAGTAAGACAACTTATAATAACTACTTAGATGGAGCTATTATTGGCAATTGGCTATCAGAAGCACCAGTTGGGGAGACCACAAACATGTTCAAAACGATGAATCTTTAGAACCTTGGCTTTAGAATTCGCATCTTTCATTGATTAACTTGTGTTCTGATAAAGCGGGCCTTAGGCTTTCAAAGAAGCGTTCAGAATAGTTGGCAGCAAAAATGTCTACCTGCAACAAACTTTCCGTAAATGACCAAACTATTATTGAGAACTTTGTCTACTCCGACTCCGATCGATGGTGTGCACTAAGCACATAACCAAACACTTTATTTTCTTGACAAAATATCTTTGTTGAGAACGGTGTCTACTCCAATCGATAGTGTGCATTAAGCACACAACCAAACACTTTATTTTCTTGATAATATATTTTATTCGTATATAAATGTTCTTGAAAATAAAAAGTTTTCGAAAGCAAAAATTTTGAGTTTGCATGAAAATTAAATGTGACTTTTTACTCGAGCGGCGGCAGTGGCAGTCTTTACAAAATGGCGATCAGAAAACGAATGAATGACGCATTCAACACACGAATCAAACTAATGTAGAAGTAGATGTTTGGTGAAATTGGAGTGCGTTCCAAAAACCTAAGTGATCCTCTAGATGGGACATGGTTGCGTTCTGTGAGTCCAGCGAGCAAACTTAAGTTCTGTTCTGAACGCTGAAGTTAATTTTACAACCTGCCTTGTGTCGCTACATCACTCCCCCCCCCCCCCAGTTGAATGCCATGTCATTCAATGAATCTGCTAGGCCTTACAATTTGACGGCCAGTTCTGGTAGCTTGGTTGTGAACTACAATGTCTGGCTTTGTCGCGAAAGAGACCCGTTTCGGTGTAGGCGTTGTATTTTGAACGAGTTCCTCCGACGACGTGTGTTCTTCTACGTGGCCGAAGCAAGGTTTGACACGGTCTATACTAACGGTTACTTTTTTACGGTTGACTAATATTTCGATTGTTTTTGCATGGCGCTTCACTACTTTATATGGTCCGTCGTACGGGCGTTGTAATGGTTTCCGTACCGCGTCTACTCTTACGAACACATGCGAGCAGTTTTTTAATTCTTTGAAGATAAATGGCTTTGTATGGCTGTGTCGCGACGGCGAAGCGGGTCGTATATTCTCTAACTGACACTGGAGATTTTTTGTAAAATCGGATTTCATTGTTACCGCGTTGTCCTTAAGAATGAGATCCGAAGGTATCCGGATACCTTTTCCAAAAACTAGCTCGGCCGCGCTGGTATTTGAATCTTGCCGAATTACCGATCTTAAGCCCAGAAGGACGTAAGGGAGTTTCTTTGACCATTGCACGTCGTTGTAACACATAAGTGTTGCTTTGAGGGACCGGTGCCACCTTTCTACCATGCCGTTTGCCTTTGGATTGTACGCGGTGGTACGATTGTGCCGAATACCTAGCTTTTTACAAAGCTCCGCGAACAGATGTGATTCGAATTGCGTTCCGCGGTCGGTAACGATGGTTGAAGGTATACCATAACGCACGAACCATTCATTGAACAAAGCGTTTGCAATCGTTTCGGCCGTGATATCGGATACTGGAATAGCTTCCGGCCAACGCGTGAATCTGTCGATAATTGTTAGCAGATATCGATAATTTTCCGACACCGGTAGTGGTCCTACAATATCGACATGTATTTCGTCAAAACGGCCAGAAAAATCTGGAAACTCACCGATTGGGCTTTTGACATGTCTACTCACTTTCGACTTTTGGCATGCGGTACACTCTTGCGCCCATTTTCTGCAATCTTTGTTAATAGGAGGCCAGACAAATTTACTTGTCATCATTTTGACTGTAGAGCGAACTCCAGGGTGAGACAAATTGTGAATTTTCTCGAAAACTGCAACTCGAAATTCTCTCGGAATGAATGGGCGTGGGACACCCGTTGAAACGTCGCATGAAATTGTGGCTTGCGTGCCTGGTATAGAAAACTTTTTGAAACGGAGTGAGGTTGTTGTTTCTGTTAAGTTTTCTAATTCTGCGTCTGTGATTTGCGCCGCCGCGAGCTTTGGAAAATCTATATCAGGGGGCAATGTTATTTCTTCGACCCTAGACGAAAGATCGGCGACTGTATTTTGTTTGCCTGGGAGATGCTGAATATCGGTCGAAAATTGTCCGATAAGGTCCAGGTGTCGCAATTGTCTGGGAGTAGCTTTACTGAGCTTCTGTCGGAATGCGAAAATTAGTGGCTTATGGTCGGTAAAAATTGTGAAATTTTGACCTTCTAACATATGTCGGAAGTATTTGATTGCAGAATAAATAGCCAAAAGTTCGCGGTCATATGTGCTGTACTTGCGCTGTGCGTCGTTGAGTTTTGCAGAAAAGAAACAAAGTGGTTGCCAACCCTCCTTTGCTTTTTGTTGCACCACGCCACCAATTGCGAAATCAGATGCATCGACACATAAAGATAGTTTTGCGTTTTCTAACGGATATGCTAACAGAGTTGCGTCGCATAACTCTTTTTTGCACTTTTCAAACGCAGCGCTTGCCTCATTTGACCAAACAATCACTGATTTGTCATTTTTCTTCTTTTTTCCTACAAGAAAGTTGTTGAGTGTTGCCTGCGACGCGGCTGCGTTTGGTACGAATCTTCTATAAAAGTTTATCATGCCCAAGAAACGTCGCAACTCGCAATATTCTTGGGTTTTTTAAAATTATTAATTAGGCTCCCGGAAATTACGCCATAGGAAATTACGCCAGATTTTTTTTTTGTTGAAAAAACGCCAGAATATTTCTTTTGGTTAAAATTGGAAAAAGCACCAGAAAATAATTTGGAAAAAACAGCAGAAACATTGGAAATTGTGCCAGGCAGCTATGGAAAAAAAGTCGGAAAATGAAATGGAAATTAGGCCAGAAAATATTACATTCTGGCTTAATTTCCACATTTCATTTTGGAAGAAGAACCTGAAAATTAATAAATAATTTCTGGTCTAATTTCCTCATTTCATTTTGGAAAAAAGGCCAGAAAAGTTTTTTTTCAATTCTAACAAAAAAAATGAATAAAAGTAAGTAAAAATACAACTAGCTGTGATCTGGAATAAGCGATTGTGTACCTACTTACTAGGGGAGGGGAGGGGGTCAACAAATTAACGGCCGGGGGGGGGGGGGCGTCGCGGGGCGCGCTTGCGCCGGGGCCGGGCGTTGCACCGCGTCGCGAGTCCGGCTACCATCGGCGGCGCGCCGCGCGGCGGGCGGGGGGGGGTGCGCGTCGCGATACGCGACGCAACCCACCGCAAACCGCCACACCCCGCTGCGCACCGCCGCGCCCCGCACCGCGCGAACCCGCTACCCGGCGCGCCGCCGATGGCATGCGGACTCGCGACGCGGTGCAACGCCCCCCCCCCCCCCGGCCGTTAATTTGTTGACCCCCTCCCCTCCCCTAGTAAGTAGGTACACAATCGCTTATTCCAGATCACAGCTAGTTGTATTTTTACTTACTTTTATTCATTTTTTTTGCTTTCCGGGCACAATTTAGTATAAAAAACTTTCCATTTTAATTTTTTTTTCTTAGAATTATTACAATCCGCGACAAACGCTTGAAAGAAACTAAATCACATCGCTTTGGATGTACGTGATACCACAAAAAACAATACTCAACATAACTGTTATTTGTTTACCAAATTTATGTAAAAACCGTTTTCTGACTCTTTTTCCAAAAAAAAAAAAGAGGAAAAAACGCCAGATTTTTTTCTGGCTCTTTTTCCAAAGCAAAAAAAGGAAAAAACGCCAGAATTTTTTCTGGCTCTTTTTCCAAAACAAAAAAAGGAAAAAACGCCAGATACTTTCTGGCTTTTTTTCCAAATTTTTTTTTCTGGCTTTTTTTCCATTTTATAAAATGGAAAAAGCACCAGAATTTTTTTTGGAAAAAATGCCAGAAAATCGGAAATATTCCCAGAAAAATTTTGCACTTTTTTCCTAGGAAAAAACGCCAGATTTTGTATGAAATTTTTTTTGGCTTTTTTTCCAAAAAAAAATCTGGCGTAATTTCCTATGGCGTAATTTCCGGGAGCCTATTAATTATTTGGATTCTCCCAGGAGATGGTCTCAACCCATCGCTGGTGATAAGATGTCCCAAGAAATCGACTTCTTGTTTTGCGAAGCAACACTTTTCTACATTAATAACCAAACCGTATTCTTGCAATTTAGCGAAAACAATTTTCAGATGTTTTAGATGCTCTTCGCGATTTTTTGAGGCAACCAGAATGTCGTCAATATACACGAAAATGAATTCGAGATTTCTAAAAATGGAATGCATAAACCTTTGAAAGGTTTGAGCGGCGTTCCGCAAACCGAACATCATTCTCGTAAATTCGAATAACCCAAACGGGGTTGCTATAGCTGTTTTTTGAATGTCATGTTCTTCGATTGGTATTTGATGGTATGCACGTACCAAATCGATGGTTGAGAAAATGTTACACCCTGCTAAATTTTGTGCGAAATCTTGTACATGCGGTATTGAATAACTATCTGGTTGCGTTACGCTATTGAGCTGCCTGTAGTCTCCGCATGGCCTCCATTCTCCATTCTTTTTCCTCACCAAATGAAGTTGACTGGCCCATGGGCTACTAGATGGTCGGCATATGCCTTGTTGCATAAGAAATTGAAATTCGCTTTTAGCAATTTTAAGCTTGTTTGCGTCCAACCGTCTCGGTTGGTTCTTGAAAGGTGGTGAGTGATGCGTTATAATTGGGTGCGTGACATTGTGCTTGATTGGGCGAACAAAGATGTTCCCAGCAGAAAGAATATTGAATTGTTGAATAAGATTTCGGACGTCAGATTCTATCATATTTTTGTTGATAGCGGAAACAGTTGCTTGAGGACGAACAATAACACTGCCGAACGATCGTTTATTATTTGCTGTGTCTATGAGTTGACGGTTCTTTAGATCTATTAAAAGTCCGAAAGCTTTAATAAAATCGGCGCCTATTATTGGCTTGCTCACGTCGGCACAAACAAATGTCCAAGCGAACTGCCGCTGTAAACCAAGGTCTACACTTAATCTGATACTACCGTAAGTACGGATTGGCAAACCATTTGCACTGAAAAGCGAATTAGAGCAAACCTTTTTCTGTTTTGCAAACTTAGCTGGCAACACTGAAACGTCCGCACCAGAATCTATCAAAAAGTTTTGTTTGGAAAAGCGATCGAAAAGAAATAGTCGACTATTAACAGTTGTATGTCCTTTTTCGCAAGTCGCCAACGAAAAGGTATTTAGTTTTCCGAAAATCTGTGCGAATTACGTTTAAAATTGCATGGTGGCTCACATTTTTTTGCATTTACACCGAATCGGCGATGGTACCAACAAAAACCTGGCCTAGAAGGACTGTTGCGTCTATAATTGTTTTGTCGTAATGGCGATCTATTTCTTGAATTAATTCGCCTGCGCAGTTCGACCACTTCTTGTTCTAAGTCTTCGCCCGACTCATGAATAACTTTTGTACTTGTTGCAGACGTTGAGTCTTTGGAGCTGCCAGTGATGGCAGAAACGAATGGTGTCGGAGGCAAAGCATCTAGTACCTTGTCCGCTATCTGAGCCAATTCATTGACATCTTGAGTGCTGCTCAATAAAATCGCTTGGACCATACGGGGCAATCTTTGAATCCACAGATTTTTTAGAATTGAAGGCGAAAAAGTATTACCTGCTAACGCGCGCATTTCTCGTAACAATTGTGACGGTTTCCGATCTCCAAGGTCAGTATCACTCAACATTTTTTGTAACCGTGAATCTTCCGATTCCGTTAAACGCGTCAGAACCGTTTGTTTTAAATTTTCGTATAGATTCGAAGAGGGTGGATTTAAAATGATATCTCTGCATACGTCAATCGTCCGCGCGTCTAACAACCCGAGGGCGGTAAAATATTTAGCGTTGTCCGACCTAACTTGCGCCACACCGAACTGGCCCTCTAACGCGACAAACCAAACGTCTGGATTACCAGACCAAAAAGGCAGATTCTTAAACGACATTGCACTAACCTGGTTGGACGAGCTGCTGCCGGACACATCTGTTCTTACTTGCCCACTAGACTCACCTACTCCACCTTCCACGTGCCCATCAATTCCGTTCGAGGAATGACTAGAGCTTTCTGCCCTGCCACTGTCGCTGCCCGTTGACATAACACAATTCTGTCGAAAAGAAAAATGAACTGAAAAACGTGCAAATATATAAATACAATTTGATTTACAGATATTTGTAGGACAATGTATATTTTTTTTTTATAATTAGCACAAGGAAACAAGAAACACATGAAACATGAAACATGAAAAAAAAATTCTTTAAAAAACTGCTTGCTGATCCCGTTATTGTTGCTGCTAGTTCCCTTTGTAAAATCCCGTATACTGCACGGTTACTCTGCGTCGACGGTGTATCTTCACACACACATATATATAATGTATACAGGGCTGAACAGGTGTCGATCGTCTTTCTTGCGTGGAAGGGCGTCCTTTGGCGAGGTAAAAATTGCTTTTTGTGTCGTGGTCTCGTGGTCTTCTTATTTCAATTCCAGAAAATTGAAATTTTCGATTGCTTCGACTACCAATCACGTCGGGGTCACCATTTATTGAGAACTTTGTCTACTCCGACTCCGATCGATGGTGTGCACTAAGCACATAACCAAACACTTTATTTTCTTGATAATATATTTTATTCGTATATAAATGTTCTTGAAAATAAAAAGTTTTCGAAAGCAAAAATTTTGAGTTTGCATGAAAATTAAATGTGACTTTTTACTCGAGCGGCGGCAGTGGCAGTCTTTACAAAATGGCGATCAGAAAACGAATGAATGACGCATTCAACACACGAATCAAACTAATGTAGAAGTAGATGCTTGGTGAAATTGGAGTGCGTTCCAAAAACCTAAGTGATCCTCTAGATGGGACATGGTTGCGTTCTGTGAGTCCAGCGAGCAAACTTAAGTTCTGTTCTGAACGCTGAAGTTAATTTTACAACCTGCCTTGTGTCGCTACACTATGTTATGACTTATGAGTATGACGCTAGCATTCACTTCAAGAATGTGAATGAAAAAAAACATCAATTTTTCTGTCCTTCAGTCGCTCAGGAAGCAACATCTGCCGCTAGTAATATCTAACATTGTATTGCTCAACACATTTTCGTCTAAGATTCCAACAACTCAGCTTTAAACCCAACCACAGATTACATTTTCACCAACGCCCGAAAATGTTCACAGACCCAACAATTTTTCCAAATTTTCGTTTAGGAAACTATGAGTCAGGAATTCCTTTTATAACCATAATTTTCAATCACTGTATCAACAATGCCCACTATGCCGTTTCCATCCACTTGGAAAATAGCCAGATTACTGCCCATTTCGAAAAAAAAACCTAACAACTATGACATAAATACCTTTAGACTGATCTCTGTGCAATCAAACACTAGAAACACACATTTACCACCAATTTATTTCTCTGCAAATAGCAAAATCGTTAAAATTCTAATTTTAATTGGGTAAAATTATTAATTTGAAACATATGTAATTCCATAAATGAAACTCATTGCACCGTGAAATTGAATATCGACTTAATATTTAAAATTGACATCCATAGTTTTCGCGCAGGCAAAATAATGGAAGAATGTGCATTTTGCAAATACGAACGAAATTTAATATCCCATTCAACGGGTATTGGTTATTCTCATCATTAACCATATCTCGATAGTCGAAATAGGAATCGGAAATCCGATATGGAATAAATACTTTTATGAGTGTTCAAATATTCATTGTTAATGTGAAACAAATGAGATAAATCTTTCTAGATGCCAATTCATAGGACGTTTAATTAAACAAAAAAGAATGCAAAAGCTATAATCAGGAAATAAATATCCTCTTATGCATTATGCATATTCCTCTACTATTCAATTTGGAGAGAAATGAAATCATTAAAGTGGAAAATCGATTCTCAGGAACACGGTATTCAAAAAAGCATAACCCTTTGTCGTTGCTTTAAAACCGAAGATATAGAATTTTTGAATCCAATACCCCATAAGACCCGGAGACTAAGGCGCCGGCCGTCGGTAAAATCCATCAGAGAAAATTGGAACAGTGAAATCTTGAAACATTTTTCTGATGAGTGTTTATAGCAACCAAGAATTTTGTGTCAGAAATCCAGCTGCACGCTTTATTTTATGACATCAGAATTTTTTTTTCATCAGAAAAAAAATTTCTGATGTAATCGGAACAGATAAAAATCGAATAATAAATAAATAGAGTGGCGCGACAGCTCTTGAAGAGCCAAGGCCTAAGTGGCTTACTCTCATCAACAATTCATTTGTGCGTGTGAAGAATTGAGGGGACCTACAATTTAACGCCGATTCCGAACGGCAGAGTTGAGAAGCACCTGTTCATGACAGATTGATACTCTTGGAAGATTTGTCAGGTCTTCGCAAGAGGCAGTGCCCGTGAAAGATGAAAGAAAAACTTGGCGAGTAGAACTCGAACCAACGACGTTCTGCTTAGCAGTCAACGCACTTACCAACTAAAGGGGCCGACCCATAGAATCCGTCAGTGCGTCAGCGTTGACGTTTTCAACTGACAACACAATAGAATACACACGTTCTTATGAAACTCGTCCCATAAGCAACGCATGTGACGGATACGACGGATAGAGTTGGTTAACTTTCTACTTTTTGCGTCCGTTGATCCGTTGACAACTAAATTTAAGGAGCAGTCAATTCAATGTGTTCCCACAGCAACAAGGAAAAGCAATGGATGATGAAAATTTTGTGCAAAAAAATAATTTTGATAATTTTGACATGATTTTCATATTTTATTTTAAAATTTTTTGTTCGGATTTTCAGTTTTGTGAACTATTTCTACAACAAGTAAATGAGACTGTCAAGTTATACAACGTATTCTATGGGACGGTTCAATCCGGCAAATACGTTGGCAGCAACGTACGCATTGACGCTGACGGATTGACGGATTCTATGGGTCGGCCCCTTAAGCTACTGGCTTTCGATAGAAATCGAAACAAATCAGAAAAACGAAATGGATGGAATATTTATGAAGTTTTTACAATCAGCTGTTCAGAAAAATGAAATCTCATCAGAAAAAAAATTAAATTGAATTTTCTTATTAAATTCGGTCATAAATTTCTTAATTCTTTTTGAAAAAAATATTTCAAATAAATGTTCGTCGAATTGCATAAATACTTCGCTCAAATGAAGTTCTAGAGTAGTCAAATCTGGAAAAGAATTTTTTTTCTGATCCGTTTTTCTGATAGCTACACAGAAAGAAATCGAAGATCAAATCAAGAAAAACAAGCGGTAAATCACGAAAAATGAATCTAGTTATGGACCTTGGATTGGGAATCAAATATTACGAATTCGTGTTTGTAATTTACGAAAAAGAGGAATATGAAGAGATTACGACTCAAAAGTTGTAGTTCTACACTTTTGAATCACAACAAAAAAAGCATTTATGATTCAGAAGCGTAATTTACGATCAGCCAGTTGTTAATTTATATTTGGCTTGTCAAGAATCACGACTCAAAAGTTGTAATTCTACACTTTTGAATCATAACCAAAAAAAGCATTTACGATTCAGAAGCGTAATTTACGATCAGCCAGTTGTTTTGCCCCCCCCCCCCCCCCCACACCATCCCTTTCCCGGTACTATATTCTCCCTTCCTCTCTCTCCTCACCGATCAATCTCCGTACTTCCTTCTCATTCTGCACTGCTTAGTGGCGACTATTTTTCCAAATCCGTCACTCCGCACTGCTGGGATTCGAACCCAGGCATGAGAATGCACGACGGTCTCTTGATCGGCACCTCTACCCACTGAGCTACTCGACGCTTTAAAAAATTGGAATTGATTTTCGACCGCATGAAAACTAGGGAAATAAACAACACAAAACGTTTTTCTTTTTCAGGAAATATTGTCGTAATTTACGATTCAAGAATCGTAACAAAAAAAAACAGTTTGGATTCAAAAGTAGTAAAATGCGATAAGAATTTATGATTTAATAAACACCTATTTTTTAATTCAGGAAATATTTTTGTAAACTACGATTGTCTAAGATCAATTCGTTCATTTAGCTTCTAGAGCTTTGTTTTTAGAATATTGAGATCATAAATCTCGATCTTTAATTTTGTAAATCAGAATTATTTAGTCGTACAATTGATTGAATTACAATTTTGACTCTCATTTTACGAAAAAAATGGGATGGTTTACAAAAAAAAAGATTTTTTATAATTTACGACACGGAAATTCGTGATTACTGATTTTTCATTTCTTTCCGTGTACAACCGGCCCCTAAGCTCTCCCCAATTCTATTGGCCTACAAACCCAGGGCGTTGTGAGGTCAAACTCTAGGAGATCGGAGATAATACCATAAAAACAGCAAGGAGGTCCCCTCGAACCAAAGTTTGTTAACACCACAAACGGAGCATGGTCTTACTGCGCACCGAGTTTTTCAGGGGGGGGGGGGGGCGTGGACTTGCTAAATGTTGGGTCATAAGATCCGCGGTTGGTTTTCAGTTGAAGTTTGTCTTTGAATCTTGATTTGAATTTCAATACCTTTTTCTCTGATGAAAAAATGAAAAAAAAAACAACGTGAGTTAAACTTTTGTTGTTATTTTTTTTTTTTTTTTTTGTAATGAACAATACGCAGCCCAGGATTTACCCTTAGGCCAACTAGGCCCAGGCCTAGGGCATCACGAAAAAAGGGGCCACAAAAGTAAGTAGAAGCAACTGAATCTTTATTGCTCATACGAGCAAAATGGATAATAGATTTTCAAAAATCTTCAAATTCGGCAAACGGCAACGCTCAATTATTTTCATATATGTACCTACAAATAAATGCATTTCATTTTCAAGCAAACAATATACATAGCACCACATGTATTTGTTTTCTTAAATAACATAATCTGCTTTTACTTTTCATTACTTGCTTGCAGTTTTCGTTGTTTCTCTTTTGGTTGTCTTACTATAGAAATACAACACGCTTATATTGTATGCGGCTATGCTTCATACATCATACCATATATACACTAATAAAGGGTAGATTTTTTAAAACTGTAATTTCATAGTAGCTGTTTGTTCATTTGAAACCGCTAGCTTGTTGCAACTGTTTCATCCGTTTAAGGGCCCATTCCCATAGACAAAGTATATCTAAATAGATATACTTGTCCACTCATATTTCAAAATTCGGACATCCTGGTTCAGGAGCAACTTCATATCTATCTAAAACTATATATGAAGAATTGATTGAAATAATGGCCCAAAGAGTTCGCGAGGAAATCATTAAACAAATAAAAATATTTCTGGGTATTTTAGCTTGTCTGTAGATTCTACGCCAGATTTGTCTCATGTGGATCAATTGAGTATTGTTATGCGGTATGTTAAATATGGCCGCCCTATTGAACGCTTCTTAACGTTTTTGAAGATGCATTCTCATACTGGATCCAGAATTGCTAATCAAGCATTAAAGTATCTGAGTGAACATAACATATCAATTTTGAAATGCAGAGGGCAAACTTACGACAATGCTCCAAATATGTGCGGTCAGTATAAAGGGATGCAACAGCAAATTCTTCTGACAAATCCATATGCAGTCTATGTACCTTGTGCATCATACTCGTTACTTGTTGGTCGCTGTGCTGCGGATTGCTGTCCTATCGCTAGGGTTGCTTAAACATCGGTTTTTGGCCCTATCGATAGTATCGATAGTTTTCGAAAAAACTATCGATAGTATCGATACTATCGATTGTTTTTTGTAATCCTTACAAAAGTAATTTTATAAGAAAAGTTGTTCATTGAATTTCTACACATGGACTGCCAGTCGTGCAAAATCTCATATTAAATTTAGAAACAAATGATTTCATCGATTTTAGTCCTTGAAATTGCAATTGGAGAGAACTAACAATAGAACTAATTTTAAATATTTCTCGCCGTTCGTGTTCTTTGGGCGCGTTCACGTTCAAAAAGCAGTAAAGCGTGTAGTTGTTTTTGTAATTTTATTTTCAATGAAAGTCTTACGCAAAAAATTACGACATTAACTTCAAGTTGTCTAGAAGGAAAACTTCTTTCATTAAAGCTGAGGTAATTTTCTATTATTGACCGACTTATTCAAGTCGTTTACTTCAATCTGAAATTGAACAAGGCCTCAGAGAAAGCAAACTAGAAAACAAAATAGAACGCATACTTTTATAGAGTGAGATCTACTACCAGACGTTTGCAATATCAAAGACTAATGTCATGTATAGCAGTCAATGTATAGTAAGTCAATTTAGTTGAAGAACATTGCTACATTTATTGAAAATGTGAATTTTTTATTTATTTATTTTATAATGACTCTTTCGAATTCTGCTTTAAAATTCTATCCCCTGAGACGAACACTATTACACCATTACTCTTAAGACACAACCCAAATTTGAGAATGCAGAGTTTATCTAATAATGAGTAGGGAAACTCTTTTGAAAATGTAGTAGGCACTACTAAAACTACAAATTTTCGAAATAAACAGCACAAAAATGCCATACTAAGTGAAAACAGTCAAATAAATTCCTTATATAAAACTGCCTGCACATGAAGAAATGACT
Source organism: Sphaerophoria taeniata (assembly GCA_943590905.1). Lineage (NCBI taxonomy): Eukaryota > Metazoa > Arthropoda > Insecta > Diptera > Syrphidae > Sphaerophoria > Sphaerophoria taeniata. The sequence goes on along the minus strand of OX016540.1, from coordinate 217,925,625 downwards.
ACACGTTTATCACGTGCTTCTTTCCTTTTTTCCCCTAATAGACGCTTAACCCTCTGACTTGATTGTCATGAATTATGAAAAAATAAATTTCGATAAAAAAGCTTATGTTGTTTCCCTTTCCTTCCTACAAGTTTCTCATTGGCATCTATTTCCAATATCTGTGTGAAAATATGTGTGAATCAACAGGTGAATTTTCCTGAGTTAAGAACGTCAAAAATTGAGTCGTATAAAAAATTTCCTGCGACTCATCGGGTAAATTATTTTCTATTTCCTTTTCGAGCCTTGTATCCCTTTTTCACCAACGTAGTTTGAAAAGAGTCACGACTGATGAGTTGTCGTTTAATAGCAGTCTTAAGGAGCATAACGTTTTAAGCTAATTTACGTTAATACGTTTTTCAATTCATTAAAAAATACCAAAAAGAGAAAAATAAGAGTTTCATAAACGTTGGATGAATAGAAGATGTTTTATCTTAAATTTGTTTCGCCAAATACGTCAATTCTTGCCTGCTTTTGAAAAATATTGCTCAAAATAAACAATCGATAGTTTTTTAACACCATCGAATATACGCGATAGTATTTTACTATCGATACTATCGATAGACTATCGATGTTTAAGCAACCCTACCTATCGCTCTCAGATACACGGTGGGAAGCTCATGCTGCAGCTACTTTTGCCATCATTAAATCATGTAATAAATTATTAGATACTTTAAACGACATTTTTGAAGATAATACATTAAAAGGAGATGCTAGGAAGCAAGCTGGTGATCTACTAAACAAAATGAATAAACTAGAATTTGCCTTAATGCTTGTGATTTGGAACGATATTTTACAAAGTTTTCAAAAAGTCAGTAAGGTTTTGCAAAGCGAAGACGTAACACTACTGACATGCGCGAATTTGTATAGATCATTGTCCGATCAACTGGAGAAAATGCGTGATAATTTCGACACTATTGACGAATTCGCAAAAAAATGGCTAACGATGGTAATGCTCCCGATGTAGATTTAAGCCCGAAGGATAAGTTTCAAATAAACGCTTTTTATGTTATCTATTATCGATAAGTTAAGAATACAAATGGATTCCAGAGGTCAAATATTTAAAGAAATTTCTGAACGATTTGATTTTCTTTGCACAAGCAATGAAAAAGTCAACGTTTTAGCCTGTGCCCAGCGTTTGGTGTCAAAGTATCCGGAAGATTTAAATTCAGAACTTGCTGACGAGTTAATACAATTCCATCGTTATGTGATGCATAAAAATGGCAATAATTTTAAATTTTTTAATCAAGCTAATTTATATAAGATTATGTGGGAAGATAAAATTACATCAGCGTTTCCGAACGTAGACACGGCATTACGTTTATTTTTAAGTCTGATGGTGACAAATTGTTCTGCGGAAAGATCATTTAGTCAATTAAAACGCTTAAAAAGTCCTTGTCGAACAATGATAACGCAGGAAAGACTTGATGCACTATCTCTGCTCTGTATTGAGAGTGATTTGCTTAATGAAATAGATTTCGATGAACTTATAAAAGACTTCGCTGCTAAAAAATCCAAAAAACAATATTTCAAAAATTAAGTAAAAATCTGTAAAAAAAAAGTCGTATTCATATGTTCATATTCTTGTAACTACCATTATAAATAAAATTAATTTTAGTTTTATGGAATTCGTTGTAATTTGTTGTTTTCTTAAGTAGGTATTTAATTTTGTATGAAGTAAACCATACAATATAAGAGAATATATGAAAAGGGGCACCATTTACTCTTTAGGCCTAGGGCCCAAAAAAGCTAAATCCGGCGCTGACAATACGTCATATATATGGAGTTCGATGTTTTATTTACAACCTTGCAAAGTAATTATTTATCAAATCCCTACGCTTTTGCATATTCAAGTTCAAGGAATTCGACCTTGAATCGTTATTTTGTGATTGGTTTTCATTCTGGACTTGTCCTTCAGCAATAAATCGTTGTAGGTTTTGAAATTTCAGTTGCAGTTTCAGGAGATTTTAGAAATTGCTCTCGAAACCCTCAATATGATTTTTGAAACTGTTTATACACGCAAACCACCGAAAAAGCGTAGTAGGAGCGACATATTTTTTTCCGATTGAGATGGAATTTCATGTAAATAAATTTTAATGCATGTTTGTATGTATGTTAAGCAAAATCCTTTGTTAAAAATTGGCTCGTCAAAAGAATAAAAATATTAATTTCTCTCGTAAGTTAGACGGGGAACTCCTTTCTCGAGAATTTCAAGTACTTCCCGTCATCTTCGATCAAGTCCAGCGTTTCAAAAACATATTCTTTTTTTATTTATTAAATTATTTTATCGCTGGGGAATTGAAATTATTTGACTAATAGCCGATTTTTCATTCATCGAAAAACTCTACAAATAACAAACTGGCAACTAAACCTATCTGAGTATTCATCGGTCGAATAAATAAGAGCGTTACTCGTCAGATAAAGTCTATCTGACAATTGAAAAATCCAGTATTTTGTTCTGTCGAATAAACACTATCTGCTTGTTTATCTGACGATTGAAAAATCGTCTCTTAGAATAATAAAAAAACTAACTTCGTCAGTCATGGTCTCATTTTAAGTATATTTCCTTTCAAAGCAACAAGAACATGGGAAAACCAACCGTTTGCCGCATCGTTGCGTTTCTTAAATATTTCAACTGTGCGAAAAAATTACCAGGTCCCTGCGTTCACAATATAGGAAGCCTAACTGCAATATCGACAAAAGTTCATTGCAATACCCTTGCCATTTCGTATTCTAAAATGAACACTATCTGTTACATCAGAGAAAAACAAAACAAAACTTATCCTTCGGGCAATATTTAGCTGACGACAATTTCTAGTTACCAACAATATTCCAATTATCACATCGTCACCATCTCCTGACAACTGCACAAATAATCGTGGCTTTCTGAACTTTCCAACTTTTGCTACCAAAACCAAACCATCCCATCAGGAACTATAATAACCCGCTGAGTAACGAGTTATGGTTTCTGCCTACAGCCATCTCAAATCGAACTCAATAAACTAATTGCATTTATGTCCGAGAACAGAGACAACGCGACAGACGGACAAACAAACAAATCTCCATTCCAATTCCAATAATACCAAAAGTGATCATTACGAATCATAGTGAAATATTTTAAAGTCCTTGGTCGTTTGGCCCATATTTCCAAAATGAACATCATGCTGGTGCTGGTGGTGGTGGTCCACTGGACTGGTTAATTGACTAAATCCTATTAATGCCAAGGTAATATTTGTAAAACAAAAATCAATATGGTCTTTGAGTCAAAGTCTTCTTCGAATCGGACTGTGACTGTGGTATTGCCCTGCCTCTTGCATCTACATACTGGATTGGAAATTTCGACATTCTGGGATTACGAGATTTTTCTGTTTGCTTATGGGATATTCAAAGAATCCAAAAACGACAAAGTACGAGTAAATAGAAATAAATTGAGACAGAGGGTCGAGGGCGATATTCATGTTTGGCATTATCTGGCAGAGTTTGAGAGTTTAAGGATATTTGATTTCCTGCTGGCCATGAGGAGGTTGGTGTGGTCAAAGCAATTGAAAATTTAAGCATCAGCAAAGGATTATGATGGCAGGCAATTAAATGGAATGCCATTTGCATAATTGCAGGCTCTCGATTGTTTGTTAGTAATTGTTTCAGAATTTTTGGGTTGGCTTTGAAGAAATATTCTATGTTGTGGACATTTTTAATTTGAAATATTACATAACGTGAGTGTGTTTATCAATGTAATACATACTCGTAAAACATCTAAATAGTAGTTCAAAATCGTTCATTACATTGGTTACAGTCCAACGTTGTTAAAATTTGATGTGGATGGAAACATCTTCCCTTAAGGAGATTCATAAGTTCACATAACAGGAACAGGAGCCTGTGTTTGGTAAAGAAAAGGTAACATTCAACGAATTCAGCGTCTAATAAATAAAACGTTTCTAAGTACCTATTCTGAAATTAACTATTATTATTTTCGGTATCTGGTTGGTAGTCGCAGAAAAATTGCCGATCTGAGGATTAATAATTTTATTTAATGTTATGGTCCTGGTTGGTTGTCCACTTTAAACCGATAATGTTGAGATTTTGAAGAAGAACAAAATCATGTGATTGATAAGCAAAATTCCATGGATGTACATTTATGCATTCCACATCCCCTAGCTCTTTCCAAGCTGCTGTATGGTTCAATTATTTCATTGTACAACGGTGGACTATGAATGTGTCTCTCTTGATCAAGCTTAGTTGTTGGTCATCTATGTAAGTATTTTCTTGAAGTACTTTTAGAGACAAGTATCAACAGTTTGATCAAAGCCCAGTCATCAGCATAGCCAATCAATTGTTGATCACTTTTGGATTCAAAGTTAAGTTTTAAGTTTTTTGTTCCTTGTAAGCAGCGCATAATTCTTTTTAAAGATTGCCAGTGTATTCCACATGGATTTTGTTAGTATCTACCCATAAAACTGACAGCGGAACAAATGTCTGGTCTTGAACAAAGCATCAAGTACATAATACTGCCAAGAAGCTCACGATAAGGTTTGTTAATTTCTTTCCCAGTGTTATTTCTTTCGAGTTGCAATCCCTTTTCCATTGGGCTCTTGACAGAATTACACTCTGACATACCAAATTTGTTGAGAATTTTATCTACTTTATTCTTGCGATATTTGTAAATAATTTTCAGAAAAATTCCTCTGCATCCCAAAAAGAATTTCAGTGGTCCACAGTCAGACATTTCAAATTGCGACGACAGTTCATTTTTCAAATTTGTAATGGACGATAACTTGTTTCCAACAATTAAATGGTCATCAACATAATATGACAAAACATCGTTTTCTTTCAAATTGAATTTTGTGTACAGACAATAATCATGGTTGTATCGATTAAACATTCGTTCAGCCCTATTCAGAGTTGGGCATTATTCGAATAAATTTTTATTCGAATAATTATTCGAATAAAAAATTATTCGCCACTAATTTATTCACGAATAATTTATTCGCGAATAAATTATTCGTGATTTTATTCGTTATTCGTAAATTATTCGTGATTTTATTCGTTATTCTGAATAACGAATAAAATCGACTTTGTACCTTCTTTCATTTGTCTGTTTATCTTCAATTTTTTTATTTACGTTTCCTTTGGAATTAGACGCTGGAATTCCTTCATTCATTCTTTCTTGCTGACAAAAATTCTTTCGACAAATTCTTGTTAAATATACTGAAAAAAGAAGACAAAATATCCGCGGTTGATAATTCTTGGAAATTATTAGGGAGAGTAATAAAAATCTATCCCCTGAAGTATCCCTGGAATTGATTAAATTTAAAATAAATCTAGAAATAGTTAATTCTTATTATTGCATACAAAGCAGTTGGTGACGTTATTAATGAAAAAGGTGTTGTGGTGTAGGTACTTTTGATTTTTAAAATGTGAGCCATTAAATGATGCTATGGATTTAGAAATGAAAATTTGGGCACTGATATATCAATAAAATCAAAACATTTTGAACATCTCAACAGGTTCTAATGAATGTGCTACCAATGTTTCTGTGAATCAAATCTGTGCAAAAACCACATTGACTTTGTTGAATGGAAAATTTCTTAAGTATGACCCTTTATATTCTAGTGATAAAAGCATTCTGAAGTGTACAAAGTGTGAACCTAAAATTGTAACAATCAAAGGATTCCCAAACCGTAGGCTGAAAGCCTTGGATTCCAGAAGTGAAGAGGATATTTAAAAAATATAATACACAACAATGATAAACTTGCCAAAGCAAACACACTGTGCTTTAACCAATAACTATGTAAACAACTTTTAATAAAAAAAAAAAAAAAAAATTGAAACATTGATCGTTCTACCAAATTCCTTGTGTTTATTTTATTCGTTATTCGTTTATTCGTTATTCGAATAATGAATAAAATAATTTATTCGTCATTCGAATAAATTTTCTTCGAATAAATGAAATTATTCATTATTCGTGAATAACGAATAAAATGATTATTTATTATTCGAATGATTATTCGAATAAATTTTGCCCATCTCTGGCCCTATTAATAAAAATACCCTATCCACTGGATAACACACGTTATACCTAGCACACGGATAGTGAAGTTATTCGTTTGCTAAATAAGTTAATTAATAAACATATTTTTTCCTCATTGTAACTATTCACTGAATAGCATGAAAATTGTACTAGATAATCTAGTTTTTTTTTTAAGGATGAAGGTTAGTTGTCAATAAACCTAGCGGCATGATGGACGGATGGTCCATCTGAGTCGCAAAAGTCGCTATGACCGTTTTGGTCCGAAAATGTTGGAAAAGATAGCGTTTCATTGAATCTGAATTCGATGTCAGCTTTAAGAAAACCAAAAAGATTTAAAAGAGAAAGATCAGATGATCACTGCCACTCCTATGTACACACTTAACTGGACACGAACCAAGACGTTGTTGATGATGGCAACAGCTACAACAGCAACGAAGAAATCGTTGTTGTCGTTGGTGCCATGTCATTTGGCCATATGCCATATGACCATATTTCAAAATATGGCCATATGACACTTTTGAATTGTGTCATATGGCCATATTTTAATATATGGCTTTTTGTCACTTTGGTAATGTGCCATTTCACCATTATGGCCAAATGACACTTTCAAACTTGTTCTTAAACTGTAAAAACGAAAAAACGAAAATACAATGGCGCAAAATTATAGTCCGCTAATGAACAATTTTAAGAGAATTTAGTATGATACTAGCTTAAAATGACGTTTGAGTCATGTCTGAAACGTCATTTTAAGCTAGTATCACACTAAACTTGTTCATTAGCGGACTATAATTTTGCGCCAATATATTTATGAAAATATTGTAAGTAACTCAACTTTAAAACTTTTTTGAAACGTTTTAATAAATAATCAAATAATAAAACAGAAACAAACAGACAATTTTAACCTTACAACTTTGCATATGTTTACAAAATTATAAACATCATCAATGATTTTTATTTAAGATTTCTGAATCAAAATTTGCAGCCGCAAGCTGGTACAACACTAAATGGACCATCTAAAAGATAGTTCTTGCTCGAACCATTTTGCAAATTTTGTGTTTAATCTATGCCAAATATGGTCAAATGACGCTTTGAAAATGTGTCAAATGACCATATTCCAATATATGGCCATTTTTCACTTTTAGTAAGCGTCATTTGACCATATAGCTGAATGACACAAGAAAATATGGTCAAATGACACATTATCAAAGCGACAAATAGCCATATATTAAAATATGGCCATATGACACAATTCAAAAGTGTCATATGGCCATATTTAAAAATATGGCCATATGGCATATGGCCAAATGGCATGGCACCGTTGTCGTTGCGTCAAATCGTCGGTATTCGTCCTATAGTCGAAGGGGACCATGAACATCATAAGGACTAAGGGCTTCTGCTGGGCTGGGTATAGTACAAAACATTGTTTGAGCCTGAGTCAAATTTGCACTCTCACACACCATACTACCAGTACCAGCCACCGTTTTTCGTCGTCAGCATCATCATCATCATCTTGTGTTGAGAGTATAAAATCAGGGGATATTTTTTATGTAGTACACCGTTTTTTGCTTGTGTTAATCACAACACAAAATTTCCTTAAATGGTTGTCAAATATTAAAAAAAAAAAAAGATATTCGTTCCTTATACACAAAAATCAATGAAATAAGTTATCCGTTTGCTAACAAGTGTCATTTAAGGCTAACACACGTTTATTAATAGGAATTCTAATTTGAAATACGAGTTAGTCTTGTGTTAGGGTTATTTTGTGTTTATTAATAGGGCTGGTTAAGTTTATAGTTCCAACAACGAGGTGACTGCTTCAAACCATAAAGTGATTTTTGAAGCTTGCATACCTTGCCCTCTCCTGCTTGTAAGCCCTCAGGTGCAGTTATGTAAAGCACTTCTTCGAAATCGCCGTGAAGAAACGCAATCTTAACGTCCAGTTGATGAAAATAGTATTTCCGGTAAACACCTACAGCCAATAAAACTCGTATTGTGGTTAGTTTTGCTACCGGTGCATATGTCTCTTTGTAGTCCATTCCATATTTTTGCAGAAACCCTTTCGAAACCAACCGTGCTTTATATTTTGTTTGGTTTCCCTTTTCGTCTTCTTTGATTGTAAAAACCCATTTTGTCTTCAAAAGTTTCGCATTTGACAGTTTATCCAGAACTGTCCAAACCTTATTTTTCTTCATTGATTCAAGTTCTCCATCAATAGCTTTCTGCCAGAGGTTCGATTCAGTGCGTCATTATATAATTTTCAGGTAGATCTGTTGAAAAATTACCACCAGCACCATTTGCTTTTGGACCTAAGACATAATCGTGAAACTTACTTGGGAGCCCTTGCACTGTGCCTCACATCAGTCTCCGTTTGGGGATAGTTTTCTGATAGTGAAGGGAGCGCATTGCTTGTTTCATAAAATTGATTTTCTCCTTCTTCCTCTTGTCCTGTATTAGTTGACTCATATTCCTGTATAATTTCATCGTTACTAAACGCAGCAACATCGTTATGAGCTACAGCAATATCTTCATTTTTTCGTCATAACCAGAACCGTTAAATTGTGGTATTCCTGGCATAATATTATCTTTTAAGTCACCCAACATGTGAAAATGCTATAAAAGACTTTGTCTTACTGTATTTAGCCAATAAACTTGAATTGAATGCATTTGGCTTCCGAAGAAAGAAAATTTATTATAAAGATTATGTTGTTTGAACAGAGTTTTGAGTTAGAATGAAAAATAATATACAAAATGAAAAGTAATTACTGATAAGAAACAGATTGCTAGATTGCTTGATTTTCAACAGAAATGATTGCTTATATTTTTTTCTTGTCTTAATGCAACCTACACACTCCAATTAACAAAAACATCGCTTTGGATCACCCTTTATAAACAATATAAAAATTATTTAAACAATATAAAAATTGCTTAAACATTATAAGCAATTATTTCCCCCGAATGAAATTTGTCTGATTTTAAACAATAAAAAAAAACAAAAAAATTGAAAAAAAAATTCCAAATCCGAGCTATTTCTGAGGACTTTCTGAAAAGCCCTTTTTTGAGCTTCATTGGCTCCACTAATGTAAAATACTTTTGTAAAACACACTTGAAGTTTTATTTCATAAGTCGAGTGACTGCATTCTTTTTATGGTCGAAACGTCAAAAAGGAACTTAAATCAGCTGTTTCTTAACACGTAAGACACTAACATAAAGGGTGGTATGCGAAATGCATTGTCTCAGTCTCAAATCTCATTATTTTGAGCTTTTGCTAGCTTTCGTATGCAAAATTGTTTTGAGACAAATCTCACAAAAATTAGATCGATCTCATTTTATAGATCTATCTCATTTGAGATGTTTCCGTGTGCAGAAAGAAAGCATTATCTCATTTAAATGAGGTAAAGCTTGTAAAATGTTGAGACTGGAAATTTCTTGTCTCAGGAACCGCAATGGCTGAATATTTAAATTTGTTTGCTCCTGTTGAGTCAACAGGAAATTTTAAGAATCTTTATAGGTTTACCCCAACGCAAGTTGAAATCCTAACGAATTATTTTTTGAAAATCGCGATACTTTTCGAGGCGGTCGATTAACAAATAAGACCAGAATAATGGTGTTCTTACGATGTGTTGGTGATCCCGGCTTTCAAAGCGGTATTGGCGAAGATTTTGGAATCGATCAAAGCACAGTTTCCAGGATTATTATCGAAGTAGCTGAGAAAATTGTAATTAGGAAAGAGGAGTGGATCAAGTTTCCCAATACGGTAGAGGATAAAGATGCTGCAAAAATAATTTGGCTTAGAAAATATAAATTTCCATCCTGTATTGGAGCAATTGATTGCACTCATGTGCGAATAAAGAAACCTTCAATGCATAGCGATGAATTTATAAATAGAAAAGGTAGGTAAGGTAACACAAAGCTTTAGTGATTTTAAAATCTATATATATAAAAGAACAGCTTAATTTTTGTGTTCGTTCGCTAACCGGGCACACTGGTTGACCGATTTTCCCAATTTCTTATCCAAATGAAAGAGGTTTTATGGTAGAAGGTTTAGGAAAAACAAAACTAATACTTTTTAAATCACAAATGGTTGAAATGTTAAAAATATTAAAAAATAATGCTTTTCTCACTTCATCAAAATAAGAATCAAGCTAATCAATTTCAATAATTGAAATTTGTGTATGTCAATTCTCAAATTATTTAAATTCAAAATTTATTATTTTATGGATGGAGGCGACATAATAAATAACAAGGACAAGGGCATAACAAATATAAGGATCAGCATTCTAGCAGAGCTCCATAAAGTTCGACATGGCGGGCGTTGCAAATGTATACAACCTTTTCGAATAAAAAAGTAAATCCGTCCATGGCGAAGTAAGATTTCCTAAAAATCCGCAGTTGTTGGTAGGTACAAATGTCAAAACAAAAGTCAAGAGTTCTGTTTCCAGGGTTTAAGTTAGAATTTGAATTTTTCAACATTGTTTTTAATAGGAACATAGTCGTTACAAATGCTGTCGACAGCGTTTATAACTTTTTTGTTTGACGTTTAGTTGAGTTGCATTCTGTAAACGTTATAGGCTTAAACTCTTAGTGAAAATAAATACTACCTGAACAAAAAACTATATACCGATTTCTACTCTTAATTTTTATCCTCAAGTCTGCTTCGCGGTAGCCTGTGGTTTAATCTTCTCCGGAATTGTCCTTTCTCACAAACGGGGCAACTACTATCGAAAGCGGCTGAGTTCTGAATGCCTTTGGCTAAGCACCCAGGTCTCGGATCCGTAATTGAGTACAGGTAAGCCTGTCGTCTTATGCAGCAGCAGTTTCGAAGTATGTAATTTGTAATGGGATTTTTGGATTTAAATAGTCTAGAAAGGCTAAAGTAGTTTCTGTTGGATTGCGTTTTTTTCTTCCATATTGTTAGCGGCTGCTATTACTGACCCAAGGTAATTGAAGGATCACACTACTTTGATTTTGTGCTCCTCCACCTTAAGTTGTTCTTCTATTATTGCAGTCAGCGGGGCCACCATGTACTAAGTTTTTCACAAGTTTTTTTGCCACCTACTCGATCGGCATATAAATGAGGAACGAAGCTGTACGTTCCAAAGTTGTTAATGTCGTTTGCGTTAACAATAATTGGTCGGATTTGGTGACGATAGTCCCCTTGAAGATGAGAAAGACCATTCCATCCCGTCGTCGGAGTCCATTGAAAATGTGACAGTCGATATTGTTTTTCAAAGGGTTTATTTTTTATTCGTAGGTTTGGAGAATTGACTTGACAGATTTTTGAAGATTCGACTAAGCTTTAGTTATATTGATTAACTCAGAATATTGCGAAACACCAATGAAAATTAAAAAGAAATAGCATCTAATTTTGTTATGGGCAGATTTGTTGATTTGTTTGAATTTTGAAGATTATTTGCAGCAAGTTCAAAGGTCAAAGTTACGATAGGGGTAATTTCAATGAATTTGTTGTCAAATTTTGCTGTCGGTGTATACTACAAATAGATTAGAAAAAACAAAGCAAAAAATTTTTTTTTTGAACGATTAATAAGAATGATACATAACAGACTTTTGTAGCTATTAGGACATACTGGTGGCTGCTGACATACATAAGCCTATGTAGGAGTTAGGAGAGTTAAAAGTAAGGAAATAATCACTATTTAAACAATTTGCCACTACTGTTAATGATAAAACTGGCGGACTACCATTCATAAATACAGATCATATAGGAAGTTCAAATTTTGTGGGAAGGAAAAGGCAAAACAAATAAATTTACCAAATGATATCAAGGCACTCAGGAGGTTGAGAACAAAAATACCACTAACAGATAACACAATACTAATGATAGTAGTAAGTTAAGCTGCATTTTATTACGAGCTGACCCAAAAAACGCTGCTTTGTTATAAAAATATTAATCTTCGGAAATACCGAAAGGTAAAAAAAAATTATTTCAAGGAAAACTACCATTAATATTTAGGAGTTATATAGTCTGTATTTTTTTGAGTTAAAACAAATCATGTAAATCAAAACGGGCGACAATAAGACACCAAACAAAATAATTGTAAATCAGAGCAGTCAAAAACCTTAAAAAAAAGCAAAAGATTATAAGTCAGAGCAATAGAAAAAGAAGGACTTTATGCTTACCCCAATTACAAAAACTAAACAAATCGATTCAAAAAAAATTGTGAGTCATAACACTCAAATAAATTTTACTCAGAACGATATGTGAACAGAAATGATACGAGAGCTTACATTTTCTTAAGTTTTGATCTCTTCTAAAGTTTTGATGACTTTCAACGACTATTAGCCTGAACTAGCATAGGTTAAATTATAGGAAAACCTTTAAGTTACCCCTTACAATTTCTTGAGTGCGGGTACAACGTCCCGCGGGTCAGCTAGTTATTTATATTTTTTTTAGGTTTTCACTCACTAAATATTCAAGCGACATGTGACGAAGCAGAAATGTTTACAAGTGTGGACATTTCATGGCCAGGATCGGTGCATGATTCGATAATCTTTAAGAATTCGGATATTTACCACTCTCCTTGAAAGTTCAACAAGTGTACTAATTGGCGATGAAGAGTTATCACAAACACTACTTTCACTTGAAGAAGACATTTTGAGGCTGAGGTAGTGAGATGAGACAAAGCTCTTGCATACCGAATTGAGCTTTGTCTCATTGCAAATGCTCTATCTCACAATCTCGAGCTCATTCTCAGAGCTCAATCTCATGAGACTGAGACAAAGCATTTCGCATACCACCCAAAGTATCGATACTAAAAAACTGAAGGCATTCACGAGATAATGTGATTTGTAGTGCAAATAGACTGCACACTTTTATGGTTTCTTTTTGGGATATTCTGCAAATGTTCGTTGGTTTTTGGGATTTTTTTTAAATAACTCTTCGGAAAAGTTTTCTTGTGAACGAACTTAATAAAAAATGTTGAGCAACAGTAAAAAGTGTGTTCTTACTTTAACAATTTACACATTTTGTTCGTGTCATTCTTACAAAACACTAAATTTGATAAAATGTCTGATTGTGATGTTCCAACTACAAACCAACGTGCAATAGTACAAATGAGACAGAAATTAAAAGTAAGGTAGTTTCCTAATTCATTTTATTATTAAAACATACATTTCTAGGAGTTATTTTATTATTTTCATACTCCTAGACGGTGAGAAATAAGTAAAAAATTTGCTGAGGGATGCTGCCAAAATCAAGAATCTGCTCAAAACACAGGATCCAGATGTCCCGGAACATGGAAAGCACCACCGTCGGTCGGTCGGTCGGGTTCTTCAGGTGCCGAAGAGGGACCTGTAGGGGGAAAAATTAAGTAAGTCGAGCGAAAGGCTCTTAGTGTCATGATTGAAAATGCCAAATCGCAAGTGCAACAAGTGCTCTTCCTCGTGTACTGCTTTAAAAAAAAAACGTCCACCATCTTGTCGATGAGAACCATCGCCGACTAGTACCAGTTACATCTGGGAAGTAATGATAGACGACCTCAAAAGTCGTCAAGAAAATTGGTGATGTCGCACGCCATTCAAATCAACGAGTCCAAGTTCGGAAACCAGAAATACAGCAAAGGTGTTGTATAAACCTTCATTTCTTTAATTATGCATCACAAAACTAGCCTATCCCCGCCGTGTTTAGCCGGGATAAAACGTAGCTTTTATCATTTTCAGACCCCTGAACTACAACTATCTATATAATCTATAAGCTATACCTAATCTTTCTGAGTGCTAAATTTCATTCAGATCCGTTCAGCTGTTTTGGAGTTGTTGAGTAGCAAAGATACACCCATCCAAATTTTCACATCTATTCTAATATAGTAAAGCTGAAGAGTGTGTTTGTTTGTACGCGCTGATCTCAGGAACTTCTAGTTCGAATTTTAAAATTATATTTGTGTTGAATAGTCCATTTATCGAGGAAGGCTTTAGGTTATACAAAGAATAAAAACTAAATGACGCGACAGCCAAGGCCTGAGTGGCTTACTCTCATCAACAATTCTCTAGGGGGACCTACAATTTAACGTTGATTCCGAATGGCAAAGTTGAGAAGCACTTTTTTTCATGACAGGTTGATACTCAGTTCTTCGAAAAAGGCAGTGCCCGTGAAAGATGAAATAAGAAAATTTATAGGCACAAATAGAATTCCACAACGTTCTGCTTAGCAGATAGCAGCCAACGCACATAACCACTAAGCCACGGACACTCCCAAATTTACGCTGCGAATAATAGGAGCAAAGCATCAGTGAAAAGTGTTGCTAAAACGAGGAAAATTCTACATATTTGAGTAGCTCCTAGATGATCTGTTACCATCTGAGATCACTAGGGTGCAAGCGGAGTTATATAGACCTCGCCCCTCAGAAAGGGGAGTAATATGCCTTAAAATATATTGCTAATTATTGTACTGGGATAGTACTTTTACTGCCTTAGGGCGTTGTTGGCTGGAGCTTTCCAATTTTCCATCCCTGATAGTGGGGTAGGCCCACCGGGAAATAAAGCCTTAACGGAAGGTGTTCTCGTTATGATTACTCTTCGATATCTGTTTATAATGACAGTAAAATTTGTGGAGGTCCATGAGCCAATAGACCAAATAGAATTTTTAATGCGCTTGAAAAGGGAACTGCAAAGGCGAGCTCAAAGTAACCAGGCCAAAAGTCTTTTTCGTTGACAAGCCCGTAAGTGGTTTGATATGTTTCTGCTGTGAGGTTCGAGAATCAATGATTGTTTATTATGTGCGGAGCTGTGTGCCACTTTGACATAATACAGCCCTGTGACCGTTTTACTTTATCCTAAGCAGTCAGTGTGAATCACACCTTGCGAGTCCTGGAAATCGCTGGTCATTTCCATTCCGATCTTCGCCCTTTTCGTAGCACGTTCGCCGGCTGAAGTCCACTGTTTCGACTGTTTGTTTCTGGTCTCTAATCTGTTCGCGTGGATCTATATTTCGTCCACTGTTTCATTCATTTACTTCAATCATTTGGTTGGAGAAATATGATTCCCATTCCAAGACTCCGAAACCAATGTTGATTTCATAATCTTGAAGTCAAAGAATTCAATAATTTTTCAAATATTTTTGCAGTGATTATGTTATCTCATAAGTCATTAGCATAACGAAACACGACGAATGAATGAGAAACACTTTTTGGTTGTTTATTTTGATTTAAAATCACATTGTTGTTGATTATTGATAACAGTTGATATGTTTGGCAATTAGTCATGTTCAGTTTATCATGAAATTAAACAAGAATACTATGTTATGTTTTCGCATGGTTCTAAACAAACAAAATTAGTTGCATAGTTGATAAGGACTGACCTCTATGATTTTCTGTGTGCGTATTGGCCTAGCGGATTGGTCCAAAATGCGGTTTGCTTACAATCATTATCTTCTGCTTATTGTTATCAATTTCACTTTTATGATTCTTCCAAATTCTGTGATTAGAAATGGGTACTTATTCTTGGAACTTACCCGCATGTCTTAGAAAGTATTTAGAGGATGATAATATTTTGATAGAGTCAGTCAGTATTCGTGTGTCTTCGGTGGCATACTTCTCTTAATCCGAAAAAATCGTAGAAAATGAAACAACTTTTCCGAACCGAACCTACCAAAGATTTGGGTGTTGTAACACCAAAGGGATTCATTAAGATCTTCACCAATGATGACGAGAATCTACCTCAGAAAATTGACATCAATAAAAGATACGGAGTTTTCTGTGCCGAAGGTGAACAATATTTGGAACAAATTCGAAATTTCGAAGTTCGTCCAGATGACGTTTGGGTGTTGACAATGCCAAAAAGTGGTACAACTTGGATGTTGGAAATGGTTTGGTTGCTAATGAACGACTTCGACTATGAGACCGCGTTGAAAGTCGCTCAAAGGGAACGATGTCGTTATTTAGAGTGAGTTGAATTTTCGAAAAAAAAAAGTGTTTCAAATTGGGTGATTTTGTGTCCTTTTAAAGGTATATCGCTATATTTGAGTCTTCGAATTCCATTGAAGAAGCCAAGAAAATGAAATCGCCAAGGGTTTTGAAATCTCACTTGCCAATGCATCTCCTGCCCAGAGGTCTCTGGATCGTTAAACCACGGGTTCGTATTTAAGCATTTTCTTGACTTGAAGTCGAAATTAATGTTTTTCTCAGATTGTTTATGTTGCCAGAGATCCAAAGGATACCATCGTCTCATACTATCACTTTGTCAACAAGAGTGGGGTAAATATGAATAAAGTGGACATTTTTGTTAATGAGGCCATCAATGACAGAGGATTCTGCGGGCCCACCTGGCCACACATCGCAGAATTCTGGAATCTCCGCAATGAGCCGAATATTTATTTTACAAGTTACGAACGGATGAAAAGGGACCTTCGAAAGGAAATAGTCACAGTTAGCAAATTGCTGGACAAGACCGTAAGTGAGAAGCAATTGGAGGAGCTACATGACCATTTGTCATTTGAAAAAATGAAAGGTGCGTAGATTTGGTACATTTTCAAACATTTCTGGCTCATGAAAAAATTGCAAACTTCTTTTAGATAACGAATCTTGTGGTAATGTGAATGAAATTGCATTCGTACAAAAGTTTTTCGGTCTAGAGGTTAAACCATTTGGGTAAGGACAAAACCATTGTTGGGAGAGAGAGAAATTAATCTTTGTTGCAAATTTCCAGAGTTCTTATTCGAAATGGGAAATGTGGTTCTTACAAAGAAGATTTGACTGATGAAATGGTGCAGAAAATCGAGGAATGGACAGTTAAATCTCTCAAGCCTTACGAAGTTACTGCTGAAGAGATTCTTTTGTCGGAGGAATAAAACTATTTTTAATTTTAAATAAATTTGTGTACGGTGTTTCTTTTGACGTCATTTAATAAGGCGAATTGATCTTTCCTTAGGTAACAGCCAAATACCCCCTGTTGTCTGACCCGTTCTGTCAGTTTTATGACGTAACACAATTAGCAGTTTAGTGGTCATCTAGGATATAGCTCATGCGAGTTATTCTCATAACGAAAAAGGTATGCTCTGTATCTGTCTCTGTGCCGTTCGCAGTCTTGAAATCGCTGAAAATAATGTGGGAATTGATTTGGTGGCCCTGTCTTTTTTGGTTGGTGGAATTGGTGCTCTGCACCAATCTGTCCAATCACAACTCGGAGAAGTGGTCTTTCCATATTGTCAGCTCAATCTGCGATAGTAAAAATCGCTATAGGCTTCTGTCCGAGGTAAAGCAAAAAATACCTGGTAGAGCTCGTCGAGTTCCTCTTTGTTGCGCCGCTCATTCATCACCTACCACTTCAGTGATAGCATCTATAATAGTTACTTCGCAATGTTGGCAACGGTTTTTACCTCCCTTGCCGTGGCAAAGAACTTCTTAGAAGAGTATGTTTGACTCGCAGTAATTTCGTGGTGTTTTCTTTTGCTGGTTTCGATCGGACGTACTTCAAGAAGGTAGTGAACCGAATCAATGTTAGTATCTCGAAATGTGTTGACATCTTGTATGCTAGAGAACTGCATGCCGTTTGTCGATCACAGTTTAGTAAATCTGGTTGATTGGTTAGCAAATGTTAAAATCGAAATGTGGTTATCCCGTGCTGGCTATCCGGCAGCAAACGTTATGTCGTACAACTTTTGTCGTCAGATTATCGCTTATAGGTCTTGTCGAAGAGAATAGAACCAGTCTTACAGATCAGACTAATTTAGTCTTGAAGCGGATTGTCTCAAGGACTTACTCCGGAGCCGGGTCCCAATCCCAACTACAGATCCACATCCAATTGAGGCATATTTTGTTCCCAGAAAAGTCTCCGAAATTGGTATCACGGTTCTTAAGTTTTTATTGGCCATGGTCTTCGGATCTTATTTTATGGAAGACGGTTACATCTGCCGTGATAATCAGGGCTTCCCCTTGTTGTTTGGCTCCACGTGTTTTATGAAAACACATATTCCACCTTCCAATCTGTCCATATTCCAGGCTTATTGGAATTTCGGTACTAGCGTTTTTCTTTTTGTGGTCGGGCAGTCCGCCCAGCCTAGAAGTTCAGATCTTTAGTTAGATTTCAAAGAGAGGGAGCTGGCAAAAAACATAAACACTCTGTATAAGCCGAGGCTTTGAATATTTTGTAGTAGCCGTATATGCAGACCGGGAATGAAGACGACACCGTTGATGGCGCTAAGGGAATTTTTACATTACCCTTTGTTGAAAAAGGAGTTTATATTTAGTGGACGCAAACCTCCTCCACATCTACCTCTCTTATACCTATATACAGGGTGATTCACGAGCGTTGCGCCAAAAAGCTAGAGCGTGTAGGTTGAGTTGAGACAAGAAAAAAATCGTATGGGAGGGGGGGGGGGTCTATTCCCCCCCGTTTAGCCGGGAGGGGCAATTTTCTGAAAAATTGACTTATTTTGTAAAAAAAAATATTAAAAATCAACGGCTTAGTTTACAACATCGTGCTATACCTTTCTGAAAAGCTAAAAACTTCTTCTTTCACTTTGTTTTTAAAATAAATTGTTTTAACGAATAGTTTTAAAAAAAAAATTTTTTCAAACTAAAAATTTTCAAAAAAAAAGCCAAAAAAATTTTTTTGAACTAATTTTTTTCAAAATTTTATGTAATTAAGTACTAATTTTGTTTTAAAATTTCAATGTCTTTGTTAATTTTTAGTCGAAAACAGAAGATCGGATGCAAAAATGTCTTTTCATTTTTGAGAAATTAAAAAAAAACCAAAACCACTTTTTTCTAAGAAAATCTTTGTTTTTATTTTTACCTATCTGGACTCTTAGTATAATTTACTAGTTTAATTTATAAATTTAATTTTTTGTAATTGGAGTCTTATGAGAACTCAATAAAGTAGAAAAGTATTGGATTTTCCCTGGATTAATCATTTTGTTCATTGAAAACGTCTGCCACTGACCTTTCACTTCTAGCTCTCCGTGCTCTCGTCGGCGGATTCTTGAAAACATGTTACGACTTGGGCGCCATCTATTGGGATATCTTTCAGCGTAGAGTCTTTCGGCTTCCCAATCTCGACAACAAGTTAAACCGTAGCAGAAGTTCCTGTCCGCTAACTCTTCTCGAACATATGAGTTTGTTATTGTTATGTGTTGATGAATTAATATTTTAATTGTAAATGGTTGTTAAGTAAATATGCGATGCCTTTTATTAACCTTTAGGTTGTTAATTGTTTTTCCATTCAAGAAAAATTGCGGTTTAATTATCTTAAGCCCCCAGCAGGTAGAACCCTTAGCCGGCGAGTGGCCGCTGCCCCAGGTATAGTAAGAAAAAATTGCAGGTCAGTTTTCAGACGTAATCAATGAATAAAATGGTTAATCCATTGAAAATCCAATACTTTTCTACTTTATTGAGTCGTCATAAAACTCCAATTACAAAAAAATAAATTTGTAAATTAAACTAAAAGTCCAGATAGGTAAAAATAAAAACAAAGATTTTCTTAGAAAAAAGTGGTTTTGGTTTTTTTTTTAATTTCTCAAAAACGAAAAGACATTTTTGCATCCGGTTTTCTGTTTTCGACTAAAAATTAACAAAGACATTGAAATTTTAAAACAAAATTAGTACTTAATTACATAAAATTTTGAAAAAAATTAGTTCAAAATTTTTTTTTTGGCTTTTTTTTGAAAATTTTTAGTTTGAAAATTTATTTTTTTAAAACTATTCGTTAAAACAATTTATTTTAAAAACAAAGTGAAAGAAGAAGTTTTAAGCTTTTCAGAAAGGTATAGCACGGTGTTGTAAACTAAGCCGTTGATTTTTAATATTTTTTTTTACAAAATAAGTCAATTTTTCAGAAAATTGCCCCTCCCGGCTAAACGGGGGGGAATAGACCCCCCCCCCTCCCGTACGATTTTTTTCTTGTCTCAACTCAACCTACACGCTCTAGCTTTTTGGCACAACGCTCGTGAATCACCCTGTATAATTCTAGCTTTGACATTACTTACTTAAGGTGGCGCTACAGTCCAGGCTGTACTTGGGCCTAAACCTCAACAAACAAACCTCTCCAGCCAGTTCGGTCCATAGCTAGCTGTCTCCAGTTTCACAAGCTGAGTTGGTTGAGGTCATCTTCAACTTATATTCGCGCCATCTGAGACTTGGTCTTCCTCTACCGCGTCATCCCTCTGGGGTGGATTCGAATACTTTACGGGCCAAAACATTGGTGACGTGAGCAAGCCTTAACTATTTTAGCTAGGTCAGTGTCATAGTCCAACAGGACCATGAATCTTCCGAAGAACTTTCCTCTCGAAATAGCTTAAGGCGCTCAGAGACGCAATCAGAGTCCATGCTTTTGCACAATATAACAGGATGAGGATCTTAAAGAGCGTCAGCTTAGTTGTTCGGGAGAGGGCCTTACTACTCGATTGTTTTCTAAGCCCAAAGACACAGCGATAGAGTTATTCTTCTTCTAATCTCTGCGCTGATATCATTGTCCTGGAAGACAGTGTCTAGGGTTCAAGCGGGAGTTCTGCACTTTACTTTTCAGTATGATATTCAAGCAGTCGCATGACAATGCATCACCCTGTCTAGTGTCTACAGCCTTTTTTAACAAAGAAGGTGTCGGTAAGGTCGTAACCGACTCTGATAGAGCAGCGTGAGTTCTCCATTGTTATCCTGCTCAGACGAATGAGCTTGGTAGGGTGCATGTCTTCTCTATAGATGCTGTCATACGCGGCCTTAAAATCGATGAAAAGATGATAAGTGTCGATTTGGGCTTTCCTGGTCAACGGCCACACTGATATCGTTTTGTTGACAAACGACTTCAGACGCTCATATAATACTGCAGAAGAGGTCGCATAGGCGATGTTAAGAAGGCTGAAAACTATATAGTTGGCGCTGTGCATGCTCAGCCTCGCCGTCTCGTCCGTTCTACTTGAATGATTTCGTGTTCATCTCTCCAGGTTTCTGTTCCGGTCTTTAAAACTTGATAAGCTCGCTTCACTCACATATAAAACCTCCGAACTTCAATCCTGCTATAGAATCCATCTGACTTTCATCCTGAAGAGCCTGCACCCGATCAACCGGTCCTCAAGTTGAAAATCCAATATACAGAAAAATCACATAGGTACCTACTTGAACTTCAAGGAGCTCTTTACTAGAATGAAAATTCCATTTATGAAACATGAATTGTGATCCTTGAAAGGTATAATTTATTAAAAATCCAATTGAAAGACAAAAGTAACAATCTTCTCTCTGCAATGCACCTCTTCAATTCTATCGAATAGGTCAAGTGATTCTCTCCTTACGACGCGACGCTCCAAAACATCTCTTGATAAAGTCATACAGAAGGTAGGACCCCTCCTTTGGCAGCCTTCTTCAATAATTGTAAAAACTCTTCTCTTGAATTTTAAATTCTATTCCAAGTTTACATAATAGGTGGGGAGCCCCCATACAGGAAATTCCCGTCATCTAAATTTTAAATGAGGACTAAAATTTTAAATGAGGAATAAAAGATAAAGCCAAGACGAATAAGATTCGCTTGGTCGGCGTTTATTTAGTGAGCCGGAAAGGCCGCGCATACCTGTTGCAATTTCGTGAATGACTGTGAAATGTCTCCATCATCACGGATTCCATTTCTGTTTCTTTCATTACACGCGTCCTTATGTTAACGGGCGATTTTTTAAGAGGTTTAGAACTTAAAAAAAAAAAAAAAACACAAAAAATTCGAAAAAATGAATGAAATATTTATTTGAATCGATAGTTTGAACCTTGCAATTTAATGTTTAAAGATAATTTCATGCAAATGTTGACCGCGGCTGCGTCTCAGGTAGCTGAGTCCAATTTTGGCATACTCTTCCACACATATCGGCCGGTATCTCACGAATGAATGCATGGATGTTGGCTTCCAGTGCGTCAATCGAAGCGGGCTTGTCCCTATAGACATTAGCCTTGACATACCCCCACAAAAAATAGTCTAATGGTGTCAAATCGCACGATCTAGGCGGCCAATTGACCGGCCCGAAACGTGAAATTAACCAAACTCGCCTCGCAATTGCGCCATTGTTTCGCGTGCTTTACGGACTTATGACCTACGGACTTATGACACTGCGCCGCATATGGCACCGTCTTGTTGAAACTACATATCATGCAAGTCAAGAACTTCCATTTCGGGCAAAAAAAAGTTTGTTATCATCGCTCGGTAGCGTTCACCATTGACAGTAACGCTGCGATTCGCATCATCTTTGAAGAAATATGGCCCAATAATGCCGCCGGCCCATAAACCGCACCAAACAGTGCCTTTTCGGGATGCATTGGTAGCTGTTGCAATGCTTCTGGCTGATCTTCACTCC
Organism: Sphaerophoria taeniata; assembly: GCA_943590905.1. NCBI lineage: Eukaryota > Metazoa > Arthropoda > Insecta > Diptera > Syrphidae > Sphaerophoria > Sphaerophoria taeniata. Next base: position 217,903,282 of record OX016540.1, on the reverse strand, counting down.
AAATGCGGCAATTGTGCTTATTTACGTACCCATTCAACCAAAAATGAGCCTCATCGCTGAACACAATTTTTCGATAAAAAAGCGGATCCTCGGCCAGCTTTCCAAGAGCCCATTCACCAAATATTCGGCGTTGTGGTAGGTCGGCTGGCTTTAGTTCTTGCACCAGCTGTATCTTAAAAGGCTTTACGCCCAAATCCTTCCGCAAAATTTTCCACGTAGTGCTGTAACAAAGGCCTAACTTCTGGGAACGGCGCCGAATCGACATTTCGCGGTCTTCTGTCACACTAGCTGATACGGCCGCAATATTTTCTTCACTACGCACAGTACGTTAACGTGTTGGTGGTTTAATGTCCAACAAAGTAAATTTGGTGCGAAATTTGGTCACAATCTTCCGAATAGACTGCTCAGAAGGTCGAGAATGCCGATCATAAAATGGAAGCAGCGCGCGATGAACATTTCGAACCGAGCACGAATTTTGATAGTAAAATTCAATAATTTGCAAGCGTTGTTCATTTATAAGACGATCCATGGTTAAATTGCAAACCAAACTGAAGCTGTTTGACAGTGACACAAGGTACTAAACACACGTCAGCTGTCAAAACCAGTGTTGCCAAAACTAAACCAGCTAAAAAATCACCCGTTAGATGTAGAAATACCTTGGTTTGCTTGCTTTCAAGCTGCCGAAAGTTCTGCGCAAACAAGGTTTTATTATGACCTAAAACACTGTGTTTTTATTACAAACTACAGTAGTTTCGTTTATAAAAAATCTGGTTTGCGCAATACTTTCGGCAGCTTGAAAGCAAACAAACCAAGGTATATATACATCTAACACTAGGACGCATGCAATGAAAGAAACAAAAATAGAATCCGTCATAATGGAGACATTTCACCACATTGCAACAGGTATGCGCGGCCTTTCCGGCTAACTCAATTCACGCCGACCAAGCGAATCTTATTCGTCTTGGCTTTAACTTTAATTCCTCATTAAAAAATTTAGTGGGCGCGATGACGGGAATTTCTTGTATGGGGGCTCCTGGGCTATAAAGAAAGCACTCAATACAATTATTTATTATGTGGGATTCTATGCAATACAAAATTGAGAAATATTCTTTTTTCTCAAAAAGGATTCTTCCATTCGCAGTAGTGGGTTGAATTTTATCGAACCTGAAAACTCAACTGGCATACAAAACAACTAAACGAGTACAACATGACCACTCTACCAACGATTGCCGCAACTGTTTCTCTGCTCACAAAAGGAATAGGAAATAACTTGTTCCAAAAAGGATGCCAGGACGACCGACGCCGACGACTGACGACGGACAGTCGGGTAATAATCTATGCCAAATTGGGGTAATATTGTGAGAAAATTTATTTTTATTGGCAGCTTGTTTGTAGGAACTCATTAGAAACAGTTCTATAGTCCACAAGCAAAACCATCGATTCTCGTTAAACCCGGTCAGGGTCAAATTTATTCACAGTTGAAAAAAATAAGAAAAAAACACCAATCCGTAAAATAAATGTAAATAAAAATGAATGTCGACTATCGTTTCATTAAGACCCAGTCAGGATGGACGAACAAAAGCAAAAAAAAGAAATCGAGGGAAAAGCTTTAAGGAAATCCCGCAGGAATTGCCTGCAATAAATTTGGAACGCTAATTTGATCACGTTTTTTTTCGTTCTCTTTGGGATAGCCCCAGTCCAAGGAACAATACAATTTATATATTATGCAAATGTTTAACGTTTAAATGAAAAATTATTGGACTTTCCTAGACAGTGGAAGTTTGGGCATTATTGCTGCCAAAGGATTCAATTGGTTTTGGCCAGCACAGCGGGACGTTTTGTTTAAACGTCCTCGTCGGTATACAACACACAGACTGAATAGGTATCTTCTGCTTCGTTTGGGGGCATTTTGGTCCACAGACAAACACAACTCACAAGGCACGGCGACACAAGACGCAAGGAGCTGTATTAAAGGACTTCCGATACGCGCCAAAGCAATCACATAGCCTTGTAGATTTTGATTCAAGACTTCTCGGTTCATTGGCAGAGAAGAAAGCATATAAATATTGTTGTTGCAGAAAATGTAAACTGGGCAAGTCTCAGATGCACACACAAGATCCTGATTCAGTGCCATGTGGCAAGTTGTAGTAATTCAACTGGGAACAGCACTTTGTCCTGGTGGTGGCTCCAGGACCTAGGCTCTGGCCCTAAGATTTGTCAACAATTGTTGGGTAAAGCAGAATCAAACCAACCATGATGGGATTTATGACCCTTTATACTCTGCAGACACCAACTGTAAAGGCTTTGATATAGGAGTGGCTTCGAATGGATTATTGTGCGTGTGTTTCGGATTGGGGAATATTCATGCTCGGTAAGCTTTCTCGAATGGTATAAGGAGATTAAAAGTGATTCACAATATTTTTTTGTTTTTCAAAATTGGATTTTGGGTGCGTCCAAATGTAGGACACTCTTATTGTCGATGCTGTTGTGAAAATCTAGGCTAATAAAACAATGACAAAATAAATGCACTGGGTAGTCTTTTAGGCTTAGATTTAAGAAGAGAGGTTTAAGATCGGCATAGGAAGCAGTTTAATTTTAAACGATTGGAAGTTGGTAAAATTAATAGAAAGATGCAGAAAACGTATTGGTAGTATGGTTGTGGTAAAATGTGCTCCATTGATTTTTTCTTGTTTTACTGATTTATCAAGAGATTGTGTGAGAGCATTTTTCCAACATTTTTTATAATCATCAGAAAGAAAACTAAGAAGCAAAAAAAAAAAAAACAACAATTCATGAGGAAAGTCTTGAATTAAAAGTAAGAAAACAAAGAGTCCCTCAGGTGACCTAAGGGAACAAACATCAACAACGTTGAGCAAATAAATGAGATTCTAAATAAAAATTACTTCCGATTGAAGTAAAAACGAAGAAATAAAAAGTAAAAATCTTTTTCAAGAAGAACAAATTTATTTGGGTCCCTTGGTGGATTTCATCTATTTATCTCCTTGACTATCCCTTGGTAGAGTTCGAATGGGGAAATGGGAATAAAGTTATATCGCCTCAGTATTTTGAAAATCTACTTTCTTATATCGGAGAGGGTATATGATTTGACTGTAAACCAAAAGACAAGACATGGCTCACTAAATTGTAAGCGCAAGTGCTGAATATGCTAAAACTGTACCTTTCAACACGAACAACTAGCTAACAAGAGTGGCGCAAAAGGTCTTGAAGAGCCAAAGCCTAAGTGACTTACAGTCATCAACAATGCTCTGAGTGCTTGTGAGGAATTGCCGATTCCGAATGGCAAAGTTGAGAAGCACTTTTTTCGTGACAGATGATATTCTTTCAAGTGTTGTCAGCCCTCCGCAAAAGGCAGTACACTTGAAAGATGAAATAAAAACTTTATGGGAACCACCAAAATTCAATGCCACATGTTCTGCTTAGCAGCCAATGCAAATACTACTACGCCACAGGCAGCTGCTAAAGAACAACAGATTGACCAATAAAACTTAGCAGTCTCAGTATCAAGAAAGAAGGATCTATACACAATCTGTTATTTGGCACGAAAACGGGTAAGACATTTTAACGTGAAAAATTTTAGAGGACCAAATCTGGCCAGGGAGATCAATGATAGACAAGTTACTCACAATAAAGAAACTTTTGGATAAATTCCACGAAAAGTTGGAGACCATCTTTTTTCAAAAGAAATACAATGGCTTTAAGGCCGTGGCGATATGATCTGCTCTGTTTTATCTCTGGGGGGACGGACGTTGGTTGCTATTCTGGTGCATGTGGGTGATCAAGCTTAATGCCCTTAGCGGTGGTGGATCAGCAGGTACAACGCACCTGGTGGCATGAATCGGTGGGTACAATATACTCCTTATGGCACGGATCGGCGGGTAGAATGCCCCTGATTGCAAAGATCGGCGGGTAAAAAAGTCGTTGGAGCAATGCGCCTGGTGGCAATTAGAACAGATCAAAACCCTTTACCGCTTTTGGGGGCAAGCTCCGATTGTAAACTGGACTGTTTCAGACTAAATTTGATCAATAGTACTAAACTGATACTAATGTAAAATTCGGTGCTAGAGGTAGAGGCGAAAGACCCAAAAGCAGGAATGATGTTCGGAACTTTAACCGGAAGTTAAAAACGCTGGCTTAAGGTCAAGGTCATCGAGCAAGAACCGATGCCTGCAGAGATGAGCAAGGAACATCATATTAGAATCCCAGTCAATGCAGAGGATTTGGAAAGACCATTTCTGTAGACTGTATAATAGCGACGACGAACAGAAAAGTCAGTCAAGAGACACACACGATGATAGCCAACAATTCCGTGAACCCGACATATTGAAGTGAAATCGGCAATATCATGGCTGAAATTCAACAAAGCCACTGAAGCAAATGGTATAGCTGTCAAGCTGTTGAAAGCAACAGGCGATAATCTAGAAAGAATCATGCACCAAATCATCTTCAAACTGTAAAATATGGTCGGGAAAACGCATGCCAGATGAATGTAACCATGGCATTGTTTGACCGATCCTAAAGAAAGGAGATCCTCTAAACTGCGCCTACTACAGAGGAATCAGCTATTTAACATCGCTGCCGTAATACGTGAACGTCTGAAGACTTTTGTCAACAATCTGATTAATCCTTATCAATGTGGCTTCAAACCAGGAAAGCCAACCATCGGCCAAATTTTCACTTTGCGGCGGATCGTGGAAACAACCTATAAATCCAAGTCGACATCCACCCCCTTTATATCGATTTTAAAGCAGCGTATGAGTATGACACCATCTACTGAGGGCCCCCTGCCATGCTCGTTTCGCTTGAACAAAATGACAATGGAGAGAGCTGCTCCATCAAGGTTGGCAACGAGCTTACGCAATCTTTCATCCGATTTCCTTAACATTGTGCTTGAGAAGATAGTGCAAACTCCTCAGTCAACACCGGAGGCAATGTCTTCCAAAAGTCTGTTCAACTTCTCGTGTACGCCGATGATGATGAGAGGCAGAGAGGGTGATGCCAATGGTGGCTTTTTGAGACTTGAGACAGAAGCGGCAAAAATGTGTTTAGCGGTAAATGAGGGAAAAACGAAGTATATGCTGTCTTCGAGGAAGGGCACCCAATACCGACACAGCTCGGACAGAACAGCACAATAGACGCATTTAACTTCAATGTATTAGAGGAGTTTGTCTATCTAGGCTCCGCTATTCATAATAATAATAATAATAATAATCACACTGATCCCTGCTAAAAAAGCAGTTCAGTGTAAAGCGCTTTCTCAATCAACTGAGGTAAAATTGTAGAACACCCTCATCATCTAAACCCTGTTGCACGGTGCAGAAGCATAGACACTGTCAAAACCGGACGAATTTGCCGTAGGCTGTTTTGAGAAAGTTCTTCGGGCTATCATGTACATTGATGGAGAAAAGAGAAGAAGATTCAACAGCGAAATTTACAGGTTATGCAACGACACGGACGAAGCGCTAGCCAGATAGGTCGAGATCCATCGACTCAGATGGGACAAAAAGAGAGGATGAACATCAATGTTCCGGTCTGGAAAGCCTTCGACACCATTCCCGAGCGATGAAAAAGTAAAGGAAAATCGCGGTTCAGTTGGTGCACCCAAGTGGAAGAGGACCTCAACTTGGACTGCAAAACTGGACACAGCTAGCTAGAGACCAAGCTGGTTGGTGGAGACTGTTGGTTGAAGTCTAAGTCCACTACGGCCCTTAGCGCCACCTTAGGTATGATAGTAGGTAGAGGCGACCTATATTTTCTGAAGGAAGTGAGTGTGAATTTTATGAAAAAAATTATTTATTATATTCTAGAGAAAAACGTGTGACTTCGTTACAAGTAAATGCTCAGCGCGTATTTGATAATTCAGCTGCTCCTTTAGACTTCTTTAATTGTGCTTGACTGTTTTCTACTTTCTTAACTTTGTTTGAAAGATGGGGTTTCTGCAATGCCTACTCTCCTTGGTTTGCTATGTCCAGAAATGTCTTTTCCATTTTTTGTCTGAGGATTGTCCAATGCCTATAAGATCCTCAATTTCTGCAGAACGCTCACAGCCTGGTTTTAAAGAAAAGAGATATACTGCTCCATATAGGAAACAGCATACTGAACCCCTTCTTTGCTTTCCTAGTGCAGTAGTTAATATCTTCTTCATTTCCGCCTTCGGAAGAGATGATACTCTCAAAATACTTCAGCGTTGTTTAAGTTCTCCTCTGGTTATGAGTCTGCAATGGTTGTCCTACGTAAACAGCAATCTAAGAAAATTCACAGTTGACGCTGTTAAATGCGATCTTTCCACTGTCTAAACTGGTACTCATCCGAACTTAAAGAACTACTCTCTACAGGTGTTGTGATCCGCTGCCATTTCCTCGGTTCTCAACAACTGTTTTCGGGTCTACAAATCGTTTGTTTGGTCCTTACTTCATTTCCACCAACTTGATTTTTAGCACTTGAAATTAGATACTGATTCACAGACACAGCACTCCATCAGTTGTTTTCTATATTACCTAGACCTACGTTTTCATTTTTCTTGATTCTGCTCATTTCTTTCATTTGGTTGCTAGATGCTTGTCTGTGCTTCGACACTCAGTTGACTTTATGACTCGTCTTGTCTTAAATTTTTTTTTCGCAAATAAACGAATGGATTAGGAGCCGGTTAAATGAGTCAGTCAGTTACAAAAGAATCAGAACCATCAAAGCACTTCTTATGAAATAAAAATTAAATTAAATTGAACCGATGAATTTTTACAACCAGAACACACATGTTCCCAATTTTCCTCTTTCTCCAAAAGAAACAAAAATGATTAACTTTTTGTCATTCCTGATGATAATCAAAGACAGCATTGTCCCGAAGCAAAAACAAAGAAAAACATCATGTTCCACTTTGCTTCGATATCTTTAATCGCAGACGCTTTTTTGTTCCATTAACTTGTGTTATTTAACTCTTTCGATTCGGTTTAATCACATCACATCCCGCCCCACCCTCACGCAATTCACAACCCGTACGAAGACTTCACACACGTACAAAAAAGAATCATCATCGACGAGAGTATTTGCAAAAACTGTGTACACACAAAATTGAAGGAGCAGGGGGAATTGAAAAAATAGAAGAAGAATGAAATTAAGGACCATTATTGAATTGAAGAAGGACGATGAAGTGAAGTGGATGACGAAGAAGGCAAAGGCAGTGCCAATGAGAATGAAAAAATGACAAAAAGAAAAAGGAAATCTTTTAGTGCCACATACACCCACACACACCATATTCTCATTTTTTCTTAAATTTTTCTAGCCCCCTCCCTGGCAGAGCCATAAATAATTGATGAAAGACTTAAGATGGTAGAGTGGGGTTTGGGTGGCTGGGACTTGAGAAATTTAAGAAATGGGGGTAGTGGGGTTCCTTCCACAACTGTCAACGGGTCTTCGGTGGTTAAAAGGATCTCAAGAACTTTGTTCGATATTGACGTGTTGGAGGGGGGGCATTCATCTGGATGTTGTAAGTAGTGGAAGTTGTGCCCGTCTTGATGATAATGACGATGATGATGCGGATGCGGAAACGGATGCGGTCGGTGGTCAGATGCGATGTGAAATGTTCGAATTTGTTAGTTTGGTTTGGTACTTGAACAACCAGCAGAGACAAATATCACGACAAAACCCTTATTTACTTCATTCCCTATTTGCAGCTTTGATGGAAGGACCCGCATTTTTTCAGTTCACTTGAGTTCTTTTGAGTTGATTTTCATTTAACTTTGGACTTTGGATTTTAGTGTGGAGGCTCGATTCACACCCTCAACACAGAGGGAGAGAGATGTGTTCAAGAAAAAGTTGAAGTAGCTTAATGGGGTGGAATGGGGTTCGGGTTTTGAATCTATTTTGAAGAACTTATATAGAAGAATTCCAATATTCCTGTTAGAGACAAGTTGATTGGATGGCAAATCTTGTGGAAGAATAAATTGCGGAAGCGTGTATTCTTCAACTATCTAAGGAACTCCTAAAGCCAAGGAGAAGGAGGATGGGCTCAAGTTTTTCTTCAACACTATTTCGCCGAAGCCGGTTGGGCATTGTGTTTTTGTGGAGGATCTACTTTAAATCACATTCGTCAATGGACTGTGGAAGCTGTTGTTGTCGGTGACTGTGAGATTTCCTTTTGTCGCTGTTAAGGAGGTTTTTTCTTCTTCTACTACTTCTCTATTTGATTATTGTTCCTAAATGTTTTTTGGTCTTTCCTCTTCAATAAATGGGTGGATGTGTTTTTATATTCATCGATATACCTACTCTTTTTTTCTCGAAAGCTCTTTCTTTGATTGCTATTACTCTTACTTCCAGGTTCATTCTTCTTGTTTGGGCTTTAACTGCGAGCCAATTTGTGGGGTTGGAGTGAAAAAAGAGGGTGTCTGTTAATAGACTACTTATTTGTTGAACTTGAAGAGAAAACAAAAAAGGAAGAAAGACCCAATGATGAATGGTATTTGTTAATGGGAAATTTTTGTGCTACCGACAATTCCACTCGGCAACATGGAATTTGTTGTTTGGGAAACGATATTAAAATTCTTTAATTTCGTAGATGGCATATTGTGCTGATGTTGATGCCATTAAATGACTTGGAAAGAAAATGCACGATTATTGTTTTGGATTGCGTTTTTTCTTTAAATGCGATTAATTGAATAGTGTCAATTGATTGAAACTTCCGCCCAGAGCAAGGCATTGATGTATAAAAAAGGGCATGGAAATTTTGGGACACATCCACATTTTCACTTTTGCTATTGAAAAAAGCACATATCCATGATCATGCAATTCAAGAATCAAGTATCAAATAAATTCTATATAATTCTTTTCAGCGACATTTTTGACCCACTTGTCAACAAATTTCAACTTGCATCTAGTTTTAATGGAGTTTTGAGTTTCATTGTTTTGAACGAAGGCCACTAAGAGCGTACTTACGACTTACTAGCTAAGGAGCGTACTTACGATTTACGAAGTGGTAAAAACAAGCTATCTGAAAGGATGGTATAGGTTACAACCAACCTTATACATAAAAGAATACAAACTTATCTATTCAATTCCCACTATCAATTGCCCATAGAGTAAATCACAAAAACTGAAAGTTGTTTTCGAAACTGTATCGGCAAGTCGGTGGTTACCCGATAATATCTCCAAACTAGTTTTCGTTTTTTTTATTTACCCTCTAAGCTTTGACGTCTTCTTCCCGGGCGCCGAACTTGCCGAATTGAAGAAGCTGAGTAAGGTCAAAGATTCTCGAGAATTTTCTCCAGATGAGTCCTGAAACTAAAGGGCGACCCATATCCCTACCCTTCTCCAATCCTTTTCCACTCCAACAAAGGTATGGCGCGCACGCTTTTTAATATTTTCAAACCTTTCCTTTCATATTATGTTATTCGCAGAATTTTGTTAAGCGGAATTTTGAAAAGCTGAATTTAATAAATCAGAATTTTGAGCAGCAGAAATTCGAAAAGCAGAATTTTAGAAGCAGAATTTTGACAAAATAATTTTGACCCCAGCAGAATTTTGACCAACCCCCGCTTCCAGTTCCTGTTAGGCCGAACTACTTGGTGAACACCTTTACGGGCTACTTTGACTTATTTGAAGCCCAGGCCGTAAAAGGAACGGTTTTTCTGGCTCTTGCACTTGGAGTCACAACAAGAGCCTGGTACTCCAGGTTGGGGGTTGTACGTGCGTCCGTCGGGGTGACTTCCCGACTACATAGAAAAACATACAATTGCGAAGCAACAACAGGCTTCGGAAACGGACCGAGTACACTAATGACGACCCAAACAAATGTTTTAAGGACAACGAATTTCGGATATGCACGTGGAATGTTAGGTCCCTTAATAGACCGCATGCTGCCGAACAACTAGCGGAGACCTTCTACTGCTACAAATCAGAAATTACCGCTATTAAGGAAATGCGATGGGAAGGACCGGCCTAAAGGAGGATGAACTGCGACATTTACTATAGTAATTGTTACCGAGAGCAACAACGTTGTGGTAGCAGGCACATGGTTTATACATCTCAACATTCATAAAGGAACATAGAGATCTCCTGATCAATCAACCGTCAACTAGATTGATGACATTGCGATCGACGTAAGGCATTTGTCCAGCCATCTAGGTGTTCCAACTCTCCATAGAGACAACATCCAAGGTAGTGCTACGAATGTCCGACAATGGCCAAAACAAGGAAATGCTGCAGGAAAGTTCGACGTCGCACAAGATCTTCAGATCCTTCACTGATCGAGTAGCAAGTAACCTCTTAAGTGTTATATGCCGCCAACATCAAGTATCGAAAGCCGCAACATTGCCAGAAAGCAGTTAGAGATGCCACCTTCATAAGTGCTAGGTTTCACACAGCCACCAAAAGAAACCCCTGGTTTGACGAAGAATGCAGACAGGCCCATGCAGCTAAGCAGGAGGCATACGCGCTGCATAGTAGGACAAGAGCTGTTCGTGAGCTTTACGAGCAAAAGAGGACAGAGAAACGCCAACGGCTTCTCAGGAGAAAAAAGAGGGAGCATGAGAAGCGTCAGATCGAGGATGTTGAGAGAGACAACCCAATAGCAGGAATGAAGGTCAAAGGTTTAATCGGAAGCTGGCTCAAGATCATCGAGCAACAACCAATGCCTGCAGAGATAAACAAGGGAACATCATAATAGAATCGCAGTCTGTATACCGGCGACGACGAACAAATCCCGCCGTCAGGCAGGAGCCTTTCATCGGACTCGATGATAGGCAACAATTCCTTGAACCCGACCTTGAAGAAGTGAAAACGGAAATATCACGGCTGAAATATAACAAAGCCGCTGGAGCAGATGGTCTAGCTGTAGAGCTATTCAAAGCAGCCAGGCGACGATCTAGATAGGAGCATACACATAATCATCTGCCTTTCTTCAACAATCTGATTGGTCATTATCAATGTGGCTTCAGACCAGGAAAGTCAACCATGGACCAAATTTTCACTTTGCGGCAGATCCTGGAAAAAATCTATGAACTCCAAATCGATACCCAACACCTTTTCATCTATTTTAAGGCCGCGTATGACAGCATCTATAGAGACGAACTGGATAAAACTATGTCTTGTTTTGGCATCCCTACCAAGCTCGTTCGCTTGTGCAAAATGACGATGGAGAACTCACGCTGCGCCATCAAGGTTGGCAACGAGCTTAGGGAATCTCTCGATATCAAAAAAGGATTCAGACAAGCCGATGCTCTGTCATGCGATTTCCTTAAAATCGTTCTCAAGAAGATAGTGCAAAACTCCACCGTCAACACCAGAGGCACTATCTTCCAAAAGTCATCAACGATGATGTTGATATTTGTGAGAATTGAGACAGAAGCGGCAAAAATGAGTTTAGCGGTAAATGAGGGAAAAAAGTATAATGCTGTCTTCGAGGAGGGTGTCCTTCCTCGAAGACACACCGACGGACGGCTCGGACAGAACGTCACAACAGATGCATACAACTTCTTGGTAGTTGAGGAGTTTGTCTACCTATGCTCCGCTATTAACACAAGCAATATCACCAGCGCCGAGATCAGATGAAGAATAACTCTTGGTAATCCCTGTTTCTTCGGGCTAATAAAGCAATTGAGTGGAAAAGCTCACTCTCGAGCAACTGAGGTAAAACAGTTGCGATTTTGAGAAAAATCGGCTAAGCCGTTCGCAGAATACTTATGTAGGCATATTGACGGCCAGCATGAAAATAATCTTATAACGTTTCCAAAAAACACGACCCAATAAGAATAGCACTTACATCGTCAATACGCTTCTCGTTAAAATCAAGGCAGTGTCTAAGATGGTTTACAAAATCTTGCATTTTTCCAAGTTTTTAATTAAGAATTTCAAATGTTGTGCTTGCTTCATTTTCTACCATGTTTCATTTCACTCTTTTCACATTGATCGAAATAGCGTACCTTCTCTTGAACACAAACATCCAGATAGCACTAAGGTTTCTATTTTTTACAATTTGTTTTCGCTTCACCTAACCCAACATGAAAAAGAAAGCCAGAATAAAAACTTACTCCACTCCAAAATTAAAGATGACCTCAATCCTCAATCCTTTAAGTGAACAGAAAAGAAACCAAAAGCACAAAAAAAAACTTAAAATCTAACCCGAACCAGGATATTAACGAGTTTCCGTTTGGCATTGCATTTTCTCGTTCTCATCATTTTCTTTCATTTAAGGATTAATTAAAATTACTCAACATGTCCCTCTCTTGAACTGGCCTCCTTTTTTTCTGCTCAATTTCATCACGTTCATTCAACATCCTTGAGTCTGACTGACTGAAAGTGCTTTGAGGAGATCCAAAAGTTGAGCATCTTCTTCATTTCTGTTTTTGAACGACCAAAACAAGGGAACCAGCTAGCTAACAGAAAATTAAAAACAACCCGAAACATACATACATCCTCCAGTATAGGAAAATAGAGAGCCAACGTTACTTCCTGCAGTCGTTCGCTAGTCACGGAAATCCATTTTCAGGATCTCTAGGATTGTCAAGTATTCGAGAATTGAAACAACAACTCTAAATAAATAAAAAAGGAATTAAAATGTAAAGAAAATGTTTTATCATCCTTCTTCTAAATGCACGAATGTCTTGCATCAAATTCGTTTTAAATTTTAAGAGACTTGTTAGCTAAAGAAAAAACACACAAAAAGGACATAGGTTCTTGCATTGGGACGTTTAACTGCTGCTTGCGAGTAGAGGTAAAAGAAGGTGCATTTTCTCAACTCTATGAAGCTTGAAAGGATGTCCTCCAACGTGAAACACGTTTTAATTTAAATATGCAAAATTAAATCAGGAATTTTACCTCTTCGGAGGGATCCGTGTGTCTGTTTTGAAAATGTACTTATACCAACACATTCGAACAATTTACTTTTGGAGCTGTGAAAGTGAGATCCTTTTGCACTGAGGTGTTCCCCTTTTCTAACTAAGTAGAAGTACACATAAATTCAATTTACAAAATGTTTCGTCGTTTGTGCCACTTCGCTAAGTCAATGTTTTTCGTGCTTCTGTTGCTGCTAACATTTCTAAGAATGAAGTGAACACTTGGAGCGGTGTCATGGAAGGAACACATCTATTCAAGGAATTTAAGGTGGGTCTTCGGTATTTTCGAACTTTCTAATATTCCAAAAATCATAATTTAGAATGTTTATAACACTACACAGGAGGTTGGTATTTTCTGCAATATTTTTGTATTGTTTTTGCAGGAATTATAGAACACCTTTTCTTTAGCAAATTGAACAATTGTGCTCGCTGGGATTCGAAATATTCGTGTTTAGGGAAGAATATCTGTTTGCATGTTTTGCTGTAAGCAACGCATGAATGTTCCCAGTTTCCTGTTTTTGAATTTTGGTTCTAAATTGAATGACACTTCCGTCCAAAAAAAAAATAAGTTGCCGCCTCTATCGCGGCTAAACGTTTTTTTCGATATAAAAAGGTTTGAATCAACCAACTTGCGTTCACATTTTATATTGATTTTTAAATAGCTAAATATTTTAATTTCCTCATGTCCCATCAAGGATATCTTCAGAAATCCATCAACAGTAAGAAATCATTGATCAGAGTAGTGTGATTGACAGAATGACAGGGATACAACAAATCTCCGAAAAGTTTCTTTTCCTCAAAGGTTAAATTTTTCTATTATCAGAAGTCAGTTTGCATAAATATTGCAGAAAAGAGAAAATAATAATTATTCATTTTATTCCTTACGGAAAAAAGTTTTAATATTGCGAGCACTCCAACGGGTAAGGCATTTTTTTAGTTTTGTAAAAGAAAATTAATTCGTTTTTTTTTTATCGAAGAAATTGCATCTGCAAGCAAAAGTTTGTTTCTTAATAGAAGTCCTTTGACACTTCAGTTTGAAGTAGTTTTTCATTTTAATGATGAAGGAGGTGGGTTAAATAAAAATCGTAATTACATTTCAGTTGATTGAGCTTTACAGATTAGATGTAAAAATACCTACAATTTTGTTTGCAGTGTTCCTTCAACATCTAAGAAAATTAGTACCAAATTTCAACATTATCAGAAAGCGTCTACCAATGAGGACTTCAACAATCAATATGTAATCGTATTTGTTAAATGGGCTTTGGAGCAGTAAATAATTGAACCTGATTTCCATCATGAACCTGATTTCATTTCCAGGAAAGAAATCTATTGCGATGATTCACTTCTGAAATAATGGGTACCTTAACAGTTAACGCATTAAAATTTTGAACTTGGGACGTTACCAGTGCACAAGAGATCGAAGATAGTCCCGATAAATTCAATTTTTGGTTAGGATTTTGGGCTGCAGGTGACGAAGGGTAATGGAAAGGCATAAAACATAACAGTCAACGGCGAGTGCCATAGGGTATGGTTACCAGGGTTTTTTAGACTGTATTGGATGACATGTACGCTAAGGACTCATGTTTTAACACCTCACCTGACGCCGATGTAGAATAGGACTGGCGCCTAAATCAGGAACGTCAGGCTCTGAATAGAATTAGGGATATGTCGAACAACTACAAAGTAATAATAATAATAATGCGTAAGTCAGTGAGCTGAAGGCTTAGGGTGCAAAAAGGGAATAATCATCACCGTAAAAGGAGGCTAAACTAATGAAAAGAAAAACAATAAACTGTGTCTTAATTGTTGTTGTCAAAAAAGTAGCCAAAAACGTTTGGCTGCATAGTAGCCTTTTGACAGCAACGTTTGAAGAATCCAATTGTCATGTTTTGCGCGCAAGTAAATAAATAAATAGAGTGGCGCGACAGCTCTTGAAGAGCCAAGGCCTTAGTGGCTTACTCTCATCAACAATTCTCTGAGTGCGTGTGAAGAATTGAGGGGACCTACGATTTAACGCCGCCGGTTCCGAACGGCAAAGTTGAAAAGCACTTTTTCATGACAGATTGATACTCTTGGAAGATTTGTCAGGTCTTCGCAAAAGGCAGTACCCGTGAAAGATGAAATAAAAACTTGGCCTGAGTAGGACTCGAACCAACGACATTCTGCTTAGCAGCCAACGCACTTACCAACTAAGCTACGGGCACCTTGCGCGCAAGTAGGGGTTGTCTATTGAGTTCGAAGTCCAAAGTGGATTGAGACTGGGTAGAATATTGCCGCCAATATTGTTTTTGTATTTGAAAGAAGAATTTAATGGTTTTTGACATATTTTTCGATCATGCGGCAGCCGTTTACATGCTCTTTTATACGGTTTGAAGAGAATCAAAAATCTTTCAGCTAATAATTAATCCCGCTAGGACAAAGCTCATCAGTGTCGGAGCCCGACCACGAACATATCCTCTCAGATTACTATTTCCTCGCAACCGATCGATGTAGATATTGTCGTCCCTACCAAAAGCAAAACCATACGTTCGATATTTTGTGACAGATATGGAAGAATATGTCTCTCACCATAAAAAGTAACCTAAGCTTCTTTCACTAAAATGTGGAACGACTGAGCTATAAATAGAGCAAACCCTAATCTCTGCAGAGAAATCTGTCCATGCAATACGAAAACGGACCTGAATGATCGAGAATAACGTGGTGAAGCAGCTGGGGAAGCAGCTGAAGAAGAAGTGAAGTGAGCGTTCCTTGACAAGAGTTGGAGAATCTTACTTACTTAGTAACTTAAGGTGGCGGACATCCCGGACAGGGTCCCTAGCTAGCTATCCCCAGTCACGTGGCGAGTTGGTTGAGGTCATCTTCAACTTTTGCGTGCCACCTAAGTCCTAGTCTTCGATTACTGCGTCATCGTCTCTCTGGGGTGGATTCGAAGACTTTGCGGGCGGGAGCATTTTGTATCCATCCTCTCCACGTGACCAAGTCATCTGAGCCGTTGCACCTTTACTCTTTGAGCTATTTCAATGTCGCTGTGCAAGTGCATCTAAAACCCGTACAGTTCGTGGTTAAATGTTCTCTTACTCTGCTTCACCGCCGATGCAGACAGGATCGTAGATCTTCCGTAGATATTTTCTCTCGAAACGGTCTAAGGCGCTATCATCCGTTTTTGACAGGGTCTATAGAGATGATTAGAGGATGATTAGGGTCTTATAGAGCGTCACCTTAGTTGTTCGGGAGAAGGTTTTACTACTCAATTGCTTTCTTAGCCCAAAGAACCAGACCTTCTGATCTCCAACGAAGACAAAGTCTTAACTACCTCGAAGTTATACGAGTATGTGTCAATCGTGACGTTCGACAGAACGTCGGTCTTTTATTGATGACAGTTGTATATATTTTGTTATTTTTAAGCCTCTACTCACAAATGCACAGTTAACATCACGCTGTGTTCTCCCAATAATATCAATATCGTGGGCATTTGCGAGTAGTTGTACAGACTTTGGGAAGGTAGTGCCATTAGTGTTATTAGTGTTGACGCGGGACTTCTGCACTATTCTTGTCTAAAGCCTTTTTTGACATCGAAGGGGTCGGTGACGTCGATACCGAATTTGATGGAGCAGCATGAGTTCTCCACTGTCATCCTGCTTAGACGAATGAGCTTGGTAGGGATGTCAAAACTAGACATGGCCTTAAGAAGTTCGTCTCTGTAGATGCTGTCACACGCGGCCTTAAAATTGGTTAAATGGTAGTATGAGTCGACTTGGAGCTCAAAGGTTTTTTCCAGGTTTTGCTGGAGTGTGAATATTTGACCGGTGGTGGACTTTCCTGATATGGACCTATCATTATGTTGACAAACGGCTTCAGACGTTCAGATAATACTGCACAAAAAATCTTATAGCCGATGTTTGGGAGGCTGATACCTCTATAATTGGCGAAATTTAGAGGTTCTAGTTTCTTCAGGATCGGGCAAGCAATGCTGAGATTTCATTTCTTCCGAATTGGTGCATGCTCCTTACCAAGTCTTCGCCGGCCGCTTTGAAAAGTTCGGCAGTGACGGCATGTCAGCTCCCGCAGATTTGTTGTTTTTTAGCTTAGATATTGATATCTTTACTTCTTCAAGGTCGGATAAACGGAAATATTGGCTTGCATCATCTTCACTGAAAGGTTCATCCTGCCCGACAGCGGAATTTGATTCGCAATCGCCGTTGTTCATTCTACCGAAGTGCCGTGAGTTCATAAACGCAACCTAGTTGCTCATGCTCTGCCGAAAAAATTCGTTCAATACATTTATGAAGAGAAAAACTGCTGCAAGAATGCGGCAGCTATACAATATCAAAAAACTGTTCATAAATAAAGAAAACGGATATGAACAAAATAGAATGACAAAAATAATTAAATATTTTCTTTGAGTTACATAATATGCTGGTCTGGTTTAAGTTTTTTTGGGTCTTAACAATTTTTTTTTTTAAATGTCCAATAAAAATGTTGTATTAGGACTAATTTTAAATGTTTTGAATGGAATAAATTTTGGAAGCGTCCAAGACAAACTTTATTTTTAATTCTTATGAATGTGGTCTTTGTTTGTTTTTTTGAATGTCCTCTTGACTGTGGGCAAACAAGGGCAAAACGGTTTTTATTTCCGTTAAACATTTTCCTCACAAAACAGACATTTTTGCGGCCAACTGAAAATTACCATTATATCGCCAGACGAACTCTTATCAGCTTAACGTCTGCATTTGACTTGAATTTTTGGCCACCACAGTCATATCTATGAAGTAAAAGTATTCAGCCTTATCATGAATTCCGCCCGAACAGCATTCCGCCTGGAAAAAATCCCTTTTTTCTTTTCCCTTATTGAGAAATCCGGGCGAAAAAAAATCTATGTTCGAAAAATTCCCCTTATCGGCATCAATCATTCCGGGCGAAATCAAACGATATTTAAGCTTAAAATTTTCACTTTTGTTTTGGATAAACAATCTCAAAATTCGAGTTAAAACGTTAACTATTTATAATTGTTCGAACTAAAAATAAATCTATAAAAAATATGATATATCAGAAATGTATTTCAATTACATGAGCGCACGGGTGAATCTGCCGAAATCTTACTTACATACTTGGTGGCGCTACAGTCCGGTGTGGACTTGGCCCTCAATCAACAGTCTCCTCCAGACAGCTCGGTCCCCAGCTACCTGTCTCCAGTTTTGCACTCCAAGTTGATTGAGGTCCTCTTCCACTTCTTTGCGCCACCTGAGTTGCGGTCTTCCTCTCCTTCTCCGTCCCTCGGAAATAGTGTCGAAGGCTTTCTGGGCCGGAGCATTGGTGTCCATGCACTCTAAATGACCGAGCCATCTGAGTCTCTGAACCTTGACCCTTCTGGCTAGGTCCACGTCGTTGTACAACCCGTAAAGTTCGCTGTTGTATCTTCTTCTCCATTCCCCATCAATGCACACGGGGCCAAAGATGACCCGAAGAACTTTCCTCTCGAAACAGCCTAGCCTAAGGCACATTCATCCGATTTTGTCAAGGTCCATGCTACTGTACCATACAGCAGGACAGGAATGATGAGGGTGCTGTACAGTTTAACCTTAGTTGAGCGAGAGAGGGCTTTTGCACTTAGCCTAAAGAAACAGCGATTAGCAAGAGTAATTCTTCGTCTTATCTCGGCGCTGGTGTTATTGCCCGTGTAAATAGCGGACCCTAGGTAGACAAACTCCTCTACTACCTCGAAGTTGTATGCGTCTAGTGTCCTTTCTCGAAGACAGCATATACTTCGTTTTTCCCTCATTTACCGCTAAACCCATTTTTGCCGCTTCTGTCTCAATTCTCACAAAGCCGCCATTGACATAACGCTGATGGATCTGCCGCAAAGTGAAACTTTGGTCGATGGTTGACTTGCCTGGCCTTAAGCCACATTGATAAGGACCAATCAGATTGTTGACGAAAGGCTTCAGACGTTCACATATTACGGCAGATGTTAAGTAGACTGATTCCTCTGTAGTTGGCGCAGTTAAGAGGATCTCCCTTTTTCAGGATCTGCCGAAATCACTTGGTCGAAATATCCGTTTGTTAGCCGTTTGATCAAATTTTCTTTTTGAATTTTCTAAAGAATGCAATACTTTCCATTACCTAAAGACTGTATTCCAAAAGATAAACAAACTTTCGTAGTTAGTTGAAATCTCAAATAAGAATTTAAAACAGCACACCTTCTGAAATAAAAAATCAATTTATTTAAACTGAAAAATACTTCACATAGACATCGACGTTGCCAATTCAGTGATAGCAAACTGAGCAAAAATTTCCCATATGTTTAAATTTGTTTTCAAAATGATAAATAATAGAACTGAAATCTTACGAAATGTGCGTCAATAGCATAAAAAAATGAAAACTTTGAGTTGAAAAACAATATTTCATCAATAAACTAGCCATCCGGATTGAAAGTTAAGAAAAATATAAAAATGTTCATTTATTTGAAAGGGAAATATGTGGGACATTTTTATTTCATTGAAAACTGTGCTTTCTTCTACAAGTGTTCTATCACTATTCATTTTATTCGAAATGTAAATACAAATTCGAAGTGAAATCCTCTTGGGGCGAGATTCCCGATAGCTTTTGAAATTCCGGGCGAATAGAATTCGTTCGGGCGGAATTCTGTTCGGGCGGAATTGATGATAAGGCTGATTATATTTTAAACTATTAACAACAAAAATATTTTATTTTTGCCACAAATTTAATAAAAATTCAAATATTTTACTTATTCATTTTGTTCCAAAATTTTTCTGCAGAGCGGCAACAGAAATAAAACGACTGCAGACTTGATCGCAGTTTAGCTGTAAGTTTGTTTTTATGAACACACTGACTGACTGCTATACTGCAAACATAATACAGTTTATCTTCATTAATAAACGCAAATCTTGCATTTCTGCTGCAGGTTGACATTTATGAACTTACCCGTGGTCTTTCCATATCCTCAGCATTGAATCTGACTCTACTACGGTATTTGCGTGGTGGTCTTTACAGGCTTCATTTCTTGCTTAGTTACCTTAAGTCATTCGTTTTACCTCTTGTCAAAACTTCCAAAATTCCTTCCTGCTTTTTATCACTTTTCATGCTCGGTTTCGGAAAATAGAAAAACGATGGCGAGTAGCCGCTTGTTCCTTAAGGAACTAACTAAAGCTGTAACCTTACCTTATTATTCCTCTTTTCTTCCTTCTTCGTAATTTAGTAACGCTTTTTGAATTTGTAATAAAATAACTCTTTAGGTAACGATTATTACTGACACAAAGTTCTATTACCCAGATAATGAAATATTCTGCGAATGTTCCCAAATCTCAAGAGCTCGCAAGTCTCAAATCTAGTGACGAGTTGGAATATTTTTTTTTTATTTCTCCGTATTAGCAGAATTTTTACAGGAATATACAACTGACGAATTTCAAGTACCTAATAGAAACTCTTTTAATTAAAAAAAAAACCTACGTATGACCAATTTCTGTTAGCAAAAAAAGAAAGTCCGTAAAAGAAACTACCAAGAAAGGTTCGTTTCTCATCACACAAGACATTGCCATTTAGCTTTAACCATCCGGAACTCTAAATTGTTCAATAT
This sequence comes from Sphaerophoria taeniata, assembly GCA_943590905.1. Classification (NCBI taxonomy): domain Eukaryota; kingdom Metazoa; phylum Arthropoda; class Insecta; order Diptera; family Syrphidae; genus Sphaerophoria; species Sphaerophoria taeniata. Next base: position 217,882,846 of record OX016540.1, on the reverse strand, counting down.
GTATCTGCCAACATGCTTCATATTTGGGACAGGTACAAACCTCCTCAAAAAGGACGATTCTCGATCCACCTTTGCTCTTTTATTATTTCAAAAAAAGAAGCAGAAAAAGACGGTAAAAGAAAATACATTTCACAGCAATACCCCAGTAAATTGATTTCAATTTTGATTTTCCATTTACGTTTGAAATTGCGAGCAATTTTGTCAACGGTTCATATTCCACATGCGATATCGCATCCTCAACCCTTCCACAACCTTTCTATTTCTAAAAGGTCTTAAGACTGTGTTGTTTTTTTGTTCGCTCAGCATCACTCAGGAAGGATATCAGCATCGAACACTATTAGAGCGTCTTTCCTTTTTGCTATTTATGATTTTCTTATTTTGTGTAATAAAATTTCTACAGACAATTTTGTCCTGCAAGCTTGAGAGCAGTGACACCAGGAAAGGGTAATCGATGAGGCTTCCTTTCTTCCCTCTCGATTCCCTTCAAGTATACGGCCGAAGTACTACCAGAAGTGCGAGAAAGGCAAAAGAGAAATCAACATCAACGGCAAACTGCAAAACTTGCATAAAACCGTTTAGCGATGTTCACCTTGAAAAAACATGACATTTCAAACATTTGCTAGAGACCGAAAAAAAAATCACAAAAATGGAGCAGCTTAAATTTGGTCCATTATTGTCGGAGCAAGGAAGCACAACCAAACAAGACAATGACGCTATTTTACGAACGACTTTACTCTAAAGAGTGAGGCAGGAAGGAAGATTGGAAAGGTACAACTACAACGTACCAACCTTTAACAACATGTCAAGATGACAGCTCTTATAACATGGCATAAATTGAGTTCTATAGCTTGTTCTTTCTAGGTGACCTATTCATGGTAGCTGTAGCTGGTACCATCTTTATGCTCTCAGCATATTGTTGACTCGTTCTATCTTAACACACATTTTATGCCATCAAAATGCTTCGGGCAATCTCAAGGAAAGGAAACAATAACGTGGGGTTAAGATGTCACTGTTAAAAGGACGATAGTGTAACATTATAAGCGTCGACTTGTTTAATGGCGGACGGCGCACAGTGTGACATTTCGCTCATCTAGCGGAATAAAATTAATAGCGCTTACAAATTATTTTTTTTTAGTGATTCCTTCGCAAGATTCAACAAATATATTCAGAGAATGATATTTAACTAGAACTATTTATTAAAATAGCCAAATTTTTAATTTGCAGAGATCGGAATGTACATGTTTTTTGCCTATGTTAGACCCATACCAAAGAGTGAATTAAGGTTGTAATTTTTTTGCTCCTTTTAAATTTTATGTATCAGATTCATAACAAAAATGTACAAAAATAAGTTAAACTGCAATTTTTGTACATATCGACACACGTTTTTGACTTAAAGAGCTTTAAACTCACGTGTTTTTTGCACTTTGGCAGACCTTTACTAAAAATAAAAATTTTCTCCCCAAACAGTTTTTTTCTTTCGTTTTCATAATGAATATGTATTAAAATGTAACTGAATTACAAAGATTTGTATAGTTACCAAATTTTGGAACAAACGGCCCTGTGAAAGTGTCTGTTTAGTGCTCATACAAAGGCCCATTCTGTACAGATAAAAAATTCTGACCAAAAATCCTGCTGTTTCTTTTTTGTTTAGATTTGTAAAAAATAATAACATAAAAACATAATAATAGACAACACTTAATATTATTTTTAACAAAAATTTACTCCGAATTCCTCAAGCAGCTTAGATTTCTTATATTGTTACATTTAAAACTTCCAGGACAAGAATACAACTTTTACTTACTAAAAATGGATCTGATGCAATTGAAAATCTGCTATTGACTCCTAAAAGTTATTGATTATTAGATAAATTAACCAAAAATTTTATAAAACTAGTTCAAATTCAATTTAATTCATATTTTGACAAAATCATTTTTTTTGTAAATTTTGAAAAACATTGCTTATTTACCCTATGAAAAAAATGTTATTTATATACCAAACAGTAAGTTTTTCATCTCTTTGTTGTTGCATTATATATATATAAGCTTATAACATAAAATTCCTTTTGAATCGATTTGAGTTTTGCTAGGACAGCAACGACACATTTATATTGAATAAAACACATAATTTCTCAAATTTTTATTTATATAGAAACATATATATGTGTATATATGCATTTATTTATATAATTAAACATGTTTATGCATTTATTTTATAGTTTTTCTTGTTTTGTGGTCTTGGTTTTATTTTTAAATATAATATCAATATCATTTTGTAAGAAATTATTTTGGAAGCAACTTCGAAAATTTAAAATAAATGTATGGGTGTCGCACCTTTGCGCAGCAACTTAAAACGTGGAATGGAAGCTTATATATTAAGCTTTAAAAAACATATAGTTTCCCATCGGTATAATGTGGAATAATACTAAATTTTCTCCACTTAATGTAAAAATTGACACAAAAAACTCAATTTTTCAACTTTTGAGCACAATAACAAAATATTGAGCATCATATGAAATAAGGTTTTACTTGTTTTTACATTCTCTTATATTATATTTAAGAAAAATAAAACAAAGTCCCCAATAACAAATCAAAAAACCCGTCTAAATTCATATTATTCAAAGCGCCTTTAAAACTCGATTTTATTTAAAATGATCACAAAATCTGACTTTAAGATCAATTTTTGTTTTTTTGCTTAACCGTAACCCAAAAATTTATATATAATTATTTAGTAGAAGGTATTAGCTGCACATAAAACCGGTTTTTGCATTGATTCTTGAAAGTGATTTTTGTAGTTAAATTCCGCTAGATTAGTGAATTGTCACACTGTGCGGCGCGGTGTCTGTGTCTTATTTTATATTTACTTAGGGCGCATCTAATAGGAGTTGAAGCCGAAGGCCTTACATCAAAAGATTTCAATTTTGAAAACAGAACCCAGTCGCAGAGAGAGTACATTTATTGAAAAAGGATACCGATGAGGCAGAGTAAAGTATTCCAAACATTTAGACCACAGCTTTCGAGTAAATTTGGCTGCATGCTGCAATGAAGTGTAGACAAGTCTGAAAGACGCCCATTCCCAAAAAGAGTTAATTCGCCTGAGAACTTTTAAGAATGTTTCCTGATTTTATTTGCACTTTTTGGACTTTTGTCACTTAATAGAAAGGACAAGGGTGCAAGACGCTATTTAGAATAATCTTCCTTATGATATTGCCCGTGGGGGTACTTCAGTATAAAGTTCTTCCATAGCTCAAAGTTCCGATGAAATACGCTGAAGCATTCGAAAATAATGTCTTTACTTTTCACATACATATCTGATATGAAAAATAGAAAAAGCCAGCTGATGGTAGTAAATATATTGTCTCTCCTTTGAAGCTTTCTTGCATGAAAACAATTTTCCTTTCACCTGTTTCCCAACACAACATTCCTTACAGGTAGTTCGTCTTGGAAAAGTTCAGATATAAAGCCTTCTATTAACTGTCTTCAATGAACCTACATGGTATTCTTTTAATCAAGTTTACCAAAATGGTTCTGCCATCAGAGTGCGGTGTCAACTGTAGGCCGAATATCAGCCAACCAATCACAAAATAGTGCTCACTGCTCTAGTAGTTCGTTGACCTATTGACCTTATGCTTCAAAAGAAAAAAATGTTTGTAAAGTATCTTACCACATGATTCACTGTGTGCCCTGAGTGTACACAGTGAATCAGTGACTTATACACAGTGAATCAGTGACTTATACACAGTGAATCAGGGATTTAAAAACAGTCTTTTAAGAAAAAAAACAATGTTCTCCATTTAAAACGAAAACAAACTGTGTCGACTAGCTAGTTTCAAAAAACTATTAGAAAAAGGTTCAAATAAAAGACGTTGTCTCGATAGTTTAATTACAATGGCGCAAAATTATAGTTCGCTAATGAACAATTTTAAGGGAATTTAGTGTGATACTAGCTTAAAATGACGTTTGAGTCATGTCTGAAACGTCATTTTAATCTAGTTTCACACTAAACTTGTTCATTAGCGGACTATAATTTTGCGCCAATATTTCAGTTTAATTTTCGTATGAAAATATTAGTATTGAGTTGTACACTCGATTATAACAATGATACCATTAATTATTAAGCTTATTGACATTGTATAATTTTAAAGGTTAAGTTTGACATGTTTGTGGAACGTAATTCCAATTACAAATAAATAAACTAAATGACATTTAAAAATGAATTAAAATGAACTATAATTTAAGGCTGCATATTAAGCGACGCGAATATTTCACATTCGCACACAAAAAAAAAAATTAAATAAGACTCTTCATGTATACAATTAAGTCACAAAACGTTACTAGCTTAAAAAAAAAAAGAAATTCAGTTGATTACAATGGATAGCTTTCTAGCGAACATCCATGTTAGAAAAATTAACAGAAAATGAAAAATTTGAATGTCAGATAAAGTACACTTTAAAATTATTTTAGTCGATACTAGATAAGTTAATATTATTGTTTTTGCTAATTATAGTCGAATTAAAACCAACTTTATAGTTAGTGACCGAGGAAAGTACTGTGGACGATGACTTGGTTTAAAAGGTTAATATTTATTTTAACAAGACTGACATCTGATCGTATTGATCAGTTCTATAAACATATTTAATAACTTTTTAACTTGCATGAATTGGATAAATAATGTCTTAAAATATATTGTCTTATAATATTGTAATATTCGGCTTGGTCCGACAATTAAAACTTATTCACTTTTTAAATAAAACACAAATTCACTTTATTCAAATCACTCACAAACTTATTTATTCAACACTTTTAATTATCACTTTGCAAACACAGTCAGCCTTATTTATTAGATTTCACTAATACTCGTTTGATACCCGGAATAGTTATAACGAGTTTAAGCACGTACATCAACCTATTCCTATTCCTTATTTATAAAATATTTTATTACTCGTTTTAGTTATGCCTGGTTTATGTCAAATTTTGCTATTAAAAATTGACCAATCTAAAACTCCTGTAAACAAATTTGACACCTTTGTATATTTATTCGTCAAATAAATATACAAACCTGACACTGCCTTTCATTTTTTCAGAAAATAATTAATTGAAGAGCAAAATATTGATTTTTGGGACTGCAAAAGTACCAGCAAAAGTAAGTATGAAGAAGAGGAACGGTTCCAAATAATTTTAAGAACCATGTACGGTCCGAAGATTTAAATTAAATAGCCTTTTTGGACGCAAATTCTCCTGCAACATAATAGCAAATTTGACAAAACAATTGTTTGACACATTTTGATATTTATACCGATTTATTCCAGCTTTAAACCTACTATAAATCAGTTTAGCTTATTTCGACTCTAAAACTTGTTTATTTTTTTTATAAATAAGCTTTTCAGTATTAAAGGAGTATTAAGGTCGGAATAATTTTATTCTGCTTCTAATACTCGTTTATAAATAAGGCTGAGTATCTTTACTTTATCTCAGTTCACAATCAACTCTCCGCTTCGCCGCCAAACGGCTGTTTATATAACAAAAATGATGGGTTCTAGAAACTACTATTGGTTCTTGGAGAAGCTGAATGTTCCAGAAGTTCTCCACTTACAAATAAAAATACTGGGATTACTTTTTGTAGGGGCTAACGTTCTTAATGCTAAACAAAAGTTTCTCTTAATCACTAGGTATTGCCCCTCACAAGTGTTTACTACTACAATTAAACGATATTAGAGTTATAGAGATAAGGAGTAAGTAAAAAGAGTAAGAGTAGTATGTACATTAAATATAAAAAAAAGAGATACAGAGTAAGTAAAGAGAGTAAGAAAAGTGTATACACATTACAATATTGTGTTCTTATTTTGTTGTTCCTTGTCATTGTCCGAGTCCAAGCCGTGATCATCACGCCAATCTGCCCACCATCGTATGGTAATTGTGTCATTTGACAATTCCTTATATCTCTAACCACGTATCTATCATTCGGAAGAACCTTATGTATTTTATAGGATCCCTTATATCACAGATAATAAATTTATACAGATGTCTCACCCTTATGGCGAGAAATGATATATGAAACTGAAAGCTACCAAAAAAAAGCTTTTTCCAAAAGCTTTAACACATTCACTAAATGCATTCAAAATCTATTTTCGCTCACCTCATTGCCTATAAATGAATGCAGGAAAAAAAAATTCTGAAAGCTCCTTGTCTGTTAAGGCTTTGTCTGTTAAGAGCAAAAATGTTTCATTTCTTTCTGCAGGGATGAGACATCTGTATAAGTTTTTTATCTGTGCTTATATTTTGTTCGTTCCAATAGTAGTGCCATTGTCAATATTCCGAATAACCACAAAATCTCCTTCTAAAAATTCAATTGGGTGTCGATAATTTCTAGCAATGACCTCCGAATTTCTGTTCTGTTAACTTTCAATACTCTTTGAAGCACTCATTCGCATATTATCAAGACTTCGATCACTGGATTCAAACTTATTATGTAAGTATTCAGTTAGAGCATCAATTTCTATTCCTCTTTGTTGTACCTACATCAAATAACAATTTGAAAGGAATCTGTCCAGTGGCTGAATGAACGGAATTATTTACAGCATACTTACGCTGACCATCCGTCCCGTTTTTCCCGGGACTGTCCCGTATTTCAATAGCCCGTCCCGGTTTCTTTTTAAGGAAACCCGGGACCTACAAGTGTCATACAAATATTACAAGTATTAGTAACCATTAAAATAAATGTAACATAAATTAAAGAGCATGAAATTCTTTACCATGTGCGAATATTTCACAGTTCTAGGTTGAAATCTTTGTGCGATTTGCTGTTTATAAAATAGTGACGAAATAAATAAAAAAATAGAGTGGCGCGACAGCTTTTGAAGAGCCAAGGCCTAAGTGGCTTACTCTCATCAACAATTCTCTGAGTGCGTGTGAAGAATTGAGGGGACCTACAATTTAACGCCGATTCGGAACGGCAAAGTTGAGAAGCACTTTTTCATGACAGATTGATACTCTTGGAAGATTTGTCAGGTCTTCGCAAGAGGCAGTACCCGTGAAAGATGAAATTAAAACTTGGCCTGAGTAGGACTCGAACCAACGACGTTCTGCTTAGCAGCCAACGCACTTACCAACTAAGCTACGGGCAACTGCCCACAAATAGTGACGACATCGCACAAAAACCTTCATCCTCTATTTTAACCCCCTTCAGCGTAAAATTTTTTAAAACTTTGAATGTCGTATTTTTTATGTTTTATCAAAATCCATTACCATAACTTTCAAATTTCTAGCCTTACCAAGAATTATACAAACTTTGACCTAGTATTTCAACTCCTTGCAACCCTCTCAACCCCTTTTACTGCGTTTAAAAATAACCTTTCTAAGCCTCCAGACTATCTTTTTAAAAATTAAAAATTAAATTATAAAGAGTTAAAATATGCCTAACCCTAACCCCTTACTTTTTTGGTAACGCTTTTTCTCAACATTTTATTTTACTCCCATAGGTACATTTTTCATACCGGACTCTAGTTCTATACCTATGTGAATCGATTCTAAAGGAGTAAACTCCAAAAATACGTTGTTTTTTCTACGTTTTCAATTTGTTTATTTTTTGTCCCGGGTTTTGCTCCCAGAAATATGGTCACCGTAAGCATACTCAACTTTCGTTAACATCTTGGTCCAATCAGAGTGTTGTATAGGTTCAGATAACTTACTTAACATTGATTTCAATACTCGATTCACTCGCTCTACCTGACCATTAGCTTGAGCTGAACCAGTAGCAATTTTTACGTGTTCAATGTTATTCTTAACCAGGTAGGTATTCACTGAATTCACTTACGATTCTCCTAGGCCGACTAAAATATTCAAAATATTTATCTAAACACGCACAAACTTCTTTTGAACTTGTTGAATTAACTGCGTACAATTTAATATGCTTCGTAAATGCATACAATATTTAAAAAAATATGTTTTCGAAATGGTCAATATGGACTGTGTCAAACGGAATTGCTTTTTTCGGAAAAGAACGAAGAGTTTTGTTTCTATTTTGGACCGGAATGGAGAACATAATACACTTTACAATTCTTAATAAAATTTTCTACCTTTTCTTTAATTTTCGGAAACCAATAATGCAATGTAATCTGGTCAACACATTTGTCAATACCCAAATGACATATTATCTCATGTCCAGAATGAATGACGTTATTTTCCATTCCAGTCGGAACATACTTATAAATGTAACCACTATCTGAAGGAGTTTTTCTATAAACTAAACCATTTTCAAGGACGAAATTAGGAACTGAGACAGTCTCTAATCGGTTTCTTAATTGTACAATCCTCTCATTTCTATTTTGTGTGAGGTGCAACTGTAAATCGATGTCATCGGAATCGATAACGCAAATTGTTTGTTCGTTTTCTCCATTAGTTTTGATCGAAATTGGATGGTGCCGACTCAAAGCGTCCACATGACTCGTTAATGTACCACTTCATATGTTTTATGGTATAATCATACTGCTCCAATTTCAGGGCCCATCGAGCTATGCGCGGAACTGACTTTTGCCTTTCTAAAGTTAATGCTAAGGAATCACCATCTCTGATAATTCGGAACGGAATGCCATCCAAATAATTATGGAACTTTTCTAGCGAATAAATTATTGCCAAAGTTTCCAATTCATAGCTACGAAATTTATATTCAGACCGAGTAGTTGCTTCCGAAAAGTAGGCAACTGGATGGAATATACGTATACCATCATCTTGACGCTGGCGCTCCATGAGAATTCTTAAAATTAAACAAGTAGGTAGATAAGAAATGCAATCAAGTGAGATATATGCATATATCTTAGGATGGTATAAATATAGTACCTTTTACCTTTAATATCGACTTCAAAGTTCTGTCGTGTAGCATAAAATTATAAAATGTTTTCAAATTAGTCCAGTCATTTAAGCTTAAATTAGGTAAGAATCTCGGAATTCGAGATACCCAGCTGTAAGTCTCTAAATACTTGTATATTGACACCCTAAAAGTTGTCTCAAAACCTGCATATGGTAGGGTGTAAGCAACTATTAAATCTCAAGGTCAAAGGTCACAAAAATCGGTTTTTTGCGCTTTTTTTTGGAAATATCTCATTTCCTATGGGTTTTTTGCTATTTGTATTTATTACCAATATTGTAGAATACAAAATTCTCTACAAATTTTGTTCAAAAATTTTTTTTATACGGTGAACCGTTTTCGAGATAGAGGGCGGAGAGCGCGCGGTCACAGCATCACTTCAGGTCAACTGGTGCCTCCGGTCGAAAACGCGACATATATACTTGATGAACTATCGATAAATCAATGATTATAAATATTTGTCAATTTTTATTAACTATTATATTATACTTTATCATTTTCTTCATGCATTAAATCTATATCTATTCAATAATACTGATAACCGTTTACTAAAATTAAAAAATAATTAAGAGAAAAACTTAAATCATAATATAATTATATTCCCATTTACCGTCTTCTCTTTCCTTCAGTTTTAGTTGTATCTTGGTAAACTACGAACGTACAATTTCAAGAATTATGGCTGATTTGTGTTTTCTATGTAATAAATCAGATTCGGGAGGTGAATCGCTTGTTGAAGTAGTGCGCGGTATGAAAACTCTACGAACTGCAAGTGTCGAACGAAACGACGGAAAAATTGATTATTTAAAATCAGTAACCTCTGTTAAAGTGCATGAAAAGTGCCGAAGTGTTTACATTAGTAAAAACTGTATCCAAGCAGCAAAACGGAAACAAGAAGAAGGAGAAACTATAACTTCTCCATTAGTACTCCGTAAAAAACGAGGTGAAGTGTTTAATTTTAAGAATCAATGTTTATTTTGTGGCGAAGTTGCTGATGAAGCTGCAGAGAAAAAGAAAAGTGAAAAATACAGGCGGAAGATAAAAAATGTGAGTACTTTTGAGTTCAAAGATACTGTTATCAAAAAAGCAGAAAAACGTGGGGATGATTTTGGAGAATTGGTGAAAAGTCGTATAATTTTACAGTTTGATTTGATCGCTGCTGAAGTGAAGTACCATGCTGCTTGCTTTACAAACTTTTCAAATAAATCATCATCATCATCGCCTCCTGAGAAACCCCGTCAAGATAATCAAGTTACAGAAGCTACATACATATGTTAGAGATTTTCAATTACATCGAACATAATAATGATTCTCAATTCACACTAAAAGAGCTTAAAGATGTCTTAACAGGGTATGTTCCAGATGATATAACTATCATTACAAGACTACAACAGAAGTTCTTAACCGATATCGTAATTACGAAGAAAGTTGGAGCTTTCACGATCATTTCTTTCCGTGATGCACAAGCTAATATTCTATCAAAAGCTTAGTACGAAAGTAAAAAAATAGATCCTGAAGCAGAAAGGTTAAGAATTGTAGAAGCAAAAACTTTATTACATTTCTTAGAAGAAGTCATCATCAAAAACAGGAAAGGACAAATTGATCATTTAAAAACAAAATGTACTTCAATAAGCCATGCAATTATGGCTGCCGTACGGGAACCTTCTTTTTCATCACAGTTACTTTTGAGCCTTTCTGTATTTCTTCACAGAAGATATGGATCTAAAAGACTATTGGATATTTTATCTAGTTTGGGATTTGCAGCTTCTTATAGTAATACAGAACAGTATGAAGTTTCAGCAGTTTATCACCCACAGCCTCGTATTTTATCATCAGAGTCAGGTGCACTTGTACAATATGTTGGAGACAATGCCGATTTATCGATAGTTCATCAACTATATTTCCAAAAAAAGCGCAAAAAACCGAATTTTGTAACCTTTGACCTTGAAATTTAATAGTTGCTTACACCCTACCATATGTAGGTTTTGAGACAACTTTTAGGGTGTCAATATACAAGTATTTACAGACTTACAGCTGGGTATCTCGAATTCCGAGGTGAACTTACTATAATGACTGGACTAAATAGTTTATTTGAATATTTAAATATTTTTGATGGCCATTGATAGCATTTTTTTTTTTTGCTGAATTTGCCGATCTTGCTGACACCTTCATACGGGCCTACTGCTGCCTTTGTATCGTGGTACTTCTCTGATAACCCACCGAAACCATTCCTGCAGCTATTTTATCTAATGCCAAAACTTTTTTGCGGATCAACTTCGCATCGTTGCTCCTCTGGATCAATTGCCTTAACATTTCCTTTTCGTCGAGGCTCCAATTGAATTGAATTGAAATTCTTCGATAAACAAATGTTTCCTGTATGTTTTTTTCAATAAATACTTTTTTCGCGTTCATTTTTTTTTTTAATAAAACTAACACGTTTTCAAATCTCTTTTCAAAGTTCAAACTATTTTTTCTCCTACAAAATTGTATTTATCTGATTATCTTGTCATGCACGAGCAAGTGTATAAGTAAATTCGGATTGAAGTTGCCTATACACACATCAATCAAAGTCTTCATTCTTTTATTTTACATTGACTGTTATGTGACAGAACAAATTATCATTGATTATTTCCCCTAGGCCTAGTGAGTTTTAACTTTTAGGTAACCTATTTGCTATTTGTTTTATTTCTTTGTGCTTACAATGAGCGACACAGAAGATTGTTGCATAGCCCGCCAGAGGAATTGAACTAGCGTTAAAAAAGGAAAATAGACGGAAACGGATATGGATGAAGGAATAGGTGAAAAAGCGCAGTTCACGCATCAAAATCTTCTCAATGAACTGAGAATAGGTTTTACCTGATTTTAAAAATTTCCTTCGCATGGATGAAGAATGAAGATACCAATAAGCAATTGCTTAATTGCTTCGAATGATCGCTCCCAAAATAAGAAAAGAAGATACCCAAATTTGAGAGGCTATTCCCGTCAACCAACGGCTTTCAATCACTCTTCGTTTTTTACCGACTGGTAATTCGTTTGCGGATTTTAAATTTACCAGTGCTATATCTGAACATTTAATCCGTAGAATCGTTATTGAAACTTGCGAAGCAATTATTGATGTTCTCAAGGATATGATTAAAGCAAATAAATAAATAAATTTTATTTCTTTGATGGTAGATGTAGGCATCAATGGAATAATATCAGATGGTGGTGTTTTAGCCCACACAAATTTTGGAAAAGCGTTTTCTGAAAATGGTTTGGATTTGCGTGAAAATAGTTCACCACCAACAAAAGCCTACCCTACGTATATGTTACAGATGATGCATTCCAGCTATCTGAACACTTAATGAAGTCCTATTCTCAGATAGGTCTTACCAAGCAGCAACGAATTTTTAATTATAGCCACAGTCGGGCCTGGCGCATAGTTGAAAATGCGTTTGGTATACTGATTTCACGATGTGGAGTGCTCCAGAGAACAATTTATTGCACTCTCACGAGAGTTATTGGAGATACCTTCTGCAATTATTTTAACAACAAAGGTCAAGTTTCTTGGACAGAAAAATTTTAATAAAAAAAGTTAGTTTGTTCATCTTAAAACCTACTTGTGTACATATTATTCATGAAATAAAAAGATTTAAATGAAACTTAAAGAATACTCACTGGCATGTTTCCAATTGACAAATTGCTGCTAGAAGAACAGGGGTTTTCGCTATCTTGCAGAAAATGCATCATTGCATCGCCTCAAAGTAACATAGAGTTGGATCATTTTCTTCGTTGAAACTTTCTAGTTTGTCCGGAGACAGAGAGTATTTATTTTGGCGGAAACATCTTTTTTTGTGGCATACGGATATTTTTTCTTATATTTTCTTAAGAGAATCTCACTTTGCTCATTTTTCAAAATCCTGTTTGCATATTCTTTTCCTTTGATGTTGCACAAAGATGGTAAGCTTCTATGTACTTCGATGAATTCTAAAATGAAATTTTGATTTTCCATTTTCAAATAATTAGTGCTTTTTTATCAACGTATAATTCGGAATGAGGCAAAATTCAAAGTATAATTGATCAATCATTAATTTTGCATATACACTACTTTCAAAGCAGTACGCTTGATTGAAGGAAAATCAAAAGATTTTGATTTTTCTTCAAGCATACACCCGATCTACATGTGTGACTTGTTCACTGATACACTTGCTCGTGCATATCAAGCATTTGAACTGTGTATACCCGGCTCAGGCAGGTTTTAACTAGTATTTACTTAATAGGAGGTGAGGTGACTATAAATTTGCGCCAATCGTTTTTATGTTTCATTTAAGAACAGACAACAGAAGCTTTGTCTGGAACATCTGGCACAAAAACTGGCAGTGAGAAAATGAATTGATTCATCGATTTTTTTCTCAGGTATGCTACTTGGTATCTATTTTCTTCAAGTGCTTAGGTCTTATGCCCAAAACAGATGTGCAGAATTTCTGCACGCAGCGCTGCATGCAGCGCTTCAAGCAAAACACACGTGCAGAAACTCTGCCAAGTTTTGTCAAGATTAAAACTACACCTGTCAAAATTTTATTGATTTGGTTGTCTTGAATTGCTTATTAAAAATTTTTATTTAGAAAATTCTTTGAAGATTTTCTTGTAGGTAGAAGAAGGAAAGGGTTGTAGACCGCAAAAGGACCTTAGAGCTTAGACCTGCCCTCTTAAAATAAAAAGAAAAACAGAAACATCTCTTGTTAGGAATTATAATTAGTTTCTATAATTTCGAAAAATGGGTTAGAAAAACACAAAATTAGATATCGAAAACAATAAAAGACAATTCATGCAGGCGTCTTTGTTCTCCAGCAAGCAAACCCATCTCGGCGATTCTCCGTTTTCGCTCCGCTTGTTCCGGTATCATCGACCTGTGACCATTTTGTTCCTTCACCAGTGTCGAAGTTGGAGTGGCTGCACCTGCAGCACTACCACCGTTTTGTGTATGCCAGTCTAGTCTTGTCCACGATGATTTGAATTGCATGAGCAGCTGGCTTCGTGTGCAAGTAATACAATCCCGTTTTCAGGCCAGCCTCCCAACAGAAGAAATAATTCGAAGTCAATTTGATTGTTTGATTGGCGTGACCCTGCTCCTCGTAGCGAGTGTAAAGGTCTTCGAATTTTTCACCCCAGCCCAGACTTCGTGCAATCCGAGACATTTGTTCAGACACATGAGCAACCAATTTCCGTCGGCCTCGACACGTTTCATGAACAAATCAGGAATTGATCGATGTACCGAACGTTTTTGAAGACTTTCGCGTAGGAACAAGTCCATTTGTGCCGGCAATAAAAAATATTATTCGCTTATTTAATTTTTCAAACTGACAATTAGAAATCACACACAGTGTCAACAGTGTCAATATTGTGTCAATATAAGTAATACCAGATAGCAATTATTTGGAAAATTTAGTTTTTCAATTATGGCTGCAATGAAACTAGGCAGAAAATTTAGAAATTGAGACATCACGCAGCGCTGTTCTGCATGCAGAATTTGCTCCCATAAAGGGCAAAACAGATGTGCAGAATTGCTGCGCAGCAAAATTAAAAATACACAGGCTCTTATGGGAGCAAATTCTGCATGCAGAACAGCGCTGCGTGATGTCTCTATTTCTAAATTTTCTGCCTAGTTTCATTGCAGCCAAAATTGGAAAACAAAAATTTACAAATAATTGCTATCTGGCACTACTTATATTGACAAATTGTTGACTCTGTTGACAGTAATTTTGATATTTAATTATTTATTTCAATTTAAGTTTTGTTTAATGTGAAATTCAAAATTGCATCTATTTAAGTTTTAAAATCAGAAAGCATTTAGAACTTAGAAGAACTAATTGAAGAAGCCTTGTCACTCGGACAAGAGGACTCCGATTCAATTGTGGAGACAGAAGGCGAGCCTCTAGATGTTTAATAGGAAAACCCATAAAAAAGATATAATTTTCCACATCAATTAAATGTTAGAATTCCGAAATGATGAATCTGTCCCAATAATGTTATGAACCCATCGAATTTAACAACAAAGGAATATATTGCTTTTGGAGATGTTATCAAGCTGGAATAACCTGTCTTGTCTGAAAGTCGGGAAGCCAAGGAACCATGTAAATGAAAAAGAAAATAAATTTCGTCAAGCAAAAAACGATTTCTGAAGAAGTCGAGGAGAAAATTAAGAATAGCAATGTGGAAGATTCTGATTTGGCCAACAAGATCGATTCTCACTGAATTATTATTTATTAATGTATCCAATTGAGTTTGACATAATTATGTACATACATATTTATATTAAAGCAAATAAATGAATGTACACTTTTTCAAAATTAATTATGTTTACTCTATCTTCGATTCGATGCCATACTTCAATACATAATTTTAAGTGTTCTTTTAGGACGACATTAAGGAATTCCAATGATGAATCTTCGCTTTCGACATTTTCAAACACCTTAAAGTTCAAACGGTGCTCCAGAATTTCTTAAAAGTTTAAATATACAATTCATATTCAAGAGTCAAGACAGCCAAAATCTTTGTATATGGATTTACCTAGTACTATCAAGAATGGTTTTCTGTCAAAGCAAGCAGAGAACACACATTACAAACTTATGTAAAAAACTGTCAAAAAACTGTCAAACCAAGCAGAAAACCATTCTTGATATTACCTGGTAAATCCATATACAAAGGCCAAAATATGTACATAATAAAATTTTGGCAGATGTCGTTTTTGTTTTGACAAAACTTGGCAGAGTTTCTGCACATGTGTTTTGCTTGAAGCGCTGCATGCAGCGCTGCGTGCAGAAATTCTGCACATCTGTTTTGAGCCTAAGAGCCTGTGTATTTTTGATTTTGCTGCGCAGCAATTCTGCACATCTGTTTTGCCCTTTAGCGATATAATAAACGAAATTTCGCTTTCCTTTAAATTCGACTAAAATAAAATCACCTAAAATAGCATCTCGAATAGAATACTCTGGCTCAAGGCTTTGATTGTTCTCAACATCATTGATATCATCAGTATTATAGGAATCCTCATCTGTCATGATATCGTCACTTTCACGAACCATGCTTGAATCTGATTCTAAGGTTGAAATTTCTTAGTATTTTTCTTACAGTCTTTTGTTTTTCTTTGGTTGAAGCTTTCTGATTTTGGTTTTCAAAATTTCTTCTTTCTCTGGGGTGTCACTGTGTCAGTGGCTATTAGACTCCTTCCTTACTTTCTATTTTGCCTGTTTTTTTCTTTTTTCCTTAGCTTAGCTTTTATTGTAGGCTTGAATTGCGAAGTATACTTACCTACAAATTCTGCGGGGGGGGATATTGCCAATCTCTGTTGACTGATTATTCGTCTCGGTCTGATTAAGGTCTTCATTTTCAATGGGTTCAGGACGATCAGTGACTGAGCTGGGCAAAAAGTCAACGACACCGAAGGCATTTCTATCGAACGATCGATCTTGTAAGCATTTTTGATTGATGTGGACGTCATAGCCTTTTGATATGCCTCACCAACTAAAGCACCCACGTCATATATTGTAACAGGCTGACCTGGATGCCTCATCATCCATCTACGCTCGCGTTATAAACGCTTTTGAATGGCCTGAACAGACCCACATCGAGAGGCTGAGTTTTGTGGGATGAATGAGGTGTAGTGTATATAGTTACGCCGCTAGTTTTCGCAGATTCTGAGGATTCAATTGAGAGGATGGACTCATGATTGTCAAGCAGTAACAGCGAAAGATTTTCCTTAGATGAACAACTGTGTTTTATAAAATGCCTCATCACTTCTGGAAAGAGTTCCGAATTCATCCATCCACTTAGAGTAGCCAAACCTAAAGTACCTGGAGGTGTGCCTATGTAGGAGTAAATTAAAACAAACAGCTATGTCAACAAACGAAATTGGCTATGGGAACGTAAATTTACTTACCGTGTAGCATATGGATTTTGAAGTTTTTTTCTGGGAAAAACAATTACGGGTGGAAGCGCTATTCCATTTGCGCAAATAATTGCACATGTTGTTGACAAAGTGCCTCTTTCCCACTGGTAACTTTAGATATGCACCGTATTTCTCTCGGGGCTAGAATTTTTTATGGTTTTTGAACGGTTGTGGTTGCAGTTTCGTCCAAATTATAAATTCTTGTCCCGTTGGAAAACTTCTGATGTTTTTTCAAAGCAATCTCCAGAGTTTTGAAAAATATATCAACATTATATTTTTTAAACCCTGTTGTCCGCGCTATACTGCAGCTGTCGGGGATTTTCAATTAGACACCTGGATGTCGCGCTCGAAAACCTTTCAACCAGTCGATGTCATTTGATTTCTTGTTTCATAAGCCAGCTTTCGGCAATCAATGTTTGATAGGCCATAAAAAAGATAGGCGGATTCCTTAAGATAGGGTATGAGTGTCTGCTCTTGAGCGTCGCGTGTCGGTAAAAACTTTGTTGATTTCATAGTCAGAAACAATTGTTTGCGACTTCTTTGGCCAACAAATCTGCTGTATGGCTATTGCAAGTCACGTGGATCAAGTCCGAGTCTTTGTCCTTTAGCAGACGGCCCATCTTTAACATATTTCTGGCATTATCGGAGATAACGCCGTAGATTATGCTTTTATACTTTTCCTTGCATATTTTAAAAAAATATGCAAACCTTCCGTTTGTGTCTGAAGCTGCATAAAATCTTCTTTCACTTCCAGATGAACGGTGTTCAAAAGCCCTTCAGCCAATTTTTTCTCTATGGTGGCTTATAAGATGGTCGTAGCAGCCTTAAAGTCCCAGGAACCAATCCGACTCCACCACCAATTTTTTTTTCCGATTCGGACTTATAAATTCTTTCCTGGAGCTTGGAAGCTTTTTGGGTGTTGATAATGAAGAACTACGACTAGCTGCAGATGTGCATGGCAAGATTCCAAGGCTTATTGAAGATGAGGATGACGAAATTGATGAAATAGGCCGGAATGATGATGACCACGACGATGAATAGGTGGTATTTATTGTGGTGAAGTTGTTGAGGACGTTGCGGTTGTTGTTGAGGGTTAAGCTGATAAAAAGGAAAAAGTTTCTAGATCCGCTGTTTGGCAATCCTCTGCAATTTCAATGCCTTCGTTGAAATTAAAGGCTTGTTGAACGATCTACAAATAATACAAAATTTGATGGTGAAAAAACCGGATATTTTTCTCAGAAGTGAAAAATGTTAAAAAGTATGAAATTAATTCTTGAAAAAAACCTATTAGCGGCAATACGTACCCTTGTATCCTCATGCCCAAGTGTTTGGCTAGAAGGATTAACGGCATTCACGACTTCTTCAAAAGGATTTGAAGAAGCTGCTTCTGATTGAAAGAGCGGTGATTTCAAATCCAAGAAGACGATGTTCGAGTTTGATGTATCCATGTCCAGTCTCCATCTCCAGTGACATCATGTCGGTCGAGTTCGTTCCTTTATCTCTATCGGACACCAAAATTGTATAATTTGTACAAGGACTAGGACTAGGAGGTGTCTGTGACATTGACACGTCAGCATTTTCATCTTCCTTTCGAATTGGAACACAAATCCGTCTGCAATAATTATCATCATTATTTATTGATTTATCTTATTAATGTTCATTTATTTACCTGTGGGCTTGGAGTCTAGATTTTGTAGTGTTTTTTAAAATAACGACACATTCGTTACACAGCGCTCCTTTTCTTCCGTTTTCTAGATCCACAGGAGTAAAAGGTAAAACCTCCTTCGTTCCAGTAATTGTGAAGCTTTCTCCCTCCTGCTGAATTTGGCACTGGTCACTTCTGGTGTATTTTAAATAATATTTATTTTAACACAAATCGATATATTTTAACACAACACAAAACGATATAATAACTCACACTGACTACACACGAGCAGGGAAAACTTGAAAGTGATTTGCATTTGAATTTGAGCGACACGGTGACACAACGCAACGATTTTAAAAATCATCATAACAATCCATGACCATTTCGATTTGAATTTGAATTTCGTCTTGGTGGACTACGTTTGCTACATTTAAATACATCGTCGAAAATCGAAGACAACGACGCGTGTATTACCAACCAGAACTATTTATGTTGGTACTATAGTTCCCATGAATTACTGCCAGCGCCAACGACGCGACGGATAAAGTTTCCAACTTAAAATTCTCGACGCTGAAAATACTATAACGTGTTTATACAAAGATTTACCCGGTGGCTTTAGTACTGGCCAGTCAACTGGCTTGCGAATTTTCGAGCCAGTAAAACGAGCAAGTAAAACGGCAAGTAAATTGACAGGTTTTGTCAATCAAATAATTACAAATAAAAATATTGCAAGTCAAAAAGGAAATTTAAAAAATGAATAATAAAATAACGAAAGAAAATTTATTTAAACTCATATTCAAAGGTGAAAATTTATTGTGGAATATTTCTCATCTTCATATCGCCGCAGTGATTTGAAGTTGAAGGCATATGAGAGAATTGCCAAGGAAATGTCCATGTCCACAAAAGAAGTGAAGAAAAAAATTAAAGCTCTTGGGACAACCTACTCTGCAGAGCGGAACAAAACCATGAAGAGCAAAAAATCCGGATGTGGTGCTGAAAGCATTTACAAGCCAACATTATTTTGGTTTGAAGAAATGGACTTTTTAAACAGCTCCATGAACCAAAGAAAAACGCTGGACAACTCTTAAAAAGTAAGTATACCGTTGCATGTGTGTATTTATAAAACAAATCAAAGAAAATGGTTTACTTACCAGCGCTAGAGTATGAAAACTTCGAGCTTAATAAATATTATTTTTATTGATGCATAAAGAAGTGCATATTTAGGGGCAAAGGCGTTATTTTTTAAATTTCAAAAGTTTCAATATACCGATTTGGGCACGGATTCCTTCAGACAATGTTAAGATTTAAACTAAAGGGGGAAGGCGGATAATGCTGGAGGATAAGCAATAAAAAATGTGCAGTGCCCTGGCCTGGGCCAAAAGAATTCACAGTTATGTAATTGATTGATTGATATCCATGTACGTAATAGCATTGATAAGAGACTATCGATGTCTCAGCATGCTCACTGCAAAGGGAAATCGGTAGAAACAGTCTTGCACACTCTGGTAAGAACTATCGAATACTCCCTAGAGCAAAAGGAATATACTATATGGTTGCCTTCCTGGATATTGAGGGCGCTTTCAACAACGTCGACACATCTGCTATCACTTCTGCTATGACGACCCTAAACGTCGAATACTCACTCGGGATTTTTGAACGAAAAGGTCTGTCAGTAGAGGCATTCCGTGGAACATAGTAGTTGACGAACTGCTAATAGGTATCCCTCGAGAGGAAAGCCTACAGAGTGATTGCGTATGCCGATGATGTTGCTATCGCCGTCACAGGAAAACATCCTAATACACTGAAAGACCTCTTCCAAAACGCACTTAATATGCTCACTAGATGGGCTGATCACTGTGGACTTAGTATTAATCCTCAAAAAACAGACCTCGTCCTTTTTACACACACCAAATTAAGTACCTACTTCCTCGAACTGAGCAATGGTTAATCTTGTGAAGTTCTTGAAGTCCTTCTCGTCTTCCTCCCACAGCAGATCCTTCATCAAATGGGCATCTAAATCGTGCTCCATCTTTTAAAAAGATGTTTAAATTTAAAAGTGTACGGTATTCAAAAGAAAGCACAAACCTTTTCATTAATAAGGGCTTAACCCAATATTCCCTCTGTATTTTTGTTTTCTCTCCTCAACTTCTTTAATTTTTTTTTATTCAATTAATATATTAATTGAAGCGAGTGTTTTAGTTTCTTTTCTCGTTGGCGACATCTTCGAAAGTCAAATTTTATTTTATTAGGTCCGTTCCACACCCAGTTTGAAACTGCCGAATTTAGGAATATTTGGTTATTTTTGGTCAGAGTCTGTTCCCAACTTCAAAAATTGTGTAGAAGAGAGCGCTCACGTGAGAGTAAAAAATTTCCCCACCCTGACAAATTTAGCCCAAAGAATTTCTTCCGGCAGAAATATGAGTTCTGTCAAATGAGAATTTGACATAGACAGAAAAAAAACAATCCAATTTTGTAAATTTTTTATTGAATTAGACACTTTTTGATAGATTTTTTCCTCTCTGAGAGAGTTTTCTCCCCACTGCTCAGAATTGGACAGATTGCCTAATTTAGTGCACAAAAAGTCTGGAACAGACCTATTATTTATTTAATTTGACATCATCATTCAAATGAAAAAAAAAAAAAATATATGAACTTGCTGGCAAGTTGACTAGCAAGTTTTTTGCCACCTACGTCACACCAAGTACACGGATAGAGATTGGACAATTAATATATGTAGGCTACTGGCAAGCCAGAATTTGCTCGTGTGGCCGCAGGGTACGTTTGCTACCTCATTCGTGTAGCAGACGTAACAAATGTAGTAAATCAAAAAATATTCAATTTCTGCCATCTCTGGGAACAAGTCTGATGTTCGCTTTTTTAGAATTGTTTCAATTTTCATATAATACCGCCGATAAATGTTGTAAACGATAATTTTAACTTCCCAGAGGAAGTTATTGTAATGGGCCGATTTTGTGAATCTCCAATTTTTGCATATCTCCATGTTTCGAGGTCACAAGAATCCGAATCAAGCGTTTTTATGATGATGTCTGTGTGTGTTCGTATGTGCGTTTTTTTTCGGCTCGATTATCTCGCGAACCACTCATCGTATTGTCATGAAATTGGTCTCATTGTGTTGTTAAGAGCTGATTAGGTTTTGAGCGAAATCCGCTTAGCGGTTTTTTAATGGCAATTAAATATCTAAGACAACCATAATATAATGAACGATAGCCAGAGAAAGCAAAATTATTGGCACAAATTTATAGTAACCAGTAACCTCCTATTAAGTTACTTTGGTAGATACTACAGGGTCCGGAAAAACGACCTCCCACATTTGCTGAAGCTGCTTTGTGAATTGTGATCCACGGAAAAAGTGTAGAGTGCCATTGTCATTTGTCAGTAGTCGCTATGGCTTGGTTGGTTGAGCATCGTGCGTTTGTTGTGGAAGAGTTCATTCGTAACGGTGTTCAGTGATTTCATCGCAGCGGGCATTCCGAACTCGATTTGAACTTGGCTGACATGATAGTGTTCCTGATAGGACAAATAACAGTTTAAATAGTCAAATCCAATTTTGTGGGAGGAAAAAAAAGTTTGAAGAGAGATTTGAATACGTGATAGCTTTGTTTTTCAAAAAAATGAACGTGGAAAAAGTATTTATTTGAAAAACATACAAACATGGAAACATTTATGTATTTATCGAACAATTTCTTTTGGTAGTTCAATTGAAGTCATGACGAAAAGGAAATGTTAAGGCAATTGGTCCAGAAGAGCACCTTTCAATCATCGAGGACAGGGGCAACGCAACGATGCGAAGTTCATCCGCAAAAAAGTTTTGGCATTGGATAAAATAGCTGCAGGAATGGTTTCGGTGGGTTATCAGAGAAGAACTACCACGCAACTAAGGCATCTGTGAGCCCGAATGAAGGTGTCAACAAGATCGGCAAATTCAGCAATCAAAAATGCCATCAATGGCGATATGTTTATTTTGGGATTCCGACTGTTGCCTGGGGAATTCCATGAAAGTCTCCTGATAATTTGGAATTGTTAATATATATTCCTTAAAATAAGCTTAATATTTCACCAACCCACATCAATTTAAGGAACATTTCTTCCAAAAAAATGAAGTGAACAAGAACTTGTAAGGATGCAGCTATAGGAAGCCCACGATTTGTCAAACTGGAGCAACAAATCTCCCGGCAACATCCTGCAAGCTTTTCTGATTTCAAAACCATTCAGAGAATGCGGTCCTCATATCTTATACACTTAATTCCCTCCAGCGCCCGGTCTAGTAGGTCCCCTCAATTCTTCACACGCACTCAGAGAATTATTGAAGAGTCAGAGTGTAAGCCACTTAGGCCTTGGCTCCTCAAGAGCTGCCACTCCATTTATATTGTATCAGATAAGGACACGATGTGATTAGTAATGGTATTGGGTTCAATGCCAGCAGCAGGACCCGGAAACTCGAAGCAGTTACCGAAAGCTCTTTGTGGGGAACTCTTTAACATTATATATAATTAAACTTACACTAACTTACCTTCACTAAACATTACTTACCTTACACTTATCATTAGCCATAACATAAATATAATATAAATATATATATAATATATACTTAGTCCTCTTCACTTGATTAGACGCACCCAATTTTTTTTACATAAATTTGATTTTTTTATAAGTGTGTGCAAGAATTTTCAAACAATTGCATTTATTAGAAAGCTTTTAAGTTCTCAACAAAAAAAACACCAACAAATGGTAGGTTAGTGGAAGTTAACGGCAACTTTTTCTCTTTCTTGCCTATGTTGTAAGAAAAAGTGAATTTTTTTTTTGTTCACATGATTAGACGCACCTGTAAAATGGTAGTAAAAATGAACACAGACTTTTTGATATACTTTTTTCTCATTTATTTGTTTTTTTTATGTTTTTTTTTTTTAAATATTTTTAGTAATTTGTAGAACCACCATGTTTTAAAATCACACCGAAAATTCTATTTTTTAGTGAACCGTACAGCTTTTCTAAATAATCTTCTTCCAGGCTTCTTTGATGGCGACAATTAGCTCTTCACAGGTCTCATACTACCTCCCTCCTTCTTAAATTTTACGCGTGAGCAATCCCCAAACATTTTCAATTATGTTTAGGTCAGGTGAATAAGGTGGCCATGACAACAATTCCACATTTTCGGCGGCAAGAAAGGTTTTGACTACACGAGCGTTGTGGATTGGCGCGTTATCTTGCTAAAAAATCCAGGGTATAGGTCCAAACAGTTCTTTCATAGCAGGAAAGGCTGATTCCAAAAGAGCTTTGTAGGAAAGCCCCGTCATTTTGTTGAACACGAACACCAAATCAAACGCCCCATAGTACGAAATGGCTCCCCAAACCATTACTCCTCCTTGCCTCGAATGGTGACTTTTCCTCTTTTCTTAAATCATGGAAATAGTAATCGTACCCATCAGGGCAATCCAAATTAAATTTTTTTTTCATCTGAAAAACGACATTTCTCCAATTCAGCACACTTCCAAGCTCGGTATCCCACGTCATGTGAAGGCGTGCGAATTCCAACCGCTGTTCTTTTCGTACGGCGTTTAGTGGGGGCTTTTTTTAAGTTTTTTTAATTTGAGATGGTCTGCACTCAATATAGCTCACCGAACAGTTGAGATGCTTGCAGTTATCCCCGCTTTTTCCTTTATTTTGCTGGTGGAGGCAGCTGAATTTGACGCAATTCCTATAAATTTTCTTTTCTCCTGAGGAGTTAAAGCGGTTTTTGTCCGTCCCTTGTAATTTCTTCCATATGAAGCACAGTTTTTTAAATAATTTCTAACTACGTGGTCACTTCGGCCTATTTTTTTAGCAATTCTTCTCATGGAAAAAGGAAAACCCTTCGGAATGGTACGCGTCAATTTTTCCTTTTTCTTCCGCGGTTAAAACTTTTTTTGGGGCGACTTTCCTTTACCAGATTCTATGGGTTTTTTTTGTTTGTTTAGGATGAAAATGGTCTCAAACGATAGATACGCGTTAATTAAGCATAAATCAACTGTTTTTTTTGTCGGAAATTATTATTTATGTATTTAATCAATAAAATAAAAACACTATTTTTCCATACAAATATTTTTTTCACTATAAACTTGAACAGGTTTTTGTAGCAAACAGCGAGTATATGCGGCGGCTTCGCCGCTCAAGGGGTTTTAACCCTCGATGTGGAGTGCACGACTCTGGCTACGCGCTCGCCGTACCGGCTCGACAACGACTCGGTATATATGCGATTTAATTTAATTAATTAAAAATAGAAATATTAATTTCAGACAAAAAAAAACTGTTTATTTATGCTTTATTAACGTGTATCTATCGATTGAGACCATTTTCATCTTCAAATTCAGAATCTGGTAAAGGAAAGTAGAGCCCTTTTTTTTCCCAGTTTTTGATTTAAAATGATATTAAACACTTTTTAAATCTTAAACTTTGAAGCTAACTCAAAACCACGTTACAGATCGCGACCAATTAACCAATTAAACGTGTGCGTCTAATCATGTGAACAAAAGAAAACTGCACTTTTTCTTACAGCATAGACAAGAAAGAGAAAAAAATCAGTTATCTTCCACTCACCTGCCATTTGTTGATGTTTTTTTGTTGAGAACTTAATAAGCTTTCTAAAAAATTCAATTGTTTGAAAATTCTTGCACACACTTATAAAAAAATCAAATTTATGTAAAAAAAATGTGTGCGTCTAATCAAGTGAAGAGAACTCTACTTTATAACACTTACCATAGCACATAATATACATAATTATCACTCAATAAATACTTTACAAAAAAACACTCCACTTAAAATAATCAACACGACTCTGCAAACACAAAAACAACAAAAAAAGAAATTGAGACAAAAAAAAATTATTAAATGAAGAGTTTTTTCGAGAAGTAGCTGTGTGAGAAAAAAACTAATATTGAAAGTGCAAGTCAATGGTAAAATCAAAAAGAAGCCATCTACAAGAAAAAAAGAAAAGTGAACTAAATCCAAATAAGTAAAAAAAAAAAAAACAAAAAAGTGAAAAAACCAAACAGTGGCAATAAATCGATTCCAAAAGTGCAAAATTCAAATTAAAAAAATTAAACTGAAACCCCATCGGAAAAGAAAAAAAAACTGAAATTCTGATATACAAAAAAGAATGTGAAAAATTGAAAAAAATCTTAAAGAAAGAAAAAAAAACAGGTGTAAAGGTCCAAATCGTGTTTTCTGAAACTGAGTTTCGCGATCTTGCAAGTACTTCTCTACCTTGCGGCAAACGTGGACCATGTCGGCTAGAGAATTTGTCTCGAAGGTGATCAGCAGTAGTCCCATCTGCTTCCGGACATTATTCTTCAGAACATCAATGATCTCCGAATCCGACTTCGGAATCCTGAGGCGACCATTGAGTTGTTGCACCGCAAGGTAGAAATCGTCGAAGCTTTCGTTGGAACCCTGATGTCGGTCGTAGAGTCGTCTCGACAGCTCAGAGTCTGTTTCAAGTGCTCCACCATAGCGTTCTTCAACGCCAGCCAAGACACATTCGGGTTGGTCTTCACATATGCCCAAAACCAGATTTCCACCGGACCAGAGACGAAATGGTGAAAGTTTAAAAGGACATCGTCCCAAGAGGCTCCATAACTTACACGCAATATCTCCAACCGGAACAGGAAGTCAATGGATATACTCCTGTTGTCGAATTTCAAATCCCATTTATCAAAGCTTTGGAACCGATATCCAGAGACGGAAGGTCGTGGAGCTGACGAGGGGTTGTTGGTAGCTTCACTCAAGGTGAAATTGTGCAGCTGGCGAAGGAATTCATCTAAGTTGGAGGGGTCGGCTGCTGGTTCTTGCTGAGGAGGTGTGGAGAATCGCAGAGGAGAACGATGACGGGTGGCTTCCGAGATATTTCGAGACTGGCTGAGTTGACGTGGAATTGCTGTTTCCGTCGGGAGATTCTTCCGAGTTGGAGACTGTCCTGGGTGTCCTTTCCGCATACTGACATTCTCGTGGAAGGGGAACCTTTACAGTCTGGGGTGTTGGGGCGGCCGCATAGGTTTCACGCAGGATACCTGTTATGTCGTCCCGTAGGGCAGCTCGAGTCCTTTCCATCTCTCCGATGAAGAATCGGAAGTCTTCTGCACGACGAGCTCCAACAGCCTCTGCAACTATATGACTAACAAATTTAAATTTTTAAATTTATATTTCAAAATTCAAATTAACTAATGTCGTTTTTAATTGGCAATCTGGCAGTGAAAAAAAGCATCTGAATGCGTTCAATTGGGCAAAAGTGACAGTTCTGATTCTGAAAAGAAGAGAATTTCCCTTCTGGTTTTAAAAACAGAATTAGAAGCAGAATCACTCACACATTCATAAATGTTTGCAGCACAAAAACAAAATGAAATTTGGCGCGAATACACACATGTCATACTCAACCAATACATTCTCGACAAACTTCAGATTCTTCGGAATAAAAAAAAACTGTTCAATTGGGATTCCGAATCGAAGAACAATTCCGGATTGCCAATTAAAAACGCCATAACTATGATAAAAGTAAGACTACCCAGTCGGCAAAGTCATGGCCGTAAGTATCTATCGTTATAGAAGCTTCGCTTAACAACTCTCCATTGCGATTCAATTCGCTGGATGTGTGTTCCGTTCTCGGCCACGAAAGGGTTGTCCGGGTCGCTATGGTTCATCTTTTTGTGTATATAACCGTGGTCCTTGAGGCAATCATATGCCTTCCAATAATCCGTATGGATTGTTGTACCAGGCAGCACATGTTTTTTTTATTAGAGGAATTAAAACATGGAAAAATTATTTGCTCAATACACACATTTTAAGTTGTATAATAAAAAAAAACCTACCTCGGTGCTCCGTTTGTTTTCAGGACAAACCTCCAGCCTTAAATCCTCAGAGCCGTCCTCTATCATCCCCAGCACCTAATGCCCATCTACCCTGCTACCTTTGTTGTACTTGCGCCGTCCAAATTTACTTTCGTCAATTTGGACGATGCGACCAGGGCCTCCAATCCTGCCCGTTTCTTCCACCGTCTGCAGGTAATAGTCGACGATCACCTCGCGGCAGTAACTATACCAATCCGCGATGGTTCTCGTCGACAATGTGGTGGTTTCAGAAGTAAAATCCTCCTGCTGGACGGTGGCATACGGGCACTTTTGGCAAAAGCAGAACATGAGGTAAAACATTGTTCGCAACGGAATTCGAGCTTGCTCGAACCACGTTCCTTTTGACCGCTGAACTCTTTTTTTTCCCTTGCAGCTGCATTTATCGCATTGGAAAAACCCCAGTGCACTCGTGCAGGTGTAAATGGGCATTGGGCACCGGTGAACTCTACATATTGGCATCATTCCCAGCTCCTCGGCGAATTGCACTGCATTTTTTTCATCGATGACTCGGTCGCTTATCTTCTTCAAATTCCTATAATCAACAAAAAAAAAACAAGTTTTTTTTTTTAAATAAACACAAATCAGAATTAAAATACTTACCATTTCTCTCTAATTTCTTTGCTTGTTAATTTTTTTTTTTTGCCGGACGGGCCCGCGAGAGCCCGTTATCATAGTTTTTGCAGTGCAATTTGTATGAAAATTGAAAGATTTAAAAATTAATAAAAAATAGAAAAACCCGTTGCCTCGCGATAAAATTAATACTGTCGATCATTCATAAATAAATCTCTTAAGCGTGCTTTACACGATATGGATTTTCCATATGGACTGTCACTTTTTATTTCCAAATGTATTTTCATATGTATGTCAAATTGGATTTTGTTTGTAAAATCAGAAAACCATTTAGACGATTTGGATTTTTCGTTTGTAGTTTCAAAACATTTTTTCGTCCAAAACACCTTAAATGTGTTATATAAGTATTATTTTTTATGAAAAAACACAAAATAACATAACAACTCACCTTTATCGTGCTCTCCATGTTAAAATATATACTTTTTTTGTCGTTTAAAAAACCCGATTTCGTCTGTATACAGATGAAATTTAGAAACAGTTCTAAATGAAAAAAATCCATATGGAATTTCCATCTGTATTTCGATATGGATTCTTAATACGTTTACACGATTTGTATAATATTCCATATGGAAAAAGTGACAGTCCATATGAAAAATCCATATCGTGTAAAGCACGCTTTAAATAAAACTAGTTTCATGTAAAAAAAACTTCTTAGAGCCCGTTCACACGATGCCGAATCGGTGGTTTTGCCGTATCGGCGATTTTGCCGTATAAGCCAGTGGCAATATAATTTAAATGAGTATATTCAGACGATACGGCATTTAACCGTATACGGTAAAATCACCGATTCGGTCGATTTTGTCATTCGGTTTTGTCACTGCAAATCGTTTTCGGTCGTACAGTGCGTTCAGACGATTCGGTATTTTGACCGAAAGTGCGTAATTTTTCGTCTGGGCTACTGTGGTATAAGCTAATTATTTAATTAAATTTAATGACAATTAGTTATTAAATTGTGAAGTGAACGGAAAATATAAATAAAATGGATGATATAAGTACGGATATACTTATATCATTGGTCGAAGCAAGACCTGCATTGTGGGATAAGACAATTGATACATACATATAAGGATAAGACAGCAAAAGAATCGGCATGGAGGGAAGTATGTACAATTTTGAATGAAGACTTTCCAGAATTGGATCAAAAAGAAAGGCAAAATTTTGGTAAGTAATTATAGTTTTTTAATAATATTCCTTTGTCTCACAATAGGATGTACCCATAATCTTCGATTTGAAATCCGTTGCTGTTGACGATACTTGCGATACCAGTATATCACTATAAATGTATTCCAGTCCATCTTCATACGTCTTGATGCACATACGATACGAACGCAACTGAAAACCGAGTACGGTGTAGGGTTGAGTACGGTTAAATTACCGTACCGTCTGATCACTCCAACCGAAAGACACTGAATCGGGAAAATATCCGATACGGCGAAAATACCGAATCGTGTGAACGGGCTCTTACTATAAGGAAAGTCGAGCCGGGAGAAAGGGACACTTCAGGTAAGTTTCTTTAAATTCATATATTTTTTCACTTTTCAAATTTTTCTTTTCAGATTTTTTAATGTTTCAAATGTTGCACTGTTTTTTTTTTTTCTTTTAGGGCCTTTTTGAGAAGGTTGAATGACTCCATCGCAACTTCATTGAATTGGAACTTCTTCCCCTTCTTCAGCGTGTCAGTGATTGGTGCCGCTAACGTTTAAAAATCTCGCACAAAACGTCTATACCAACCGGCGAGTCCCATGAAGTGTCGGACCTGTTTTGGTCGGAATAGGGAAATCAGCAATGGCTGCTACTTTATTTGAGTCCCTCTTGAGGCAGCCATCTCCAACAATGTATCCCAGGTACTTCAAACCACCAAGAGGTCATCCAGGTACGGAAAGATTTTTTCTCACAGTTGGTGGGGTACCACTTTGGCCATCAATCTGACCATGCGTTGTAAACTGTAACAGGGGCATGCCGGGCACAGTAAACGCCGTCTTTTCCCGGGATTGGATCTGCCAAAACGCGTCCTTGAGATCCACGCTCGAGATGAAACAAGTATCTTGAAGACGCGATAGCAATCCCCCTATATGAGAAATCGGATACGCATCTTTCTTGGTCTTGGTGTTGACTTTCCTGTAGTCCAAGCACAAACGATTTTTGCTGGGCTTGCGAACTAGGACTACAGGAGAGCTCCAGGCACTGGTGCTTTCTTCGATCACCCCAATGAGTGGGATTAGGGGCTACCAAACAATAAGGGAGGTAGTGGTAACCATCAGTGGCGTAACTACCACCCGTCTTACCGATTTCAGAAACCGGGGCCCCCGATCGCAGGGGGCCCCCAAAGCTGGCAGGAATTTTTGTTTATCTAATTATTAAAAACAATAATAAATAAAAGACATACATAATTACATAAATAATAATAGTTTTTGTTATTACACATTGGAGATTAAGTGCAATCATAACTCAAAAACCACATTTTTTGTTTAGATTAGACAATGGTGCAATGCCTGAGATCCAAAAGTTCTGGGAAACAATTGAACAAATTTACGTTTTTTTTTTTGCGAACAATATTAAGATATGGGTGTTATTTTACACTTTTCTCTCAGAAAATTCTTCGTTGAAATCGAAACGACTATGTCCAACTCAATGGTCACCCCGGAACGATTCTCTACAAGCTGTTTCCTTCAGGTATTGTGATATTTTGAAGTGCCTTCAAACTCATTCTTACTGGTAATTCGAGAACTGAGAGAAATTAATTGGGGTCAATATTTTCCATGGATGTCTAGATCTTGATATTATTTGAAATCAAATATTAAATCGATTTGAAAGTTTGAGGAACGTTATCAAAACTTTTCGAGTACATCAACCTAAGGAATTACCAAATATGACGGATCAAGAACTCTACACTGAAGCTTCAATACTTGCAAATACTTATACTGAAAACATTAGTGACAAATTTAACGAACAATTGGTTTCTATTCGATCATGCCTCAAAAAAACAAATTGAAAAATTATTCAAAAGTTTGCTGATTTAGAAGTTAGGCGTATTAAATTCTGAACTCAAACCTCGAATGCAAATATCTCGAAAACAAAAATCTCGAAAATAAAAATCTCGAAATTTCTCTGAGAAAAAATTAATCCCGAATGACAAATTCTGGAAAAGGAAGGTTTTGTTAAACAGTACGGAAAAGATGAAAACTTAAGTCTACATATGCGAATGTTCAAATGCTTACCTCAGAGTCAAATTCGTGACTCTTTCGAAGCATAGGTACAAAAAAAAAACCGAAAACCTATGTATTTTCCATTATAGTCTTGTGCAGACCAAACGAGATAAATTTACCAAGAACTCAAAACAAAGTTGAGTCTGAGCATAGAACACTTAAAGTTTAAGTTGTACATGTACATTGGTGTGTTCAAGCTTATTCATGTTTTAGTGCAGGATTCGGTTCTAGCAAAATGTAAAGTAGAAAAACTTAAAATGGAGGAAGAATTTAAAATAATGCGAAAGTATGCCATAAAAGAAAAACAGATTTTGGAAATAATTGAAGAAAAAGAAGAAAGAAACTATATCGGTTTCTTAAGAAGCTTAACTCAAAACTCTTTTTTGTTAATAGAATATTTTGTTCAATGTTCTTAAAATTTTGATGAAAAAATTAAGTGCGTTACGTGAAAAACACTTGTTTGAATTTTCAACATTATTTGTACGAATAGAATAATAGTACCATTGACATATTAGGTCCGTTCCTTTACTTTTTCAAGTAACTTCAAGCTGCCGAAAGTTACTAAAAACTGCAGGATTTAGCAGTTTTTAGTAACTTTCGGCAGCTTGAAGTTACTTGAAAAAGTAAAGGAACGGACCTATTATAATATGGACTGCTAGTTGCCAACTTCACGCGTGTTCAGCGTAAAGAGCGCCATTGGTTCAGGGTGGCCAAAAAAAGAACGATTCCAGCTGTCAAAAATGAACAAAAACAAAAACATAAACAACGAGGTCGCTGTGCAGTGTTACCGCAGGGAAAAATATTTTCGAGTCCAAGATGCTTGAAAAACGAGTCCACGTAAAAAAAAAATTAAATACTTTCACAAATGATTTTGTTTTAAATTTTTAACATACTTATTTGTGTTCTGTAAACAAAAAACGTTATAAAAACGAGTCCCCGAGCCAAGGAAGAAACAACGAGTCCATTTTCAATCTATAGAGTCCATGTGGTAGCACTGTCGCTGTGAATTCAAACACTTTTTTTGGGACTAATTTGGCCGCTTCGAACCAATGGCGCTGCTGTAGCTTGTACCTTTTTTCTTCTCATGAAATGTATGGAAATGACAAGTGACTAGCAGTCCATATATATTATGTCAATGAATAGTACTTATGTTAAAAAAAAAAAAAAACATTTTCCTGGGAAGGGCCCCCGCTAAGACTCCAACTGGGGCCTCCATATCTATAGTTACGCCACTGGTAACCATGGTGGTATCTTAAGGATACATGGGTGGGTAAATCCTCCTAGGGCCAACAACATCTGGACCCTCGGCCTTGCTGAAGTCGCCCCTCCCCTAAACATTGGTCATCGGGTTCCACCGCTAATTTTTTTTAAAGTCATGATTTTTCGTAACGTCCGTCCAGAGCTTTGACACAAAGGACTCACCCCATCCGACAACCGACTGGATGTTGCCAACATGCCGAAAGGGGGTCGGAGCCTGGACACCCCTCTACCACCTGCTATGCCTGTACATATGGGGTTGTAAGGGTGGTCTACGAGGAGTAGAGGGGCGTAAGTCCTATTTCGTTACAACTTTCTGTTCAACAGCAAAAGTATAAGAGGCTTGCTCGAACAGTGGAAAGTACTTATAGGGGGTCTGATATCAATCAATGACAAGAAGTTGGAGGTGAAAATCCTCGAAATCCCTTAACAGTTTCGCTATATGGCTTTCCAGACTAACTTCCTGTTAATTTATCTCTCATGGGATAAAAGAGCGTTTGGTTCAGAAGCGCTTTATCCGAGTGGCAAGGTCCCAGTCGTAAAACAGATCAATTTTGTCAAAATAAAACGTTCAAGCGCTTAAGTTTATTCAAATATATTAAAATGTGACCTTAAATTATGTTTCCATTGTTTTGATTATTTTCACTAAATTCTAAAAGTTCATAAATAAAATTCTTGGTTTACATCAAACGGCCTTTGCTACCGTTAATTCGCCCTTTGGAAATGTCTTGGTCGAGAGAAACAACATTGAAGAGGTCACAAGAGAAGTGCAAACACAAAATATACAACAGAAAGCGACTAGGCTAGGGTTTTAGTATAAAAATAGCATTTTTTCGGACAAAAAATCAAGGAGTTAAGTTCACGTGCTAACTGAAGAGGTCATTTTTGGATTAGAGAGGGAGCTCCGCATTCACTTTACGACCTTAATGAGGCCAAGCGATGTTGCATTTCCTGCAACTCTTCTTCGTCATCCTCGTCTTCTTCCACAGCCACTGGAGTGGGTTGTGCCTTTTCGACAGTCGCTCCTTCTGGAGGCAGAGGTGCTTCGCCCAATTTGCCTTCTGTGATCTCCCAAATGACTTTGTCGACTTCTTTTTGTGCCTGCTCCTCCAGTTCCTCTGAATCTTCAAGGCTGTCCATGGTCTCATCGAGCATCTCGTCAATGATGCCAGCTTTCATCATCTCTTTGGACATGTCCCGCATGATTCCTGCCAATTCGGGATATCGAACGAGGTTCTGCATGGCCTGCATGACTTCGGTGGACTTTTGCAGAGAACCCGCAACGCGGAGGGTCGCTAGAATCAATATAATCAAGTTCACATTAGTCAATTGAGGGGTGTTTAGGCTTACCTAATTGAGTTTTCATTTGAAGCTGAACAGAATTAAGGTGTGCCTTGCTCGTGTGGATTCTAGTGATGGCCTTGCGGGCACCTACGATTTCCTTGGCCAATATCACACAAGTGTCACGGTCGTTTTTCGTTGCGGCTTGCTTCAGAGCTCGTTTCACCTTCTCCTCTTCGCGTTGTATACTGCGAATTTGTCGATCCAGTTGGCTGGTTTCTTTCCGGATTTTGTGTGTCCATTCGTTGACCTAGAAAGAAGATTAAAGTATTATTGATTTTTGCATAGGTTGGAAGCTGGGTTTTTGATTAACTTGTTCCTTTGGATCTTTACTGGCTGTTTTTCCAAATAAACCCATTTCTAATATATTTTTTAATAACAATTTTGCGATGTTTACTAAAAATGACTCATAAAATTATGTTTTTCCAATGGGATGAGCAAATAGATGTTTGTTGTGTCAAATGGGAATGTCAAGAGTGACATTTGGGTTGTTAAGGAAAAAGATCTGTTTGGTTCACGATTTTATTTGTATCGCGTTCAGGTTCTTAGTGTTGGAAGTACTTTTCTTTTTTCTTTTGGATTTTGAGGGTGTATATTAAAATCCATTGTAAAGGGTGTTTTCTTAGAGGTATAGAACTTTAAATTGCAATAAAAAAACGAGGGAATATTCTATTGACATGATTTTTTTATTTATTCGAAAGATAATCTTGTGGCATTACATATAAAATATGATTTCTGCCATATGACTGCCACGGCTGGCTCGGATGTAGTCCAATCTGGACTTCCAATTTTCGATGACTTTTTTCCAACATTTGTGGCCGTATATCGGCAATAACACGGCGAATGTTGTCTTCCAAATGGTCAAGCATTTGTGGCTTATCCACATAGACCAATGACCTTACATA
The DNA here is from genome assembly GCA_943590905.1 of Sphaerophoria taeniata. Classification (NCBI taxonomy): domain Eukaryota; kingdom Metazoa; phylum Arthropoda; class Insecta; order Diptera; family Syrphidae; genus Sphaerophoria; species Sphaerophoria taeniata. Next base: position 217,848,182 of record OX016540.1, on the reverse strand, counting down.
ACGCCACAGAAAATAGTCTAGCGGTGTTAAATCACAAGATCTTGGAAGCCAATTCACAGGTCCAAAACGTGAAATTAGGCGGTCACCAAACGTGTCTTTCAATAAATCGATTGTGGCACGAGCTGTGTGACATTTTGCGCCATCTTGTTGGAACCACAGCTCCTGGACATCATGATTGTTCAATTCAGGAATGAAAAAGTTAGTAATCATGGCTCTATACCGATCACCATTGACTGTAACGTTGTGGCTATCATCGCTCTACATTAGCAATAGCTTCCTCTGTAGGCACCGTACGGCGTCTCTGGGGATACGAGTTATCAATTAGAGCAAACGTGGTGCAAAAACGTTCCATGGTTGATCGAATTAACTGTTCTGATGGACGATTTTGTCGATTTGGACGTAGTCCGCGCGTAACCATTATTTTCGAAATAAAATTGCACAATTTGCAAGCGTTGTTCAGGCGTGAGTCTATTCATGATGAATTGCCAAACCAAAATGATTATAAATCACTTGACAGCTTTTAAATCGGTCGCCGTCTTGAAAAGTAATGACAATTTAAATTTCTATGCCTCGACAAAAACACCCTTTACAGCTGACTCGAACATTTACTCCCACGCCATTTGCAGCATTGTAGGCCCCTATTACCGCTGGCGAGTCGAACTTAAAAACATGTGAGTTTAAGATTTTTGTATTACGGCTGGCGAATCGAGAACCTTACATTCGACTTTAATGTCACACGTATTTCGAAGTTGGATCTCACTGTATTATGAGAATCGAATGTTCGTTAATTTGAACGTCGTTCGTGTTTTAATTTGTCGAACGTTACACATTGTGTGAGAAGAGCTCGAACCTTGAATAAAAGTAATGGCCCCTATTACCGCTGGCGAGTCGAACGTTCGATGTGAGATGTTCTCATTGGCGAACTAACACATTCGACGTATTACAGTCGGCGAACTAAACAATTCGAGTTCGAACTGAGTTCGAAATTAAAAAAAAAGAAAAACAAATAAATAAAACGTCAAATTATAAAATGTTCAGAACAAAACTATTTAAAAAAGTGTTTTCTATGGTCTTGAAATCAAAAAGGAGAACGCTCAACGTTCTATGTTAATTTTGTTTGTTGCTTGCTCACTCCTTTCTGAAACGTAAGTTCTGGTTCAAGACAATTTATTCAATAAGCAACAAGCTAACGCCAGAAATATAATTGAAAGGACAATAGGTGTAATTAAAACTAGTTTTAGATGCATTACGTTCCTTCAAGACAAAACAAATTGTAAACGCGTGCTGTACCTTGAACAACTTTTACATTAAATACCGAATTGCAGATCCTGAGATTTTAAAGAAAGCCATAACATTCCAACAGCTGGAACACTCCAAGCAATAAAAAAGCCAACGTAGAAAAAAACGAAATAATGGGATCTTTGCAGATCATAAAAGCAAAAATTGGAGTGCAATTCAAGTCAAGTCCATTCCATTGAACAATTAAGTCTTGACTCTATAAAATCAAAATCTAATTTGATTTTTCAATTTAAGGATTTTTCTCTTCCATTCCTAGGTATTCTTTTTGTGGAAGGTTTTTGTCAAGATTTTCATTTTCTTTTCTTTTTTCTGCTGCCTTTTATACAGCAAGAAGTTTCTCTTTCTTAATTTCATAACTTTTTCTCGAAAATCTAGCAATATTGGGCAAAAATATTACTTTTATTCAAGGTTCGAGCTCTTCTCACACAATGTGTAACGTTCGACAAATTAAAACACGAACGACGTTCAAATTAACGAACATTCGATTCTCATAATACAGTGAGATCCAACTTCGAAAAACGTGTGACATTAAAGTCGAATGTAAGGTTCTCGATTCGCCAACCGTAATACGAAAATCTTACAGTCACATGTTTTTAAGTTCAACTCGCCAGCGGTAATAGGGGCCAATATTTTTGTCCAATATTGCTAGATTTTCGAGAAAAAGTTTTGAAATTCAGAAAGAGAAACTTCTTGATGTATAAAAGGCAGCAAAAAAAAGAAAAGAAAATGAAAATCTGGACAAAAACCGTCGAAAAAAAGAATACCTAGGAATGGAAAAGAAAAATCCTTAAATTTGAAAAATCAAATTAGATTTATTGATTTTATAGAGTCAAGACTTAATTGTTCAATAGAATGGACTTGACTTGAATTGCACTCCAATGTTTGCTTTTATTATCTGCAAAGATCCCATTATTTCGTTTTTTCTACGTTAGGCTTTTATATTGCTTGGAGTGTTGTAGGTATTCCAGCTCTTGGCATGGTATGGCTTTCTTTACAATCTCAGGATCTGCAATTCAAAACGAGTTTTAATTACACCAAAAGTCCTTTCTATTATATTTCTGGCTTTAGCGTATTAAATAGAGTGGCGTGACAGCTCTTGAAGAGCCAAGGTCTAAGTGGCTTACTCTCATCAACAATTCTCTGAGTGCGTGTGAAGAATTGAGGGGACCTACAATTTAACGCCGATTCCGAAGGGCAGAGTTGAGAAGCTCTGGCGTGAGTAGGACTCGAACCCTCTGCTTAGCAGCCAACGCACCTTACCACTAAGCTACGGGCAACTGCGGCTTTAGCGTATTGCTTATTGAATAAATTGTCTTGAACCAGAACTTACGTTTCTGAAAGGAGCAAACAACAAACAAAAATTAACATTGAATGTTGAGCGTTCTCCTTTTTGATTTCAAGGCAATAGACAACACATTTTAAATAGTTTTGTGCTGAACATTTATGATTTGACGTTTTATTTATTTGTTTTTCTTTTTTTTCGAACTCAGTTCGAACACGAATTGTTTAGTTCGCCGACTGTAATACGTCGAATGTGTTAGTTCGCCAATGAGAACATCTCACATCGAACGTTCGACTCGCCAACGGTAATAGGGGCCGTATTTCTATCTAGCTAGTACCCGCGACCTGGCAATCGATTGTAGTGCCATCTTGAGTTCTGTCGCAGTGCTAATTTGTTTTACATAAGTTTTGTATTGGGATTTTTTTTTTTTTGGTTTTGATCTGGCACAAAAAATCGAAAAACCCATTCTTGATTGTACTAGGTGGTTTCATATACAATGATTTGCAGTATCAAACTGTCAAATTCAAAATGTGTGTGACAGTCTGTGAAAACTCGTCTCTCTTTGGAAAAGAAGCAGACATTGCAACTGCAAGGAATCAAAAGAGAGCTTTCTGTGTAAGCTTGATTTAGGGCCAGTTGTACAAACGTGGTTCATCCTCGGATCAACGTTTGAACTCGGTTCAACTCAAAATGACTGTTGTACAATCGAGGTTCAGGTCTTAACCCACTGTTGAACCATGATCAGAAGTTACCCACAGATTTTGGGGGGTTAGCTGTGGTTCAGCCATGGATCAGGTAATTTTTAGTGCGAAAAATGTTGCTATCTCACTTTGCTATCGGAAACTGACTTACGTTTTACCCTCCGGATACCGCAAATTTTATTTTACTGTTTCTCGTGTATGTGAATAAATGAGAAAAAACAGCAACAAAAATCAGGTGGTATGTCGAAGTTTACTGAGATAGTATTGGTAAAAACACACATACTCTTTCAGCAAACTTTGACCGCAGCTTGTAGACATTGTCATTTTGACAGCTTGGTTTCCCATCTCTTTTAACTCATCTGTGCTCAACACTTGAGCAATTTCTCGAACGTCATTTCAACAAGCAGCCGATTCGATTGCCCATCGCACGTGTTTTGATTCACTTGGATTGAAAAATATCAGAAAAAATCAAATAAAGTTCAACAAATCAATTCAAAAATGGGTAAATTCCGTTCGAAACTCAAGCGCAATGCCAAAGGCAAAACATGGGCCAAAGGAACATCGGCAACAACCAACCCCGTTGAAATGAAACATCGTCTCAAAGCCAAGTCGCGATTTTTTCAACCAAACATCAGTCTAGGTAAGAAATCTTGTGATTGCCTCTTTTGAGATTCTATTCAAACACATTTGATCATAGCTCCACCACCGCCAGAGCCAGGAAAGACAACCTTAACACTGGAGGCAGTGCTCAAACACGAACAGCGTCAACTATACGCAAACACCAACAAGGAACCAACTGTTCAGGGAAAGTAGAACCCGACGAGGAGGATTCATCGCACGTGTTTTGATTCACTTGGATTGAAAAATATCAGAAAAAATCAAATAAAGTTCAACAAATCAATTCAAAAATGGGTAAATTTCGTTCGAAACTCAAGCGCAATGCCAAAGGCAAAACATGGGCCAAAGGAACATCAGCAACAACCAACTCCGTTGAAATGAAACATCGTCTCAAAGCCAAGTCGCAATTTTTTCAACCAAACATCAGTCTAGGTAAGAAATCTTGTGATTGCCTCTTTTGAGATTCTATTCAAACACATTTGATCATAGCTCCACCACCGCCAGAGCCAGGAAAGACAACCTTAACACTGGAGGCAGTGCTCAAACACGAACAGCGTCAACTATACGCAAACACCAACAAGGAACCAACTGTTCAGGGAAAGTAGAACCCGACGAGGAGGATTCATCGCACGTGTTTTGATTCACTTGGATTGAAAAATATCAGAAAAAATCAAATAAAGTTCAACAAATCAATTCAAAAATGGGTAAATTTCGTTCGAAACTCAAGCGCAATGCCAAAGGCAAAACATGGGCCAAAGGAACATCAGCAACAACCAACTCCGTTGAAATGAAACATCGTCTCAAAGCCAAGTCGCAATTTTTTCAACCAAACATCAGTCTAGGTAAGAAATCTTGTGATTGCCTCTTTTGAGATTCTATTCAAACACATTTGATCATAGCTCCACCACCGCCAGAGCCAGGAAAGACAACCTTAACACTGGAGGCAGTGCTCAAACACGAACAGCGTCAACTATACGCAAACACCAACAAGGAACCAACTGTTCAGGGAAAGTAGAACCCGACGAGGAGGATTCATCAGTGACGAGACCATTGACGACCTTTGAAACGATTCTCCGCAACGCTGGCTTTAAAATTGTTCGAGTTATTAAGCAACAGGGTTTCACTTAGGGACTCTATCCTGTGTACATGTTAGCCTGTCGGCCAGCGACGTGATCAAAATAAAAGGGATAAGTTTAACTGCTCAACGTTGTTTTATTTACGTTTTACATGAATGAGGATAGCGAGGAAAAGGTATCACATCTCGGATGTTCTTCACACCTGTCAGAAGCTGGAGGAATCTCTAAAATCCAAGGCCAAAGCCTCCTGTTGGAATTCCACCAAATTTTCGTAAATCAACGTACCACTCGAGACCAGGAGGTGCTTTCTCTTTGATCAGATCGTAATTATCTTCCCTCAGACTGCCTCCGCAGAATTCCCACACCGATGGCATGAGCAAATTCAGAGCATGAACCTTTGAGTTGTCTTCCTTTGATTGGCGCATGTAGAAAGGATTCTGATCCGCCGGCCAATCGATGACAAATACTGGGCTTTTCACATGGCTCACTAGGAAGAGTTCCTGCTCCTTGGAGAAACCTTCATTGGCCTTGAGTTCTGTCATGAACTTTTGTTCATTCTGCTTGAGAATTTTAAATGCTTGATCGTAAGGCAAAGTTGTCCATTTCTTGTCCAACCAGGTGAGACCCAGTTCGGCTGCTGCTTTCTTTTGACAATGCCCACTGTCTTTACTAAGTTCTCTATGAATGTTGTTAGGTCTTCCATAGTGTGGGTGAAAGCCAATTCTGCTTCGAGCATGTAAAACTCGGCCAGATGCAGTGGTGACTTGCAGTTCTCAGCTCTAAACGCGGGTGAGAAGGTGTACGTTCCACCTAGACCATCATATGTAGCAGCTTCAAGATGCAGCTGTCCTGAGACACCCAAGAACACCTTCTGATCGAAGTAACTCTCTTCGAAAGGAACACCGTCGGCGTCGTGAGACATCTCCTTCAAGAGTTTCTCATTGTCTGGTTTCACAACAAAGGTCTCTCCTGCTCCCTCACAATCGTTTGTTGTTAAAATCGCAGTGTGAATCTGGATTAGGCCCTGCTCGTCCATGAAATCGTGAATTGCTTTGGCTGCCCGGTGTCGAACCCGCAACTGTGAAGCGATGTAATCTACTCGCGATCGGAAATGTAGAAACTCCCTAACTTATTCCGGGGGATGCTGTATTTTGGGCACAAACGGATAGCCCTCTTCAAGGGAAGAATTACCCAGAAGGGTGACTTCATTTGCATGTAGTTCATTGTGACCGTTTGGCGCGGTTTGAATGACGCCACTTATGCTCACAGAACAGCCAGGTGAAAGAGTCTTTGTTTGGTCGTTCCTTGGGTCAACGATTTGAAATTTCTCAGCCGTCGAGCCATCGTTGACATCGAGAAAGAGATTTGTTTTCATTCGACGGATATTGAGAATCCAACCCTAATTGATTGATGGACATAATGAACAAAATAGTCGGACAACAAGTTCCACATCTCATACCTGAATTCCAAAAAGAATCACCCGGCTTCGTTGTTGGAGCTGTTTTAATGCGAGAGTATTCGGGCTGGTTTCCTTGTGACTTACTCTGGTTGTCATTAGTTTCGATTGGAATTTGATGTGATAATTTACTCATTGATCAAATGGTTCGCGTAAGGAGTGGCAGTTTCTTTAATTTAAGCATTTTTGGAGCACAATTTTAAATTTATTTGTTTATTATGAAATCTTTGCAAAAACAGTGCCCACATTCCGAAACCTAGTGACTACGTAGTGAACTCATTCTGATTGGTTGAAAACAGCTAATTAGCCAATCAGAACGAGTTGACTACGTAGTCACTAGATTTCGGAATGCGGGCAGTCTTGTTGCATTTTTTGTGTTGACATTTCTATTTGATTTGACAACTGACGGTGACATTAGGTATATATATACTTAAATTTTCATGTAAATAGACCTGAACTGCGGTTCAGCTGACTCTCTTTTGATCCACAACTGTACAACCCATTCAAAGTTGATTCTGGTTCAAGAGTTAACTCGAGTTCAGCTGATCTGTGGGTTAACCCTCAATTTGTACAACTGGCCCTAAAGGAAGTTGAGCTTTGCCTCCGCTCTGCCACTTCTGACTTTCGGAGGCATTAAAAAATCGAAATCGAACAGACCTATTATTTTCTACTTCTACTGTGTCGAAAGTACACTTTGCAACAAATGATCGTTCATTCCTTGAGTTCATTCTGTGACAGTTCTGTCAGCTGAAAATTGACAATTCAATATTTTCTCACTACATACACGCTTTTGTGATGTAAAATCAAAATTAAAGAAAATCCATATTTTGAAACAAATTTTTAGTAATATTATGCTGAATTCAAGACGCGGTATCAGTGCAATATGTTCCGCCACACATCGTCTATCAATTTTGAAAGCCTCGATACCGCGACAGCCATTCAATCACCACAAATGTGTCCATCTAACCGGCTGTCGTGAAGCTCGTGGCGGCGGTGGTGGCAAGAAACCAGGACCCAACAATCTTTCGGCATTGTTCAAGCCAGTGTATGTCCGTCCGAAAGATGATGAATTAAATGTTGGAGCTGAACTCGTTGGCAAGATTGACAAAACCGAATTATTGAATATTCTCAATAAATTCACACAGAAACGAGAGATCAAGATGCTGTGCCACGAAAACGGATTGGATGGTGACTATAACAATGTCTCAATTGATTGGCAAATTTTAATGTGAACTTCTTGCAGCCTACTTACAACAACAAGCATTCGCCTCATTTCGACGATACTGCATCGAGTCCGAGAATCTCCCAGTCGATTTGCACATTACAATTAGTGACATCTTCCATGGGGCTGGCCATGTCGACGACATCTTTCCATATTTCCTGCGCCATGCCAGGACCATTTTTCCACATCTCGAGTGTATGGATGACTTGAAGAAGATTTCTGATTTGAGAACGCCGGCCAATTGGTATCCGAGTGCGAGGGCGATTACAAGAAAAATTATCTTCCACGCCGGACCCACGAATTCGGGAAAAACCTATCATGCCATGGAGAGATTTCTCTCCGCTAGGTCGGGAGTGTATTGTGGCCCGTTGAAGTTGCTGGCGACCGAAGTGTTCCACAAGTCTAATGAGAAGGTGAGGTGGACTATTCTTGAAACTTTGTAATCCAAAGATCTAATTTGTAGGGAACTCCTTGCGATTTGGTCACAGGAGAGGAACGTAAGTTCGGTATCAGTGAAAACACTCCCGCCGCTCATGTTTCTTGTACAGTGGAAATGACCTCCGTGACGACTCCTTGTAAGAACGCATAAAATGTGTTGACTCTTTCTGATTTCTTGATCGTGTTCCAGATGAAGTCGCCGTCATCGATGAAATCCAGCAGCTCAAAGATCCCCAACGCGGCTGGGCGTGGACTAGAGCTTTCCTCGGCCTCATTGCGAACGAGGTTCATGTTTGCGGTGAAGCTGGTTCGCTGGAATTACTGCAAAAGATCTGCGAGACAACCAATGAAACTGTTGAGGTCCACAACTACAAACGCCTGACTAACCTCACAGTTGAAAATTCAGCTCTGGTGACGCTGGACAATATTCTGCCGGGAGACTGTATAGTCTGTTTCAATAAGAACGACATCTATTCAGTGTCCAGAGAGATCGAAGCGAGGTTGGGACAATAATTTTCAGAAATGTTTTGGTTAACCCATAAGTCTTCTTCCAGAGGCAAAGAGGTGGCTGTGATATATGGTGGTCTTCCTCCTGGGACGAAACTCGCCCAGGCAGCTAAATTCAACGATCCCTCAAACAGTTGCAAAGTGATGGTGGCCACGGACGCTATTGGAATGGGATTGAATCTGTGAGTTTGACTCTAGACTGTCTCTCCGAATTATTTAAGACTTTTTTACATTTTAGGAGCATCCGAAGGATTATCTTCTATTCAATCATCAAGCCGTCAATGAACGAGAAAGGCGAGCGTGAAATCGACACAATCTCAGTGTCGCAGGCTCTGCAAATCGCCGGACGGGCTGGTCGATTCCGGACGCTATGGGAACACGGTTACGTGACAACGTTCAAGGCTGAAGATCTGCCTGTACTGAAAAATATTCTCAACCAGACTCCAGAGCCTTTGAAGCAAGGCGGACTGCATCCAACGGCTGACCAGATCGAGTTGTACGCTTATCATTTGCCAAATGCATCACTGAGTAATTTGATGGTAAGTTTCGTCGCTCTCTGGCTATGATCTGGACTCTAGAAATTGCACATTTCAGGACATCTTTGTTTCGCTGTGCACCGTGGATGATTCCCTGTACTTTATGTGCAACATTGAAGACTTCAAATTCCTGGCGGAGATGATTCAGCATGTGCCACTGCCGCTGAGGGCTCGTTACGTGTTCTGCTGTGCGCCGATTAACAAGAAAATGGCATTCGTGTGCTCAATGTTCCTTAAGGTGAGTGTTTTTGGACCCCATGAAGGCCTTCTCATCAAGACTTCTTGCACATTGCCAGATAACCAGACAGTACAGCAAGAGTGAGCCAATCACGTATGAGTTCATCGCTCATCACTGTGGCTGGCCGCTGGGGCCACCGAAAACGATACTCGATTTGGTTCATCTGGAGTCGGTCTTTGATGTCATGGATTTGTATCTCTGGCTGAGGTGAGTACTGCCCGATTGACTTTTATGAAGAGCTCTTCTAAGACTTTCTGTTTAGTTATCGATTTACAGACATGTTCCCTGATGCGGCCCAAATGCGAGTGGCTCAGAAGGAGCTCGACGAGACTATCCAGCAGGGCGTGTTCCAAATCACTCGTCTGCTCAAGAACACAGAAGCAAGCCAGCAAGCCGGCGACAATGACGTCACTTATCCAATGAGAAAATCTACATTCACCAAAGGTTAGTAAAGAGAGAGGAGATGTGAATTGGAAATTGTGTCTAATCTCGATTGTTTTTGTAGAACCTCGCATACCGCCAAGTACTCGAGGTAGACTAACTGAACGTCTTCTCTCTCAAGGGTTGCTCACGCCGGGCATGTTGAGTGAACTACGCAAGGAATGGGGCCAGCAACAGCATCGAGGAAGAGCTATGAGTCCTTCTGACGAGAGCGACGGTGATAGCGATGGGCCAAGAAAACCACGGAGGAAACGGAGGAAGTAGTTACGCAGAGAATTTGTTGTAGAAATTAATTAGGACGAGCTAATAAATTCTTTTTAGTTGCAATTGAGTATGTATGTATTCGAGACACAATGACACAATGAAGGTGTACAAACTTGGAGTGCGTGCTCATTGATTGTTTTTTCTGCAGTTGCTGGCGTCGTCGCATTGATGCGCGACAGTTTAATAGCTTAGCGCCAAATTTATGTACCTGAGTTGATTTTTAATGAATTCGACGTGTATTATGTCTGTAATGAATGGGACAGGTGGAAGGCGCCTATGGTGTATGGGGTGTCTGGCTGTTTTTTATGTATGAAATTTTAAAATGCAATTTTGAACATTCGTCATTTTGGTGTCAGCATTTTTGTCGGTCATAGGTGGATTATTTGAGTTGGTGAAGAATTGTTTGGGGTAGAGTGGGGCGGAGGATTATTGATTTGCAAATTTTTATAACGGGTCTAATGGGCTGTTCAATAATACCTTGAGGGCGTGTGAGGTATTCCGATGTGCTTTTTGTTTCCCAGTCGAGGTTTTGCTCGTCGGTCTAGCCAAGGTTTATTGAAGAAAACACAAGCTCTGGTGGATCAGCCGGTTTATTTAAGGCCCCTGATGGCACTCAGGATAAATTTCTTTCAATAATAAAACCCCTTACCATTGGTGGGGAAAGCTTTAATAAAGAAATGGCAGTCGGCGGCGGCGGAAATGACAACAAAAGTAGTGACGAAAGGTAGTGGTAGCGGTCATTTTACTACGATAGTTCTGATCCTCATATGAATTTTATTAGGTACCTAAACAGAGTGTGAATTATAGGTACGCGAATGTTAAACTTTCCCGTGATTCGATTTAATTTGCTGATGTCGTGTTATCTATGAAGCAGTGAATGGTATTGCTGATTTATTATTTTTACTTGCGACATATAGAATATATGACAAGTATTGAATTCGTAAAAAAAAATTTTGAGGTAATGATGAGATATGACATTACGATGATAGAGAAGTCGAAAAAAGTGGGTCCGGCGATTACGTCCGTCTGTCTGTCGGTCTGTCTGTCTGTCTGTAAACGCACCTACAGCCTTAACCACTGGTCCGATTGACTTCAAACTTGAAAATTAAAGGTTTGAGCGAATTCGGGTGGGTCGTTTTTTTGATTTTTTTTTTTAAGATCAAAATTTAGGGTAGCCACCATACGATTTTTTTGGCCAAAAACCAAAAGTTTCAATTTTCTCAAAAACGGCTCCTACGATTTTTTTTAAACGTCCTCGAAAATTTTTGTTTAAAACTTTAATGTATTTTATGTAAAAAAAAATATGTTTGTATTGCTCCAAAACGGTACCGCCCATAGAACCGTTTTTTTGTTATCAGATTTTCCCGAAAAATAAAAGTCCGATCAGGGTAATTTTTTTGTTGAAAGAACGTTTATATTGCTCAAATAATATTTTGTATTCAAAATTTTTTTTGGATTTTTAAAAAATATTTTTAAACTTTTTTTTTTTTTAATTCTGTATCTCAAAAACGGATCAATATTGAAAATTGAAATTTACTTATAAAATGTATAGTTACACATTCTTGAATGCTGCATACCCAAATTAATTTTAAGACATTTTCGAAAAATTTTATATACAAAAAATTAATTTAAAAAAAAACCGCTCCGACGATTAAAAAAAAAAATTAGAAAATCAATAATTTTTTAAGAAATCATATGACATCATTTTTTTCAGATTGAATCTTTTTTTTGGTAGATATTTCAATTTAGATTTTTATTTACGAATTACATTTTTTGTATGAGTTATAATTTGGAATACAGGAGCAAGTTCGTACGACCGAGTCGTGCACATTTTTTTATTTGGTATTCTTTAGAAATTCGATGTTCTTGCATAAGAGGATGTGACACTTCGTTACAATATCCATGGTCGGCATTGAATAAGAAGTACAGGAAGGGGTCTTATGAAAAAGAAGTGAAGCATTTTTCTAAGTAGTGTGAGTTTCACAAACACAAACGCATTACAACAGGGTTGGTCTGCAGTTGAATGGTTAATCTCAGGGGCGCCAAGCTAAATATGATTGAATCAAGATTATATCGATTGTGCATCAATTTTATTTTTCAATTTCAATTCTTTTTTGGACCACATGGTGTTTTAACGTTCAAGGTGTACATGCACGATTATTATTATTATTTTTTTTTATTTTTCGTTACATTTTCTTCATTTTTCATCCTTAATTTATCATATTTATTGTCCTTTTTCGAATCGTATTCGAAAGCGCATTCTATGAACAAACTGATCAAGTGTTAAAAAGCACAAGAAATTGTGTAGCGCCTTACGATCACCAACAAAAATAAATGCGCCCCTGTACTCGAGTTTTTGTTTTTTTGACAGATGAAAATACAAAACAACATTTGACCAATTACAGCTCAGCAAAATGACAGCACATGCCCAGTTTGACAGATGAGTGCCTCGTATTTTGACAGATGAATGCCCCCTATTTAACACCATCAGAAATTTTTGTTGCTTCACTCACGTACACTGTGCGTGTAGCTTACACCGCTTCCTGTACTTCTTATTCAATGATGGTCGGCGTTTTTCAAATTCAAACATCTGGTTTCCCCTGTTTTTAAACCTTAAACGTGATTTTTCTTGTTGTGATCAAAAAATTTGCAGAAGTAGGCGTTGAGTTTTAGGAGGAAAACACAAAGCCGCTTTGCTGTTAGTGCCACAGACGAGTTTAAAAGGGAGATGGGAAAACAAGCTGTCAAAATGACAATGCCTACAAGCTATGGTCAGTGATCACTTAGACGATGTTCACATTGGACTATTTCCGCCGACTTATTTTGAAGTAAGGCCAATCCGTCGTGTTCAAATACAAAAGTAGTGTGAACGCTCCAGACTCACTTTGACGTCTTATAGTTGTCATAAATTGACAATAGGCCAGTTCCACCTAACAACATTTCACTGATGTGGCTTTTCATAGAACAAAGAAGAATTGCTACTGATATTCAATGTTTTTTGGCGTGTAAAAAATCTGCAAAAACGAATCAATCCCTGTTTTGAATGTCTTTGTTGTCTGAGAAAACTCAGAAATGTCAAACACGTAGTATATATATGTAAAATCCGTGTACAATCATGTGTAAATCCGTCTCCAAAAAGAGATTCAAGAGAAATCAATCCTTCGAGAAAAAAATTAAATTTCTTTGTGAAAGAAATGCGTTTAAGGGGAAAAAAATTACCACTTTTACGTCTCTGATCAATTCTTGGGTTGTAAGAAAAGCCACATGAGATCTCAATGTCATTTTGACTGAGGTAAATCATTTGGTGGAACATAATTCTCAATTCTCATTGAGATAAAATAGTTACCTTACAAATTGTTATTGTACATATGTCAGTCACGTCGAAATAGCTGAGTGAGAAATCGAATCCAAAATATTTTCATCTCAGAGATCTCAGAAAAAAATCTCATTTCTCATTTTTGTTTCACTTAAAAAATCTCTGAGATCTCAGTGAGATGTTGTAAGGTGGAACTGGCCTAATTAATTTGACGCCATATGCCAAATGTAAAAAAAAATCCATAAATTTTTAGTTTGGTTCTTTGTATATGGATTTACCTAGTACTATCAAGAATGGTTTTCGAGCAAGCAAGCAGAGAACACACATTACAAACTAATGTAAAAAACTGTCAAAAAACTGTCAAACCAAGCAGAAAACCATTCTTGATATTACCTGGTAAATCCATATACAAAGGTTTGGTTTGAAAATCCTGCCTCACTTTGTTGTCTTTTTCTTACTAGCAAGTGCGAAAGAGAAAAAACATAGACGTCAAGATAAGTCGGAGGAAAGAATCCAATGTGAACATCGTCTTATACCAAGATTGGAAACCTTGCTGTCAAAGTGACATTTGCCTACAAGCTGAGGGAGCAGGTTAGCTGAAACAGTATGCGTGTAATACAAACTTAAGGAGCAGGTTAGCTGTAAGAGCATGCGTGTTTTTGTAATAAAGATACAGTTGCCTACATAGTAAAAAGCAAGTTAGCTGCAAGAGTATGTGTGCATGAAAAAAATAACTTTTGCGGTATTTGGAGGGTAAAACGTAGGTAGGTTTCCAATCTTGTTATAAAGTGATCACTGGCTATGGTTCAAGTTTACTGCAAGAGTATGCGTGTTTTTACCATTGCTATCTCAGTAAACTTGAGCATACCACCTGATTTTTTCTCATTTATTCACATACACGAAGTAACAGTAAAATAAAATTTGCGGTATCCGGAGGGTAAATTGTAAGTCAGTTTCCGATCTCCCATTGTATATGAAACCACCTAGTATAATCAAGAATGGGTTTTTCGATTTTTTGTGCCAGATCAAAACCAAAGAAAAAAAACAATCCCAATACAAAACGTATGTAAAACAAATTAGTATTGCGCCAGAACTCAAGATGGCACTACTATCGATTGCCAGGTCGCGGGTACTAGCTAGATAGAAATACAATGCGATCTCCTTTTGTCTCTGGGTCAGGCAATGGCTACGTTCAATCACGTATCGGATAGGCTATCTGAGATACCCGTATCTGGGATATCTTTTTGGACGAGACAGATACCTGTATCCAGATAGCTGTCAAAATGTCTGTAAAAAAAAAAAAACAACAAATCAAACGCTTGAGAACAGGGAATTGTTTATGGCTGTGAATTCGTCGGCAAACATCTTCCGAGTCATCTTAATTATGAAAAATATTGTTAAATATAACATCCATAGTCATTTTGCTTATATTTCTATGAATTTCCTTCTAAATTGGAAGCTGATAAAATAGCGCGCCAAACAACACAAGACAAAAAGTCATGTGTTGATCAGCTGATCACTCGGATACCCGAGGTATACCAAAAATTCTCAGATACCTTTGGATTTTTTGTTTAACAGCAAGTGGTTCATGTATTTGATATTTTTTACTATGGATTACAATAACAAAAAGCTATCCGATACCTTTTGGTTACGTGATTGAACGTAGCCAATTTAAAAAAAATCAAAAATTGATTTTTTTCGGCGCCTACTACTGTTGTTTTCCATTGGTCGTCCAGAAGCATTCGGAAGAGTCCAGAAGTCTTCTGAAACCATTCCATTGGACTGACTTTGACAGACGGAATGCTTCTGAGAAGAGCAGAACTCTTCTGTTTTGAAAACAGAATGGTCCGGAGAATGATAGGTACATCAACACCCGTTCCATTGGCGGTAGGAGAAGAAACGTCAAAAAAAGACCAATGGAAAACGACATACGATTCTCGATATCAGTAAAAAAAATTCTTCGGCTTCAGCCAAAACTTCCACCTACTATATACCGAAGGCGAATACTTGGCCGAACGCCAAATGTTGTTTTTTTTTTGGCCGAATTGGACCGAAGCGGAAGGTGAAGCTTCTGTCGGACACTACAGCAATTAATACTTCGAAACGACATTAATAATTCAGTTGTGACTTGTGGCATCACCAAAGCCATCACCAGCACCTCATATCTCAACCTTCAACACCTAAAGCTTGTTGCCCGATCAGATCGTGACATGTATGATAGCTCAATTCTGTGCCACTATTTGGGCTAACTTCCTTCACAGTCAAACCTTGATTGACTCCAGAAGCACAGATTCTCGCTTTTATACAATTTTCACCTGACTTTTCAGACAAATTATTTCTTCATAGTTCATCAATCATTTTCAAGTGCAAAAACAGAGTAAATAAGCACAAAGTACTTTTCATCTATAACACTAACATATATGTCCCGGAAGAGCTTCAAAACAACCTGATCTTCATGATCAGAATAGAAATAGAACTAAAATTGGTAGGTGTTTACTTCAGATGACCGTACTGAAAGAAACTTGTTTCAAACGCACCGATTGAAATAATTGAGCAATTCAATTGTGATTTCGTTTTTAGGTGGTTACAACCTTCAAGTTTACTTTATTAATATAAATAGATCATTATTTCATTGAAAAATACTTACAATAGTTTTCTTTTTATAATTTTAAGTATATTATGTACAAAGTTAAATCATTTTCCTATGGTGTTTGATAAATGGCGTCTCTTGTGTCGTCTCAAATTGTGCAAGGAATAATGAAGATGCCGGATATCTATCATCGAAGATGGCGGACTGGATTTTCCAGTACCACTGGAAGGTACCTACTTCCCAGCATTGCCAACAGTAGGTAAGTTATTGTCCCACGCCGCATTTTATAATATTCTTAACGGTATTGCTTGTACGTTGTTTTCGTTGCAAATCATTCATCAAAACAAAAAGATCACATCATACGGTTGGATTGTCTGTGCGACTTGTTGCCTTACAGTTTTATCAATATGCCCAGACCTCGAAATCAAGACACTATGTATAGATAACGTGACCATTTTTTTTTTCGTGACAGAGCGGGACGCTTACTAAATCTCACATATCTATATATATAAAAATGAAATCCTGTTCGTGTATAACCGCATAACTCACAAACGGCTGGACGGATTTGGCTACTTGTTTCACTTATGTAGATCGTTCTTAGGTAATTTTTTTTTTAAATTATTTGCATGTAAGGTGTACTAACCAGGAGCATGCATACAATGTAGTATTTTTTGTTTCAAAATGGGTTTTCAAATGGAAGTTCTTGATGAATAACTCGGAAAACTCATTGGTTTTCAAAGGGCGAATTGCATATTATTGCAGATGCATTGGTTTTCAAATGGAAGACTGGAAAATTTCAAAGTGGGTTTTCGAATGGAAAACAGAAAGTTTTTGATGAAAAACTCGGAAAACTCATTGGTTTTCAAAGGGAAAATTATTATTAGAGTTGCTCTGAAGGGCGGCGAGACGGTTCGCGGGGTCAGCTAGTTATTTATTAAAAAACAAAAAATATTTTTTGAATTAAATTAGAAGGACAGTCGTTTGAACGAGAGCTATGATTTTCTTGGACCGTGTGATACGCCCACGCACCCTCCGCTGCAGCTACATCCAATTCATTAGAGGTCGGTGAATAAGTTTTTTTGAAAAAAAGTAAGCATTGACGAACTCGAAGCAGCAGCTTAATCGGAAAGCCTGTGCTTTTTTGATTTTAAATATTTCTCAATATCACTAGCACCACCATGACCAACGCTAAAATCTGTGCCGCACTTTTCACACTTCACATAAGACTCATCAGTCCTTTTATAATAAACGGATATTTATTTTGCAAATTAATATTAAGGAATTTTAGCAATTTTTTTTTATTGACAAATTAATTCGATTTTCCTTCTGCGTTAGTCTAACTAAAACAAAACAACGCTTGCCGTAAAATATACATTAGGTAACATTCATGCAGGAGTTGAGATGAATGAAAAATACGTAGGCGTCAATGACAGAGTTGATCTCCAATGAGCTGGGACAATCTACGAGCTACGACTACATATAATATAAGCTACTATTTCATGAAAAAAATCCAAGAAAAAATTGCAATAAGCGAAAACAGGCGGCTATATTAATTTTCACCCTTGTGTGCGATCTCAAAAGAAAAAACGGCGTGCTGGAGATGTTGTCAATGTGTTAGTAGTATACGTGTGATTAAAAAGTGTCAAGTAACCACCGTCTTTCGCGTGGTGTAAGTGCAATGAATTTGTATGTAGAGAGAAATGTAAGAGTTTGAATTGTATTTGCTTGGCAAAAGCGGGACTTTTTGGTTCTTGCTGGGGACAACGGGACAGGCATCCGGAAATCGGGATAATCCCGCCCAAAGCGGGACGTATGGTCACCTTATGTATAGAGTACCTATAGTTTAGAGGAGAAAGATGAATATGAGCCCACTGACTGCGAAATGGAATCAAACGAGTTTAGTGAAGAAGAAATGCTGCTAACGTTAAAAATATTCCACCTTCTGAAAGTAGTTCCAAAAATTTGTCTACGAATTGGTCAAGACCTCAAGTCAATTTTGTGCCACGAACGACTGAAAGTACTCTTAGAGTTCCCGAAATAAATCAAAACTTCGATAGGACTGACGAGAAGATCCGTTACGAAATTTCAACAAAACTTTTTTTTTCCTGAAAGCTTATTTATGTACATACTCAATGAACTAATGAACGTATTGAAATTTTGCGCAAGACAAAACAGGAAAATCGAAACATTAATCAAACTAATATCGGAGAAATGAAGATTGTTGTTGGTTGTATTATAATTGGCTACGTTCAATCATGTATCGGATAGGCTATCTGAGATACCCGTATCTGGGATATCTTTTTGGACGAGACAGATACCTGAATCCAGATAGCTGTCAAAACGTCTATGAAAAAAAAAACAACAAATCAAACGCTTGAGAACAGGGAATTGTTTATGGCTGTAAATTCGTCGGCAAACATCTTCCGAGTCATCTAAATTATAAAAAATATTGTTAAAAATAACATCGACAGTTATTTTATTTATATTTCATTCAAATCTCTTCTAAATTGGAAGCTGGTAAATAGCGCGCCAAACAATACAAGACAAAAAATCATGTGTTGATCAGCTGATCACACGGATACCCGAGGTATACCAAAAATTCTCAGATACCTTTGGATTTTTTTTTGACAGAAAATGGTTCATGTATTTGCTATTTTTTACTATGGATTACACTAACAAAAAGCTATCCGATACCTTTTGGTTACGTGATTGAACGTAGCCATTATGTATGTCTTATGATAACAGAAGATCTGTCAAACCAACCCAGAGGACCAATATTGATAGTAGGTATTGGTTGTTCCATACCTATACATACAAAGGTTAACACACCCAAAATCCAACCAAAATCCCTGTGGAAAAATCAATTTCGAAACCAATTCACAAGTTTTATCCTATGATGTAATAATTCTTTTATTGTATGATTGTATTCTATTGCAACTAAATTTGCAGAGGAATACAAAAATCTTGCAGTTTAACAGCCCTATTCTGGCGACCTCTCAAAAAATAAAGACCTCTCAACTCGGGGTGAATTTGACTTTGAGACTTTTTTGGTATTCTAGCGAAAACCTCTCAACTTGTTAGCATCTCAAAATCTTTAAAATTGAGATCTGCTCTTTGGCACATCACAACTGCGTTTGTTTTTTTTATACAAAGAAGAAGGCAAAATATGGACATGATCATTTTAATACATCTCTTGGAAGAGAATGAAAAGTAATAATTTTATTATTTTATAGAGTGTTTTTATTTTTTAACTAACCAATTTTTTAAGATTGGAGAGGAGGAGAATGCTCAAACAATTGAGAAAAATTAATGATCCATTTTCTCTTCAAGGGGAAACATTCACAAAAATTTTTCGGTTGCCCAAAACTTTGTACTGGGACTTTATTCATGATCTAGTGCAGCACGACGAACAACCATCTTCTTTGCCATTATTTGTCAGTCGAGTATGTACGAGTATCATATTTTATCTTTTATTTGTTTGTTTTATTATTTTGTTCTTCTATAATAGTTTATTTCAGTTCTTTATTTTCTTGCCCATGGCTCCTACCAAAAATGCGTAGGAAACAATTACACCCTTCCTGTTAGCCAACCTACTATTTCAAGAAATGTGGCCCCTATCTGCAAGCTTGTGGTTAAAATTAAAGCAGGATCGATACGTTTTCCAATCGCAAATAATGATGTAATCAATCATTTTATTGTTGGTCTAACGGGACCATTTATGGAGTTCAATCCATCCGCCAGTTGACTCCAAAGATCCATTACCCGATGAGGACTCGTTGGATCGTTTTTATTCGCAAGGAGGTTTGGATTTTTCTTCGCAAACTCGATATAACTGAGTTGCTCCCTTGTTGTGCGTTTACTTTTCTGAGTGCCTAATACAATTAATAGAAATATTAATAGAAATACAAATTATTGAACGTTTTATTTTATTTCTTACCGATCGACTCCATAGTTTTCTTTATTTTGTTTTAAAACCGTCCCACTTATCTGTTGCTGTTTTGAATTCTTTTCATTTTAATTAGAAAACAGTCCTGCCAAAACAAAACAAAAATTTACCTCCCTGTGGTGAATTTTTTTGAGAGGTTTCTTAAGACCGAATTTGCAGAATACGAATTTGAGATCACCTAACAAAAAACCTCTCAAAAAATTAATCTTAAAAATTTGAGACTTGAGACCCTCTCAGCGCCAGAATAGGGCTGTAAAACAAAACAAACAAACCAATGAAGTGTCAAATCGAACAAAACCCACCTAATTTGTTTGCTTCTCTTTCTCATTTATTCACATTCACCACACAAAGTAACAGAAAAATAAAATTTGCAGTATCCAGAGGGTAAAACGTTAGTCAGTTTCCGATCTTCCCTTGTCTCTGGCTTTGACAGCTCTTCGCAAACGATATAGATTTTCCATATGGATGTCACTTTTTCCATATGGAAAATCCTATATATCGTGTAAACGTTTTCAATGGCAATGGACAGCGCAAAAAAGGTGAGTTGTTGTGTTATTTGGTTTATTTTTTCATCAAAAATAATTAAAATAATCAAGATGACTTGGAGGAAAGAACATGTTTTAAAACTGATTGAGCTGTGGAGGGATAAGGAGATGCTCTTTAATCCACGCCATCGGTTTTACCACAACAAACAAGCACGATACCAGGCACTGGAAGAGATTACTGAGAGCCTTAAGGAAATCGCTCCAGAAATTAATCAAGCCGAAGTAAAAGTAAGAAAAATAACTTATTATGATTTGTAAATATATTTGCCATTCGTTCAGGTTGGCCGGATGTTCTAAAACGTAGATTATATCTAATTCGCATTTAGATAGAAAACGGATTTACATTTCTTTATTCTACAACAGCTTACTAACATTGGCAACATATTGGTTTTATATTGTCTTATGCGGTTTGTTTATTTGCTTTTTTTAAGAATAAAATTAACTATTTGCGCGGCCAGTATTCCAAAGAGCTGGCCAAAGAAAAGGAAACAAGAAGTGGGTCATCATTGGAAGAAGGGTTTCAATGTACGAGTACGATATACTGGTACGACGAGCTGCACTTCCTTAGGGATTTTGTTCAAATACGAAAGAGCAAAAGTTACTTTCCTGTTGTAAGTATTCATTTGTAAAATATTTCAAATCCGAAAACGAATAAAGTTTTGATTTTCTTTACAGGACTTAGATGAATCTTTGATGAACAGTTGTAGCAGCGGAGCATCGCCAGTAAAATGGAGGCGCAATAATGACGAAATTTCAAATGCCCCCGAAGATAATTTAATTTTACAAGTTTCGAGTTTTCTAAAGTCGGTACAAGAAAAAAAGGACAGTCGTTCAGACGGAATTTGCAAATTCCTTGAAGTGGAGTTAAAGACAATCAAAGACGAAGCCATATATGATGAAGTTATAGAGAACATTACGCTGGCGGTGTTTAACGGAAAACGCAAGCAAAAGCAAAAAATTAAAAAACAGCATTCGAACGAATTTATTTTAAGTGATTAGAATTTAATGATAATAATATTTGTAATATGTATTATGTATATATATCTTTTTGCCAAGAAACAGAGCAAATGGTATTAAAATATTGAGTAAAATAGTAATGAACTCTCCTCGAATTTTCACTTGTTCGGTTGTCTGCCCCCCTTTCCAATCCCGTAATGAAAGCTTGTTTCACCATGATCCTGTTGTAAATGTAACCGAATTCGTGTTTTCAATATCAACCATGCTGTTGTCCACTCCATCACGCTTTGCATAATCTTATTAATTGTGCAAAGCGCATGCTGCAAGCACAAGTTCTTCAACTTTGTTAAATTTTTTTCTTTTTTGAAATATTTGGAATTTGGTAACCAAAATTCCAAAAGCCATTTCAGCTACCCTTCGAGCTCTACTTAATCTGTAGTTGGAAACACTGTTTTCAACCACCTTCTGCTTGGGATTGGGTTTAATTATGCGTTAACTAAGTCGAAAAGCTTCGTCAGCGACAAATACGTATGGCATATTAAAATTTGTCCCAGGCAACTCAGAATCCTGCGGAAAGTTGAAAAGATTATTCTTAATTGCCAAGTCAAGTGAGGAGTCATTAAAGACTGCCGCATCCCGCATCATTCATTCGCCCATTTCCACCAATACAAGCGTATACAAACTTATAATATGCATCGACCACTGCAAGCAGTGTTATACCTACTGTTGAATCCTTTAATTATAAAAATACGAACCGTCCTTCTTTGATGACCTTACGGCTGTATGCTTGCCATCTGATATCTGAAACAATATATATTCACAATAAAAAAAACTTATACCTATAGCTCCTAAGCAATTTGGATGATTCCCCTTTTGTTCAAAGTACTCTTTTAAAGAGAAATGCAGGTTGCTTTGGTCATTTACATGATCTCATATTTTTTATAAATTGAATTAATAATGACATCTCAGAAATGTCAAACTCGCAGTTTATGTGTAAAATCCGTGTACAAATACATAATGTGTAAATCCTTCTCCAAAAAGAGATTCGAGAGAAATCAATTTTTTTGTGTAAGAAATTTGTTTAAGGGGAAAAAAAGTTGCCACTAATTTGTATTGAATTTAATTGTTAGTATATTGAATTGTTACCATTGGCAATACAGTACCTTTTCCATGTTAGATTTACTTTGCTATATTCTACTTTGTTCATTGAATTATAAAATAACTTGTTAGCGTTTGATTTGTATTTTAAGTTGTTTTGAAAATAATTTGTCAGTCTTTTCTCGATTCTTCAATTGCTTATAACTAATTACTTGTTAATAAATCCTGTATAAAACTGTTCGTCTGGTTTTTTTCACTAACAAAGGTTATGGGCCCAGGATTACGTTTTTAATTATCAATCATAAGTCATTAGTTAAATTCGAGAAAAATGAGTTCGTCGCTATATCAAATCGATAAGCTGTCTAACGAAAACTTCGATTGCTGGAAGATTCAAATGAGGTCGGTCCTCATACATTCTGGTCTTTGGTCACATGTTTCTGGAAACAGCCCTAAACCCGAGGCTCAAGCAAATGGTGCGAATGTAGATGAGATTTCCAACTGGACGCAGAAGGATGAGAAGGCTCTTGCAACAATTTTGCTGTGTGTACAGTCAACACAGTTGAGTCAAATCAAGAATTCGACATCCCCGAGGGAAGCATGGCTAAAATTATCGGAGGTACATCAACCTAGCGGCCCGCTAGGAAGGTAACACTTTTTAAAAATCTCTTGGCATTAAAATTAGAAGAAAGTAGTTCAGTCTCCGATCATTTGATTAAGTTTTTCGATACGGCCGATAAATTGATAGAAATTGATATTAAGATTCAGGATGAGTTGCTCGCTATCATTTTACTATCAAGTCTACCAAAGAGCTTTGAGAATTTCGTGGTTGCAATTGAATCCAGAGATTTGTTGCCCTCTATAAGTGTGCTAAAAACAAAGCTTTTGGAAGAAGGGAAGCGAAGGCATGATAATCCACAAGACACAAGTGAGTCTGCATTTCTAATGCAACGGTAGCCAAATTCACAAGATAAGAAAACTAAACGTATAGTGAAAGGTAAATGCTACAATTGCAATAGACGGGGGCACTTTGCATCAGGATGTAGAGCACCTAAACGCTCTTCTAATAAAAATGTGACGTCATCGTTTGGCATGCTTAATATGTACAGTTCTTCTGTTCTTAATAAGAACAACTGGGTTTTGGATAGCGGTTCAACTTGCCACATGAGCTGCAATGAAAGTTTTTTCACGTTGATTCGTTCGCATAGAGAGAAAGTTCAGTTAGCAGCAGATTTTTCCATAGAATCAAAGGGTATCGGGAACGTTTTAATTGCTACAGATGACCGATCAGTTGAATTAAAGAATGTGCTGTTTGTTCCGCAATTGCAAACTAATTTCATTTTAATCTGTAAAGCAGCTGAGAATAATCATTTTGTTCAGTTCTGCAAGGATGGTGCAGACATTTATGATGACAAAAATAATATCATTTTGCATGCAGAAAAATTTGATGATTTATATTTGTTAAATATAAAGTATAATTCGAAAATTTGTTGCATGAGTAAATTAGAGAACAATTATTTACTATGGCATGCACGTTTTGGCCATCTTAACTTAAAGAGTTTGAATGATTTATATAAACATGAAATGGTTAGAGGATTACATTTGGATAGTGCTCCTCGAGAAATTGATTGTGAAGTTTGCTATAAAGGAAAGTTATGTAGTTCAGTTTTCCCAAAATATAATGAGATAAGAAGTCAACAGATCTTTGAAATTGTTCACACTGACATTTGTGGACCAATGAGGAACAATTCACTAGGAGGTGCAAGATATTTCACTCTTTTTATAGATGACTTCAGTAGAATGGTGTTTGTTTACTTTCTGAAAGCGAAGTCTGATGTTTTAGATGCATTTAAAAGATTTAAAGCTGAAGTTGAACGTGAAACTTCTCATAAAATAAAAATTCTTAGAAGCGATAACGGGCGAGAGTATGTCAACGCCGAATTCTCAAAGTATTTAGCCTCAGAAGGAATCAAGAGACAGTTAAGTGTGGAGTATACTCCACAACAAAATGGTATTGCTGAACGCACAAACAGAACTATGATAAAGATGGCCAGGTGTCTTCTCCTGGATAGTAAATTACCAGATTTCTTATGGGCAGAATCAGTCAACACTGCTGTGTATCTTCGTAATCGTTCTCCAACGAAATTGCTTAATTCTGAGACTCCATATGAAACATGGTATGGTGTGAAACCAAATGTTGAACACCTTCGCGTTTTTGGATGTAAGGCATACAAATTAGATAAACGCCCGGGAAAGTCCAAATTTCAAGCCAGGGGTGTAGAATGCGTTATGGTTGGCTACTCTAGTGAGTCGAAAGCATATAGGCTCTATGATCCGAAAACTAGGAGAGTATGTAAGAGTAGGGATGTAAAATTTTTAGAGAACTCCATAAACATTGGGCAAAAGAAGAATGAAGATCTGATGTTATTGAACTTTGAAGATAATG
Source organism: Sphaerophoria taeniata (assembly GCA_943590905.1). Lineage (NCBI taxonomy): Eukaryota > Metazoa > Arthropoda > Insecta > Diptera > Syrphidae > Sphaerophoria > Sphaerophoria taeniata. The sequence continues at coordinate 217,823,209 of OX016540.1, read as the reverse complement.
AGGCAAAAAGTGAAGAGACTTCTAAAAATTGCTCAAGTGATAGTGAAGAATCATTCGAAACAGATTATGGAGATGATGAAGATCGTGATGTCGATGCTGCTGAAGTGGAAGACGATGTTGATGGCATTGATGAGAATGTAGAGAATGTTATAGAAGAGGTAGCAAAAGGCGCAAGAGTGCTAAGGCCACGATTGAAGGAAGTTAAGTATAACTATTTCATGAATGATTTAAAATTGTCGGACAGTCCTTTAACAGTTAAAGAAGCCCTACGTAGATCTGATGCTCATAAATGGAAAATAGCTATGGAAAATGAACTCAAATCTCTACAAAACAATAAGACATGGGATCTCGTCGATCTACCATCTAACCGGCATGCTATTAAATCCAAGTGGGTTTTTACGATAAAACGCGATAAGGACGGAAACCCTATTCGATATAAAGCAAGACTTGTTGCAAAAGGTTGCAGCCAACGTTTCGGTATTGACTATACGGAAACATTCTCGACTGTGGTAAGATACTCCACCATTCGTTTGATATTAGCATTAGCTGTGGAAAATGACCTTGAAGTTCATCATGTTGATGTTTCGTCGGCATATCTGAATGGTGAAGTTAAGGAGGAGATATACATGGAGCAGCCCGAGAATTTTGAAGGTGTTGCAAATACTAAACAAGTTTGTAGATTAAAGAAGGCTATTTACGGACTGAAACAAGCCGGGTGCGAATGGAATAGCAAGTTGGATGAAACACTGAAGTCTCTCGGTTTCAAGCGTTGCTCTACAGATACGTGTGTGTATACGAAGAATGAAAATGGATCAGTAAATATTATAGCGGTTTATGTGGACGATCTAATGATAGCATGTTCAAACAAAAACCATTTAGCTAACATAAAACATGCAATAAGCTTAGCTTTTGATATCGTCGACAAAGGTCCTGTAGATTTTTTCTTAGGTATAGGAATTGAACGAGATAAGAAGACAGGTGATATAAGTCTTTCTCAAGAACAATATATTCAGAATCTTTTGGCTAACCACAATATGATGTCTACAAGAAAATGCAGTACTCCGTTAGATCCAGGAAATGTTCTGACCAAATGTGAAAATAATTCAAACAGCAAGAGGGAGATGAGAGATGAGAAACAATATCAGTCACTTATTGGGTCTTTAATTTACTTGGCGGTTTCAACTAGGCCTGATATTCAACATGCAGTGAGCAAATTATCTCAATTTAATATTGAACCAGGTCAAGAGCATATGACAGCTGCTAAACATCTCTTAAGATACCTTTTTAATACAATTTACTATAAGCTCTCATTTAGAAAAACTGGTCAAGCACTTTATGGGTTCGCAGATGCAGACTGGGCTAATTGTGTTAACGACCGCAAATCATACACGGGATACGTATTCATGCTTGCTGGCAGCTCTATATCGTGGGAGTCTCGAAAGCAACAGACAGTGGCCCTCAGTAGTACTGAAGCTGAATACATGGCGTTGGGAGCAGCTACAAAAGAAGCAGTATACTTGAGGCGTCTGATTGAAGAAGTTGGATTTCATTCTGCACTGGGAGGTCCTACTGTACTAAATGGTGATAATTTGAGTGCACAGAACTTAGTCAAAAATCCTATTTTTCATTCACGTTCGAAGCATATTGACATTAAATATCAATATATTAGAGAAATTTATAACAAGTCGTTAATAACATTAAATTTTGTTCCATCTAAAGATATGATTGCAGATATTTTAACAAAAATTTTATTGAAAACGAAACATGAATATTTATCTTTGAAACTTGGATTATCAAATTAAAATTAAAATTATATTATTGAAAGGCACTGTTTTGAGAGGTAGTATTGAATTTAATTGTTAGTATATTGAATTGTTACCATTGGCAATACAGTACCTTTTCCATGTTAGGTTTACTTTGCTATATTCTACTTTGTTCATTGAATTATAAAATAACTTGTTAGCGTTTGATTTGTATATTAAGTTTTTGTGAAAATAATTTGTCAGTCTTTTCTCGATTCTTCAATTGCTTATGACTAATTACTTGTTAATAAATCCTGTATAAAACTGTTCGTCTGGTTTTTTCACTAACAATTTATTCACGGGGTGTGAAAATAAAAAATTCGAGGGAATTTTTTATTTTTACACTGCAAATGGATTCTCTCTGGGGCAAATAAATTCTTACGCTCGCGAGAATGACGATTATTTTTCTATTAATAAGGGTATTCACGTAACGAGATATTTTTCTATTTTGCGGAAAAATAGAAAAATCCGCAAAAGATTTAAATGAACACCCCAGCAGAAAATAGCTGCGTAAACAAGGGAAACAAACAGCTGTTTGTTAAACGTCAAAGTGAATTTGTTCAATTCACGTCATTCGATAATCATTAAAGTGATTCTTTTTTTTTATTCTAATTACATTTTAATTTTTGCTCTTCAAGATGCCAAGAAGTAGTTTTAAAACAAAATTCATTCAATTGTATGAACAAATCATTTAATTTGACGAGAACTTCCCGCTTATGTCAGTTCAGTTGGAGAAAAGATAGAATGAGCGCCATATTAAACGTCAAAATAAACGTCATAAATTTTATCAGGTTTTTTTTCTGCAGTTTCTGCTTCAAATTTGTGAGATAAAATTCTACGATTTGCAGAAAATTTTTCCCATACAAATTTTGACAGTTCATTTCTACCGATAGAAAATTCTAAGGTTTCTACGGTTTCTATGGGTTTTCCGCGTTTACGTGAATACCCCTAATATAAATTTTATATCAAGTAAATTAATTAAAATCGATCCTTTGAAATTCATAATTTTTTTTAATACAGAATCTCATGTAAAAATACCAACGGAATTCTATAAAACATCGAAATGGTTAGAGTTCAAATACACGTTAATGTATGCATATCTTCTTTAATTATGTTCATTATGTATATGAATATTTGTTTAGTTTGAATAAACATTTTGCGTTATTTTGAAATGTTTTTGTTTATTTGAACTTTAGAATTTCAGGAAAAAAATTATTTAAAAGAGTCATTAGGCCATAATGGCCATATGACGCTTTAGAAAGTGTCATAAGGCTATATTTCGAAATATTGGGTTGGAACACAATTTTTTGGAACTGCAAAAAAGGATGCAGTGTTAAATGTGGCTGCAAAAACGTTGGACTGTTTTGTACGTTGGCATGTACAAATTGCCATGGCCGGTTGTGCTCTAATGTTGAATCATCAACAATAGAGATAGAGGATTCCTTTGATTCCAGTAAGGTAACATACGATACGATATATGATACATCGCATTGACGCAATTTACGTACACCATGAATGAAGATGGAGAAAAAGAAGAAGATCAAGAAGATGTAACGAAATAGGACTTACACCCCTCTACTCCTCGTAGACCACCCTTACAACCCCATATGTACAGGCATATGAAGCTGGTCCGGGCAGCAGGAGGTAGAGGGGTGTCCAGGCTCCGACCCTCTTTCGGCATGTTAGCAACTGGCCGAATGCTCGTCGGATGAGGTGAGTCCTTGGAGTCAAAGCTCTGGACGGTCGTTACGGCAAAAAAAAAATCATGCCTATTCAAAAAAATTCCGGTGGAACCCGATGACCAATATTAAGGGGAGGGGCGACTCCAGTAAGGCCGAGGGTTCTGATGTTGTTGGCCCTCGGAGGATTTTCCCACCCATGTATCCTTATGATACCACCATGGCCAGAGTATATCTAATAATGAGTAGGGAAGGGACACTCTCCACGTGGTTCATTTCCGGCGGCCAATGGTCTGTGTATGTATTAGTGCTACCAGTAGGAGAGAATAGTTCAAAAGTATTAGGTTTAGACAAATTCGAAAGAAAGAAAGAGTTCACAACAAACAATACGAGCCCTAACACATTCGTTTTCTTGTGATACATAAAATCCATAATGCTTTTTTAATGGAGCGGCCAATGGTCTGTGTATGTATTAGTGTTCTAGTTCTAGAGGGTTGAAATGAACAAGTTTTCTATGACAATGACAACTGCCAAAACAATGCTCCTTTTGTTTTATCTCCTTCTTACTATAACACCTTACATTGCCGTCTATTTCTCGTCTACGTGAGGCCTAACGGGATCCAAAAATGTAAACAAAAATGAACCACGTGGAGAGTATCCCTACTCATTATTAGATATACTCTGACCATGGCTACCACTACCTCCAGTATTGTGTGGTATCCCCTAATCCTACTCTCCCTTGTCCCAAGCCTTCCTAAACCGTTCCGCTTACCTTCTCTTCAACCTGATGGTGACTTAGGCTGTCATCTCCACTACTGACATTATATAAAACAAAATCCCATCATCATTAGTTCCTATTGAAACCTCAACCTAATTGAATAGAATTCATTTTTTGTTTTAAAAATGAAAGAAAAAAATTTATTATTATTCAAACAAGATAAACTAAACAATGAAATACTGAGTTAAACTAGAAGAGACAAAAAAAAACACAATGAAATCAAATAATTGGAAGGAACAAGTACGTTATAGCGAAAAGGTAAGTTTAATTAGAAGGTAAGTAAGGTGAGTAAATTATATGGTTAGTTGATAAAAGATAAGTAAAGTAAGTTTGTATTATAGATAAGAGAAAAAAAAATGAATAACAGGTAAGATGGTTTTATGGATCAGAACAAATTTTAAACTAAGGTATCGTCTAAGTACGGCGCATATATATATAAATGCCAGGTTTGTAGATAAATAGGTAAATGATAAATTAAATAATATTAAGACCAAAAAATAACCTCAAAAATCCGCCAAGGTGCACCTCGTTCAAATCTTGATGGTTTAAAATCTATTATGAAGTTTATATTATATTATGGGCAGTACTTTTAAGAATTTATATATAAAGATATATAGGTATACACCTACGCACACACTTACTTATTGTTCAAATTTTAAAACAAATTGCAACAAAAAATGAGTATAGGAACAGTTATTATTATTATTTTTTTTTGTTAATAGGGTATAGAATGGTTAGACCAGGGGGCCAATTCTGGTTCTATGAATAAGTGAAACGAAAAGCTTTTCACTTGTTCATTTATAAATTTGATTCTCGTTCTGTGAAAAAATGAAAACAAACATCAAAAATATTCATATGAATATTTTTCTTTCACTAAATTATTCGATTGTGAATATTTGAAATCGAATCTTTTAAACATTTTTAATGGATAATTTTTTGAAAAAAAATAAAGGAAAGAGCGTCACGCAAGCTCAAAAAGATTTTTTAATAAGTTTTTTGGAACAAAATGTGGAAATTGGACACGACAAGTAAGAAAACTATTTTAAAAATGATATCGCGTTTTAATGATTTTCGTAGATTTGTTTCGGTAAATGGAGCTCGTCAAAGGGACAATACCTGGAAAGCATTGGCAAATGATCTCAATGCTTTGGGAGGAGCTAACAAAACCTATGAACAGTGGAGGAAGACTTGGGGCGACTTAAAGTAGGTAACTGAGCTAGTTTTGTGGTCATTTGAATGAATTCTACATTTTTTGTGTAGAAGAAACAGCAAGAAAAAATATGCAGATATTAAAGAAGCTCAAAACCGCAGTGGAATCAACGGAATCACCAAAATCAAAGAGCTAAGTGACTTGGAGGAATAATGACAGAAAAAAATGTTGAAAGGGATGAACCTGTTTTAGAAATAGGCATTGAAACGGAGGACTTCGTAAGTACATTAACATTACATTGTTCAGTTCAAAATCTTTTGAAATGTTAATATATGAGTTTTGTTTTCAAATAATAGGTAAGGGTTACATTGCAAAATTTACTTGATGAAGAACAAAATGAAAATGTAGGACCATCGACTTCTACCGGCCTCCATAAAGAAGAGCAGGCAACTTCAGGTGTTTCGGAAACGGTAACTTCAAGGCCTTCAGCAACTGCGGCAGCAAACAGGCAAAAGCGAAAGCGAGAATCGTTACTTTTATCAAATGATAAACTCATAGAACTTGAAGAAAAAAATTTAGAGATAAAAGAAAAACGGTTAGGAAAGGAAGGTTATAGCCTTAGAAAACCTCCAAAACACTTTGGCTAATTTGTTAAATGCAATAAAAGAATAAATTTTTTGTTTGAATTTGATATTTTTATTTTATTTTTTTAAATTTATACCTTGAGAAATGATTTCGTACAATTTGCTGTCGAATATTTCGTGCTTCGACTAAAACATTGCACTCATTAAAATTTCCCCTTATAGATATTTCCGTTTCATCTTGAGATTCAGCTTCAATTATAAGGTATTCATTCAGGGGAATTCTTGCTGTTATTAACATGTTATGTAAAACAATACATGCGTTAATAATGACGCCTGCTTTTCCAGGAGCATAATATAACACCCTGCTTTTTAAAATACCTATACACCTTTCGACAACACTCCTTGTTATTTTGTGTGCCTTGTTGAACGCCTCTTCACCATTTGAATTAGATTCAAGGATCGGTGTCATCAACCACGGCTGCAAAGGATACCCACTGTCCCCTAGCAAAAAAAAGGTGGTTTTTGTTTTTGAACTTCTCCAAATATAGGAATCGTGAGATGTTCCGCCAAATCGAGCATTAGCACTTAAAATCAAATGATCTGCACCACATATGATTTGGACATTTTTCGAATGTCCACCTTTTCTGCAGTAATAAACGTGTTCTATTTCTTTTCTTGGTGCTGCAATTTTGATGTGTGTACCGTCGATTAACCCTATAACACCCAGGAAACCTGTTATGTCAAAAAACTTCCTTTTTTATCTCCAAAAATTGCGCAGCTGTTGGGAATTTTACGTGTCGGTTTGCAATGCAATTTAATGCAATTGCAACCTCTGTAATGCATCGAGAAACTGATGTTTGGGATAATGAAGATAAGTAATCCTGACCAACAGCCCGTTGGAAGGATCCTTGAGCAAAAAAACGCAATGCACATAGCACTTTAGTGTGCGCTGGAAATGCATGTATCCTTGATGATGATTCAAGAAATGGGATTATTTCATCTATTAGAACTCTGCATAAATGTTTTGGAAAGCGGTATAGCTGTATGAAATGTTCCTCTGTTATCATCTCGAAAGGATTTTCGTTGTCTCTTAAATTTCTTCTGATTAGTCTCATGTTATTTCTAGAAGAGAATAAATCTATTTGTATGGTAATACAGCACATATTTATGTATCGAACCTTTGTGTATTCCTCCGCTTTGTTTGAATTAGAAGTCTAACATAAATTGAAGGCATTTTAATAAAATGTTACGAAATGATAACCAAATTGAAAAAAAAATTTAAAAATATTATTTTTCGTTTTGACATTTGAAACAGTTCAAAATCAAAATCCCAGTAGAAAAAAATATTCACCAATGTGAAAGTTTTTGAATTCAACACGATGTTTTCATTCGCAGGACGAGAATCGCTTTTTCATTTCAAATGAATCGAAAAAGTGAAAAAAATGTGTGAAAGCGAAAATGAAAAGTTTTTTTTCGATTCACGTGTTCACAGAACCAGAATTGGCCCCCAGGTAAGTACAAATTTTATGATGAACTAGCTGACCCGGTAGACGTTACCCTGCCTTTTTCTGTAAGCAATAAAAAATTTAATGAAACCAATAAAAATCCTCATGCGAGAATTCGATTTGAAATGATTTGACAGCAAACCTTATGTCACAAATACAAAACTTTGTTGAAATAACTTATGATGCATACCCTTTTATTCAGTTTGATATTTTTTTTCACAACGTTGATTCAATTCATCAGTTGAGATGCCCATAAAATAAATTTGAAGAAAACAATGGTTTGCATATGCAAACGTCAATAATGAACCTGCCATGTGGTATATCTGACCTTGAACCTATAATTAAGATGTAAAATGGTCACATTTAATTTCAGAACTTGTGCCAGTCCACGAACCGCACGGTTTCGTAGTTATCTATAAGATAAGAAGAAACTAAATAACCTTAAAAGTTGGCATTTAGTTTTCAGTTATTATTTTCGTTGCTCCTAAGGAGGTCATTTGAAAACACGAATTATATTTTTTAATATTATTTAAAAAATGCTTTGATTGTTGTCCAACCCCAGAAACTAATGAAAACAATGGTTCTGGTGTAGAGTTCAAGGCCGGCAATTTCACTTTTTTCCATCTGCACAACAAATACCAAGTGATTCATTTTTGTAACACAGTGCCTTGCAATGCTTACATATTTTATTCATTGTGCCAATTAACACATATTTATGCAAACTATAATGGATGGCACAGTTGTATTGGAATGCAGCGCGGTATAAAAGCAGTTGATTCGATTGTCTCCTATTTTGATCATTCAAATTGCATTTCGAATGATCTTCAGCAGACATTAAAGATCGGCTTCGTTGCATTCGTAGTCGATCTTCTATGTTACTTATCTGTCGCTCTTCGTTTGTCTGTGCTGACCTCGATGTTGCTAAGCGTCTTCGTACGTTTTCAACTCGTTGCGTTCTTTGTTCTTCTGTTTCATTTGCTCTCGAGGTCGAGGATCTATCAACATTACGTGTACGGCGACCAATATTTTGTCGTTTTGGCGGCATTTTATCTATGTACCTATGTATGTTTATGTTATAGTAAAAATAATCTAATACTTTCAATACAATAAGTTAAAATACAAAAAAATGTGAATATCAAATATGTTATCTTTCTCAAAAAGTAAAAAAATAGTCGCTCAAATGTTTGATAATGTTTGTTCAAAATCCCAAGCTCGAATTATTCATGACTTCACGTAATGCAAAGTCGTAAGCTATATTGTCCCAGTTTTTAAAGATCAAAACGTTTGGTTGCAAGCAAATTCTTACCCTTTTTTTTTGTAGAAAAATACCTACAATCATATGCATATTAAAAAAATAGAGTGGCGCGACAGCTCTTGTAGAGCCTAAGTGGCTTACTCTCATCAACAATTCTCTGAGTGTGTGTGAAGAATTGAGGGGACCTACAATTTAACGCCGATTCCGAACGGCAAGGTTGAGACGCACTTTTTCATGACAGATTGATACTCTTGGAAGTTTTGTCAGGTCTTCGCAAGAGGCAGTACCCGTGAAAAATGAAATAAAAACTTTATGGGCTATGGGCACGAGTAGGACTCAAACCCACGACGCGACGTTCTGCTTAGCAGCCAACGCACCTAACCACTAAGCTACGGGCAACTGCATTTATGTATATTAGCTTATATGCAAAAATAAAAATGTTTTTTTCAAAAAGTGTGTCAATGTCAATCAAGGCGCTCTTGTTCAAAGCACGAATTTAGCTTTTGACACTTGCACTCACCTATTGCTCTGCTCTGTTTCTTAATTCCGCAATTAAAAGTGGACAGCAGTTTATTATTTTCTTCTTAATGCTATTTTGAAATGCTGTGTTTGGGTGTGTCCTTAAATTCTGAAAGCGAAATGAGAAAATTTGCTTTTTTCAAGCTTAGGTTTGGAAATAGTGAAAACTTACCGGGCAGCTTTTTTAAATGTCATCCTTTTCCTTATAAATAAAAATGTTTGACATTGAGTATTTGTAAATTGATCAGCTTTGTTTTTATTTTGTTGTAGTGTGAAAAGCATTATTTTTAACATTTGAACCGTTTGTGATTTAAAAAGTACTAATTTTGTTTGTCTTAAACCATCTACCCTTAATCCTCTTTAGTTTAAGACAAAAATGAAGAAAATCGGCCAACCGGTTTTTATGCCTATATGCCGCAAACGAAGGGCGCTAGATTTTTATAATATGTATAGATTATGTCTTTAAGCACATATTTTCTTCTTCTTCTTTTAGGCACGGACTTTTCTTTGCTCTGATGTAGGGTGACGTGGTCATCGATGCACCACCCTATTTTCAAATGACCATAACTTTTTCCAATGAACTCTTTTTGCTATGTATTTTTGTATTTCATTCCTTAGATATGTTATGAAAATACGTACGAACTTATATTTTCGATATGATCTGAATTCTTTGTGTAAAAAATACTTTTTCCCAAAAAACCAAATGGTGCATGGTGCACCATGGTATGTACTGAATGCACCAGTCGTATGTACACGATGCACCACAAATTTATTTAAAGAATTAAAACAATTTTTTAACGTCATAGACAGATTTATTTTTTCAAACAAAAATATACGAGAACTTAAATATAAAAAAATCGATCAAAGGACCATATCACTTAAGGGAACTTTAAAATACAAACAAATAGAGGAACTCCACTAAAGCAAAGTTATTATAGGATTTAAGTTCATCTAATGGACGGTTAAGAAGTTTAGAATTCAAAGCAAATGATGAATTTGCGATATCTTCTTGATCAGATACATTTTAGCTGCTGCAGTCGTTCCTTTATTTCATCTTTGTCTTTTTACACAGTAAACCACGGTGCATTCAGCACCATGCTTATGTGGTGCATTATGCACCACCCTGACATTTTTTAAACATATTGAAATAGTTTATAACAAAAGGAACAAAACTATTCACTCCTTATTTTAAAATGTTAGCAAATGTTCAAAAAACTGTTTAATTGATTTGTTGTAAGGAAACTCTTTAATTTCACTCAGATATTAAAAAAATAAGCTAACCTTATTTTTTCACTTTATCACTGTAAATTTATAAAACACTCCGCACAAGTGAGCCACCAAAGAGAAACACTTTCAAACTTAAGTCTATCGGAGTTTCTGAAAGTAACGGTTACATTTGAAAGAGGTATACACTAATCCAGCGTCCGGTTTGGCGTGAATAGCCGTGGTGCATTCTGCACCACTGGTGCATTGATGACCACGTCACCCTACATATGTATGTACTTTTTTCCAGTTAATAGGGTTAAGAATGGTTAGATCAGGTAAGTTCAAATTTTATAATGAATTATATGGTTTTACTCATATATTCTGATTCTTTAAGACACGGATTTTTTTTTTCTTTGAACATAGGTATGTATGTATCTACATTTATGTATATATTTTACTTGGTTTTAAAAATTCAATATTCAGTACATAGCTTTTATTTGGTTTCAGTCTGTGCGGACGTAGATACATTTACATACATATATTTTTATTTCTAATTTATTTATTTTTTCTTGTCTTTTAAATGGTTCTTCAGCGAATTTGATGAATACATTGTTTTTTTTTTTTGGTTCCTTGGAAGTTTTCCTTAATGTTTCAGGATATCTTATTATCGAACTTCTTTAAATTTTTCAAAAGATTATCTGATTCACATTAATAAAAGAATTTGACCAACAACAATCAACACTGAATCAAAACTAAAATTACGGACTGCTAAAAACCTCCAACAAATTTTTTCTATTTTCTTTTATTTTCAAAAACTCTATTTCAATTTTCTTTTTTTTTCTTATTTTCTTTCTGTGTTTTCAGAGGCGTGTTGTATGAGTTTAGCAGAGTGTTTTTTTGTCAAGTAGTTATTGATAATGATACACTGAAAAAAAGCCGTCATCATATTGATGAATGGCGTTCATCAACTGTAATTCATCAATAAGATGTACTTTTCTTGCATATTATGTATAAATTCATGAAAACTTTTTGATGACGGATGAACCAATCATCAATAAGATGAAAGTGCATTCATCAACTTTTTTTGGGAGAATTTCGGCAGAATTTGATAAAAATTTAGTTCATCAGTTCATCAAAAGTTTTCGTCAATAGGATGAAAGCATCTATTTGACGAAAAAAAAAGTTTTTACATCCCATTGATGATTTCTTCTTCAATATGATGAATTGATTCATCATATTTAAATGACAATTTTATTTCATCATATTGATGAAGACTATCATCAAAAAATCGACTTCAATTTGAATTTGGAAGAAAATTAGGTGATGTAAATGATTATCATATTGATGAACAAAACACACTTGTGTTTTCATCATGTCCATTATATACCTCAATATTGATGAAGTCGATCATCAGTACGAAGAAGAATATAAACGCTTTTTATTTATGAATAGTATCATTGCATGAATGAATCCTATTATTCATATTGATGAAAATATTCACTGAATTGATGAAAAATGTTCATCATATTGATGTATACGATCTTTAATATGGAAAATGTGAATCTTATTGATGAAAATATTCACTGAATTGATGAAAAATGTTCATCATATTGATGTATACGATCTTCAATATGATGAAAATGTGAATCTTATTGATGAAAATATTCACTGAATTGATGAAAAATGTTCATCATATTCACGGAAAGAAATGAAAAATCAGTAATCACGAATTTCTATGTCGTAAATAATTATGAAAAATCTTTTTTTTGTAAATCATCCCCCTTTTTTCGTAAAATGAGAGTCAATATTGTAAATCAATCTTTATTCCGTCTAAATTTACAAAACTGTATAATTTGAGAATTACGAAAAAATGTCATGATTTTAGATTTCCATTGTAAGAGCAATTTACAAATTTTGTATTCGTAATTTTAAACATTTGGAGCATGATATAAATTGTACGACTAAATAATTCTGATTTACAAAATCAAAGATCGAGATTTATGATCTCAATATTCTAAAAACAAAGCTCTTGAAGCTAAATGAACGAATCGATCTTAGACAATCGTAGTTTACAAAAATATTTAATAGGTGTTTATTAAATCATGAATTCTTATCGCATTTTACTACTTTTGAATCCAAACTGTTTTTTTTTTGTTACGATTCTTGAATCGTAAATTACGACAATATTTCCTGAAAAAGAAAAACTTTTTGTGTTGTTTATTTATTCCCTAGTTTTCATGCGGTCGAAAATCAATTCCACTTTTATAAAGCGTCAAGTAGCTCAGTGGGTAGAGGTGCCGATCAAGAGACCGTCGTCGTGCATTCTCATGCCTGGGTTCGAATCCCAGCAGTGCGGAGTGACGGATTTGTAAAAAAAAAAAAATAGTCGCCACTAAGCAGTGCAGAATGAGAAGGAAGTACGGAGATTGATCGGTGAGGTGAGAGAGAGGAAGGGAGAATATAGTACCGGGGGAAGGGCGAGGAAGGGAGAGAGAAAAAGAGGTAAGATCCCCCCGAAACGGGGATGGTGTGGGGGGGGGAGGGAAACAAAAAGGATAATTTACGTAGTTGATAACTGGCTGATCGTAAATTACGCTCCTGAATCGTAAATGCTTTTTTTGGTTATGATACGATGATACGATCATCAATCTGAAAAAAAAACATCAATATGATGAATGCATTCATCACATTGATGATTTACTTGCTTAAATTTTCATCATATTCATGAATACGATAATCAGATCGATGAAATAATTCATCATTTTGATGTACAAATAAATCAAAATTTGGTTCATCATTTTTCATAATATTGATGAACAAAGTTGATGAATGATGATCGAAATTTGTCGCTGAAAATTTTCATCATATTAATGAACAATGCTTCATCATATGGATGAAAAGGTTCACTGGACTAAAATTGATGAATTCTACATCATATAGATGACATTTTTTATCAATATGGTGTACCTTTTTGGTTCAGTGTAAGTATAGTGGTAAGTGGGTGTGTGCTATGGTAAGTGTTATATGGTAAGTATATTTCTGTATATTTCTAATATCAAGTGTAGGGTAATAGCGTTTTTTTTTTGGTAATCCGGAATTGTACACAGAACTGTCCGATTCCGGATTCCAAACGAACAGGCAAACAAATTTTTTTGCTTCTAAGGGTTGAATGGTTGTGTATTTGTGAAACCTCATATGCAGAATTGCAGATGACATGACATTGTTTTTAATTTCTTTATTTGTAAACATGGCAGCCAGTACGTATATGCGAGTGTGTGCATGTATGCGTGATTCTGTTTTTGATTCTGACTTCAAATTCGGAATCGTTTTTCTGTTCTATTCAGAACAAGAACTGTCACCTTGTGCCAAGTGAACGAGTACAGAACTGTTCGGAACAGTTCCGGACGACCAAAAAAAAAACGCTATAAGTATTGTTTAGTGTAATAATTAGTGATTTGTTCTGCGGTAAGTTAATGTAAGTTTTATTATGTATAATGTTGTGTAGCAGTGTTATTTCCTAACTGTTCCACCGCTTTTCTCATTTCCAACTTTTTCGAATGTAGAGTATAGAAGTTTCAAATTCAGCCTACTAGGGAAACTATATTTAATAGACAATTTTATGATAAAACTTACCGTTTTGCTAAAAATCGCAAAAACCTAATTTTGTTTGACATTTGACTTTGAATACAATTTTTTCCATATATTGGAATGATGGAGAACTTTCAAATTTTATTTTTAACTATGTTTTGAACAATTTTACCAACTTTCAGCTTGTTGAGAATTTATGTAACCTTGAATGTCTAAATTTGTTAGAAATAAAAACTTAATACAACTTATGCTTTGAATATTTTCACTTGACTAAATTCTTACCTTATATTTCTTTCCTAAATTTTCAATTTATTATTTCTCAAACTTATTTTCTTATTCTTATTCAAATTGTTCATCTGTTTAGTTCAAATAATCCATTACCTATAATTTTACACATTTTAGTTTCAATTGAAAATTAACAAAATTGACCGGACTATAAATACATACACAAAATTTTTAACTGAACTGAAAATTGATCGTCTAAATGGCGTAAAACTAAATCTAGCTCATCAGTTTATCTTCAAAGCTCAACTTCGACCTTTTACTGTTAAGTACAAAGATTCGTTTTTTAGCCGTACTACGCGAATGTGGAACTATACCACACTCTGTCTTCCCCACTCATTGCAATATTCAAAAATTCAAAACCAATGAACACCGATACTTTCTATCAAATACTTTCCATTTTCCTCATGCTCGCATTGTGCCTTTTTGGCATATTATGTACGTACGAGAACACATCAGCATAAGCTTACGTAATAAGTAAGTAGGGTAAAGGTGTCAACAGTGGATCACATTTTACTTCTTGGGCTGTTAAGCTCGCATTTATCATAGTAGCCAGGAATTTTTTTCAATATATTTTTTTCAATATATTTTCTTTAGCTTAAGCACAAAATTTTAAAACCTTTTAATTTGGAGAAAATAAAAAAAAAAAGTTTTAAATTATCTTATCACATGATTCACTGTGTACCCTGGGTGTACCTGTACACAGTGAATCAGTGACTGGTGCACAGTGAATCAGGGATTTAAAAACAGTCTTTAATTTATTAATTAAGTATTAATTTATGACTATTTATTTTTATATTTATTATTCATGTTTTATTTAAAGATAATAAACTAAACAAAAATAAATACTCTTCATTTATAAAAAAAAATTAAATAAAACTCTTCATGAATACAAAAAAAATCACAAAACGTTACTAGCTTAAAATAAAGGAAAAAGCAATTCAGTTGATCACAATGGAAAGCTTTCTGGCGCGAATATTCATGTTTGAAAAATTAACAGAAAATGAAAAAATTGAATTTTTGAGTCTCGATTCAGTGATTCACTGTGTACCTTTTTCAATTGATTCAATGTGTACCATGTTGTCATTTTAACAAAAACACATTAAAATTATGTACATATATATAATATTTCACACAAGGAAACAAGTTGACACAAATTATGAATTCTATGTAACCAGAAATACAAATATTACACTCAAATGAAGTTACGATGCATAGTTATTTAATAAGAAGAAAAGCAAATAGAAAATAAAAAATTACTTAGCAATGCAGAAAACACAATAACATGAAAAAAATCGACCTCAATCAAGGGATCGCGCAGATTGATGATTTGAAGTAATGAAATGTACAGGGGTGTTCTTTTCTCTTTTTCAGATTTATTATAAAATAAAAAAATACAGTGTGAGAGCTTGTGATTCACTGTATACCCTGATTCACTGTTGACACCTTAACCCTAGGTATGTAGGCACATTTTTAAGCAAGAAGCTCCATGAACAATTAGGATATTGGCTCTTTTTTTATAACGTTTTTACTCTAAATAGTTTAAAAATCAACAATAATAAGTTATTACATTCATTAAAAAAAAAAAAACTGTAGGTATATTTATCAGTTTTACTCACCATTTATGTTATTTCACTCATAAGTCTCCAAAGACCAATAAACACTTCCACAGCATGCACGTTTTCAAGTTCACGTCATTTTGGACATATCAGGGTTTCTATACATTGTATTTCTTTCTTTTTTTTCATCTATACATAACTTAATTTTAATGACACTTCTATATGATACACTGTCCTGCTGTGTGTGTTGCAACAAGTCTTGCCAAAAATGGAATTAAAACTTCATGTCAAATAATAATGCATTCCATATTAACCGTCTCGCCACAAGCTTGCTTCTTGCCAATATGAGTTGATCTTGCCCCAGTGGATTGCAATACTGGTTGGTGACATGGAAAAATATGTCACTGCATGTTTGGGGGGACTTGTTGTAACTATTAAGGCCATCATCAATTAAACTTTCTTAGTGAAAACTTTCTTAGAACAGGACATAATAAAACGTCAAGAAATCATCAACAAAATAATCATCAAAATGACGAACTCGATTCTCTCAGACACAAACTCACCATATCAATATTGTGGAGAGCGGGTTGTAGCTGCATTTGTACTATTGGCCATCAGACACGAAGAGGCTTTTTTTGTAGCCAAATTGGTTTGAGAAGATTTCCCCATCTTGCTGGTCTTTTGGATACACTCGAAAGTCAAATTCTCTTCAGTTGCGTTTGGAGCAATATCGTGGACGGTCTAAAACGGTTTTCGAAAAATATTTCAACAGTTCATATAATTAAAAATCCGAGCGATTTTATAATCAAAATTAAGTGCTAAAGTGTTAATTTTCCAAAAAGAAAAAAAAAATATCAAAATTGTTTAAAAAAGTGATGTTTTTCAAAAACAATTTTTGAAAAAACGGTGTTTATGCAATGATATGAAGATTCTCATGTGTTCAAAAATAAATTTATATATGTACAAAATCTTAAGTTAATTGAAATATCTGTGTCACATATCTCGAGCAAAATTTCGAAATTTTTCGAAAATAATTTTGAAAAACCATGACAAAGGTAACAGCCGACGATGAGTCAAAAACGCATGGAATATTGTATGTGTCATAAAATGTACAAAACCACGAAAAAGAAATGAAACTCAAAGCAACAAAAAATTATTTAAGTATATTCACTTCGCCGCGGCTAATTTATATTTTCTAAAAATAAAATAAAATCGAAGAAAAAAAAAATGAAATTAAATTTTTTGAACACACCAACCTACCGGACCGGACCAATCGACGACTATCGACCGGGAGGACAGAACATGTGTGGAAAACTTGGACGTTGTTGTGTCTAAAGTCTGAGCACACATTTTCCAATGCACGTTCCTCATAATTTCTGCTTCTGTTTTGTGTTTTCAGAAAATTGAGGATTTTTTTGTTTTTGAAAAACCCAAAAACAACAACAAATTGTATTTTTTTTTTGGATTTTAAGTATATTGTAATTTTGTAGACCTCTATAGATATGTAGGTGTTTTTAAGAGAGATGAACAATAATTGTTTACACATGGCGGAAGAGTTGTGTCGTTTATGTGTTTACTGTTTATGTGTTGCACAACGCAAACACGGTCGGGAAAGCTCTCTTGTTTTGTGTGACCACAAACGATTGTTTCTTTGTTGTTTTTAAGTGAATCCGTGTTTTTAGCGGTAAACACTGAAATGGCTGAAATGAGAATTGCAATGGAGGGCGGTATGGCGCATGAGAGCGGAAATGTTAGGCAATTAAGTTTCGTTTTTAATGTTATTGTGCTTTTGTACCCCCAAAGAGAGTGTAAAAAGTATAAGAGATTTTTATTTTTGTTTGTTTTAATTGTAAACAGTGTTTTATTAATTTCTGTTTGTTTTCGGTATACAGTCACTTAGTGATCAATTGGATTTTGGTTAACTTTTTTTGTATTTCTATCTGACAATGAAAATTTTTGACGACGAAAGACAAAAAGGATATTTAAGCTTCAATTAGGTTTTGACAAAAAAACAAACATAGCAGGTTGTTCGACTGGCCAAGGGCCTGTACAAATGGCAACAATCGTAACGATGTCTGACCTAGGTTAGGTTAGGCTGACAGTTGGTTTGTTACCGTCACACTTAGATCAATGTAGATCCCTTGTGAATTGTGATACCCTGAAGTATTGTAACTTCTGAAAAAGTATTTTAACCTATGAATTCTATGGTTGTTCCAGCCATTTGGTGGACTTGATAAAGTTCAGTAGGCGATTGCCTGGGAGTTCTAGTTCATTAAAGAAATAGTTCCCTAAAATTTGTTATCTAGTTTGGCAGAGTGCTGGACAGTGGCATAGGAAGTGAGTCGTGTTTTCGTCCTCTTCTTCATTGCCCCAGCCTCTAAATATGTCGTCTATGGTTAAGATTTTCTGAGTAGAAACCTGCCCCTACTCCAGTAATAATTTTCGAACCATCAGTAAAGATGGTAAAGTTCGATTCATTAGTGTAAAAAACACTGTTTTTCCAATCTTCTCTATTGGGGAACCTGGTAATCAAGTTTTTATTGAAGTCTAAATAAGGGGCCATGTAATCTGTACAAACATTGTTGCCAATGTATTTTGTAAGAATCGTGGTATGGCCGTGTTGGCTAGTTCTCCAGATGTTGGTTTGACTAAGTTGAAGAGCGCTGTTTGCTGCCGATTATTGAACAAATAAGTCTATAAGGGTGAAATTTAGGATCGCTTCGAGACCCACACAGTTGGGGTAGCCTTCATCAACCCCGCCGTAGTGCTAATGCATGTTATTCCTTGTACTTTGGTAAGGGTATTTAAGTTCGTGAATTTCTCCAGAGCTTGCCACCAATACAAACTGCCATAAGTTGAAAGGGGGATTTGGAGGATTTGGCCTCCAATTTCTTCGCAGAATCTTATCACACGAGTAGAGTGCAGGAATCACGGCTTTCTTGTATCTTTCTTGTATGTTTGACCCCAGTTGAGTTTTTTATCGGAGATAACTCCAAATGTCTGACCTAGGTACGTTTATGATCGTAAGTAGACCATATCGGCCTTAAAATATAGCAGCTTGTGAGGTTTTTCCTTCTTACGCTGGATTTCTTAAGAAATTGAATTTGAATTTTGAATGTCTGTTTTCATGACTCCGATGAGGGAATCCTCACGTCCTTCTCCTTAGCTAGATATGTAAAAGTTCAGCGATTTCACTACCAGGAATATCACTGTGGTGACTCACACCCGGTACCCAGACAAGATTAATTTTTATATTGTCGGTAGAACTTCCGAGTTCCTGCTTATATTTTTTAATAATTCTAGATTTGGTCAGGCACCGCTGTCTATAGCCTTCATAGCCGTTTGGCTGGGAATAAAAATTGCTTATTGATTTTGTCGAAATCTTTTGTGGAACTTTCAAAGTTTAAGGTCGGTACCTATAGTGTAGAATGTAGACGGATGGTACTAATTTTATTTCTTTAGGTAATAGATTTAGAATTTCACTTTGACCGAAGGACATTGTAAAAAACATACCTGAATCCCTTAGCTCCAATGTGCTAAAAGGATTCAAAATGACTGTAAAAGAATCAGTGGGTCAAGATTTCTTTATTCCTCCCGTAGTTAGTATGCTGGCAGTTCTATGGACTCTTTTTGGCTTTTCGATATTATAGGTAAATTTATATCTTAGGGTGGCCACGAAACAATAGATCCAAATGTCAGAATGGGGCAAATTGTCGCCGTGTATAGATCCAAAGAATCATGTTAGGTCCTTGTCCTCATTTTTCTTACAAAGGGCTTATTACAGGAGTAGAAGGCGATACATTTTTTCCTTACTCCTTCTTCAATATGACTTCTCCAATTAAGCTTTGGTTCAAGGATTTAGCTTTGCTGATTTAAGCAAGTGATTGCCCATTTAATCTAGGAAGAGGAAAGAAGAGTATTTTGGATATGGTGGAATAATATCAGCTCATTTTTGTTCTGGCTAACTCCAAGTCCACATCTAGAGGTCCATTTAATCACTTTTTTAAGACCTGTTTCCATGTTCTCACTGAGTACCGTTGGACAAATTTCCAAGGACATCAATACCAGATCATCAGTATACCCTACTACATTAACTCCACTTTTATCGAGATTGCCTGGGATTTCATTCTAATCTACCTAGCAATAAAAAAGAAGATAAAATCCCACCTTGGGGTGTTCCTCTTTTGGCAAACCTATATTGAGTTGGCTGCTGACCATCGATCCCTTAATAACTCTGGTTCGGAACATGAACATGAACACACTCCAGTTAATAGTATGCTCCTCCATATCTAATTTGGATTCTTTGATAGCTCCAGTGAGTACATCAGTAAAGGCTCCTTCTACGTCAAGAGGGTTTGGGTGTCAGTAGATTTGCCTTTAAGGATGCATGTTCAGACTAAGATAGAGAGTTAGAGTAGCTCTGATGTTATAGTCTAAAAATCTTTCCCTTATTTGCAGCACAAATTGAGAAAGGCTAATGGGTCTGAAATCCTTTGGGGATTTCATGTCTTCTTCTACCGATCTTGGAAATGAAGACAACCTAAACTCTCCTGCAGGATTCAGGTGCTTAAGTCAGAGCTAGACAGTTGAAGAAAAATACCCCAAGCCATGAAATTGTTACATCTCTTGTAACTTTTTTTTGCCTTACTGCTTTTTTGTTCTTTGGTGCTCTTGCTGCTGCAAAAGTCTTTTCTTTACTGGGCGATGAACTGATGAGGAACAATTTCGTATAATTCTTCACTTGCGCAGGAAAGACACTATCAGCTGGATAAACCTTTCCACCTCGTATTCACTTCTAAATACCCATTATCACTAAAGCAGCCCGAATTATATTAATCATCAACATTTTTGAATACCAATTACGTTTCAGTTCTACTTGCTGTATTTACTTACCTACACATCTTATTTTGAAATGTACTCTCTTAACTTGTTTTCATTTTTCACTTTTGTTTGGCCTTGAGACTTCTGACTGTTATTTAAATTACGTCATTAATATTTATAATGATCACATCGGAAGAATGAATGAGTATTGGCAAATCATCAAAAAGCCAGTCATATAAAATGCAAGTTTACTTTTGATTCGATTCACGATTTATTGACATATTTTTTGCTTTTTGAGATAAAATGAACGATGTTCCATCACTTTCAATAGAAAAATGAAAAGAACTTAAGTATTGCCGGTAGTTAACCGCAATTCAGCTTGTATAGTTTATATTATTATCCGCGAATCAAACTCACGGGAAGTTTATTTGAAACAACCAAACAATAACGTCAACAAGTAATTGCGTCATATGCAGATGACAAGAATGTTCAAATGTTCGTATTTGAGATGACGAAAACAACAAACGTTGACTCGTACCAAACATTAATTTCAGCAAGGAAAACGCAACATTTTTTCGGTTTTACGTGTAGGAGTGATTACCGACCACACTAATTCGAATTACAAACATACAAGATGTTGGATCAAGTTTTGCTGTTTTTGAAACTATTTTCAAAAGCTTTATCGAAAAATTTATGTTCACATTTTAGTGAACCTTTTATCAAGTTATTTATACATTTTAGAAGCAGTTATGTATCAAACATGACTTCATTCAAACTGTTGATAAAAAATGTATGCCGGCTCCTCCGAACTCAAGTGTCGAAATTATACCACGTCGTTCTTCATGATTTTGTTTGTGGCTATTGTCCATAAATTTTGAATCATGAATCATAAATTTGCATGCGTGTTCTTCCGAAGTAGCAATAATGTAAACAATTTGAAAGAAAGGAATATGAGTGAAATGTTTGCAAAAAATTTAACTTTGGTTATATTTATGGAACATTTGTGTATGAACGTAAGACAGCAATCATAACAATGCATGTTTCGTACTTTTATTTCCATTTGGAGTGGTTTTAATCCAACGCTGTTGCTGTTAACATATTTGTTGAAATAATTATATTGCTGCAGAGTTGCTGATTTTAGAACTTTTTGTTTTTAGTGCACCAAGCACTTATTTCTTTGAAGTATGCGTTGCTCCAAAGCTGCACCCACAATCGGGCCTGTTCAATATTATCACCCAATTTAATTTTAGAGCAATAATTGAATTCAGCGCACCCCGAAGTAATTGAAATATTACTTAAACTTAAATCGATTATACCTACTATCTCAAATTTTGCAATCTTAAAACAAACTCGAATTCGCGATTTTTATCAAACTTAACATTACGACAATTCGCAGGTGGTTTGATGAATTCCTTCTTAGTCTACGAAAGGAAAACAAGTGATGATTTATTTCCAAAACTTTTAACTTGATACAATTTACCGAGCGATCCTCTTTCTTAAGACGATTTCTCTAGATCTGCAAAGTAGGCCTATAAGTAGCGGTAGTGACGTCCTCATTTGACTGAAATTTCTGCCTGGCGAATGACTTATTGAAGTTTGAAAACAAAAAGAAGTCGTATGGGTCCAAATCTAGAAAAAAAGAATCGCTGACCGTGGCGATGGTGGACGTGTGAGCCAGTGGTCACACCAAAAGGAGCACATTTTTTCTTCACTTCAGCGTCGTATCGGAACAATAATTCAGCATAGAACACTTCTCCAAGTTATCGACGAGAACAACACCTTGTGAATCCCCTGAAAATGGTGGCCATCAATTTTCCGGCCGATACGGCAGTCCTGTTCTCTTTAGAGCACGTTCGCTGACTGTTCTTTCAACTGTTTCGTCAACCCTTACAAAACGACGCCGAAACTCCCTCGGATTACGCTCAAATAGAGCCAAAAAGTGCCTTGAAATGGTTTCACAGTTACGCTTGTTATCCAGAGTGAGCAAACGTGGCACCCATCGCACCGACGACATCTTTCCATGCTCAAAATTTCATGCGAGGTAGAATGCCTTTTGTCTAATCTATCTGACAATAAGGCTGAGTACTAATCGAGCCACCCTCACTCGGAAGCACGATTTGGTATTGAATTCCTGAACATTAAAATTACCCAGAAAGATAGAGGGTGGTAAGAAATTCCATACTCGTGCTGTGCGGTAAAAAACGAATCTCTGTACTTAAGCGCACGTCCGAAATTAGGTAAGGTTAGAGTGGCTGTCTAGATGCGTTATTGACTCACTTAGACCTCAAGGGTCCATTGTGATACCACTTAAGAAGTTACTCATGGGAGAGTTTGTAATGAACTTAAACAAACTATTTGTGTTTTTAATGAAATATGATAGATATCTTTTGTCGATCGTTGACAATTCACTGGTCTTATCGAAGAAGGGATTATCGAGATAGTTATTCCTTGTATTGAAGAGTACCGGACATGTACATAGAAGGTGTTGGACTATTTCCTCTTCCTCCTCGTCCATGCAGCTTCTACAGAATCATATTGTTATTGTTTAAACTGTTCTGTCATCTCATTCAGAGATGATCAACAGTCGTGGACTATTAGAGAGTTTGTGTAGACAGACACGAGAGATTTGAGAGCGGCTTGGCAGTCCGAGAAGATACGTATAGTTATTAACTCGATTCAATTGATCCAGCAGTCCTCCGACTTCTTTAACTTGTTTGAAAAATACGATTTTTCTAGGTCTGCAAAGTAGGTAGACCTACGTGGCGGTAATGACCTCCCCATTCGACTGAAATTTCTACCCGGTGAGTGACTTTTTCAAGTTTGAAAATAAACAAAAGCCGAATGGGTCCAAATCTAGAGAATGAATACGGTGACTTAGGGCAACAGTTCGTAGCAAAATTCCACCAATTTTTCCTTGGCGGAGGTGTGAGCCAATGGTCACATCAAAATG
Organism: Sphaerophoria taeniata; assembly: GCA_943590905.1. Lineage (NCBI taxonomy): Eukaryota > Metazoa > Arthropoda > Insecta > Diptera > Syrphidae > Sphaerophoria > Sphaerophoria taeniata. The sequence goes on along the minus strand of OX016540.1, from coordinate 217,799,531 downwards.
GATCCATTTTTTCACTTCATCGTCGAATCGAAACAATAATTCAGCAGAGTACATCCCTCTTGCTGTTCTTCAAGTAGCTGACGAGAAGCACACCCTGTGATTCCCGTGAATCCCCAGAAAACAGTCTTCGCCTTCTTCAGAGAACGTTCGCCGGCTAAAGTCACTGTTTCGACTATTCTTTCATCTCTGGTGTGTATCAATGGAACCATGATTCGTCGACTGTCACCAAACGATGCAGAAACTCCTTCGGATTACGCTTAAACAGAGTCGAACAGTATCACGGTAACTCTTTACCGTCTGCCAGTACGAAATAGTACATTTTTATCATGGTAACCTCTGTGGTAGCCCTTTAAGGACGTTGAACAAAAATATTCGATGACCGCCATCAAAGGAGTAGAGTTACCGTTCAAACGCTTTTTTTTAGGCTAAGCAATAATCGGAACACCCTCATAAGCACTAACTCAAGTTGTCGGTAAACATTACCTTACATAAGTGGTTAGGTGCGTTGACTGCTAAGCAGAAAGTCGTGGGTTCGAGTCCTACTCGTGGTCATAGTTTTTATTTCATCTTTCACGTGCACTGCCTCTTGCGAAGAACTGACAAAACTTCCAAGAGTATCAATCTGCCATGAACAAGTGCTTCTCAACTTTGCCGTTCGGAATCGGCGTTAAATTGTAGGTCCCCTCAATTCGTCACACGCACCCAGAGAATTGTTGATGAGGGTAAGTCACTTAGGCCTTGGCTCTCTGTACTTAACAGTACGACAGGCGCAAATATTTTGGTTTAAAAATTCAATTCGCTTTTTCACTTGAAGTACCGTTAACAAAAGTGAGGCATCAGACATTAAGTCAGGGTGTTCGAGCGACTTAAATGACGATAGTCAACAACATGGTAGAAAGATAGCAATCATATCGACATCTCTGTCTTGAACACTAATTACGAAAATCTGAAGGAGATCACTCGGTAATAAAAATTAGAAAAAGTGCCGGAGACAGGTACAACACGGCGCGGCGCGGCGCCGCGGCGAGCGTGGCGGCGCCCTTGGGCACACAAGTATAAATTTTGTGGGATTCAGACTTCACTACCGCTATAATTCTACTTTGAAGGTTCTGAAAGAAAATCCAACTAACAAGGAATTCCTGAAAACCGAAGGCATTGATCACATTTTCAATATGAAACATGAGAGCCATATGTGTCAAACTCTTTTAAATGCTATTGAGAGCAAATTTCTCTTAAATGATTCAAAGATTTGTACCACAACTAAACCATAAAATTACCTATTGCTGCAGTTGCAGTGAAAGTAGTAAGGTTGGATATTTGGGATTCTGTAGTCCTGCGGGCATTTGCTTCAAGTTTTCCTAATGTAGATATTTTTGTCAGCCCTTCTGCATTTATGAAGATTACTCGATAGAATAATTCAATTTTCTACCAGTGTTAAAAAGATATTAAAGTTGAAAAACAGCGATTGCATCTTTTCTTGCTTCCTTGATTGTACCTACACAGCTGACCACATCCGTCCGTCCCTCTCAACGAAGAACAATTTCCCCTCAAACTGCATCATTGTTCGCTACCTTGTTAACCTTCAAAATTGTTTCCGTCGTATATGGTCGCAATTCTCAAATGCTACCCACCGATGCTGAATGATGATGCTTCTTCACCAGATGATGATGATTACAACCCAAGAGCCACCACAACAATCCCATCAATCGATGATACATAACTTGGACTGCTAAGTTGATCTTGGTCGAGATGCGAAATTCGACCAAGATCTAAAATAAATTACAACTCAAATTGTTTTGACCACTTGCCCATTTGGTTTACCTGTCGGCGACGTTTTGTTTCACGTAAAAGCCATGCAACGCCAAGAGCTCACTCTCGATGTTGAAGCGATTTATTTTTGTTTGCGTTTGTAACAAATTTTGTTTTTGTTCGTTTTTATTTAATGAATTCTTGAATTGTGATTTTTTCTTCCTTTTTTTATCACGATGACTAAGTCGAGACATTTAGTTGCGATCAGTCGCCGGCTGTGTTTTGCTTTGGCTGTGGGTCACTTCAACAATTTTTTTTTAACACCGAATCGGGTAGCAATTTTTATATATTTTTAAAAGACGACGTCGTCGTTAACCAATTGCATATAAATCATTAAAAAGTTGAGCCATTCGCTTAAAGGCATTCGAGGCAAGACAATCGAGGAATTAAAACGTTTAGAAAATCAATTTTTTCAACTGAAAAGAAATAAAAGACAAATAACTTATTTATTTAAATAGGAAGAGCAAAAAATTGTTTATTTGTTGTTAACATAATTTTTTCCGTATTTTTGAAATTTGCTGTGGGAAGCTAAATTTTAAATTAATTAATTGTGCCACTCGGTTGAGTTGTGTCTAGTGAATTATTGTCGCAGTGAAATATCGCAAAAATTATTGCGAATTAACTACACTGTCGTTCGGGTTCGGTTTTGAAAATTCAATATTTTTCTTTTCGTATTCGCTTGGCACTGAAAAGTAGTGTTCGATTTATTTGAACTAATTTCGTGAGGATACGTAGTGAGCAGAAAAAAATCGCTGGCAAAATGTCGAAAGTGAGTTTTTTTTGTTCATTTTCACTTTTTTTTTGATGATCTTTTGTTTGTGTGATTTTTTTCTGGTGTGACAAAATGTGTGAATGGAAAATAAATTCTTTTAATTGTTATTGAAAGGATGATGATGATTATGTGTCTTATGAAATGAAGCATTAAGAGGTCGTTAGCTTCTTCGTTCTTTTAGTCTGCTATGTTAAGATGATGTGAAGTGAAAGATTTATGAAGTTCCTTAGGAGCCAAGTTTTGTTGGTGAGCGATTGTTTTAAGGTGTGTCATAAAAGATTCTTATGAATTCTCGAGGAAACAAGAAAGAAGATAAGTTGACTTTCAAATTTTTAAAACGCAATGTCTTAGGGTGATGCAAGACGAAGTCTTACCAAAGAAACATTGGGAGTGGTTTGATATTTTGTTTTTCGATAAGAAATGGAATATAATAAAAACAAAATAAATGAAAGACTATCCCTCTTTAATCACATCAGAGTACATTTTTTTCATTTTCACGGAAAAAATAAAATTATCGAATGTTTCGTATGAACATGTTACATTGAGTAAGGAACTAAATATTTGTGATGATTTCAAACTTGCAACATAAAATATTTTAAACTGATAAATCTACTTAAAAAATTGTTGACTCTGCGAAATTAGGCCGCAGGAAATAAGGCCCCATTGAATAAATGAAATGATGAAACTATGCCCCAATGAAAAAAGGCCCCAACGAAATGAAATAAGGCCCCAACTTGTTTTACTTTTTTTGGAAAAAATGAAATAAGACCCCAATTTGTCTTTTTCGTAATGAACTTAGTTAGACAATGAAATATCACCTCAAAGTGTTACACAAATGCACACTTAGTTGCAGGGAAACAGTACCTACCTACTACTGACCCACTATGGTGTTTCATATAAGTCCCGAAAGCAAATTCAGGGCTTCTGACCTTCGCGGTTAATTTTAAACATTTTTTTCATTTTCTTGTCAAACAATTAATTGACTTGAAAGTTTTTTACTGAATACGTAAGAACCATTTAATCAGTCTCATATATTCAGTCTCACATATCTTAAAAATTAAATAATTAAAGGTTTGTAGCTTAAAACAATTCCTTGCGAGCGAAGCAAGGGAAACAAATTTTGCCAAAAAGAGAATCAATTTGGGCTGTGAAAATAAAAAATTCGCGCGAATATTTTTACTTTCACACCCCAAACTGATTCTCTTTTGGTCAACATTTTTTTCGTTCGCGTGAACTTTTTTATTTTCAAACCCCAAATTGATTCTCTTTGGGCAACATTTTTTCCGCAACTGCACCTAATTACCAAAATAAAGGTAAAAGCTTTGTCCTTTTCATTTTATTTAAGGTGATGTCACTACAAACTATTAAACAAATATGTACTTGAATTCTGTACTGCACAGTTTGCCCACAATAAGGACACTTATATAATTCTAATGCCTGCTATGGACTCGGCTTAAAATAGTTTTAAAACTAAAATGAAATTAAGCCCCAAAAACCTTATTTCATAATGAAATTAGACCCCAATGAAAATGAAAAAAGGCCCAAAAAAAAAAAATGAAACAAAACCCCAAAATTTGAGAAATTTCGTTGTTGTTGTTTTGTGTGCTTTTTTTGGGGCCTCATTTCATTATTTTTTTGGGGCCTTTTTTCCTGGGGCCTAATTTCGCGCCCCCAAAATTGTTTGCTATCAAAATGTTATGTGTGGACAATTTTCCTGTGTAAAGATGTTAAACTGTTTTTTTAAATTTGAAAAAAGGGCCAAACTATTGTTTTTTATTTCTTACTTAAAATCAAAGTTTTCTGAACATACAATTTTCTTTGGCTTGAAGAAAAATCATTTGCTGAAATTCATATTTAAATCGAAAAGATTAAATTACAATAATTTTACATTATGCTGGTCTTAAGAAGCCAATTGCATACTTCCGCTACAAATTACTTGGACATACAGATTATATGGCAAGTTTTGGACTAGTAAAAAATTGAACTCGAGATTTTGATGATAGAGAGTCGAAGTTGGTTGGTTGGTAAAGTTTTTATTTCATCTTTCACGGGTACTAAATTGAACTGCTAAGAACTGACAAAACTTCCAAGAGTATCAATTTGTCATGAAAAGATGCTTCTCAGATTTGCCGTTCTGAATCGGGTTAGACTATTATTAATTTGAACAATCTCATTGAGTTTGGCAGGAAAAACTAAATCTTTTTTCTCTTCTTCCGACTTCCTCATCATTTGACCGTGTTCTAGAAGTATTATCTTGCCTCACGGAAAACGTGATACGTAGTAAGAATTTCAAAAGTTTAAAGCTATATGACGGGCCATAGCCATAGATACCTTCCCGAGAAACAGATCATTTGTTTTGTTCATTAAAACTGTGAGCAATAATATTATCAAGTCATTTTAGGTTTCATCTGCGGAATAATTCCGTATTTTTGTGTACACCTTTATTACGGTGCTGTTATGAAGATGTGGAAAATCGACATTGATATCGTGCCGGCTAAAAAAGTAATGGTGGTCAACAGGTCGCGAAATTCAGTTTTTCGTGAAAATTTTGCGACCTATTGCCCGGAGGTCAATAGTGGTCAAGGAAAAATTGTTTGCCTGAAGCATTTTTCTATAATATTAATCGTTTTTGGAGTAGAGGGACTAGAACGTGCTCACATTTGCTCTATTAATTTTTCTTCTTCTATATGAAACTCGGGTGTTTTGTGATGGAAAATGGCGGGTTGATTTTGAAATGGAATAAAACAAAATATCAATTAGGTTTTATCTCTATTTGAGGACCCTATTAATGACATTATGTGTGAAATAAAACATCGTTCAAATGGCCACCGAGCCGCATACGAAAGGTCCAGTTTTCGATGACTTTGGCGCATAAATCAGCCTGAATTTGACCGATGGCATCGATTATGTTGTTGTCGAAAGCCGTAGTGGTTTGCGGCTTATTCGAGTAGACCTGCGAATTAAGAAAGTCGCATGGAAAAAGTCTAAAGGAGCCAAATCACACGGATGATGTACTGAACACAATCTTTTTTAATTGTACAAAATGTTGTGGCGGCAAAGGTGGATGCAAAGGAAATTGGATTGAGATGTTCAAAAATTTGTGGACATTGCCGTAGCCAATCATACTTAACCACAGAGTCAACCAATGACGAAGATTTCGATGTGTCAGACACTGTTAATGAAATCGAAATTGGAGATTTTCATATGAAAGAAGAAAAAACCATAGAGCAAATTTGAGCGCGTTCTAGTCACTCTACTCCGAAAACGATTAATTTTAGAAAAAAATGCTTAAAGACGAACAATTTGTCCTTGAACACTATTGACCTCCGGGCAATAGGTCGCGAAATGTTCACGAAAAACTGAATTTCGCGACCTTTTGACCACCATAACTTTTTTAAGCCGGCACAATATCAATGTCGATATTTCACATCTTCATAACAGCACCGTAATAAAGGTGTAGGTACACAAAAATTCAGCCCACTAGGAATTTTTCTACAGATTGTGGTCTAAAATGACTGGACTAATACAACAACTCAATCATTATTTAATTTATGTACATTGATGCTAAACTACTGTGTCGTGTATAAATTGAATTATTTTTGATATAAATGTCTGACAGTTAATCAAATATGGGCAAGTCAAAAAAACCATTCCACTATGCTTCGCGTGTCTTCTCAAATTAATTCTGTAGAAGCTGTGTGAAGGTGATCTTCAATGGAACTCTCTGGCAGCCTCAACTGAAAGAGCATCTCAGCAACTTTTTTTGTTAGTAAAACCAGTGATATGGTCTGACATCACGTATTTTTTTTTGAGTTTTGGAATTTGCGTTGATTGCAGTACAATCCATGTTCTAAATGTTTATACAAATCCCCAAATATATTTTTTAAATAATTATTTATGTTTTCATATTGAAAAGAAACATCAACATCAACAAAAATAAAATTCACAAATCCTTTGATCTCCGTCTTAATAACATCAGTATCATTCACCTTAAGCGTTAGGTATTTTTTTTAGCTCATAAACATACATTTAATAGTAAAATTAATTGCAAACAAATTCCAAAAAATATAAATTTTTAATAAATTATAATTGCAAAATGAAAAAGTCTGTTGTTTAATGAAAAATCACAATGTGTTCCACCTTATTGAAGCTCATCACGACACACGTTGGTTGGGTCAAATATAAAATGTCTGAGACAATTAGAAAATAATTTGGCAGACTGCCCTCTTATAGCAAAAGAGGAAAACAAATTCAAAATAAATAAAAATCTATGACACTTCTATAAGAGGGTTTATTTTGCCTTCTAAACTATTTGTTGTATGTTGATTATTTTAATTGAATAAGACCTTATTGAGTTTATTTGGAATGTATTTTGGCATTCAACTGCAGATACTTGGTAATGTTGTTTGTTATTGGCTTAAATATTTTTTTTTTTTTTAAGTTGTTGACAGTAACTGACTTGAGTTCCAAGAATAAGAATAAAGTTTATTTCAAGCTATTCTTAGGTACTTAAATCTGTTTTTGTTTTCGTCGACTCTAAAGTTTAATTTTAGAAATGATTGGGGTAGATACTTAAACCAATTCAAAATATTGCAATACTTGATTCTTCATCCTTTATAAGCAAATAAGACAAAAAAATGAAAAAAGATTCCAAGACTTAGCGTTGAGTTATGTACCTATTCAGTTCCTGTAGTTACGTCGTCATCCACAGCAGTGTTTCTGTATATTTATTCTGAGTCATTTCTAATACTCAGTTATTGGAATGGGATTCAACATTACTTCCGGAAATCAATTCTTAATCGTATCAATAAAACGTGCATTTGAATAATCATTCATCGCCCACTAGAACTTATAAGCGCCACAGAGAAAAAAGTTAGTGATTGCCAGTGTTGTTTTACTTGTTGATATCACTTCGTGACTAATTTTCTGTAGATATTTTGAGATTTGGATTACAATGAAGCTGAAGCTGTATTTTAATTGGAAACGCGAACGCCCGCCTACTTGGATATAAGCATAATTTGTGTTCGAAAATTTTCATGGTTTGAAAGCATTTACGAAAAGTACGATTGATGAACTTATGCTAACACACTTTATGTGTTCAGTTGGTCTTGCACTCTTTTTACTTCTCTACGATGTCTTTAAAAATTGTTCTTTTTGAAATACTATTGCTAACCAATTTTAAAACACTTGGTCTTACATCAAAATTAAAGTTTCAACCAATGCACTGTGGCGTATGAGTACTATTTATTCTTTGTTTTTGATCCTAATAAAGCGTGAAACATATTTTTTTAATTTGACACGAAATTTACTTTTACGGAAGATAATCTTCTGGCATTATTATTTAAATATGATTTCTGGCATATGACCGCCACGGCTGGCTCGGACATACTCTAATCTGATCCAGTTTTACATTTTCTGGCCGTATATCGCCAAAAAACGCGGCGAATAATGTGGCCAATCTTTGTCGCCCATTCTCTTGATGTAGTCGATACAATGTTACCTTCTTTTCTTGGCTTTCTGGACTACATCCACATCTTGACACAGTTCGCGGTTGAACCTTCTTCTCCATTCGCCATCGTCGCATACTTGAACGTTGAAGAATTTTTCTTACGAAAGTGCCCAGCATCTCCAGCACTCAGCGCTGCCGTAGAGTAGGACTCGTAAAATCAAAGTCTTGTATAGTAGGCACTTTTTTTTTTGAGTGAAGAGGTTTGAACCCAGTTGTTTGGCCAAACTGAAGCAGCAGCGGTTCGCTAGGATAATTCTTCGTCGGATCTTCACTTAGGTTTCGTTTTTAGGATTGATATTTGTTCCAAGGTTGGTCAACTCCTCAACTACCTCGAAATTGCTGCCACCAAACAGTGACGTTTTTCTCTTGGCGGTGGACAGATGTTCTTTTGTTCGTTGGTAGCATGTACTTTGTTTTGTCCTCATTCATTTAAAGACCAACGAACTTCGACTGTTCTTCAATCGCTGTGAAGGCCTCAAGCTCAGCTCTTTGTGAGTGATGATAAAATGTATTTCGTTTTTCATGCTCACACCTGCCTTGCGCACTATCTGCTCCAGGACTTTGTTGAAGAAGTCGCATGACAGCGCATCTCCTTGTCCAAAACCTGCTCATATTTGAAACAACCCTGATGAGCTGTTCCCCCTTTGCACACTGCACTGCGAAGGTATTGTTGAGCATCATACGGCACAGCTGGATCAGTTTATTCGGAATCCCGAACCCGAATTCAGACATAGCCACCATAAGCTCTTTGCAGCGGTTGCTTTCATATGCAGCTTTGACGTCTATGAAAAGATGGTGGCTTTTGACTTGCAATTCGTTGGTCTTTTCCACAATTTGGCTCAGTGTGAATACTTGGTATATCGTTATTCTGCCTGGCCTAAAGTCAATGTGACGTGCCGATTATTGTGTTGCAGAAAAGTTAAGGACGCTCACACAATTCGTTGGACAGGATGTAGTATACGCAACATTAAGCAGGGATATGCCTATGCATGACATAGGATTGCTTTTTTGAAGAGAGACCAGTCAACAGGCATGCATTCCTCCCCCTACACTTTGTTAATGACCTGGTGCATGCGGTTTATCAAAAAACCTCTTCCATGTTCAAAGAGCTCCCCAGGTATGCCATCCGACCTGGCGGACTTGTTATTTTTGAGCTTCTGGATGGCTCTTTCTACCGCTTCTGTGCTGGGGGCATGGACAGTCTTCATTGACTGGTCAGAAAATACTCAAGCGAAGATCGCCCGATCTTTAAGGCAAATTCACTGATCCGTCATTTGAAAATATGCGTTTAACTTAAATCAATCAATTGCGATACATACTGTATGACATGTTGCCCCATCTTGTTGAAACCACAACGTTTGCACATCATGGTTGTTCAATTAATGAACGAAAAAGTCAGTAAATCATGGATCCATAGTAGTAACCATTGACTGTAACATTCAATACGGACCAATTATTCCAGCAAACTATAAAATATGGCAAACAGTCAGTTTTTGTGCATGTAACGGTGTCTCAACATACATTTTTGTGGATTATTATCACTCCCAATACAGCAGTTTTGTTTATGCCACCAAAAGTGAGCTTCATCGCTTAAAAATGTTCGCTTTTGAAAAGTTGTTTTGTGCCATTTCACCGAATCTTCTCACTGCTAGGTGATCCTGTTGCATCAATTCTTGTACGAGTTCCATTTCGTAAGCACGCAAACCAAGATCTTTCGGCAAAATCTTCCAAAAAGCGGATAGACACATATTCCTGTGCTTGACGCACCGCTCCGGCGGCGAATAATGCTGATTACGGTCTTAGACTTTACAGCAGCAATGACTTCTTTGAACGCACTCTACGACGCAGTCATGTGTAGTGTAGGGATTATCATTAAGAGTGAACGTGGTGAAAAAACGTTCCATAGTTAATGGAATTTATTGATCTTAAGACGAAAAAATATTTAGAATGGGCTGAGTTGTAAACAAGCCTGTCTTTGACAAGCTCAGAGGGAGTTGATCAGAGAATAAACATCGGAGAACCAGGAGATACATAAATAAAGATATACTTCAATACTCAAATAGCCTGTACTTGTAGTTCAAATTGCTCATGAATCATCAATTGATTCAGTTTATCAATAGAAGGCTTTTCCCATAATCAGACTCTTAGCAGCTTCCGCCCAATATTGCATTTCTCAACAGCCATTTCCAATCAATGAAACAATATTCAAATGCTCCTATCCTAACCGTCAAGAACTGCATCCATGAAATACAGTATACTCTTAGGCTTCATCTGAAGCTCATTTGAAAGCTCTGCTTAAATAATAAGTGACTGCAAATAAAAGCCTCCACTGATCACCTTTAAACGAATCCAATGTAAAGAGAAAAGCTTTAAAAGCATGAATGAAAATTCATTCAAAATCCAAATTAAAAAAAAAATCCAATTAATAAAATTTCTTCTTTCCCTTTTTTCCCTTCTGAAAGATCAATGACAGTGACAAAGTCTGAAGTGTGTTGAAAACGATCGGCATTTTCACCACACACACATTTACATACAAACTCTGGAATACCTACTCAACGAAATACTCCAACAAAAGGGAAGCACAATAAAATAATAAAAAAAAAATACCACAAAGATAACAAAATAACAATAAAAGAGACATTCAAATTCTCAAGAAAAAAGAACAAACATAAAACAAAATTACAAAGTTCCAATCAATATGTACACTCGAAACTCCACTACAATGAAGCCAGGCCGGGCTGGTGCTAGTGCCGGTAGTGGAAGTTCTAGTGGTGGGGATAATACCGGCTACGTCATGGCTGGTGGAGCACCAAATTCCTTCCAACCAGTTGAAGGTGGACCGCGTGCGCGTACGGATCTAACGGCAAAAAATATCGATCGTCATTTAATTCAAAATAACAATAATCAAAATAGTAATACAAGCAAAAACACAAATTCAAATAATACCGGCTTTGGGTTCAGCCAACTAAATTTATACACAAAAAGTAACACTCAACTTTTGAATAATAACCCACAAAACCACGATCAGGGATTTTTTCAATATCCTCATCCTCAGTCGGTGCACGATCAGCAAATTTATCAACAGCAATTCCCGCAACAGAGCCAACAGTTAAGGCAGAAGTTATATCAACAGGTGTGTCTGCGAGTGCTTCTTTTTTTTTTGCTTTGCTTTTTGTGCGAGAGGGCGTATGAGTTCCGATTTTGATTAAAATTTAAAAAAAGTTCGAATTGCGTTTTCTTTTTTTAATCCCTTCACTGTAACTCGATCGATTGTGTGTTGTTGTTGAAATTCCATAATCAGGTTCTTCCTTCCGCCCACACGTAGCGCTTGTTAAAAATTTGACACTGACATTTGGTTTTGTCTCTTAAGCTTGCCACGGTGAAATTCAAAAGAAACGACCGAAAAGAAAACGAAGAAGAAAGTAAGCGGTGCGCGAGTGCGAGCGCGAGGGTGGCATACTGCAAGGAATCAACAAGTGTCATCGATCAAACAGTAGTGACCCGAAAAATTGAACCGTCTTATTTATCAAATCGATTGTTTTCACTGAGTTAGTGTATTTGGTTTTGGTTGAATGAATGCGTGTGTATGAGTGAATGAGTGAAAGACAATCTGTCAATTTACAAATTAAATCAAATTTCTTCATCTTTGCATTGCAAAAAAATAGAAATCGATTAATAGCGGCAGCAGTGTCGATTACTATCAACAACAAGACGAAAACTTCGACGAAGACATGGAAGCAGAACGTGATCTCGCCGAGGACGCCCAATGGAAGAAAATCCAACAGAATACCTTCACTCGCTGGGCGAATGAACATCTCAAGACCATCGATCGTTCGATTGCAAGTCTCGAGACAGATCTCTCCGATGGATTGCGTCTGATTGCACTGATCGAAGTGCTATCGCAGAAACGCATGCCGAAATACAATAAACGCCCAACATTCCGCAGTCAGAAATTGGAAAATGTTTCGGTGGCGTTGAAGTTTCTCGAAGATGAGGGCATCAAAATTGTTAATATCGGTAAGTCTATCAACATTTTTATTTTATTATCTTAAAGCTATTTGCAAAAACTTGTTAAATGTGAATAATTAGGCTTCGGGCTAAGGTTGGAGATGAATTTTTCGTTGGCCGTGTGAGATCATTCAAAGTATAGTCACTTAGACCTTGTGATTGCATGACTATGACGAAGACCCACCCTAAAACAAAAAGAATAATTATGAATGTCTGCCTGGTTGAATTACGTCATATTATTAATAAAGTGTCTGCGTCTCATTTTGATTTCACTTTTATTCGAGGAATGTTAAGGTGACAGAGTTATTTTGTTTTTCATTTCGGAAACTGACTGTCACGTCTGGTTGATTATTTGGGCGATGAGTAATGTGAGATTAGAGGGAATTTGGTTAGCTTTTTAACTATTGATGGGAATAGGATCTGAGTCAGCAGGGTCATCAAAAATTTACGTTTTATTTATCTATGAGACTATAAGCATATTTTTGCTGATTAAACAGTAAACTCCTGCTTTAAGCTTATCGTTAGCCTAAAAATGGAAAATTGAGAACAATATAAAGACGGATTATTGAACGAAATAAAATTAGCCTTATACACTTAGTTGCATTGTAAATTTGATCAAAATCGGATGACTTCTCTTTTACAGTTTTGTCGGTGTCCTTTACACTGATAAACCGAGTTCTTAGGAAATAGCCGTTACAAAGCGAGGAAAATTAAAGTAGAAATAAGCAGCTGTCATATGAAATCTTAGTTGCTGTTACTCTCATAGCTCATACGTTTTACACACTTTGAAACTTTAGGAACTGTATGGGAGTGCGGAAATCAAAAGTCAGCTATAGATGCTTTCTTTCAAGTATAGGTTACCAAGGACTGTGATAAAGAGTAGAGGACCGAAAGCGGTCCCCTGGTGTACAGTAACTGTGATTTCATTTTCTTCGATAGCTCCTGTTGCACATGTCTAATTATCCGCACATATTTTGTTGTGTGCCTTGTTGCCCCGTATTGTTGGAACCATGTATCGTATTGTTAGACCCATTCTAACTTATGGAAGTTTGATTTGGTGGCAAGCTCTGGAGAAATCCATGAACTTAAGAACCCTTACCAAAGTATAAAGAATGGCATGCATTAGCACTATGGAAGTGATGAAGACTACCCCAACTGCGGCTCTCGAAGCGATCCTAAATCTCACCCCTATTGACTTATTTGTACAAGAATTGGCAGCAAACAGCGCTCTTCGACTTAGTCAAACCAACATCTGGAGAACTAGTCAGATTACAGATTACATGATCCCTTATTTAGACTTCAATAAAAGCTTGATTACCAGCTTCCCCAATAGAGAAGATTGGGCAAACAGTGTACCTTAAACTAATGAATCGAACTTTACCATCTTTACCGATGGATGGTTCGAAAATGATTACTGGAGTAGGGGAAGGTTTCTACTCAGAAAATCTTAACCTTGCCAGTTCATTCAGACTCCCCAACCATAGCAGTGTCTTCCAAGCCGAGCTCTTGGCAGTGAAAAACGCTGCTAATCAAATATCCATGATGGCGATATCACACGCTGATATCACATTTTTCATTGATAGCCAAGCAGCAATAAAAGCGATCTCTGCCACTCAAATCAAGTCAGAGCATGTTTCTTGCTGTCGCGAAGAGCTAAGGGGTTTTGGTATGGAACATATTGTAAGACTCTGCTGGGTTCCCGGTCAAAGTGGTGTGCCGGGAAATGAAAAAGCGGATGAGCTTGCAAGAGAAGGCTCAGTACTTGATCCCTCTCTCATAGACCATAACACCAGAAACCCTCAATGCGAATTAAAACGAAACACTAGTAAAAATATCATTCAAAAAGCAAATGATAGATGGAACATTAGAAACCTGCGGTAACACCAGGAAACTCTGGCCTCATTACGAGAAGAAAAAATCCGATAGGATTTTACTTCTTAAAAAACCGTCCATAAGATCCCTCATAAACGTGATAACAGGACATAACCTACTTGGCTACCACAGAAGTAGTGAACAGTTTTACGTCGGCACCTAGCAATTAAGCCTTATCCGACGTGTGACCATTCACATTGGTATCTGTTTGTTAGAGTTGATACTCTCCCTTAATCACACTGTTTGAAACTCATCGATATCAAACTTTTGCGTATGTTATTCTTTATCGCTTTTAATATAATTAATTTCTTTTGTGTTTTCAAGTACCAGTTTATTTCTTCCATGAAGAAACCATAATGGTAAATGTTTTTCTATCTATATAATTGGAACTTAGAATAATCAGTGTCAATTACCGAAGACGAATCCCTCGACAACCACAGCCACTCTGAAACTCCCACAAGGGGGCCTACCGCGACTGTAGTTGACGTTCAAAGGTCATAAAGACTCAATGAACGGGGCCCCAACTACCCCAGAGTACCAATCTATTCAATAGACCTGGTAGTCTTTCTATTGATTATATGTACTCTTACGTTACACTTTTTCAATAGGAGTTTTCCCAACTTTCGTTCTTATCATGGATTAACAAGGATTCGCTGGCGTCCTTGTCATGCAGCCTCTTGCCAGTTGCCAGACTGGTGGAACAATTCTGGAAGACTGCATGACTTTAACGTAAAACCATTCGCCTAGATCGTCATCTAGTTTCCACCCTGCACCGCGCGGAGGTCGGCTTTTCCGCACTTGAGCTTGGAGAAATATTTACTCGATATTGCAAAGCAACACTTTCTAAATAACTCGACCCAATCTTCGCAGGGCACTTGGCTACCACAAAAAGAAGATGGGGCTTAGCATAGATGACATATTTAAAAGCTGCGGCACTGAAGAAGAGCACGAAAACACGACTCACTTCCTATGCCACCGTCCAGCAGTCTGCCGTACTAGATATAAATTTGTAGGCAACTATTTCTTTAATGAACTAAAAGAACTATCTGAACTCCCAAGCAATCACCTACTGAACTTTAACTTTGTCAAGTCCACCAAATGGCTGGAACAACCATATAACTCATAGGTTAACACACTTATTCAGAAGTTACAATACTTCAGGGCATCACAAGGGATCTACATTGATCTAAGTGTGACGGTAACAAAACCAACTGTCAGCCCATATAACTTAAACTTGCCATATCTTTCTCACATATCTGCTTCACACAATACGGTCATTTACTGGAGTCAAGAGTTTTTTGCCTACATTTTTAAAGCTGTGCCTTGTGCTATATTTGCTGTTTGGGGCTCCTAAGGCCTTTCCTTTGAACATGTCTTGTTCCATTCTTCTGTTCTTCTGTTTTCATACGATTCTTTTTTGTAACTCCAGCTGCACTTCCTTGTTTACTTATTCAGTTACATGTTCAAAATAATCTGCACATGTGTTTTTTTAACTCTTCGTTGCTGATCCTAATACTTAGGCAGTACGGCTTTCGCAGCAAAAGTTCCACTAGTGATCTGATAGTTTATCTCACTGAACAGTAGAACAAGCCTTTACATCGTTTTGGAGGCGGAAAGATTGTTGAACTTGATATTTCAAAGGCATTTGATAGAGTTTCCTCCCAGGCTCTCTTATCGAAAATGCCTTGCTTCGGTATCGACAAATATCTGCTTCGTTGGACTGGAAACTTTCTTTCGAACCGTTCTATACAAGTTGTATTGGACGGTAGGTTAGCTGTTCAATTTCGTTCCCATTCCTAGACTCAAATCCCTCTTCTTCGGATGTGAAACTGCAACGGCAAAAAATTTTAAGCTTAAACTCTGACTTAAACAGCATTGTACAATGGAGAATCAAAAAACCACGTAGAGTTTAATGTTTCGAAAACTTAATGGTCTCTTGTATCGTTGAAGTCCTACCAATGGACCTGCATCAATGAGACCAAAGATCTCGAGATTCTCGGAATGAGTATCACTGACCACGTCTTGTGGAACGATCACACATGCAATGTCGCCAAAAAAACCGCAAGATATTTGGTAAGACGGTGCAAGAAAATTTTCTCCCCGTCGCGTCAGTGTGTTTTGAAATAGCCAATTACATTCTTTCTTTTAAGCAATTCAGCCGTAATACTTGCGCTTCCAGGAATTCTCATCGTCAGCGAGCCCAACTTCGGGTGTACTCTCCAGTATAGAGAATCGTTTTTATCCGTACTACACGAATGTGGAACTCTGTTCCACAATTTGTGTTCCCCAGTCATTGCAATATTCCGAAATTCAAGACCAACGTAGCGCAAAAAATAAAACAAAAATCCGCATCTCGGATCCGCCGTTCGGGATTGACATAAAATTCACTCAATTCCCTACACGCAATCAAACAGTTTTTGAAGAATATAAGCCACTATAGGCCTTGAACCTTCAGAGCTATTGTGCTGCTTTTTTGGAAGCTTGAAGGTTTCTGTTAATCTCCGCCATCTTTCTTGCAGATGTTCTACTTCAAAGCGTGACATCTGATTTGTATTTGAAGACCGGCTGAAAGCCCTAGCGCCTACTGTGCAAAAGCCCGTCAGAATACTGTTATCTATCACCCGTGACAAAACTTGTTCCTTTTCCACAAGATATTGTCCTTGACCATTGTTAATTAACTTTGGGGTATAGATCTCCGTCTTCCTTTTGTCGCAGCTCTTTGATTGCATTCAGCTTCCGACACAGGTCTTTCGTACTTTGTTCCTTTGAATCTGGGCTCACTTCTTCTTTACATCTTTCCTGCAAATAGCTATTCCACCACAAGACGTGACCGTTGATCTGATTAAGTAGGCAGGCACATCGTCCAAGCTTAAGCTTCTTCCTTTGATTTTTTAGGCATGTCCTTTTTAAATCCCTTAGCAGTGGTTTTTTCTATTCTTATAAGTACGCTCTAGGAGATCCCACATACTTTGTGCTCTACACTTAAGTTTAACTTTTCTTTACAATAAAAAACAAAAAAAACAATATTACAAAAAAATTCTTACAAAGTGCATTGCTGAAACCGCTGGAAACAGAGATTACATTGTTTGGTTCTTCGGTAAAAAAAAACATTATCAGTAAAGTCTGTTTAAACGAAGCGTGTCTTTCGTATGTCTTAATTAAGTAGAACCATCCGAAGGCAAATAAATCAATTTTGAGCAAACAATGTTTCGATAAGAGTTTGGCTTCTTCTTCATGTTTAACATTGTGTCCTACAGACGTCACACCTCCCGGGTTTTAGTATGAATGGAATGAAATATTTATGTTATCAGTGAGGTATCAGTCATCGACCTCTTTTATTTCATTACACCAATGAGCCCCTAGAGTGAACAAAGTAAACAAACGAATGTAAGTAAGATATTGACTATTGACTTGTACAAACTGTAAGAAAACTGTATACAAGAACTCTATCATACATGGTACCCATTTCAGTAAGTTATTTGAAGGCCATGGTTTCTTAAGATTTCTGAGAAAACATAAGTGTTTGAAACAGTCAAAAAAAGTAATGAATCACACACGTCAAAATTGTCGGGCACATTCAGGCATCACAACTTCTAACCTTCTTCGTTCTTCAGACTTTTGGAATCCGTAGTTCCTTAACTGCACTGAGTCATGTGCTTATGTCAGTTTCCCTGACACTTATGCTTTTGTATGATAAGAAATCCTTAACTTGTCCTTCTCAATGTCGAATATTTAGACATTTGACCAGAAATAGATCTTTTAGAGCTTAAAAGGAAGAAGCAGAACGAACTTCTTCTATAGGAATGAAGTTCCCAAGTTTAACAGTATTCTTAAACAATCTCATACAGTTAGAGTATGTGAGCTATTTAACGACCACAAGATGCTTAAACAATTAAATGCCTTTTAACAGTTCCGTTTGCTACACGAATACAAGTCAAGTTGGTAAACACCTCCTTCTTGACTGTTTACTTTTTTTTCTTAATTTTATTGATGACCAGATTCAAGTCCAAGTCCACATCCAAGACGGCAACCTTTCATTATATATTTAAAGAAGTTCATTAAATTGTTAACCGGTTGTCATGTGCGGCTGATTGTAGAAAAAGATGTTTTACCTTCCTCTGCCTATACTTTCCCAACTCATCTCTAAGTCAACTTTAACTACCTTAAAAATATCTTGCTCCAGCATCGTCGTCGTCGTCGTCGTGTTCATCGGAAGCATCTCTCTAAGATATAAGTAACATTTATTTATCAACTTCTAGCTCGTGTTTCGAGAAACTCGATTCTTCTTCTCTGCACATGCGAGGCTCCAAGAACCAACAAAAGCACACTTAAACGAAACAACTAGCACCGGCTTTTTGATTGCTTTGATGGAAACGGGTTCGGCATTGTTAAGAAGAAGTGAGGTATACCTACGTTGACTTCTTGGATTCATAGAGATCATCAGCGCAGCAGTAGAGGTTGCTATAAGTTTGGTCGTATATTGACTAATATGCCGGTGCGTGCGTTGTCTTCGCAAACTTGTTGTGGTCGTGGCATTGTGGAATGTACGTCATTAAGTTTTGTTCCTCGTTTCTTCTTCTTCTTACACGTTGATGCTCTTTGCGTAGTCGTTGTGATTTTTAACCTTAAACTTGAATTTCTTTCACCGATTCTCTAATTACTGGTGTCAGTTTAAGCAATTAGGGTTGCCATTTCCCCTTCCAATTGACATCACTAACTTGTTTTCCTGCTAAAGCTGGATACCGTAATTGCTAGATCTTGTAGTAGTTGATTTGTTTTTCAAACTTCAACCTGTTAAATATGCTAGGTGGCAACCCTGACAACATTAAAATGACATTTGAAATACTGAAAATGCAAATTAATTTGATTGTTCGTCTTGTTTGATAAATCTTTCGCTCAGGATAAAAAATGTGATTGGCCAAAGTTTGAAGGCTGAGTACTAGCCAACTCATAGACGTTTAGTATTTGAAATTTCCTTTTGACCTTCAGAGGTTTCCATTACCGAGTTCATTCAACTTTTTTTTTCTTTTTGTTACGTGAATTTATTTTAAATTCAAAATCAATTTCCATAATTAAAATTAAAAGCTATTGGAATTAGATCAATAATTTAAATTTTTTTTGTTGATGTCTTTGAAAGGAATTCAAAATGTTGTCATCTAACATCTGTGTAGACGGTGTAGAGGTGAGTCGAACTGGTTTTTATATTCAATTCTGAGCTCAGAAGTTTTATCACGCAAAGCCAAGAGTTTTATGACATAAAATATGACTAGTGCGGTATTTTTCATTAGAACAATTTTTCATCAGATGTCAAGCCATTTAAAGAGAAATTTAACTGGTTTGACGTTTAGTTTACATCTGGTTGGCTTGTAAGCTTATGAAAAGGTAGTATGCTTAATCTACAGTATTATTGCCTTGAAATCAAAGAGTTTCATTCAACGGTTTACTTAATTCTATTCGGTACAATGACGCGTGCATCTAGTAACAATCAGTCATCTCATAAGTCATAAGTATTTAGTATACACGTTACCTATCGATCAAACTCGGTCGATCGAACGTAAGTATATCTGTCTTACGGCTAATGTATGTACAAGCTTCTCCCCAAAGAAAATCTACCTTACTATTACTTCCTTAAAGCCCCTTTTAGACGATCAGTTATCAGTTCAGTTTTAAGTTCAGTTTTCAGTTCAGTTTTCACTTCAGTTAAAGAATGTTTTGTATTAAGACGTCAGTTCGACGTTCAGTTTTATTTTTTATAAGGAAAACTGAAAACTGAAGGGAGTTTCATCAGTTGCAGTTTCAGTTTCATTTTCAGTTAAACGAGCATTTAAACATCAGATACATCATGTTAACTGAAAACCTAACTGAATGCTCAACTGAAACTGAGACTGAAATGATCGTCTAAATGGGGCTTAAGACTCTCCAAAGATAGAGGTATTTTGAAAATGAGTTCTAAGTAGTTACAAACGCCATGAAAAAAGGACTGATAGGATTACATGCTCTGTAAAAGCTTTCACTAGTGTGAGTTTGATGAAAAATGGAGGAGGTCGCGTTTTTGGCATATCGTATTACATTAGACTCCAATGACTCATCTGGTACGTACTTGATGTGTACCAGCTTCAAATCCATCAGTTTACGGAAATTTCTTGGCCGGATTGGTTTTGTCCAACGCTTGATGTGAACGAGCCATTGTAGGCGTCACATACTGGTTTCCTGGTCTACGAGCACGTCCTAAAAGTGAATATACATAATTCTCCGCTTTCCTTCCTCGCACACGGTACCGAATTTCAATATGGAAGAGATTTTCGATGTGAAAACCTGAAGTGCCTCTTTAGTAGGCTACCGAATACGGGCGGCAATCTGAAGATAGTGTTTTTCGTGCTGTCACATGCGTTATACACTATCTGCTCCAACATTAGGTTGAAGAAATAATATGACAGCGAGTCTATTTGTCTGAAGCCTATGCATATTCGGAATGCACATTGTGCTGCTTATTGTGAAGCATCATGTGGCACAGCTTGATCAATTTCCTGGGATCCTGAGTTCGCCATCAAAAACTTTCGGTGATGAATTCTTTTATATGGACGTAGAAGATGAAATGCTGTGATTTGAAATACATTGGTCTTTTGCCGGATTTTTCCCAGTGTGAATCTGATTTATCACTTGTCAGTTATCAGGTTGCACTGAAGCCTATTGTCTTGGACATGCTTTCTTCCTTCCATAGTGGAGGAACCATTTACTCCATACTAGAAATGTTGGTTATGCTTGGCTTTTTCAACATTTTTCGCAATGCATAATAATAATAACAATAATGTTGTAATGTATCATTGCATTACTTACTACCATTTCTTACTAAAGTACTTAAAGTACGAGAATATAATATTACCCTACCTGATAACATTTGGTTATAGTCACAAACTACATTCTAGTACGAAAGGTTGGAGTAATTAATATAGTAAATTATCCTTCGTGTTCCTACTGTTCACACCCAGAGGTAACACTCAATAATATGAATAGACTAGATGTTATGATCGAACTAAAATCAGTCTGGTGTCTGCTTTCATCGATGCAAGTCACTATTGTAGAAATACTAACCAGGCCCCCCTGTTGATTGCTGTATTCGTCCGTGATTTACCGGGTTCGCCCGTTGATTTTTCAGGTCCACCTGTTGAATGCTGGATGCACACATTGATTTGCCAGTTCCGCATGTTGATTGCCAGAATCGTCCGTGATTTACTGCGTTCACCCATTGATTTGCCAGAAACGCCTGTTGATTTGCGGATTCGTCCACCAGATCCATCTATTGATTGCCGGACTCTATCGTGATTTGATTGGTTCGCCCATTGATTTGCCAGAAACGCCTGTTGAATAAAGAAAAGACCTTTAACTATAATTTCTTGCTTTCATTAACAACATCCTCGATATACCGACGCACGTGCTAAACCTCTGCCTTAGACCCAAAGTTCTTCAAACTGTGATCACTGATTATTCCCTTGTACCTTCCTCCTGATTCTGCTAGCTCAACGTTTCGAAAACGCAATGAATGTTTCGGGTATTTCTTACATTTTTCTGATGATCTTATTTTCCGGTGCAGCAGGTAGATGTGCTTAGGTTTTGACGCTCGAACAACCCTCTGAACTTTCCTTATTTCTGGGTAGTGATCGGGTCGAAATATTCTCCTCGACTTATGTAGATATTAATTTTGTCTTGTGGTGGAAACTGCAAGCTTTGTGTGTAAACTCACTGCTTAGAAAACCTTGCGATATGTTATCATCATATATGACGAGGTGAAGCAAATTCGATTGGTTGCAGCTGTTGAAGGCTCCATACAGTCTTCTGACTGATAGACCCGTCAACTTCATTGGTAGGAACGTGTGCGTATTTCTCATGCCTGTTTTCCTTACTTTGGAAGTGTATCAAATCTGTGTAGCAAGCGCTTAAATACTGGTTATAGGTATAGCACCTTGGAATTGGCCGTGTGAAATGTGATTCGTACAACAAAATATTCGTTTAGGGACATAATGACAGGGACAAATATGTAATATGTGCCAGCAAAAACCTTGAATTTTGGAACAATATCGGCAAAATAGTGACATTTTTATGTTAGTAGCTCTACATTAGACCAAATTCATAACAGAAATATCAAGAACATAATCTTTTTTTAAGCTGAGTAACCACAAACCAAAAAAACCCATGGGAACTTTTCTGGCTATCGCAAGAATTTTTAACCTTCGGAATTTCTCGTGAAAAGATAAACCAAATTTCACACTTTTTATGAAATGTGGTGATATCGACAAAAAATAAGAATACACATAAATTTTAGTTTTTTTTAAATAAAGGAAACCAGAGACGCCGTTTTAAACGCCGCCGTACACACATGGCGACAGCTTTAATAAAAAAAATCATTTTTAAACACCAAAAAGCAATAGTTCACTTTTCAACGAATGAATAGTCCGATCACGTACTTCTAACGACAAACCTACTTTAGTCATGCCTTATCACACCTTAATGTCTGGAACACAAAACATTGAAATGTATGACCAATGTACAGACTTCCTTAAAGTTTAATCATTTCTTTTTCGAATAATTAGCATCATCAACAAATTTTTCGTTGAGCAATTTTTCAGTTGTTCAGATGATTTCAATGTTGAACTTGAACAAATAACATTGACAACTCTAAACAACATCATTGAGCGTCCTACTTTGGTCATCATTTTAGAAAGTACACACGTACTTGTTTATCCTAGCGAAAAACAAATGCTAACACGTTCAACAATAACAACATGATTTAAACAAATGACTTCATTCAGCATTTCGTGGAACATCTATGCACTTGATTTAACTCGGTACTTCACAGCACCAGAGATATTTCAATCGGACACACAACAAATTAACAGTGCGGTTGCTTTGATTGAGTATACTCAAAATTTGCAGCCCCATTAATCGATCTTTCCCCCAAAAATTCAAATTCATGAAGTTTATTTTTATAAAAAACTTTCAAACCTTAATTCCAATGCAATTTACAATTTCTATAATTTTATTTTTTAAGTGTGCCTATAAAAATGATCTTTACTGTGACCATTCGTGATTTTTGTCAAGAGCAATTTCAAGGCTGTTTTATTGGACAAAGAATTCAAATCTCATTTGCCATACATGTAATCTTGGAATCAGCTATTTACCATAATCTAACATCGAACATTAGCACAAGACAAACGGTCCGTCTCATTTGGCTTGAGGAATTCCGAATTTCACTCTTTTCAGAAATACCATCGCATCGACAGAATATCACTTCCTCCATTTATATCAAAGCATTATACGATTGGTGTCAATTCTCTCCAGTGTCTTATCTTATTCTCAACTTGTCAAGTATTTTACGTTACTTGCATTTAAAGGTATTTATTTTTTCTTAATTTCGTTAACATGCATGTGAGGATCTTGTGTATAGATAAAGAAAATTACCGCTAAATAAAGCATCTTCAGTTTTCCAACATTTATGCTTGCTTTACAGTAGTAATCAGGTTTTTCTGGTAGAGACGATTTTAAAAGAATGCACAGGTGTCAATAAAATACTTAATTATAGACAGCCGACATTATTTGCCTAAGTTAAGCGCGTGCAGTGAGTTTTTATTGCAGCCGACCGGTTGCCGTGTTGCAGTGTCAACATGGTTTTCAATGTTGAAGATAATCTGTTAAATAAACCGCAACAAATAAATCCTGGTTTTTAAATGTTTTACCATTTTCTAGGAGTCAGTTGCTTATGTTGTGTTGATGAACTTGTTCTTTTGTGAAAGCATGTACCACTAGCACTACTCTTTTCATCAGTTGAGTAATATTTTGTTCTAGAGCACAATCTGAACGGACTTTTTACAATTTACACGTTTATGAGCTCTTTTTTCTTCACGAACGTGGTCTAAATTGATTTGCTTCATACCTGTATGAGCTTCGCTTGTCATAGCTATATGTATATTATTCGCTTCACAAAGAACCATCCCATACCATACCACTTCGAATAATATGATCGTTTAGAGCTTCTTGATAGCCACTCAATTCGTCCAGTTCTTGATATGATTCATCTACGTTGTCTCTCAAGAAGCGCCCAATAAGGGCACTGATTTCATAGATCAGACTGAATATGAAAGAAGGAATTGGTTTGAGGGGCGCTCGGTGGGCAGTTCACATCCCCTGCACGCTCGTGTAGAATGAAGAATGTGGCATGACCTGTGTGACACGGGGCTCCATCGCGCTATAACCCGATGTCGTTGGTTTACATATCAGGCAATGCAGGCCAAGATAAATTAGTAATTATCGATCTATAGACCATTTACAATGATGATCTCTTGGGCTTCATTTGGACTGGTAGGGTCTTCAATTCAACAATTATGTTTGTTTGTTGAACGCCTTATCTGTCCATGTCATTTGGCAAAACAGGCTGAATCAATAATTTTTAACTTATAGCCGATTTTTCATTCATCGAAAAAATCTACAAATAACAAACTGGCAAATAAACTTATCTGAGTATTCATCGTTCAAATAAATAAGAGCATTATTCGTATGATAAAGTCTATCTGACGATTAAAAAATCCAATATTTTGTTATCTGTCGAATAAACTCTATCTGCTTGTTTATCTGACGATTGAAAAATCGGCTCTTAAAGAATAAACTACGAAATATCAGTAGAATGTACTAATACTAATACTGTTGGAAAACGTACAAATTGAGGGTTAATAGCAGGATATTTTAGTAGAATATACTAATGTTTTTTTTTAAATATACGAATACTCTTGGTAAATGTACGAATGTTGAATAAATAGAACCAATATTAGTAGAATGTGCATACTTATGCCCTTGGTTATTTTACAAATGGAGGCTAAACAATACAAATTATTTGTTGAATCAGCTAATGCTCTTGGTGAATGTACAAAGTATGAGAAGAATTATTCACAAATACAGAATTTGCATTCAACTAATCCCACGAATAATTCATAAGGTCGATTTTCGACACTAAATTTTTTACGAATATAAGTTTTTGGTCTTTCTTGGACTTCTATTCAAAAATATGTATTGCTGAAACAGCTGATTTTAGGGACCTTTTCTTCTAGCATATTATGATTAGTGAAATTAGAACGTAATTTTTTTAAACTAGCTGACATCCAAAAATTGGGCCATCTTAGGCCAATTTCCCCTATTGGACAACCCGTGATAAAGAGCAATGTATAGTTGTGGCATTCCAGCGAAACGTCTGTTATCAGTTTATGTCATGAACTTAAGTTGCTACATCTTGGTCGGACAAAAATTTAACGGTTTATTTTTACAGTCAACAAAAGTTTTAGACTTCTTCGACATCATTCTTGTAAAATGTATGTAAAATTCCGATATCAAACACTTTTTTCAAATCCGTGTTGTATTCATTTTATTCTTCGGTTCGTGCTTATTCGCCCCACAGGCCCACAACAATCACATGACATTTTTAAACTGGCCGGCCTTTACTAAAGACGACTGTTGTTGCTGTTTCCCACTTCAAATCGAAGTTTCATTCCTTACTTATTATAACTAGCTGTGATGGGTCATGAAGACTGCAGTTTCAACAGTACACCATAATTTTTAACCGATCGATCACCATGGCAATCATCTTTGCGTTAGACGTACATAGACCTTAGTTCAAGCATGAAACTAACTTCGTTCCATCTGCATTCAAACCTGTGTAAATAGTTTTTAGACCTTCAACAAGTTTATTTCTGCAACTATGACTAAATAAAGTTACAAGTTGCAACAACAACCTACACCAGTTCTAAGAATCTTGACGTTCTTGAGGTAAAAAAAAATACACGCGTAGGTCTTGACGCCAGAATTTATAACCAAACCAACAGCTTAGCCTCGGCTGAGTCTGATTGCATTTATGAATGAGGAAGAAATTGCATAACACTCAACACACGCGATAAACCACACACAAACAGCGTGCCTCTGTCGGTCGGTGCGATGTGACACCAACGCGTCATCGCTGCCGCCACTGCAGCGCCATCGACAACCGGCCGGTCGTCAAGTCGAGTCAAACAACTTTACAACCTCTAGGGCAATGAACTAGATGAAAGTTTTAATAACAGGGTGTTATATTTTAATGTTACATTTTTTGTAAGTTGCGATTTAACTGTTAAAAGGGTTCCCTGGCTTATGTCCCTAACACCCTGTCAAAAAGCTAGAGTGGGAGCATGTTGGTCCCGTTTCTGTTGGAAAACAGTAAGAGATTTAACTGTCTGCATGCAACCCAGCATCGTGTTGCAGCCAGCAGCGCCATCAGCACAACAGTTCAATTTTAATTGATTTTTATTTTTCTTTGTGATCGTTAAATAAATTTTAACAGTAACTGCGCTAGATGTTGGATGTAGTTGTCAAGGCTCAAGTAATTAGCGAATAAGTGAAGTTTCTTTGTTGGGTTGGAAACTAATTGAAGTCAGTCGTGGCTCGTCTCAGCTCTTACAATTCGAAATATTGAAGTGTGTGTTGAGCCCACGCAAATAATGAAAACCAGCCAATTTATTTTGTTTCTTATTTTGTCGTATTTTGCTGACACAAATATTATTCGAAGATGGGCGTGGGTTACCACCTAACGGATGTTGGTTACATTCCATTTCTGTCTATGGACCGAAACTGGCACGCTTATGATAATTTTTAATACCTATTGTTGTGAAACAAAAACGCAAAAAATTTTAAGACCTATTTGATCGAGGGAAAAAGGCAAACGAGGTAGATTTCCGACTTTAATCCAGAAATGGACATCAATTTGATAGGTTCTAGACTTGACACCGTTAAAGTTGTCTTTATGATGGTCGCACGTTATAGCGATGATCTATCAACACCATGTTCACTTGATTGCCAATAATTCCGTCATGAATTCTTCTCGTGGATTTTCTTTTCAAGCTCAAGCAATATAACAACAATGGAAACTTGTTGCACTCGTGATCGTTGCAATTTTAGGATCAAATCCACTCAAAATAGGTGAAAATTTAGTTCATCGAATACCTACTAATTTTATTTTAATTCTCAAGGTATTTAAGGTGTTGCACCCGTATAATAAAGTTATTTTGGCCAAACGTTTTGCTAAATCACTGAGACCATGAAGCGTGTCACATCAATTGTCTGGAAACCAATTCAAGAAAACGGCAAAAACAATACAACAACAATAACAAGACCTTCAAAAAGTTCCGAGCCCATAAAATGAATGATTCCCTTTGGGTCTTTCTACTTATTTCTATTATTAAACTCTCAGCTCCAACTTAAGATCTCTGGAATGTTGGGTGTGCCTTTTCGGAAAGACCAGACAGCCAAACACACAAGGCAATAAAGAAGACTCGAAAAGATAATCAAGAAGAAGAAAAAGAAGAAAAGTGCGTATTCAGTGCAGGTTCTGAACTTCATCTCGTATCCAGTTCAAGAATCCCAAAAGGCAGTAACCACAAAGTCAAGCACAAGAGTCGATGATGATCACGTGTCTTATATAGCCCACACGGAGTACACACACGCCAAAGATTCATCTCGCTCTGTCTATCGTGCTCTCGAAAAGCCAAGACCATGAGTACTATCGCGTTAACCTAATTGCATTCACACAGTCAACAGTCAAGGCAAGGCATCCACAAGAGTTATTGTAAGCGAGTTGCTATTAGTTTCACGTTGGCTGTTGTGATATTTTTTTTCTGCTGCACAGCAGTGATGGGTGACACAATTAACTTCGATTCATCTTCTCGTTCTTCTTTTTCATCTTCTGTGCCTTTTTGATTCCATTTTCAGCGACCTTCAGACGGTTATTCAATTTATTGTTAAAGCGAGCCTAATCAACAGCTCTGTTGATAATGTAGAGTTGTTGTTGTTGTTTTTTTCTCAATAATAAAACTCTAATTTAATATGATTAATGCAGAGCGAGAAGTAAGCCAACAATTGTCTTAAATTAGTGGTTGCTCCGGATGTTGGATACAGTTTTGAATGATTAACTTCAACTTAAGTGTCAATTTCTTTTTTTTAATTTTTAAACCAAATGGTTTTTGATTAGAAGAGCTTGGTTCAAAACTCGCTTTTCTAGGAACATGATACACCAGGATGAGTTTCTTGCAGTTGGCTGACATAGATTATTCTTTGGAAAACCAATTGACGGATACGATATCTATTATCTACTGATGACCACACAGCACATAAACGCGCTATGAATTTAATTCGAGGATAGTTTGGTTGTGATTGACTCATCCAAATGAATTGAATGAGCATTCGTTTGGCTCATCGTTAGAATAGTGTTTCTTAGAAGTGTTTCAATGATGTCGACGATAGAGAAGTACCCCTGAATCGTCTGTGATGTCATTATGGAACTTGATGCTGATAGTTGTTTGAAAGTTGTCAGAAAACATTGAATATGAGATTGATGGGTTAGTTGACTTTTTATTTTATCTTTCATGGGCACTGCCTCTTGCGAAGAACTGACAAGACTTCCAAGAGTATCAATCTGTCATGAAAAAGTGCTTCTCAACTTTTCCGTTCGGAATCGACGTTAAATTGTAGGTCCCCTCAATTCTTCACACGCACCCAGAGAATTGTTGATGAGAGTAAGCCATTTAGGCCTTGGCTCTTCAGGAGCTGTCGCGCCACTCTATTATTACTGATTGTTATATTTTGCTATTGAAATTCACCTTTTTGAGTTTACGAGTTAATAACTTCCACAGGGCATTTCCCAGAAGCACTTCTTCAGTGTCTCTATAAGACATGGACGGTAGCTACATAACCCCACTTTATGATTCCGTCAGATTTATTGCTGAAGAAAAGAGGCATCCCCTCAACTGTATATTACCGTAGGTCGCTTTCTTGATAAGGTCCCAAAGTTAAAGTAAACACTAATCCGATGCCTCGGTAGCTCAGATTGTAACTTGAACTTGAAGTCGGTGGTTTTTCAGACTGGAGTTGTTTTGCAGGCGGCATAAAATTCGCTTTTAAATCTTCCTTTTCTTTACAAAAATAGGGCCAGTCAAATCATCAATAATCGGAAGCATCCTCAAATTGTCCTCTTGAAAGTCTATTTCTCTAAGCATTGTAAGGCCGCACTGGAGAAAAAAAGGTTGAAATGGAAGAAGACTAAATGGTCTGCTGACTCTTAAGCTTAGGAAACAGTGTGATTCTGTTTAAAATCTCAGAAAAATTTGAGCCATACTAAAAAGCTCAAAGCGTTTGGTTTTTGTATGATGGCGCAAGGCACATATCCTCTTTTCTTTATCGGAATTTAGGGGCTCGTCCTCGGCGCTTGCATCTAATGATAAGAAAAACTTTTGTGTAAGCGGAAATTGAATGATTATTGACTATACACTCAACACTGTCATCTTTTGACATGAGACAAATAAGAACTATGTCATAACTACAAAATGGAAATAAATGAAGTTTTGTACATATTTAGTGAACATTTTGTACACATCAAACAAAAAGAACTTCTGTAAATAAGTTACTCGTTGTTGCTGCTGAAGCCCTCTTACTTACTTAGCAAACCGGCTCTCAATCAATGAAGGATCTCAGCCTGAGACACTGCAGAACCAGCTATGTCGATGCCTGGCTAATCTTTGAAATTCTACACACGAATTAATACCGCAGCCAAATTAAAAGACACAGAATAGCGAAGGATTAATTCCTCTTCTGTGGACTAAGAGGAAAATACTATTAATAAAAATTTGTATTTGTATTCATGAGAAAGTTTAACCAATGGATAAATTCTTATTCTATGGGTTAGTTAACCTGTGAAATAAGAGTGGAATAGGCGTGTTTATAAATACGGCTAAAGGTCTTGAGACTTTGAAGGCATAGTAAATACAAAAACCAAGACCAACTACAAGCTGCACAAGCAACTAACAAGGAACAAGAAACGATTTCCTGAACGATGAGATGAATTGATTACAATGGCTTACCGAGGTCTTGTGAGTCAACACGCTCTATAGCCATACTTGAGATATTAACATTTTGTTCACACAGCGCCGATTTAATGGAATCGTTCTTAAAATTGTTGACGGAACTTAACGAATCTGCAAAACCGTAAAAGGAATAAGTAATAGAAACTAAGTGTCAAGAAAGATCGAAAAGATTTATGGGTAGTTACCTGTCATTTTTTTTTACGAAAGACTAGACGCACATTTGCACGTAGGTACCGGCAAGTGAACGAAAATGAAATGTCCGACATTTTTCGTTTTCTGCGTGTTACAGTCGATAATTCTTTAAGACAATCATATTTGGATCTGCCTATTCAAAAATGGGAACTAAGGAGAGTTCGGTTCTGAACTGAAAAACATGACGAGTTGCCTACAACGCAAATGTTATTTTGTTTAGATTTTTTTATTTTTATTTTTGGGTGTATTTTGACAGCACAACCCGATAGACAAAATGATTTGGTAAATATGATGTGCAACCTTTATTCTAATTTATCATAGCACACCAAAAACCAATCCCTTGTTCGTTAAAAAATGCTGAGACCTGCAGCTGTTCAAATGTTCAAATACCACCAATATCTGTTAACCCAAAAATAATATCTTTATCATGTTTGGAAATAAGATATGATTCATAGACTAACTCAACATTTGAACAATCTATAGCATTATGGAAGTAATAATACTGAGCCTTATATTGTGCTTTCTATGCAGAAAATTGTTGATGTTGATACTTTGCCTGGCAAATTTGAACACAGTCAAAACATCAAACCAGCTTACCTCCATGTTGGCCTACCTTATCTTACAAAAACTCATATATTCCATTTAAGTAAATAAAATTAAAAAGAAAAACACATAAACACATTGAATAATCAAAATTAATTATCCACGTGATTGTTTCAATCCAAACAAAACAAAAAAGCCTATAAAAGAGAGTTGTTCTCATTCCGATGCCAATTTATCAAGAAATTGATATCTAGATACAGAGTGCGTGTAGCTTCATAATAAAATTAAATCGTGTGTGGAGCCGTATTTGACGAAAGAATACAAAAAAAAGCATAAATAAATTAAAATACATAAAGTTAAGTGACGATACTTGTATATAAATGACGGACAACGAGGAGGTACGAGTACATGTACTTCAACCAGCATGACTTCGGATCAATTTGTCCAAATTCAGACTTTCAAAACAAATTCACTAGACATCTAGACATAATATTGCTGTTTCGTAAGGCGCAAGAAAGTCTTACACTCCATGTCAATAAATTGATAGCAAGTCAATCATTGCTTGTAAATTTGATGATAAAGGGGAAGGTTAACACAGAATCAAAGTTGTTTTTTTTTTCGTTGTTGTTTAATCAACCGTACATTTGTTGTTGTTGATTTTGGTGGAAAAAGTTAGACCTGCAAAAAACATGTAGGTAGTCTGTAAGAGTGTGTTAAAAATCTCAAAGCGTTTGCTTTTTATCAAAGGCTGGGATAATCTTAACGGTTCCAGGGTTCTCTACCAAAGAAGGAATAAAAACTTCGGTTATTACAAATGTTGATTTCAATATTTTTTATTCGCCGTTTAAATATTTATATACATTAGTTACAATAGAAAAGGCAATATTTAACAATAACTGGTACAATCTAAGTGTGATAATATAAAGGTTATAAACTAAATGCGACTGAGAATATCAGCCGTAAACTATTATCACGGTCTGAGAAAGCAGCCGTACACTTTAATCACAAACTGGGGCAGCAGTCGTATACTTTTATCACAGACTAAGAACAGCAATCGTACACTAAAATCACAGACTGAAATAGCAGTACTTTAATCACAGACTGAGAGCAGCAGTCGTAGATACTTTGTAATCACAGACAGAGCAGCAGTCGTACACTGTAATCACAGACTGAGAGCAACAGTCGTAAACTGTAATCACAGACTGAGTGCAGCAGCAGTCGTACACTGTAATCACAGACTAAGAGCAGTAGTCGTACACTGTAATCACAGACTGAGAGCAGCAGTAGTACACTGTTATCACAGACTGAGTGCAGCAGTCGTACACTGTAATCACAGACTGAGATAGCAGTCGTACACTGTAATCACAGACTGAGTGCAACAGTCGTACACTGTAATCACAGACAGAGATAGCAGTCGTATACTATTTTAAGTTGCTATGTCCACGTCAACTCTGGGCTAGCCACTTTTCCAAAATTTATTGAGAGTCTATTCTATTTATCTATTTATTACAAGTCGCACGTATTTCTTCTCTACATTATAATAACATGTCAGACACACCCTCATCTTCAAACGTCAAACGACAAAAGTCGGTAACTTTCATGTTGACAGGCATTGATTGTGGCAACCTGGAATACAGTCCTTTCCATATGACAACCCAATTTAGGATTTCTGAATTATCAATATTCCAAGTGGGAAACACAGGAACCGATTTTGATGGTTGAAATTTCGGTGTTACTCATCCCTTAAAAGTTATGACACCTTCTCAGGCTCAGATTACGAAATTCTTACATGAATATCTGACGTTTTCAAAGAAATACAAAGTGTTCCAATCAAATGATTCAAGATGTAAGCTCATTGTCATCGCCTCGATCTTGACCAAAATAATGCCGGTTAATGGCGCTTACTACTCTACAAGTTCCACTAAATCCCCTAACGACTTTTTATTTGTCGGATTTATTTAAAAAATTTTGCACACAAATACACAATCAGTTTGTTGTTTTTTTTTTCATATGCGAAAAATTAAAGTTAACAGTCTAGAATGATGTCATTTTTTATCGAACTCGAAACGGTTGCTAACGAAACAAGAAATATACAAAAAATATTTCTACCAGTGTTGGTTTTTGTTGTTGATGTTTATTTTGAGATTTATTCGATGTTCTAACTAATCGTTGTTTAGCTATCGTGAAGGGTAATTTCCAACCACGTTTCCAATAAAAAAAAACGTTATTTAACACTTTTGGATGTTGCTAAGGCTTGCATTTTGGTCGTGATGTTATGCATCTATGAGTCTTGACTCTGACCATGAGTTCAGTCTCAGACAGCCCCCATAAGTGGAAAATGACGTCATGTTAAAAGGCTCCAGGCTTAAATGGGGGGAATAGCTGGTATATCAGTTCGTAAAGTAGTTTAATGTTGGGAAAAAAAAGAGATAGGGAAAAAGCCTGATAGAGAGTTTGAAGACACCCGGAATGCGGTCGAATTGGGAATTAATGTTGCACAGCAGGTAGAAATGTTGAATGATGATGATATTCATGAAAATAGGTTGGTATTGTGTACATTCGAATGCTCTGTTTTCAAATTTTAAATAAATAACAAAACAATGAGATAAGCTGCGGAAGTTGGTGATAGAATTTTGTAGAAATAATTCATTGGGTAAACTAGAAGGTTGTTGAGCTAATGAATCATTCACAAAGAAGTGGTTTGAACGGGCTTTCCAACACCATCGTTGTTATCGAGTTTTCGATTCATCAAAAAACGAATCTAATTTCAGCCGTGAGAAATACACAAAATTCGTGGAATTCAAATAATTATTGCAAAATTTTTGATAATGATCGATTTTATGTTCTTTTCTTAAGTTTTTGAGGCCTTCTTAGAAATGTTGCAGTATGTATTATTTACTTTGTTACTTATACCCACTTACTTAACCGGCTCCCAATCAATGAAGGATCTCAGTCTGAGATACGGGAACGGGAACGGTCCCTCACATCCGCAGTCACTTGGTCCTTGTGCCATGCGTCGTAGGTTCGGTCTTCCTTGTCGTCTCGAACCGAAGAATTTTTCTTTCGAAAGTGACCAGAATCAATTCCCCCCTTTTAGTCTAACACTCGGCGCCGTAGAGTAGGACTAGTAAAATCAAAGTTTTGGATAGCAGACACTTTGTCTTTTGAGTCAGGAGTCTTGAACCCGGTTGTTTTGCAAAACCAAAGTAGCATCGGTTGGGTAATTCGACGGATCTCCACTAAGGTGTCGTTTGTTAGATTGATGTTTGTTCAGAGGTAGTTGAACTCCTTAACTACTTCGAAATTGCTGCTACTTCTACTCCGCTATCCAACAAACAACTAGTGACACTCTTCTGAAATGTCAAATTACTCGCATCCAAAAAGAACCACTTGCTCACACATTTCTCCTAGCTGAATTGCTTTTGCGGTGAATAGCGACTCATCCCACTTATCTGCTCAACCTTTTCTGCTGACGTTGACAAACGCGTTTCAAAAGCTCTTCTTCCAAGGAAATTCCAATTATCAGATGACGGGTGGTACTCTATTCCGGATCCAAAAAAATAAGACTTTTAGTTGCTGTAGTTTGCAGCTCAATTGAGCATTTTCTTTTTGCATTACAAAGTAGAAAAGAATAGTAGAACTTGTTGCACTTCGCTTAACTCTAATTATGCCAGAAAAACAGTGAGTGATGAGAGGAGTTGCGAAAGAGGTATTGATAAACTTACGTCTTGAATTTCTGAATATTGCAATCATTGGGACGGACAGAGTGTTGAAAAGAGTACCACATTCACGTAGTACGGATAAAAAACAAATCTCTGAACAATACGTCGAAGTTGAGCACGAGGGTAAAGCGATGTCTGATGAGGTTATTGCAGGCGCTGAATTGTTAAAGGGGAGCAATGCAACAGAACATTGACTGTAAAAGTAACGGTAAAAGAGTGACGTTCAAAAAATGTCTGCAACGGCATTTCTGGGACAATTTGTGGGTTTTCTGAAGCATATGTGGGTAATAAGCGATTAATTTCCTTCGTTTGAATCACCACTTATTTAGTTAATTTTTATTACACAAATTCAACTGACATGTTGTGGCAATTCAAATGACAGCTGGGTTTAAGAGGTGTAAAATGTCAGCGCTATCAAATTCTAACCTTCAAATGGTTCAGCACGGACTGAAAGTTTACGTCTATGCATTTATTTGATTAGCAAGAAAGGGTCAGGCTAAATAGACGTTAAAAAGCTTCAGTAGCATGGCGTCAGTGACAGTAGACTACTATCATTTGCTTAAGAGGGTACTATACTCTTTTTCTAATAATCACAGTAAAAACCAAAAGCCGCAATTTCTCTTGTTTTAAAATCAAGTTTTTATCCATTCCATAGATAAGTATACCTTGTTGATGCTCTTTTCCATATAGCAAGAGCTTAGCTTAGCACAATACAGCTCGAAAGAATTTAACATACCAAGATGCCAACAATTCATAGCTAAGATTTCAAAAGCTTTTATTCATAACCGTACAATGTTGACTTTGGATTGCATGATTATTTCCGAAAAAATGGACTTAAAATTCTAACGAGAAGGTGTAAGTCAGCACATTCACATTACCACCTATCGAAAGTCTCATGATTTGAAGTATTCTTTAATTATTTGACTACCCCCTCAAATGTCTCTTAACATTATCTGATCTACCGATAAGACTTCTAAGACTATAACATTTAATTGTATTCATTATTGACAATTGTAAATAGTCCCCATTTCGTATGTGATAAACAACTCACACTCTATTTTTAACTTGCCTTAATCAAGTCTTCGACATTTTGATTACGCATGGAACTAAAAATTGCATCAACAACAGCACCAACAAAAAAATATTGAATTTATTCAGAATAACAAAGTGAAATTATTATTAATAAACAACAATCGAAAATGATATCATCAACGAAACGAAAGTGATACTTCATTCTTTTTGATGACATTTAATACATAAATGTCAATGGAACCTGCACACTTAACCAGATAACACCACTACTGACTAAGAGAAACAAGAATACTCAAGGAATTATTACTTAATACAATCTATTTGCACCAAAATTTCACATTTGCAATCTTTTTAACCTTCAAACTCCAAAAAAAAGATAGCTTTATCTCAAGCTGAAAAAGAAGATAATTCCTGATTGAGATGTTTATCTTTTCACTATAAATTATTGTTGATTCATGTTCGAAAAGGAAAGTTTTTTCTAAAGCATAGAAAATAGGGGATTTTTTACTCGATGTTAGAAAACAGCTGTAGTTTTTCGCTCAATTGAATGTGCAAAACGATTTGCTCGACATTGCATTCAGTCTTGTTCATAGTTTAAATGCTAATTGCTTTTTAACAATTTAATCATGAAGTGCAAAATAAAAAATTAGGTAGGCATTTCATGCAAAGCTCCAAGGTAGAATATATTATTATTATGCTATCAGCTATTTTTATCGTTGAAAAACGTGGGAAAATGTATTTATAAATATCTTAAGAACAGTGCTGTCGTTTGAGGTTTAGGGGTTTAGTACTTTACACTTGGGTTTCTTTCTTCCCTTAAATGTTTTGCTCGCACATCGTGGAGCATGACCTAAAAGTCGGATTGCAATTAATTAACTCTCAGATCCTAATAGGTAGAGTGTTTACTTTAAGGAGTAATAGTACGGTTTTTGCAGAATTTTGAAGATGTGCAATCTTCATTTACCTTTGGTCAATAGTAGTAGTATGTAGTTCAATATGGAAGTGGAAATACGCGGGCGGCTGCTCACGTGTTTAGACGAAGACATTTTGAACTCTTAGCAGCGTTCGAGAAAAAAAATTTAAGAGAGAGTATTTGGTACCGTTTGTGAGGAAGGATCCGAAGACGGCATATTTACGAGCTATGTCAAATAATTAACCGCTGAGGAAATATTATGACAAAATTAAAGTTCGAGGAACCCGGTTAGCTTAACAGCCAGAAATCTCCTCTGCTTCACAATTTTTAGGACACGTCGTCGAGTGGCACTTGCTTGCTTAAATTCATGCCCGGTCCCTTATAAGCTCTCCTCCGTTCGCCAAGTTGATTGATATCCTCTTCCAACTCGGTGTTCCATCTGAGAAGCGGTGTTTCTCTATTGTGTCGTCCTTCTGCAATTGATTCGTAGACTTTTAGAACTGTTATTCTGCAGAGTTCTTAGAGGTGTTGCATTTAAAATCTTCTCATGCAGGTCAAACGAAAAATCCCCTAAAGAAACGTTGTCATCTGCCTCGGCATCACAGGTAATGAACAGTATGTTAGTGTCATTTAAAGTGTCGAAAGAAAAAGCGATTGGTAGGAATAATTCTTAGTTTGCTTTCAGCTTTAGTATTGAAGTCTGAGATTAAAGGGGTTCCCAGCTTGACAAAGTCCTTAACAAAAGTGATAGTAAAGTGTGAAGTACATTCTTTTTGTTTTGAAAGGTAGTGACTTCCTTCAATATTCTTTTCCGACACCACTGGTCGGTATGCTCGAGCGAGTCTTTTGCCTATTCATTTTTCTTTCAAAGTATGCCCAACGAATGTCTCATGTAAATTATAGACTGTTTGCTCTGCTGTTTCATGGTCTATAAAATCACTCAACATTCTTCCACATATCGCTGCGTCTCATGCAATAATTTTATAAATAAATCAACATCAAACTAAATGCACATTTACACAAGTTGGTACATTATATGTCAATTACGTAGATACGCTCTTCTTCTTAATCTTCAACAATTTCACACAGTCCGACTTCGCAACTGATATGAAGAATTAAGAACATATAAAAGTGCGCTATTCCAGGGCTAGCCTCACATACTATTAATTATACATTATTTATAAGACAACTCCCTGTTCCATAAATAGAATATATCACTTTCGCTTTTAACAATAGCACAAATGCAAGACCAAAACCGAAGGAGAATAAGAAAAAAACAAATATCTGATGGATTGTGCGATCATTCAATGTGACGATTTGGATATAAGAAGGGTTGAGTAGTTGAGTTTTGCTACATCTGTATTCATGCGTAGTGCGTGGTGCACTTATGAAATTATTAATGTCGTTGATGTGTTTTTGTTGTGTCTGTTGTCGTGTGTCATTTTTGTTAGTCGGATCTGACCATATACTTGGATGCACTTGATGAGCACACGAACAGGGCGCCATGCATGCCACATGTTATGGATTGTTTTTGTTTTCATATAAAAAAAGTATATGTCGAAGACAATAAAAATCGCTCAAAGCAGATATCTAGCCACATACTGGTTAATTAAATTATTTTGTAATATAAACAAAAAGGCATATGATATTTGAAGACTTAGCGGTAGTGCAGACTTGGAGCAGATATTTGGTTTCACATTGATGGTGGGCTTGAAATTTATAAAAATAGCAGAAATACAAGTTAACAAGTTGGGGATATTGTATTTTG
Source organism: Sphaerophoria taeniata (assembly GCA_943590905.1). Classification (NCBI taxonomy): domain Eukaryota; kingdom Metazoa; phylum Arthropoda; class Insecta; order Diptera; family Syrphidae; genus Sphaerophoria; species Sphaerophoria taeniata. The sequence continues at coordinate 217,761,465 of OX016540.1, read as the reverse complement.
ATATAGTTATCACTTATCAATAATGAAGTGGCAGAATCAATTAATTTCAAGTTAAATAAGTTAATGTTTTCGGCCACGAAACATGAATATGATAACGATTTCAATAGGTTTAATACATATTTTGAAAATATGATATCCGAAATGTGCCAACGGTCATTACAGGCAATGGAAAACTTGAATGCTTAAGTTTTTGTAAGAACCGGTTGGCTCTTGTAGGATAAGAACTGATGATGAAATGAAGAAAATAAAAAAATGTAGGCTTCTTACAATCTAACTGTTTCTTATTTTTGATGAGGAAAGACATATGGCCAAAAAGTTAATAATGAGGAGTTGGACAGGAATGATTTAATTGAACAAAAATCATCTAGAAAAAGAAGGCTTAAAGGTACTCAAGTATTCTTTTAAGAACTTTCAAAATTAAATACCGACGTAATGTTAATTTTGAATTCTATCAATTCTTACCACGTATATTGAGTAAGCATGTTATTTGTCGAAGCCCAATTTCTTCATATCTTCGTTAAGATCGTCCCTTAAAAATAGTTTTCGTAATGATTCTTAATGGTCATTAGACCATTCAAATTTTTGAGTTACAATAAAAAGTATAGATCCAGCGCAACCAATCTAGTTTTGCCACTTGCAGTTTTTTTTTAATTATTCGGCCGTGAAGTATTGCAATGACCCTAATCGTGATTTGGACACTGAATTTTTCCAATAGAATAACTCTTAATGCATGTCCTGCGTGTAATAATATTAATGGGGTGACACGACAGCCCCAAGGAACCAAAGGCTAGGTGGCTTAAATTCTTCAACAATTCCTTGATTGCGTAAAAAAGAATTGAGGAGACTTACAGATTTATGCCCAATTTGAACAGCTTAATTGAGAAGCACTTTTCCCTGACAAATGAAATGTAGGTACTCTAGGCAGCTTTGTCAGTATTTCGTAGGAGACGGAAGACGGGGGGGGAGTTAATAGACCTTCTTTCCCATACGATTTTCTTCTTTTTTCTGCCCTCTAGCTTTTTGGCACACCATTCGTGAATCACCTTGTATTTATGAAGGTGGAACCAAAAATACTCGAAGAATTTCAAACCCGAAGAAACCTTTAAGGTTCTCATGCGTTGTTCCACACCCATGTAATCTACATAGAGACCAGAATCTGAACATCTGCTGCTTTTTCTGCGTTGTATGGCTCTTATACCTTGACTTTTTATCGACAGTTTGTCTTGGATACGGTCTTTGTCGGTCTATTTACTGCTATAATGATCTAACTTTTGCTTTCATTTAAGCAACTGCAGTCTTTTCCAAATGCTCAATCTCAATCTCTCAAGAAAAATTTCAGAACATACATTTTCCAACATCATTATTTTCCTTATTCATTTTCCGCTTCAAAAAAAGTTAAGTATTCGCAAGGAACTCAAGGAGTTCAAGGATTCTGAAATCGAAAAAACGTTTCGAATCCAAAGCAAACATACATTCATACACATTTTAGTTAAAAACGTAAAAAGGATGCCTCCTTGCTTTCAATAACTCACTTAAATTTCCAAAACTGGAAAAGTATATTTAAAAAAAAAACTATAGTTGCAGCTCCCATAAGCTTGCCCTTGCCACAAAACTATGTTTGGTAATACTTATGTTTCAATTTTTTAAAGTAGAGATAATTTCAGACTAAAATGCATTTCACCCCCTCCAATACGGATAAAAAGTAACAATATATATGACACTATTACTCAATTAGGATCTTTGAATCGAATTTTATTTTATTTATTTCAAAAATTACGTATACGTCACAGTGAACCCATCCTTGAAACTATCAAATATGCGATTGATGTTTGGGTTTCTTAAGACAATATAAGAAATTGCTATCTCCATTTGATCTAGCTACAATCTAAAGGACTTGAGTGTTAATATCCTGAACGGGTTGATACTCCAGTGCAAGATCCAGTTGAATACCTCCCCTTAACAATTAAAACTGTTAAAACTCTGTTCTTTCAGTCATCAACCGGCATCTCCTTTCAAAACTGTCTTCATCAACTCTCACTGTCGTGAAAAGCTTACATAAGTCCTTATGAGTATATGAAAATTATATTTGAAAAAATAATTTGCATTCAACTTTTTTTTTGTAATGATAAAAATCTTTAATTTTATTTTTCAGACTCCTCTGATATTGTAGACTGCAAATTGAAACTAATTCTCGGCTTAATATGGACCCTAATTCTTCACTATTCCATCTCAATGCCAATGTGGGATGGCGAAGACGAAAATCAAATGAATGGCACCGGAGCAACACCCAAACAGAGGTAAAACACAAAATTCCCATAAATAACTGATCAATTTTACAATACTCCCCTTTCTTGCAGACTGCTCAACTGGATCCACACAAGAATCCCCGAAATGCCAATCAACAATTTCACAAACGACTGGACCAGCGGCAAGGCTGTTGGTGCTCTGGTCGATGCTTGTGCACCGGGTTTGTGTCCCGATTGGGATATGTGGGATCCAAAGGATGCCGTACAAAATGCATCCGAAGCTATGGGTCTGGCCGATGACTGGCTAAATGTGCGTCAGCTGATAAAACCCGAGGAATTGGTCAATCCAAATGTTGATGAACAGTCGATGATGACATATTTGTCACAGTATCCAAATGCAAAATTGAAGACTGGAGCTCCATTGAGACCAAAGACCAATCCAAACAGGTAAGAAATTTGAAGGTTATTCAAAATGGTCATTTCGTCTCATAATTTTTGTCATTTGTCAGAAAGTTCCATTGTTATTTTTCTTAACTCTTGTTCTTTTTTATGTTAAGCCCATCGCACGTCTATTTCACATTAACAAAATAATGAAAAGCTTTTTTTTTTGTTTCAAACAAAACATGAATGTCAATAATGTATAATAAAAATCCTTTTTCTTCTTCTTCTTCTATTTTTAATTGAATCATTCTCTTAGCATTCCTCCTCCCCGGTAAGTTTTCCGAATGCAAATAAGTGGGACTTTTTTGTGTGATTTGAATTTTGAAGGCAAACTGCATTTGAAAAAAGAAATGTAAAATGCTTAAATAACCGCTGCTTAAGTACATATTTTATGTTGTGATACCTAATCCCTTATCTACTCTTTTTGAAGCATTTAAATAGGATAGTAGACTTTTGGATCGTTGGTAATGATTGCAGTGCGTCAAGCGTTCACTTTTTACAGACTCCACTATTGTTGTTCAATTTTTTGTTGCATACTCTTAGGATTTGCATTTTTAATTGCCATGAGAAAAAATTTCATGAATGAGCCTTCAATGCTTATTGTTATTACTAATAAATGCAATATTAAAAATATACAATTGTTAACCGACAAAAATAACAAGCATAAAATTTTCGTGAACAGGGAAATCCCTCCTGTTCGTTAGTTGTCTTAGTAGTAGTGCAGGACTGCATATCGCAGCTCGGTGGATGTGGCAGGCATATAGAGTTCAGTTCTCCTTGTGCATCTGGCCAGGAAGGGCGTCTTCCCGAATTCGCGAAGATAAAGATGCAGATCCTTATTCGATGAACACAATAAATAATAATTCCTAATAAAAGGTTTTCCATTAAAAACAGGTCAATTTTAAAATTGAATAAAACATGTTCTACTATGAGATATCAATAAGGCCTCAGTTATAGCTATCAGTAAAATCTATCAGTAAAAATTGAAACATCTGAAATCTGAATTTTTTTACTGATAAGCGTTTATAACTATCAGTAAATTTAACAAATCAAACAATTTCGTTTTTACTGTTCATCTCATCAGTAATTTTTTTAATGATGGCACCGGAACAGTAAAAAAATGAAACGCCATCAGTAAAACGAAATGGAATTTTTTTTTGACATTTGGCAGTCAGTTGTTCAGTATGAAATTTCATCAGTAAAATTTATAAAATTGATTTGTTAATAATATTTAACACTAAATGCTCTTTTTTTTGAAAAAAGTAAACGAAATGTATTTTCAACTTATTTCATCAAAACTTTCCTCAAAATATAAGATTAAAATTTTCAAAATAGCAAAACAAAATTTTTACTGATGGATTTTACTGATAGCCATAACTGAGGCCTAACTGAGCCCTTAGGCGAAAATGACATTATGTGCGGCTTCGCTGGGTGGCGCGCATTTGAGGGTCTAGTTTTTGATGACATTGGGCCATACAAAATCAGTTTGAATTTGAACGATGGCATCGATTATGTTGTCATTGAACGCCTTGGTGGCTTACGGCTTATTCGCATGGACTTAAGAAAGCCCAACAAGCAAAAGTCTAAAGGGGTAAAATCACACGATCTTGGTGGCCAATTCACTTCGCCTCGGCAAGAGATAACCATGCCATGAAACGGCTCGTGCAGGATAACGATTATGTCTTGTCTCGTCTGTGTCGTCATCGTGGAGTCATCCTTTTGAAACCATTATGTCTTCCTTGTGCTATATACATATCATCCAATTCAGGCCACCAGAAATTAGTGATCATCGACCTTTAGCGATAGACATTGACGGTGATCGCTTGGCCAGCTTCATTTTCGAAAAAGTTCGGACCGATAACACCTCCAGCCCAACAGTCTCTTATTTAGATGCATTGGTGCCTCGTGCATCTCACGTGGATTGATGTCGACCCAGCTCCGGCAATTTTGTTTATTCACGTACCCCTTCATCTAAAATTGAGATCAACTTCCAACTGCTCCAAAATCCAATTCGCGAACACACGACAACGCTGCGTATGGTCGTTTAGTTTCAGCTCCTGGGTCAGTTGGATTTCTTATGGGTGCAGGCCTAAACCACGACACAAAATTCGCCTTGTTGTGGTCTGCATCTCCGACAGGCCAAGTTCTTGTAAGCTGCAAGGAATTGACTGCCTCGGATTCTGCTGCACATTTTCACGAACAGCGTTGATGTTTTCGGCAGTTCTTGCGTTATGCCGGTGGACTCTGAATCTGGCCACCAAACTTTGAATAGTCGACATGGAAGGACGACTATGTAACCTTTGAAAAGAGCGCAATGCTCGCATCGTCGCTACACGACGACGACGCTATAATATGATTTGACGATATTTTGACAGAAAGTAAAAGAAACAATATAGTGGCTACGTGATGTTAAAATCAACCCGTCCCTATTGTAAAAACCTTCAAAACATAGAAGAGGCACTTTTGTAAAGCGTCTCCTCCTTCTTCCTAATTTTATTGGACGCTGTTTTTCTGTCAGCTTAGTCGCTCATGTTCTATTTTTTAAAAGGATCTTATGTGGTATCCTGTTCCGCCAGAACATCCATCCTAATGTCAAAAGCAGGGATATCGGATCCGAGCTGAAAAACTGTACATGCTGTTTTTTTCTGATTAGGGTCTTCTTGACAAAGGCGGTTCTTCGTGTGGGCTGTGCATTCATAACTAAGAACCCAAAGCTGTTTTCCTTTTGACGTCCTACCAGGCTATGTAGCGTCTCAACAGGAGGCCATAAAATTCCATCGCCACTGCATCTTACACATATTTAGGAGATGTTTTGTAGTGTAGAATTATTCGGTTTATAATCTAAAGGTAGACATTCTTTTTGCAGCTTACCTTAGCCGCTTTATCTTTGTGCTTCGTGTTTCTTGCTATGCTTTCTCCCTAGAAAACCTTTTAAGTGTCGATTTTTATTTTTCTGATTTCATTAAAACTCATTTCCTTCTTTTGCGATAATTAGAGTTCGTGCTTATGGTCCAGGAATTGAACCAATCGGCCCCGTTGTGGCTGCTCCAGCCAACTTCACTGTTGAAACTTTCTCCGCCGGAAAAGGTAAATTACCCGAAAATTTGTCTATTCCACTAAATTTCAAATTCTCAAATAAATTTTTGTTTGCCTTTTAGGAAATGTCGAAGTTGAAGTCATTGGTCCCAATGGCCAGCCCGAAAAAGCCGAAGTCCGTTTCAACAATGACAAGAACCTGACCTACTCTATTTCGTACATCCCCAAAATGGAGGGTGACCACAAAGTCTATGTCAAATATTCCGGTCGTGATATTCCAAAGAGTCCCTTCACTGTCAAGGTCGAGGGACACGCTGGCGATGCTTCCAAGGTCAAAGCAACCGGTCCCGGTCTGCAGCCAAGTGGAGTCTTCATCAACAAACCAACATTCTTTGACATTTTGACCAAAGGCGCCGGTCGTGGAGTACCCGAAGTCATCATCATTGATCCAGCAAATCACAAGACATCTGTTCCAGCTAAGGTCCGACAAGTCGAGGATGATGTTTGGCGTTGTGAATACGTAACCCCACTAACTGGCCTCCATTCGATAAATGTCTTCTATGCCGGAACTCCCATCCCGAACAGTCCGTTCCCCGTTAAGGTGTCCCCACTGTCCGATGCTCGAAAGGTCCGTGCCAGTGGACGTGGTCTTCAGGGTACTGGAGTTAGAGTGGGAGATGACGCTGATTTCAAAGTGTACACAGACGGAGCTGGAGAGGGTATACCCGAAGTTAGGGTAATTGGACCCGGTGGATCCAATCAGAATGTCGCTCTAACCAAAATCGATGGAACCACTTATGAGGCTCACTACTTCCCAACCAAGGAGGGTCGGTATGTGGTGATGGTTACGTTCGGGGGACAAGAGGTCCCTAAGAGTCCGTTCGAAGTGAAGGTCGGACCCAAAAAAGAATCATCGATTGTTGCCTATGGACCTGGTTTGACCGGAGGAGTTATTGGATACCCAGCGGCCTTTGTCGTGGAGACAAATGGCGAGACTGGTGCCTTGGGCTTCACTGTAGCTGGCCCATCGCAAGCTGAGATTGAGTGTCATGATAATGGTGATGGATCTGCTTTGGTCAAGTACCATCCGACAGCCGTTGGGGAGTATGCTGTGCATATTCTCTGTGACAACGAAGATATACCGAAGAGTCCCTTCATCGCGCAGATTCTCCCGAGAACCAATTTCCATCCCGAAATGGTGAAGGCCTCTGGTCCTGGTTTGGAGAAAAATGGAATCACCATTGGCGAACCGGTTTCATTCACAGTGGATCATTCCAAGGCTGGAAATGCCCCTCTGGAAGTTGTCGTTGAAGATGTGTATGCAACCAAAATCCCAGTGAAGGTTCAGGAAAAACCCGATGGCACCAAATTGTGCACCTATACTCCAATGTCTGGACTTCCTCACACAGTGGAAGGTAGATGATTCTTAAAAGTCAACTCGGACAACAAAAATTGACTTTTACTTTTTAATTTTCAGTGAATTATGGTGGCGTTGCCACTCCCAACTCCCCACACCGTGTCAACGTGGGTGTTCCAATCGACCCGAAAAAAGTCCAAGCTTTCGGACCCTGGCTCGAACCTGGTGTTCGCCCCAACGTTGCCACACATTTCAATGTCGATGCTCGCGAAGCTGGCGATGCTGAGCTGCAAGTAAAGATCATCCATGAAGAAACCAAGGCCGAGGTATTTTGCCGCGTAATTGACAACGAAGACAACACCTACACCGTTGAGGTCATCCCTCCATCCAATGGCGCCTACACAACATCCATGACGTATGGTGGCCTTCGAGTACCACTTGGCCCAAAGGTAGTCGTCCAGCACACCATCGATGTGTCCAAGATCAAAGTCGACGGCCTCGAACCAAGTAAGTAACACAGACCCCTCACTCACACCTCATAGATTTCACATTCTTTGCATAGTTCATTGTTTGAAAACAAGAAAAGGTCATTTAAGAAATTTATTACAAACTCACAAGCTGCACCATTGAATAGCCTACAGCAGTTCCGGGTCATTACGAATGGCCTACCCAGGGCGGATCTGTCGGTGACGATCACAAGTCCATCTGGAAACCGGGTTAAAGCACATATCATACCAACAGCCGAGGGCTTCCTTGTCAATTTCACACCCACCCAATTGGGCGAGTATTTGTTGAGCATCTGTTTTGGGGGAAGTCCCATAACGCCGCGCCCCTTCCGATTGCAATGTCTCGTTGGCAGTGATTCAAAGAAAGTGCGAGCATTCGGACCGGGTCTCGAACGAGGTATTGTTGGCCAGCCGGCTGAGTTTATAATTGACACCCGAGGAGCTGGACAGGGTGGTCTTGGTGTAACTGTTGAGGGACCCTGCGAGGCAGCGATAAATTGCCGCGACAATGGTGACGGAACTTGTAATGTCGCCTATTTGCCAACTGAAATCGGAGACTACACTGTGAATGTGACATTCAATGACAGACATGTGAATGGGTCACCCTTCCAACCGATCATTGTACCGCTGCCAAATTTGAACAAGATCCGGGTGACTGGTATTGGGATACAGCCACACGGTACGCAGATGGCGTTACGTTGATTTTGATGTTTTGTAGTTTTCTATGTGTGCTGCCCAAATTGTCGAGCGACATGCGCTGCTTGAAGAGACGATGCTCGTATCTTTGAAAAAAAATAATGCTTGAAAGTATAACCCGCTCCACCAGAGTGCTGCACTTTGTCTTAGGCACAGCTCTAACAAAAAATGAAAAGTGAAAGCAAACAAACAGTCTAACACTCTTTGCTAACCATAAAACACGCCCACGACCACGCCCATTGCATGCATTTTGTTTCTTTTTTTTAGGGTGCAATGAAATAAGTCCAAGTCGAATTTATAGAGAAAGTCCGACGGTATTTCTTTTTGTTGAACTACAACTGTCATCCATTTGAAAACAGCGTTTTCTGGGTCAGCTAGTAGCTATCCAACACAAGAAGAATTTTTCAATTCTAACCAGTAGTTACTGAGATTAGCGCGTTCAAACAAATAAACTCTTCAGTTTAATATATTAGCATAAAATGACGGCTCAGTCTAGGGTTTCACTTAGGTACTGATGGGCGCATTCGAATAACTAAATCGTTTACAGTCGATTCAGGCAACTATTTGATATCACTCGATTATGCACTGTACAATCATTCGAATGATTTCTCAAAGCTACTTACACTACTACAGGACTTCAAATTTCAAAAGATCACGAATGACGAAAAATCGAGTGATGATGACGAGAATTCGAATGAAAAGAATTTGAATAACGATGATGACATCTCGAATGAAAAGAACTCGAATGAAGATGACGAGAACTCGAATGAAAAGAAGTCGAATGATGATGACGACAACTCGAATCAAAAGAACTCTAATAACGATGACGAAAATTCGAATGAAACGAAATTGAATGACGATGATGAAATATCGATGACGGAAATTCGGATGTAACGATCTTGAATGACGATGATGAAATCTCGAACGAAAAGAAGTCGAATGACGATGAAGAAAACTCGAATGACGATGACGACAACTCGAATGAAAAGACCAATGATGACGAAAAAAACTCGAAAATGAAAAGAAGTCGAAAGACGATTAAGAGAATTCGAATGAAAAAAACTGGACAAACACTCGATTTTCATACGATTTCGTAATTCGAATGATTATTCGATTCTTCAAATCATTCGAATAAGTTTTTCTCGATTATTGAAATCATTCGACTTGGTCATCACTAGTTTAATTTGCCAAAACAGTTTACGCCCCTTCTCCGTAGGAATGTCAACGTCAATTTGCTTCTTAGCATGAAGCAGTCTTTTAGGAATTTCTCGAAAACGGTGTCATCATTTTTATGAAAAAAAAACAATCGTTAGAAGCACTTTAAGCTTATTAAAAAGTTAAATTTGTTCGTCCTGATATTTCTTTTTTATTTAAACTTTTTGGGAACATTTAAAACATGAACAAATTTTCCGAAACATGTTATTTCTTATCTGGCAACTCCTAAGGACAATTTTCCGACATTTTTGTCCGTATCCAATCATGAAAGTAGTAAACATTAGCTTGCATATCCGGAAATCCATTTGCACACGGCACACCCCAATTAACCAGACCGTATAGCGTTCCGTTCGAGACCAATGGTCCGCCTGAGTCTCCATGACAAGCGCCCTGCCCTTCTTGAGTGATAGTGCATACGTGACATATGTCAACATCTGGATCACCATCCATAAGATTAACGCACTCTTCATGGGGAACAAAATTAACCGTTAGAGTTTGTAAGTCATCCGGTATATCACCATAGAGTTCAGTTGTTCCCCAGCCTGTCAAAATGAGCTTATCTCCTGGTCGAAGTGGCTGCGAGGGAAGGGCAATCGGAGAAGTCTTGCTGTCAAAAATTAGTGGTTTTGACAGCTTAAGAAGAGCAATATCATTTGAAAACGTGCCACGGTTGCAATGAGTATGCACTTCGCTCACTCCTGAAATTTTTCCTGGATGTGCATATTGGTTAGTTCCAGTAACGACGACTAGTCCTGAAAGTCCTTCGCTATACCCTTCGTAGGCATCGACACAGTGACTAGCGGTCGCAACCCATTTACTGCTTAGAATAGCTCCTCCACACATATGACTGCCTATTGGATCCTGCAGCGAAACCTGATAGGGGGCAGCACCATCGGCAGCTGGAGATCCGCCAACAATTCGACTATCAATTTTCGGTCGTCCGTTTGGCCATCTGGCAATTGGGTTTTTGATTAGTTTCGCAAACGCGATATTAGCAAATAGCAGAATTAGAAAAACTCGCATGTTACTTTGAGTAGAAAAAAAGAACTTTGATGATTGGTTTCAATTGTATGCACTTTTATTTAAAAGTAAACAAAGCACCAAATTCCTGAACTGACCATTTCAGTTATAAGACGTTAATTATTTGATAATGATGCAATTAGCAATAATTTTTAATTTTGTTATTAGGTTGCGAGAAATATAACAGCCGACAAAAGTAGGTAATAGAAGTTGTTGTCATAAAAGAAATTTTTAAATGGGACAAGCCTAAAAGATTAACAAAAAAATTTAATGCTGCCATAAATTCTTACACTTTGAATTCGTTAAGAGAATCGATGCGATAAGGAAAATTTGAATGGCCATTGAATAAAATGGCCTTGTTGCGTCGATTTCTAGACGGATATCATTCAATCTTGAACGATGGCAGTGAATTTTGTTTATATTAAGACTTTCAAACTTTATTTACCTAGACCTTATAAAAGATTGGTTAACTTTGTTGACATACTCATAAGACACTGCAGTTCATTCGTTTAAATACATCTGATTTCGAATTATTAAAACACGGCTGTTCAAATAAGTGTGTTTATTGCAAGCTTAATGCAAGCTTTAACTCTCTAAAGACTTTAATTTAAGGCCCCACAACATCTGGAACATAAGGAAATATTAGCTTCTTCCGACTAATGTTATGGAGGTCTTTAAACAAATTGTTTTAGGGAACAATTTGTTATATCAACAATTTTGAAAGAGACAGTGCAGTGCAAACTCTTTTGAAGTAAAAATCATAGAAACACCACAGCTGAAATCAATAAAGGATGTTTGTCTTAAAAAAGAAGCTTAACCTTTTGATATCTGCTTAAACCAATGCTATAGATGATTTCGTGTAACTTCTATTTGGAAGTTTTATGCAAGCAAAAAACTTGTTTACTTTTACTTTCAGCAATATGCATACTTACAACAGCATTAGCGTCGCTCAAAAAATGTTATGGAAAAGAATGAATTTCGAAACTTGTATTACAAAGTTGTATCCGAGCTTCTACAAGCATCATGATATTTCTTTGAATTAATGCTTTCGATATTTGTTGAAAATATTCCCATAGAGTAGGTTTTCATGACTTGTATTAGGAAGTTGCATGCAAGCTTTAAAATCGCTTGGTATTTTTATGAGACATCGTATAAGGCCTTTTAGATTTTTATAATACTTTATGACTTGTATAAAGAAGTTTAATACAAGCATCAGTCATCTTTCCCTTGAGCCACACGAGAACAATAACTTCGCTCAAGAAATACTGTGAAGGTCCATTAACAGCTTTTTTAAAGAAACAAGAGCATATTTAAGGAGCCATTGAATTTCAACAAATCATGCTAGAGCTTTTCTTTCAAGAAAAATCCATAATATAAATGAATTTTATGGATGATATTTGTCTTAACTTCCACAAAAAAGTCATTTGCAAATGTTTTCTTCTTTCCTGATAAATATACAATAAGTGTATTGTCGCCATTGTGACCATTGTGTCATATCTGCGAATTTCTTCGTCAAAAACTTCCAGTTAAAGAAAGAGCTGCAAAGAGAACCGTTTGGGATGGTCTCAATAATTTTTCAGGATCACTATGCTTCCTCGATAGTGACGTAGATTCCAGTGCGGATGTGCTCACAAGTTTAATTCTTCTTGCAAAGCATCAGATCCAAAGAGAACGCATGGTTTGATATGAACTGTAAAGAGGTTATAAGGGTTAAAGAGGAAAGTTTACGTTATTACAAAGCCAACCCTACTGAGGAAAACCAGAATAATTTTGAACAAGCCAGGAAGGCCTGCAATGTTCATATTCGACAGACCAAATTTTTACATGACCAAAAATTAAGGCAAAAAATACTGCAATGTCCTAAAGGCAGTAAAAATGTTAGGTAATTTGTGAAAAACATGAAGAATTCTTCTTTTTCCTCGGTCCCAACGCTCGTTGATGGGCGCAGTGTCATAAGTCCGTAGGTCATAAGTCCGTAAAGGACTTTTGACCCACTTAGGTGGGTCAAAACTTCATAAATCGATTATGAACTTATAACCCACCTAAGTGAGTCAAAAGTCCGTCAAAATTTCCTACGAAATTCTGACCCAAAGGTTACGTTTTTTTGGAGTCATTCTCCCTGAGAAGCGAATGCTTCCGAAAATTGTTATTTGTTGCGTTCCTTTCACTTACCTACTAGCTGGTCATTACAACCTTCAATAATAAGTACTCTCTTTTAAATCTTACATCGGCAAATAGTAATCAAGACCATGGTTTTAATATGCTCAATGAAAACATATCTGCCTTGATAGCTCTGACTTGTAAGCGTCACTTCATTCGAGTTTTTCTGAAACTGGGTTTGTTTTTTGGTGCGTGCGGAAAAAAAATTAATTCCCTTAAGGTCCGTTCATATGGCTGCGACCTGAGTTTGCGAATAATACTTTTAAGGCTTTTTCTAAAGCCAATATCAACATATTATTTTTAAATAGGTTAATTAAGTGAATAAATGTCCATATTAATATATTTGTATATAGAATACTGCAATTCATTTTTCAAAACTGCTGCCGTTTCCTTTAATTTTTAAAAGAAACCACCACGCACTTTTGTAGTGCACGCTTGTGTCTGGAAAGCACATGCTGCATTGCAATGATTCGTTTTGAGTATCTTTTTTCACTTTCATCTGAGCATTATGACGATCTGAAAACTGGAACATTTAAAATCGCTTTGGTTTGGTTGGGAGCGAAATCAGTGGAAAAAATTTTGCCCAAAAGAGAATGAATTTCGCGCGAATTTTTTTATTTTCACACCCCAAATTCATTCTCTTTTGGGCAAAATTTTTTCCGCTCGCTTCGCTCGCTAGCAATTATTGTACCTGTTTCATTTTTTGGTTCGAAATATATTTTTGAAATAAAACATGTGAGACTGAGTTAAGGTTTAGTATTGCAAAATTAGTACTTACGTCTGCATCCAGATGATGCTGAACATCCCATCATAATACAAAAATGTCTTTCTGATGGAGCTGTTGATGCTATAGAAACAACTCAGTTATTTATGGTGACAAAAAGATGCAATAAGATGAAACTGGGTTCAAGTACAGCGTGCTTGTAGAATGCCCTACTCTCACCGAACACCAAAGTTCAGTAGAACGTTTTCATGGAGAAGAGTTTCTTTTAAGTCACATAGACTTAGAGCATGCACCATATTGACTTAGATGTAATGGAGGAATTGAGCGAAGAGGAGAATGAAGATGACGATGGTGCTCTAAACAGCAGTTCTGAAAACGCTATGCTTGGTGGAGTCTGCTTCAATAACCAGCGTAATACAATTCTTATGCCGTGTAACCATATTTAGTTATGTGATGAATGTTTCACAAGTATAGTTGAAACAGCAAATCATTTCAAAAACGAAATTCTGTGCCCCTTTTGCAGACATATAGTGACAAAGAGCGCGGAGGTGTTTTTCTGAATTATTAATTAATTATTCAAATTCAATTTTGTATTATGATAGAAACAAATTTTTCTGTTTTCAGTTTTTCCATAAAAAAATAAAATACATTTTTTTCATTCAATCTTAAATTTGTTTGTTTAAGACCTTATGGCTCTTTTTATTGCGGACTTTTGGCTCATTTACGTGGGTTATAAGTTCATAATCGATTTATGAACTTTTGACTCACTTAAGTGGGTTAAAAGTCCTTTACGGACTTATGACCTACGGACTTATGACACTGCGCCTCGTTGATGATGACACTCCAGTCATTAGCTCTCTTGCGAAAGCAAACCTTTTTGCTAGCCAGTTCGCCTCTAACTTTTCGCTGCCACAGAGTGTCATGACTCTCCCAGATTTTGAGCGCATCAATAATTCCATGGGACAGATCTTCTTTTGCACTCGTGCTGTGGCGATAGGGTCTTAGAAAATCTCAACATACACAAATCCACTGGCCCGGATGGTATCCCCGCTATTGTTTTGAAGGGGTGTTCTTCAACGCTGACAAAACCCATGCGTAAGCTTACTTCTGGGCTCGTTCCGAGTAGTTGGAAAACAGCATTTGTCCAGCCTATACCCAAAAAAAAAAACGAGTCTACTCTCCCTCCAATTATTGTCCGATTGCACTTACGTCCCTTCTTTCTAAGGTCATCCGATGGCTTATCTCACCGAACAGTGGAACAAATCTTTACATCGTTTTGGAGAAAGTAAGATTGTTGCATTTGATATTTCAAAGGCATTTGATAGAGTTTGGCACCAGGCTCTCTTATCAAAAATGCGTGCTTACGGTATTGATGAGTCCCTCCTTCGTTCGATTAAAAACTTTCTTTCGAACCGTTCTATACAAGTTGTATTGTACGGGTTCAAGTCTGAAACCCACAAAATAAATGCTGGTGTGCCCCAGGGCTCCGTTTTGTCTCCGATTCTCTTTCTCATTTTCATAAATGATCTCTTTTCTGTAACTTCTAATCCAATTCATTGTTTCGCTGACGATAGTACCCTTAGCTTTTCATATTCGTTTCCAGACTCACATCCCTCCCTTTCGGGTGTGGAACTGCAACGACTAAATATGATAAGCTCATTAAACTCTGACTTAAACAGCATTGTACAATGGGGAATAATAGAGTTTAATGCTTCGAAAACTCAATGCTGCCTCGTATCGTTGAAGCGAGATATACGGATATACCCCACTTTCCACTGTCCATGCGTGGCACTTGCATCAGTGAAACCGAACATCTTGAGATTCTCGGTATGTGTCTCACCGACCACCTCTTGTGGAATGATCACATATGCGATGTCGACAAAAATGCCGCAAGATGTTTTGGTTTTTTTACACGATGCAAGAATTTTTAACCCCTTCTGGTCTGGCTACCATCTATAAATTGATGAAAACTCGAATGAAAAGACCTCGAATGATGATGACGACAACTCGAATCAAAAGAACTCTAATAACGATGACGGAATGAAACGAACTTGAATGACGATGACGAAATCTCGAATGAAAAGAAGTCGAATGACGATTACAAGAATTTGAATGAGAAGAACTCGAATGAAAAGAACTCGAACGACGACGATTAAGAGAATTCGAATAAAAAAAAATTGGATGAATACTTTTTTCTCGATTATTGAAATCATTCGATTATGCCCATCACTAGTTTCATTTGCCGAAACAGTTTACACCCCTTCTCCGTAGCAATGTCAACGTCAATTTGCTTTTTAGCATGAAGCAGTCTTTAAACAATTTCTCGAAAACGGTGTCAATAAAAAAAACAAGCGTTAAAAGCATTATTCTTCTATGTAAACTTTTTGGGAACATTTAAAACATGAACAAATTTTCCTTAACATGCTATATTTTATCTGGCACTCCTAATAACAATTTTCAGACATTATTGTCCGTATCCAATCATGAAAGTAAAAAACATTAGCTTGCATGTCCGGATATCCTTTTGCACACGGCATACCCCAATTAACCAGACCGTATAACGTTCCGTTCGAGACCAATGGTCCGCCTGAGTCTCCATGACAACCGCCCTGCCCCTCTTGAGAAAAAGTGCATATGTGACATATATTAACACTTGGATCGCCATCCATAAGTTCGACGCACTTTTCATGAGGCACAAAATTCACCGTTAGTGTTTGCAAATCATCCGGTACATCACCATAAAGTTCAGTTGTTCCCCAGCCTGTCAAAATAAGCTTATCTCCAGGTCGAAGGGGCTGCGAAGGAAGGGCAATCGGAGTGGTCCTGCTATCAAAAATTAACTCTTTTGCCAGCTTAAGTAGAGCAATATCATTTGCAAATAAACCACGGTTGCAATGAGTATGCACTTCAAGTACACCAGACAGTTGTCTCGGATGTGCATATTGGTTACTTCCAGTTGCAACAACCAGCTCCGAAAGTCCAACGCTATCTCCTTCATAGTCTTCCACACAGTGACTAGCGGTCGCAACCCATTTATTGCTTAAAATAGCTCCTCCACAGAAGTGACTGCCAACTGGATCCTGCAGCGATACTTGATAGGGAGCAGCACCATCTGCAGCTGGAGATCCTCCAACAATTCGATTATCGATTTTCGGTCGTCCGTTTGTCCATCTGGCAACTGGGTTTTTAATTAATTTCGCAAACGCGATATTAGCTAATAACAGAATAAAAAAGACTCGCATGTTGCTTTAAGTGAAAATAAACATTGGATGAATGCATTCTATTGAATGCACTTTTATATGTTTTATTTGAAAGCAAATGGTTCCTGAAACTGACCATTTCAGCTATAAGTAAGCTGTTAAGTATTTTATAATAATGCACTTAACAATATTTTATATTTGTTATTAGGTTGCAAAAATATAATAACCGACAAAGGTTATAGAAGTTGTTGTCATAAAAGAAATTTTAAATGAGACAAACCTAAAAGATAAACAAAAACATTTAATGCTGTCATAAATTCTTGCACTTTGAATTTGTTAAAAGAATCGATGCGATAAGGAACATTTGAATGGCCATTGAATAAAATGGCTTTGTTGCGTCGATTTGTAGACGGATATTTTTCAATCATGAACGATGACAGTGAATTTTGTTTATATTAAGACTCAAACTTTATTTACCTTTTTTAAAAGACCTAATAAAAGATTGGTTTACTTTCTTGACATTCAAAATACACTCCAGTTCATTTGCTTAGACACATCCGATTGAATGCAAACAAACTGAGCAAAATAGGTCTATTCAAATAACAACTGTGTTTTTGAATGGCTTGAGCTAATATTAATAAAAGTATATACATTTAGTTAAGGTTTTCTTGCTTAGGCCTCAGAACAACTGTTTTAAAGAAACAATAGCTTCTTTTAAATTATATTATTAAGGTCTTACAACAACTTGATTTAAGGAACGATATTATTTAAGGATGTTTGTCTCATAACTTGCATAAAGAAGTCATATGCTATGCCTTTTGCAATTCGTTTAAATCAATGCTGAGGAAGGTGTTTTCGTGTGACTTCTATTTGGAAGTCTAATGCAAGCTATGAACTTGTTTACTTTTACTATCAAGCATTCGTAGATTTTATGATATCTGTCTGAACTACCGTTATAATGGATGGCTAACGTGACTTGTATTAGGAAGTTTTATGCAAGATTTATTTATTAGGCATCGTTAAGGCTTTTGAAGTTTGTTCTACTCACAATTATTCAACAGCCAAAGCTGAAGTGTGTTTGTCGTTCAGCATTTATACTTTGCCTTTTGATGTTCGTTTAAATCAATGCTTCAGAAGATAGTTTACTTGTGACTTCAATTTGGAAGCTTAATGCAAGCTATAAACTTGCTTAATTTCTCTATCAGGCAGCCGTAAACTCAAACATATTTGTTAAAATTACTGATAAAAAAAATGGTATACATGAATTGTACTAGAAAGTTTTATGCAAGCTTCAGGCATCTTGATTCGAGCTTAAATTTAATGAAGGCATTCCTGATTAGGCCTCAAATCAACAATAGCTTCAATAGAAACTTTTATAAGGAAAGTTTATACAAGCCTTATAACAACTAAAGCTTCACTCAAGAATTATTTGAAGGTATAATAACAAATGAAGGAAACCATATACATATATGCAATATATGCGTATTTCTATTTCATGTTAAGGAAAACATCACAGTGGAACTGATGAGGATGTTTGTGTTAACTTACATAAGGAACTCACATGCAAGCTTTACGAAATGTTCGATGTTAAAAAAAAAAAACAATGTCCAGCCTTATGGTACTTCTTTAAGTTACTACCTTAGACTACAGTTTTCGGGATTTGTATAAGAAAATTTAATTCAAGCTGCAGGTACTTCCATGCCCCATAATATTTGTTCAAATTACTGTTAAAGAGGGCTTTTTGTGATATGTACTTATTAGGAAGTTTAATGCAAGTTTCATACTTCCTCACATTCTATCATATTAATTGAAGTGCCAAAGAGGATGGACTTCAAACTTGCATGAGAAAGTCTTATGCGTGCGTCCTTAAAGCTTTTGATCAAAGCTTAAGATATTTGTTGAAAGTACCTACTTTATTGAGGGGGTTTTCTCGGGACTTGTAAAAGAAATTTGTATTACAGCTATGAAATTGGTTACTTTCTTATCACGCATCTGACAATTGTTTTACTAACAATACTTTATGACTTGCATAAAGAAGTTTAATTCAAACATCAGTCAACTCTCCGTTGGGGCTACACAAGAGCAATCGCTTCGCTCAAGAAATGTTATAAAGGTCTTATAACAAAGTGTTGAAGAAAACAGGAGCATATTTAAGGATCCATTGAATTTCAACAAATTATGCTATATCTTTTCTATCAAGAAAAATCCACAATAGAAACGATTTCATGGAGGATATTTTACTTAATTTTCATAAGGAAGTCATATGCAAACTTTCAAAATGTTTGCTGTTATAGAAACCAACGTCAGGTTTTACGGTATTTCTTTAAATTAATACCTTAGAAAATGGATTTCGGGATTTGTATTAGGAAGTCTTATGCAAGCTTAAGGCATCGTCAAATCTTAAGATATTTTTTAAAAGATACTTTAGATTACTTCTTAAGAGGACGAGCTTAGAAACTTGTATGATGAAGTTATATGCCAGCAATTTCAAGCCTTATGAATAACATTCGTTTAAATGAATGCTTTTGATATTAGTAGAAAATCCGCAGCAGTATTTTCATGGTAGCTTTCGTATTCGTTGCTTGAACTAGTAACTTTTATGCAAGCTCAGGCAACATAAAGACTAATGATATTTGTTAAAATTACTTCTGTAGAGGAAGCTCTTCCTGACTTCTATTAGTAAGTGATGAATCCTTAAAAAGCTGCATTTTAACCTTACGGCAACATAATATGCTATTTCAATATTTTGTATAAATAAACATTTTGTATTGTCCTTAACATGTTTTATTCGACTTGTCCTTATTTCTAGCACTTTTTATTTCGTTTTCATTTGATAACACATTTTTTTACGTTTCTTTTCGTTGTGTTTTGTCAAGTCAAAAATTTGGATGAGACATTATTAATATCTTTCTCCATTTTAGGTGTCATAATGAACGCTCCCGTTGACTTCTCTGTCGACATGAGCAAGGTCGGCAACGATATCGACTCGAAGAAGCTCACCTGCGCCATCTTCGATCCCAAAGGCAATGTCCTCCCGAGCAAGGTCGTTCAAGGACCCAAGGACGATGTGTTCCGCATCATGTACACTCCCTTCGAGGCTGGCCGTCATACCATCGAACTGATGTACGACAATGTCCCCGTTCCGGGATCACCATTTGTTGTGCATGTGAAGAGCGGCTGTGATCCATCACGCTGCAAAGCCTACGGCCCTGGACTGGAGAAAGGTTTCACAAACAAAAACAACAAGTTCATTGTCGAGACCAAGGGTGCCGGCACTGGTGGTCTATCTTTGGCTATTGAAGGACCCTCTGAGGCTAAGATGAGCTGTATCGATAACAGAGATGGCAGCTGTGATGTTGAGTATTTGGCAACTGACCCAGGAGAGTATGACATCACTATTCGATTTGCTGATAAACACATCCCTGGATCACCATTCAGAGTTGTGGTTGAGGAAACTGTTGATCCAACCAAGGTGAAGGTTTATGGTCCTGGCATCGAACACGGTCAAGTACGTGAAGGTGTTCCGACTTATTTCAATGTTGATGTCGCTGAAGCTGGCCCCGGACGAATTGCTGTCAAATTGACAAATTCCGAAGGCATTCCTGTGGATAACTTGAATGTGGAAGAAAAGGGCAATGGAGTGTATGCAGTGCATTACGTTCCACCCAAGCAGGGATCGGTTCTGACGTGCCAGGTTAAGTTCTCTGATGTCGAAGTACCATGCAGGTGAGTTCGCTTTGAAATCACTGTTGCCAAAACCTCAAAATCAACCTTTTTTCGTAACTTTTCTTTAGCCCCTTCATTATGACTGTCTTCCCCAAGGCTGAGCCTGAAAATGTCAAATTCGTCGTCCCCAGCGAGAAGAAAAAACTCCCAGCTTCTCTACCTGCGAAATTCCAAATCGACACCAAGACCGCCGGAGAAGCCGACATCAATGTGGAAATCAAGAATCCCAAAGGCAAACCAATCCATCCGATTTTGGAAAAGATCGATGACAACACATACCTTCTGTCATTTATCCCCGACGAATGTGGAACGTATCACATTAGTGTCCTCTACGGTGACAAACACATTCAGGGATCTCCATTCACAGTACAGGCGTTTGCCACTGGTGAAGCTAAAAAATGCAAACTCATGACCGAAGCCAACAAGATTCAACCATCGGGCAGCAAGAGTCATTTGAGTGTGGATGCTAGAGACGCCGGTGATGGCGCTGTCACATGCAAAGTGACATCGAAGAGTGGAAAGTAAGTTTTTTGACAGGCGAAACTGTCACTTTGAAACAATATTAATTTTGTATATCCTCAGGGAAATTGTTGACATCGATGTGATCGAAAAAGATGGACTCTTTGACATTTATTACGCACTGAAGGACCCTGGCGAGTATGACATCAATGTCAAATTCGGCGGACAGAATATACCGAATGGTAGCTTCTCGATTAAGGTAGTTCCAAAATCGTAATTTCTATTATGTCATAAGTAAAAACCAAGTCCTTTCATTTCAATCACAAATTATATTCTCAAATTCATGCACATGTGTATGTATGTATATGTATTTGTTGTGCAGTCCTTATTTTCTGTTCAATTATCATGTTTCATATTGAAGGACATTCATTTTTGTAAAATTTAATTCCTTTACAAAAATACACAAACAAAACAATTTTAAACTGTTCAAAATCATTTATTTATTGTTATTTAAAATATTATTTATTTTATTTAAGTTTAATGGAAATTATAAAATTTTGTTTTCAAACAAAGAATACAAAACAAAATAAAATTTAAATAAAACAGAACAAAAGAAAATATTTTTAAACATGAACCAAATTTATTCTTTCATTTGGCATGAAGTTTGGCTTCTAAATTATTTTTTGAATGTGCTTTGAAAAACAAAATTTTATTTTAAGCTTATTTATTTTATTAATTGCCTATTATTTTTTTTAACAATAATTGATGCTTATATGTTTTTTTATTAACTTTGATTATTTAACAGTTTGTTTGTGTGTTTTTGCTTAAGAAATTAAAAATTATTAAATATGCCTGCTTTCAATAGAAACATATACATACATACATTTGTGTGTGTATTTTATGTGTAAGAAAACATTATTGAGTGACAGTTTGATACAGTGACTGAAACACTCAATTAAAAGTAAAATGCTGTTAATGTGATTTTTTGCCAAAGCGTCTAGTAGTATCTATTGTTCAAGTTTGAACAGCTGAAAGTTAAGCCAATGATTCTTCAACATATTTGAATACTTTATTACTCAAGTCTTCATTATGGCCAGTAGATTACAAACAGCAAAGTATACAAAAAAATACTTTAAAGGGCTTGTGTACAAAATCTGGCAAAGCAATATTTTTTGTTATTCCATAATTTGTTTTCGAACTTGAATGTTTATAAATAAGTGCTTTTCTATAAAAACAAAATATTAAGTTTGCAATTTTAAGGGATCCAAAGTAAGTACATATTTAGTTTAACTTTTAAATCTTAGGCCGTGTGCGAATTGGATGAATTGGGGTTAAAAAATAAAAATGGATGAATTTTTAACCCCTACTGTCATATTTTAACCTGCTCCGCAGCTAGTCTAATAATTTTATTCAATGCGAAGTGTCAAAATTTAACCAAAGGTCAAGTTTTAACCCATTTTTAACTGAATTCGCACATGGCCTTAGATGTGTATGTAAGTATTTTTAGTAATGAATTCGGAGTGAAATATCGGATGAGAGAGAAAGAAGATCTACGAGTTCTCTCGTTCTCTCTCTCTCTCTCTCTCTCTCTCTCTCTCTCTCTCTCTCTCTCTCTCTCTCTCTCTCTCTCTCTCTCTCTCTCTCTGCTCCTTAGTAAGACAACAACAATTTTGGTTGTGCCTTTTTCTTTATTTGTTTTACTCTGTCCATTCCACCTTACAGATAATCAGGGAGAAGCTTAGAAAGAGAACGAGAGACCTCGTCGTGTTATCGATCTTCGTCCGCTCTCGTCCGATGAATCAATTCTACTTGTACGAACACGAAGTGTGCCACAAAAAAACTGTTTGCCGTTTAAATATATGATATCTACTTGGCGTACTATTACGTTTTCTCACTGATATTTTTATCATTCCTTTTTTCGGACAGAAGTAACATTTGGCTTAGTTTTTTTGTTTTTACATTAAAAAGATTTTTCTTGCGGGATACGCAAGAAAGCAGAAATTGTAAAAAAGGAATTTTGCCCGTGGCTTAGTGGTTAAGTGCGTTGGCTGCTAAGCAGAACGTCATGGGTTCGAGTTCTACTCGTGCCCAAAAATGTTTTTATTTCATCTTTCACGGGCACTGCCTCTTGCGAAGAACTGACAAAACTTCCAAAATTATCAATATATTTATTTATTTTTTAAATAGATAATTGCTATTAACAGAAAAAAATGAAATTTAAAAAAATTATATTTATTGAAACTAGTCCACTCAGCTCTCGTCATTCGAGAGCGTTCACATTGAACAACATGTCTATCAACTTCTGTCGTGTTGGCGGAACACGTGTAATGGGATCACTCCTGTTATACCCCGACCTAGGGGTAGATTCTTACTTATTGTTTGAAACATTTTCGGTACAGAATATTTAAATATTAACACCTGCACAAAGAATGCTTTCGTTTGATTTGTAATTGTAATATATGCCCCTTCGGTTTTTGTAGACAGCGTTGAGTGTAAAACAAAAAAAGTGTTTGCCGTTTTATTATATGATTCTGTTCTTTTTTCAAATTCAAACAGAAAATCAGAAAACAATAATTTTAACTGCAATCTCGCGTAAGGCTTACTGGGTGAAACAAAACACGCTTTATCGAGTTCCGCCGTAAGAATTCAATGCAAGCTATCACAATGAACCTTCTATCTCACGTTTCGTTTGTAATGTAACGTAATGTCACTCCAGACAGAAGCTCATTTGGTTTGTCAGCTCAACAACTTTAAAAATATATCAACAAACAAAATTCATTCGACATGCGCTCAGGGTCGCTCTGTGGCGCTCTGATTTCCCACTGCAATTTTTTTTCGAGATTTTTGGAGCTGTTCGAATCAGCATACAACAAGGAAAAAGAAGAACTACTTATGTGTCGATATGAAACCAGGGGCCTAACTATGTAATTCGATTCTACAAAAAATTTATTCGAATTCGCAAATTCCGTACTCTGTAATTCTATAAGATTGTTTTAATATGCGATAGTCGAACAGTTCTAGTAGTGCCAAGTATATTTTTGTTTACTTTCGCAAAAAAACAGGAACTCTCTAATTCGAAAGTAGAATTCAAAACACGGCAAAATCGCAAACAAGCAAATCTTATTTTTTCTCTGAAATGACCATGAGCACAGAGACTTGCGCTTCGTCTTGACACATCTTCACACTTCAAAAAATGAACACGATATGATGTTTGGTTCGTCAATAATCTGTCCGACGTATAGGTAATAATGCAATATGCAAACGAGCAAGTCCGACGAGCAAGTTCTTTGTTAAGGGCTACCTATACATAAATATAAGGCCGTTATTGCCGACACAAAAATGGTTTGAATGATGTACTTAGTACGTTGATAAACAAATTTTCCCATGCAAGTTATGCTACCCACAGCAAATGTATTTCCTATGGAACAGGAACAACAGGAACTAACGCATCTAGCATTTGTACGTTCAGATAAATTTCGTTGCAAATGCAATCCAACACCAAATGCAATCCAGCATTTGTGTATTCTTCGATGGTCCCTTATCAGGACCTATATCTCATGCTCCCCATCAAGCTAAGCTAATCCCAAAATTTTAACTTCAGCCTGATTTCCAGAATTCCAGCTCCAACTACAACGGTCGTTTGTAAAAAGATATTTCATAAAAGAATAAATATATTTTTTTAGCAAAACCGTGGTTGTAACACTTAACATTGTACAGGCGCAAATGACACAATAAAAAAATACACAAGCACATCACTCCACAATTTGCGTGCTGTCCATTTATGTATGTGTGTACTTGTACATGTTCACAGCACACATACATATTTTAATTTAAAATTTGAACGATTTTTTCCACAGCTAATTTTATTTAAATTTTGTTTATTGTGTCAAAAAATCCGAGACTCGTTCGAAAATCGCAAATTTTCTAGCAAGTAGCTTGGCATTACTAGCGTTCTATTCTAATTTCATACAAAGTACGATTTAAAAGTAGAATCGCAAATGAGTTTCGAATAGAATCAAAAGTAGAATCGAATTACATAGTAGGGCCCCAGTTCAGTTTTTTGACAGCTCGGTTCAGGCCAGTTATAAGCACCGGAGCGCCCCAGGGCTGGAAACACCGAACGAACCTAGTATGTTTTTGGAGAAAGATTATTGTGAGTGGAGAAATATCATCCAAATTAAGCTAAAGCGTGTTTGTTTTTTAGCTTTTTCTTCTCTTGTCTATTTATTCATTTATTTATTTACATCAATAAGAGTTTAACAACTGCAATTAGACTACCGCAAACAAATAACCTTAAGATTAAAATAATAATAATAATAATAAAAAAAACAAATCAACAATATAGTACTATGAATTAAAAAGTAGGAAAGAATATCTTATGAAATTGAAAAATGCAAAAGAATAATATTTTTGGGCTGTAATCTACTTAAATGAAAGTCAAAATCAACATAATTTGAAATAAGGTTAGTTTCTCAAACACAACGAGTTATGGGTTCATTTAGTGCGTAATTTACTCTATGCTCACTTTCACGGAATAAATATCGCTCTCTTAACTGACGTGAAGGAGCGTATAGATTAATAAGAGACAATCAAAAAGGACAATTAATTCTATATGATAGTAAATCGTTCACGAATATTACTGAAAACATTTTTCGTCTATTTTCAAGAAATTGTAAGCCTAAAAGTTGGCATCTTGTTGAGTACGAAGGGATATCGTTGTTCCATATTGCAAATTTTGTAAATCTCTTTTGGACTGATTCGATTCTGTTAGCATGAATATTGTAACATGGATTCCTTACCACACAACAGTAGGTATTCTAAAAGAGACCTGACGTAGGTAGTGTAAAGATACTTAAGGGCAAACGGATCTCTAAAGTCTCTCGAGTTTCTTTTAATAAAACCTAGCATAGAATTCGATTTAGATACTATGGCGCAAAATTATAGTCCGCTAATGAACAACTTTAGTGTGATATTAGCTTAAAATGACGTTTCAATCATGACTCAAACGTCAATTTAAGCTAGTATCACACTAAAGTTGTACATTAGCGGACTATAATTTTGCGCCTATGTATTCAATGTGATTCATAAAATTAAGCTTCGAATCAAAAATGACACCCAAATCTTTTTTCATAATTACTCTCTCAAGTATATGATTATTGATCTGATAGTCATACATAATTTTATAATTATTGCGACAAAATGAAAATTGTTGACATTAAGTCTCATTTAAAAATAACTGATTTATTAGTCAAACACCAATCTGTTAACCTATTAAGATCATTTTGAAGAAGAACACAACTAAAGAATTTAAGATCGTCAGCAAAAAGTAAACGATTGGAATTCAAAAATATATCAGGTAAATCATTGATGAATATTAGAAACAGTAAGGGACCAAGATGGCTTCCTTGGGGGACACCTGAGGTCACAGTGACGGGACTTGAAAGTATTTCATCAATATGAACGAATTGAACACGACCCTTGAGATAAGAATCGATCCAATTCAACAAATTTGAATGAAATCCAAATACTCTTAGCTTATAAATCAAAATGGAGTGACTAACTCGGTCAAATGCCTTAGCAAAATCAGTGTATATAACATCTATTTGATATCCTTCTTCAAGTTTGTTCAGAATGAAATTTGAGAAAATAGTAAGATTTGTAGTTGTTGAGCGGCCTGAAACAAAACCATGTTGAAATGGAGAAATTAGTTCTTTAAGAAGAAAAGATAGTTTGGTATAAACTAGTTTTTCGAAGAGTTTTGCATTATTATTATTATTATGCATTATAGTTTACAAATCGGGCGATAGTAGGAAATATCTTGCTTAGTGCGATATGTGAGCTGTATTTGCCGCATTACCAAATGAAGAGTCATTTTATAAACATTGAACTACAAAATTTCCTTTAAAAAAAATCAGAGAAATTAAAATACTTATGAAATTTTTCTGTATGCAACATTATTAAGAAATTGCATATAAACGTGTTGACGAAATTTCCAAAAAATTGGTTGAGCTGTTTTTGAGAAATCTAGAAAAGAGTGTTTTAAACCCAAAAGGTACTAAAAAATGGATCTTTTTTGGATTTTTTTGTTATTGAAGAATATATTTTAAATAGAATCTTTGAATGCAATATCACTAAGGATAATGTTTAGTATAATTGTGCAAAATTTTAACAAAATCGGTAAAGCTGAAATGGAGATATACGGGAATAATAAAAAAGCAGCCGCAAAGTCCCTATAGTATAAGAATTTTACTTCGATACAGGGCCAGTAAGGGGTATAGATAAAAATCTTAAAAAATTAGAGGACTTGATTTTATTTATTTATTTATTGACGATTGGCCGGATGTCTTCATTAATTTTATCTTGAGGACCACCCTAGTATATAGATACTACTCCATTAACAAAAAAAAAATTGAGATTGTGTACCCAACATTAACTAATTTTTTTCTTTTTAAGAGCGAAAATAACCGTTGTAGTTTGAAGGTCCGTTTCAATTCTTAAAATGCACTCAGAAATAGTTGTTGCAGAGTGAAAGACTTTTTGCATTTGTTGTGCCATCTCTATAGTTTTTTTAATTGATGCTATAGTCCGAAAAGAAAAAAAATGCCAACTTTTCACATATTGTCAATAAATGATTCACAGACAATTCTCTTCAAAAACTTTTAAATTATAGTGGCACGACAGCTCTAGAAGAGCCAAGGCCTAAGTGGCTTAATCTCATCAACAATTCTCTGGGTGCGTGTGAAGAATTGAGGCGACCTACAATTTAACGCCGATTCCGAACGGCAAAGTTGAGAAGCACTTTTTCATGACAGATTGATACTCTTGGAAGTTTTGTCAGTTCTTCGCAAGAGGCAGTACCCATGAAAGATGAAACAAAAACGCAGCCAACGCACCTAACCACTAAGCCACGGGCAGCAGCTCTTCAAAAACAACAACTACATAATTATAATCGTCTGAACAAGTCTTACCTTCCCTTCCAATGGACAATAATAATTTGCAAAAATAGAGTTTACAAGAGATTTACGAATGCTGATGGCAAAATGCCAAATTCTTACATTTTTATTTATTCTTAGGTGTTATAAAGAAATTACTCTCTCGGATGGGATTTAGAATAGAGGCACTTGCTGAAAGCGGCACTTTAACAAACAAAACAAATTATTATTGGCGCGTACACATTATTATCTATTATTGTTTTGACACTTTCTCTTCAAATGCGATGATGTTCGCGAGTGGCATCACAGTTTCGCAATTAAAAACAAAAACAATTAATTTAAAATGTTTGTTTAATGAACCACATAATGTAAATACATAGTTGGATTAAAATTAAGAGGATTTTAAAAACAACAAATGGGAAGAGGTATTTTGAATGTCAACGTGTCATAAAAAATCTATCATGTGGAAAAATTAAAACCAACATAACAAAAATTATGAACTTGTTTAAAAAATGTAATTTTAATTTATTCGTTAAGTACAGAAGGGTAGGGAAAGAGGGTAGAGAAAGAGAAAACAGGTGGGTTGGATATTAAAAACATTTGATTTATTTTTTTAAGAAAGAAAATGGCGTATAAGTCGGAACATATACATAAGCATTAGGTGTGTTTTTTTGACAAAGCTATAAGTATCCGCAGGAGTAGAAGTCTTACAAATACAACACGATACTGCCGATAAAAGTAGAAGTAGAATCATACTGCGGATAGAATTTAGAAAAATTCAATAATCATCTTTAAAACAATAGCAGGGACCAACTTCTAAAAACAAAAATTTAACAACTGCGGATGGGTTTTTTTTGGTAAATCCTACTACATTGCGGATATATTTGCCAAAAAAACACACCTAATGTCTTTTATAACACTTAAATCCTTTGATTAATTGGAAGAAACACTCAATATTTCCAAACATCTTCCAGAAATTTCTTTTTATTAGGAATAATCATCACACCTTATTAGTTTGTGTTTATGCCAGAAAAATGTTTTTTAAGAGTTTTATTTTTAATCCCACCAAAACAAATTAGGTACTGCAGCTGTTTGATCAAGGCGTTTGCCTATTAATCTGACACGCCTTCAGAAAGATTAAAAAATAATAAATAATGTTACTCATACTCTGTTTATGCTTCTATACGTGTCTATAAACAAAAGTGTTGAATATAAAAATAAATTAAAAAGGAACGCAAGACAAACAATAGTCTAATTTAAGTTTACGAGAAAATTGTTTGGACACAAATAAAAACAAAGACATTTTGCTTTGTGATTCTAATTTTTGCCTTAAAAATGTAACCAAAATCTTGTAATAATCTTAAGTGTCTACCAAGAACCTGATAACGGATCAAAAATTCGGTGGACGATGGACTCGAAGAGGTTAATCTTCTTACTTAATATATGTAGATTTAAGAGAGTATCCAACGGATCAAGGTCTAAGTGTAACAAGAGGCACACAGATTCACTGAAGAAATCATTGAACCCACTTTATTTTTACTTCTTCTTCTGCCTATATTTTGTATGAAATCTTGTATTGTATTGTATTGCATTGTGGGGGAAACTCCGACGGAGTTGAAATAGTCACAGCCTCGAAATGAGGGGGAATCTCAGAAGGTGAAAGTCCATAGCTACAGTTTCAAAAGTAAGGGGGATTTTCTGAAGGAGGTAAAATAGTCGCAGTCTCAAACTGAGGGAGATTCTCGTATTCAAACAAAATTAGGAGCAATCTAAATTGCGTTAAGCACCATAACTTATTGATATTCAACCAGTAAATTCAGAGAACTATACTACTTTTATAATGTAGTACAAAGCTGCTCCATTTTCCAGCTAAATTCCACTCCTTCTTAATAACTTTTCAGTAAAAACTATCTTACTTACTTAAGGGGGCGCTACAGTCCGTTGCGGACTTGGGCCTCAATCAACAGTCTCGGTCCCTAGCTAGCTGTCTCCAGTTTTGCACACAAAGTTGATTGAGGTCCTCTTACGGGAACGGGTCGTTATTCTGTATTCCAAAATTCTGTATGAACAAAATTCTGTATCTGAAGAAAAAATTCTGTATAAACATAATTCTGTATTCCATTATTCTGCTTTTCAATTATTCTGTATTTCAAAATTCTATAAATCCAAAATTCTGTTTTTCAAAATTCTGCAAATCCATTATTCTGCTTTTAGAAATTCTGTAATTCCAAATCTCTACATTAAAACTCACAGTTATAAACAGGTTTTTTAATTGCCTGTAGAACAATTTTTATTCAATATCCTTTCCTTTATTAGATTTTAATAATTTAATATTTGCCATTTTTTCTGAATCGTTATAAAGATTAATTTATAACACTTAACTTAAGCTGTCGAACGCAAAATGTGTTATCAAGGTATGTGATTCATGTAAACCATATGCAAATTAGTTGGAGAGCGGTCCGTTACATTATATTATGCAAATTAGTTGGAGAGAGATCCGTTACGTTAGAATTATAATCTATGCTTCAAGGTTCTGCATAGAAAACATCAAAAATCTGTACAATTTTTCTTTTATCATTTACAGAATTTAGGAGTACAGAATTTTGGAATACAGAATTTTGAAATCTAGAATTTTGTATTTACAGAATTTTAGAATACAGAATTTTGGAATACAGAATTTTGGAATCCGAATTTTGGCCCATACAGAATTTCGACCCCAACCCTCCTCTTACACTTGTGTGAGCCACCTGAGTCTCGGTCTTCCTCTCCTTCTACGTCCTTCGGGAATACTGTCGAAGACTTTCCGGGCCGGAGCATTGGTGTCCCTGTCCATCCGCTCTAAATAACCGAGCCATCTGAGTTTCTGGACCTTAACTCTTTTGGCTAGGTCCATATCGTTGTACAACCCGTAGTTATAATGATTTGGAACAGAGAGTGAGAGTATTATCTGATTTCTATTCTTAAGACCAAAAATTGGGGTAACCACCACAAAAAATATTCGACAAATATTAAAGTATCTACATAAGAGAATATGTTTTCATTTTTCTCAATTTTCAATAATGGGCCAATTATGATAAGTTTTGTAGGTAATTTGATTGAGTAATTCATAAATCCTGAATCGAATGACAACCAGACGCAGTTCGTTAGCGGACTGTAATTTTGCGCCAATACCTTTTGGCCTATGAGCTAGAATGCATACATCGATCGCTTATGTTAGAAAAGTGTCGTGCGCCATTTGAAGGAGATAATGAGAATCAGGATATGCATATATTCATGTGGATATCACGATTTAGCGATTTGTTCCTTCTTCAAGAAGCCTAGCTTGGAATTAGAAACTCCGATTACATTTTATATGCCATGGCATTAATCATGATGAGTCATGTGAAAACTAGAAGAACCTGTCTTTGGTTTTCTCAGTGGTTGCAACAGTATTGAACCTTATATACTTTCTACGTAGGTCCTTTTCCAACGAAGAATATAATGCCTGTACCCAGTAAGCCGTGGCCTCAGTAAATTGTATAGTCTTTGAGTTTTCCTGTGCCATATGTCATTACCGTCGCATTTCTGGTATTGCAGTTATTTTTGAAGGGCAGTCACCTCGTCACACGCTCTCCAAATCTGGACGGTTATACTCCGAAAACAGGGAGACGGCTCCGAATATGACGTTGTATTTTAAAAAGGTGCGTTCACTAAGTAGTTCAATCTCACAGGAGTTGTAGGGGCAGAATTCCTCCGCTGTCGTCTGTTTTCAGATATTTGCTTTTGCGAATGATTGCTTGAGGTGGACGGATATATTTGGTAGACAGAGATTGCATTGCGCGCCTTTCTCATCTATTTAGATTTGAGAATTTTGAATTTCTTAACTGAAAATAATTTAAATATTCCTGACTTTTGAAGATTGTAAAAATGTGAGTCCGAGACGGTTGCAAAGTGAATGAAACGGGGCATAGTATGGTTCTGAATAACTATTCAATTGTTGTTACTGTGGACTATGTACAGATCGAAAAAGCAACGAGCAATGGGTCTCTTCTACAAGCAAACCTGCAATTTAATTCAATTGTGTTATGTTGTGAAACTTTTTTTATATAGATCACATGATATTTTGAAAACATTTAATTCGAAAAATTCTTTTTCTATCTATTAGCACTTTTACTTTTGAAAGAATATCAAATCAAAAAGAAAAAAACAACAATAGAACCAAGAGTCAGTCTACGACAAGTCCTAAATAATTATTTTTAATTAGAATGCAAAGAAATCGAAAAAGATCCACAAGCCTCTAGCAACAAACACACCCGCACTCGCATACACCTACACTTCCTTCTAAAATACTCACACACCAGGAAAGAATAAACTTAATTCAAATGATTTCTCCACCCAATTTACACTGGCAGACAACACAAAACCAACACAACATAAAACACAAACTAAATCACACTCTTCGTCAAATCTTTATACACACATTACTATGTATATCGCATAAGCAATTTATTTTGTTCATCGTCCGTTTTATAGAAACTCCTAGAAAACAAACCAAAAAAATAAATTCAAATTTTCAAAAACAGACGGAAACACTACCAACAGTCGAC
The DNA here is from genome assembly GCA_943590905.1 of Sphaerophoria taeniata. Lineage (NCBI taxonomy): Eukaryota > Metazoa > Arthropoda > Insecta > Diptera > Syrphidae > Sphaerophoria > Sphaerophoria taeniata. Next base: position 217,729,161 of record OX016540.1, on the reverse strand, counting down.
CGAGTCAAATCAGTCAGTCAAAAGTTGCCTTTTGTCTACCATTGACTACAATACTATTCAATTGTGGCTACCAAACACACTCCTGTTTTTTTGTTTTCTTGAATTCGAAAACCCAGTGCAAGTGATAAAATTTGGAAATACCTCATCCTGCCCAACGGATTTAGAGTGAATAGAGTGACAAATTAAATAATATTTACGCAGTGCTCATAGATTTTAAGTGCCAATCTGCTTTCAACGTTTATGATTTAGTTTTTCAAAGGTGCGAATTAGTTTTATTAATAAGAAAAAAGGCAATTAATTTTAAAATCTTAAATTGTGTAAGTATAAGTGTGAATTTGGGGGCGGTATCGCGAGACAAAATAATTTTATTTGCATTCAAATTCAAACGATAGAAAAAATATACTGAACGGAAATATGTCACCGGAACGGTGTGTCCCCAAAAATAGAATGTCTTCTGTGCATTCTCAATGAAAGACTCATATTTTGATTAAGATGGAATTCGTGTTCAATTTTATTTTCAAACAAAGAATTTGAAAATAATTATTTAAATTTAGCTGCATTTTTGGAATAGTTCATGACTGATTCTTATTGGTTTTTCCCAATAACAATAATTATTCTTTGCACTTTTAATCAAAGATCAATACGTGAAATTTATCACGTAGTGCTGTAGAGGATTTTTTGAAAAATGACACGTACTCGAACGATCTTCAAGAAACAACAAGTTGAATATCTTTAAAAAAAACAATTTTTGGAATTCGTTAATTTCGTTTTCTATTGGAAAAAAACGTCACTGATTTTTGCATTGATGAAAGACTAAGTGGTTCAAGGATATTTGAAGGGCGTTTTTATTCAGTCAGAAAAGTTCGCTCATGCATGGCTTTTTAATTATTGTTAGTTGAATATTCAACAAAGACGACTGGTTTATATATTTATTGGTAATTTTTTGAATATTGATTTGAATGTAACTATTTTAAATTTAAATTTTAAATAAACGGCCACCGGAGACAAATATGTGAATGCTATACGACATCAACAATTTTTATACTTGAATATTTGACAACTCTTCAGTTTCAAAACCCTTTCGACACTTTACATTTAAGTTTGAAAATCGTTCCAAATGGTACGTACTGACCCATTTACTGAATCGTTACTTTAAAATTGTTCTATAAGTTGTTAAAGGAATAAGAACTGAGATTCCTGGTAGTGGGCGTAACTTGAACGGACTTAAGGAAACGTTCTCTGCTAAGAATCATACTATAGCACACTTTGGTTCAACACTTGCGACCAAAATCATAGTTTCAGGGTCATTTAAATGTTATATTCTATGGGAGAAATAAATTTTTCGCTTAGGAAGTAGGATGTGAATTGTGGAACATTCATCTTTTCCATTTTCCATAGTTCAACTGCAATCCGAAAACTGTTTCTGTTACAACTCGAATAAGTTCAAACTAGGTAATTTTTTTTCCTATTACCTACTGTCCATTGACAGAACTAGAAAACCTATTATGGTGCCATTCGCACTGTTTTGTCTTTTTGATATTTGTGGCGGGCGCATTGTTCTTGTTTAGTTTTCAATGAATAACGAAAGTTAAAGAAAGCTACACATTTTTTTTTGCTGAAATGATGAAATAAATGATAGTATACAGCTGTAAATGATAAATGATGAATAAATCGAAAGGAAAATTATGAACATCCAAATATTTTGTGGGTATGACTGAAACGATAAAATGAAATGACAGTGTCTAGGAAACAAATCATTTTTGTGCGTAGTTTTTGGCATAAATAAACCTGACGTAGTGGTGCCCGTGGCATAGTAGTTATATGCGTTGGTTGCTACGCAGAACGTTGTGGGTTCGAATCCTACTCATGTGCGTGTCCATAAACTTTTTATTTCATCTTTCACGGGTACTGCCTCTGGGAAAGAACTGACAAAACTTCCAAGAGTATCAATCTGTCATGAAAAAGTGCTTTTCAACTTTGCCGTTCGGAATCGACGTTAAATTGTAGGTCCTCTTTATTCTTCACACGCACTCAGAGAATTGTTGATAAGTGTAAGCTACTTGGGCCTTGGATCTTCAAGAGCTATTGTTTTTTCTCTCTTGCAACCAAAATTGTAGTTACAGGGTCATTCATATTCTATGGGAGGAATACATTTTTTGCTGATGAATAATGATGTCGATTGTCCAAATGCAATCTGATAATTATTGTTACAACTCGTATAAGCACAACATAGATATTACTTAATTCAAATTTATTGCACAGGCCAACCAGGCCCATTTGCACATTCGTTCAATTTTCAATGAATAAGGAAAACTTGTGCGATTATATTTTTCAAGAAATGTAAATCATAAGAAATGAACCCTTTATCTTTAAAAACAAAATCCTGTTCAGTAAATAAGACGAGATTAACATTCATAGCAAGTACTAGCTGCTTGATAGAGGCAGCAAACAAGTATTTTTCTTTTCTGTTATTTTAATTTAGCTTTGCAATGATACAAACGATTTGCAACTTGCTCTTAAAGAACGACAAAACTTTCTTCTGACTGTGACGATTTTTGTTTGTTTGTTTATTTTATTTTTATTTTTTAACAAAAAGTTAGCTCCTTGGAAAAAAATCAAAAATGGTATTATGTATTCTCTTGTCATGGTGCGGTGAAATAACGCAGAATTCCTTAATTCAGCTTCATTTCACTTTACAAAAGCGAAAAATGGGGGCGGAATCGTGTAAGTTGATGTTTGATATTTTTTCTTACCCTGCGGCCACACGAGCAAGTTTTGGTCAGCAAGTAGCGTTCATATATTATTTGTCAAATCTCTATCGGTGTACTTGGTGTGACGTAGGTGGCAAAAAACTTGCTAGTCAACTTGCCAGCAAGTTCACATATTTTTTACAAGCTTACCTGCTTTTAACATCCAATTTTGAATTTCCAAGATGTCGCCAGCAAAAATAGAAATAAAAATCCTCGTTTCAACTAATTTTCTAATTTAATTTTGTTCATTTTGATATATTTTGCAAAACCTGTCAAATTACTTGCCGATTTACTTGCTCGTTTTACTGGCTGGAAAATTTGCTAGCCAGTTGACCAGCCAGTACTAAGGCAAGTACTAAAAGTTTGAATGTGTGAGTAAAACATTTGATTGTATGCCAACTTGCTAGCCAGAACTTGCTCGTGTGGCCGCCGGGTTAGTGTTCTTTTCTCATTTGGTAAAAATTAATATTTTTGTGCCGATGAAATCTCTTTGCAATTGCTAAACAACGAATATCAAACCAAGATGAAATTATTAAATTCAAACCTTTATTTGGTCACAAGAAACAGAATATCCTCTGAAAACGCTAAATTAAAGACACACAGCGATATATTTCTTATGACAATAATTTTACTGCACTTTTAAGTTTGGACTTTTTCATTATCAAAAAACAATATTTATGAAATGGCTGCCTTTAACTTTACTAGGTTTTCTACATAGAAAGACTTTTAAGGGTGTCAAAGCTCAAGCAGTAAAGCCATAATTGCTCGTGTTGTGTGGCTTGGACATTGGACCACATATCATGCCGCCGCCGTCTTTGTAGTTCAATAGTTTCCTTAAACTACAATTTTATCGAAATTCGGTTTATAATTAAAATAATTGAATTAAAAAAATGAAATTTTATGACATAGTTTGTTTTTGTGTTATTTAACACTCGCAGTCAGGCTGCTTTGGTTTTTTTTATTTTTATTTATGTTTGTTTGAACAACGATAGCAACTTAGAGGTGCTTCCACCAATGGCTTTTTTCCGTCAATTTCTTTGGCTGGAGTTATAGCTATTTCACGGGTGCCAAGCCGATCATCAGACTCCTTTATTAGTGGTGCTGCCTGGTTTTTATTTTTCATATTAATGAAAAACTTTCTGATTTTACTTTGGGATTTGAACCTAGGACCAGCTAGTTGGGAAGGCAATGCACTACGCACTGCGCTAACCACTCCACTGATTTTTGGTTTCCCATTGCAGACTTTTTGTTTGTTTATCATTGCTATGAACCAAGTGCATTTTTACAAGCTTCTTAAAGTATGCTATCTTGTTCCGCTTTCATTTTTTCTAATTTCCTATCTTTGTGTCACAACAATTCGTTTGTGTACACAGAGGGTTAGATTTTTGAAAGTTTTGACTTTTAGTCAGTTTTTATTTGTTATAGTTTGTTTTTGTGTTATTTCCCAACTAGCTGGTCCTAGGTTCAAATCCCAAAGCAAACTCAGAAAGTTTTTCATTAATATGAAAAATAAAAACCAGGCAGCACCACTAATAAAGGAGTCTGATGATCGGCTTGGCACCCGTGAAATAGCTATAACTCCAGCCAAAGAAATTGACGGAAAAAAGCCATTGGCGGAAGCACCTCTAAGTTGCTATCGATGTTCAAACAAACATTTTATGACCTTGAAGACTATTTCTGCATTTAAGTATTACTCAAAGACTTCATTCCATAGCTACACTAGGCAACACATGAACCAAGGCGCAAGGCATAATCAGACCTTGAAAAGCTTGACTTGCCTACTGGACCTTTTAGGCCACACTTGAGCTCACATCTATATATATATAAGAATCATTCATTCTTGTGTTTGTTTGTATGTCTCTTATAGACTCAGACGGTCCAACAGATATTTGTGAAATTATCATGGTTAATATACTGTTGTATATTCAGTGATGATTTCTGTGAAAAAAAAATTGGAAAAACCTCACGGAAGAGTGGGAAAACTGGAAAACCCAAATGTCGGGAATAAGATTTTTTTGCTTGGAATTTTCTGTTTCAAAATGGGGTTTCAAATGGAAAACAGAAAGTTCTTGATGAAAAACTCAGAAAACTCATTGGTTTTCAAAGGGAAACTTGTTATTATGGAATTCGAGGTGCATTGTTTTGTTTGTATGTCCGGTAGGGTAAGTCAGTAAATAATAGGGACAATCGTAAGCTGTTTGGAATTCTGATTTTTGTGAAATAGTCAAAACACACCAGAAAAACGAGAATTTGTTGAATTTCTAAACAATTTTTGCATTTTACTGCATGCTGTAATGAAAGTAGAAAGTTAGTTTTTGAGCTTGGAAAAATTCAGAAATGTAGTTCTCTATTTCAATTGGATTCGTGCAAATCACATTATCATAATGTCTCTGTTAATTATACATACTTATTTTGGAATTGCACTGAAGGGCGGCGAGACGAAGTTCGTGGGGTCAGCTAGTATTTAATATTTCTTTGACTTTTAGCTAGGCCAATTCTCCTTTTATTTTCCACATTGACAACGATGATGGTGATGGATAATGATCTAAAGAGAGACAATACTTGACCCTTAACATCAATACTTATAACCTTTTTTTATCTTGAACAGCACTTTGCTTCTTTAAAGGTGTTGCGAAAAGTCTGCGAATTATCATAAAAAGAATCTTGTCTATTTGATCCTAAATCAGTGAATTGATACATGCCATTTGTCGAAAACTCGGAATTAGACACCCTGGCACTCTGCGTATATTATTTATATTATTTGTTAAATTATCCCTTACTCTTTTTGGCTTAACGCTGAACGGCAGATTTAGAATTTTGTAAAAGGCTTAAGCGGACGCTGCACAATGGGGGCGTTACTTCGAAAAGAAGATATTTTTTTGTCCTTGGTTTATGAAAACGGCGGGATACACACAATTACACAATACTAAAATTCAGTATTTTCAAAATGAGCGGCTGTCAATGACTTTTCATGCAAGAAACCTTCATACACCTTATGTTCTAATAGTGGTCTATCTTACTAAATTATACTAACTCTAGTGGTTTTTAAATTGTGAAGAAAAGAAATTCTTAAAGATCATAATCTCATTTCACACAAGTTAGAATTGGGATCATCGGTCATTTAATCGGATAATGATATCCGATCATCAATCACGCCAATAGTGTTTTGGTTTTCGAATTTCTCAGTGAATTATAAATCATGTAAGAAACACCTTCACACGAATGCTTCCATAAAAATTTTTAATACATTTTTTTTTCTTGGATTTCAAAAAGGAAATATTGCAAAATTTAAGCTGTTCAAAATCGATACTGTAAGGAGTCAAATTTTTGCATTTGCTGGCTAGTTACGTTTGTGGCGTTTGCATACATCTCTAAAGTTTTACTATTAACTTGAGTTTGCTCCAATTGAAAAACCCACATCGAAATACGTATCTACTGTTTGCTATAGTCATGGCATTTTCTCATCCTCCTTATAAATACAAAACAAAATCCATCACACTTCTTGGGTGGCGATTATATCTGATTTATAAATATCAAAGACTTTCGCTAATTGTCTGGCAATTTCTTTTCTGTTTCTTAACATTGCACGTACAAGTGAGAAACTCTATAATGGTCATAATTATAACTCATAAGTAAATCCGTCCGAATTTCTTCGGTAACATCGATAGGTCGATAAATACATAAATGGCAGGCTCTCATTTTTCATACATTGATCCCATCAGGCTCAACCTAAAGGAAAATTCCTTGGGCAAATAATTTTTCCTGTTTAAGTATTTCCAGAAATTACTTGAACAGAGTAAATGAAAATTGGTTCTTTTATTTAAATTAAAACATTTACTAAGAACTCGACATTCTCAATGTGAAACAGACCGTCTGGTAACATTGCAAGCGTTCGTGTATTAGAATTCTCTTTTGAATGCAACTAATCTCACGCTTTAATGGAATCTGACAGCAAAATCTACACTGATTGTTTGCATGACAGAATTATATGTTGAACGATAATTGATTTGGCAGCTTGAAAACAGATATTGCAAGGAAATGACTCCAAGCGTTACATGAAAGTGTAACACAGATATTTTGTTTCAGCCTTTTTCTCAAAAAGAATTCAAAAGGCCATACCAATATGGAATTTTGAAATAAGCAAAAATGCTTTCCATTTGCGAAAAGATAAATGTTTCATTTCGTATTTTTGAACGCTGCCAATCGCCACCAACATCAATTTATCATTTGCCTATCATAAACCTACTTTCTCGCTCTTGTCTCTTAAGAAATTGGACTTGTGTTAATATTTTTTTAACTAAAAAAACATATTTTTACTACTACCCAGCAATGTGTTGCATTTTAAAGATTTTATTAATGTCGAACATTTGGAAAACGAGGTCGAAATATAAAAATTCACCCAAAGACCAAAAAGCATAGCTACTTACAATCGGACTCATTTTTCTGATGTCCTAAATAAATTTCATGTAGATGAAATTCACAGTTTTATATATTATTTTTGGATATTTTGTTGACTTAATTAAAAGTCGTCGGAGCGTTTTATTGTACAAAAATGTTGTGGGTTCAAGAAATGTTTTTCGTTTTTTTAACGATTCATTGGAAAAATAAGCGAAAAAAACCAATTGATTTATTGGCAATTAAGAAACAAAATTAATTTGATTAATCAAATAAACAAAAACGGAATATAAGGATTGAAGTTATGTAAACTGAATTTATATTTATCGAATTCTAATTTGCAAATTTATTTTTGTACAACGTATGCAACAGAAGGAAGAACAGGAACCTGGTGTCAAATGTTTTTTAACAATTGACAGAAATCCTTAACAACCGAATTTTGTTAAAAATCCCAATGCAAACAAAAAGAGGTTATCCCATCTGGTACAGTTCAAATTGAGTAATTATAAGCAATTTGATTGAAATGTCAAACGCTCCATCATCATTATTCAAATTCCAAATCTATGTTTCGAGAACATAAAACAAATGTGTAAAACGGCAACAAATCACTTAACATAGTTTTCTTCTTCTTTGTTAATTTCTTTACCGAATGTTTAATATCTAATTGATGATGAATTGCAGAGAAAGAAATTCTTAAAAAAATATTTTCCAATTTTGTTTGTTTGTTTCAGGCTGTTGAAAGTGTTGAAGAATACCACAAATCATCATATCTTGAGGAATCGCATACAGTTGTTCAAAAATCCGTAACAAAAGCTGAGGTAATAAATATTAATATTTTGGCAATTTTTATTGATGATATTAATTTTTTTATTTTCAAAAAATATTGCAGCAAATTATTAAAGAACAACACACTTTGGTTAACGGAAAATCTGAAGTCTCATACCGAACCGTCACTTTAGAAAAATTGCCTTTGCCAAGTACTGGAGGAAACGTTGTTGGTAAGTGGAAAATCTTTGTTTTTTTCTAATTAAACATAAACATTTAAAAATAAAGAGTGGATTCATTGGAACAACATATAAATAGACAAAAATAAATATTTATTGTCGAAAATAACATTATCAAGATCTAAAAACAACGTAAATAAGAAATTCGAAAAATTCCATGTGAATTGTCACATGCAATTTTGGATTTGACATTGTTGCAGAGGTTAATAAATGTCGAGTTTGTTTTTGTTATTATTTTTTATTTTCGTTTTTGAAAAAACAATTCGGGAAAAACAATGATGTTTTCGTGAAATAAATCACGTTCAACAAAATAGGCAGTTTGGTATTTTATTATTCTTTCAAGCTCATTTAACTTTTTAATACAGAAATAAACACAAATTACAACAAAGACTTCAAAATATTGTTGCTTGGCATCGAAATTGCATCTACCAAAGTAGAAATACTCAAGTATTTTCAATTTTTTACTTTCGAATAGAAAAGGAATTCGAGGTTCTTGATTAAACTTGTCGAACACAACTGAACACTTGCGTTCAAATTCAAATTCAAATTCTTTTAAATTTTCACTTGGTTGACGAAAAAGTGGTTTTAATTTTGTTGAAATTTAGTACAAATAATTCTTTTTCTGGAATTATTTAAGCTATTATTGTTCAACTTTTTGAAATTGGGCCTATACGCAATATTTTTCTGGAAAACTACATAATGGTTCTTAAAACATTTTGTACAAGATATGCGCTTATTACTTCTTTAAAATCAGAAGCATTACTTTTTCTCCACATATTTGGAGAGTACCTATACCTACTCGTTTTTTGGTAAGAATCCGTGATCGCACTTTAAGACTCCAATTCTTATACTTAGTAATACCTTACGAACTACATGCTTGATTTCTTAGTCATAATTTGGAGGGCATATTAGGGTACGCGATATGGTTTACATTCTAAATTTCCAAACGTTCAAAGTTCAATTCATTTTCCGCTGAAAAAATCGTCCGAAGTCTAAAATATTGGCTTTCCTGCCTATATCCTTATATCCATATATTGGATGCAATTGTTTTTTTTGTTTTCGAGACTTTAAATCTCTCTAGGTTCCTGACTTTGCAAGTGTTTTTCAAGCATGCAATAAGCATGCAAAATACTCAAACGAAAAAATCGAAAATGCCCAGTTTTTGAAGTGAGCCCGCGAGCATTTGACTCAAAGTCACTCTTATCTGGGTTTGAGGATAATGAGCGGGCTGCCGATCTAGGCAAGGATCAGCTCTTCATAGCTCACTCGCGGAAAAAGTCAACATTCCTCTTCATGTTACTTACTTACTTAAGGTGGCGCTACAGTCCTTGTGGACTTGGGCCTCAATCAACAGTCTCCGCCAGCCAGCTCGGTCCCTAGCTGCCTGTCTCCAGTTTTGCACTCCAAGTTGATTGAGGTCCTTTTCCACTTGTGTTCGCCACCTGAGTCACGGTCTTCCTCTCCTTCTACGTCCCTCGTTAATAGTGTCGAAGGCTTTCCGGGCCGGAGCATTGGTGTCTATTCGCTCTAACTGACCTAGCCAGTCTCTGGACCTTGACTCTTCTGGCTAAGTCCACGTCGTTGTACAACCCGTAAAGTTCTTCTCAATTTCCCATCAATGCACACGGGGCCAAAGATGACCCGAAGAACTTTCCTCTCGAAACAGCCTGATGCGCATTCATTAGATTTTGTCAAGGTCCCTGCTTCTGCACCATACAGCAGGACTGGGATGATGAGGGCGTTATACAGTTTTACCTGAGTTGCTAGTGGGTTTTTCCACTCAACTTCTTTCTTAGCCCAAAGAAACAGCGATTAGCAAGAGTTATTCTTCGTCTGATCTCGGCGCTCTGGTGTTATTGTCCGTGTTATGAACGGCAAAATTTTCTCATATTTCCTAGTAGAAAACCAATTGCTTATGTCGAGAAAAATATAGCCCACCTAAAATAAGTCACGAACAAATAACCTTATATGCAGACGCAGAAACAGATGAGACATAACCATCATTGAAACATACTCCGGGCACTGGCCTGTAACGGAACACGTAGCGCAACTGGGCCTTTCTCAAAATACTTTCTGTCGCTGTTGTATGGACCAGAGAGAAAAGGAAACTGTCTTTCATTCTCTCTGTAAGTGCCCTGCCCCTTCGTTGGCCAAATGTAAGCGAAATCATTGGGAAAGCCTTCTCTAATGAGTTAACCGATCTTTCTGAACTGAAGATCAAAGATTTTATCTCTTTTCTAAGCGCGACAAAGTGGATCTGCTTAGGCGTATCTCAAACGACTTTTGACCAGTAGGTCACAAGCAAGCGAACTTAAGAATAAAGGAATTGTAGGCAAAGAAAAAGAGTTTTTTGGTCACAAAAGCCGTGACCGTCATTTCTACTACTTGCAAAGTTTAATTCAATTTAGAGCAAATAAAACAAGTAAGTAGTTTCGACTATTCCGTCGCATCCATTGCCTCAAACTTTGGCACCCTTTGAGCCTTAGCTAAATAGTATGGAACACAATACACAAAGCAAGTTCATAGGTCTTACACATTCTCAGAATTCCTGTTGCAATTACCGCCTAATGTAAGGAGTCATTTGTTTAAAATCGAAACGTAATTTAACTTACAAATTTTCCGATGAGACGTTCTGTGTATAGAGACAGAATAGCAGGCACAGCAGAGAGGTTAAGGGATAAAAATATATCTAGTCTTTGTTAGAAATCATTACAATTGGGCTAATCGAAAAAACTAGGGATGGTAACAACTTTTAACTGGAGAAGAAACTGCGACAACCTGGGTTTCTCAATTTCGTCAGTAAAGCTAAGAATTTATGTTCGACATTTTGTATCAAAAAATCGAGAAATTTACTCATGAGATAGCAAAAAAAGGTCGTCGGTCATATATGTATGTTGATTCATTAATTTGTTACGAAAGTAAAGCTACACAAAAAACACACAACGATACATTTTCAATTTTATTATATGGCCGCCTTAATAGTTTTCACAGCATGCGATTCTTATGAAGTAATATTTGACCTCTTTTTCGCAGGGGTATCTCGGAGAGGATACTAACCGCGTAAACACGAACTTTTGCGTAGTCCCACAGAAAAAAATCTAACGGTGTCGAACCGCAAGATCTTGGTGGCCAATCGACATTTCTAAAACGTGAAATTATGTGACCAGGAAGCTTCTCACGCAATAAGGCCATAATTCGTCGTGTTGTGTGGCTTGTTGAAGAAATACGGACCAATCATGGAGCCATCAAACAGTCACTTTTTCCGAATGCAATGGCAATTCTTCGATCCCCCCTTATACCGCAATATTGTTTGTTTACATAACCAACGAGTGAGAAATGTGCCTCATCGCTAAAAAGAAAATGTTGTTCGAAAATCGGTGTTTATTGTCTGTTGTTCCAAGTTCCAACACCCGAAAAGCGTATCTACTGCGTTTTGAATGGTAAACAGGCTTCAATAGTTGCTTTATTTTTAACTTTGTTAGAAGGAAGATGCAAATCCAAATGCAAAAACGCCTAAAAGAGGTGTTCCGACAAATTAAATTACTGCGAACGCCGGTAAATCAATAAATTCGGATCATGAGTAACACTTGCGCTTGCAGCAGCAATATTTTTGACTAGATGTGCATTACGATAATGCATAGGCTTTGCGACATCAGTAACGCTTCCACTCTCTTCGAATTTCTTCACAATTTTACCGATTGCTTTCGTAGTCGGTCGATTATGACCATCATAATCATCATTTGACATTTACGATCCATTATCGTAAATTTCAAGCAATCAATTAATATTATGACACTTCAGACAGTTTAGTTTGACAGCAAATGACAGCGCTGCCAACTTGCGGCCACGAAATGAATGACCACTTTTCTCTTTTCTTTTTTTTTCACTGTGTCTCAATTTTAAAGGGTCTAAGGATCTATGTCTCATATTTAATGGCGTTTTTAATTGGCAATCTGGAATCGAAAAAGAAGCATTCTGTTTTTGAAATCAGAAGGGAAATTCTCTTCTTTTCAGAATCAGAACTGTCACTTTTGCCCAATTGAACGCTTTCAGAATTCTTTTTTTTTTTACTTCCAGATTGCCAATTAAAAACGCCATTAGATATGAGACATAGATCTTGTTCGGTAGCAACACCAACGCCAATTCAGCTGTGTCGCGATGTTTCCTTATCCTTTCGTGTCATTCAAAATTCAATAAGTTTTTTTTTTTGAAATTAAGTGTTGAATCATTTCACAATGTGTAAAACAACGACCGCGAATAAAGTGACAGAAACATCAATTATCATGATGTTAGCTTACCTTACGTTTTCATACAGCCAAATTTGTGAATATGTCACGTAAGAGGGTTACAGTATTGCAACCGAAACCAATTTGACGGTTTTTCATTGATAATAACATGCCCTTCTCTTAACAGTGATATATACGTCCATGAACAATGATCATACATGAACATTTCAGTAGACGCCATTAAATGGCTTTCAGGTCCTAAATTAACTATTTTCTAATTTCAATTAAAAAATGCATATACATAGTTTTAACTCACACCGGTGATAATGTATCAACAGAATTGCTAAACTCTTTTTGCCAACAAATCGAAAACTATATTTAACTTAATTAAATAAATAAATCTTAATGAGTCCATTCCGATGTTATGAAAAACAAGATCAATTTTAAGTACCCAAGTGTAATTTCTACGGACAAATTAAACTTTGAAATCCACTCATATAAAATATTTACAAAATTCAAACTTTTGACAGTTCATTGGCTTTGATCGACAGGTTGCAGGCGCTCTTGCCTACATAGCATTTCTATTTTTTTTTTCAATCTCTTGCAAGAATTATGTGCATTCAGAATTATTCTTTTATGAATCAATTTTTTTAGTAATAAATATTCACCACCTATACCTTACGCTTGAGTGGAAATAAATGTCAATTTGTCAGTTTTGTGAAATAAATTTATCATAAAGTGGGGGTGAAGATAAAATTTATGTGTCTGGATGATATTTTTGATTTCTTTAATTTTGCATTCGAACTTATAAATTTTGAAAAAATATAGATTACACTCAGTTTGACTAGAATCAAATAAAATTGTCATGCTCTACCAAAAATCGATTTTCAATTTTGCATGAGCCATTTGAAAAAGTTTCAATATTATTTTGTGCATTTTTCGAATGTGTGAGTATTTTCGAATTTGATATTAAAATTAGATAAATTTGAGAAAGTTAGGTGACAACTTAACTGACAAGATAAAAACAACAAGTTGGTAATTTTTTTGTTTTGCATAAAAGAAAAGACTTGTCAACAACTTTGACACATATCTTTGTGTCAAAATCATGTCAGACTTTAAAATGATAAATGAATACTTTGTGGTGTATTTATTTGTTGATGTGACAATTATTTGTTTTTGGTTTGGAAAATGACATTTGTAAATTTGTTTAATAGTACGGCGGCTGCGGACAAAGTGTGGGGGTTTTTGGTAAACACCAATTCATCATCAAAACTTTGTTTAGGAAAATAACTTGGAAAATACATATTGAAGTACGCACTTCTAATGTCAAACTTAAAAGTTGTGAGGTTATTTACTTTTACCGGCTCCCCTGATGCCAAAATACTGCTGCCAGATTTCTTCGCCAACCGCCAACCTTCAAACTAAGACAATTATTGTTTCATTTACGATTTGGTCCATGTTTTTTCGTTTTCGATAATTTTTTTTTTACGGAAGAATTTGTTTTTAATATTTTTCAATTTCATAAAATATGATGTAATTCATTTATTCTTTACTTAAGAAACGAAGGCTTTCAGGAAGAGAACATTGATCTACAAGCAGTCAATGAGGCCTACAGCTCTCAATTCCCAGTTCCCAATATAGTCTTCTTCTTTATAAACTTTCGCTCCATACAGGACCGAAATATTCGCAAAAAAATGTTGTTTTGCGAAGTACCCAATATCATCAGTCTACTCGGTGCCGTAAAGTAGAACTTCAGGTTAAATCAATGCCCCTTTCCGACGCACCGGCTCGGACGACGTTTGTATGACCGAACTCAAGTATAAGTGGATCACGTAATTCAGTACTGGCTATAGACTATAATTCCGTTGGTGAGAAAACTACTTAATTACAATAAAACTGTTACTAGCAAACGGAGCGTTCTGTTTTAGTAGTAGTAGTAGCAGTAGTAGTAGAAATGGCGTCCACAAGCAGTCTAGCTCGGTGACCCAATTAGCGCTGGGTTGCGCCGTTTTGATACCATAAAAAACTCGTTTGACCTATAAAATTAAAAGAGGGATCTTTTGTTTTGAGTTCGCTGACTGGCGATCTCAAGTTCGAAGAGGGATTGTAACAATCGGTTTAAAATTCGCCTCAAAACCTCTTTGTTGCGTTCAGAAAAGAGATCAAATCTTTGATCCTCAGTTCGGAAAGCTCATTTAGGTCATTGAAGCAGGACTTTCCCAATGATTTGGCTCTCGTTTTGACTAGCGCAGGCGACACTTACACAAGAAGTAAAGAACAGTTTCCTTTTCTTGCTGGTCCCCATAACTTCGACAGAAAGTATTATGGGGAATGTGCAGCTTAGATGCGTGTTCCCCAACAGGCCAGTGTACGGTGCATGTTGCAACGACCCTGGCTATGTCTTGCCTCGGTCTGCAAATAAGGTTATTAGTGCGGGATTTATTGTAGGTGGGCCATATCCTTCTAGATATGATACAGTTGGTTAGGCTACTCCACCTGTGGTTTGATTCAGCCAGAAAAATTGAGAAGATCTTGCCCTTCATAGTACCAAGAGGAATGTTGACTCTTTCAGCGAGTGAGTTATGAAGGGCTGATCCTTGCCTCGCCAGCTCGTTAGCCCGTTCATTGCCCGCGAGCTCACTTCGGCATTGTTGAAGAGGATGATGTGGACGAGCCGATCGCTTGAATAGCCCGCCTGACTGTCCGAATAGATAGCTGCGGTTTTGATTTGGATCTAGTTTTAGTAATTTGCATGCTTCCTTAGTCGCGAGTAGTTCAGCCTGAAAGACACTAGCAAAGTCAGGAAGCCGAAAAGACCTGGAGACATTTAAAGACTCAGAGAAAATTCCTGCACCAACCCCACACTCTATCTTTGATCCGTCAATGAAAATAGTTGTGCTGAAGCCTCTCGTCACTTAGTCATCATCCCACTCTTTTCGGGATGGAATGATAACTTTAAAATCAGCAATGAGGTCCCCAGTAGGAGTGCTGTAGTCGTTTTTTGTCGATAAGAGTCTTGAGCATAGCTCTCTGGGAGGAGTTGGCTGTTCAACTTCTTTAAAAAAAAATCACAGCGAAATTTGTGAAATAACTCCAATGAAATGCTTTTATTTTTTCAACTTTTGGATGTCTCTTTCCAACACGATCCTAATAAGCATTGGAACTTCATTTCCTTTCTCGGAAGTGCGGTTGCAATATATTTCTGACTCTGCTTAATGATTGCAATATAAGTTTTGGCAGTAAGTAAAATGGGGAGAGTATCTAACTGCAAAGTTCCAAGAGGTCTTTCACATTTGTGCTAAGACAACTCAGGTTTTATTTTATTTTTTGAGCCTTCATCTTTGCTGCTACTAGAAAGTTCATATTTGACCCAAAAATGTCAGCTGTGTGTAATTGACTTTCTGGAGTTGAATATGGTGCTACGAGCTGCAGCAAAGTGCATTTGTAAGAAGCCGTCGTCCCTTTTCCACGAATGGCTTATAAACTGGGTCCGACTCCACACTTTTTTTTAAACTGACTGTATCATCCATTAAACCTCCTCGTTTGCATAGTGTCTCACTTACTCCGCGTGACGAACAGGTGACATATTTATTTCATTTACATTTTTCATGGTCCATTTTTCTAGTCTGGAGTACCTCAAGGGAGTTACTTCGTGTCCCTTATCTCTACCCACACAGTTGCGTTTAAGGATATTTCAAGGATATTCAAGAATGTTTTCTTCTCTCCGGAATAACATTTAATACGTTATGTGCACATAGCATTTGGATATCAAATAAAAATATGCAAATGCAAAACAAAATAGCGAAAACACTCACCATTTTATTGATAATCCCAAATGAACATCAACCTTGTAGTGGTAAGAGCTCCTATTTTTATTTTTATTATACCTTAAGGTTGGAAAGAAGGTGTAAGTCGTCCATAAACGGTGTTTCCTACGTACAATGCTTAGAAGAAATGTTCTCATCCAAAATTCATCAATCCCGAAAATCGCACCACTTTAAATTCTTTGCTTATCTAAAAAAAAAAATGTTACGCATACGCCACAGTGCCCGCTCGTAAAAAATTAATATTTTGCAAAGAAATCCGAAAAAATTTAACATTTCTTGAAACCAGACTTTTTTATGACAATTTCCAATTCCTACTTTCTTGCTGACATATGAACAAAAATTATTACGATTCCTTGTCAGCGTTATGAGTTCGAACGTCACCAGCCGAAAACATTAAAATGTTTTATCATGCGCTAGAAACGAAACAACATGCGTCCCCCTACTCAAAACCCTCAAAATAAAAAGAAATCACAACTTGGTTTTTTGTTCATGGATCATTTCGATTCCTAAAAATACCTTCAGCAAACAATTTCGACAAAAAATTTATATTAACCTAAATTATAACATTATTAAAAACATATTTATTATGAACGATAGGCAAATTCTTTCTAAACTAATTGGTTGTTTTATTTTTATGTTTCTATTTCTTAAGTTTGATATTCTAAAAATTCATTAAATCAAAACAGCCATAACCGAAATAAAAAATAACACTAAAATAGAAAACATTCCAGCTGTCAGAAAAGTTAAGAATTTTGATTACAAAGTTCGAACAACAAGTGAATGTGTGAACGAAAGTATAAATTTTTGATATTATTTGTATTTCCGATTTTCAATTTTCCTTGCAATATAATTTTATTCCATCTAATTGGCATTGCGTTCGCTTTTATCCTTTCCTGTTTTTCGAAAAGTAGAAAAAAAACCTAAAATTAAATCGAATTCGGGCGGCTCGATGATGCGACACTTTTTTAGATGCCTACCATCGCAATATCCCAAAAATGTATTTGCATTTTATTTTCAAAAGTAAAAAGTCATAACAACATTTTCTGATTTCTTTTTTTCTGTTTGATGAAATTTCAAAAATTTTCTGCTGATTTCGAATTTATACAAAATATTTTTCTTCATGGATGTATTAATTCGGAATGTATGGGTATATAATTTATGTGATGTACATATTTTGGTTTCCTATGATGCGATTATGATGCTGCTGCTATGGCAGCGGCGGAGGTGGTGAGCTATAGGGACCGGTGGTGACTGGCCCAAAATGTATCTTTGGAAATATGTAAGCTCATTTGAAGACGGTCCGTGAATTCGTGCAGACATTCGTGGTAGTAGATTGTACCTTTTCTTCTGAACGAACGGTGGCAGGACTTTATTCTTTTCGCTAGGCGGGTTATTTTTAAAGTCTTTAGTGTCTCCTATTCATAGTTTTAAATTTTTTTCGTTAGTGTTAAAAAAAAATTAAAGAAAAAAATACTGGAAGAATTTTCAACAAGAAGGAAAAATCTTCCGGTGTTTTTTTTATAATAAAAATATCCCTTTTTATAATAAACTGTGCAATAGGATGTCAAATTGAATTAAAAATATATTTTCTAATTTTAAGTGTTTTATATTTCAAATTCCCTTACCGAAATAAACGATATAACAAAACTGTGAAAAAATTGTGGAAATAATTGAAAAAAAAACAATGTTCTTCAATTGGTCGCATAGTTTAGATAAACCAAAAGAAGCAACGTGGGAAGAATTTTCAACTTTTTACCATCAAAAATATCAACTTATAACCGTTTCGGAATTCGATTGTCACGAAAGGACTTGCTTTTATTTTAATGAAGCCATCATTCCAGAAAATGAAGAATTGAATGAATTGGATTTCTTGCCATTGAATTTTAAGACATCATTTTTTATTAGAACACATCAAGGTAAAAAGATTATATAAGCGAAAAAAAGTTGTTATATAATTATTTTTATGTTTATTCTTTTGATAAAAACAATTCGTGCTGACATTTTTTTTTATTTATGAATCATCAAAAAATTAAGTTAAAAGTGTAAATTAAAGTGCTTTAATGGAATTATGGCTGTAAAAGAAGGAATTTTCAAATTTATCCCCATGTCCAATAAATTGTCATAATGACGTCAGCAAAACTTTAAATCATTGACAGAATAAAATTGGACTCCAAAATTAAAAATTGAATTTAATGAAATTCTAGTTAAATTCTTATTTTTAAAACGCGCATCGAAGTGCAAATATTGTAATCAGAATAGCTTGTCATTTAAAAAAGATAAACATACTGTTTTAAACTCCAGGTCAATTGTTCCAAGCCCGAAAATCACCACTCAATACTATTAAACCAACTTCTTGATTATGGGGGCACTCCAAAAACCTTGATTTTCTCTTCATCTGAAAATACCAGTTTTTTCCGATCTTCCTTCTTTCAGATTGCCGTATGTATTCAGTTTTAGACAAGAGAAAGAGCATTTGAATACATATTTGGGAAAACTGAAACGCTTTTAGAATTTATTGTAAGAGAATGGGAAGCCCCAAATAAAGGATTTTCCAACAAGAGGTTTTATTTTGATATCCAAAGAAATATGGAATTTTCTGAGATAAATGGATAGTAATGGAAAATTAATGTCAGCCAAATGGCCGCCAAGGCTACGATTACACGATAATATCCTTTTAATGAATTTTTCCATTACCAAATCACAAAAAGGCAGCTGTATGCCCTCAACAGCTTCACGAATTTTATCTTTGAGGTCTTTAATTGATGTGAGATTGTTGGCGTAGACCTTATCTTTCACGCGACTCCAAAGGTAATAGTCGCAATGTGTTTAAATCACTAGATCTGGGTGGTTAATTTTAATCACCTCTTCGAGGGATAATACGCAAACTTTCCCGTTGACGACACGACGCGACGTGAGTTCTTGTGTTAACTAAACTTTATAAATTGGTTTTGTTTAAATTGACTTTTAGTCCAATGCGTTTCGCCCAGGTACGGCAATTGGGCTTATCAGTTAGATGCTGTGGTACCTTACTAAGACGCAGCTTTATAAGCCTTTAGTACCAAGACTTTATGAAAATAGGGTCTAATGACGTTTGTGGAGTGCCAAACTCCAAAAAAATTACGAGGAATGGACAACCCAATCTTCAACCCAAAGGCTACAGCAGCAATATTCGCAGTTATTTTGAAGTTTTATTCTTCACATCGTTAACTGGTCTCTAAAGCTCAAATTTGTCCATCAATTTCTGAATTGCGTATCGACAAGGTGCTTCACGTGTGCGTTGTTGAAAACTCTACCGTCTCATTTTTAATAATTTCTGCCTGTCAAATGCCAAAGTGACAGCTACCCGAATAGAGGTCTGTATTCAAAACCCTTTATAAGAAAACCCGTTAAAATGATATGAAATACCAAAAACTGTTAACCATAACATAAGTGAAAGTCCTTACGTGTCATACCGAAATAAAATAAAATCGGTCAACGGTGGAGAATTCCGAACAGTGAACAGAACTGAAAAATAGCCAAAAACCCGACGGATACAGACGGTTAGCATTACAAAACCACTTTTTGACATTCGGTTGTCGGTTTTATTGATGTACCTAGTTAAATGCAGCGAAATGTGTGTTTTTAATGCACGACCGTGGAGGTTTTCTTCTGCTTCTCTGAGAACGATTGCAGACTCCTAACTTACTTACCTAAAGTGGCACTACACCTCACATTGCACAAGGTCTTATTTTCCAAACATCACCTTTCCCATCCAAGTTCACATCTTGGAATTTGAACCTTAGACCAGCCAGTTGGGAAGCCAATGCACAGTTCTATATTTTGCTCTCAGAACGGTTATAGTCATGGTTTTTTTCACAACAAATGGCGACTTTAAATTGCAGGCGAGACTAGGCTCACGGGATCGGCTAGTGTGTGATAAAATGATGCTGCCTTCTTAGTAGTTAAGGGAAGTTGAAATTGACAGATATGATTTTTCGTTTGGTCTCCAAAACTTCTAGCATTATCGTTGTCATAAAACTAAAACGGTTTGTTCATTTTGACAGAATAAATTTTGTCTCTCTCATCTTTGTATTGGCTTCCTTTGCGAGGCTCATATAATCTTCCCATTGAAAAGATTTTCGAATGAATGAACCTCTGATGTTGGAGTAGTCGCGTGGTAGCTCATCGCCCTGTCATAGACCCCTTTTATACATACATATATTTGTCAAGTTTTTTCCGACTATGATCGATCAGCGCGAGTTGTTGAGCTTTCGTTTTTAAAGCCACGAACTTTAGAAACCTCTTCAGTTGTTTACGAATGTTGTAAGACGATAACATAATACGGCAGACAAGGTCTTGTAAGCAACCTTAGGGTTTAATTGCTCTGTAGGTAGTGATAGGTAACGTTCGTTACCTGTAACCGGTCTTATCCAGCAACCTGATATGATTTTTAATTCCGTTATCTTCACTTCGTCAATGTGGTTCGTCATTTCCGTTTCCGAAAGAATGGATCTTTCCGTAACCTCAAAATAATATTAAAACACGCCACACTCGCTCTATTTATTTCTGAAAAGTTGGAGCTCAAGCTCATCCAGCCTGTTCTGTGGTTAGGACTCGTCATCAGCTCGAGTCCTCCTTTGCAGCACCGCTTTGATACCTCGTACTTTCTCGTCAATCTTCGTCTTGTGTTCTCTCTGAATGCCTTCATAAATCCAACACTTCTAAAAATGCAACTCTGACAACTACTTGGCCATAAAATTTGTGTTTGATGTTGTTGTTGTTTGACATAAGTATTTCTATACTATGAATAAATTCACAAGGCAGACATTCATTTTAAAGTCGCGAATGATGCCATCAATCAGTTAAGACGTCCAGTTAACTTTTCATTTGATAAATGAGTGGAAGACAAGTAGATATTATGTACGTGTTACACGTTAATTTGTCCCAAAATCTAAGTGACCTTCCAACTTCCTACAAATAAAAAATATAAAAAAAAAACATCATTCGACCTCCTAACCTATTTTCTGACTCCCAAGATTAATGAGTTTGTTAGCCAATTACGATATTGATCCCACCCACCCGCACATATCAAACGATTACAAATTTCTTTTTCCAATAAAATCAAATAATGAAAAAAATCAAAACAAATAAAATCTGAACCACTCAACGGACGGTCATTCTCATTAATTTCTTTCGATCGTTAACAATCTACTCCATGTGGTTTCTTTAAGATTTTCCAAAAATAAAACTCAACATCAGCATTTCAGCACCTCAGCACTCTCCCTGAAAATGCGCTTTTGCTTTCATGCATTGCGACGAAGTAGATCTTTTCGCGGGATAGGACAGGACGGATTTTACGCTACGCATCCGTCACGGACTAGGCTGATTTGTGATTTTATTCGATTTTATCTATGAAACATCATAAATCATTTCAAGCACACACCCATTGGATTCGGTGATCAGTGAAACCGGAAACAGGACGAAAATAGTCGGGCGCTCTAGCCGGACGCTGCGCTGCCACCAAGACGCCCGCCGAGAAGTTGCGAAGCTGTTGGATCATGCAAATTAATGATGTTTGTCATTCATGGGTTGCCAATAAAAGCGGGAAATTTGTTAGAGTTGATTTCTATTTCTATAAGAAACTCGAGCTACCTGTTAAGGTACACAACATCAACGAAGCAAATTTTACACTGCGGATGTGAACGAGGATGCGAAAATTCACGCATCGTGATTGTGTAAAGTAAATGTTTGACGAGGTGTTAAATCAAAGAGTTTGTAAAAGGGCCAAATCGTATGAATCCCCTTTTTCATTTTACTTAAGTTTGTGAAGATCTATTGAAAAAAAGCAGAAAATTGGCAACTTTTCATGACACATGAGTTATGGACCTTTTGAAGTTGAACTCAGAAATCATTTAAAATTAAAACAAACAAAAAAGGCGCCATGCCAGTTCATACTGGACACGACCCTGGAGACTTGTAAACAATAGCGCCGAGTGCGAATAGCTTTTCCTTTGAAATATTGTTTTTCATTTAAACAATGGGCTTCACTGAAAAAAATAACCGTTGTCATATTGACAATTACTGGTTGTTAACCGAAAATTGTCATATTGATCAAAAAAAGTTTCAATGTGATGTAAATTTTCAAAAGTCGTCTCAAAATCTAACAACTTGATAGTAAATGGGACAATTTGAAATTTTCAATATCTTGTTGCTAGTTTGAAAATCAAAGTTGTCGTTTTAATACCTGAGATGATCAATTAGAAGATTATGGTTGTCAATATGAAAACCTTAGGTTTTCCGTCAGTTAAGTAAGAACTACAATCATCATTTGTACAACAATGATTATCAATATGATTACTACCTTAATGCAACAAGTGCATTGAAAATAAAATCATCAAATTGACAGTTGCAGTTGTTAATGTGATGACTGAATTTTACCGGCATCAAATAAAAAATTAGAGTTGCTATATTGATAATTTCGATTGTTAGAATATAAATAAAAATAAATAGAAGTAAACAAAAAATAAATAAGTTCCTTAGCGAAGACTTTTCGTTGACAAAGTTTTCGTATTAAAACCCGTGTTGTCGATATGATGATGGAGTTTTTTTTTCGTTATCGAAATATGACGTGATCTAAAATGGGGCTTTATTTTCAAGACGAAATTGGAATAATTTATGGAAATAAAGCCGCATCTTACTTGGAGGATATAAGTCCATATTTACAAAAAAAAAAAATGACCACATCCTTCCCAGAGGAAGTTATTGTAATGGGACCGATTTTGTGAAGTCACTAGAATCCAAATCAATCCTTTTATCATGATGTCTGTGTCCTAGTTTTTTGACCTCCATCAAAAAACCGTTAAACCGATATTGCTCAAATCTAATCAGCTTTAATAAGGCTGAGTGATTCGCGAGATAATCGAACACATACGCACATATGAACATACGTACATACAGACATCATGATAAAAAGGGTTGATTCGGATTCTAGTGACCTCGAAACATAGAGATATGCAATAACTGGATATTCACAAAATCAGCCCCATTACAATAACTTCCTATGGGACGTTGAAAAACGGTTCTATGATAGGAACTGTTTTGGAGTAATACAAAAATAATTTGTTTATACTAAAAACATCAGTGTTCCGAAAAAAAAAATTACAAGGATGTTTGGAGAAAATTGAAACTAATATTAATTAATAGGATTTTTCGAACTATTGTTGTTTATGATTATGATAATGATCATAATTTTAATGCATAAATGACGAGTTTTTGTTTTTTAATTCAATTTTTCAAAACTTGACTTTGAAAGCCTTATCACAATGGGCCTTTGATCGGCCTAAGTGTGTCTCTTAATATCCATGACAGACACTTTAACCTAAGCCTTGCAAAAAATCAAAAACTAGAAGTTTTTTTTATTATTTGCAAGGCCTTCCAAGTCGAGTTTTGAAAAATTCAAATCTTTAATTAAATTAATCATATCTACAATTGTGTTTGTCAATCAGATGATTGACCACATCAGGTTGTCATATTGTAAAATATGGTCATCAAATTGACAATTATTGTTTTTAGTACGAAAATCGATTTAATCTTGAATTGAGCAAGAACAAACATAAACAAACGATAAATTGCTTATGCCGTTATCAAAATAATTGTATTGAAAACCATAATTGTCAAGTTGAAACCGAAGTAGTCAATGTGATGCTTTAACCGTTTTTAAAAATCATATTTACAACTGCTGTTGTCAGTACGATGATCGACCACATAAGGTTGTCATATTGAAAACTATGGTCATCAAATTGGCAATTATTGTTTTCAATAAGAAAATCGAGTTTATCTTGAATTCAACAAGTACCTAATATAATCCTCATTTAGTAGTTGTGCATCAAGTCTATCAGACGTTCGTGAGTGAAGTTTAAAAAAGTGGAAAATATACAAGTAAATCAAGAGTTCAATAATCAAGAGTTAAATAGTCGTCTTAAACAATTTAATCCCATGCAGAATATTGTTACAGGTAAGGTTAGAGTTAAATAATCAAGAATTAAATACTCTTAAACAATTTAATCCCAAGCAGAATATTGTTATAGGTAAGGTAATTAATAAAAACCTGTTCCTATTAAATAAATAAATAGCGAGTGGCGGGACAGCTCTTGCAGAGCCACCTAAGTGGCTTACTCTTATCAACAATTCTCTGGGTGTGTGTGAAGCATTAAGGAGACCTACAATTTAACGACGATTCCGAACGGGTAAGTTTGAGAAGCACTTTTTTCGTGACTGATTGATACTCTTGAAAGTTTTGTCAGTTCTTTCCGTGAAAGATGAAATAAAAACATTGGACACGAGTAGGACTCGAACCCACGACAATGTTCTGCTTAGCAGCCAACGCACTTACCAACTAAGCTACGGCCAACTACAGATAAGTACGTATTGGACACTCAAAAACACAAAAGAAGCGGATTTTGAGAAAGGTAAACTACTTATTGATTCTTAACAGAAGTAATTCTAATTGTTTCTTCTAAAATTATTATATGTAGATGAAGTTATCAACACCAGTACCAACCTCAACATCAACACAAACACCAAGCAACATCAACTCCAGCACCAAAACCAACACCAACAACAGCACCAACACCAACACCAGTACCAACGACAATAAAACCATCAATAATAACACCAATTTCAGTATCAATCACATTACCAACGCAATCACAAAAACCAAGTTCAAGACGAACACCAGCACCAACACCATAACCGACACCAGCACCATCACCAGCACCAACTCCAACATCAATTTCTACTACAAAACCAAAACATTTGCAAAAACCAAGTTCAAATCCAAAACCATATTTTATTAAGAATTATAATGTAAGTAATTTCATAAGAATTATATGTATGTATATTGTATTTGTACGTTGACTTAACTGTAATAATGAATAATTAAACATATTCCAAAACACTAGATCTGCCTTATATTTTAAACAATTCTTGCAACTCATATTTCAGAAAAAGGGGTGTCCTGGATACGAAAGCGGTAATCTTATTGAAAATCGAAATTTTAAAGTGTATCATAATGATTGTAATATTGCAAACCAAACAAATTTTTAAATGTTCAAACTAGCAACCACAGTTTTCAATATGACAACAGTAGTTTTCATATTAAATACCGTGGTTTTAAATTGATTTACTGTGTTTTTCAATATGACTGCTGCGGTTGTCAATTTGAAAATCATGATCTTCAAATTGACAGTAATGATTTTCAATCTACCAACCACTGTTTTCAATCTGACAACCGTAGTTTTCATATTAACTACCGTGGTATTTAATTAGTAAATTGTATTTTTCAATATGACTACTGCGGTTGTCAATTTGAAAATCGTGGTTTTCAAATTAACAAGAATGATTTTCAATCTACCAACTACTGCTTTTAATTTGACAACCGTAGTTTTCATATTAACTACCGTGACTACTACAGTTGTCAAGTTGACTACCGTGGTCTTCAATTTAAAAGTAATGTTTTTCAATAAGCCTTCCTCGGTTTTCAATTTGATAATTTGGGTTTTACAAATGACTACTGCAGTGTTTACTACGACTGTCATAGATTTCAATATGACAACCATGGTTTTCGATTTGCCAACGCAAATTATCAATGTGACAATCCCGGTTTCGAATCATTAAATTGAAAATTTTAAATTGTCATATTTACTACTACGGTCATTGGTTGTAAATTGACAACAAAATTGTCAGTTGAATGTAAAAAATAATCAATATGACTGCTGTTTTTGGTTCAGTGTTGGGGGACATTTAAGCAATTTGTTTGAATTTATGTTTTTGTTTTTCGTTTATTTCAAGAAAATAGAAAAACAAAAAACTTAAATGTTGACAAATGTCTTTGTCGATCTTTCTTGATCCTCTACCGACAGCGGACACACGCAATTGATTTAGAACATTTACATATATCTCATGTTTTTTTTTAACATACCTAAGTTCACCTGTATTAAGTTCAGATAATTTTCAAGAATTCAAAATATTCTTTGATTTTTTTTTGTGAAAATGTTTTGAAAAATAATATTTACATCATCTGTGACTGTGAAGTGATTTTCTTTGATATTCTTTTCTTCATATTTTTTTTTGTTTTAATTAATAGATCAATGTTAGTTCAGGGTTCAGCCTACGTATTTGTAAATTTTATTTTTCTAATCCGTCAACATCAAAGAATGTTCATCAAATTCTTTTTTTCTAAGAAATTAAGAATGTGATGACTACGTAGGTTCCCGAATTTTTGGGGTTCAACATCTAGACCGGAGCGGCAATATTTGTGCTTCAACTAGTTAAGACTAAACAAATGTTTTTGATGAATGATTTGTGAATAATTTTCGGTTAATCAAATCAAACGACATGAAAGATATAAGCAGGTGTTCTTGCAGGTAAAATAGTGATGATGATGACGAAGTAGTATCAAAGAAAAAAGTGTTTTCAAGAAATACAAAATTTTAATGTTTAGGTATAACTGAAACTCAGTTTATTTCAATGAAATTTGGCTATCGCAGTTGAACAAAGAGTGGTTTCTGGAATGTCAGGACGTCATGTCACTCAACGAAAGCGATGAAGGTTCGCACACTTATAAATTCCTCCAAAAGGTACTTTTAGCAATGGCTACACCTAGCACCATAACATTACTGGGGGTTTTTAATGCGTTTAGAGCTCTGGAATCACTCACGTTAGTTAGGTCACATGATTGGTGTCGAATTTCTGAAAATGACTGATGGGGAAGACAGAGTGAGGAAGAGAGTTCACATTCACATAGTACGGCAAAAGAACAATTCATTGTACATTAAAGTACTTCCGAAGTGTATTCGTCTGCCCATTTGCTGTAATTTAGTTTGTGTTCACTTTCATATCCACCGAGTTTAATGACCGATATCTTAAGAGCGTTAACATCACACTTCAAATGACAGTTGTCAAATGCCACCACTGTCAAATAAAAAGAATGACCCTGTTTATTATTGGAGAAAGCTTCTTCTATTCTATCCTGTTGCAGGACCATCACTCAACATTCATCATTATAGCTGCCGTTCAGGTTTCCGTAGAAAACGACCTAAATCAGTCAATTCCACAACGTTCTCCAGAATTGGAAATCGCTCAGACCGCATGATGGCATATTTTGCGTCAGAATCTTGGTAAACACCCATACAAGTTCAAACTCGTGACTCGTGAATTGAAGCCGAAAAGGCTCTGGAGAAGATGCGCCAAGATGAACAATTTCATCGCAAAACCATCATCAGTGACGAAGCTCATTTTTTGCGGAATGGGTTCGTCAAAAAGCAAAACTATGCGTTATTTTCTGGGTGAAAATCTGCATTTTCTTCATCCACAAAAAATAGTTGTTTGGTGCGGTTTGCATGCCGTCGGCTTTATTGGGAAATATGTTTTCGTCGAAGATAGAGATTACTGTGTAAATACGCTGGCTTTGTTTACCGATTCTCTTATGCCCGAATCGGAAGATTGCACGATAGTTGGTTTCAAAAGGTTGGTAAAATCACAAGCCACACAGCACACCTTAATGTTACAATCGATTTAGGTATTGAAGAGTAATTTTGATGAGTGTGATATCTTAAGAACAGGGCCCGATCTAGCTTTTCTGCCGCTCTAGGCAAAAGTATTAGTTGCCGCCCTTTAAAATCACACCTTAAAAGGCATGAAAAGTTATTTCTACTGTATATATATATATGTATGTATTGTACGTATTTAGATAATGTAAATCTTCTGGATATCTTTAAACATAATCATCTATAAACATAATGTTTGTTCAAAATGTCTCCGATACTTGTTTTGTGATTTTGTGATCTTATGTGTGTTTGCTTCCATACATCGACTTATCATTGAAATGATAGTTATAAAAAAAAAGAAAAAAAAAGATAATTTTTTGATTTAATTTTAATTTTAGCAAAAAAAAGGAATAATAATAATTCATTTCTGAAAACAAAACAATTTCAATTAAAAAATTATTTTTAAAGTAACAAAACTTAAAAGTAATACAAACAATTTTCACATAACCTCAAAATCGCAATAAGAAAAAAAACAATAAATAATAATTGTATCTTTTAAAATAAACAAATTCAGGCAAAATATTTCAGTAAATAAATAAGCAATGGTATAAAAACAGATAAGGTTTTTACTAAAATTATTTTCTATGCACTTTTTGCTCTGCAAAATTTTTTATTATTTGAAAAAAAAATTCAATTAAAATATATTTTTTTAGAAACAAAAATGAAGAGTCCCCAAATAATTTTGTTCTTACTCAAAAATCACATTTATCAAAAGGGACAACAACAAATTATAATTTCATTTTTGAAATAAGGAAATTAAGATTAAATGTTTAAATAAATAACTAAATATTTGTATTTAAAATATTTGTTAATTAACTAAAATAATTTTCAAATTAGTTTCTGCTCTGAAAAATGTTTAATAATTTGAAAACAAAACAAATTCAATCATAATATTATTTTTTTTTTAAAACAATATCTAATAATGAGAAACAAAAAAAAATAATTCTTATAAAACAAAAATCACATTAATTAAAAGGAACAACAAAAAGTGATAATTGCATCTTTAAAAAAGCATTCTGAATGGGTTCGATTGGGAAAAGGTGACAGTTCTGATTCTGAAAAGAAGAGAATTCCCTTCTGATTTTAAAACCAAAATGTTTTTTTTAGATTCCAGATTGCCAATTAAAAATGCCATTAAACAAAAAAATCACTTTGACACATCAACCACTTTCAACTCAGCTCCTGAGATGAATTATTGGGAATAGTTAGAAATAGTTACGATTTAACAGATTGACACTCACCGCAAAAACGACAATTGTGGTTACGAATCGTAACTATTGGCGTGCAAAAACGACAAATAGTCAATTATAGTCAACTATCGTCATTGCATAGTTCACCCGCCAACTCCCTCATTTCTCTCTTTACATTCTCTGTAAAAAATAATGTCAAATAGCAATCATTTATCAATTGTGACGGAGATTACATGTATAGCAAAGGTTCAGACCATTCCAATAAATAATAAAAATTTTCTACAACATGACAACGGCAATGCAGTCCTGTCTGCAAATTTTCAAATTGTATCGAATAAAGACAAATTGTACTTTTGTACATGTATCGAATTCGATACAAAAAAAAAAATTGTATCGAATTTTCCATGCCTAGTTCAAATAGTTCTAGTCTCCTCTCTCTTAAGCTAGGCATACACGGTGAACATGTTGCCATGTTGGTGTGATTTGTTGGGCAGCGGTTCGCCATACACGGCCCAACATGTTTATAAACTTCATTATTTGTGTGACTGTCGTGAAGGCAAGATGTGCGATACAAGTGCGGATGATGCAATAGCATGTTTGTTTGCGACATGTTAACTCAATGAAAATAACTACACAAATGACGAATTGTTGTCACACAACGCCATACACGACGAACATGTTGATAAACTTCAAAATTTGTTGTAAACTTGCCCATACACAGCCAACATGTTAGCCGTAAGTTCACGGTTTACAAAATATTTCATAAACCGTGGATTTGTTGGCCAACATGCCCATAGCCATACACGAATAATTTTCAGCCCAACCCCAACAAATCACACCAACATGTTCATCGTGTATGCCTAGCTTTATTGACGCAGACGCTCCCATTTTAAATTAATTGAGCGACGCATGAGGCACGACGCACGAGCATGAACACAAAAATATTCTTAACATCTTATTTCTCCAGTAAGAAATGTGTAGTTGCCGTTTGTAGGAAAAGAGAGAAAAACACTATCAGTCGGGGATCGGGACTTCATTTTTGTAGTAACATTTTTAGTAAAAAAAAAAAACATTAATTTTTTTCAACCATCGATTTTGCCGCCCCTATTTTTTGCCGCCCTAGGCAATTGCCCCGTTTGCCCTCCCCTAGATCGGGGCCTGCTTAAGAACTAAGCTAGTTGATGGGCCACCTCGTTCGTGCAATTTAACTTCTCTATATACTATTTTCATTGAGGTTACGTCAAGTCATTGGCTTATGCCAATAAGCCGACGACGTTAGAAGATCTGAGACCTGAGATTCAACATTGATCGCGAAAAAGCGGCCGTGACCAAAGTGTGTATGGAATCATCGTAAATTGGATCCAACGAATCGACCGCTGCAAACCTGCCTACGGTTCGGTGGCCAAATGAAAAGTCAAGTTCCATTCAAAAATTGTTTGATTGTACAATTCAAGTCGAGAGTTTTTGAAATATCTCAAACGGTTCGATCTTCATTTAAAAAAAAAAAAAAGTTGTCAAGTTCTTATTGGAAAATCCTTTATTATGGCCTAACAAACCAAATGGGCGTGCGTGGTTGCAGTGAGTGCCTTACTTACTTAAGGTGGCGCTACAGGCCGTTGTGAACTTGGGCCTCAATCAGTAGTCTCCGCCAGCCAGCTCGGTCCTTAGCTAGCTGTCTCCAGTTTTGAACTCCAAGTTGATTGATGTCCTACTCCACTTGTGTACACTACCTGAGTCGCGGTCTTCTTCTAATTCTACGTTCCTCGAGAATAGTGTAGAAGGCTTTCCGGCCGGAGCATTGGTGTCCATCCACTCCAAATGACGGGGCCATCTGAGACTCTACTACGTCGAAGTTGTATGCATCTATTGTGACGTTCTGTCCGAGCCGTCGGTCGGTGTTTGGTGTCCATTCTCGGAGACAGCATATACCCACTTCGTTTTTCCTTCATTTACCGCTAAACCCATTTTTGCCGCTTTTGTCTCAATTCTCACAAAGGCGCCATTGACATCACGCTGTGTTTTCCCATTATTCAATATCATCGGCGTACGCAGGAAGTTGAGCAGAGTTTTGGACGATAGTGCATCTGGTGTTGACGGTGGAGCTTTGCACTATCTCGTTTAAGAAATCGCATAACAGTGCATCGCCGTCTGAATCGTTTTCTGACATCGAAAGATTCCATAAGCTCGTTGCCAATCTTGACGGCGTAGCGTGACTTCTCTATCGTCATTTTGCACAAGCGAAAGAGCTTGACAGGGATGCCAAAACTAGACATAGCTTTATACGGTTCGTCTCTTTAGATGCTGTCATACGCGGCCTTAAAATCGTTGAAAAGGTGGTGGGTATCGATTTGGAGTTCATAGGGTTTTTTCGAGGATCTGCCGCAAAGTGAAAATTTGATCGATGTTTGACTTTCCTGGTCCAATCAGATTGTCCATGAAAGGTTTCAGACGTTCACATATTACGGCAGAGAGGATCGAATAAGCGATTTTAAGGAGGCTTATTCCTCTGTGGTTGGCGTAGTTTAGAGAATCTCCCTAATTCAGGATCGGACAAACAATGTTGAGGTTCCATTCATGGGGCATGCATTCTTCCGACCATATCTTACAGATGATTTGGTGCATGCTCCTATTTAGATCGTCGCCTGCTGCTTTGAACAACTCGGCAGCTAGACCATCTACGTCGCCGTTATACAGTCTACAGAAGTGGTATTTCCAAATCCCTAGCATTGACTGCGATTCTGCTATGATGTTTCCTTGTTCTTTTCTGCAGGCATCGGTTCTTGCTTGATGATGATTGGGCCAGCTCTTTTATACCTTTCGATAAAATCTCCGAACTTCATTCCTGCTGTTGGCTCTCTCAACATCCTCGATCTGACGCTTCTCATGCTCCCTTCTTTTTCTCCTGTTAAGCCAGCGTTCCTCTCTCCTCTTTTGCTCGTTCGTTTCCAATGAACTACATTTTCATATATTAATGTACCAGGAAACTTATGCTCTAATACAAACCAATCTGTTCTATTGCAGCTGAAGTAAAAATGCCAAGTGGAAAGGTTGATCTACCCGTTATTGAAGACAACCGTGATGGTACCGTGTCCATCAAATACGACCCCAAGGAGGAAGGTATCCACGAACTGGTTGTCAAATACAATGGCGAACAAGTTCAAGGTACAGTTTTTTCCACATTCGACATCCAACGAACTCTTCTTATATTTAAAATTTCCTTCACCAGGTTCACCTTACAAATTCCATGTTGATTCAATTGCATCGGGCTACGTTACCGCCTACGGACCTGGTCTAACTCACGGTGTATCCGGAGAACCATGCAACTTCACCATTTCCACCAAGGGTGCTGGTGCCGGTGGTCTGTCGCTAGCTGTCGAAGGACCAAGCAAGGCTGATGTAAGTCCAAACTTTCAACTCTTTCCTTCGAACTGATATTTATGAAATCATGTTTTCTACTTACAGATCCGCTACCATGACAACAAAGATGGTACAGTTTCAGTGACATATCTGCCAACTGCCCCTGGCGAATACCAAATCGCCGTTCGCTTCGGGGACAAAAACATCAAGGGATCACCATTCTTTGCCAAAATCACCGGCGAAGGTCGCAAACGTAACCAAATCTCTGTTGGTTCCTGCTCGGAGGTCACACTCCCTGGCCAGATCACCGACGATGATTTGAGGGCACTAAACGCGTCAATTCAAGCCCCTGGAGGTCTTGAGGAGCCATGCTTCCTGAAACGCATGCCAAGTGGAAATATTGGCATTTCGTTTACACCCCGTGAAACCGGAGAACACTTGGTTTCAGTCAAGCGGATGGGCAAGCATATCCCGAACTCACCATTCAAGGTGACCGTGTGTGAACGCGAGGTCGGTGACGCCAAGAAAGTCAAAGTCAGCGGCAAGGGTCTCGAAGAAGGCAAAACCCATGCTGACAACATTTTCGCAGTCGACACACGCAATGCTGGCTACGGTGGTCTCTCATTGTCCATTGAAGGTCCCAGCAAGGCTGAGATCCAATGCACCGATCAAGATGATGGAACATTGAGCATCTCCTATAAGCCAACTGAACCTGGCTACTACATCGTGAACTTGAAGTTCGCCGATCATCATGTTGAGGGATCACCATTCACTGTCAAGGTAACTGGTGAGGGCTCGAACAGGAAACGCGAGAAGATCCAACGTGAACGTGATGCTGTACCACTGACCGAAATCGGCAGCCAGTGCAAGTTGACGTTCAAGATGCCTGGAATCACATCGTTCGATTTGGCAGCATGCGTAACCTCGCCTAGCAATGTCACCGAGGACGCTGAGATCCAGGAGGTTGAAGATGGACTCTACTCGGTTCACTTTGTCCCCAAGGAACTTGGAATCCACACCGTTTCGGTGCGCTACAAGGAGATGCACATCCCCGGATCACCCTTCCAGTTCACTGTTGGACCCCTGAGGGACTTTGGTTCGCATTTGGTTAAAGCCGGTGGTCCTGGATTGGAACGTGGTCAAGTCGGAGCTCCGTCTGAATTCAATGTCTGGACTCGTGAAGCTGGTGGTGGTTCACTGGCCATTTCTGTTGAGGGCCCCAGCAAGGCTGAGATCGAATTCAAAGATCGCAAGGACGGTTCCTGTGATGTGTCCTACAAAGTCACCGAACCCGGCGAGTACCGTGTCGGCTTGAAATTCAACGATCGCCATATTCCAGACTCACCCTACAAGGTGTACATCTCACCCGAGCAAGGTGACGCCCACAAGCTCGAAGTCCAGCAATTCCCCCAGGGAAATATCCAAGCCGATGCACCATACCAGTTTATGGTTCGCAAAAACGGCGCCAAGGGTGAGCTCGACGCGAAGATTGTTGCTCCATCGGGCACGGATGATGATTGCTTCATCCAGGTGATCGACAGCGAGATGTACTCAGTTCGTTTCTACCCGCGCGAAAATGGCATCCATGCAATTCATGTCAAATTCAATGGAGTCCATATACCCGGCTCTCCATTCAGAATCAAGGTCGGCAAGGATGTTGCTGATCCAGCTGCTGTACATGCCTCTGGAACGGGCTTGGAAGAAGTGAAGTCAGGTCATAAGGCTGACTTTATCATCAACACCTGCAATGCTGGTATGGGAACACTTGCTGTCACAATTGATGGCCCCTCAAAGGTGTCGCTAGACTGTACGGAGGTCGAAGAGGGCTACAAATGTAGATACACTCCTCTGCTGCCCGGTGACTACTATGCTTCAATCAAGTATAACAACATGCATATCGTTGGATCACCCTTCAAAATTAGTTGCACAGGTAAGCTAAAGGGTTTGTAGGTTTGAGTGGGTCTGATGCATTTTGTTTTTCTAGGAGATAAACTCGCTGATGAAGGCGCCCAGGAAACATCCACGGTGATTGTTGAAACAATTGCAAAGATCGCCAAGGCTGGCAAGAACACTGGCGCCCACATACCCATCTTTAAGTCTGACGCTTCGAAGATCACATCCAAGGGTATGGGTCTGAAGCGGGGCTTCATGGGCAAGCAGAACCAGTTCACAATCGGTGCTACAGATGCGGGTAGGTTTTTTGTCTCTCTTATAAACTGGCGCCCAACGTTTTATTACTTGGACCCCAAGTTGCCTTTTGGTTTCGAAGACAGTTTTTAATGTTGGACCCATATTTTTTTAGGTAACAACATTCTGTATGTAGGCATGTACGGACCCAAGGGTCCTTGTGAGGAATTCAACATCAAACACACTGGGCTCAACAACTACAACGTCAGTTACATGGTGCGCGAGCGTGGCGAGTATATTCTCATAGTCAAATGGGGTGAAGAACATATTCCCGGATCTCCATTTAAGGTCGAAGTCTAAAAGTTAAAAAAGAAAAAAACAATACATCGTATTAATTTTGTATTTTTTATTCATAAAGAAAAAACCTTATAAGGAACTTTATTTACTAAAAATAAAAACTTCCAATTAGTTTGTCAGTCATTCATAATTTTTATAATATTAAAATTATAATTTTCCTTTTTTTCTTGCAATATACCTAAATGATGTTCCCTTTGAATCTTGTCCTGATTTATATTATTATTATTGTATTTTCATAAAAAATATATATTTAAATATTTTTTTTTATATTTTGTTTTGTTTATGTATTCACATTCATAATCTAAGAAGTTACTGTAAATATCCAAATAAAAGTTATGAAAAAAATTATAAAAAAGAAATAAAATTTAAGAATTGAAATTGTTTAAGATCGTTTTCTTATTCTTTTATAAAAAAAAGTATTTAATAAAAATTAAAAGTTAAACAAAATTTACTGCTCATAAATATTTAAAAATATTCTTTTTCCTTTTCATAATTAAATAATTGTTAAAATTTCCTTTCGGAGTTGTGGGAAAAATGTTGTGTTATTGAAAAAAATAAATATTATGTATTATGTTGTCCTTTTCATATCAATTTACAAAGTTTAAATAAAATAAGAAAAATATCAAAATGTGTGCTTTTATTATACCAGATAAGGTTATTTAGCATGGGGTAATAAGATACTTAATAACTTAAGGTGGCATCTGAAGCCAGCTTCGTTGTCACTAGTGAACTGTCAAGTACCTACTCTGTACTCTATCCAGTCATTTTATCGGCCCGGCCCCACCCCAATCCCCTTAGCGGCCAATACAACCTAGTGTTAACCGACAAAAATAGCAAGCATCAAATGTTCATGAACAGGGAAATCCCTCCTGTTCTTTAATTGTGTTAGTAGTAGTGCAGGACTGCATATCGCAGCTCGGTGGATTGGATGTGGCAGGCATATAGTGTTCAGTTCTCTTTGTTCATCTGGCCAGGAAGGGCGTCTCCCCGAGTTCGCGAAGAAAAAGATGCAGATAATTATTCGGTCAACACTAGGTTGAAAAACTTCTTGTAAGAAAACTGTGTGACACTACGAGAAAGCCAACACTGGGATGATCCCAATATTTTATTGCAGGGGCTCTTCTACAGAACTCGATTCTACAGCAGAGATTAAAGAGATAGGAAAGGAAATCAAGCTGTCAAAATAAATTTGCCAACAAACAGGTCTAGCGGAATTTTTGTAAAAGTACTTGTGTTTACTTTCTCAACATTCCGTTGTACCTCACCTCATTTTTCTTGCTGTTTTTTTCTCATTTATTCACATACACGATGTAACGGTAAAATAGATATCGTGGAAACGTTTAACAACGTTAAGACGGAATCAATTAAAATTACTTTAGTGGAATTAGGAGTTGAATCTGTCATTGTCGACTGGACTTACACTGTTAAATGACAGAATAATTAAAGGATCAACGCTCACCTATAATTCGGGGTCTCCATATACTCCATTGAACATTTCCGATGACAGGACCATCGGCCTGTCATCAGATAATCCAATAGAGACCAACAGTCCATGATCTGGTCATCGCAGTCTGGATTTTTCGAGCGGATCACAATCACAATCCTGTCATCAAATTTTACATTTGTGTTGTATGTAGTGGTGAGCGTCCATTTTTCACAGACTTTGATAATCGAATGTCATTTCGTTTGAATTGTCGTCGAGTGCGGTCGATGTACCTCTACCTACCTACATATTATGTTTTATCTTCTCCAAGAATATATTTAATTTCTTATATTGACGAAAATTTGCATTTTGATTTTAGAGAGACTCCTTAATTCAACTCGAAATGTTCCATGAGATGAATGGCTTGTTGTTTACTACATGTTACTGTGGTGTACTTTGGGTCTAAGGCCGAGGCTTAGCTCGCCGGTATATCCAGGATGTTACTTAAGAAAGTACGAAACTTTAGTTAAAGGTCTTTTCTTTATTTTACTTCAGAATATCTTAAATTAATTAATTTAAATTAAATACCGTTATAATGGGGCTGCAAGAATTGCGTTCTCCCTGCGTCCTGGCTTGGTATCCCTCTGATGTATTGATCCGGGTTCCTAGTGATCTTTGGGAAATGGTGTCCGTTACTTCAGCAGCTTCAGTTGTTGTTTTCTGGCTATCAACGGGCGAACCCAGCAGTCATGGACGAATCCGGCTATCAAGAGGCGAACCTGACAATCAACGGGCGAAACCAGCTGTCACGGACGAATCCGGCAATCAACAGGTGAACCTGGCTATCAACGGGCGAACCCGGCTGTCACGGATGAATCCGCCTATCAACAGGCGAACCTGGCTATCAGCGGGCGAACCCGGCTGTCACGGACGAATCCGGCTATCAACAGGCGAACCTGGCTATCCTGGCTATCAGCGGGCTAACCCGGATTTCACGGATGAATTCGGCTATCAACAGGCGAACCTGGCTATCAACCGGCAAACCCGGCGGTCAACGGATAAAACCGGCAAATGGTTAGTTTTTAATAAGACCCCTTACCACTGGTCGGAGGAAGTCTTATTGTTAGTAATTTCTCGCTGATATGACTTGCCTCGATGAAGATCGGCACCAGACTGATTTTTGGTTTTACGTTTTACATTTTATCTTTATTTGAACTAATATATATATACATACTAGCAGTTGCCCGCGACTTTGTCCGCCTCTACCACGTCCTCTGGCCAGAGGTGAGTCTTTACTTGTGCACCATGTGCGTTTTGTTGCTAAGTTATTTTAAAATTGTATATCAGTCGACTCTCCAGGTTAAGTTAGGTTATATGTATGCTCCTGGTTAATACACCTTTACGCTTATATTCAAATAATTTAAAAATTTAAGAACCATCTAAAAAATGCTTGAAATAATAATTCTCGGGATGTTCAGGCCTGGTTGTTCATTGGTGAGGCTTTTAGCCGCGGTTAAAAACTGACCCCGGGTCAGCGTAGAATTGATGATCTCCTTCTTCATTGGTTTGTTCGAACTCCCCTCTTAGTACGTCCAGGTCCAGCACGCATAGATATCTTATCTCGGTTCAGGGTGTCTTTGTTGGGTGGTTATTCCGTTGATGAGGTTGTTGGGGTGACTGATTTTTGGTCGAACGTAGCAGGTCTATTTATTTGTATAGTCCAATTTCTGGTACACTACTTTTTGGTACAGGGTAGCATAGCTACGGTGACCATCCGTTCATTATTATAATGAACAGTTCATTATTTGAAGAAAATGTTCATTATTAATTATTGTGTGTCGGAAAACATAAAAATGTTCATTATTTTAGGAATTGCTCATTATTTGTTCATTATTTTATAATTTTTTTTCTTTAAGGAAAGCCAAAGCATGAAAACCATTAAATGTTTAATGAAAACATACCCTCACATCATAATTCGTTGTCTTTATTTTTCGGAACACTTCCTGCTCTCACAATTACAAAAATCAGAAGATCATATTATTATTTATTCATACTGTTAAGGAATTATAATAGAATCAGTTTATTTGTTATTTAAATAGTTGTTATTTTTGTTAATAGTCAAACAGTGTACACATTACCCTACCTTAACTTCTACCTAGCTGTTATTTTGTTGTCTCTTTAAGAACTAATGTAATGTTAACTTTTGTACTCACTGGAAAGTTGCTCTCTAGTGGTACTTTTTTCTATTTTCCTTTTCTATAATTTTGCTGTTCATAAAATCAAAACTTTATTTGGGTCTTTTTTGATTTGGACCGTCGCGTCCTCGAGGAAGCATCTCATCTTTAATAAATAACTTATATACACGTTTATATATGTATGGTATTATTTTGTAAAATATTGAATATTGTTCTGGATAAATTGATATGTGCTGCCTTTTCTGGAAATTGCTAAGTTGTCGCATTAGTGAATTGGGAAGTTTAATCTTTCACTACCTGATAATTATTTTGAGAATAATTAAATTCACATACTAACAAACAGGGGAAGTTAAACTAATACTCTCACATTTGCGCACAGGATGACTTTCACCACTGGAAATCAATTTTACCATTGAGTTTTACTGACCATGACAATGGTAAAAATATCGTTCAGTGAATGTGAATGAAACTCATCTTTTTTGCATTTGGACTAGTTATGGTATTTTCCAAAAGTAATTTTGAGAGTGCACTCCGACTGTTTAAATTATTGCATTGTTGAAAAATCCTTCACTCCAAAAATAAATGAAGAGTCAGGATTACACTCCTTTTTCATTCTCAGGCTTCGCTTTTTCATAATAGCATTCTACAAATAGAAACTCAGCCAATATCCATGATAGAAGTGTCTCTCGTAATTAAAAAACTTAAATCTAAAATTGAAAAATTGAGGGTTTTTTGGCAATTTTGTTCAGAAAAATGACCAAAGATTTAGAACGAGAAGATCCTGATGTACTAAATAAAATAAAATGCCATGCCTATGAATTCTACAGCAGTTGTCTTGATTATTTAAATCAGTGGGACAAAGCGTATGTAGATATTGAAGATTTAGAAATGGGTACTTCTACAAACAACCCCTTCCTGGGACAAATTGGAGTTAAGTTAAATGTATATTATGAAAAAGAGAAGCAATATTTCAATTAATGACACTGATGTTTTCGACGAGTTTTCATGTGTAAAAAATTATGTTTCTTCACAAAAAATCGTTGAATGGAAGGAGAGCCAAATGAGTACTGGAGCTAGTTGAGTTGTAGTTTTCAAGTTTTTCAATGAAAAAATGATACAGTATGAAAAAATTTCAAAAACCGTAGAGTTTTGCTTATGCCTCCCTGGTTCTAATGCCCCTACAGAGAGAGTTTTCACAATTTTAAACAATGTATGGACAAACGAAAAAAATAATATGAAAATTGAAACAATCAGGTCCAATTTAATTTGCAAATGCAATTATCAATTAAATTACATCGAATTTAAGAATTATGTGAAATGAAATCCAGAATTGATTAAAAACACTTATTCTTCCGGAAAGTACTTATATTAATATATTGTAATTCAATGTCAAAGTTGTTTGACTTGTAAATATGATATGAATGAGTTTAAGGTTGTTTTTTTTTCTTTTTTTAAATAAGTTAGAGATTGAAAGAATCTGTGTTATTTTTATGTTTGTTTTGTTTATCATCGATGAAAGTTCCTTTTTTGCTTGTTTTATATACGAGGTGTGACAATTAATTAATGAGACTGATTCCATAAAAACCGTATATTTCAAAATTATTCTACAACTCTGCCATCCCCTTCAAAGTAGTCCCCTTGGGCAGCTATACAACGATTCCAGCGCGTTTTCCATGCTTCGTAACATTTCTGGAACGCTTCGACTGGGATGTCCGCGAGTACCCTCGTCACGGCCGCCTGGATGTACTCAATGGACCCAAAATGGGTTCCTTTGACCACCAATTGTGTTCTAAGGAACAAAATAAAGTCACAGGGTGACATATCGGGCGAATAAGGTGGTTGTTGCAACACGGGGATCCCTTTAGAGGCAAAATAATGGGACACGCTGAGGGCTCCTCGGAAAGGTTCCTTGGAACCATCTTCGCGCACAACTTTCTCTTCCCAAATCGTCGGTTAAAATTTGTCTGACTGTTTCACGGTTCATACCCGATTCCGACGAGAACATTCGAACTGTTAAACGCCGATCTTCACGGATCAGGGCGCGCACACGCTGCGCATTCGTGTCAGTCCGCACTTCGACTTGTCTCCCGCTCTGCACCTCGTCTTCCACGCTTTCACGCCCCTCCTTAAACTC
Organism: Sphaerophoria taeniata; assembly: GCA_943590905.1. Classification (NCBI taxonomy): domain Eukaryota; kingdom Metazoa; phylum Arthropoda; class Insecta; order Diptera; family Syrphidae; genus Sphaerophoria; species Sphaerophoria taeniata. The sequence goes on along the minus strand of OX016540.1, from coordinate 217,688,591 downwards.
TTTATGCCATCGACACACCTGGGCACGACTAAGAGTACTATCACCATGCACTTTTACAATTTTAGCGTACGTTTCCGAAGCTGTTTCGCCCAATTTGACGCAAAATTTTATCGCAACGCGTTGCTCTTGATTTCGTTTTTCCATTTTCGTGACGAGCACCACGAACACACGTTTACTCAACACGACAGAGCAGGCGAACTAAACAAGGTAGAGCGATGGCAAATATATCAATGGAGAGAGGAAGGATGCCGGAAGAAGGGAAAGGGTCGCAGGGTTACTACAATCGCGGCAATATAATCAGTCTCATTACTTTATTATATTATATCAACTTATTTACTATTAGGTACTCAATGAAATAAAAAAAAATCTTGAAAACTGGTCAACATTTTTCATTTTTTGGGTGTTGTTCATTATTTTGTCTCGGAAAATATGGTCACCGTAAGCATAGCAAAGGTAGTATGCTATTTGGTCGTACATAAAGTAGGGGAGAGTCGGTACCCTTCGACACCTTAACAGAAAATACACAAAATCATAGTTTATTTATTTTTATTTTTTCAAAAACTAATTTTTTTATTAAATTTATGATTTTATCAACATATTGGCTGATATCCCCGGAGGATGCGCCGGTTTTGGCATTTTAGCATAAATATCGCTCTGTCGAAGATAAAAATGTCGAGGGTGCCCCACTTGATGTTTTTTTACTTATTTTTATTATTATTATTATTATTATTATTATTATAACTTTATTAACAATAAATAAATTACATTGCTAATATATATACAAAGCTGTAGCTACTATGGCTTTCAGCCGTTTGGTAGTTTTATTTTTTATATAAGGTTATCCAGACCAAGAGCCGAGATTAAGTGATAATTATCATTGATGTTTTCAACTGTAATTTCGGTCAAAAGGGTGGCTAAACTTTTTTTATTTAAAAATTTTCGAGTTGATTCTACTTTTTGGCATGAAGTAAGGTGACTAACGGTAAGCGTTTGGTTTTGCTCGCATAAATGACAGTCCGGGGGGTTTCGTTGGTGAAGATGTGTTTGTGAGTTAGGTATGTGTGACCCATACGCAGTCTTATATATGTTTTAATTTTTTTGTTCGAAATGTCATTAGGGTATATGGCTTTCTCAGCATTCGGGTTGAATTTGGTGTAAATGTGGTTATACTTCAACCAGTTGTTTTTCCTTTTGTATTTCCAAGTCTTAAGTAGGTGGTTTTTGACATCTCTTTTGTTGTAGGCATAAAATGTAAGAAGAGGTTCTTTCACAGCAGATTTAGCAACACCATCTGCAATTTCGTTCCCATGGATTCCTTGATGTCCTGGGATCCAGGCGATTTTCAGTTTTCCATTTTTTGAAATTATTTTGTCGCGGATAGACTCAATTATTTCATTACTATTATTGATATTTTTAACAGCTTTCACAGTGGAAAGGCTGTCTGTGAATATGATAGTCTTTTTGTTCCCACATTTGTCAATCGCGCTGTGAATGGCAAATGCTTCAGCGGTGAATATCGAGGTGAAAGCTGGGAGGATTCCTTTGCAAATGGTGGCTGAGTTTTCTGCAACCACAGCAAATGATGTACCATCTTTTGTTTTCGAGGCGTCTGTAAACAGTAAGCTCCATCCTTGTTTCTTGTGGCTATCCGCCATGTTAAGAAACATGGCCTTAAAGACGTCTTTATTCGTAGATGTTATAGCGTATTTGCTAAAGTTGGTGAGAATAGACTCGTTTGGTAAGTGCCAAGGCGGATAAGCCATGGGGTTACATTTTTGAATTACAATAGTTATATCGAGATCTTGCGCGGATGTTAGAGCTGAGTTTAAAGTAGATTGAAGTCTTAGGGTTTTCTTTCGTTTGAGGATTTTTTTAGCTTCGTTGTGAATTGGGGACTTTCTGGAGCTGTTAATTTTTTGTATCATGTTTTTTGTAAGATATTCGATTCTTTCAGTGAGTTGTGGGAGTCCGGCGTCGGTCAAGAGATTACGAATTGGGGTTGTACGGAATGCCTTCATACCACTTCTGATTGCTGCGTGATACGGTGTTGTGATAAGTTGGATGGATGATTTTGAGCATTTACCATATATCGCTAAACCATAGTCAGTCTTAGACAAAATTACAGATTTTATTACATTTATGATAGTATTGACATTAGAATAACTATTTTTTGAAGAAAGGTATTTTACTATAGGGTAAGTTCATAAATGTCAACATGCAGCAGTACTGCAAGATTTGCGTTCATAAATTAAGATAAATTGTATTATGTTTGCAGTATAGCAGTCAGGCAGTGCGTTCATAAAAACAAACTTACAGCTAAACTGCGATCAAGTCTGCAGTCGTTTTATTTCTGTTGCCGCTCTGCAGAAAATTGTCGGAACAAAATGAATAAGCAAAATAATTAAATTTTTGGCAAAAATAAAATATTTTTGTTGTTGATAATTTAAGATATAATACTTTTACTTCATAGATATGATATGACTGTGGTGGCCAAAAATTCTGGTCAGATGCAGACGTTAAGCTGATAACAGTTCGTCTGGCGATGGAATGCAATTTGCATCTGTTTTGTGGGGAAAATGTTTAACGGAAATAAAAACCGTTTTGCCCTTGTTTGCCCACAGTCAAGAGGACGTTCAGAAAAACAAACAAAGACCACATTCACCAGAATTAAAAATAAAGTTTGTCTTGGACGCTTCCAAAATTGATTCCATTGAAAACATTTAAAACTAGTCCTTATACAACATTTTTATTGGACATTTAAACAAAATTGTTAAGACCCAAAAAAAAACTTTTTTTTCATAGCCGTCTTCTTTATTTATGAACAGTTTTTTGATATTGTATAGCTGCCGCATTCTTGCAGCAGTTTTTCTGTTCATAAATGCATTGAACGAATTTCTTCGGCAGAGCATGAGTAACTAGGCTGCATTTATGAACTCACTGATACTCTTGTTGTAAGATTCTTTTTTAAATTTGTACAGTGTTTTTTAAATGTAAAACTAGAGTCGAATATGATTCCAAGTATTTTTGAAAAATTAACGTTATTCATGTTATAATTATCAAATTGTATTGAAATATTTTTATTACAACTATGTTTTTACAAATGTGAAGAAGTTCACATTTTTGTATTGAGATTTTTGAGCCTGAGTATTGACCCCATTCTGAAAGATTTTGAAGAATATTTTTAAAGGTTGAAGCAACAAACGTCAAGTCTTTGCATTTAGAGTAAACAATTAAGTCGTCGGCATAAAGCGTGTGACCCACTGTGCTGTGGCGGTCAATTATGGAGCTGATTTCATTAAATGCAATCATGAAGAGGGCGACCAATAGTGGCGATCCTTGCGGAATACCATTTTTTAACTTGTGAGTAGACGAATATGTACAATTCGCTTTAAGGCTAAAACACAAACACGCTTCAGCTTCGGCTTCGTCTGCGTTACGATGCACCCGCTTCACGTTTGCTTTGAATGACAGTTCTCCCTCCATCATCATCAAACAGATTTGCCACTTTACTCCTTTCGAAGTAGTCTACTTCGATTTTTGAAAAACTTTGAATATCTATTCCCACTTCGCACCATCAAGATGTTTTGAAATCAAGGGGCACGGTAGTGCCCAGCCAAGTTCTCTAGCAACTTTGGCACTACACCCTTATTTACAGGAAACAACTCAGGGCATTTTCCACACCCCTCTAACTTCTATACCAAAGAAGCCAAAAGTTTCAAACTCACATCATTTGTTAAGCTAGTCAAGAAGAAGCACCTCAGTAAATTTCAGATATTTAGCATAAGTAGTTTCTAAGATACAATGTTCCAAAAATCACGAAAACCGTAACTGACTGACTCACTGACTCACTCACTGACTCACTCACTGACAGATCATCAAAATTATGAAGCACTTCCCGTTGCCCTAGAAACTTGAAATTTGGATTTGAAAATTTTCAATCAGGGGGCGTGGTAGCCGCCTACTTTTACATTATTAATTTAAATTATATGGAGCACTTTGGAGTGCAGTAGAATCAAGAAATTTTGCACAGTGATAGGTCATGAAGTACATACAAAGGGAAAAATCGAAAATTTGAAATTTTTCAGTCAGGGGGCGTGGTAGCCGCCTACTTTTAAATTATTAATTTAAATTATATGGAACACTTTGGAGTGCAGTAGAATCAAGAAATTTAGCACAATGATAGGTAATGAAGTACATACAAAGAAAAAAATCGAAAATTTGAAATTTTTTAGTCAGGGGGCGTGGTAGCCGCCTACTTTTACATTATTAATTTAAATTATATGAAGCACTTCCCGTCGCCCTAGAAACTTGAAATTTGGCACAGTGGTAGGTCATGTGGTACATACAAAGGAAATAATCGAAAATTTGAAAATTTTCAATCAGGGGGCGTGGTAGCCGCCTACTTTTACATTATTAATTTAAATTATATGGAGCACTTTGGAGTGCAGTAGAATCAAGAAATTTGGCATACAAGTACATCGTGCAATAAAACAAATAATATATGAAATTTATGATTTTCAACTGAGGGGGCGTGGTACCCACCAATTTAAAAATAAATTTTATAAAATATATGGGGCAGCTCTGATCATCGTAGAATATTGTAATTTGGCAAACTAGCAATTCTGCCAGTCAATATAAAGAAATAAAATTAATTTTTAGATTTTTCTGCTTATCAAAAAAAAAAATCTTTGCAAAAAGTAATGATATCAAAAATTAGTTAATTTTTTTTACTTGGCGGGTTTTCTCTTAGTAACCTACTATTAAAAAAGTTTGGAAAACTTGCTAAGTAAAAAAATTAACTAATCTACATTAGTTTACAAGTTACTTTCAAAACTAATAGTTGATTCGGTGTAAGTCCACTTAAAACATTTGCAATGCACCTACGAGTACTTGCTGAATCTTGGAACTTGGCGTTCTTTTAGATCTCATTACTTTTCGTGGCTGATTTGTTAGGCAGAATTTTTGTACGGGAGAACTTGGCTCTTTTTTTACATTTATGTTTTTGGTGTGATCTACTTCACTCGATTTTACTTGATATTTCCAAAATCTGCTTCGATTAACTCATTGAGTAATTTTATGCCTACAGTTCTCTTATTTTCATCAGGAAAATAGATAATCGATAAGTTTCTATCCTTATACACGAACAATAAGCGGACACACTTTACAAACACGAAATGTCAACCCATACATATACGCAAAGTATGAGTTAGGTGATTGTATTAAAGTGTTTAATATTTTACGCCGTGTGCAACTTGGGTTAGAATGTTGGTTAAATTTAAGCACTAGTGTCATATTTTAGCTTGCTAGTTAAATTTTAACACATCATATCCACCATGTAGTGTCAAAATTAAATCGAAAGTCAAGTTTGTATACACATTTTAACACAATTCACACACGGCTCTAATTGTAGATCTGTCTATGTATTCATGATCAATATAAAATACACTATTTTAGAATCTTCCTCGCTTTTTCTCAATCTACTTCGCTTTATTCCCAAATTTACTTCGCTTCCTTTTTTTTCAAGTGGTAACGCTGCTCCAAACAACTAATAAACAAACAGCTATTGAGCTGTCAGACAAAGCAAAAGTTCAGCAAATTTGAACTAGAGCTTCCGTTTGGAGTCACGTTACGTACAAAACGTGAGGTCGAAGCGTCATTGTGATAGCAAGCATTGAATTTCTATAGCTGTACTCGTAAACGTCAGGCGAAGCCGAAGCTGAAGCGCCTTTGTGATTCGGCCTTTAATGCGGAAGTGCCTATTACTTAAGAAGGAATTAATGTAACTAAGCATTTTAGGTCCGATTTTCCATTTCGTTAGCTGTTTCATTACCACGTGAATGCCGATTCTGTCAAAGGCTTTTTCGAAATCTATCAGAAGGACTGAAACGTGATTTTTTGTTGAAAGTGTGGATGTGATGACATCATCTAAATAAAGAAGTGCGTCAATGGTTCCACGTTCTTTTTTAAAGCCCACTTGGCGATTGTCGATCAAATTATTTTTTTCAAGAAACCAGAATAATCGCCTAGAAATTATTTTTTCTAAAACTTTGGCCATGCAGGGAAGGACGGAAATAGGACGGTACCCGGAGATAACGGAAGGGTCTTTATTTGGTTTAGGGATTGGAACAATGCTAGCCACTTTCCATGCATGTGGTATTATGCCTTGATTAAATATTTGGTTAAACAAATCTAACAATCTTAATTTGAAGGTTGTAGCATAAGATATGCGATCAAACCCTGTGGTTGTACCTTTAACTAAGAAAAGACAGCTTTCTAATTCTTTCATATTTAAAGGACATTCAATTAGAGCTGCGGAAGGATTTGTAGTGTAATTTGGGGTTATGAAATTGTGTTTTTCTCTTATGAAAGTGGAATGGAAGTTTGAATCGTTACTGGAGAGTTCCCATGTTTTTGCAGAGAAGTCTACAATTTCTTGTGAGTTCGTGATAGTTTTGGTTTCCGTTTTAATAACTTTGATGGAGTGCGGTATATAGTTTCCGGTGAGTGCTTTTATGTAGGTCCATAATTTCCTTGATGAGGAGTTTGGGTTGATGTTGGAGGTAAACTTTTCAAAACTTGAAATTTTGTCTGCTTTTACAGCTTTACGGAATTTGGCATTGGCCTTGCGGTAGGAAACAAGGTTAATGTCAGTTGGGTGTTTTTTAAAGAATCTCGAGGCCCTTTGTTTTATTTGGCGAAGATTGGCAATCTCTTTGTTCCACCAGGGAACAACTTTTTTGTAAGTCTTGTTTGTTGATTGCGGGATAGATGTGTTTGCTGCGGATTTAATGCACTTTTGAAGGCGAGCTGCTCCTTGGTTAATATTACAAGACATTTTTCTCATTAACATTTCTTTTGAGAGATTTGATTGTTAGAGATTCCAATTTGCTTTTTCCAATATGAATTTTTTTTCTAATTTCTTAGGCGTTATATTATCGTCTAGAGAAATGGTCACAGTGATTGGAAAATGATCACTTCCGTGAAGGTGGTCGCTGACGGAGTAATTAGGGTTAGGTCAATGTGTGTGAACGTTTTATGTGTTGAAAAGTGTGTTGGGCGGCCGTCATTTAAAATTGTAAGACCGAAGTTATTGATAAAGTGGTCGATTATTTTACCACTTCTGTTATAACTACTCGAACCCCAAGAGGGGCTCCACGAGTTGAAGTCTCCGGTAAGGATGATTGGAGTATTGATACCGCTTAGGACAGAGTCCAAATCATTGAGAGAGAATCGTTGCTCGGTTGGAATATACAGGGTGATTCACGAGCGTTGTGCCAAAAAGCTTGAGCGTGTAGGTTTAGTTGAGACAAGAAAAAAATCGTATGGGAGGGGGGGGTCTATTCCCCCCCGTTTAGCCGGGAGGGGCAATTTTCTGAAAAATTGACTTATTTTGTTTAAAAAAATATTAAAAATCAACGGCTTTATTTACAACAACGTGCTATACCTTTCTGAAAAGCCAAAAACTTCTTCTTTCACTTTAATTTTAAATTAAATTGTTTTAACGAATAGTTTAAAAAAAATAAATTTTCAAACTCAAAATTTTCAAAAAGAAAGCAAAAAAAACATTTTTGAACTTATTTTTTTCAAAATTTTATGTAATTAAGTACTGATTTTGTTTTGAAAATTCAATGTGTTTGTAAATTTTTAGTCAAAAACAGAAAACCGGATTCAAAAATGTCTTTTCGTTTTTGAGAAATTAAAAAAAAACCAAAACCACTTTTTTCTAAAAAAAATCTTTGTTTTCATTTTTACCTATCTGGACTTTTATTTTAATTTACTAGTTTAATTTATAAATTTAATTTTTTGTGATTGGAGTTTTATGAGGACTCAATAAAGTAGAAAAGTATTGGATTTTCCCTGGATTAATCATTTTGTTCATTGATAACGTCTGCCATTGACCTTTCACTTTTAGCTCTCAGTGCTCTCTTCGGCGGATTGTTAAAAACATGCTACGACTTGGGCGCCATCTATTGGGATATCTTTCAGCGTAGAGTCTTTCGGCTTCCCGATCTCGACAATAGGTTAAACCGTAGCAGAAGTTCCTGTCCGCTAACTCTTCTCGAGCGAATGAGTTTGTTATTGTTATGTGTTGATGAGTTAATATTTTAATTGTAAATGGTTGTTTAGTAAATATGCGATGCCTTTTATTTACCTTTAGGTTGTTAATTGTTTTTTTTCATTCAAGAAAAAATTCGGTTTAATTATCTTAAGCCCCTAGCAGGTAGAACTCTTCACCGGCGAGTGGTCGCGGACCCAGTATAGTAAGAAAAAATTACAAGTCAGTTTTCAGACGTTATCAATGAACAAAATGGTTAATCCAGGGAAATTCCAACACTTTTCTACTTTATTGAGTCCTCATAATACTCCAATCACAAAAAATTAAATTTATAAATTAAACTAATAAATTAAACTAAAAGTCCAGATAGGTAAAAATGAAAACAAAGATTTTTTTTAGAAAAAAGTGGTTTTGGTTTTTTCTTAATTTCTCAAAAACGAAAAGACATTTCTGCATCCGGTTTTCTGTTTTCGACTAAAAATTTACAAGCACATTGAATTTTTAAAACAAAATTAGTACTTAATTACATAAAATTTTGAAAAAAATAAGTTCAAAAATGTTTTTTTTGCTTTTTTTTTGAAAATTTTGCGTTTGAAAATTTATGTTTTTTAAACTATTCGTTAAAACAACTAAATTTAAAATTAAAGTGAAAGAAGAAGTTTTTGGCTTTTCAGAAAGGTATAGCACGTTGTTGTTAATAAAGCCGTTGATTTTTAATATTTTTTTAAACAAAATAAGTCAATTTTTCAGAAAATTGCCCCTCCCGGCTAAACGGGGGGGAATAGACCCCCCCCTCCTATACGATTTTTTTCTTGTCTCAGCTCAACCTACACGCTCAAGCTTTTTGGCACAACGCTCGTGAATCACCCTGTATATGCAGATAATGGTTAGCTTAATTTTTAGTTCTATTTGTACTGCTATTGCTGCTAGGTTTGAGTTAATTTGAATGAAATTATGTGGAACAGATTTATGGACTAATAGTCCAACTCCATGCTTGGATGTTGTGTTTGAATCAAGGTTATAAAAACAAGATGAGTACTGTTTTGGGCAAGGGGGTTGGAAATTGTGTTTGATGTGGGTTTCTTGTAATGATATTACACATGGTTTTAGATCGTTAATAAGAAGTTGTAATTCGTGATAATTATTGTTAAAGAACCCTTTAAGATTCCATTGTAGAACCCTAAATGGAGGTTTAACGCATGAAATAGGTTTTTGAATTTGGTTTATATAAGATTGCGGGTTAGACGTGGAAGCGGCTTGATTATCCCTCCGCTGGTCGAAAATCGAACGATCCGAAATCCGAGAGGAATCCGGGTCGTTCGCGGGGTTGGTGGAAGAAATATTATTATTTTTATAGTTCGAGGTCATGTTCGTGATCATCAGATTCTGATGGTTTTATGAAATATGAATTGTTTTTTATTAATGATTGAGTGAAACTTGATATGGGAGATTGTATTGATGTTGTTGTTTGATTGTTGTTTTGAATGTTTGAGGTTATGTTGGGAGTGTTAAAAGGGTATGGTATGGGGGTGTTTAGAGTGAATTCGGTTGTGCGTGATGTGATGGTTGGTGTGGATGTATTTATGGAGGGTGTAAGTGTGGTGGTGGTCACAGTGGCTACGGTTGTGGCGTTTGCCACAGTGGATACAGTTGTGGTGGTTGTTTCAGTGGGTGTGGTTGTAGAGGATGGTAAGGAAACATTGTGTCTTCAGACGAAGAGTTACTTGTTTGATTAGGTTGGCTTTGAGTTTGAGGGTTAAATGTAGTCGCGGAGTAGGTTCGCGGTAAAAATGGATGCCTTAAAGGAGGAAGGATGATCCAACCCGCAATTTGCACATAAAGTACGTGTACAGTCTTCAGGGTTGTTTGGCGGAAGATTGCAAGTAACACATGAGGCGTTTCTTTGACATCTTTTGGCTGTGTGCCCTGAGTTGGCAGTTTTGACACCGCATTGGGTTGGGAAAATATTCCTTTACTTGGACGTTGTACCAGCCGATGTTGAGGGTTGAAGGTGGACGGAAAAGGTCGAACGTGAATAAGACTACGCCGGTTGCTTTTTGCGTTCCATTTTCGGTTTTTTTATATTTAAAAACTTCTGTTACACCTTGTGATTTCATTTCTTCAAGAATTTCACTTTCGGACACGTTGTTTAAGTATGGGGCATAAACCGTACCTTTTGAGGCATTAAGCTGACTGTGTAGTGATACAGAAATTGGGCACAAATTGGAAAGTGATTTCTTGGATAGGAATAAATCTGCAATTTTCTTTGATCTACAGAGAACGAGAAGATTTCCGTCTCGAAGCTGTGTTATTTGGTCGTAGTAAGAACTTATTCCATCGATTGCTTTTTTGAGCAGAAATACGCTGAAGGAAGTAAGTGGTTTATTTTCATCAGTTGGCGAGATTATTATAAATTTAGGGTCATCGGGAAGAGATTGTGTTGAGGAAAAATTAAGTGGTAAAGGGGATAGTTGATTATTTTTTTTTCTTTTTTTTTTAAAGTTAGGAGGTGGGTCAGAGTCTATACCATCCAAAATTCAAAAACAGGAGCCCAAAGGCCCACGTGGCTCAGAGGCCATGGCACTTGAATTAAATTACACTTGTTGTTGGTTTTGGATAAGCACACACGACAGAGAGAAAAGATTGAACGGTTGTTTGTTTTGGAATTAAGGGTAACGGGATTAAACAAGAGAAAAGTCAAACTCTATCGGTAGAACGAAGTAACCGGTGCGAGAGCGATGACTTTTTTTTTTTTTTATTATTATTATTATTTCCCAAAGAAAGATAAATCAAATTAGCTTTAAAAATATAAAAAAACAACTTCACTGCTAGAAAAAATTAAAAACACGAACTTACCCCGAAAATTATATCACGTGGTCCAAATAAATGTTTTATATCCTATCTTGGCGGGATTTGAAGCCAGACTGCTGAAATTTTTGCATATGTTTGGCATGATTAAGGGCACATCCACAATTTTTTACAGAATTTTTAAAGGTCTGCACACAGAGATAATAGTGACTGTCGAAGGTGCCCCACTGTCGAAGGGTGCCGACTCTACCCTACCTTAGTATGGAAACGATAGTATGTATTGAAATGATACATTGCTAGTACACTACTTATTGGTGTAATGTAAAGTCGTACATTAAGTACTTTGGTAGGGAAGCGGTAGTAGGTAATGGAAAATGATACATAACATTACTAACCTGTTTCAGTTACAATGAACGATTGGCGACTAACCACAAGTGACACGCTGAATTTGATTAACATCTACAAAACAAAAGAATGTTTGTGGAACTTCAAAAGCAGTTTATATAAAAGGAACGACCTAAAAAGAAAAGCTTGGGAAGAAATAGCTTCTTAACCAGTATTAATTTTTTTAAAAGGACTAATTTTTGTTTACTCCATTTTATTTTATTTTTGTTATATAATTTGTTTGAAATTTAATTTTGTAAGAAAACATCAACTACCGACACAAAAGGTAAATCAACAAAAAAGTAAACAACAGATTAACCGTTGTGTGAAATCTGAAATGTGACAATTTGAGGTTGCTGATGGCAAGACATAATATGTCCAGTCAAAAAAACACTGGATTGCGGATGACATTGCGGAAGATAAGTTGGATTGGATTTTACTCTTGTGGAGCAGCACCGTTTCGCAGCACGCTTAAGTGAACCAGCGAATACACACGAACCTTATGAGCAAAACACAATGCACTTAGCTAGGACATTGCCTCTACGTTCTGTCAAGGAGCTCGTACAACTCGTCGTTCGCTTCAACACTTGAAGCTCAAAACTTCAGGAATTAACGTTCTATGAAAAATTTCACTCGGGCGTATACTGGTTATTTTTCAGAAAAGAAAAGAAGAAACGTAACAGCGCTTTTCTCAGAGAACTATTTGAGCAACAAAATCAACTCTTGTGGCACAAATTAGCAACAAAATTCTGAAAACTTTTCGGTGCCGTCTTATTAAATGGTTCTGATTGGTCGAGGTCGACATGTTATCTGAAAAGCAAGATCATTAGTTAAAATTCTAAAAAAAAATATGTACGCGTTTGCCAACTATCCAAGCTCAACTCGGGTTGAACTGAAGGACGTGTAAGAGGATTCCACCTCTGATGGAGTGCAAAAAGAACTTCCACGTCAGCTGCAAACAAGGCACACAGTTGCGAGAGCCAGTCTCCTAAACATGGCATCCTTCCAGCTGCAAAAATAAAAAAACTGGCGGATAGACAAGTTTCTTAACACATCTGTATCCCATTATTAAAGGAGAATCCGCCATGGCAATGCTCCATCAATTGACAAGAACAAACGAATGTGTTTAACTAATTTTTATTGATCGCTTTAATCCTACAATGATAGGAGCTTTAATACAAATTCCAGAATGAATGTGTTGTGATGCTGCTTTCGACCTGAATCCAAGCAGCTCCGAAATGCATTTTGCCACGCGTGTTAAAATTTCAAAAAAAAAAAAAAAAAGAAAACGGAAAAGAAAATCGATAAAACTCGAGAATCCCGAACTCCACAACCAGACGCCTTACTCCTTGTGAGCATGGGGCTCCTTTTCCTTCGAGATGGAGAAATCCAAACGCAGACAAATAATCACCAACACGAACAGCGCAAAGAAGAACCCGACAGCCAGAAGCGGCTCGTGCAGCATTGTGATTCGCGCAAAGTTGTACTTCAAGTTGAAGTCGTGGATGTGATTCTCAACGAGATTCTTCTTCGTGAACGAGATCACTGGGCGTCCGAAAGTATCCAAGTAAGTGTAGTGCAAACTGTCAGGCAGACGGCTAACCGAATAGGGAGTGATGAGCTTAATATTGGTGGCTCCTTCGGGAAGGATGATCCTGATGGTGGCCTCATCGACAACCATATCGTCGTAGATGTGGTCAATGATGCGCATCTTCAGCAGGAAGCTCTCTCCCGAGTTGAAGAGGTACTCGAAGGATGGAACATTGTAGCCGATAGTGTAGAAGGTCCTCCAGCCACCGAACAGTGGGAAACGTGGACGGAGATCGAGCTCAACCGAGTCGCGGAGAACTTTCATGTTGGAGGTTGAGATGTTGCCGTTGGTGTCGCGGTAGTAGACTCCGGTGGCCGAGGCTGGGAGCATTGTTTTGTAGGATTTGACAGCAGCTTGGCCACTGCGAGCGTCCTTCTGGAATTCGTAGCGCGAGAAGGAACCTTTCAGCTCAGCTCCGGAATGGACCATGTCAATATTTTCGGTGACGGCGATGTTGCCCCAGTGCGATACTTCCAGGGTACGCTCGAGACGGGTAACAGTCAAGAAAGGAGTGTGGTTCTCAAAGTGAACGACGAGTTCAGCCGGAGTAAAAGCTGTTCAATGAATGTTTTGAATGAACTTGTTGACTTTTATCATTGTTTCAACTTACCATCGATGTTCTCGAATGGTCCATAGGTTATAGTGCTTCCCGATACCGAAACTGGCTTAGTTTGAGTGTACGACTCGATGCTGGTAGAGCTCAAGTGAATTGTCGTCTTCTGGGTCAGCGTTTTGTAGGGACTGTAGAAGTAAACACCACCGAAATACCTCACCAATTGCTTTTCCGCTTGAGTGATCTTAGCCGGATGTGGTGTCAACGATTTTGTTGCCACTGTTTCGACATAAACCACCTGAGTGGGAGCAGCACTTGGGAATGACAAAAGGAATTCCACCCCATTGCTAGTCTCCTTTTCGGTGAATTTCAGTTCTTTTTTCGATGAATCCTTAGCGGAGAAATAGGCAATATGCTTACGATCATCGCGTGGAATCACTAGACTGTAGGCGGTGATGCCTTTCTTTGCGGAATGTTCCAAGATAATTTTGTAGGAGGTCTTGACGAGTTGTGATGTGAGATCGATGGTACGTTCGACGTTTTTATTCACAACTTCAGCATCAATTGCACCGCGCGTGAAGGCGAGTGCTGAAAGTGTTAGGAAAACTACGAAAAATAGCTTCATTGTGGAGGAAAATTTCGAGGAAATTCTTCAAGAAAATGCCGGTAGAAATATTTTTCTTCACTTCAACTAATCAAGAAAAGCCAACACACCGCATTCGGCAATAAAATGACACATCAGTGGAAGGGATGAGTGAGTTCAGAAAGGTATGGGTGCACTGAATGGATTCTGTTGTAATGGATGGATACAACGAACGAAAATGATAGCATTTGAATCCATTGTAAAAATTCGATTTTAGACGATTTTGAACGAGTTTCTCAAATAGAAATTTTCCTTTTCAAAGCGGGATGTACACACTTCATAAGTGTGATTTTGTTTCACAAATACAATTGCAAATGCTTGACAAGAATTTGAACTGTATTATATCCTGGTTAATGCATTTTCTGTTCCATATATTATGACGCGCAGCTGGAGAATACAAGGAGAAACCTGTGTCCCGTGAACTACTACTGAATCTCAGGTTGAGATGTTACTTCTCAAAACGGTCTCCTGAAATTCAGACGGAAACAGTTTCTGCACGAAAATTTTATTTGCCAGCCATTTGGAAATCGGAGTCCAAACAACCGCTGTATGAAACTCAACTCAACTTCGCCTGTGAATGCACTCATTTTATACAAATCAAATGGTGAACGACATTTTGAAAAATTGACATTTCGTGTCGAAAGCGTGTGTTTTATTTACAAAACTGAAAATGTTTTAAGAAATTTCCCAATAATTAAAAGTAAGTCCATTTTTTCAAATATTAAAATGGATTCCCAAGACTTAAGTCAACATTTATCAGAAGACATTTTAGCCCGTTTCGCTAACGGATCAGACTTGGGTAAATCTGCATTTTGTTTATGTTTTTCCTTACAACAAAAATGTCTTATTTTGTGTTTGTCGGTGTTTTCCTTCAATGGATTCGATTCACATCCCTTTTCCTGCATCCATAGATGGAATTATTTCCGGTGATATATTTCAGCAGGACAATCTCTTTATGGGCGATCACGATGAGGAAAACGAACCAGATGATATTATCATCTTGCATATGGATATTCGAGAGCCACTGAGCTCGTTGAAGTAAGTTTGACCCACGACGGATGCTCCATGGCAGATTTAAACTACAATTCTTGTCTCTAGAACTCTTTTGGAACAGAAAATCGGTGTGGAATTGAAGAAGTACAGTTTTTGGCTGCAAGATGCACAAATTGTAAGTACATTTTGATGTTGGAGCACCTTTTGATGGATTCTTTTTTCCCATGCCAGCTGGAACCACACAAGAATCTCGTCGACCAGTGCGTCAAGGGTGAGGGTCTTGTTCAGATCAACGTCCAAATCCAGACAATCAACCAACGAATCAACATTGTCGACGTTCTCAAGCCAACGGATGCTGCTTTGGGTAAGAATTTCAAGCAACCGGAAGTGCAACAAGTGTTTCTACATTTTGTCAATTCCAGAAACCCTTGGAAATGAGGTCAAACAATCTGCCAAAAATATGAAACCTGACCAAAACGAAGACAGCGATTCCCCGGACGAGGCACCTGAAGAACAAGAGACTACAGTTGAACAGAAGCAAAAACCCTGTCTCAATTGGGCGCTGGACACAAAGTTCAAAAAAGAGCAGGCCCGTCTTAAGATCCCCGAGGACCCAAACGACTGGACTGTGCCACACGTCAAACACTGGCTCCAATGGGCTGTCCGTCAATTCAATTTGGTAAGCTTGAATCTTCTGCCAATCCAATTCCTTTTGACAATATCTCGGAACTCCTTCCAGACCGACATCACTCGTTCCGACTGGAACATAACCGGTGAGCAGCTCTGCTCCCTGACACACGAAGAATTCCGTAAGAAAGTTCCCAACGACCAGGGCAACGTCTTCTGGACACACCTGCAGCTTCTGAAGGAGTGCAAATTCGTGTCCGTGGTCGTCTCAGTTGTGCCCAAAACAGATATAGAACGCGAGCATGACCGCGAACGAGAAGACTACTCGGACAGCAACAGTTCGCCGGCACACCGCGAACAGAAAATCATGCGCAAGCCACCGAGCTACAATAACAGGAACATCTGTGTGGTCAATGGACAGGGCGGCTCCGGCAACAATGGCCAGATGCAGCTGTGGCAGTTTCTGTTGGAGATCCTAACCGACTGCGAGCACACAGACATCATCCAGTGGGTCGGTACGGAGGGTGAATTCAAGCTCGTCGATCCGGAGCAAGTTGCGCGCCTATGGGGCGTGAAGAAGAACAAGCCGGCCATGAACTACGAGAAACTGTCTCGAGCTCTGCGATACTACTACGATGGCGATATGATCTCGAAGGTGTCGGGCAAACGATTCGCCTACAAGTTCGATTGTGATCTGAAAATGTTGATTGGGTACAATGCCGAGGAGCTGTCGAAGCTGGTCAACGAGCGGAAGTACGTTGATGAGTACTTGACACTGAGCACCAAAACCGAGGCAGGTCCGTCTGAGGAGGACGATGAAGACGATGAGTTTGATGACGAGTGACTGTTGTTAAGTTTGGAAAATTTGATAGAATCACAGAGGAGCTATTGACAATTATGTTGACAAACCATTTTATATACAAACACATGCCTTTGGACAAAGAGGTCGTTCTCTAGGTTAAGATTTATGTTCAGAGACTAACCTGTCATTACTATTTTGTTAAAAAAATACACTCACAAAATTTTTGAGACCTTACTTCTTTCTTGGTCGTGAAAAATGGTTCCTCTTCGCTCATACGAGCTTGATGTCCAGCAAACCGGAGTCTACCAATCTTGATCTTTCATCACATATCAGCTTGAGTACTGGCGAGACTAGTATCTTCTACTGTAGCAGTTGCAAAGTAATGGTAAGATCTTTCAGTAGCCGCCTGCGTATTTCGTCCCACATTGTAGCGGCTGCTGACCGGAAAAACACAACGTGAGTCGTGGTCCTCCTCCTCTTCATTAAAAGTTGTTATTCTTCTTGTTCTGAACACGGAGCCATCGTGTATACTTGGTTTTCCTTAATTATTATTTCGCAGCTTGCTCAATCTGGATGAATTAGGTTTGCCTTCCAAGGATGTCTAAAGGCTCAAAACTTCACCCTGACTATTCATTACCAACTGCTACCTGGTTCTCTTGCTTAACCCTATGACTTCGGCTCCACACGGAGAAAGTCTTACTTTGACGAAGAAGTTCTGCACCATACAGTGCAAGACCTACTCTGCCGTAATATGTCAACGCCTGAAGCCTTTCGTCAACAATCTGATTGGTCCTTATCAATGTGACTTCAGGCCAGGAAAGTCAACCATCGACCAAATTATCACTTTGCGGCATATCCTGGAAAAAACCTATGAACTCCAAATCAATACTCACCACCTCTTCATCGATTTTAAGGCCGCGTATGACAGCATCTACAGAGACGAACTGTATAAAGCTATGTCTAGTTTTGGCATCCCTGCATCCCTTCGCTTGTACAAAATGACGATGGAGAACTCACGCTGCTCTATCAAGGTTGGCAACGAGCTAACGGAATCTTTCGATGTCAGAAAACGATTCAGACAAGGCGATGCACTGTCATGCGACTTCTTTAACATCAAAAACTCCACCGCTAATACCAGAGGCATTATCTTCCAAAAATCTGTTCAACTTCTCGCGTACCCCGATGATATTGATATAATGGGAAGAAAACAGCGTGATGTCAATGGCGCCTTTGTGAGAAAAAATGGGTTTAGCGGTAAATGAGGGAAAGACGAAGTATATGCTGTCTTCGAGAAAGGACACCCAACACCGACGGCTCGGACAGAACGTCGCAATAGACGCATACAACTTCGAGGCAGTAGAGAAGTTTGTCTACCTAGGCTCCGCTATTAACATGGGCAATAACTCAGGCGCCTGAGATCACACGAAGAATTACTCTTGCTAATCTCTGTTTCTTTGGGCTAAGAAAGCAATTGAGTGGAAAAGCCCTCTCTCGAGCAACTAAGGTAAAACTGTACATCACCCTCATCATCCTAGTCCTGCTGTATGGTGCAGAAGCATGGACTTTGACAAAATCGGATGAATGTGCCTTAGGCTGTTTCGAGAGGAAAGTTATTTGGGTCATCTTTGGCCACGTGTGCATTGATTGGGAATGGCGAAGAAGATACAACAGTGAACTTTACGGGTTGTACAACGACGTGGACCTAGCCAGAAGGGTCAAGGTCCAGAGACTCAGATGGCTCGGTCATTTAGAGCGTATGTATTCCCGAGGGACGCAGAAGGAGAGGAAGACCGCGACACCCAAGTGGAAGAGGACCTCAATCAACTTGGAGTGCAAAACTGAAGACAGCTAGCTAGGGACCGAGCTGGCTGGCGGAGACTGTTGATCGAGGCCCATGCCCAAGTCCACACCGGACTGTAGCGCCACTTTAAGTAAGTAAGTAAGCCTCAACTCCTACTCTCCACCTTCCCACGGGTGCCTAGTACCTCAACCGAAGATTGGGTTCCAACCCCAGTGTGAAGTTGTTGGCGGCAACAAGGAGAGAATTGGGGTGGGGTATGCGTCCACTAAGGCATGCCTCTTTTTTCAACAGGCGGCAGCGGATGGTCTTCCCGGATGGAATCAACAGTGGCGTCTACGGTTCCAGTCAGGATGAACTTTGTGAACACACTATAGGGCTTCCACGACATAGTCGCAGCCCAGGGAGCGGTTTGGCCGGCTCCATGTCTTTGGGGCCCTCTAAGTTGGGGGTCGTGCGTAGGGGTGAATGAAAACATAGTTATACAACAAGCCTCGGATGCGGACGGAATTAATAATGGCGGCCCACGCAAACGATTTAAGGACAACGAATTTCGGTTTTGTACTTGGAACGTGTCGCTTAACAAAGAACGTGCAGTGGAAAAATTAGCGAAAGCCCATGGCTGCTTTAAAGAAAATATAACCGCCAACCAAGAAATGCGATGGGATGGTCCGGGCCTACGAAAAATGACATCTACTACGGCGACTGCTACCGGGAACAAAACAGCATCTATTGGATGTGGATTCGTAGTTGGAACTCGACTCAGGAGGATGGTCTTGAGCTTCAACTCAGTGAATGTGCGCATCAGGACAATACGCATCAAGGCTAAATTCACCAACGTTAGCCTCATCTGCGCTCACACCCCCACTGAGGTAAAGGATGAAGATGAATACACCAATGATAGGTTCTACGAGCTCCTCGACTATGAGCAAAGCCCTAGCTATGACATTAAAAGCTGAGTAGAGAATAAATCTTTGGTGGAATAATCGGACGACATTGCCTACACGACACCAACACCACCTCCGATAACGGATTTATAGCGTTTTTTTTTTTTGGTAATCCGGAATTGTACACAGAACTGTCCGATTCCGGATTCCAAACGAACAGGCAAACACATTTTTTTGCTTCTAAGGGTTGACTGGTTGTGTATTTGTGAAACCTCATATGAAGAATTGCAGATGACATGACATTGTTTTTAATTTCTTTATTTGTAAACATGGCAGCGAGTACGTATATGCGAGTGTGTGCATGTATGCGTGATTCTGTTTTTGATTCTGACTTCAAATTCGGAATCGTTTTTGTTTTTCTGTTCTATTCAGAACAAGAACTGTCATCTTGTGCCAAGTGAACGAGTACAGAACAGTTCCGGACGACCAAAAAAAACGCTATTAGGTTAATCGACTTCGCTGTGGGGCGAGAATCAATGGTAGCAAGTACCTACGCGATTCCCACATTTCGATATCCACAAGGGGACCTGGAAATCTCCTGATCAATCAACCGTCAACCAGATTGATCATATTGTGATCGACACACGACACTTCTCTAGCATGCAAGATGTCCCCACATTCCAAGGTGCCAACATCGACTCGGAACACTACTTTGTTGTAGCCAAGGTACGAATGCGGATATCCCGATCAAGGCTAACACGTAAAAATGCTAGGAGAAAATTCGACGATGCGTTTCCGATCGTGTCTCTGAAAACTTTGCTGCCAGTACAAAATGTAGAGAACCAGTGGCATCATGCCTTCTCTTAAATGCTAGTGTTATGGGCAGTGTAACAATAAAGGACTCAAAACATTTTACTGGCTTCGAATAAAACGAAATTAATAAATGGAAATTCTTAATTTTATTTAACAAGATTAATTTCAAATATGTTTTATTCTGGTGAATTCTTGCCAGCAACTGAACATCAACAGATACGCAAAAAGTTACAAGATACATTTTTTTTTTGTATGAAGAGTGCGGCTGTATTTGTATGAAGAGTGCGGCTGTATTATTTCTTGGAATGTTGCCATCACTCCGCAACATTCCCCCTCCCGTGAAGATCCACCGGCTTCACTTCCAAAACGTCTAGGACTGCAAGCTTAGAGACTGGGCGTCGCAGTATTCCACTCGATGTTCAACGTCTGCTATACGGATCTGTCCATCTTTAGCTTCGATGGTCTTGGCAACAATTCCTCTTCGCCACTGACTCCTCGGCTCGTTTTCGTCACATATAAGCACCACATCTCCTTCTTCAATCGGTTTTTGAGGTTTGAACCATTTCGCCCGTCTAGTCAAAGTTGGTAAGTACTCTTTCATCCATCGTTGCCAGAAACTGTTTTTCAACTGCTGACTTATGCGATACTGTTTTCGAGAGCAAATATTTGCCTCTCCATCCGTCGGTGTTTGAGTCGAATTTGTTGTCCCCAAAAGGAAATGATTCGGAGTTTGTGTCTCCGGGTCATCTGGTGAAACTGGCAGGTGTGTAAGTGGACGGCTCTTGATGATATTTTCGGCTTCAATCAACAAGCTGCGTAAAGTTTCCACATGACGTGACTTTTCATTGCGAGTTACCGCCAACACTCTTTTCGTACTCCGAATCAACCTTTCCCAACATCCACCACTACTTGGGTTTGCTGGCTAGTTGAACTCCCACTGTATACCCTTCGAAGACAGTTCTCGTTGAATGTAGTTGGAATCGAAAACAGTCACCCGACGCAGCTCTTTGTCCGTTCCAACGAAGTTCGTTCCCCTATCGGACCTTATTTTAATGGGAACCCCACGACGCGACGATTCACGAAATTCTTTATGGCAATTATACACGCGTCTGTGGATAAATCGGTGACTAATTCGATATGGATGGCTCGAATCGTCATACACGTGAATAAAGCTGCCAATCGATTTTCTCTTCGGCGTCCTATGGTGACACTAAGAGGTCCAAAACAGTCTAATCCGGTGAAAGAAAACGGTCTAATGTAAGGTGTGACTCGATCGATAGGAAGTTGTCCCATCATAGGCGGCTTCGGACTGGCTCGTTCATTCTTACAAGATTGGCACTTTTAACTGCTGCTCGAAGATTAGGTATCCAGAACTTCCTTCGGATTTCGTTAACGATAACTTCGTCATTTTGGTGGTAAAACACTTCATGATACCATTTAACGAGGATATCAGTAAATTCATGTAGTTTTGGCAATATTATTGAACGACGCGCTGATTCTGGTAAACAGGAGGCGTAATCAAGTCGACCACTGACGCATATTAGATTATAGTTGTTTAGATACGGGTTGAGTTTGTAAATGCTACTGCTTCTGGACACGGATGAACTTTTTGTAACTCGGTGATTTCGTCAGCGTAAACCTCATTTTGAACAATTCGACATAATTCAATTTCAGCACATTTCAATTCATTGGCTGTCAACTCGCTTGAATGTATGAGTTCACCTTTTCCTCTCCACTTGAAGTTCATGTTGTTGTTGAATCGAAGTACCCAGGCAATGGACCTCTTTAAACGTAAGTAGCTTGAAAATCTGCTGAATTTTATTAGAGAACTGGCAGGCATAACCAAAAAACATTTACGTTTTTCTACTTCGGTTTCAAAAGATTTTTCTTCGTCTGGTTGAGGTGTTGATGTTGGCCAATAGTTTTCCGGTTGCATTAAAAATTCGGGTCCAAGTGTCCATTGGTTATTTGCCTGATAGAGCTTACTGGGTATGGCGTTCTTGTTGCTTTATCAGCGGCGTTAAACTTTGTTGGCAACCAACGCCAATCGTTCTCGTGAGTTGTTTCAAAAATCTCTCCGACTCTGTAGGCGACAAAGGCTTTGTACTGTCTATGATCCGACTTAATCCATGAGATCACCGTTTTCGAATCGCTCCAAAAGATAGTCCGTGATGGTTGGCGGGTGTGAGACTCCATGATTGCGCTTCTCAAACAGGTTCCTAGCACAGCAGCCTGAAGCTCAAGTCTTGGCACTGAAAGTAGCTTCAACGGTGTGCACTTTGTCTTTCCCATCACAAAGCTTATGTCAGTTCGAGAGTCCGATGTAATTCTCCAGTACGCAACTGCTGCAAAGGCCGATTCGCTTGCATCTACGAAGATGTGCAACTCGAAGTAGTTGTAAAGGCAATAGAGTGATGAGTAACATCTACCGATATGATATTGTTCGACTTCTTTCAATTTTGAAATCCACTGGGCAAAGCGTTCAAAAATTGATTGGGAAATTTCTTCATCCCATTGTACACCTGTTCGCCATAGTTCTTGTAACAACACCTTGTCGTATATCAAAAAATCTGCCAACATCCCAAAAGGGTCATACACCGACATTACCAAACTTAAGAATTCTCTTTTCGTTGGGCATTTGTCTCCAGATATTATCATGGGATCTACTTTATGTAACCGAAGTTTGAACACAAACTCGTCAGCATGACTATCCCAATACATGCCGAGTATCTTGTCAACGGTATCCAATGCCTTCATATTGATCGTTAAGTTGGTGTTGGACATTTGACACGTTTGATATAAACCCTCTGAGTTCAAAGCCTGCTTGCTTATGTGTGTGCTTGACAGCTAATCCGATTTCAACAGCTTCTTGTGCATCCTGGAAACTGGCGACAAAATCATCAACGTAATGGCTTTCTACTATGGCTTTGACGACTTGAGGTTGTTCTCTTGCAATTTCTTTTGCGTTACGATTTTTGACATATTGTACACTCGATGGCGAACAAGTAGCTCCAAATATCATGGCACACATAACCCAGGTTTCTATCGGGGAATTCTGATGTTCTCTCCACAAAAAACGTTGAGCGTGTTGGTCTTGCTCTCGGATGCGGACTTGTATACTTGTAAAAACATCTCTCTGATGTCAGCACTGAGTGCGACTGGTTTTTCTCTGAATCTCAACAAAATCTTGATAAGGGATTGGCACTCGTCTGGTCCTTTGAGGAGCATTGAATTTAACGAAATTTTATTCACTTCAGCGGCGGCGTCGAACGTAATTTGCCGGGCTTATTGGGATTAGTCACACCGAAATGTGGTAGGTTAGGTACCAAGTTTTCGGCGTCCGTACTGCTGCCTCTTCAGGTGATAACTTTCTGGTATATCCCTTGGCAATATAATTAATTCATCATTGCATCGACGTATGCTTTCCCATATTCAAGATTATTTTGTATCTTTTTCTCAACTGAGCGCAATCGGTTCAAAGCCATTTGATGGCTATCTGGAAGTTCTACGTTATCACAACACCACAGCAGGCCAGTCTCGAATCGTATTCCTATTCTTTTTGTAGTTTCTTCTTGAATTTGTCGACTTCGTTCAATGTCCTTTGCTTCCGGAAGTCTTGTAGGCATAAAGACTCCGAAATTTTCAGTAGTGAAATAGTCAGCAACGATTTCTTCAACACTTTCAATTCGAGCATGTAAAACAACGGCCACTTGATAAGTTGATGTGACTTCACGTTCCAAGGTGTTGCCGTAGACTAGCCAACCCAACGGTGTTTGCGATGCAATTACATTTACATGTTGTTCACAGTTCACACTTCTTAAATTGGCAGTAATATGACAATTATCCAATCCAATAAGTATTGTAGGTTCGGCGTCATAGTATTCTTGGATTGGAAGATTTTTCAACTGGCGATATTTAGTGTGAAGTTCGCTTAAGTTGACAGTTTGCATGGGTAGGCTCAAGTCTGGAACCGAACGCGCATTTATGTTGATCCAACGTTTTTTGCCAACTCTTCTGATGCCCAGTTGTATTGCCATAAATGAAATTTGTGTCTCTTTGCCACCAAACCATTGAAGAGACAATGGCTGCTTCTTCTCTTGAAAACCCAGCTGACTGACAATCTTTTCGTTTATCAACGTTGTAGATGAACCTTCATCTAGAAAGGCGAACGTTCTAACGATTTGATTTTTAGTGCCTACAAGTTCAATCGGCAGCATTTTGAATAGCAATTTAGTTGATTTAGGTTGGACTGTTCTCACTTGCTTCGTTCTAAGGTGTTCTGTATTTACTTCGTCTTTCGTTTCGTGAAGTGTAATGTGATGATAGTTGGGGCAACCATCCACTTTGCATTGAACTTTGGCTTTGCAATGATATATATTGTGTCCCTTGCGCAGACAGCTGAAACATAACCTTTTTTCATTCACCAAGTTCCATCTCTGATTCACAGACTTTTGACGATATAGACTACATTCAGACAATGTATGAGTACTGTACTGGCACACTCTTCACAAACGAGTTTCTTTTTGGCAGATGATGATTCGTTTGTCGCAAAAACATGTTCTGTGTTAGTACGTTGTTGAACGGCAGCCGGCTTTGTAGACGAAACTGATGGCGTTGTAATACTTGTCGTGGCCTTTGAAATAATCTTGGCGACTAGTGCTATCCAGGCAGCGAAATGTTCCAGCGTTGGAAAAGGCTTGATATGAGCAGCATGTGAGGTAGGTCCATTCAATACGCTTGGACAGTGGCATTTTCAAAGATAATTCTTCCAACAAGCTTGGACTTCCCAAGTACTGCATAGCATTTGCATTACATAGGAACAATACAAGATTTCTTACTTTGGTGGCAAATGGAACTAGTCTTTCCAAATGATTCTCTGGAATCGGCATTATGTCCTTCAATTTACTCAGTTGGCTTTTGATGAGTAATTCAGGTTGACCATATTTGTTCTCAAGCTCTTCCAGAACACGAGGCACGTTTTGTGCATTTATCAACAAACTTTCCACTTCTTCGTACGCAGAACCTTTCAGACATTTTCGAAGACGGTAGTTATTTTCAATCATTGAATATCCGTACACTGTTGTCGACTCATGGAAAGTTGTGATGAAAATTGGCCAATCTTCTGGACGACCGTAGAACTCAGGCAAATCGTGAAGTTTTCTTGTTGTTGTGTAGGTCGGCGGCGGCGGCGGGTGAACTGTCGGTGAAAATGAATTTCCATATGGCGTCGAGTAAGGTATCGATGAGCTATATGCGTATTGCTGATTAAGGTGATAATGTTGATACGGATACGTCGCAGGAGCATTAATTGCCGTTGTTGTTGGCATGAAGTTGAAAGTTGTTGGATGAAAGAGTACTTGACTTGACAGCATGGATGTGGGGCGAAAATATGGTTGGTGTTCGGAAGATGTGATACTCGGTTGGTTGGGTGCTTGAAGACATTCATTTCTAGTTGACGTTGGCATGGTGGACGGAACATGATTGGTTGGAGTAGCATTAGCATCGGTGTTTTGTTGACTGGCAGTCGATTGCAACACTGTGACGGCGACGTTGTTGTTTTTAGTGGCTAATTGTTTTTGAAGTTCATTCCTTTTGAGTTCGCTTTCAATCAATTGTTGTGTTGTCAACTGAGAATTCTCCTCAAGCACCCTTAGACGATCCATCAACTTATTGATCAAAGCTGCTTGGTCAACAGGCGTCATGGTTTTGTCGAGGGACTCGTTTGACTCAGCAGATGTTTGTTCAGTCGGTGTGGATGCTCCCGATATATTTACAATGAAGTCTTGAAATTGCTGTGGTAATTTCCCTTTGTTCTGGCGTTGACTTTTCCTAATCATGAGAAATTAGGCAGCAAGTTTGTTTCCAGCGTACAATTTCAACAAACTAACCAAATTTACAACCTGATTTTGGCACAGTTGTATCTTATTTTTACAAATTATAGGCGGCAGGCCACAACAGCAATTAATAGACGGCAGCAATGAAAATGGCGGCAGCAGACGACTCCAGCAATGAATAGGCGGCGGCAGGCAATACTGGCAGCTGCAGGCACAATGCAGATAAATACAAATAGTGGGCGAGAATTTATTTCTCTGGCAAGAGTATTCGGCAGAATATAAACTCAGAATAAAAGATTGTTACGGGCAGTGTAACAATAAAGGACTCAAAACAATTTACTGGCTTCGAATAAAACGAAATTAATAAATGGAAATTCTTAATTTTATTTAACAAGATTAATTTCAAATATGTTTTATTGTGGTGAATTCTTGCCAGCAACTGAACATCAACAGATACGCAAAAAGTTACAAGATAAATTTTTTTTGTATGAAGAGTGCGGTTGTATTTGTATGAAGAGTGCGGCTGTATTATTTCTTGGAGTGTTGCCATCACTCCGCAACAGCTAGGGTTTACACGGCCACCACAACGAAACCCCTGGTTTGACGATGAGTGCCGGTGAGCACATGCAGCTAAACAAGGCATACCTACAAAGCAGCGCTGCAAAGAAGGTCACGAGCAGCTCTCGAGCTCTAGATACTAGTAGAAAAGGAGAGAGGAGCACAAACTTCTCGGAAAGAAAATAAGGGAGCATGAGAAGCACGCGACCGAGGAGATAGAGAGATGTCACAACAGGAACGAGGTCCGAAAGTTTAACAAAAAGGTAAAACAAACCACCAGGGGTTTTATACCCCGAACCGAAGCTTGTAGAGACCATCATGGGAACATCATAGTGAAACCACAGTCAGTGCTGAGGATATGGAAAGACCACTTTTCCAAGCTGTATAATGGCGATGACGTGCAATATTCCACCAGCTATACAGAATCATTCAATTAAGGTGAAGCAGACCACCAATTCCACCCACCTGACATTGACGAAGTGAGGATAGCGATATCTGAACTTAAGTCAAACAAAGCCGCTGTAGCAGATGGCGTCTAGCCCGCCGAACTGTACAAAGCAGCTGGAGTGATTTGGTTAAGAGCTTGCACCAGCTCATCTGCAAAATTTGGTCGGAAGAAAAAGAAAGCATTCCCGACGAATAGAATCTCAGCATCGTAAGCGCGAGCCTCAAGAAAGGAGATCCCCTGAACCGCACCAACTTCAGAGGTATAAGTCTCCTTAATATTGCCTACAAGATCTTGTCTGCCGTGCTGTGTGAACGTTTGAACCCTTTCGTAAACAACCTGATAGGTCCTTATCAGTTGGGCTTCAGACCCACACACACACACGGCAAATCTTGGAGGAGATTCAGGAACTTCAAATCGATACATACCACCCTTTTCATCGATTTCAAGGCCGCGTATGACAGCGTCTGTAGAGACCAACTATATAGAGCAATGTCTAGTTTTGGCATCCCAGAAAAACTCGTCCCTCCGCACACGAAGCTACTGTTTTGCAACTAGAATCGGAAATCAGGTGATAAGTGGATAAGTGTAAAATACTGGAACGCATTACCACTGATCCTGAAAGGTCAAAGGTTGACATAGCCGCGGGCAGCTGCTCAAATCCAACAGAACCTACTTTAGTCTTTCAAGGCTCTTTAAATTCAAAGATCTTTTCATAACTCCAAAACTGCTGTGTAAGGTCAGTTGGAGTTTGCGCGGCAGTAACAGTTATTTCTTTAAACTTTTATCAGATAAATGTAAAACAGTCAAAAAACAAGAACTCTGATATTTCAAAAAAGTTTTTTTTTCTTTTCTTTTATGTAATGCAGGAACTTTGAACTTCCAGCCATTATTGAAGACCGTTGTTTGCAAGTACTCCTCCTCCTCCTCCTCCTCCTCCTCCTCCTCCTCCTCCTCCTCCTCCTCCTCCTCCTCCTCCTAGAAGACCACCTACGTCTCTTCCAAGTACGTTACCTCCTACCAGTCCGTCTCTCCAATTATATTAACTCTCCAATTATTCCTTCAATAAGAAATCCTCCAAGTACTCCTTCAAGTACTTTTAGAACACGGGCTAGTCGCTCGCCATTGTTCCCGATAGTTCCGTCTCCAAGTACTCCTTCAAGTTCTTCTAGAACACGGGCTCGTTGCTCGTCCCCGAGAGTTCCTTCTATAAGTACTGCGTCAATTACTTCTAGAACACGGACTAGTCGCTCGTCGTCGTCCCCGCGAGTTCCTTTTCTAAGTACTTCTTCAAGTACATCTAGAACACGGTCTAGTCGCTCGTCGTCGTCCCCGAGAGTTACTTTCCTAAGTACTCCTTCAAGTCCTTCTAGAACACGGGCTATACGCTTACCGCCGCCGTCCCAGCGAGTGCACTTCGCTTCACTTAGGCAATCTTGAATTTCTTCGCCAAGGGCCCTAGCGGCAGCGGGAATTGACGCTCCATAACTTGCCGAAATAATTGCCAGCAATGCAGTTAGCACAAGAACTGAACACGACATTTTAACTGAAATTAAATGTGGATTGGTTAACTGCGGAGGTATTTCAAACTGGAGATATTGGTGTCTTCTGACTTTTCTTCGAGCAGAAGTTGGCTTTTATGCAAATTTTTTGTTCATTATGCAAAGATAGCAAAGATATCAGATTATCAAAAGTTTTTGCAAAGATTTATTACAAGGTCATGTGCCAAAATAAATTCCTATAACACACGACTGAGAAATAAAATCATAAAAATTATTATTAGCTTCATTCTTGTGCTAGGTGACTTATCTTATAATAAATCTGTGAAAACAAGATTTTCGACAAGAATTTATGAGCTTTCAAGTTCAAATGGCTTAAGGAAGGCTTACTTTTCCTAAGGGATGACACGGTTTTGCGAACAGGAACACAGACTGCCTAACCCTGATTGTAGAAGGATAACTTTGAACAACAGTAATTTCATTTTCAAAGCTTCCCCGAATAAGTGCCAAGAGTGTTTGGTTTTGAAGATTGAGTTGCATGGGGTAAGCCTTGACGTGGCGGAGCGGCTTACGGTGACTACTACTATGAGGCTTAGAGCTATGCGATCGCGAAACTTGTTTTCGCAGAAGGGCCTCCCATGGTCGACAGGTCGAAGCAGAGATGGCTGTTACTACTAATTACCCCACTAGGCATAAGGCACTCCCAACGAGGGACAGAAGAGAATGAATTTCTTTTTGTTTTTTTGGAATCAACAGTGGCGTCTTCAGTTCCAGTTAGGCCAAACTACTTGGTGAACACCTTTACGGGCTACTTCAACTTTTTTGAAGCCCAGGTCGTAAAAAGATTTTTCCGGCTCTCCAGGTTGGAGGTTGTACGTTGGGGTGATTTCCCAACTACGTAGAAAAACATTTAGTTGCGAAGCAACAACAGACCTCGGAAACGGACAGATACACTGATGACAACCTAAGCAAATGTTTTAAGGACAACGAATTTCGGACAGACATTACCGCTGTCCAGGAAATGCGATGGGATGGACCGGGTAAAAGGACATCTACTCTGGTAATTGTAACCGAGAGCAACAACAGAGGCTCTTTGGACGCGGATTCGTCGGGGGAAGCAGACCCAGGAAAAAAGTCTTGAGCTTCAAATGTGTAAGCGAACGCATCATGACGATCCGAATCAAGGATAAATTCGGCAACATTAGCCTAATACGCGCGCAGAAGAGAAAAACGACGACACCAAAGACGAATTCTATGAGCTCCTCGACAAAACATATGAGCGATGTTCTAGCTATGACATTAAAATTGTCCTCGGCGACTTTGACGCAAAGCTGGGAAAAGAGGACGAGTGGTACTCGAGGAAGGACAACCAACACCGACGGTTCGGACAGAACGTCGCAATAGACGCATATAACTTCGAGGTAGTAGAGGAGCAGATGGGCACCAATGCTCCCTCCAGCCCGGAAAGTCTTCGACACTATTCACGAGGGACGTAGAAGGAGAGGAAGACCGTGACTCAGGTGGCGCACACAAGTGGTAGAGGACCTCATGAATCAACTTGGAGTGTAAAACTGGAGACAGCTAGTTAGGGACCGAGATGGCTGGCGCAGACTGTTGATTGAGAACTGTAGCGCCTTCTTAAGTAAGTAAGTGAGACATTTGGAGTATTTTCTTAACTCCAATCTTTAAGTTCGCTTCTGTCAGACAGAGACAAAGTTTCAATTGACTCCACAGTCCCCAACGAACAGGCTGGGACCACGTGAACATCGCCGGCCGACAAAGAACCCAGATCACAGCCTGTGAATAAAACCTGTTTCTGCAAGTTTTAAGGACTTTTACGAATCGTCCTTTCAATATTATTCCGTCCGACCCTTGAGTTTGATAAAATAATGTGAGTTTTTGGCTTAAATCCCATACCAACATCGACATTGCTGTTTAACTATTTTTCTTCATAGACTTGTTGAATTTTTTCAACTTATCAGCTTGCTTGTTTATGATTGAATTTTATACACCACATGTGTGTTTAACTTGACACGAACACGACCCTACACGCAGAGAAAAAAATGGGTAAAATTAAATAAGTTTCGTGTAAATTTAACCCCGGGGTACTGCTAATATGGAACCTGCAACCTGCCTGGTTCAAATTGACCCTGTGCTACTGTGTTAAAAATAATTGGTAAATTCTACCCACATATTCGGTTAAGGTGTACTAAAATTTGATCAACCTATTTCTCGGGTAAATGGTTCTAAATGTTGTCAGTAACCAACAGCCTAGTAAGTTAGTAAATATAACATATTAAATATGTTAAAATAAAACATTTACTCGATTATTATCTACACACTTAATTAGTTGCCGTAGCATACTGTCAGGGTTAAAATATTTAGAACTAAAACGCGATAGCTAATCAACACGGTTAAATTAACATATCCTCTGGTTGAGTTAACTAATCTATTCGGTTAGAAATATCAATAAATGCTTTCATATAACCGATCTAATGGATTCCTTTAAATGTCTTACTGGATAGAATTAACCCATTTGCTCAGTTCACGTAGCCCATCTACTCGGTTAAATTAACATACTTACTTTGTTGGAATAACCTATTTACTCTGTTGAAGTAAACTGTTGACTTGATTAAAGTTACCACCTAATTTTTTGTATATAACCCATCTAGTTGGGTACTTCAACTACCTTGTGGGATTGAATTAACCCATTTGTGCAGTTAGATTGGCCCATCTACTCGGTTAAATTATCATACTTTCTTTGTTGGAGTAACCCATTTACTCGGTTAGAATTACCAACTAATTTTTGTTTCTAACCCATCTAGTTGGTTACTTTAACCACCTTGCTGGATTGCATTAATCCATTTGTTCGGTTGGAGTAGCCCATCTACTCAATTGAATTACCATACTTACTTCGTTGGAATAACCCATTAACTCTGTTGAAGTAAACTATTTTCTCGGTTAGAATTACCGTCTAATTTTTGTTTCTAACCCATCCAGTTGGTTACTTTAACCACCTTGTTGGATTGAATTAATCCATTCGCTCAGTTAGAGTAGCCCATCTACTCAATTAAATTATCATACTTACTTTGTTGGAGTAACCTATTTACTCTGTTGAAGTAAACTATTTTCTCGGTTAGAATAACCGTCTAATTTTTGTTTCTAACCCATCCAGTTGGTTACTTTAACCACCTTGCTGGATTGAATTAATCCATCTGCTCAGTTAGAGTAGCCCATCTACTCAATTAAATTATCATACTTACTTTGTTGGAGTAACCTATTTACTCTGTTGAAGTAAACTATTTTCTCGGTTAGAATAACCGTCTAATTTTTGTTTCTAACCCATCCAGTTGGTTACTTTAACCACCTTGCTGGATTGAATTAATCCATCTGCTCAGTTAGAGTAGCCCATCTACTCAATTAAATTATCATACTTACTTTGTTGGAGTAACCTATTTACTCTGTTGAAGTAAACTATTTTCTCGGTTAGAATAACCGTCTAATTTTTGTTTCTAACCCATCCAGTTGTTTACTTTAACCACCTTGCTGGATTGAATTAATCCATCTGCTCAGTTAGAGTAGCCCATCTACTCAATTAAATTATCATACTTACTTTGTTGGAGTAACCTATTTACTCTGTTGATGTAAACTATTTTCTCGGTGAGAATAACCGTCTAATTTTTGTTTCTAACCCATCCAGTTGGTTACTTTAACCACCTTGCTGGATTGAATTAATCCCTTTGCTAAGCTAGGGGACCCCATCCAATCGGTAAAAATAGCATACTTACTTTTTTGGTGTAGCCTATTTCTTCGTAGTTGTTGTAGCCAATCTACTCGGTTAGAATTAAAAACATTTTGTTTCGAATTTAAAAATACATAAAAAATTTTATTTATAGAAATATTTACTAAATATAAATATTATTTTATATCTAAATTTAATTTTTGTTTAAATAATTCATAAAAATATTAGCATAATTTGTATGCAAAATCAATATTCTTTTCAATTTTTTAATTTAATTACAAAACGAAAGAAGTGTACATTTACTCAAAACTAAAAACATTTTGTGTGGAACTTTAAAATATATTTAAAATTTTATTTTTTAGACATTTTCACGTAACATGAATTTTTCTTTTTGTAATTTAAAATTTAATACTCAAAAAATTTATATACATGTTTTATTTGTAAATTTATTTATATTAAATTTTAGAAAAACATGATTTTTTATTTTTTTAATCTAGCTAATTACAAAATTTAAGAAGTTAACAACCAAATATTTACAAACACATTACTTCCTTTTCTTAAAACTATAAATTGTCTTCAATTCGAATAGCTTTACAGTGGGCTTCTTAGAACTATTAATATTCTTCCATTTGAAAGGATGGTTTTTGTGTTAGGAATAGGATTAGGGAATGACTCAAGAAACAGTATGTCTTCTTCTTTTTTCTCAGGATATTCTATTTCGAAAGCAAAATAATGTTCGTCAAAGGCTAATGTTTTTAATAAGGAGCAAGTGAAGATCAGTTGATCAAAGTCATAAAGGTATATATTATTGACAGTACAGAAATCGTAGAGGTAGCTATCTTCTCCCACATCTTTCACTAAAATGGAACCCTTTTCATAACGTACTGAGGAAATCATTGCCCAATTAACTTTCGTTAATGTTTTTTCTGAGTTTAACTTTAAGTGAGAATAAATTAGTTTTCTTTGCGAAGGTAAAATATCTTTTTGAGGACCTACGGAAAGTAAATTAGGAAGTTTGCCCTTTAAAAACATTTCATTTAGCTGAAACTGATGTTTTATTGCTAAGGTAAGAGTAATGTTCATTCGGTTACATGATGCTCTAGCAGACATTTTAGATTGTCTATGTTTTGCTTCGAATCGCATCGACCAAAGCGAAGAGAGTGGTCCAGAGTGGTCCATATTTAGTAAGTGCAGTATGGTAATGAATGAGATTGTGAAATTTTGGCTTAAGAGGTTCTTTGCTTAACGCAATATACTGTTCATTAAGTTCTGCAACTAATACCTGCAATAAAGGTGCTGTCCCATCTGAAATGCTTACACTTAAAAGGATATCTACAATTTTTCTAAGTGTAATAAACAATGACCAAATTTCATTTTCTCTTGGGATAAAGTCACCTACAATAAGACCAAAATATCTAATTAATGTTATCATTTCCCCCGTGGATAGTCGAATGACTCCTCTTTTAAGATGCTCTTTTTCTATGGAACAAGGTCTATTTTTACTATCAGGACCAAAGTCAAATGCCGAAAGCTTGTCGTTGAAAAGACTTAGGGTGAACAATTTAGAAGATTCTGTATATTCTGAAAGGATAAAACTTAAAATATATTTTGCAACACCCTCAAGCACATCGTGCATGATATCAACTCCTATTTGCTCAAATAAATCAAAATTTTGGATTCCAAGGAAGACACATTTTTCTTTAATACCTGTTAAGGATAAGTTATCAAGAGCCAAATCTGCTTCGTAGCTCGACATGTGGCGAAGAAGAGCGGTATCCTCATAGAATTGTGTTTTTAAACTTTCTTTTGGGACTTTACATACTCTACACGAAAAATTGGCTGAAAAACTTTCAGAAAAGCCTATCATTGCATGTATACCAAGGTTGTCACCCAGGATTAAACCAAGCTCGAAATATAGCCTTCCATTGAAATCTGGAATGTTTATTCTTATTCCTTCTTTACCAAGAAAATTAAATTCATCAATTATTGGTTGAAATATAACATTATTACCAAATTGTATTCTGTCAGAAGAATGAAAAAGAAGAATTAAGAAAATGTTTGAAAGAACGGAAGAGCGCCAAGGTGGTAAGCAAGCTATGGAGACATACACTGCCCCAAGCTTATGTATACCAGCATGGCTTCCAAGAACATTACCTACTTCATAGTCGTCATAATACAAAAACAACGGAAAAACTATTTTATCAGAATTATATGTAATTCTACTTCTCCAATACGAACCCTGAATAAAGTTTTCAACTACATTTTTATTTTTAAGACTATCCATTTATTGAAGAGTATCAGATAAAATGGAATCAAGAGAGAAGAATGCTTTCAAAACTTGTCTTAAGGGAATGAAGTGCTCTTCGCATGTAATTGGTTGGAT
This sequence comes from Sphaerophoria taeniata, assembly GCA_943590905.1. Classification (NCBI taxonomy): domain Eukaryota; kingdom Metazoa; phylum Arthropoda; class Insecta; order Diptera; family Syrphidae; genus Sphaerophoria; species Sphaerophoria taeniata. The sequence goes on along the minus strand of OX016540.1, from coordinate 217,654,175 downwards.
ACGTGAAATGCCTTGGGTCTTAACTTTATCCATTCTCTGACCTATAACAATACCTTCAGGTTTGATGTATGATCCTTGTGATGTAAAATAATTTATTCTTTTATGCTCTGTTCTGAATAAATCTAAAGGAGGAATAATATGATGTGAAATAGATTTTATTAATGGCATGGAAACATCAGGGGGTTGTGATTGTTCCAAGCATACTTTTTCAACACACGTCTCAACTGTAGAGCTTAAGGAATTCAAAAATTCTTCAAAGCCGCCAATTACTTTCTGGACAACATTTCTAGGCAGAAGTGCGTTTCCATACAAAGAAGCAATAAAAATTGACATGGCTTTATCTACAGTGGGTGTCGTTTCTCTAGTTTTTATTTTCCGTAATTGGTTATCAGGAGTAAAGTTTAACTTTTTTGGTATAATTTGTATATTAGGTACAGCCAAAGGTACATCTCGTTTATGGTCTTCATTACTTTGTTCAGTACAATGATCTTTTTTAATATGTCTTTGGTAAGAACTAAATATTTGAAATGATCGGCTACAATTGCCTTCTTTACAGTTATATTGAATTATTTTTTGGTCGCTATGTACAAAATACAGATGTTGCCTTAGACATCTAACATCTTGGACACTCATTTCACATAAGAAGCAGGAAACCATAGTGAGGGCAGTATATAAACTTAAACAAAAAATGAAAGTTAGTGTAGCAGGTATTGACGGCTTAGCATTTCACTATGACAAAAAGGACTTAATACTACTTTTGAAAGATAAAAAGTGTCATTCGCTATGACAAAAAGGACTTAATATCAATTCAATTCAAGGATAAAAGTGTCATTCGATCTGACAAAAAGGACTAAATATCAATTCAATTCAAGGATAAAAGTGTCATTCGATATGACAAAAAGGACTAAATATCAATTCAATTCAAGGATAAAAATGTCATTCGGTATGACAAAAAGGACTTAATAGGAATTCAAGGATTAGTGGGAAAGTGGGAAATTTCTAGTTCTCCGTCAAGCCGAGTTCCGAGAGGAGAGTTAAAGTGGAAGTGGATGTTGAATCAAATTTGGTTTTAATTTTGTAAAAGCCTTTTTGAATTAACATCCAGACACATGAACTCTCCTCTGGATACTTAGCGTTGAGTGTAAATATTAATTTCATGCAGGTGTCCACTGCTTCCACTATTGAATTAAGTACATATTTACTTTCATTCACTATAACAAAATATGATGTAATATTGCTTAATGACTCACCAACTGCCAATATATATGGTTGAAGGGTGAGATTGTATCCTTCCAGCTTAGCTTTTCTGCTCTGTATAGCCTCGCTGATGCCAGCATCCGATATTATGTGTGATAAACGCCTCCCTCACCTCTGATTTGGAAGGCCGCCAAACTTTTTTTGAACTGCCCTTTAATCTTATTGTGCTCACGGAGAGCAACGATGGGATAAGGAGGAAAGCAGCGAGGTTGCTGGTGTCTTCAGAAGCTATAAAAAGTAAACAAATGTTGATTGTGTATAATATTATATAAAATAAAAATGATTTTACTTACTATTTTCAAGGGCCAACAAGTTTTGGATGCATTTATCCTTGACTGAACGCTTCTTGGCTATTTGGTATATCTTGACTTTGGTGTTTGGAAACGTTTCGATAAGTCCATTAAAGCTATCCGGATAGAGGAACTGGAAGTCCTTTTGCAACTTTAAAAATTTAAGAAGAAAAAATCACATTAGCGTTGCAACGTTGAGTACAATATATTAAACAAATTTTACATAATATACAAAGTAGTAATTGGGAAATTAACTAACCAGAATATGCCCAGTCGGCTTTTGTAGTGCTGGAAACTCTTTAAAATAGTTTTCGATTGATATGTTTTTCAACAGCTGCAGACGAGCCCGAGTGGTTTGCTCCCATTTTTCAACTACAGTCTCCCATGGGTGGCTAGAATTCCTGAGCCATTCAATGGTTTCTTCGCAGCTACTTAAGTTTTGTGTTTCCACTTCGTCAAGGAAATCAAGCCTGGATGAAATTGACGGTGCTGGTGAAGAAGGTGCAGGTGAGGGCGTTCTCGGCAATCGTGTTCTTCTCGGAATAAGTCCCGATTGCCGGTATTTCCTTTTCAGGTTGTGTATTTGGTCGGGTAATTTTCCCACTAAACGATTGGAAATACCACGACCCGTAGTCTCTATCAATTTTGTGTGCAAATATACTGTTTTGTTTTCTAGCGGAAAGACTTTGACGACTTCATGCATCCAATAGGTATAAATATCGGTGGTAATATTTCTCTCGGGTTGAGTTCTTAAAATATACGTCCCGATTAAACGAACTAGATGTAGTCGCGAAGTATTATCCAGAGGAGCTGTTTTGGGAAACGAGAGTAAACGTTTCCCTTCTAAGCTGCTTTCAAGTAGTTCAGTTAGGGTCTGAAATTGAATTTTTAATTAATGCACGCTCTCCATTTTATAAACTTCGAATAAAACTTCTTAGAAAGTCCAGAATTAATAAAGTATTAAACATATTTTGAATTACAAACAGGGACCGAAAACTACTCTCTTCACCTTATCTTCGAAACTGTTCGACGAATGAAAAAATTGATTGTTAGGGACATGGAAAAGGGAATATTTAAAAGAAACTTGAAATCTTGGAAAAAGGACTTGAAAAAAAAACGTAGGCAAGAATTTGTTTTTTAACTATGAAGGTTATATTAACTTATGAACTACGGACTTTGATATTTCAGAATACAAATATATCTTCAGTTTGCTATAAGAAGAGCTTAAGTAAGGAATCTTATGAATATATCATTTCGACTTGTACATCATATTAAAATGTGATAATTTGAGCATTTACCAGTTTCTTTATAGAAATATCTTTTGGGAATCATCCGCAGTGAAGTTAATTTCCCACAAGAGTGGGCTTGAGCTCTTTTTATAGCAAACATATTTTCTTTGTGAAGTGTAAAAATGTAAACATACTAAAGGGTTTGTTGAATCTTTACATGATTCAACATTTTTCTTGCTGGTTGATTGCGAGAAAGAAATCAATTCATTGAACGGAAAATCTTGAATATTCCCAGAATCTATTGTTATGTCGGAATCAAAAACCTGTAAATATTATTGAAATAAATTATTTAACCTAATTTTTTTCTAAACTTCAATTTAGAAAACTGACCAATGAGTCTATATTTTCCGGGTACATAAGTTTTTTATATTCCTCCAAGTTTTTGGTAAATAGCACACGGGGTCCAACGCTTGGAATCAGCTCTTTAATCTCTTCAGGTCCCAGCAGAGCCATTGTCATCGTTGTTAAATTGTTTTCTAAGAAATTTTAATCTAATATATAAAATTCTCGTGTCACGGGGTGCGTAATTGAACTCCTCCGAAACGGCTCGACCGATTTTCGTGAATCTTTGCGAGGATATCGGCTACGGTTGAGAATCGGACAACATCTATTTTTCATCCCCCTAAATGTTAAGGGTGGTCCACCCTTATTTTATTTATTTTTTTTTTTGGACTAAATTTGTTTGTTTTTATTTTTTTATGATACATCATACTAAAATACATATAACCCTAAATTTTCACCCCTCTATGATCAACCCTTATTTTTTATTTATTAATAAAAACTTTAATTTTTTTTTGGCACGATTTTTATTTTTATTTTGTCATGACTTAGAATAAAAAAATGCATATTACTCTTAATTTTCACCCTTCTACGATCAACCCCTATTTTTATTTGTTAATTACAAACTTTAAAAACCCCTACTTTTTAAAAGCCACTTCTTACTCAGTTTTCATGAAAATTTCGTCGATTATTATTATTGTTTGTACATTGATCGCAGTAGTGATGGTGACATTAAAGCTTATTATTGTGAAAGGTAGGATAAATAATACAAGGCCAAATCACTGCCTTTTTTCACATACTTGCAAATATATTTAATATGCTCTTCACTGAACTACAAAACTATACATTAATATGAGCTTGGAATGTAGAGGAGAATAAGGCACCACCCAACGATTATCAATGTCAATATCGATGTTTTTGATAATTTTCGTAAATGATTGTCCACCATTATCGGAATTCCATCGACGATATATTGGATATCCGCCAACATTTATGATCGTATCGTTAGTAAAATCTTTAGGAAATCCTTTGGTACATTTTCCATCTGCCATAAACGGTGACAAATGATTGAAATTACCGCATGGGTCTTGAATCATGTAAGTTGTAACCACCCCTATGTTTTGATAACATTTTATATTTTTCAACCCTTTGCAAATCCGTTGAGGACTCACTGCTTTTGTACCAGTGGCACCAAATGCTTAGGGTCAGGTAGTGGGGAAGCGGGGTAGTCCGTTGAGGGTAGTATGTAGCAATTACTGGTGTAGTGGGTAGAGTTTAGAAGTATTGGGTAACGGGAAGTGGGGTAGTGGGTAAAATGGAAGCTGGGTATAACGGGATAGCGTGTAAAGGATAGTGGGGTAGCGGGTAGTAGGTAGCGATTACCAGTTAAGCGGGTAGCGTGTGTAAGTATTGGGTAGCGGGGTAGTGGGTAGTGGGGTAGCAGCAGGTAGCAGCGGGTAACAGGGTAACTGGGTATAACGGGGTAACGGGTAGACGGTAGTGGAGAAGCGGTTAGAGGGTAGCGGGTGGTATGGTTGTGGGCTACAAAAGTCTAGGTATTTTTTATATCGATTGTGGCAGTACGAAGTCTGTCGGGTCAGCTTGTATTATTATGAAATGAATAAAAATTCGAAAAAAAGTCTAATGCATTTCTACAAAAATAGTCCCCCGATAATATGAATGCTGATAGTGCAAATTTCTTCATAAAATATGAATCGCCAAAAATTAGCATTTACATCTCTATAATGTGACCTTCGTTTTTCTATCTAGCTCTATTATAAGAATTTCTTTTGGAAACGTGTTTTCTTCCTTTTTTTCTTATAGTTTTTTTTTATTGTTGAATTTAGACAGTAGTCTAAAGAGTAATGTGGTAACATTCCTAAAATCAGAAAAATTCGGAAAAAGCGTGGTTTTAATTAGTTCACATTATCGAGGGACTGCAACAAAAGGAGCATTGTTTTGGCAGTTGTCATAGAAAAATTGTTCATTTCAACCCTCAATCAGTGTGACCACGTTCATTCAAATAAAAAATGTTACGAGTTTCAACTCAGTGAATGAGCGCATCACGACAATCCGCATTAAGGCTAACTTCACCAACATCAGCTTCATCTGTGCTCACGCCCCCACTGAGGAGCTCAGTTGACAAGACCTATGAGCAATGCCCTAGCTATGACATTAAAATCGTCCTTGGATTGAATGCTTAGCTGAGTAGAGAATAATCGGACGACATAGCCTACACCTACACGACACCACCTCCGATAACGGATTTAGGCTAATCGACTTCGCTGCGTGGCGAGACGTAATGGTAGCAAGTACGCGTTCCCCACATCTCGATATCCACAAGAGAACATGGAAATGTCCTGACCAATCAACCGTCAACCAGATTGATCACATTGCGATCGACGCACGACACTTCTCAAGCATGCAAGATGTGCGCACATTCCGAGGTGCCACCATCGACTCGGACCACTACCTTGTTGTAGTCAAGGTACGAATGCGCATATCCCAATCAAGGCCAACAACCTCAGCATTATATGCCCGATCCTCAAGAAAGTCTCCTTAACATCGCCTACAAGATCTTGTCTGCCGTGCTGTGTGAACGTTTGAAGCCTTTCGTCAACAACCTGATAGGTCCTTATGAGTGTGGCTTCAGACCCGGAAAGTCCACCATGAATCAAATATTCACCCTACGGCAGATCTTGGAGAAGACCAAGGAACTTCAAATCGATACCTACTACCTTTTCATTAATTTCAAGGCCGCGTATGACAGCGTCTATAGAGACCAATTATATAGAGCAATATCTAGTTTTGGCATCCCATAAAAACTCGTCTGTCTGTGTAAGATGGCAATGGAAAACTCACGCTGTTCCATCATGGTCGGAAAAAACCTAACGGATGCTTTTGATGTCAAAAAAGGTTTAAGACAAGGCGATGCGTTGTCATGCGATTTCTTCAACATCATTCTTGAAAAGATTGTGCCAAACTCCAACGTCAACACCAGAGACACAATCTTTCAAAAGTCCGTCCAGCTACTAGGATACGCGGACGACATTGACATAATTGGAGAACACAGCGTGATGTCAGTGGAGCGTTTGTGAGTCTTGAGACAGGAAGATGGGTCTAGCGGTTAACGAGGTCAAGCCCAAGTTAATGCTGTCAACAAGAAAGGACACCCAAAATCGACGTTTTGGAGCTAACGTCAATATAGACAGAATTAACTTCGAGGTAGTTACGGACTTTGTCTACCTAGAATCCGCTGTGAACTCAGACAACAACACCAGCGCTGAAATCAAACGATGAATCACTCTTGCCAATCGCTGGTTCTTTGGACTTAGAAGGCAATTGAGTAGACAAGTTCTCTCTCAAGCAACTAGTGTGTCATTCTACAAAACCCTAATCGGTTCTAATGTATGGTGCAGACATGGACCATGACAACATCGGATGAAAACGCTTTGGGTTGCTTCACGAGAAAAATTCTTCGAGTGATTTTTGGTCCAGTCTGCATGGAATGGAAAAGAAGATTCAATCAAGAATTCTACGAGCTGTTCAGCGACACTGACCTAGCCAGAAAAGTTAAGATCCAACGACTTAGATGGTTGGGTCATGTTGAGCGAATGGAGAATCCAATCTTCGAATCCAACCCGAAAGGACGTCGCAAAAGAGGAAGACCGTGGCTCTGGTGGAGCACATAGGCGGTAGAGGACCTGAACCAACTTGGTATGTGAAACTGGAGACAGCTAGCTAGGGGCCGAGCTGGATGGAGATGTTTGTTGGGTGAAACCCTGGTCCGACCTGGACATACACTACCATTGGCCGCCTAGGTTGTTCGTGGTGGAAGAGTGTCTTTACTGATTATACATATACTCTGGTGCACTGTTGTTTTTGTTTTATAAAATGCGAAAGAAACCCGCATGTAATCCTGCAATGTTCTTTTTCATTTCGCTGAATAAATTTTTTTTATTAAATTCAAACACATTTCACAGGGTAATTTTCTTATTAAATTCTATTTGCCTCAATGATAAATTTTGTTTACCAATAAACTTGCATAAAATCTATTTGTAAATAATGATCAAACCAATACGAAAACTCCGAAATGTCAAACTACCAGTATACCTATGTGTAAACATCCGTTCGAATTCGAATACAAAAATTAATTCCCTGATGTGAGAAATTTCCTTAAGGGAAGAAAAATTACCACTTATGCGTCACGGATCAAGAAAAGTATAGTGGTAGTCGCACATGAACTGGTTTTCGAATGCAATTTGCTTGGGAAAATATTTCAATGTGTGTTCGAGGCATTTACTTTTGTGTATCCTCTATCGTATGGCGTCGTTGATTTTTTTTTTTTGTGAAAAGAAAAACGTTGGTTTATTTACTGACACACTTTTCAAGGTTAGAATAAACCAATCAAAAGATTAACTAAACTAACCAACTCGATTAAATTTTTACATATTTACTCGGTTGAAATGCAATAGTCACTCGGTTACAATACAATAGTCACTCGGTTACAATACAATAGTCACTCGGTTAAATGGAATGCGTTATTGTTTTGTATTTAATTAATCTTTTGATATTTTTGTTTCAAATTAAAAAAGTTTACTGAACTAAAACGCAACAAGTATAAAAAACAATATGAATCACTTACCTTCAAACGTGGGGATATATTCCTCTAATCCCCACTGTTTTAACAAGCACGCCACTTCTTCCATTTGGACGATTGGAAAAACAATTTCCTCACTTTCAAATCACTTTAAATAGTTTAAATAGTTTTTTCACTTTAAATTGTTTTTGTTATTGAATAACACGATATTTTTCAAGTTGATTCAATAATATTTTTTAATTTACACGAACTTAATTTCACTGCTTAAAACGCGAACCTTCCACTGCCAAGAACAAAAACCGACTGAGCTGAGAGAGTGAGAGCAAAGAAATAACCAACCACTTTGTGTTTGTACATGTACACATAAAATAAGAAGTAAAGTAACCGATTACTCGGTTAAGGCAGCGCACTAGAAGGGTTAAGTATGTAGAGGATATTTCTGGTGTGTGTGTCACAGACCTAGAATGTAACCGACTACTCGGTTAAGTCAGCACACTAGAATGGTTAAGTATGCAGAGGTATGTGTTGTCTGGTGTGTGTGTCGAAAATAACCGACTACTCGGTTAAAATAGCACACCAGAAAGGTTAAAAATGTAGAGGTTATTTAACCGACTACTCGATTAAGTCAGCACACTAGAATGGTTAAGTAAGCAGAGATATGTGTTGTCTGGTGTTTTTCGAAAATAACCGACTACTCGGTTAAGATAGCACACCAGAAAGGTTAAAAATGTAGAGGATATTTAACCGACTACTCGATTAAGTCAGCACACTAGAATGGTTAAGTATGCAGAGGTATGTGTTGTCTGGTGTGTGTGTCGAAAATAACCCACTACTCGGTTAAAATAGCACACCAGAAAGGTTAAAAATGTAGAGGTTATTTAACCGACTACTCGATTAAGTCAGCACACTAGAATGGTTAAGTAAGCAGAGATATGTGTTGTCTGGTGTTTTTCGAAAATAACCGACTACTCGGTTAAAATAGCACACCAGAAAGGTTAAAAATGTAGAGGTTATTTAACCGACTACTCGATTAAGTCAGCACACTAGAATGGTTAAGTAAGCAGAGATATGTGTTGTCTGGTGTTTTTCGAAAATAACCGACTACTCGGTTAAGATAGCACACCAGAAAGGTTAAAAATGTAGAGGATATTTAACCGACTACTCGATTAAGTCAGCACACTAGAATGGTTAAGTAAGCAGAGATATGTGTTGTCAGGTGTTTTTCGAAAATAACCGACTACTCGGTTAAAATAGCACACCAGAAAGGTTAAAAATGTAGAGGTTATTTAACCGACTACTCGATTAAGTCAGCACACTAGAATGGTTAAGTAAGCAGAGATATGTGTTGTCTGGTGTTTTTCGAAAATAACCGACTACTCGGTTAAAATAGCACACCAGAAAGGTTAAAAATGTAGAGGTTATTTAACCGACTACTCGATTAAGTCAGCACACTAGAATGGTTAAGTAAGCAGAGATATGTGTTGTCTGGTGTTTTTCGAAAATAACCGACTACTCGGTTAAGATAGCACACCAGAAAGGTAAAAAATGTAGAGGATATTTAACCGACTACTCGATTAAGTCAGCACACTAGAATGGTTAAGTAAGCAGAGATATGTGTTGTCAGGTGTTTTTCGAAAATAACCGACTACTCGGTTAAAATAGCACACCAGAAAGGTTAAAAATGTAGAGGATATTTAACCGACTACTCGATTAAGTCAGCACACTAGAATGGTTAAGTCTGTGTTGTCTGGTGTGTGTGTCGAAAATAACCGACTACTCGGTTAAGATAGCACACACTGAACGGTTACTTTAAACCCTACAAACGGTTGAATGTCATGGGAAAATTCACTCAAAAAAATCAAATAACGAGTGTGTTATTGTAACCGTCCTAACTCGGTTATATTTACATTTTTAAGTAGTAAAATTAAATAACACCAGTGGGTTATTTTAATCGATTTGCTTAGTGACCTAGTAAGTTGTTTAATATTATCTATGACATATGCTAAATTAAATTATTGTAGTGGTCTAAAATTACCAAGTAACTCGTATAAAATGCGTTTTTTGACTCTACCCGAGGTAATTAGTTAATATAAATAATAAGATCGGCTAAGATAACCTTTATAAGTTGGTAATTTTAACATATTCCATATGACCGAGTTGACTATGTTATTTTTAACATAATTGACTACGTAGTTTTTAAATAAGACTACGCTGTTTTTAACACATTTTTTTTTAACCCATGAAAAAAAGCACTCGGTTGATTATTTTTTTTCTGCGTGTATATAACAATAAATCTGTGCAAAAACTTATTCAAATCTGATAAGTTATCTTCACATAACAAACAAAAATTTTGCATAAAAGGCAACTTCTGCTCACAGAGTAGTCAGTAGATACGAATATCTTACTTAGAGTTTTTGGTCTTCAGCTAACTGCATTATTATCAGTTATTTCGGCAAGTTATGGTGCATATGTACATCTGCTTGCAACTGTACCAGAAGGAAGTGTCTTAAGTGGCAAACTTCAAGATGATCTAATTGAAGTTCCTGTTGAGAAACAAGCCGTAGAAGGAACTCTCGGGCGGCGACGACGATGATCGACTAGCCGGTGTTCTAGAAGTACTTGTTAAAGACGGAACTTTTGTTTCTTATTCAGCAGCTCCATTAGTGAATCAGCCCAATGTCTCGCCGGCTGCATGGAAACCAGATCCGAGGGTTGTTGTATTGACATGCTTGCTTTAGATCATCATTTTTTTTTGGCCAACTTTGCTATTTAAGTCTCCAAAATAATACTACTACAAGCGAACCTCATCTCACCTCCCTTAAGATCAACTCCAGAATATTAATATAACACAGGTTTTGTCAAAATGTAATTGTGATTTATTTGAATCCACTTGATGATTATAACGGTAATGATGACACACTGTGGCGTATGGGTACTTTCTTATAAATATATGACAGAACAACGTTTCACGGGTTAACTAGAATGATAAAAAGAATCATATAGCCGTCCACAGGTTCCCTATCAATTTGAGCCAAATTGGTTCAGCCGTTCTTAGATATTATGTATATGGCAAAGCAACGTTTACCGGATCAGCTCCCCTACCCTACCAATATTGTGCCAAATCGGTACAGCAGCTGTTAGAATTTTATTATATGGTAAGACAACGATTACGGGGCTAGCTAGTTATGGCTGATTTTTGAATCCCTGTGGCCTGAACGCATTAGTAACATACATACGTACAGTAAAATTATATGTGTATACTAGCTGACCCCGTGTACCTCATCTCGCCTCCCTTCAGATCAACTCCAGAATAATAATGTTACCCAAATTTATCAACATTCAATGTGACTTATTTGAATCAAATTGATGATTTTGATGATAATGACACTCTGTGGCGTATGACTTCTTTCTTTTTACTTTCACTTTTGTATACATTTGTTCTCAACTTCTGGGTTAATGCCTAAAATGACTCGGTAACAGTATCGATCGATTTATGAAATGTATCTTTGCCGCGCAATGACTGTTGTATTTTAAAGTTAATATTTTTTGCAGCTTAAATAGCTCGTAAAAATTATTTATATGATAAAACAACGTTAACCGGATCAGCTTGTAGGATACGCTTGTTGACAATGACACTCCAGTTGTAAGCTCTCTCGCGAAAGCTATCCTTTTTGCTAGGCAGTTCGCCTCCAACTCTTCGCTGCCAAAGAGTGTCATGAATCCTCCAGTTCTTGGGCGCCTAAATGATTCCATGGGAAAAATCTTCTTTCGCACTCGTGCTGTGGCAAGAGTCCTAAAAGATCTCAATATACACAAATCCGCTGACCGCTGGCCATGATGGTATCCCCGCTATTATTCTGAATAGGTGTTCTTCCACGCTGGCAAAACCCCTGCGTAAGCTTTTCCATCTATCCTATTCTTCTGGGCTCGTTCCGAGCACTTGGAAGCAGCATTTGTCCAGCCAATCCCAAAAAAAAGCGAATCTTCTTCTCCCTCCAATTATCGACCGATTGCACTTATGTCACTTCTTTCTAAGATCATGGAAACGCTGATAAATTATCAGCTTAAGAAATATCTCGAAGAACGAAAGCTTCTTAATGACCGGCAATACGGCTTTCGCAGCAACAGGTCCACTGGTGATCTGATGGTTTATCTCACCGAACAGTGAAACAAATCTTTACATCGTTTTGGAGAAAGTAAGATTGTTGCACTTAATATTTCATAGGCATTTGATAAAGTCTGGCATCTTGCTCTTTTATCGAAAATGCGTGCTCACATTCGTTCCCAGACTCACATCCCTCCTCTTCGGATGTGGAACTGCAATGGCAACATATGATAAGCTCATTAAACTCTGACCTAAACAGTATTGTACAATGGGGAACACAAAATCGCGTAGAGTTTAATGCTTCGAAAACACAATGCTGTCTTGTGGCACTTGCATCAGTGAGACCGAACATCTTGAGATTCTCGGTATGTGCATCACAGACCACCTCCTGTGGAACGAGCACATATGCGATGTTGCCAAAAATGCCGCAAGATGTTTAGGTTTCTAAAGGCGTTGCAAGAAATTTTTCCCCCGTCTGATCTGGCTATTATTTACAAGACTTATATCCGTCCGAAGCTTGAGTACAATTCCCATCACTGGGCTGGTGCTCCAGTAACATACTTAGCCTCTTGGACGGTATACAAAAAAGAGCCCTACGAATGATCGGTGACAGAGACATCACTGCGTCATTCCAATCATTAGACCACCATGCGTCGTAACGTTTCATGTCTCTCTTTATTCTACAGTTACTTCTACGATAAGTGCTCTAGAGAAATAGCCAGTTGCATTCCTCCCCTCAAGCAATTCACCCGTAATACTAGCGCTTCTAGGAATGCCCATCAGTTCAACCTCGATCCCAACTTCGGACGAACGCTCAAGTATAGAGAATCATTCTTTAGCCGTACTACGCGAATGTGGAACTCTCTTCCACACTCTGTCTTTCCAAATCATTACAATGTTCAGGAATTCAAGACCAATGTACACCGACACCTCCTTTCTCACCCCTTCCTTTCTTCCTAATGAACTCACTGTGTCTCTGGCATAATTAGGGTATAAAAAAATGTGCACGACTCGGTCGTACGAACTTGCTCCTGTATTCCAAATTATAACTCATAAAAAAAATTAATATTCGTAAATAAAAATTTAAATTGAAATATGTACCTCAAAAAAAGATTCTATCTGAAAAAAATTGATGTCGTATGATTTCTTAAGAAATTGTTGATTTTTCAAATTTTTTTTTAAAAAATCGTCGGAGCGGTTTTTTTTAAATTAATTTTTTGTATATAAAATTTTTCTAAAATGTCTTAAAATTAATTTGGGTATGCAGTATTCAAGAATGTGCAACTATACATTTTACAAGTAAGTTTTAATTTTAAATATTGATCCGTTTTTGAGATACAGAATTTTGAAAAAAAAAGTTTAAAAATATTTTTTAAAAATCCAAAAAAAATTTTGAAATTTTTTCGAATACAAAATATAAATTGAACTATATAAACGTACTTTCAAAAAAAAACTTACCCTGATCGGACTTTTATTTTTCGGGAAAATCTGATAACAAAAAAACGGTTCTATGGGCGGTACCGTTTTGGAGCAATACAAAAATATTTTTTTTACATAAAATATATCAGAGTTTTAAACAAAAATTTTCGAGGAAGTTTAAAAAAAATCGTAGGAGCCGTTTTTGAGAAAATTGAAACTTTTGGTTTTTGGCCAAAAAAATCGTATGGTGGCTACCCTAAATTTTGATCTTAAAAAAAAAATCAAAAAAACGACCCACGTGAATTCGCTCAAACCTCTTATTTTCAAGTTTGAAGTTAATCGGACCAGTGGTTAAGGCTGTAGGTGCGTTTACAGACAGACAGACAGACAGACATCGGACGGAATCGCCGGACCCACTTTTTTCGAATTCTCTATCATCGTAATGTCATATCTCATCATTATCTCAACTTTTTTTTTTTTTTAATTCAATACTTGCCATATATTCTATATGTCGCAAGTAAAAATCCCTTGAGTGGGTGCAGATTATAAAAAAAAGATGACAATGGAAAGCTCACGCTCTTCCATCATAGTCGAAAAAAACCTAACAGACGCTTTTGATGTCAAAAAAGGTCTTAGACAAGGCCATGCGTTGTCATGCGATTTCTTCAACATTATTCTTAAAAAGATTGAGCAAAGCTCCAACTTCAACACCAGAGGCACAATATTTCAAAAGTCCGTCCAGCTACTAGGATACGCAGACGACATTGACATAATTGGAAGAACACAGCGTGATGTCAGTGGAGCGTTTGTGAGTCTTGAGACGAAGGCCAGGAAGATGAGTTTAGCGGTTAACAAGGGCAAGACCAAGTTAATGCTGTCAACAAGAAAGGACTACCAACATCGACGTCTTGGAGCAAACGTCAACATAGACAGATTTAACTTCGAGGTAGTTAAGGACTTCGTCTACGGTCTACCTAGGATCCGCTATCAACTCAGACAACAACACCAGCCCTGAAATCAAACGAAGAATCACTCTTGCCAATCGCTGCTTCTTTGGACTTAGAAGACAATTAAGTAGTAAAAACTCCCCAGATGGAATCAAGGGTGGCGTCTACGGGTCCAGTCCGGATGAACTACTTTGTGAACACCTTATAGGGCTACTACGACATAGTCGCAGCCCAGGCCTATAAGGAGCGGTTTTGCCGGCTCCATGTCTTTGGGGCCCTCCAAGTTGGGGGTCGTGCGTAGGGGTGAATGAAAATATAGTTCCAAACAAATAACAAGCCTCGGATGCGGACGGAATTAATGATGGCGACCCAGGCAAACGATTTAAGGACAACGAATTTGGGTTTTGTACTTGGAACGTTAGGTCGCTTAACAAAGAACGTGCAGTCGAAAAATTACCGGAAGTCTTTGACTGCTATGAAGAAGATATAAGCGCCATCCAAGAAATGCGATGGGATGATCCGGGCCTACGAAAAATGACATCTACTACGGCGACTGCTACCGGGAACAAAACAGCGTCTATTGGTTTCGTAGTTGGAACTCGACTCAGGAGGATGGTCTTGTGTTTCAACTCAGTGAATATGCGCATCACGACAATCCGCATCAAGGCTAAATTCACCAACGTTAGCCTCATCTGCACTCACACCGCCACTGAGCAAAAGGATGAATACACCAATGACATGTTCTACGAGCTCCTCGACTATGAGCAATGCCCAAGTTATGACATTAAAATTGCCCTTGGAGATTTTAATGCTTAGCTGGGTAGAGAATAAATATTTGGTGGAATAATCGGACGACATAGCCTACACGACACCACCTCTGATAACGGATTTAGGTTAATCGACTTCGCTGCGGGCTGATAAGTAATGGTAGCAAGTACGCGATTCCCACATTTCGAAATCCACAAGGGGACCTGGAAATCTACTGATCAATCAACCGTCAACCAGATTAATCATATTGCGATCGACACACGAAACTTCTCTAGCATGCAGATGTCCACACATTCCAAGGTGCCAACATCGACTCGGAACACTACCTTGTTATAGCCAAGGTACGAATGCGGATATCCCTATCAAAGCATCCCTATCATCGATCGTGTCTCCGAAGACTTTGCTGCCAGTACAAAATGTAGCGAACCAGTGGCATCATATGCCTTCTCTAAAGTGCTAGGGTTTACACGGCCACCACAACGAAACCCCTGGTTTGATGATGAGTATGCCTGTGAGCACATGCAGCTAAACAAGGCATACCTACAAAGCGACCGACGCTGCAAAGAAGGACACGAGCAGCTCTCGAGCTCTACGAGCAGAAAAGGAGAGAGGAGCACAAACTTCTCGGAAAGAAAATAAGGGAGCATGAGAAGCGCGCGACCGAGGAGATAGAGAGATGTCACAACAGGAACGAGGTCCGAAAGTTTTACAAAAAGGTAAAACAAACCACCAGGGGTTTTATACCCCGAACTGAAGCTTGTAGAGACCATCATGGGAACATCATAGTGAAACCACAGTCAGTGCTGAGGATATGGAGAGACCACTTTTCCAAGTTGTATAATGGCGATGACGTGCAATATTCCACCAGCTATACAGAATCATTCAATTTGGGTGAAGCAGACCACCAATTCCACCCACCCGACATTGACGAAGTGAGGATAGCGATATCTGAACTTAAGTCAAACAAAGCAGCTGTAGCAGATGGCGTCTAGCCCGCCGAACTGTATACAAAGCAGCTGGAGATGATTTGGTTAGGAGTTTGCACCAGCTCATCTGCAAAATGTGATCGGAAGAAAAAGAAAGCATGCACGAATGGAACCTCAGCATCGTAAGCCCGAGCCTCAAGAAAGGAGATCCCCTGAACCGCACCAACTACAGAGGTATAAGTCTCCTTAACATTGCCTACAAGATCTTGTCTGCCATGCTGTGTGAACGTTTGAACCCTTTCGTAAACAACCTGATAGGTCCTTATCAGTTGGGCTTCAGACCCGGAAAGTCCACCATCGATCAAATATTCACACTACGGCAAATCTTGGAGGAGACTCAGGAACTTCAAATCGATACATACCACCCTTTTCATCGATTTCAAAGCCGCGTATGACAGCGTCTGTAGAGACCAACTATATAGAGCAATGTCTAGTTTTGGCATCCCAGGAAAACTCGTCCCTCCACACACGAAGCTACTGTTTTGCAACTAGAGTCGGAAATCAGGTGATAAGTGGAAAAGTGGAAAATACTGGAACGCATTATCACTGATGCTGAAAGGTCAAAGGTTGACATAGCCGCGGGCAGCTGCTCAAATCCAACAGAACCTAATTTCAAGGCTCTTCAAATCAAAAAATTCCAAAACTGCTGTGTAAGAGTCTTGTCAGTGCTCACTGACGGATAAGAGACTGATGTGCTTAGCCAAAGTCACTCAAAACTCTTAGCCACGTTCAATAGGAACATCTTTCGCGGAGCAAACTATGTAGATGACAAAATTAAAGCTTGGTAGAAAAGTCAAGGTCAGTAGGAGTTGGCGCGGCAGTAACACTTATTTCTTTAAACTTTTATCAGATACTAGCTGACCCCGCAAACTTCGTCTCGCCACCCTTCAGAGCAACTCCAGAATAATCATTAATTCATTATGAATAACACAGACATTGTTAAAATGCAATGTGATTTGCTTGAATCCAATTGAAATAGAGAACCACATATCTGAATTTTACCAAGCTCTATGTACAACTAACATTCTACTTTCATTAAAGCATGAAGTAAAATGCAAATTTCTTTGAAAAATTCAAAAACTTCTCTGTTTTGACTATTTCACAAAAATCTGAATTCCAAACAGCTTACGGTTGTCCCCCTTATTTGCTGACTTTCCCGTAAGATTGTCCCAAATTTTTTATTTTTTTTTATACACTGAAAATGTTATAAAAATGCATTGAGGATTAAGCGGACTAAGAGTCCAAACCGGACATACCAACAAACCAATGCACCTTAAATTCCATAAAAAAAAACTTGGTTTAAGGTGTTGAAGTTCTTCGTGCTCTCGCAGTTTTCAGAGTTCCCAATCAAAAAATTTCCATTTTTCTATTTGAGAATCAGAATCAGTGCACTTTCTATTTGCCCAGGAAACCCCACTCTGTTTTTCCAGTTTTCCATTTGAAAACGAATACACCTGCAATAATAAGCCATTTTCCCTTTGAAAACCAAACAGTTTTCCCAGTTTTTCATCAGAATTTTCTATTTTCCATTGGAAAACCCGTTTTGAAATTTTCCAGTTTTCCGTTTGAAAACCATAATACGTGCAATAATATGCAATTTTCCCAATGAGTTTTCCGAGTTTTCATCAAGAACTTTCTGTTTTTCCAATCGAAAACCCATTTCGAAACAAAAAAAATCAAATTTCCGACCTTTGTTTGGTTTTTCCAGTTTTCCCACTCTTCCATGAGGTTTTTCCAATTTTTTTTTTTCACAGAAATCATCACTGAATGCAACACTATGAACCATGAAAATTTCACAAATATCTGTTTGGCCATTTCGGAGTCTATAAGAGACATACAAACAAACAAACAAACAAACAAACACACATCCATTTTTATATATACAGAGATAGAGATAGAGAAAGAGAAATGTAAAACAGTCAAAAAACAAGAACTCTGATATTTCCAAGAAAATTTTTTTATTTTCTTTTATATAATGCAGAAACTTTGAGCTTCCAGCCATTATTGAAGACCGTTGTTTGCAAGTACTCGTCCTCCTCCTCTTCCTCCTCCTAGAAGACCACCTACGTCTCCTCCAAGTACGTTACCTCCTCTCCGTCTCTCCAATTATATTAACTTTCCAATTATTCCTTCAAGTACTTTTAGAACACGGGCTAGTCGCTTGTCGTTGTCCCCGAGAGCTCCGTCTCCAAGTACTCCTTCAAGTACTTGTAGCACACGGGTTCGTCGCTCGTCCCCGAGAGTTCCTTCTCTAAGTACTCCCTCAAGTACTTCTAGAACACGGTCTAGTGGCTCGTCGTCGTCCCCGAGAGTTCCTTTTCTAAGTACTCCTTCAAGTACTCCTAGAACACGGTCTAGTCGCTCGTCGTCGGATGACAGGTTTTTGCGAACAGGAACACAGACTGCCTAACCCTGATTGTAGAAGGATAACTTTGAACAACTGTAATTTCATTTTCAAAGCTTCCCCGAATAAGTGCCAAGAGTGTTTGGTTTTGAAGATTTAGTTGCACGGGGTAAGCCTTGACGTGCCGGAGCGGCTTACGGTGACTACTACTATGAGGCTTAGAGCTATGCGATCGCGAAACTTGTTTTCGCAGAAGGGCCTCCCATGGTCGACAGGTCGAAGCAGAGATGGCTGTTACTACTAATTACCCCACTAGGCATAAGGCACTCCCAACGAGGGACAGAAGAGAATGAATTTCTTTTTGTTTTTTTGGAATCAACAGTGGCGTCTTCAGTTCCAGTTAGGCCAAACTACTTGGTGAACACCTTTACGGGCTACTTCAACTTTTTTGAAGCCCAGGCCGTAAAAAGATTTTTCCGGCTCTCCAGGTTGGAGGTTGTACGTTGGGGTGATTTCCCAACTACGTAGAAAAACATTTAGTTGCGAAGCAACAACAGACCTCGGAAACGGACAGATACACTGATGACAACCTAAGCAAATGTTTTAAGGACAACGAATTTCGGACAGACATTACCGCTATCCAGGAAATGCGATGGGATGGACCGGGTAAAAGGAGGATGAAAAACTGCGACATCTACTCTGGTAATATTGTAACCGAGAGCAACAACAGAGGCTCTTTGGACGCGGATTCGTCGGGGGAAGCAGACCCAGGAAAAAAGTTTTGAGCTTCAAATGTGTAAGCGAACGCATCATGACGATCCGAATCAAGGATAAATTCGGCAACATTAGCCTAATACGCGCGCAGAAGAGAAAAACGACGACACCAAAGACGAATTCTATGAGCTGCTCGACAAAACATATGAGCGATGTTCTAGCTATGACATTAAAATTGTCCTCGGCGACTTTAACGCAAAGCTGGGAAAAGAGTACGAGTGGTACTCGAGGAAGGACACCCAACACCGACGGTTCGGACAGAACGTCGCAATAAGCGCATACAACTTCGAGGTAGTAGAGGAGCAGATGGGCACCAATGCTCCCTCCAGCCCGGAAAGTCTTCGACACTATTCACGAGGGACGTAGAAGGAGAGGAAGACCGTGACTCAGGTGGCGCACACAAGTGGAAGAGGACCTCATGAATCAACTTGGAGTGTAAAACTGGAGACAGCTAGTTAGGGACCGAGATGGCTGGCGCAGACTGTTGATTGAGGACTGTAGCGCCTTCTTAAGTAAGTAAGTGAGACATTTGGAGTATTTTCTTAACTCCAATCTTTTAGTTCGCTTCTGTCAGACAGAGACAGAATTTCAATTGACTCCACAGTCCCCAACGAACAAGCTGTGACCACGTGAACATCGCTGGCCGACAAAGAACCCAGATCACAGCCTGTGAATAAAACCTGTTTCTGCAAGTTTTAAGGACTTTTACGAATCGTCCTTTCAATATTATTCCGTCCGACCCTTGAGTTTGATAAAATAATGTGAGTTTTTGGCTTAAATCCCATACCAACATCGACATTGCTGTTTAACTATTTTTCTTCATAGACTTGTTGAATTTTTTCAACTTATCAGCTTGCTTGTTTGCGATTGAATTTTACACACCGCATGTGTGTTTAACTTGACACGAACACGACCCTATATAACAATAAATCTGTGCAAAAACTTATTCAAATTTGATAAGTTATCTTCACATAACAAACAAAAATTTTGCATTTACGGCAACTTCTGATCACAGAGTAGTCAGTAGATACGAATATCTTACTTAAAGTTTTTGGTCTTCTGCTAACTGCATTATTATCCCGTTATTTCGGCAAGTTGTGGTGCATAAATGTACATCTGCTTGCCGCTGTACCACAAGGAAGTGTCTTAAGTGGCAAACTTCAAGATGATCTAATTGAAGTTCCTGTTGAGAAACAAGCCGTAGAAGGAACTCTCGGGCGACGATGACGATCGACTAGCCGGTGTTCTAGAAGTACTTGTTATCGAACTTTTGTTTCGTATTTAGCAGCGTCATTAGTGAATCAACCCAATGTCTCGCCGGCTGCTTGGAAACCAGACCCGAGGGTTGTTGCTTTAGATCATCGTTGTTTTTGCCAACTTTGCTATTTAAGTCTCCAAAATAATACTACTACCTGTGGCCTGAACGCATTAAAGTCCAGATAGATAAAAATAAAAACAAAGTACAAAAAAAAAATATATATGTATATACATATGTATATTTAACATTTAAGTCATAATTGTAAACTTTAACTAATGTTGAAACATGCTATAAAAGACTAAGTCTTACTGTATTATCCAATAAAAATGAAATGAAATGAAATGAAATGAAATGAAAAAGATTTTTTAGAAAAAAGTGGTTTCTGTTTTTTCTGAATTTCTCAATAACGAAAAGACATTTTTGCATCCGGTTTTCTGTTTTCGACTAAAAATTAACAAACACATTGAATTTTAAAAACAAAATTAGTACTTAATTACATAAAATTTTGAAAAAAATTAGTTCAAAAATATTTTTTTTGCTTTTTTTTGAAAATTTTGAGTTTGAAAATTTATTTTTTTTCTAAACTATTCGTTAAAACAATTTAATTTAAAAACAAAGTGAAAGAAGAAGTTTTTGGCTTTTCAGAAAGGTATAGCACGGTGTTTTAAACGAAGCCGTTGATTTTTAATATTTTTTTAAACAAAATAAGTCAATTTTTCAGAAAATTGCCCCTCCCGGCTAAACGGCACAACGCTCGTGAATCACCCTGTATACCTACCTATCATTCTTATTAATCGTTAAAAAAAGTTTCTTTCAGCTTTTTTTCTTATCTGTTTGTGGGAATAAAATTCGCTAACAAATTCATTGAAATGATCCTCTTCTAACTTTGACCTTTAAAAAAAATTAGAAAATATCATCAAAATTCAAATCCGCCAATAACAATTACTTTTTTTGAAATTTTCATTAGTGTTTCGGAATATTCTTATTTAATCAATTTAACTTAGCTAAGAAATATCGACAGCGTCACATTTTCAATGGCAAGGGTAGGTATGGACTGGGCAAATCCACCCAATAGTTGGCATACGGAAACGACATTGATTTCTTTGGAGGGTAACTTACCCTATAAACTGTACAATCCGTATTTATCCAAATTTAGCACTCGCGAAAAATCTGGGTCTTCATATAAAATAATCGTCAAGCGGCTTGTAAATGTTTGAACAAAATTTTCCTAGACGCTACCGTTTGCTTGTATAAGAAGATTGTTAGCTTTTGTGTAACGACCTTAAGTTCATGTTGGCCCCGCGATCAGAAAACGTTGGAAACTATTGCCAACTGTTTAGATGATGGAGCAGAGTTCAAAGTAATGCGATCACACAATTAAGAAGATACATTGGGTCAGTCAGTAGTAATAGCCGAAAACAATATGCAGGAAGAAATACGCGGGCGGTTGCTCAAAGCTAACAGAACCTACTTCAGTTTTTCAAGATTCTTTTAATTCAAAAATTTTACCATTACCTCGAGTCCGTGGACTTACATAGGTGAATAGCCAAAGACATTTTGAACTCTAAGCCGAGTTCGAAGTCTTACAGAAAATTGTTGCTCCAGTTTGTGTAAAGGGAGATTCCGGAGACGATATGACCACTATCTACTTATGTATGTATTTACAAAAATTAAGTTTGGTAGACTCGTGTGCTGGAGACTTAGTTCGTACGAAGGAAGAGAAACAGCCCGAAAAGTCCTTGACGGTTAAATTACAGTAGGAGACAGCGCGACAGACAAAATTAACGCTGGAACGATGGCGTAGACCAGGATACCCAAAGCCTATGGATGCGGTGTCAGGATACATGAAAGCGGCCAGGCTAACGACGATGGTAGGGTTGCTTAAACATCGCTTTTCGGCCCTATCGATAGTATCGATAGTTTTCGAAAAAAAACTATCGATAGTATCGATACTATCGATTGTTCTTTTTAAATCAAAATAGGACTTACAAAAGTAATTTTATAGACAAAAGTTATTCATCGAATTACTGTATATGGACTGCCAGCCGTGCAAAATCTCATGCACAGTTACCACTGGGACTCATTTTTAATAAGCTGGCTCATATATATTTCAATTTGACTCACTTTTTAAGTATTCTACAGTTAATGGCTAAAGGGCTAACTATAATGAACGGAATGGAGCGGACGGAGCCGTCCGTATCTGAGCGAATGCAAGGAATACGTTTATTGTGCCCTTAATAGTGAATTGCTCCGTTTCGTCAATTTTCATTCAGTTTTGCTTACGGACGTAAACTGCGCTCCCTTTCGCTTTTTACGGACGAAAATTTGACAGCTTATTGGTATAATTGATTTTTCTCAAGAGGAATGTTGATTTCAGGTAATAATTTTCTTGAAATTGCTTGTATGTTGCATGGCAACCGAAATTCTCAAATTATTGGAAATAGAAACATATATTTTATTTTGAAAAATATTTCCGACACATCCATTCATTATGGGTAAAGTGTTCAGATGTCAGTTCGGAAGGGAGCGTTTGGTTCGGATCTGACACTAGCTTCCGCTCATTATAGTTAGACCTTTCGCTTTAAGCTTACGAAAAAACTGTTTTTTTTTTCATTTCTGCCTGTTTATTGACATTCTTCTTCCCAGTCAGTTTATTACACGTGAACAATAACCCTGAAAAACAGACTAAATAATGTCGTTTTCCATTGGTCTTTTTTGACGTTTCTTCTTATGATGTATGTAGTATGTGTCATTCTTCGGACGATCTATTTTCAAAAGGACTCATTTTGTCAGCTGCGGGGACTCACTTTAAATTTAACCTGCGGTAAAACTTTCTCATATCAAACATAGTTCGAAAAGAGTCACTACTGATGAAGTGTCGTGTAGTAGCAGTCCTAAGGAACATAACATTTTCAGCTCATTCATAAAAAAAGACGGAAACATATTTCAAAACATAAAACAAAACACTTAAAAATGAAGCAGCTTCAACGAAAACACGTTTTTCAATTCATTAAAAAATACCAAAAAGAGAAAAATAAGAGTTTCATAAAAATGTTGAATGAATAGAAGATGTTTTATCTTAAATTTGTTTCGCAAATAAGTCAATTCTTGTCTGCTTTTGAAAAAAAAAATTGCTCAAAATAAACAATCGATAGTTTTTTAACACCATCGAATATACGCGATAGTTTTTTACTATCGATACTATCGATAGACTATCGATGTTTAAGCAACCCTAGACGATGGTGATGCTGATGATGATGATGAAATTTAAATTGCCTTTATGAGAAAATAATAAATTTTCAATCAAAAAAAATTTCGACTTGACATAATAATTTTCGAAAATTGAAATCGATCTCATTTGATTTTTTTTGTAGTGAAAAAAATATGTTTTTTTTAACATTAGCACCGTTTGTCATTTGATTGCATTTTAAAAATATACATTTTATTTTTTCTAAACCTTCTACCCTAATACCTTTTGCATTTAGAGAAAAAATTAGGAAAATCGGTCAACCAGTGTGCCCGGTTAGCGAACGAACACAAAAATTAGGATGTTCTTTTATATATATAGACTAGCTGACCCCGCGAACTTCGTCTCGCCGCCCTTCACAGCAACTCCAGAATAAGTATGTATGATTAACACAGATATTGGCTGAGTTCGTAATCGCAGGCTTTTTTGCCCATGCCCTGTGATTTGCTTGAATCGAACGGAAATAAAGATCTACATATCTGAATTTTTCCAAGCTTTACAACTGACTTTGTACTTTCATTAAAGCAGGCAGTAAAATGAAAATTTCGTTGTGAAATTGAACAAATTTTCATTCTTCCGGTGTGTTTTGACTATTTCACAAAAATCAGATTTTCAAAAAGCTTACGATTGTCCTCTTTATCTGCTGAATTTCCCGTAAGATTGTCCCAAAAATTTGATTTTACTCTACAGTGAAAATTTTATAAAAATGCGTTTAGGATTGAGCGGATTAAGGGTCCCTACCGGACATACAAACAAACCAATGAACCTTAAATTCCATGCAAAAACTTGATTTTAGGTCTTGAAGTTCTAGGCGTTCTCGCAGAGTTTGCCTAATTCCCATTCAAAAAAAAATCCATTTTGCCATTTGAAAATCAGTGCACCTACAATAACAATTTCCGCTTTAATAACCAATGAGTTTTCCGAGTTTTTCATCAAGAACTTTCTGTTTTCCATTCGAAAACCCATTTTGAAATTTTCCATTTGAAAAGCAATGCACCTGCAATAATATTCAGTTTTCCATATGAAAACCAATGAGTTTTAGGAGATTTTCATCAAGAACTTGCATGTTTCCATTTGAAAACCCATTTTAAAACAAAAAATTCCAAGCAATATCTTATTCCCGACATTATTTTGATTTTTCCAGTTTTCCGACTCTTCCATGAGGTTTTTCCTCCATGAGAGTTGTACCCGCTCTTAATAAATTGTTAGTGTTATATTTAAGGTTGAGTTTGCAGTTTTCACGTAACTTAACAGAGTTGCCACAGTTTTGGACGAAGCAACGTGTAGTAAAATTTTACCAGATTCTCCTACTTTTGCCAATATAAAATTTCCGAAAAATGTTTTCCAAATTACTCCTGGTTGTAGATGTCATCATTGTCAGAAATTCAATTGTCTAATGGAAGTATAAAATGCAAACCGAAAACTGCGTATTTTTTTTTTTTTGTTTAGTGTTCAGAGCTTTCAAAGCTGTGTTCCATTTTTGCTTGTTTGCAGGACTGAGAAATGATATATTTAATTGGGAATAGTAGTATGATTAATTGTTATTGTTTTTCATAAGATACCTCTGATAGCAAAATTATATGCCGTTAGGATATTATTGAAGTATTACTCAATGTTGTCACAAAAGAAATAAAAGTTACTAATTACTTTTCATTTTAATTTCTTTAACTATTTGTATTTCAATTTCTGGTCCCACTTTTAACCCTGTCAGCAACCAATATGCTTAGGGCATAGCCACCTAAATTAATAGGAAAAAAAAACTAAATTCGTGGTGGTCCTGTCTGCAGAACAACTATTAGGAGGAGTACGAGCTCGAAGTAGTGCGATCCTTCAATTAGATACATTGGGTCAGTATATTAGCAGCCGATAACAATATGGAGGCAGAAATACGCGGGCGATTGCAAGTGTGGAGAAACCCAAATGAAGCCTTAAATTCAAAATGTACAGTTAAGACCGTCAAGCATGGCGGTGGGGGTGATATTGTATGGGGATATATGGCGGCATCCGGGGTAAGAATATTAGAAATAATCGAAGGGGTAATGAATTAATATGTTTAAATTGCTATTATTAAAAAAAATTTGAGATGCGGTACATCTGGGCATTATTAACGTTTTTTTCCAACAGGATATGTAATGATCCTTAGTATACCGAACATAACACTTATTGCGGCTCTTATATAAGACACCTCACCTCCTTAAAACTCCACCACACTTGAAAAAAAAAATTAGAAACCATGATATCCACAATAAAAAGCAATTAAAAGACGCCTTATTACGCGAATGGAATAATATTTATTAGCGTTGAATATACCGAAAATCTTGTTATGTTTGCCTGGAAGGATAGCGTACACCACGACGACGCTCAAAGCCTGTGGGTGCGAAACTGGATCTGGCCGGAATACATAGAGGAATTTGCGGATCACGGTTGTGGCGACAATGATGATCCAACTTTTTTTGTATTTCTTCTCTTCTTTGACCATGTGTGTATCTACATATGTGTATGTAATGTACTCATATGTTTGTATAGCAAATACTAAATGTTCATTTAAAATTTTTTCGATTTGACAATTTTCGAAAATTGAAATCGATTAGATTTGTTTTTTTTTTTTTTGAAGTGAAAAAAATATATTTTTTTAACATTGGCACCGTTTTTCATTTCACTGCATTTGAAAAATATACATTTTATTTTTGCTAAACCTTCTACCCTAAAACCTCTTGCATTTATAGCAAAAATTAGGAAAATCGGTCAACCAGTGTGCCCGGTTAGCGAACGAACACAAAAATTAAGCTGTTCTTTTATATATATAGATAATATATAAGATGATAAAACAACGTTAACCGAATCAGCTTGTAGGATACGCTTGTTGACAATGACACTCCAGTTGTTAGCTCTCTCGCGAAAGCTAACCTTTTTGCTAGGCAGTTCGCCTCCAACTCTTCGCTGCCAGAGAGTGTCATGAAACCTCCAGTTCTTGAGCGCCTAAATGATTCCATGGGAAAAATCTTCTTTCGCACTCATACTGTGGCAAGAGTCCTAAAAGATCTCAATATACACAAATCCGCTGGCCCGGATGGTATCCCCGCTATTATTCTGAAGAGGTGTTCTTCCACGCTGGCAAAACCCTTGCGTAAGCTTTTCCATCTATCCTATTCTTCTGGGCTAGTTCCGAGCACTTGGAAAACAGCATTTAACCAGCCAATCCCAAAAAAAGGCGAATCTTCTTCTCCCTCCAATTATCGACCGATTGCACTTTGCACTTACGTCCCTTCTTTCTAAGGTCATCAGAACGCTGATAAACTATCAGCTCAAGAAATATCTCGAAGACCGAAAGTTTCTTAATGACCGGCAGTATACGGCTATAGCAGCAACAGGTCCACTGGTGATCTGATGGTTTATCTCACCGAACAGTGGAACAAATCTTTACATCGTTTTGGAGAAAGTAAGATTGTTGCACTTGATATTTCAAAGGCATTTGATAAAGTGTGGCATCCTGCTCTTTTATCGAAAATGCGTGCTTTCGGTATCGACGAATCCCTCCTTCGTTGTATTAGAAATTTTCTTTCGAACCGTTCAAAACAAGTTGTTTTGGATGGATTCAAGTCTGAAACCCATAACATAAATGCTGGTGTGCCCCAGGGCTCCGTTTCGTCTCCGACCCTCTTTCTCATTTTCATAAATGATCTCCCGTCTGTAACTTCTAATCCAATGAATTGTTTTGCTGACGATAGTACCCTTAGCTTTTCATATTTGTTTCCAGACTCACATCCCTCCTCTTCGGATGTGGAACTGCAACGGAAAAATATGATAAGCTCATTAAACTCTGACTTAAACAGCATTGTACAATGGGGAACACAAAATCGCGTAGAGTTTAATGCTTCGAAAACACAATGCTGTCTTGTAGCATCAAAGCGAGACTTACACCCCTTGCAACTGTCCATGAGTGGCACTTGCATCAGTGAGACCGAACATCTTGAGATTCTCGGTATGTGCATCACAGACCACCTCTTGTGGAACGAGCACATATGCGATGTCGTCAAAAATGCCGCAAGATGTTTAGGTTTCTTGAGGAGTTGCAAGAAATTTTTTTCCCTGTCTGATCTGGCTATTATTTACAAGACTTATATCCGTCCGAAGCTTGAGTACAATTCCCATCTCTGGGCTGGTGCTCCAGTAACATACTTAGCCTCTTGGACGGTATACAAAAAAGAGCCCTACGAATGATCAGTGATAGAGACATCACTGCGTCATTCCAATCATTAGACCACCATGCGTCGTAACGTTTCATGTCTCTCTTTATTCTACAGTTACTTCTACGATAAGTGCTCTAGAGAAATAGCCAGTTGCATTCCTCCCCTCAAACAATTCACCCGTAATACTAGCGCTTCTAGGAATGCCCATCAGTTCAACCTCGATCTCAACTTCGGACGAACGCTCAAGTATTGAGAATCATTCTTTAGCCGTACTACGCGAATGTGATAAACTCTCTTCCACACTCTGTCTTTCCAAATCATTACAATGTTCAGGAATTCAAGACCAATGTACACCGACACCTCCTTTCTCACCCCTTCCTTTCTTCCTAATGAACTCACTGTGTCTCTGGCATAATAAGGGTATAAAAAAATCCCTTGAGTGGGTGCAGATTATAAAAAAAAAGATGACAATGGAAAGCTCATCATAGTCGAAAAAAACCTAACAGACGCTTTTGATGTCAAAAAAGGTCTTAGACAAGGCCATGCGTTGTCATGCGATTTCTTCAACATTATTCTTAAAAAGATTGAGCAAAGCTCCAACTTCAACACCAGAGGCACAATCTTTCAAAAGTCCGTCCAGCTACTAGGATACGCAGACGACATTGACATAATTGGAAGAACACAGCGTGATGTCAGTGGAGCGTTTGTGAGTCTTGAGACGAAGGCCAGGAAGATGGGTTTAGCGGTTAACAAGGGCAAGACCAAGTTAATGCTGTCAACAAGAAAGGACTACCAACATCGACGTCTTGGAGCAAACGTCAACATAGACAGATTTAACTTCGAGGTAGTTAAGGACTTCGTCTACCGTCTACCTAGGATCCGCTATCAACTCAGACAACAACACCAGCCCTGAAATCAAACGAAGAATCACTCTTGCCAATCGCTGCTTCTTTGGACTTAGAAGACAATTAAGTAGTAAAAACTCCCCAGATGGAATCAAGGGTGGCGTCTACGGGTCCAGTCCGGATGAACTACTACGACATAGTCACAGCCCAGGCCTATAAGGAGCGGTTTTGCCGGCTCCATGTCTTTGGGGCCCTCCAAGTTGGGGGTCGTGCGTAGGGGTGTATGAAAATATAGTTCCAAACAAATAAGCCTCGGATGCGGACGGAATTAATGATGGCGACCCAGGCAAACGATTTAAGGACAACGAATTTCGGTTTTGTACTTGGAACGTTAGGTCGCTTAACAAAGAACGTGCAGTCGAAAAATTACCGGAAGTCTTTGACTGCTATGAAGAAGATATAAGCGCCATCCAAGAAATGCGATGGGATGATCCGGGCCTACGAAAAATGACATCTACTACGGCGACTGCTACCGGGAACAAAACAGCGTCTATTGGTTTCGTAGTTGGAACTCGACTCAGGAGGATGGTCTTGTGTTTCAACTCAGTGAATATGCGCATCACGACAATCCGCATCAAGGCTAAATTCACCAACGTTAGCCTCATCTGCACTCACACCGCCACTGAGCAAAAGGATGAATACACCAATGACATGTTCTACGAGCTCCTCGACTATGAGCAAAGCCCTAGCTATGACATTTAAAGCTGAGTAGAGAATAAATTTTTGGTGGAATAACCGGACGACATAGCCTACACGACACCACCTCCGATAACGGATTTAGGTTAATCGACTTCGCTGCGGGGCGAGAAGCAATGGTAGCAAGTAAGCGATTCCTAAATTTCGATATCCAAAGGGGACCTGGAAATCTCCTGATCAATCAACCGTCAACCAGATTAATCACATTGCAATCGACACACGACACTTCTCTAACATGCAAGATGTCCCCACATTCCAAGGTGCCAACATCGACTCGGAACACTACCTTGTTGTAGCCAAGGTGCGAATGCGGATATCTTGATCAAGGCAAACACGTACAAATGCTAGGAGAAAATTCGACGATCCGTTTCCGATCGTGTTTCAGAAAACTTTGCTGCCAGTACAAAATGTAGAGAGTCCAATCTATATAATGGCAATGACGAGCGAAATTCCGCCAGCTGTACAGAATCATTCAATTTGGGTGAAACAGACCACCAATTCCACCCAATCGACATTGACGAAGTGAGAATAGCGATAAACTAAACTTAAGCCGAACAAAGCCGCTGGAGCAAATGGCGGCTAGCCCGTCGAACTATACAAAGCAGCTGGAGATGATTTGGTTAGGAGCATGCACCAGCTCATCTGCAAAATTTGGTCGGAGGAGAGCATGCCCGACGAATGGAACCTTAGCAACGTAAGCTGATCCTCAAGAAAGGAGATCCCCTAAACCGCACCACCTACAAAGGAATAACTCTATTTAACATTGCCTACAAGATCTTGTCTGCCGTGTTATGAGAATATTTGAAGCCTTTCGTCAACAACCTGATAGGTTCTTACCAGTGTGGCTTCAGACCCGGAAAGTCCAGCATCGATCAAATATTCACCCTACGGCAAATCTTGGAGAAGACCCAGGAACTTCAAATCGATACCTACCACCTTTTCATCGATTTCAAGGCCGCGCATGACAGCGTCTATAGAGACCAACTATATAGAGCAATGTCTAGTTTTGGCATCCCAGAAAAACTCGTATGTATGTGCAAGATGACAAAGGAAAGCTCACGCTGTTCCATCATTGTCGGAAAAAACCTAACGGACGCTTTCGATGACAAAAAAGGTTTTAGACAAGGCGATGCGTTGTCATGCGATTTCTTCAACATCGTTCTTGAGAAGATTGTGCAAAACTCCAACGTCAACACCAGAGGCGTGATGTCAGTGGAGCGTTCGTGAGCCTTGAGATGGAAGCCAGGAAGATGGGTGATGGGTAATGGGTCTAGCGAATAACGAGGGCAAGACCAAGCAAATGCTGTCAACCACAAAGGACATCCAACATCTACACCTTGGAGCCAACGTCAATATAGACAGTTTTAACTTCGAGGTAGTTAAGGACTTCGTCTTCCTAGGATCCGCTAATAACTCAGATAACAACACCAGCGCTGAAATCAAACGAAGGATCACTCTTGCCAATCGATGCTTCTTTGGAACTAGAAGGCAATTGAGTAGTCACTGTACAAAACCCTCATCATCCAGGTCCTAATGTAAGGTGCAGAGACATGTACCATAAAAACATCGGAGTGATTTTTGGTTCAGTCTGCATAAATGGAGAATATAGACGAAGATTCAATCAAGAACTGTACGAGCAGTTCAGCGACACCGACTTAGCCAGAAAAGAAAAAGTCCAACGACTTAGATTGCTGGATCATGTAGAGCGAATGGAAAATAATGCTCCGGCTCGTAGAGTCTTCGAATCCAACCCGGAAGGACGTCGCAGAAGAGGAATACCGCAGCTCAGGTGGAGCACACAGGTGGAAGAGGACCTAAACCAACTTGGCGTGTAAAACTGGAGACACCTAGCTAGGGACTGAGGTGGCTGGAGACGCTTGTTGGATGAGTCCCTGGTGTGACCTGGCCTATAGTGCTACAATAAGTAAGTAAGTAGGTTAGGTTAGGTTAAAGTGGCTTAGGCCAAAAGAAAAGGCCCATTGTGATACCACATGAATCTAGAGAATTACTTCTTACTAATCGAACCATTTTGAGCTTTTTATAAAGCGAAGAAGATATTTGATATCCTTATTAGCTAGTTCACTGGGGTTATCATTAAAGTATTCTCCCAGATGAAGTTCCGTCTTAGTGAAAGAGCAGAGCATGTGCAGAGAAGGTGAGAGATTGTTTCCTCTTCTTCCTCGTCCATACAGCTCCTGCAGAAGTCAATTGAGGCTACACCAAGTCGTATTGCGTGTCTGCCTATAAGACAGTGTCCCGTAAGGACGCATATTAGGGAGCTAATATGAAGAGCGCTTTAGGTCCAGTGACGGCCATATGAGTTTTGTGGCTGCGAACGTTGGTAAATTGTAGCACCTAGAGTTTGCCTGAGTTCGTAATTGCGGACTTTGTTGCCCATGCCCTGCCTTAAATATGCTCAAAGGCTTTTATGAACTCAATTACAACTGCATGTGTGCGGTCATCATACTATTCAAAATGAGTTCACAAAAGCAAACGTTGACAAAACAAGGAACAAAGTTTATTTCAAATTGTAGTTTCATTTAAAATGGCTTTCAACAAAAATATTTTAAAACGCATTTGTCTAAGCTTTGTGTAACCGTTTTCGAAAACATGGTACAAAAACTTGCGGAAAAGTTAAGAATCAGGAAAACCCTTTGACTTTTCGTATGATTTTTCAAAATTTGAATGTTGAATTTTGTTTATCATGAATGACCCAACTTCCATACACACTCTGGCCAAATATTTCAACTACTCGCAAACATTTTATCCCCTCTAATTGCGTTCAAAAGTCCTATATGTCCTTTCATAAGCTCAATTCTGTAGCTGTAGCCTTTGTCATTTTCTGACCCCTTAACCACCACTACAAAAAATCATGTCAATCACATTATGCTCTTTGTAACTTAAAACATGTTTCCCACGGGAACCATAGATTTTACCGCGATATAAAGTAGCCTATGTGATATTCTAAACTATAATCTGTCTGTATGCTAAATTTCATCCAGATCTGTTTAGTACTTCTGGAGTTATTGAGCAACAAATATCACATTTGCTCCCTGTCATTTTCCTGCAAATTCAGCAACAAAATAAAAACAAATGCCGACTTGAACGCAAAATTACAGTCGTTATACTTTTATGAACACAATTGTTGCCATTCTCATGTAGAACTAATGCAATTTTGACAGTACTGCGGAAGTTTTACAATTACGAACTCAGCCTTTGTTATCGTTAAGAAGTAAGTAAGTAAGGAAAACATACTCCGGTTGCTAGAGCCAGCGAATGTTGTGAGACATGTTTATTAAGAACAAAATATGTTTACAAATTTACAGAACACTCAGAGTGAACGGAATGATATGTTTGCCAACATTGTGTTTGAAATCGTTTATTGATATGTTATTGAAAATAAGATTTTCACTCAGAAAATATTTTCATTCTAATTTTAACTGCGTTTGTGTAAACATTGTTTTTAAATAAATTTTCTTTTCAATTCATTTGGAATCCTAAGCGTTTAATTACAATAGGATATGGGCGACTCAAAAGATTTTACGCACGGCATTTTCCAGTTTAACGGCTGCGGATTTGACGGTTGGCAATACCGAATGAAAATTCTTCTGGATTCCAAGAATCTATTGGATGTTCTAACAGACGATCCCCAAGAAGATGAAGAGAAAATATTAGAATTTCTCAAGAGGAATAAAATGGCTAAGAATTGCTTAGTGAATTTAATCCATTCGGACTTTCTCAGCTATAAGAGACAAGAACACTTCTAAAGAAATGTGGGCAAGTCTGCGAAGGTTTCTATTGTAAGCCAATTACTAGTACGAAAGCAGTTAGCAAAATTGCGAATGAAGTGGTGTCCTATATTTTGGCCTTCGAAAATTTGGTTCGTCAGCTAAAATTATCAGCAGCAAAATTAGAAGAGAGTGATATGCTTGCTCAGTTATTTCTTTCTTTGCCCGAAAAGTTTGATCCATTAACTATCGCACTTCAAAACTTGGATGAAGACAAACTAACGTTTTCAATGGCAAAAAAAGGCTTAAAGCCAAAGAAACGAAGCTTAATGACCGATATGAAGAAGATATCCAGGAAGTAATAGCTTTTTCAAGTAAAAAGAAACATTTTAAAAAGAAAAAGTTTAACGGAAAGTGTTTCAAATGCAACAAAATTTACGGTATGAGCAACACAGGAACCGATCTTACCATACAAGATGTACTGTATGTTCCTGATTTGCGGGACAATTTGATTTCCGTAAGTAAATGATGAATTCTGGAGCTGAAGTTAAATTCTGTGGAAGAGAGGCTTTAATTTTGAAGAACGAGGAATTAATATAGTAGGAGAGCCGCTGAAGACCGACCTTCACCGAACTGTTAACCGGCTGAAACTTTTTTTTATGAAATTTAGTTTGAAGACATATATGAATATGATAGCTTGCCTAACGAAAAGTGTGCCAGGCTATATTAAATTTAACTTTATTTTAATCAATAACTAACTCCTCCTTCACCCATATGCTAAAATAAAACGTTGTGCCACATAGCCATATGTGTAAGTAGGCTTGAGACAAGAAAAAAATTGTATGGGAGAGGGGGGCCTATTCCCCCCGTTTAGCCAGGAGGGGCAGTTTTCTGAAAAATTGGCTTATTTAAAAAAAAAATATTAAAAATCAACGGCTTCATCTACAACAACGTGTTATACCTTTCTGCAAAGCCAAAAATTTAGGCTTTCATTTTGTATTTAAATTTGATTGTTTTAAATAATAGGTTTAGAAAAAATAATTTTCAAACTCAAAATTTTGCAAAAAAAAAAATTTGTTAAATTTTTAGTTAATTTTTTTCAAAATTTTATGTGATTAAGAACTTATTTTGCATTCAACATTCAATACTGTTAATAATTTTGAATATAAAAAACAGTAACGTAAAAATAAGAAAGTTTTTTTTTAAGCAATAAGTGATTTTGTTTTTTTCTTTATTTCTCGACAATGGCAAGGTATTTTTCAATCCGGTTTACTGTGTTCGACTAACAATTAAAAACAGCATTGAATGTTGAAAACAAAATTAGTACTTACTAACATAAAATTTTGAAAAAATTAGTTCGAAATTTAAGAATTTTTTTTTTCAAAATTTTAAGTTTGAAAATTAATTTTTCTAAAACTATTATTTAAAACAATAAAATTTAAATACAAAATGAAAGCCTAAGTTTTTGGCTTTGCAGAAAAGTATAACACGTTGTTGTATATGAAGCCGTTGATTTTTAATATTTTTTTTTAAATAAGCCAATTTTCAGAAAACTGCCCCTCCTGGCTAAACGGGGGGAATAGGCCCCCCTCTCCCATACAATTTTTTTCTTGTCTCAAGTCTACTTACACATATGGCTATGTGGCACAACGTTTTATTTTAACATATGGGTGAAGGAGGAGTTAGTTATTGATTAAAATATAAAGTCAAATCTAATATAGCCTGGCACACTTTTCGTTAGGCAAGCTATCATATTCATATATGTCTTCAAACTAAATTTCATAAAAAAAAGTTTCAGCCGGTTAACAGTTCGGTGAAGGTCGGCCTTCAGCGGCTCTTAGACTAATAGCTCATTCAAATGGAAATCTGTATGAACTCGAAGTTGTCGTTAAGAAGTTTACAGCGGACACATGTGAAAAGTCATGCTGTGGCATCGACGTCTCGGACATATTGGTCATCAGAGAATGGTAATTTTACTTAAGAACAACATGATTCCAAACTTCAACCCAAAATTCAAAGTTGATTTTTGTGACGTGTGGCTTAAGGAAAACAAGTACGAAATCCGTTTAATGGAACACGCAGTAGAGCTAAACGAGCCCTGGAAAGGATACATTCGGATGTGTGTGGTCCTGGATACATTCGGATGTGTGTGGTCCTTTCAATACTATTGCGATTGACGGTTCAAGATACTTTGTTTCCTTCATCGATGTCTTCAGTCATTTTACGATGATTTTCCAAATCAAGAAGAAGTCTGATGTATTTTCGAAATTCAAGGAGTATGAAGCTTTTACCACCGCTATGTTTGGAAGTCTGATTTCAAAACTGACAATAGACCAAGGACGCGAATACCTTTCAAAAGAACAAATTTGTTGGTGCAAACAAAAAGGTATTCAAATTGAGCCAACAATTGCTTATTCTCCTCAAAAAAAATGGTGTCGCTGAGAGGTTCAATAGAACACTTATGGAAAAAGTCAAAGTTATGCTAATCGAATCCGGAGCTCCAAAGAATATGTGGAACGAAGCTGCACTTGCTGCTGTATATACCATTAATCGCAGTCCAACAAGCTCTTTGGATATATCAACAACACCAACAGAATTGTGGTTTGAGTCACAGCCAGACCTAAGCAAGTTGAGGGTATTTGGTTGCAAGGCACACGCGGCAATTCCAAATCAGAAGCTAGATCCAAAAACACGAAAATCTGTCATGGTGGGGTATTCTCCAAATGGATACCGAATATGGGATATCGAATCGCGAAAAATAAGAACAACTCGTGACGTTCAATCAAGTCAAGTTTTCTATTTAAGTGTCTGGCATCGGCAGAACAAAAACCTTCAAGAGACAATAAGAGAGAAGTAACTTTGTGGAGCCATGAGCAAAAGGGGGAAGCTGAACATGTTCATTTTGAAGCGGAACCTGTCGATATTGCTACGGCTGATTATACTATTAGTGGGACACAAAGTGAAGATGAAGGACCAACTTTAACGAATGACTTAATAGAAGCCGATCTTTTGTCAGGAGATGGCATAACTTTTCAATTAATTTGGAATCCTAAGCGTTTAATTACAATAGCCACCTATTCAGCCGACGCACGGGGCTTACGTTTAACGGAACTATATTTTTTTCGGATGGAAGAAACATTCATATACAGACAAACAAGACTTTATCCCTTACTCTCACCACGGGCACCAAAATAAGAGTTCAAGAGTCAAGATTCCTTAACAAATCCAACAAATGAAAACGAAAATTCCAACCACGATACATGTTCCAAGAATGTTCAGATCATTCAGTTATTTCCAAGTGTTACACATCAACACAAAAAGAAAAACAAAAACACCATCAATTTCTGTTCACTATTCAAACTCAACAAGTTTCTTTATTTTTGTGTTATTCAAATAAAAAAAAAAACATTCGTTTTCGGGATGAAAATTGTTCGTACAATTATTTGTAGTTTAAAAATTTACATTTTACATCGAAAATTCGTGTATTACCCTAACTTATGGAATATGCAAATTATTCAACAGTAAAACCGCCTTTCTACGTTAACGTAATATGCAAAATTAATAATATTTTATTTATGTACAAAATAAAGTTCAATAATAAATTATGCGATTTACTTTTGACTGAGATAGGAAACTAAATTTACACCTAACCCCAAAAACAACTACAGCTCAGTCGTTATTTCGTCCTGCGGTCGAAAGCCAAGCTTGAAGAACTCATCCTCCAGCCACAGTGAGCTCTGATTGAGATCCGTTATTAGATTGCCTTTTAACGTATTAAAGCTGCTGCCAAACGGATCTGACGCCCTCGGCTCTTCGAATTCATGAAGACTTATCAGCGAACCGAAGAGCTGCATTTTATGCGGCGAATTCGATTGGCCGTGCTTGAATGTAGTTTGTTTGTACGGTGAGTCCTGCAGATGGTCGTCGTTTTGTCCAGTCGACTGGAAAAAATCAATCAGCTGACCCACCTGGGGCTTGTAGCGGTCCAGAGCTTGCTCGGACCATGCGTATATTCGATTCCAATCGTGAGGTGGAGCTGGAATGAGTTCGATTGGACGATTGAGAAGTATTAGGATCTTAGCGAGATCCCTGACAATTGGTCGATATGAATTCGCCGCTGCGGCATCACCTGAGAGGTATAATTTCCGAATTTGACGTCGGGTGTCGTTGAGCATGCCGAGGAAATACTCGGCATTGGGTCGCATATCGTTTAGCTGACGCAAGAAATCCGAGCGGTCCATTGTGTTTTCGTTGATTAGTTTTTGTTTGACGGTTTTTCGTCGTCGTTTTCGCTTTACAAGAACTATAGCAACTGCAAGTAATGAAAGACAAACAAAGAAGCCACCAAAGAGTCCAGCCAGGGCGGCTAGCAGTGGTCCGGATATGCCCGATGTGATGCAAACGCGTCCCATGAAGTCAGGGTGGGATGACCATTGGTCTGTGTAGCCTGACGGACATACATCGACACATTTGCGGGTGTCGGTGACGAGGAGATTTGGACACTTGATGCATCCTTCGATGCTGCAGCGTAGACACTTTCTGCTAGCTGATGGTGGACATCCTGAAAAGAAAGAAAAAAAACAAGGACGTAAGTTAATTTGAAGATATACAACGGAAAAAAGAGAAAATTGATGTTTCGAGCATGGGTAAGAAAAGGCTAATCTTGGTAAATCAGGAGGTTCAAGTTGCTGAAGGCACTCAACACATCAGGCCAAATCACTGCTATATCACCAAGTATAGCGACTCTGGGGGCACTCAACAGGGTTAAGTTCTAAAAAATCACCGCGTAAAAACCACCACAGGGCCCTCAATACAGCAGCCCGATACTCCGCTTTATTACCAAATGAGGCTTAACACAGCAGGTTTAAGCTCTCATAGATCAACAGGTATAAATCCCCTTATGGCACTCAATACTGTAGCCTAAACCTCTGCTAGATCAACAAGTTCAGGCCTAAGCGCTTCTAGCTCATACAAGGCCCTTTGAGGCACTCAACGTAGCAAACAAAAGCTTGAGTAGATCATCAGGATCCTAAATCATTTTTGTTCGTCACATTTTGTGCAAGCTGTGCACTTCCACTTCATCTCAGATTTATTTACTTTAAAATAATGCAAAACTCGGATTTACACAAAAAGATACGTATACGCCACAGTGACCCACATTTTATATTCTCTGTGTGTATTGAGAAGAAGTGGCATTTGAGTGTCAGAAAAACTTAAGAACATCAAAACTACGTTAAAAAAAATATGATAAATGCCTTTTTACGTTCTAAATTTGCAGAACAAAATTAAGAGAAATTTTAATTCGCACAAATCTGGTTCTTTAAAATTTGTCCCGCAAATGAAATAATATTCAAATCAGATTATCTGTTGACAAAAGATTCCAACTGTACGTCAGATCTTCACATTAAAGCTTTTTGAATTCCATGAATTATTCAATGAATTTTTAAATCCAATTGAATTTTATTTCTAACGAATGCCATTCCGGCTTTACTCTAGCCAACTAGATCGTGGACTAGAAAAAAACTAAAATATAATGCGCCATACGGACATGATAGTGTCCCACAGCAGCAGTAATGAAAAATTGCGTTAGCCCTCGACAAAAGGTAATTTCGTTTAATTGAATTGTTTCCCCATGGGGGACCAATTGCGATTCATTGAATCAAAAACACATTTTGCCGCAATCCTCCACACGATGCTATGCGATGGATGGGAAACAAACTCGTTCCATTGCGCTTATATTACGTCAACGTCATCGTCAGTCGGTCAATATGTAAGTAGAGATTATTCATCATTAATATCTCGTCGATCTGGATGAAGAATCGTTTCGGAAATGAGAGAAAAAACAGCATTTCCCAGGACATCGAACGATCTTGTTTGCTTGTCTTGTCCGCTGACTTGCGTGAGCTTGTTTGGTTACACTGACGTTATCGGTCATTATGATAATTTTTTCTCTTCTGTCTTGTATGTCAAAAATCATCTTCAAGCCCATAGGTATTTTTTTTTCGTGATTGGAAAACGTGATCAGGTGAAATCGTGGATTAACGAGGTCTCGAACGAGATGGATTTAATTAGGGACATGACAGCTTTAATGAAGGAATTTTATTTACCTTGATTATTGACTGAGTTCATCTCAGACAAATAACGGGTCATTATTGCGAAAACTCTTTAATTGAATTAAATTGGGGTTAGCCATGTATTTTGGAGAATGTTCTTATTGCGTGCTAATAAAGAAATTTAAGTAATTAGGTGATTGATTGCTTTATTTTGAAGTTTTTAATACCCAATGGAGTTCGTACTTAAAGGAGCACTCGTAATATAATCTAATTTAATGTTCGAATGTACTAACATACCAACATTCTGACAACTCACACAAAAAACATACTAATCGACGTTCATATTTCCTCAAGAATTTGTTTATAAAATCGGAAACAGGAAACCGTAACACTCAACATCTTTGGTGGCTAGTTCGTTCAGATGAAAATGTTTGTATTTTTGGATCATCAGACGATAATATCGATTGAAGCTGAGGATGATCGTTGATTAAGTTCGGTGATTGTTCCAGAGGGGTAGATGTATCGTTACGTGAAATAGAATGTCGAGACAGAGTAAAGCTTGTATTTTCAGATCTTGTTACATTTGATAAAATTTGCGGATTCTCACTATGATTCGACTATGAAACATTTCTGAATCGAAGTTGATTTTGATGACGTCTCATAATAAATCGGTCGCATTCAACTGTGTACATCATCCTTCCCGATGTGTTTACCACAATCCCTTTCTTCCATTTCGGACCACGACTATAGTTACTTGCAAAAACGGGCTCTCGACAGCAAAACGACTTTGTTGGGTTAGTTCTTCCAGATTGTTGTTTGAAGTTTGTTTAAGAAGCGAAAGAAGGTTGCGGGGTTGTCTGCCATGCAGGATTTCGGCTGCTGACTTGTTGGTAGCGGGATGAGGAGTAGCTCGGTATTTACTGAGGCACATAGATAAAGCATTTTCTATATTGTTTGGATCATGAAGAATTTTTGAAATAGAAGTCTTGAAAGTTCTAACAAATCTTTCAGCTTCACCATTCGAGGCTGGGTAAAATGGAGCAGTGGTCATATTTGAATTATACCATTTCGAAGTACAGAATTCCTGGAAATCCCTTGAAGTAAACTGCACCCATTTTCAGACACGATTGTTTTGGCAATCCTTCAATGGAAAATACACTTTTCAAAACTTTGATAGTTGCTACTGTAGTAATTGAATTAATTTTTATAATAATAATAATAATATATTTTTATTGAATGCATAAACACAGTAAGAAAAAAAAATCTTATAAATTAGTGTTTTGCTAATAATACATTTAAATAAATGGAGATAAGCTACTTCATAAAATAAAAATTAAAAATTATTTAACATTAAAATTGAAAATATTTCATAAGGCAAATTTGTTTTTTTTTTTTTGTTTTTTTTTTTAAGTTTTCCATACTGAAACCGTTAACTCTATTAATATTTTATACATACATCTCACTTGTTAGATTCTTTTTGTAAGACAATTTTAACAAAAATAAAAAGAAAGTACAAAATTACGCATTTTGAAAGTAACTTCGAAGCTCTCTACGAAACTGTGATTCGACATTAATTCTTCTTACATTTCTTGGAAGGAGGTTCCAAAGACGTATAGCACAGATGAAAAATTGTTGCTCTGAGGTCCGGCAAGTAAACCGAGGGTATACTAGCGCTTGGGATCTGTTTGAGGTGCTGAACCGTATTTGTTGTGTTTGAATTATATTGAAGAGTAAGAGAAGAGTTCTATACCGAATAAGATGATCGAAGGACATATTGTAGATTTTAAGCGAAAAATTTGATATACGATCAAACCGACGCAAGCCAAATATGTAGCGTGTTGTATTATTAAAGGCTACATTCAATTTTCTCCTACTGACAGCATCGCAGTTGCAGTAGATTTCGCAACCATATGTCAATATCGGAACTACTATAGTTTTGGCTAGCATCATTCGAGTATTTTAAGGCGTGTAATGAAGTGATGACCACAACATTCTAAGGATTCCATAAACCTTACCCACGGCCGCATTTATATGGCTGTCCCAAGTCAGCGTCCTATTAAACAACATACCTAGATTTTTTGTGCTGGATGTATATGCGATTGGTGCACCATTCAAGATGATACTTGGGAAATAGTCTAGATCAAGCACTTTTTTAATTATCACTATGCATTTCGACTTGAGTGGATTAAGGAAAAGTCCATTATCTTGTGACCAACTAAGTATTTCAGCGAGATCATTGTTAATTATATGTGCACAATCATCGATTAGCCCGAGAGGACAGCTTCTAAACAACTGAACGTCATCAGCATACATTTGAATGGAACACCCCGAGATCTTTGCTGGAAGTTCATTAATATATAACGAGAAGAGAAGGGGTCCCAAAAAAGAACCCTGGGGAACACTTCTAACTGTGGGAAGAAAGCACGAAATTTTATTGTTT
This sequence comes from Sphaerophoria taeniata, assembly GCA_943590905.1. Classification (NCBI taxonomy): domain Eukaryota; kingdom Metazoa; phylum Arthropoda; class Insecta; order Diptera; family Syrphidae; genus Sphaerophoria; species Sphaerophoria taeniata. Next base: position 217,612,600 of record OX016540.1, on the reverse strand, counting down.
ACAGAGACTGCTTGCTCTCGTCCTTGCAAATACGTTTTTCTTAAATGAACAGCAGATGATGATAGACCATACTAGCATGAGAGTTTGTAACATAAATTATAATGATCCACCGTGTTGAAGGCTTTGGAGTAATCAAGCAGTACTAAAAAAGTTACAAGATCATCGTCTAAGGCCAATCTTATTTGTTCAACAACATTTATAATAGCTGTGGTGCAGCTATGCTGCTGACGAAAACAAAATTGCATAGGGGACATGATATTTTGAGCTCTTATATAAGCATTGAGTTATTTTTGTAAAACTCTCTCGAAAACTTTGGACAAGTAAGGGAGGATAGAAATCGGTCTATGCTCTTTCATATTGTTTCCTTTAGGAATGGACAAAATTTTAGCTTGTTTCCACACTTTTGGAAAAATACCAGTCATTAAAATAGTATTAAAAAGGTGCGTTAAATAGGGCAAAATATATGGTAAAATGGCCTTTACGAAAATTGGATGAATATTATCAATTCCAACTGCGTTCGACTTGATAGATAGTAAGCTTTCAACGATATCTGTGCTTTCAACACAAACAAATTCAAAAGGATTATCTGAGTGAGAAACATTGATAGGCTCATCAAGCTCAGAAGAAAAACAAGAAAGATGTGGAAAAGGGAGCGAAACGAAGTTCTGATTAAGTTCATCTACATCAATATCCTCCTTGCAAACTGTGTTTTGTTTTCCAATTCCAATTTCTCTCAGGTTTTTCCATAGTTGACGTTTGTTTGATGTTGTTCCTAGCTTACTCTTATACATTTCAACTTTAGCGGATCTTATTTTTCTTACAGCTAGGTTGCGGAGGGTACGATAATAATGATGTTGAACCTCTAATCTAAACCTTTTCCACCTTTTATCAGCTTGATCCCGTTGAAATAAGAGCTGTCGAATTTCATTAGAAAACCAAGGACGTTGGTTGATACTCCTTGTTCTAATTGGAACGAAATTGTCAAACAGATTTAAAATATTTGAATTCAGATATTCTAATTGAGCATTGGGAGATGGTAGATAGTAAACACTTTCCCATTCAATACTTTGAATATTTTGTTCCAGACAAGAATAATCCACTCTTCTAAAATCTCGGTACTCAAATGCAGTTTCCAGACGGTGCATCCTAAAATCGAACGCTTAGTAAATGAGTTCGTGGTTTGAGAAAGCTGGTGCTGACAACTGGTCATAATGTATCACATCGTTGATATCACTTACAAAGAAGACATCCAAAAGTGTTTGCGATCTACCTACAAAATGCGTGGCGAAGGTGGTATTAACTGGAAATAAATTAAATGTTCTCATTTCACAAACAAGAACGTTGTCAGAAAGAAGATTGCTATTAAAATCACCACAGACGATCATTTTAGAAGATTGCAACGAAATACTTTCCAAAAGTGAAAGCAATGGGGTTAGTGAAACCCCGTTATTTGGTCTTTAAACAACGCCAATTGTTAAAGAACTGTCACCAGCAATAATGTTAATAAAAATGTATTCCATCGCACTATCCGCTTCAGACTTACAAATCACTTTACAGGTTAAATTTTTGCGTACATATACTGCCACTCCGCCACCTCTTCTCCCATATCTATCGGCTCGATATATCTTAAAATTACCCAAGCTATACATTGCATCATTATTTGAATCCAGAAACCAAGTTTCAGAGACACAAATGATATCGGTATCAGAACCTCCAAAAACATCCCTAAACTCATCAATTTTACAAAATAAACTTTGTGCGTTTAAGTGACACAACCGAAGGCCTGCCATTTGATTATTTAAAATTGTTACCATCGACCTCAAAACCCCATCATTGCTACGATCAAAGAAAACTGGCATCTGACATCTCTCGTTTGACGTATACTCGACCGTGGATGGTAAACACCGCAGCAATTTTGTTTTGTTTCTTAAATTGAATTATAACAAATGGAAATTTAGAGAAAGCATCTATGCATATGAAACAGTAACTTCCGATGTAAATGCCGGCAAAGTCGATATGCAATCTTTCCCAAGCAAAAAATTCTAAGCAAAAAAAATCAAATTTCCGACCTATGTTTGGTTTTTCCCGTTTTCCAAATTCCCAATCTTCCATGAGAATTTTCCATTTGCTTTTTTTCAGAAACCATCACTGAATACGACAGTATTAACCATGAAAATTTCACAAATATCTGTTGGGCCATTTCGCAGTCCATAAAGGACATACAACCGTACATCCAGTTATAAATAATATTGTAATATAACGTAAATCATTATATTTACTTTTTTCTTTAATTATTGATTATTCCCAGCCCGTGAAGTATTTGAAGTCTCCATCTAGTAACACTTCTTTTAACGTATGCTACGCATACGAAACAAGTGTTTCCTAAATTACGATCATCTCTTTGGCATTATCTTTCCAAGCAGATAATACCAAAGAGAGGTAAACTGTGATCACCAATGTATTACGATATTTACGATATCATTGTTAAGTACGTATGTAAGATCTTGTTCTCTAGTCTTTAAGTCAGTCGAAGAGGATCTACGTTTAAGTTTAGTACTTGTCCAATAAAATGTTGTTTGCAACCGAATAAAAGTGTTCTTTAATAATTCAATGGAAAGTTACACCAAACTGGCGCAGTCGGTAAAAGCCGGATCGAATAAAATTTAATCTTAAAATTAACAAAAAAAAAAAACGTTCTTCAAAACCTGGATTGAAATATAAATAAAACTTATACACAAATTTAAAAATAAATAAAAACAAATGGTTATGTTAAAGTGTTACACCAATTGCATTGAAATCAGTAAAGTAATAATACAAAAAATGAACATTAAGTGAATTCAAAGCAAAGAAATCCTCAAAAATAAAAATTGAAACTGTCTATTGAAAAACTATAACTTTCGTTGCAAACAAAAAGCCTTGGCACCATAGTGAAAATTGGTACAGTCATCGATAGACGCTCTAGTGTAATTCAGTAAATGCGACCGCAAAATACTGGCATCATATTGTACATTGGTACAGTCATCGATAGACGCTTTAGTCTTAAACAGAAACATCGACCCGTTATAAATGCTCCCAAGCTCAACGCATAGTTCGAAAACTACATATAATGCCCTTGGTAACAAGTGAAACAGCAAAAGCATTCCAAGCAATCAAACTCTCTAACAAACTCTAAAACAAATCAAACTGATTAATGAACCATTAAAAAAAAAAAAACTATGTTATAAAATCAATTAACTTTAAAAAACTTTGTTTTTGTTGTAATAATTAGACAAAAAACAAAATAATAGAAGAAAAAAAATAAAAAACATTCGAATTACATTATTTATAAATTAAAGCCAACTGAAGATCAAATTTTTGGAACCTTTTTCATTTCATCATGGATCAACTAAATGCTGCAGATAAGTTCAAAGTAGTTTTAGAATTAATATCAAAAATTCCAGAATTTAGTGGTAACTTGAATTGTCTAGTTGATTTTCTTGCAAGGATAGATGCATTGATTCCTGCTTTGACATCGTTTGATGCTGAATCCTTAACAATTCTTTCGGGGTATGTTAAAGACAAAATTATTGGTAACGCTAGGTTAGAATTACAAAAACACGGAAGAATAGACGATTGGAGTGAAATCAAACAGATCTTGATAAATAGGTTCGGAGAAAAAGAATCAATAAACTCTTTAATTGACAAAATAAGAACTTCAAGAGTAATTACTAATATCGAAGATTATTTTAATCATATCAATAGTTTATTAAGCAGAATAAATAATTGTCTTTTGCTAAGGGATCAAAATAATTCAGACTTAATAAACTCAAACAAAAGAATTGCTCTTGAATCTTTTAAACAAAATCTCCCCGAACCTACTAAATCCATTGTCCTCAGTCGTGACCCGAAAACTCTTGATGCAGCCTTTAGAATAATTGTAGAAATAGATCATCTATCTTTTGGACCAAATACATCTCAATTGTTTGCTCAAAGTTCAAGACAAGGAAATTCCAATCGCTTTTTAAACCATAGACAAAATAATTTCATTCCTAACGTTAGAAGCACAAGAAATAATTTTTTCAGTAATAATTCAGATTTTAGAAACAATAATAATTTAAATTTTCGAAATAACGATTCATTTCAATCAAATCATTTTGAAAATAATCAATTCAGGCAAAATAGTAATTTCCAACCACAACAAAACCAACAAAACTCAAGAAGTAGGCAAACTGCAAATAATTATTTTACACAAAGCAACCAATCACGACGACAAAGTAGAAACAGACACCAAAACAACAATAACAATTATGAACCAATGGATATTTCACTAAATGCAAGTGGAAATAGAAATGGTCAATACGATCCAAATTTTCAAAAACGTCATCGAAACTCCTACCCTATTTAGTCATACAAACTGCTGTCCGACCACTTAAATTTATAATTGACTGTGGTGCTGAGTACAGCATAATAAATAAAAATGTATGTAACCCAAAATGGCAAATCCCGTCCAAATATCGTACACTAAAAGTTCTTGACCGCAATATCAACACTAACATTGAGGTAAGATTTCCTCTCTTTGAGGAATTTAAAATGCCTGACTATTAAGGAGCCGTCACACACTGAAAGGAAAATACTTTCAGAAAGCGTTTCTAGATTTTAGAGTTTGTTATTTTTCTGAAAGTGTTTTCAGAGAGCAGTTACACTATGAAAGGAAAGTGCTTTCTGAAAACATTTTAATTTCAAGAAACTAAATTTTCTGAAAACATTTTTCAGGTCGTCACACTATAAAAGCGAAAGCGTTGCTTTCAAGAAAGCAAAAAACTTTCACAAACAGTTTTTGAAAGCAGAAAACGTTTTCTGAAAGTGTTTTATGTAACTGGTTTCGATATTTGAGCTAGTTTCGTTAATTGTTTATCCAGAATAGCAACAAAATGCAGTCCGTTGGAAATTATTTTACGGATTTCACAGCACGTTACTGAAAACAAGGCGAGGAATCGTAGGTCAATTTGGGTGCGACCATTTTGGGAACGTGGTGCTGAAAATCAATACCACGTAAAGCTCATGATTTGCGCGCAGAGGGAGATGAGTTTTTCCGCAAATTTGCTCACGTTTCGGAGGAGCAGTTTAATTTCCTGTGTGACAAAGTACGTCCGTTTGTAAAAAAAACAAAATACACCATGGCGTGTGCCTATCAGTGTAGAGGAAAGAGTAGCTCTGACACTGAAACACCTTGCACATGGCGATAAAATCTTTTTAGACAGCTAAGCGGAGCGGGCTATCCATACTCTTGTCCAAGAAATCTGTTGACCTTGATATCTGCCTATCGAATGTACTGCCACAATTGCACCCTTACCACAAAAACAATTGTGAAATTATCACCTACTTCCTTTATTTTTGGCCCACCAGAGTAGGTTCTATGTAAAACATACGTTCGCTTTCAAGAAAGCAAAAAACTTTCACAAACAGTTTCTGAAAGTAGAAAGCGTTTTCTGAAAGTGATTTGCTTTCTTCAAAACGATTTCAGGAGCTAGTCACACCGTGAAAGTTTTTTTTCTGAAAGTGTTTTCAAGAAAGCAAATCATTTTGAGAAACGCTTTCAGGAAAGTACTTTTCGGATCGTCACACTATGAAATGTTTGCTTTCAGAAAGCTTTTTGCTTTCTGAAAGTACTTTCCTTTCAGTGTGTGACGGGACCTTTATGTCAACTTTTTAGAGTACCAGTTTCATAACCAATTTGACGGATTAATAGGGAATAACATTCTTATAAATCAAAACCCGATTATAAATTATAAAAATAGGTGTCTCATCACTGATAATGCTACAATTCCAATTTATTTCAACGAAGATGAAGAAATTTATTCTAATATCGTAAATCAGAACAATGAAGTTTTGAGTGTGTTTTGTAACGAATCATTTATTTCCGAAAATTCAAATAATCTCTTTGCAAGCCATTTAAATAACCGTGACGTTTCAAAGCTAAAACATTTAATTAATTCTTTTAAAACAATAATTTATCAGGAAGGTGATCCTCTTTCATTTACAAATGAAATAAGACACCAAATAATAACAAAAACTGATATTCCCATCTATAGCAAGCTATATCGTTACCCTGAAATCCACTCCGATGAAGTCGACAGACAAATTGCGGAAATGTTGCAACAAAAAATTATCGTCAATAGCAATAGTCCTTATAATTCGCCGATTTGGGTAGTTCCTAAAAAAGATGATAGGAACGGTCAAAAACAATGGCGAATTGTAATTGATTATAGAAAACTAAACAGCCAAACCGTTGAGGACAGATTCCCAATGCCAAATATTGAAGATTTATTTGACAAACTGGGCAAATGCAACTATTTTTCCACAATCGATCTAGTAAAAGGTTTTCATCAAATTGAAATGGAACCCCGAGATAGAGCTAAGACCGCCTTCTCAACTAAAAATGGGCACTACGAATTCCTTAGAATGCCGTTTGGGCTGAAGAATGCCCCAGCGACATTCCAAAGGCTTATGAATCACGTTCTTAGAGACTTCATTAATAAAATTTGTGTAGTTTATTTAGACGATATTCTCGTCTTCTCCACAAGCTTCGAAGAGCACTTGCAATCACTAAAACAAATTTTTCAAAAACTTAAAGATAGCAATTTAAAAATTCAAATAAATAAATGCACCTTCGCCGCCTTGTCAACCAATTATTTAGGCCATGTCATTATAAATAATGGTATAAAACCAAATACCGATAAAGTTAAATCAATCGATGAAATGAAACTGCCATCTACCGTTAGAGGTATAAAACAATTTCTCGGAATAACAGGTTATTACCGAAAATTTATTCGAGACTATTCGAAAGTCGCATATCCCATGATACGATACTTACAAAAATCTCAAAAAGTTAATACATCAGATCCTGATTACATAAGGTCATTTCAAACTCTAAAAAAGCTTCTTGTTTCCGAGCCTATACTTAGAAGTCCAGACTTCAATAAAATATTTACTTTGACTACAGATGCGTCTGGCTATGCATTAGGTGCTGTACTTAGCCAAGACAGCCACCCAATTTGTTTTGCTTCAAGAACATTGAACAAACATGAGCGTAATTATTCAACGATTGAGAAAGAGCTGCTTGCGGTTGTGTGGGCCGTAAAATATTTTAGGGCCTACCTGTACGGCAGAAGATTTGTTGTACAGACAGACCACAAACCGCTTGTATGGCTCGACTCAATCAAGGAGCCAAACATGAAGCTCCAAAGATGGAAAATTATGCTCACAGAGTATGATTTTGAAATTGTTTATTTAAAAGGAAAGCAAAACTGTGTGGCAGACGGCTTAAGTAGGTACACGGATAAAAATGAAATCGAAGACACCATTGATAATAATTTAGAAATAAATTTAATTGACCTTTTTAATAACGAACAAGTTTCAAGCCAGAATTGTGGCGAAGGAGTCCCCCCACAAGTTTCTTCGGCTAGTTTTCATAGCGAAGATGTTATGTCAACTGATGCGACTATCAATAGCGCAATGGAAGACGAGACATGTTACATCTATATAACGGACAAGCCAATAAATTTATTCAAAAACCAAATTTATTTATTCTTTGGTTCTTGCGAAAAAATTTCAATGAAGATCGTACATAAAAAAATTCAAAACCTGGTTCAGTTGAAGCGAGAAAGTAGCGATTTACTGGAGATAATGAAAAGACTCATTATTCCTAAAGGCTTAGTTTGCATTTATTGTGATGACATGTCATTGTTTTTGAAATTTCAAAACCTCTACGTGAAATACTTTTCGGGAAATAAAAATCTAAGAATATTAAAATCATGCAAAAAATTGAAGGACATTACAGACAAAAATGAAATATTGACCATAATTGAAAATGAACATTTCAATAAAAACCATCGCGGCATAAACGAAATGTTTATGGAACTAAAAGATTTGTATTTTTATCCGAAGTTACAGCTTGAGATCCAAAAATTCGTTAATAATTGCGAAATATGTAATTTAGCGAAACACGATCGACGCCCACTTAAGATACCTATGCAATTAACCGAAACTGCAAAACATTTTAACGAAATTATTCACTTAGACATTTGGTTCCCCGAAAGAGGAAAAATGTATCTAACAACGATTTGCAAGTTTTCAAAGTATGCCACCGTTCAACCCTTATCAGACAGAAATTGGATTGCAATTCTGAATGCTATCAAACAAAGAATCCAATTTCTTGGGAAACCAGGAAAAATTGTTTCTGATGGTGAAAGCTGCATAGTTCATTCAGCTGTTGAACAGTTTTTGAAAGAAAACAAAATACTATTTCACAAAACTACTGGATCTTTGAAGACGGGTAACTCTGATGTTGAAAGGTTACACGGGACACTAAATGAACATTTAAGACTCCTAAACGTTGCCAAAGATGTTTCTGATTTGGACGAAATTTTTTTTAAAATCGTCACCATTTACAACAACACAATTCATTCAACGACAAGACTAAGACCGATAGATTTCCTTTTGAAAAACATTTCAAAAGAAGACATCGAAAAACTTGCAAAACAATTTCACCATGAAAAGGAAATTAGAATTGAGAAAGTAAACAGAAACCAAGAACAAAACGAATTAAATCAATGTACAAATATAGTACAAAACAGAACAGTCTTCAAAAATAAACCGAAATATAGAAAACTTAAAGATATTGAGAAAGACGGACACTATGTTATTGACAAGTCTACAAAACGTTACACAAAATATCAAATATCAGAAAACAGTTCAAACGCAAATATAAACACCAAAACTTGTAAGGTTGGAAAAACGAAACACATTCCACAGCCAAATTTACCTTTGTTTTTCACCTTTCCTTAGTTTTCCGACTGAAAATTGCTTCACGCATCTCTTTTCTTGCGAAATCCATTTTCTTTTGGATTTAATATTTTATTTTTATTAATTTATTGATTAAAACACTTTGTAGCTCTAGCTACTCACACAAAATTCCTTTTGTTCAAAATCAAATTCAAATTTTTTTTTTTGCCTCCATTTCAATTGACGTCTTGTTTCGAGTATCGAAAATGTTCATACAAAGAAGAATTCAGACTCAAATAGGTTTGACAGTTGATTTTGCGCGCGTTCAATTAATTTTCAGACGTTTTTCCAGAAATCTTAGAGTGTGTTCAATGCCTGTCTGCACACTTTATCTGTGTTCAGCTATCAACAAGGGAATTTATCTGTTCAAGCATTTGAGATTTATTTGGTTCGTTCAGTGTGATGTTTTGGATACACAAAATCAGAAATGAAAGAGGAAATAGGCGTTTTAAAGGGTTGTGTGCATTGATTTTTGTTGTTCAGGTTGTTACTTGGGTCAGTCTTTGTAGGAGGGTCAACTAGACAAAATTATTAAAGAACAATGTAAAAATAGTAAATAAAATAAACAAAGATTGTAAAAAGATACATATTTTTAGCAGAAAATGTACATAGTTGAAATAAAAAATAATTCAAGACATATGAAAAAATTAAAATATGTGTAAATAAAAAAATGTTAAATATTTATATGATGAAATTATGTTCTGTACAGTTGAATAAAAGATGAAAATTTAAAAATAAATAAATATTACTAAAAATTGTTAAGTATTTATAAAACAAAAATTAAATTGTGTTCAATTAAATACAAAAAACGTAAAAACAAACTTGAATTCATTAAATGTTAAAATGTTTCTGTTAAAATAGAATTTCTGTTAAATTATTTGTTAATAATTTTTTTTTGGGGACCAAAAATACTTAAAGGGGGGAAATCATTATAAATAAATAAATCATTATATTTACTTTTTTCTTTAATTATTGATTATTCCCAGCCCGTGAAGTATTTGAAGTCTCCATCTAGTAACACTTCTTTTAACGTATGCTACACATACGAAACAAGTGTTTCCTAAATTACGATCATCTCTTTGGCATTATCTTTCCAAGCAGATAATACCAAAGAGAGGTAAACTGTGATCACCAATGTATTACGATATTTACGATATCATTGTTAAGTACGTATGTAAGATCTTGTTCTCTAGTCTTTAAGTCAGTCGAAGAGGATCTACGTTTAAGTTTAGTACTTGTCCAATAAAATGTTGTTTGCAACCGAATAAAAGTGTTCTTTAATAATTCAATGGAAAGTTACACCAAACTATATAGAGACTATCCGATCAGCGAGACGTTGTACAGGCTCTTAAGAAATTGTTAGTGGTTACTTACTTAATAAATTCCCGAAATTTCGGAAGATGAAACACATAGTGCAATTTTCCAAGATTGTCTTACTTTTGCCTACATCAACTTTGAGTGGATTTTTTTCCCATTTACTGAGAGTCTGGTCCCTGGTCACTTTAAAAGGCAGTGGTGGCTTAGCAATTTTCAATATCATTTTTATGCGCATTCAAGAATTCAGCTAACAACTTTGTCCTGATTCACAATAGTTTCGTAGGATTTACTTCTGTCGTAAGGCAAATTAAGCACGGTTACTCATGATTTTTGTAGTTCTGTGCAACATTTGGGAAAACTGTTTGTACCAATTCGTCTATGCTTTCCGTGATCTTACAAAAGTTTACTGGCAATGTGATATATTGTGAAGATTCATCAATTTGCATTTGCCCATTTCCAATATCCATTCATTGTTTTGTAAAAATTCAAGCCTATGCATCCCGTTGCAGTTGTACCCGCACGTTGGTTTTCACAGTCAAACTCCATAAACCTGATGTTTTGAGAGCATTAAATTCATTGGAATGACAGTTGCACCATCTGTCGAATTGGTCATACCAACTTAGAAATCTTCGTAGCCTCAAATTACTCCAGAATATTGTAATTTTCTATTAACAAAAGAAATAACATTTATATAACGAAACAGCATTTGGTGGGACAGCTAGTAATAAGAATTAGCCTATTTTACTAAGGGGGAATGTAGCTTTCTAATGGTAAAAAAGCTAGTTTTTGAGTTTGATCATTTCAAACTTACAAAAATACAAATCTTTCTTCTTCATAATATACATAACTGCGATATGCCTGTAGGTAACAAATATTTTCTTAATGTTTCTCTTAAGTTACTGTCTTCATTACTAAAGAAAATGTAAAACTATTAAAAAATAATAAACTTTTTGGGTGAAAAACAATAAAAAGAATGCATGTAAAGTTATATTATGAACAACTCAAAAAGAAACTTCTATGGATTAAAAAGTGTTTCCATAAACATCTTTATTAATGTAATAAATTGAGGAAGCAAATGTGTTGTTCTTTGTACTTTCTATTTGAATCTTTTTCACAGGGGATTATTTAGCTTGATCTCTTTCCGTTTTTTTATCTAAACACTTGACGGGAATAAAGTTTAGGTTTACTAATTTGAACTATAGTACTTTTACTTTCCTGTTTTCTGACTTTGAACACTTGAAAATTTACGATATGATAGTATGACATTCTGTAGTACCCGCTCCGGGCTCTAACAACTCGACACACAAGTAAGTAAGAAGTTGATTAAAAATTCTTAATTCCACCGTGCGCTGGATGCCTGTCTCCTTTATCGAAATAAAACAACATAAAACACAGTTAATTTGCTGGCAAGATGAAAAATTAAATTGACCATCCAGAAACTGGGTCTCATTTACAAATTACTTAACAAGTTTTTATCTTGTTTCCTCTGTGTGTCAACACTGTCAACATTGTATAAGGAAACTTGAAGGAAAAGGTAATTGAATTACCAATATGACAGATGTAGGTAATTGATCTCTTATTACAACATCGACAAAGACCGAAAACATGAAATTCGATCCATATCTTTCCTCAAGAACTATTGTTCATCGTCGTGCGTCGATGTACCTATATAAGATCATGATTAACATCATAACCCTTTAGAATGTCCATCCGGATTCGGTCTCGATACCAATCACCGGAACGTCACTCTTATAATACCGTCATTCACTAATTACACACAAACTGCACATTGATCCATAAGTCCGCTCTGGCCAGTCTGCATTCGGAACAGACACAGTTAACTCGATCATAATAAAAAGTGCGGAAATATGATTTCCTCACTACGAGAAGCCGCCGCGCCGTCTTCCGTTGTCATCGAATACCAATCGATCTTCTCGGGTTTAAATTTCAATTTACGATCTCTTCTGGATATAACATGGTCTTTGTCATTGCATTGCTCCAACACAAAAAGTGAAGTGACATAAACAGGTTGACCAATATAATGGTCTGCCTGAAGTCTTTTGAAATCGGCTGAAGCCATTAATAAATCAATAAATAACTCAAAATAATATAACAGCTGCTGTGAATTGTTGGACTAAGTTTAAATGGAAAGTGCAGTGGCAAAAAATAAATTCCTATTCTGAGAATGTTTCCTTCAAATGTCATTTCGCTCACGCGGATGTAGGGAGATATGACTTCCAGCGTAACGGTGGTGGAGGAAAGGTGACCGACTTATTGCATTTGACAAATGTCATTGTTTGAAATTGATTGACGTGTCTTATGGGACTTAGTGCTGCACCTCAAAACTTTGACTGAATATCATCTCTTAAATTAGATCGGTATATCGGTTTGATTCATGATCGTATATCTCTTACCAGTGTTACCCCTGCGTGAAATGATTGCAACTTCTGTTCTCTTTGCTGCTTAATTTCTGAGTAATTTATTGCTATTGAACGGTTTTGCAGAAGCTTTTTGAAGCAGGCGTTGAATACATTGGCCATCTGCCGTGCCAAATAAAAGTTTGTTGTTCCACTTTGTTTTATTGGGCTTCAAGGGGCTTTAGGTTTCCTGGCTGACAAGAATGCTTAAAAGATTTTCGTTTAACATTGCTACTCTGCCTTGTGTTGAGCTGGAACTCAACTTATAAACAATTGCTCAACATCAACGTACATATGAACAGTTAACAACTTCTACTAAGTACAAAAAACGTAAAAAAGAACTGGGCCGAGTATAGATCCCTGGGGGACTCCATTTACTCATCCGTTTAGAACAAACTACTCTCTTATTAAGTCATTTGCGGAAAAAAAGCTTGGCTTGTCTTCTTGATGTTGGTTTTTGGCTTAATCGAACGCATTTTTTACTTATGACTTCTTTGTACGTTCTTTATTTTTCAACCCATTGAATTTGACTATTTCAAAATTTTGAGTACACCGACCACCACCCATCAACAAGTTGTGAGAATATCAATTCCTAAAAAAAAAACTAAAATTAAATTTTCCGGTTTAATCAATGGATCCGCCAATATCTGCTGCTGAAACTCAATCATAATTTTTTTGAACGAAGGAAAAATAAAAATCTTAATTTATCTGCCATAAACGTTAGCGGTTTTTGTGCTCAAAATCGATCTCGCCGAAGGCATCTTAAATCTCAAACCACAGATCAGAGTTGAATGTACTTAAAATGTAACCACTAGTGTCTCAACAACAACAACAACACGACGATTACTGAAAAAATCCCAAGACATGGTTTCCATCTTGCAAAAAAAATGCAATAAGAGAAAAAATAACCCAAACAACCTATACCATGAACATTGAGGTAGATCTTGACACTTGACTTTAACTTTGCGGTATCTGGCCCTTAATGCGATGATGTTGTTATTGTAGTGTTGCTGTGCCCCATTCGTTCCTTTTCCTTAACCGAGAGTCAAATTCCTGTGTTCACATTAAACCATCCAAAGGTTGAAACAACAGCCTCAACTTGCACTCTGCTAGTATTGGCAACTGGGAACTGGCACTCTCTCCACTTAATGTCACATGCATTTCGTATTGGTCGGAACTCAAGTTGCACGCCTGTGTACCTAACCTACCTAAGGAAATGCTGCTCTGTCATTATCATCATCGCATGTTGGAGGCTGGTTAGTTTGGTAAACAAACACACTCACATAAAATAAACGACGTACAACGGGCTTGGAGGAGGCGATTGACCCCATAACGGTCCCTTTAAGTTGCATGTGCACTCTCTGTGTACCGTGCGGCATTGTGCAGTTCTGTAGGCATAACGCTTTTTTCTCCTTTAAACAAATGGAGTCTGTTAGTAGAAATGCACTCGCCGTCATTTGTTTTGCTGTCAAATCGACTTACATCATCACTGGGCCTGGGGGTCTCTCCTACACTGTACTGGACAATGTGAAGGCATGAACAATGGTCCATGCTTCTGAAAACCCCGGTCACTGTTTTAATTCTTCTTTTTAAGGGTCAAAGTTGGTGTGTCAAAGGGCGTAATTTGTTCATATATTGAAATTTTGTATCATACCTCCTAAAGCCTCCACAAAACCTGCCCAGTTTCATAACCTATAATCTTGTGAAAGCAACTGCTAACAAGTTGGGGCGTGGAAAGGGGCGTTTTTTCTTAAAAATTCTATGTTTAACCGGTTCTTATGTAAAATGTCTTATTAAATTTGAATCAAACCATTTTGGAAGAGGAGACGGCTATTTCTAAATATGATTCTCAGAAGCCCAAAAAGTCTTAAAAGTGGGCGTGGTTATGGGTGTTTTTCTTAATTTATTTTTAATACTTGTTTTTGCAGTAACTCTTCAAATAGTTCAACTTGAATGGCTTTTAAGAATCAAACAGAATTTTGTGTTCCTCCGAACCACTGTCCAACTCTCAATTCAACGATGCAAGACGATCTTGTGGGCTATTTCAAGAATCTCGGACTCGGACTCTATCCTCCTCAAGACCATGCCACAAGGTTCTTTAGAAAGCATTCAAAGTTAATTGCAGTGCGGTAACTGCGCATTGTTGTGCATCACCATCACATAAATAACGTTGCTTCAGTTCACGGGGTTACACCGATAAGTAGTTTGTCTTCAAACAGTAGTTGGGTTTAAGCTTTTTGTGTGTAGCCCGATAAAGAGAAGTGCGCTGTCATTAGAAAGTACCTACACAAGTGTTGTTTGCTTATTGAAGACGCACAAACACAAAAAATAACACGCAACAGCGAGCTACTGCTTTTACTTTAAAAAACCATTTGACACAGTTTACTGTCAAGCTGACAGGTCGTTCATCACTTTTACACTCCATTGGTGCATGGAACCGCAGAGCGTGGTAATTGTTTTCGTCGTAGAGTTGCAGCAACTCGAATTCGGATAAAGCAAGCTTGCGATGGCGACATAGCAGCACTGCATGCATAATTGACTTCACGAAAGTTGCGGGCTGTGGCTGTTCGGTAGTCGAAGATGAAGTATAGCGTTTTGTGTCGAAAGCAAATTTGTTGAGACAAGTGTTCAATCTACTGGTAAACTAGTGACTTATGTCGTAAAGTCGAATAAGACATTTTTCGTTTGTTGTAAATGGCGTGCTTTTTTATGGGATCAAATTTCGGGATGGAGTCATTGGCGTGGCACGGTCGATGACGACAAACAGAACACACGCTCGATATTATTATTGACAAACAAAGCAATTTAGATGTTGTGGAGTGTAAGTGATAGGAGGCGACAGAAAGATCAACAGACCGCGTCCAAGCTTGAGAATGTTATATTTTTATCTTGTCTCTTTTTTTCTGTAGGTATTGCTAAGGTGGAGTAGGTAAATGGGTCAATGTTGTTGACATTGCAATCAAGAACTTGGTAGACATATGGCATCGGTGTTTTTCTCATTTCTGTAGAATTGTGTTTATATAGTTGTATACACGGCACGGGTTTTGAAATAAGTTGTGATGAGATTAAGAACATTGAAGTTAATGACGGGCAAGGCTAATTTAACATGCATCATGTCGTGCGGCATTGAATCTTGAGGTTTCAACATGAATCGACCTGGAATCTGGGTGTTGATAGAAACGTTGTGAAATGCTGTCAAACAGCTAAGTACATGGTGCTCCGACCGCAGAAGAAGATCAAATATATTAACTCCAGTCAAACCAAAAAATTTACGGAAAAAGACAGTGGTGGAAGCACCTATAAGTTGTTATCGTTGAGCAACGATACATAAACACAAATATATTAACGTTGTGATGCTTTTTTATCTTATGCTGAGGTAAGCTCAGAGTGTCCAGAATCGATCCCAAAGAAAGCAAGAAAACTTAGGTCAAAAAGTTACAAGCTTCGAATAACGACCAACCTTTCCAATATTTTATCCAAAATTTATTAAGGTTTCCTTATGATCTAAAATAACAGATTATTTCGTATAAGGCCTACAATCTATGTACATTAATAATTCTTAATCAAATAAGTTCTTACAGTACGGTCTTATAATAAATAAGCAGGTCTCATAATGCTGCTCCTGTCCCTAGCACCAAACTAGAGAATAAACGGTCGAACTGTCCCCGATTTGACAGCTCTCTGTCTGTGGTGCGCTTAGAAGAATTGCAGCCACAGAATACACAGGTGGAATCGGTCCGGCAAATAAAAAAAAAAACAGGTAAGGAGAAGCCTTTCCTAGTCGGAGATACACTTGGAAGAAGTGGATTTTCGACGGGCAAAATAAATATAAATTTTAGGGCAAACATTTCCGGTTAAGAAGGCGACGCAATCATACACGAGGTGTAGTTAGCTTGCTTCCCGGCGTTTTTGTCTTCTCTTCTCGGTACACGGGATTGGTACGAACCACTTAGAAGAGAAAAACCTAATTTCACTTTGCAATTTTACTTCCCCTAATGGATTTTGTGTAAAAACCTAACGTGAATTGTAAGGAACCAAATAAACTAAATGCATGCATTCTTTAATGATCGGTCGGTTGGCATGGAATATGTCTTCGAATAATGAAATGCATGCATGGTGTGTGTACATATAGTAAGTACATATCGAATAAAAATATCAGCGTTGACGTGATTTGAAAATTCAAATTTAATTTTCTCAACGGTCGGTCGGTTGGATCGTTCGGTTTATTATTTGAAAGCTAATATTTGTAACGCTTCGTTACAACGTACATGAGCGAAAACGTAAACATTTTCTGAGCGAAGTGGAGGCAGAACTCTTGCATTCCTCCTTTTCTGAGCAGGAAGAAGATTAACCTCCAACATTCGATCAAGGCTTCGGCCTCCCTTCTTTTCCACCTGACAAAATGATTTTCGTCATACATGTAGGCTTTCTTACAAGATTGTACGAAACAACGACTAAATGAAGGATTTCTTACCGCAGGCAAGTCCTCCAAAGTTAATTGAAAAGACTTAAGGCCTTTTAGTCTATCCACTTGCTACAAATGGAACAACTACTTTGCCTATGTTGCCCCACTGCGAACAGATTGGCATACTTTAGTAGGTGGCATCACTGAACACTACCTTGTAGGACGTCATGCTTTACGGCTAGGCGTCTTCTCCAATGATTTCTATAGAAGCTGCATGGACGAGGAGGAAGAGAAAACAATTCCTCATCGGCTATGTTCATGCCCCGTGCTCTCCATAAGAAGGGAAACGCACCTAGGAGAGCTTTAAGACAATAGCACCAGTGAACTCCAAATGGTTCGATGGTTTGATTCAGTAGTAGCAGCCGCGGGCCGCTCCCCAGGCAATAGTAAAACACAAAAACATCAAAAACTCTGATATAACCAAAAAGGTTTTTTTTTTATTTATTGTTACAGAAAATCTGAACTTCCCAGCCATTATTGAAGACCGCCTAAAAGTCCGTCTTTACCAAGTCCTTCGCTAACATCTTGAAGACCATCTACCAGTCCGTCTTCTCCCTGTACTCCTTCAAGTAAGTCATCGCGTTGAGAATAATTCTCCAGTAATCTTCGAATTAAGTCCCTTCCGTCTTCCGTCTTCCGTCTTCTCCAAGTAATTTTTCAACTAAGTCGTCTCCTAGAAGACCGCATAGGAGTGCGTCTTCTTCAAGTACTATTTCAATTACTTCTAGAACAAGGGCTAGTCGCTCGTCGTTTTCCCCGAGAGTTCCTTCTCTAAGTACTCCTTCAAGTACTTCTAGAACACGGGCTAGTCGCTCGTTGTCGTCCCCGAGAGTTTCTTCTCTAAGTAATCCTTCAAGTACTTCTAGAACACGGTCTAGTCGCTCTTCGTCGTCTTCAAGAGCTTCTTTTCTAAGTACTCCATCAAGTACTTCTAGAACACGGGCTATACGCTTATCGTCGTCCCTGAGAGTGCATTCTACGCCTTGTTTCTTAACAGAAACTTCACTTAGACCATCTTGAAATTTTCGCTAAAACCACTACCTTGTGGTACAGCGGCAAGGGGAAGTGATGCTCCATAACTTGCCGAAATAATTGCCAGCAATGCACTTAGCACAAGAACTGAAAACGACATTTAAAATGAAATTAAATGTGGATTGGTTAACAGCGGAGGTATTTCAAACTGGAGATATTAGTATCTTCTGTCTTTTCTTCGAGCAGAAGTTGGCTTTATGCAAATTTTTTGTTTATTATTCAAAGCTTGCTTATCAGATTTTCAAAAGTTTTTGAACAGATTTATTGTTATTCAAGCTCGTGTGCAAAAATAAATTCCTAAAACAAACGGCTGAGAAATAAAATCATAAAAATTATTATTAGCTTCATTTAGCACAAACAAGGTGACTTATGTTATAATTAATCTGTGAAAACAAGATTTTCGACAAGAATTTATGAGCCTTTAAATGGCTTAAGCAAGGCTAACTCTTCCTAAGGGATGAAAGGTTTTTGCGAACAGGAACACAGATTGCCTAACCCTGATTTTAAAGGTTTTTCAATTGGCGCGGGTAGATTTTGGCGCCCTGTATTACGCGTTTGCGATTCCAAATATAAAACATTTGCTTCGTGTGCAAAGGGCCTTATTGTTTTAAGTTCAACTAGGGTCTTCGATAAAGAACGAACTGGGAAACAGTTTTCTCAATTATGAGTTTTGCAAGCCTCCGAACTTCAAAAGGAAAGAAGTATAAGCCCAAATTGGGCTTAGAAAATCATACGAGTATTTGAAAAATGGCAGTCGCAGAAGAGAGGTTGTAATCCATTGGAAGATGCTTTGGAGGATGGAGTTATTAATTACAGAGAAACTATCATGACATTGTCAAGCTTGGACATTTCGAGAGAAAGGTAACCAGGGAAGTCCACCAGCAACGACGACTTTTTCAGAAGAAACTACAGTTTTGAAATTACAAGGAAAGAACTACTTAATTTAGTAGTGGTGGCTTAGTAGAAATGTGCTTGGCTGCTAGGCAGACCGTTGTGGATTCAAATCCTACTCGTGCCCTTAAAAGTTTTTATTTCATCTTTCACGGGTATTGCCTCTTGCGAAAAACTGACAAAACTTCCAAGAGTATCAATCTGTCGTGAAAAAAGTGCTTCTCTACATTGTCGTTTGAAATCGGCTTTTCATTGTAGGTCCCGACCGAGTCTCAAGTAACCTTATGAGAAGTCCGCTACAGGCAGCATGGAGTATTGAGAACCAGTGGCAGAATAGAAGTAGCCCGTAAAGGTGTTCACCAAGTAAAACCTTTTCGGGCTACTTCGAATCATTGGAAGTCCAGGCCGTAAAAAGAGCAGTTTTTCCTAGCCTAATATCCGCGCATGCCCCGACAGAAGAGAAAAAGGACGACACCAAAGATGAGTTCTACGAGCTCATCGACAAAACACATGAGCAATGTTCTAGCTATGACATTTAAATTGTCCTTGGCGACTTTAACGCAAAGCTGGGAAAAGAGTGCGAGTGGTACTCGAAGAAGGATATCCAACACCGACGGCTCGGACAGAACGTCGCAATAGACGCATACAACTTCGAGCTAGTAGACGAGTTTTTCTATATAGGCTCCACTATTAACACGGGCAATAACTCCAGCGCCGAGATCACACGAAGAATTACTCTTGCTAATCGCTATTTTTTTGGGCTAAGAAAGCCCTCTCTCGAGCAACTAAGGTAAAACTGTACAACATTCTCACCATCCTAGCCCTGCTGTTTGGTGCAGAAGCATGGACCTTGACAAAATCGGATGAATGTGCTTTAAGCTGTTTCGAGAGGAAAGTTCTTCAGGTCATCTTTGGCCACGTGTGCATTCATTGGGAATGGCGAAGAAGATACAACAGCGTGGACATAGCTAGAAAGGTCAAGGTCCAGAGACTCAGATGGCTCGGCCATTAAGAGCGGATGGACACCAATGCTCCAGCCCGGAAAGCCTTCGGCCCTATTCCCGAGGGACGTAGAAGACCGCGACTCGGGTGACGCACACAAGTGCTAGCTAAGGACCGAGCTGGTTGGCGGAGACTGTTGGTCGAGGCCCACGTCCACTCTTCACTGTAGCGCCTTCTTAAGTAAGTAAGTAAGACGTTTGGAGCATTTTCTTAACTCCAATCTTTAAGTTCGCTTCTGTCAGACAGAGACAAAGTTTCAATTGATTCCACAGTCCCCAAAGAACAGACTGGGACGACGTGAACATCGCCGGCCGACAAAGAACCCAGATCACAGCCTGTGAATAAAACCAAGTTTTAAGGACTTTTACGAATCGTCTTTTCAATATGAATTCGTCCGACCTTTGAGTCTAATAAAATAACCAATTGAGTTTTTGGCTTTAATCCCATACCAACATCGACATTGTTGTTTAATTATTTTTCTTCATAGACTTGTTGAATTTGTTTCAAATTATCTAAGCATCAGCTTGCTTGTTTAAGATTGAATTTTACACACCACATGTGTGTTTAACTTAACACAATAAATTTTCGCAAAAACTTATTCAAATTTGGTAAATTATCTTCACATATAATAAACCAAACTTTTGCAAAAAAGGCAACTTCTGCTCACAGAATTGTCAGTAGATACCAACTTCTTACTTAGAGCTCTTAGTCTTCTGCTAACTGCATTATTATCATTTATTTCGGCAAATAATGGTGCATATGTACATCTGCTTGTAGCTGTACCAGAAAGAAGTGTCTTAACGACGACGATCGAATAGCTGGTGTTCTAGAAGTACTTGTTAAAGACGAAACTTTTGTTTCTTGCTTTAGATCGTCGTTTTTTTGCCAACTTTGCTATTTAAGTCTCCAAAATTCTTCTACTTCTAGCGAACCTCATGTCAACTCCCTTAAGATCAACTCCAGAATAATAACATAACACAGGTTTTTTCAAAATGTAATTGTGATTTATTTCAATCCACCTGATGATTATAATGGTAGACACACTGTGGCGTATGGGAACTTTCTTATAAATAAACTAGCTGACCCGGCAGACTTCGCACTGCCTAAATCGATAAATAAAAGATCTAAACTTTTGTAGCCCACTACACAACCCGCTACCTTACTACCCCACTACTCTGTTACCCAGTTACCCCGCTACCCATCACCCCACTAAACACTGCCGGCTACCCTATTTATACGCGCTATACACGCTACCCCGTTACCTGTTATCCCGCTTCCCAGCAGTGTCTAACTTAACTACTCACTATCCGTCAACCCGCTACCCGCTTCCCATTACCCCGCTACCCCATCAACCAATACCCTGGCCATTTCTCATGAAAACAGCTTGGTCGGATTTTGTACAAAATACTAAGAACCGATCTACGCCACTAACCGAACATTTGGTTCTAAACACTCCACTGGTATAAAACCAGTGAGTCCTCCGCAAATTTGTATGAGATTTTTATATATCTAAGAAAACAACGTTTACTTTGTCAGCTAGTAAGGTCGTAACAACTCAGAAATCTTCGTTGCCTCATGCACAACAACTTTGTTAAGGATATGGTCAAATGCATAGTTAACGTTCTATAGGGAAAATTGTGTTTCCACATTTGCTATATCTTATGAACGGCTTGGCCGATTTTGTACAATTTTCTTAAAAACCCTACTGTAATAATAATCTAACATTTTGTCAAAATTTGATGACAAACAGCACGAACTTTCCATTTTACGAACTTTCCGTTTTACCATTTCAAAAGTAATGCATTTCATTTAAAAGAGTGTTTTTGAGATTTTGTTTAGTCAAATTTTTTTTGCATTTCAAATTTTCCATTTTTTTTTACTTTTTCTTGCATTCTAGTTCCCCAACACAAATGTTCCAGTTTTCCATTTGAAAACCACTGCACCTGCAATAACATGCAATTTTCCCTTTGCAAACCAATGAATTTTGCTAGTTTTTCATCAAGACATTTCTATTTTCTATTCGAAAACCCACTTTGAAATTTTCCATTTTAAAACCAATGTACCTGCAATAATATGCAATTTTCCATTTGAAAACCAATGATTTTTCCGAGTTCCTTTCGGAAACCCATTTTGAAATTTTCCAGTTTTCCATTTGAGAACCACTTTACTACAATTACATGCAATTCTCCCCTTGAAAACCAATGAGTTTTCCGTGTATTTTATCAGAGAAAAATCTGATAAAAAAAAGACCTTAACTTTGGTACCCTCCTAGTACACTGCCCACTACCCTCGTACCCTCCATAGCTACCTGCTACCCACTATCCGCTACTTCTACTTGCTACCCGCTACACCCTTACCCGCTCCTCGCTACCCCACTACCCCGCTACTCCACTTCCCGCTTCCAAGGCCATATCTCAAAAGAAACAAATCTAAAAAAGGAAAAATATCGACAACAAAAAAAATGTCGAATAAAGTTTTTTTTTGTTTGATGAAAAACAATTTTTGACAAATATTTTCTTCCCTGACATTTTTTTTTTTGTGTGATGAAAATAAAAATATTTGACAAAATTTTAAATGAAATTGATTAATCGTAGGTATATTGATATATTTTGTTGTAGTGTGAAAAGCATTATTTTTAACATTTGAACCGTTTGTGATTTTAAAAGTACTAATTCTGTTTGTCTCAAACCATCTACCCTTAATCCTCTTTAGTTTAAGACAAAAATTAAGAAAATCGGCCAACCGGTTTTTATGCCTATATGCCGCAAACGAACGGAGCTAGATTTTTATAATATGTAGTATAGAGTATAGAATAGATATAGATGACAGAAGAAAGTTTTACGGGATAGCTAGTACGATAAAAAGAATCAAATAGCCGAATACTGGTTCCCCATCAATTTAAGCCCAATTGGTTCAGTCGTTCTTAGATATTATGGCAAAGCAACGTTTACCGGATCAGCTAGTGGGTTAAGAAGCATCGTATAGCCCTCAGTAACATACATACGTACACTAGAATTGTATGGTTATACTAGCTCGCCCCCTTCAGATGTTACCCAAATTTATCAAAATGCAATGTGACTTATTTGAATAGAATTGATGATTATGATGAGAATGACACACTGTCGCGTATGACTTCTTTCTTTTAGCCTTCACTTTATGTAAAAATTTGTTCTCAACTCTTGGGTTAATGCCTACAATGGCAGTATCGATCGATTTAAGCAATGTATCTTTTCCTCGCAATGACTGTTGTAATAGCTCGTTAAAATTATTTATATGATAAAACAACGTTAACCGGATCAGCTAGTAGGATACAAAGCATCCAATAGCCGTTTTCTGCTTTTGAGCTACCTCCTTTTCAATTTTGAGTCAAATATCTTCAGCAGTTCGTAGAAATTATTCATATGATAAAACAACGTTTATCGGGACAGCTCGTGTGGCTGATTTGTTAATCTAAATCATTAACTTATCGGACATTTGGAGGAGTTCAGTAGTCTTCAAGAAAGGAGATCCCCTGAACTGCACCAACTACAGAGGTATAAGTCTCTTTAACATCGCCTACAAGATCTTGTCTGCCGTGCTGTGTGAACCTTTACGGCCTTTCGTCAACAACCCGATAGGTCGTTATCAGTGTGGCTTCAGACCCGGAAAGTCCACCATCGACTAAATATTTACTCGATGGCAGATCTTGTAGAGGACCCAGGAACTGCAAATCGATACCTACCACCTTTTCATCGATTTCAAGGCGGCGCGCGTCTGTAGAGACCAACTTTATAGAGCAATGTATGGTTTTGGCATCCCAAAAAACCCATCCGTCTTTGTAAGATGAGAATGGAAAACTCACGCTGTTCCATCATGGTCGGAAAAAACCTAACGGAGGCTTTTGATATCAAAAAAGGTTTTAGACAAGGCGATGCGCTGTCATGCGATTTCTTCAACATCATTGTTCAGAAGCTTGTGCAAAACTCCAACGTCAACACCAGAGGCATACAATCCTTAAAAAGTTCGTCCAGCTACTAGGATATGCAGACGACATTTACATAATTAGAAGAACACAGCGTGATGTCAGTGGAGCGTTTTTGAGTCTTGAGACGGAGGCCAGGAAGATGGGTCTAGCGGTTAAAGAGAGTTAATGCTATCAACAAGATTTAACTTCGAGGTAGTTAAAGACTTCGTCTACTTAGGATCCGCTATCAACTCAAATAACAACACCAGCGCTGAAATCAAACAAAGAATCACTCTTGCCAATCGATGCTTCTTTGGACTTAGAAGGCAATTGAGGAGTAAAGTCCTCTCCCGAGCAACTAAAGTGACACTCTACAAAACCCTCATCATCCTGGTCCTAATGTATGGTGCAGAGACATGGACCATGACAACATCTGATGAAAACGCTTCCTCGAGAGCAAAATTCTTCGAGTGATTTTTGGTCTTGTCTGTATAAATGTAGAATAGAGACGAAGATTCAATCAAGAACTGTACGAGCTGTTCAGCGACACTGACCTAGCCAGAAAAGTTAAGGTCCAACGACTTAGATGGCTGGGTCATGTAGAGCAAATGGAAAATAATGCTTCGGCTCGTAGAGTCTTTGAATCCAACGCGGAAGGACGTCGCAGAAGAGGAAGACCGCGACTCAGGTGGAGCACACAGGTGTTAAAGGACCTGAACCAACTTGGCGTGCGAAACTGGAGACAGCTAGCTAGGGACCGAGCTGGCTGGAGACGTTTTTTGGATGACTGTAGCACCACCATAAGTAAGTAAGTATTCGTGAACCACCCTGTGTATATAAAGATTGGATAATTCGTCTATTTGTTTCGTCTGTTTGTTTGCGGCACCTGCTGTGGAATTGCGATCTTGATTGGGCCGTATCACTGTTTAATAAACGTACTAGCTTGATTGATTCTCCTTCGAGGAGACTCCTATGAAAATTTATTTTTAGTCGCTGTTTCGTTACCCAATCTTCGACATCTTCTGGAGCGATTCATGAGTAGGACAGTGCATCGGGTCGCTTTTGCTCGATCGATCGCAACAAATGCACTTTGGGTACTCAAGGAATTTGTCATTGAACCGACTTACACTCCTCCTTTGTTCCAAAAACAGCTACAAATTGCATGAAATTCTTCATTCTTTTGCTTGTCTCGAAATATTTAATGCAACACACATATTCCACATCCGTGCCTTACAATGTCCAGACTTTCCTTTATCTAATCCATCACAACTTGTTAAAATTCAAATGAGACTTCAAAAGAAAAGCACAATTTGCATTCCACTGTCTACTTGTATTTCTAGTGCAACACGTGTGAGCATTCTGAGTACACTTCAGTTTTCCTGGAATCCAATTTGTCATTCAGCATCAAAGCAAACTCATTTATTTTATCTCACGAAACAATCAATTCCAGCCAATGCAACAAACTGCATGTCAAATTGAACCACTTTGCATACTAAATTATCAAATAATTAAACTGTCATCGCCATGACATTGAATTACGTAAGCTCCACCACTCGAATGCATTCATGCGACTGTCTCCAGTTCAATATTGCCGCTTCCCCCTTATATGTCTATAAATCATCAGCACCACCGTCATCGTTCGTCTTGCAATGACCTTCCATCAATTCTGAAATCAAATCATCCAAAACAAACATGAGCCTTCTCTTCAATTGCATTACAAAGCACAACATGGCAACACTTGACCTTGATCAAATTATATCCCCTTAAAGCTGTCAGAGCTAATTTAGACTTGCTGCTGCTTCTAACGAATGTCGAACAACGCCAGATCCGCGAGCTTTCATCTCTCCTGCACCAAGTCAAGGGGAAAATCTAATTGAACAAGAATCGAGACTCATAAGTGCACATTAAAAAGAATCAATACAGTAATTAGTGACTGTGGAGCTGTGTTAGTGCACGACTTGGCAAAGCGGTCACCTACTTTTACATCAGGAGAATTATCGCGCCGAACATTCAGTTCAGGCGATATCGATCGGTAAGCGACCTCCCATTAGCGTCGATCAATCAACAACAGCGAACGTAGGAGTAAATTAATTTTGGCGGCAAAAGCGGCAGCCGCAGCGTCAAAATGCCCACCCACGCTCTGTTCGATTAAATTGCAAATTACAATTAACCCGAGATCAATTGTAATTATTTTTGTTTTTGTGGAGCGGCCGTATCGCCTATTATAGGAGTATTGTGAGGGTGTCAGGGAAGATCATAAACAATTCAGTGATCGGAGCAGCTCATAAACGGTAATGATCATTAATCGTGGCAATTGTTTATTAAATTTTGCCGGAATGATAATTGGTTTTTTATTCGTAATTGAATGATTAAGATTTTTCTAATTTTATTTTTCTATTAGATTTTTTAATGGTGTGTGAATGTGATGATTGGCGTGGAACAGAAATTGGAATTTCGTACTGCGGTTTGGTGATATCATTCGAAAATGCGAGTTTTGTTACCCGTGGCACTTGTTTACTCGATTAAGGTGGCACTGCAATCTGGGTTGGGGCAAGGCTTTATACTACAAGGAGCGTCTCAAGTTATGCACTTCAAATTGGTTGCGGTCCTTTGCTACCTCTGTGTTACATCGTTTGTTTTTGAAAATGTAATTAACTGTAGAAAAATGATTTCTGACTTACATGTGGTCCTATTAGAATGAACAAACACTCCCACTATTTATAAAATACAACATTGGTCGTTTAAGTGCCTACCAGGGCTGGCCTCACAGTGGAACTTGTCTGATCTTACTAGCTTTAATACTTGGTGTTCATTTCCCGCCCAAATTTGTTGTTTAGCTCAAGTTGCATGAATTCCGAAGCAGGTGGTCGTGGACCTTCATTTTTTGTTTACATTAGAATTACTTACTCATGCGACAAGCGTCCAGTCTCCAGATTCACAAGCCAAGTTGGTTGAGCTCTTTACCACCTGTGCTTTACTTTGATTCACGGCCCTCTTCTTCTGTCACGTCCGGTGTGGTTTGAGTCGAAGACTTTATGGGCCAGGCCATTCTTTTCCATTTGCTCGGAGTCGTTGTACATAGCCCCATTCTTCATTAATGCAGGCGGGACCAGGAATTTGACGCAAAATCTTTCTCGGAGCAACCCAGAGTGTATTCATCGAATTTTGTCAAAGTGCATGTCTCTGCAACGTTCATGAAAACCGGAATGACTAGAGTTTTATAGAGTGACGCAATTGCCTTACAAGGCAAAAAGTCAGCAATTAGCAAGATTCTTCATTTGACTTCAGCTCTGGTCTGGTTGTCTGAATTTACAGCGGATCCTAGGTAGGCAAAGTCTCCAAACGCTTCGAAGTTAATTCTGTCTATGCTGACGTTTAATCCAAGATGTCGGTGTTGGGTAATGGCTAATGGGTAGCCTTCCTTGCTGACAGCATGAACTTGGTATTCTTGGCCTCTGCCTCAAGGCTCAAAAACACTACACTCATGCTGATGCTGAGTTCTCCCAATTATGTCAATGTCATCGGCAGCGTATTTATCCAAAAGTTAGCCTTGGTTCTCACAATGCAACGTGATAAGGATTCTTTTACAGTATCGTAGTAATTGGGTGGACTTATGAAAGATTATGCCTCTGCTGTTGTAAAATCTGACAGCGGAAAACCATTTGTTAAACCTTTTTTGAAATCAAATACTTCCGAATGGGTTTTCCGACCGGACAAAAACGGATACCTAATCTCTAGACATTGCATCGTAAAGTTGATCTCTATGGATTCTGTCATAAACGGCCTTGAAATTGGTGAAAAGGTGGCATGTATCGATTTGAAGTTCGTGGGTAATCCGCAGAGTAAATATTTGATCGATAGTGGATTTTCCGGATCTGAATTTACGGTGATAAGGACCTATCAGGCTGTTGACGAATGGCTTGAAACGTTCAAAAGATACTACGGACAAGAATCTTCTATTTTGAGGATCGGTAATGCGTTCATCCGACTGAATCTTGCAGGCTTTACGCCTAATAAAAATTTTTGCTTTCAGCAGAGGTGCGTTAAAGGGTCTCACACATTCAGCTTTATCAGCCAAGTCCACTTTTTGCGCACTAGCATACCAGTCTCACGTGATTTTTGCACAAAATTTAGTACAGCAGGCACAATGGGTGCATGATTTCAGCAAACGCTTCGTTTTCAACAACGCATTGTTCAGCAAACTCAGTACTGCTACTGACCTACAGAAATATTCTAAACTCATTTAGACCTTATCCCCGGAAACACAATATTTACCAATTCATGGCTTTTGAAATAACCGCATTCAAAACGGTTACATTTCTAGTAAAGTTCCATCAGCTGTTCAACAAATTTCGACATAAATCTCAATTAACTATCACCCACCCACAGAGTGATGACACTTCACCTTGACACTTATCGGCCTCAATTTGACTGAGGAGCCACAATTGAAACTTAATTGACCACGAAAAGTCAAGCGCTGTGAAGAATGACGCTTCGATAAAGTTATGGCTACCTTAATACTTAAGTGGGCGTCAATTATGTGCTGTCTGGCATCATCACCATTGTGTTGAAATAAAAAAAGAAACATTTTTTCCAGCGATTTCGAGAGAATGTTGAAATGGTGAGTGAATGCATTATAAGAGTGTTGCCTTTTTCACTAACTCATTCAAGCTGAACGGTCTGACAGAAGTATTTCAATTAAAAAATAAGCAATCACACGACAATAGTTGCACTACCCTTTTTTTGCACCACGAAAAATAGGTAGGTAACGGACCAAATAAACTGATCAACATGATCGTGACAAATCAGTTACAGGAACTCCAGAAATGCTCCAAAAATAGAAAAATGAAACTAGACAGTCAGTAATGTAGGTAAAATATTTGTCTATTATCTCGGTGTTAAAATCTGAACCGTACTGAACACAAAGGTACGAGCTACGAACACAACTTGTGGACAAAATTTACGATCTTGTCGAAGAGTTGCAAAAGTTGCTTTTCATTTCGTCGACTGTGTTAAGACAGAAGTTGATGGAATTCATTAGATTGTGCAGTGCACTACTGCTGGGTGAATGTGGAATCGGTATGGTACCGGCACGCGTTCATTTATTTTTCAAGTTTTATGTTAGTTAGGAATTTCAAGCTGGTATACCTACCTAAAAAAAAAAAAACACTATCTGCTGCGTTGAATGAACTTGTTCCCTTCATCTGAGCTGAGCTGGTAGCTGAGACAAAATTCAAACACGCTGAGACGAGAAAAAGAAAAGAATGAAGTATTGTGTGACGGACTCTTTCTAGAGAAAATAGGGCAAAACTCCACCGTCGACACCAGAGGCACTTTCTTCCAAAAGTCTGTTCAACTTCTCGCGTACGCTGATGATATTGATATAATGTGAAGAATACATGCTGTCTTTGAGGAAGACCGACGACGCAACGGCTCGTACAAAACGTCACAATAGACGCATATAACTTCGAGGTAGTAGAGGAGTTGTCTATCTAGGCTCCGCTATTGACACGGGTAATAACACCAGCAGCACCGAGATCAGACGAAAAAAATCCCAGTCCTAAAGTATGGTGCAGAAGCATGGACCCGGACAAAATCGAATGAATGTGGCTTCGTCTGTTTCGAGAAGGAAGTTCTTCGGATCTTCTATGTCCCGTGTGCATTGAAAGGAGAAAAATATTCAACAGCGAACTTTACGGGTGGTATAACGGCACGGACCTAGCCAGAAGGGTCAAGAGACTCGGATGGCTCGATCAATTAGAGCGGATGGCCACCAAAGATACGGCCCGGAAAGCCTTCGACACCATTCCCGAGGGACGAAGAAGTAGAGGAAGACCACGATTCAGGTAGCACACCCAAGTGTAAGAGGACCTCAATCTACTTGGAATGCAAAACTGGAGACAGTCAGCTAGGGATTGATAACAAGGGAATTTGTGATTTCACAGCATGAGGGATGCATTTACGATAAAAGTTGATGGTTGCTATAAAGCTCTTGAGTTGCTTTAGATTTTTGGGTCTTTTTATTTGTTTAATGGCTTCAATTCGAGATGGAAGTGGAGCAATTCTATGTTCAGTTATCTGGTGGCTAAGGAATTGTAATTTTGTCCAAACACACATTTACTTATATTGATGGCTAGAGTATGTTTCGTAAGCTTCTAAAATATTGATGCAAATGTTGACGATGTTCTTCTATATTATTTTATGCGATACATAACATATATCATCCATATAAACAAAGTTAAAATCCAGGCCACGTTAGACTTCGTGAATCAAACGCTGAAGTGTTTGAGCCGCATTTCGAAGTGTCATGTGGGTAAACTCGAATAAGCCAAAAGGAGTGGTAATTGCGGTCTTTGGAATATCTTCTAGACTGATTGGAACTTGATGGAATGCTTTTTGTAAATCAATTTTTGAAAAAAATTCTTTCCTCGAAGAATGTTGGTAAAATCATGAAAATACTGCAGAGGATATCGATCTGGAACGATTATAGCATTAATCCTTCTGTAGTCACTACTAGGGCGCCATGATCCATCTGGTTTCCAAACCATATGTAGTGGACTAGACCAATTTGATTTTGAAAGGCGACAAATTCCAGCCTACATAAGTAGTTCAAACTCTTTTTTGGCGGCAGCCAGTTTATCTTGCGGCGATCAGCGAGGTCGTGCTGAACAAGGGGGACCATTCGTCTCGATGAAATGGACTGCTTTTGAGTTTGTAGTAAAACCAGGTGGTGCCAGTAGTGTGATGTAAGGAAATGCTAATAGAATCTATGCAAATGGTGAACTTCGGTTAATGAGAAGAGGAAATTGAAAATCACTGCTGATAGCTGCAAGAGATTTTGAAATTATGTTGGTTCGGGAGCCTATTAAACGTGACGTCTTGACGTCGACCATCAAATCATGGTGTTTCAAAAAATCTGCACCAATTATATGAGCAGTGACGTCAGTGACAACAAAAGTCCATGAAAAAGGACGCCGAAATCCGAGATTAAGCTCATGTGTAACCTCTCCATAGACTTTGATAGGAGATCCATTGACTGCAAATAATTGTATTGAAGTTGGACGGATATTTCTGAGTGCTGAAGATTTCGGTATACAAGACACTTCTGCACCGGTGTCGATCAAAAACGGTTGGTTGGTTTTTTGTTCAAAAATTCGTAGTCCATTAATATGGACTGATAATGGGGTCTACTTCTACTTCTTTAACGGTGATGTCATTTAGTCATTGCTGTTGTAACTGGGAAGTCCTTGTTGAAGACTGACGAAATTTACATGGAGGACGACATTTAACTGCCCTTTTGCCAAAAGTGTGATGAAAATAACAGTTATCAAAAAGTTCAATGGAGTCGTCTCTCCTGCGTTCGCGTTGCCCTGTAATCTGAAAGACCTTGGCGAGCAGTTGTTTGGTAGCGTGTTGGTCTTGATTGGCGAGAATATCTGCGATTGGAAAGGAATCTTGAAAATTCTGAAACAAAATTTGTATTTTCCGGTGAAGAGGAAGAAGCATCTATATCTAAAAGGAAGTGTAAGGGCGTTTATTTGGCGTAATTCAGCATTCTCCTTAACCTTATCAGCCATTTGTATTTTATCAACTGCTGAACCTTTCAACATTTTAACTGCAGCTTGAACAGATCCTGCAAGACGTGCAGCCCACAAATCTAAAGGTACTTCTTCGCTAAGAGCCTTTTTTGAAACATGTACCATTTCATTAAAAACAATTCAAGATATTTTAAAATCGTTTAAAGTATAAAATAAACAGGTGTCTTGATATAAGACTTATGGTAGGTGGCCACATAAGTAAGTAATTAGGTTGCTTTTATCACGGCTTATGATGAAAATTGTGAGTCTCTGTAGTGATTTAGAAGGCTTTGAAACTACAATTTATCAGTCTTCAATGGCAAAAGCTTTCCTCAGTTGACTTCTACTTTGATGCATACTAAAAAAGTTGGATGACACTTCTGAAAGTTTGATAAACCGTTTTCATAAGGAAATCTGTTCGCAGTATGTATATTATGAAATACTTCTGATTTGTCTGTTGTAAGCCTTCATTTAAAGTATTTTATCTCATTCTTCAAACCTTAAAACGGTTAAGACTTCTTTCAAATTTCTAGTGAATGCTGCACCCCAGAGCGCTAAATCGGAATTATATCCCGTTCTCGTATCTTGACCCTATATGGGAAAGCTGTCGTTTTTTTACAAGGCACCTTCATGATCTTATGTTTCCATCATCAAGATTTCGCTACAAACAATACGTCACTGTCATTATTTTTCCATGCTTTGATATTTTCCGCCCATCAGCTCCCCAACTGAGTCGGTTTTTGCCATGTTATTATTAATTTCTTTTTTTCTGAAACACACCCCAACCCTCAATTAGTAAGACAATCTCTTCAAAGCACCGCACCGCACACACATGTTCAACAAAACCTCAATCACTTAGTAAATTAATTTCAATTTCAATCTCGATTCCAAATCCACGACCACGACTCACGAAAAGACCACCATCGACCATCTCTAGTTACACTTTTCACTTTCGTTTAAATTCAACCAACGACGACGACCGGATGACGACGACGACAGAGAAGATTAAATTCGAGATCGCTCTATCTAGAGTTTCGTTTCGTTTATTCAACTCAGACCGCGTGAAGTTTTCACCACAATCATCACGATCACAGCTGGCAAACGGAACGGAAAAATGTATGCATTCGCTCGAATGTAACTCAAAGATATGTTTATTCATCAATCGTCACATACTGCGCTCTTGTGCCGTGACGTACGATTAATTTTGTAAAGTTCACTTGGGTGTTTGCAAAATAACCAAATTCACAGCATGGGGTGCGGGTGGCTGCAGTTTGTTATATGTTTGTGGACATGATCTAGCCATGTGCATATGTGGCTGTAGTCCTGCGCATGTGCCACTTAACTATTGCACCATTGATTCCACGAGTCATTTTTCTTGAGATCACCGAATCTGCTAATAAATCTAAGACAGCTCAAGAAAAACCCTAGGGCGTGCTATAAAATTCCATATTGAGGCCGTTGAAGACCGATCACGAAAGGAATTCACTTAAACCCACCTCGATTGTTTGCTTATGTGTGGGCGAACAACTCTGAGAGACAGTGGGATAGTTTTTTGAGAACTAAGATAAATTTTAGTGAATGCAGTGATTTTCTATTTTTGGTCTTTGAAAATGTTCCACTGAGCTCTCAGAGTGCGACCAAGGGCTTAGCTGTAGGTTATGCTGGTGATTTTCATGCCTTGTTAACTTGAGCCTGAGAAGCGGCTGCATTGTGCCCTCTGTTCGCCTGCAGTTCGTCCTCGAAACACCTTACCAACAAGATAGTGATCCAGAGTCGATATTGGGACCTCAGTACTCACGACGCACGATCAGACACGTGGAGTGGCGGAGATCTACTGAGTACTGGCTCCCGACCTATTTTTGCGTTGTAAGCATACGTTTGACAACGATCGGGATAGGTGGAAGAATTTTTTTGAATCTGACAAATTTTGAGAACGCCACAAACAGTTAAAACAGTTGTAAAATTACGGCACATACACTTTTGCTACCTTGGGCTTCTACGGCGTATACGTACCATTTTACAAGAAAGGATAACATTTGTCTCTATTTCTTTAACACCATGTCCCACTATTCAGCTATCCTGTCCCACTTGCCATCTGTTCAAATGCGTTGCACTCCTTCACTGCATAACTAGGATAATAATGGACCACTATCAGAAAAAACACATGCAGACTAGCTGTGCAATCTGTCGATATTGCTCTGCATGTCAGTTGAAACAGTAAACAAATCGTTCGATTGCTCAGCACACTGCGCTTTCAGTTTTGTTTTCAATTTTCTACGAAGGCGTTACTCTGCCTTGTCTATGTTGTTCTCGTTCCACATTCAAATTACCATTAAAAAAAGAAAGAGAAAAAACAGGATCCCTTTGAAAAAAAGCGCGTCCATCTGTGTGTTTATCACAAACCGTTTAATTGAACTTCTTTTTCTCTCGCTTCGGTTCTTTCTTTTTCTTATTTCATCTTTCAGCGGACAAGTTTTGAATTAATCGCCACAATTGGTTAGTCACCACATATTAATTGTGTTATCGATTTGAAGTAGACTACAGCCAGCGTCGCAAGTGTGTCTTTGTGGCATTTAGAGTCGCGCGAGTAGGTCGTAAGTGGTTGTTGCACATTCGGTTAGCAGCTTAATCACTCCTTTCTGGCAACGTGAATGTTTGTCATTTCGTGGGCGAGATATTTAGAAAATAAAAGACTCGGTGGCGGTATTGCTGTGGGATGTGTAAAAAAGGCATGTTGCTGAGTGGACTCCCATGTAAAATACTGTGCGCGCAGTGAATTTTTAATGCCACGCTAGGTGGCACTATGTGTAAATTGGATTAAGCATGATTTCGGGTCTAGTGTAAGTTTGCAGAGGCGAAGGTGGCTGTGGCGCTGATATGAAATTATTTTGTAATAATTTTCGGAGCGTAAATTTTTCTATTTTCTATTTTTGTGGTGGAGTTGAAAATTGTTGGAAAAATCAAGAAGTCAGGTTTTTTTTTATGAATGACTTCAAATTACTTTGATGTAGTTATCTGCGGTTGTGGTTGGTTGGTAAAGGTGTAATTAATGTGTCGCTGCAGTAATTACATGATATGTTGTCTGCTCACATAATTTGTCAGAAAGATTTGGTTTAAAATATTTATGGCTCCAGGAAAATTTCGAGATAAGTATTTTCTAGTTTTAACTAGAATCCTCTGGTAACTTTTATCCCTCTTCAATAAATGGCTTAAATGGCTCTAGCTATCAAAAATGACACGTCTGCAATTTATCAAATTAAGCTAGCCAACAAAAATAAAGTAAACACTTTAGACTTCATTCTTATCATTTATCGAAAAGGAGTGTCGATCACTCGAGGTTAGGTTAGGTTTCATTTGCTTTTTGAATGATATTTTTACTAATGTTTCCTTTTAATTCGTATTGAGGGATTCTAATTTTATGGTCCATGAGAGAGGGATCAAGTACTGAGCCTTCTCTTGCAAGCTCATCCGCTTTTTCGTTTCCCGGCACACCACTGTGACCGGGAACCCAGCAGAGTCTTACGTTATGCTGCATACCAAGAACCCTTAGCTCTTCGCGACAGCAAGTAAGAAGCTTTGACTTGATTTGAGTGTCAGAGATCGCTTTAATTGCTGATTGGCTATCAATGAAGAAGGTGATATTAGCGTGTGATATCACCATCATGGATAATCATTTTCGAACCATCAGTAACGATGGTAAAATTCGATTCATTAGTGTAAGGGACACTGTTTTTCGAATCTTCTCTATTGGGGAAGCTGGTAATAAAGGTTTTATTGAAGTCTAAATAAGGGGTCATGTAATCTGTACAAACGTTGTTGCCAACGTATTTTGTAAGAAACGTGGTGTGGCCATATTGACTAGTTCTCCAGATGTTGGTTTGACTAAGTGGAAGAGCGCTGTTTGCTGCCGATTCTTGTACAAATAAATCTATAGGGGTGAGATTTAGGATCGCTTCAAGACCCGCAGTTGGGGTAGTCCGCATCACCCCCGTAGTGCTAATGGTAAGGGTTCTTACGTTCGTAGATTTCTCCAGAGCTTGCCACCAAACCGAACTGCCATAAGTTAGAATGGGTCTAACAATGGCTGTATACATCCACATGATTTACTTTGGATTTGCCCCCCAATTTCTTCCCAGAAATTATAACCTTCTTGTATCTTTCCTGTATGTTTAGACTCCAGTTGAGTTTCTTATCCAAGATAACTCCAAGGTATCCTGCTTTTTCTGAAATTATAAGTGGGGTGTGTTATCAATTTTTGGTATTTCAAAAGAAGGTATTTTCCTTCTATTGGTGAAAAGTACCAGTTCTGTTTTAAGGGGTTTACTTTCAGACCGAATTTCTTGGTCCAGTTACTGATCGTAGTTAATGCGTTTTCTAATGGTTTGCTTACAGTGGTCTAGTATTAACCTCTCTCCAGAAGCTCTAAGTCGTCGAAATATGCTATAACTCTGACACCACTGTTCTTGAGTTTGATGAGAATTTCATTCATCACCAAAGTCCAGAGGAGAGGTGAGAGGATCCCACCTTGTGGAGTCGCTTTAGATGTGTACATCTTTATATCAGAGTTACCTAGTTCACAATGGATTTGTCTACTTTGCAACGTACACATGATCCATTTTTAAGTGTGGGTTCAGTTGGAACTGTTGTGAACATTGTTGAATGCTCCTTCGATATCAAGAAAAGATGCAAGGGTGTATTCTTTTACCGCAAGCGACTCTTTATTGTTCTGACTGCACAGTGTAGGGCTGTTTCTAAACTTCTGCCTTCTATCGATCACTTGATCTTGTCATTAGGTCTGGCAAAATGTAAGCAGAGTTTTAAGCATATGTTAATGACCCAATCGCAAGAGCAATTTACTATCGTGTATTACAGTCCCGTAGGTGGTTTCTGTCGAAATTTCAGCTAGATCGAACCATTTGTTGTGTTTTGATCACATGTGGAAGTCCGTGGATGTAAGAAATATCATGCAGCAGAATCATGCTTTGTATTTACGGTGACTCTTCTGCTTCGATGGCAGTTTGATAAACCACATCTAGGTAACCCGAAAACAGCTACCACGGAGGATAACGCGAAAAAAAATCCACGATCTCATATTGGCAGACCAGCGATTAATGGTGTGCGAGGTTACTGAGACAGTAGTTATTTCGGCGCGATATAAGCCGCGTTTGTCACTCTGGCCAATAAGTGCAACCGAGAGAGCGTAGTTTACGATGTTAAAGCGCAATCCGAAAGAGTTTCGTCGTCGTATCGTGACAGTCGACGAAATATGGAAACAAACAAAGTCAAAATTGTGAATTGTATCCGGTGAACGTACTCCGAAAAGGCGCTGGATGTTCCATCGGCCGGAAAGGTGATGGCTAACGTTCGACTACTTTGGGAAGGGCGAAATCGTCACAAGGCCGTACCAGCTATGCCAATAATACACCGAATTCGCCATGATAGCGCACCAGCACACATTTTCGCCATCGTGGTGATTTAGATCAGCACGAGGACGGTGCCCACATTCTATTTCACACCGGAAGAAGACTCTTAGGCAAGAACTTCTTCAACGAACTAGAAGAACTGTTTGAATCTTCAGGCAGAAGCCTATTGGACTTTGTTAAGGCCTCTTAATGGTTAGACAAATCATAGGTGTTACCTTTTCTTTCAGAAAATAACAATGTTTCAGAGTTTGACAATGGATCAATCTACGAGTATATGGAATTAAGTGTGGCGTTAACGATACCAACCTTTCCTTATTCGCAAAAAATAAAATACAAACAATTTAGTTCGTCCTCGTATCGTTTAACTAAAAAATCATTGCCAAATACTTCAGCGTGTTAATGCGATAATCTCAAACGACCGACCGTCTTTCTTATTTCTTAAAAAAAAAAAAAAAAACATTTAAAGTTCATCCAACCATTTAAATGATCAACCTACTTAGCAAAAGGTCATCACTGACAATTACCCATCGCCTCTTTCAAGAAACTCATTAAGAAGCTTGTACACGCTTCGATAAGCAATCCACAAGCGCACATCTCGCTCTACAGCTTTACCCTACAAACAGTAGTAAAGAGCCTCATTAATTTCAACCCAGTGTTGGGTTCAACATTGAAACTATACACGAGCTCCTATTGCTTCTGCACTTAACTTTCTACGAAGACTACTTACTGCGATTCAGCGTGTTGTTGTCGTCGCTAAGAGCTTGACAGAAACATTTGTCAAAGCACTTTGGCGGACACAACCAAGTTCATTTATGCAGAAGGAATGCACACCCAGCCTCACACTCCGTCCGCCAGCAGTACAATGATAACGATGCCCAAAAGACCGTTAAGATATTTCGCACGCTCATTTCAAAGAGTTGTCGGTTGTCGGCTAGAGTCAGAGAAAATATGTCGCATGCGACTTAGCATTTGAAATTCATTATGAGATTCTTGTGAATGGCTCTTTGTGGTGGAGCGAGGCGAGCTCATAATGGTCAGCTGACGAAGCTGCCCTCAGTTGTGGAGTGCTACAACACCAAAACGACTTCATTTAAAGCGATAAGATGTGTCGCTGTTGCAGTTGCAACTTTATTTTCTTCTGGAGACACTCTTTAATGGACGATTGCAACATCTGCAGCTGTATTTATGTTTTATAAACAGAAAAACA
Organism: Sphaerophoria taeniata; assembly: GCA_943590905.1. Lineage (NCBI taxonomy): Eukaryota > Metazoa > Arthropoda > Insecta > Diptera > Syrphidae > Sphaerophoria > Sphaerophoria taeniata. The sequence goes on along the minus strand of OX016540.1, from coordinate 217,574,503 downwards.
TGTTGAATCTAGGGTTTCAAAGCACATTACAGAGGTATAGCTATAGAATTAGCGAGATCATGCGGTCGTGTAATTTATTCTGACAAAGACATAGCGCAGACGCAGCGCTGGAATGAGTAGCGCTTTTAACCTCACGCCTCAATACTTTATTAAGCCATTCAGCGCGTGCATATTGACCATTTCATTAAGAATTTATTTCAAACAATCGTGCACTGAATACGACCAGTATAGAGCTACTGGTTTTCGCTGAATGCAATAGTGTGACCATATTGGTTTTAGTTTTATGGTTTTATCTATGGGGATGTTCAATGTGCATTTGAAGAAAAATAGACGATAAATGAACTTTTAGAATAAGTCTTTTGAACAGTCATGGCCGGAGGTTGATGGTTTTGCACATACACATGCGCGGGTTATAATTGGCTTAGAAGTTCAATTGACTCACCCACCTATCCTCGTTATCGCTTCATCGTTTGGGCCTTTAGAATAGCTTCATTAGGATAATTATTCTCGTTTACAAAATTATTGCGGACTAACCTTACCAAAAAAGTGGGGCTATGGAAACCCACACTCTCTTGTCGAGACGTCACTGCATGCGCAGAGACCGACAATTTGCTGCGAATTGTGAAGCGTTGGCATGATTCGACCATTTTTGTTTAGCAATGAGGCTAGATAGCACATTTTGAGTATCGGCGATCGTCCATACAACAATCGATTTTGGCATTTGGCACCTATCAATGTCAACTATCATTTTCCATCTATGATCAAACACCGTTAAAAACTCAACCAATGCATTATCTGGAGAATACGGTGGATGGGACAGCAGTTCGACCAAAATGGCCGTGGTGATACCGGTGTCTCTCGAAAGGTCGTCTGTACTGCCAAAACCCCAGCATGGTATATCTTGTAAATTTACTAATTCTGGATCTTAAGGGAGGATGGTTATAGTTTCAGACATGGGTTTAGGTAATAGAAAGTGCTCGGTACGAGGACTTGAAACAGAATGTCCCTTAGAAGGAGCATCATTCGTTGGGGAATCGGTGCGCGAACAAGTTAGGTCAGGTATACGAGGGATAGTGGTCAACAAATTACACTCTTCAATATATATCCCTTCGGCCTCGTTGAATGTGGAGTGGTCTCGCCCGCCAGCATGCAGTTGATATTTTGGGTGTTAACTGTCATTTTGGTCGAGGATTGTGATAGCCTTTTGGGCTGTTGAGGATTTTTTGTCAAAACTCGCTGACTGCAGAGAGGTAGATATTGTCAGGTTTTTTTCTAGGCGTTACAGAAGTCGTAGGTAATATAAAGGGACTGGCAGGGTAATTTTAAGACTTAAGACAAAGGCTTTTTCGTCGTCGATGGCAGAGATCTTGTGTGAATGCACGGACAGCCGACTCAAGCTTGACGCTTGAGAACATATGGGAAAAGAACGGGACCGGGTATAGTGGATAGTGGATAGTGGTCCATTACGAACGCTATGGTGCTCTGAATATGAATATTTGACTCATAGATTTGAACGAGTTATTGTTTTCAAATACGGCCCGGGACACATTTTCTAAGGAACCAGTCCAGAAGAGAAGTATCCTTCCGAAACTTCTTTTTTTTCAATCAGTTTAAACAAGTTTAAGAGCCAGGAAGGCCTGCAATGCCCATATTCGTCGGACCAATATTTTACATGACCAAAACTTTAGGCAAAAAATACTGCAATGTCCCAAAGGCAGTAAGAATTTTTGGTCATTTGCAAAAAATATGAAGAATTCTTCTCTCGCGAAAGCTAACCTTTTTGCTAGGCAGTTCGCCTCCGATTCTTCGCTGCCAGAGAGTGTCATGATTCCTCCAGCTCTTGAAAGCGTCAATGATTCCATGGGACAAATCTTCTTCCGTTCTGGTGCTGTGGCGAGAGTCCTAAAGGATCTCAACATACACAAATCCACTGGTCCGGATGGTATCCCCGCTATTATTCTGAAGGGCTGTTCTTCCACGCTGGCAAAACCCTTGCGTTAGCTTTTCCATCTATCCTATTCTTCTGGGCTCGTTCCGAGCAGTTGGAAAACAGCATTTGTCCAGCCAATCCCAAAAAAAGGCGAATCTTCTTCTCCCTCCAATTATCGACCGATTGCACTTACGTCTTTTCTTTCTAAGGTCGTGGAAACGCTGATAAACTATCAGCTCAAGAAATATCTCGAAGACCGAAAGCTTCTTAATGACCGGCAATACTGCTTTCGCAACAACAGGTCCACTGGTGATTTAATGGTTTATCTCACCGAACAGTGGAACAAATCTATACAACGTTTTGGAGAAAGTAAGACTGTTGCACTTGATATTTCAAAGGCATTTGATAAAGTCTGGCATCTTGCTCTTTTATCGAGAATGCATGCTTTCGGTATCGACGAATCCCTCCTTCGTTGGATTAGAAACTTTCTTTCGAACCGTTCAATACAAGTTGTACTGGACGGATTCAAGTCTGAAACCCACAAGATAAATGCTGGTGTGCCCCAGGGCTCCGTTTTGTCTCCGACCCTCTTTCTCATTTTTATAAATGATCTCTTGTCTGCAACTTCTAATCTAATAAATTGTTTCGCTGACGATAGTATCCTTAGTTTTTCTTATTCGTTCCCAGACTCACATCCCTCCTCTTCGGATGTGGACCTGCAACGGCAAAATATGATAAGCTCATTAAACTCTGATTTGAATAGCATTGTACAATGGGGAATAAAAAACCGCGTAGAGTTTAATGCTTCGAAAACCCAATGCTGTCTTGTATCGTCAAAGCGAGATATACCCCCTTTGCCACTGTCCATGAGTGGCACTTGCATCAATGAGACCGAACATCTCGAGATTCTCGGTATGTGCATCACTGGCCACCTTTCGTGGAACGATTACATATGTGATGTCGCCAAAAATGTCGCAAGATGTTTGGGTTTCTTAAGACGGTGCAAGAAATTCTTTTCCAAGTCTGATCTGGCTATTATCTATAAAACTTATATCCGTCCAAAGCTTGAGTACAACTCTCATCTCTGGGCTGGTGCTCCAGCTACATACTTAAGCCTCTTGGATGGTATTCAAAAAAGAGCCCTACGAATGATCGGTGAGAGAGACATCACTGCGTCATTCCAATCATTAGATCACCGTCGTAACGTTTCATGTCTCTCTTTATTCTACCGTTACTTCTACGGTAAGTGCTCTAGAGCAATAGCCAGTTGCATTCCTCCCCTCGAGCAATTCACCCGTAATACTCGCGCATCTAGGAATGCCCATCAGTTCACCCTCGAACCCAACTTCGGACGTACTCTCAAGTATAGAGAATCATTCTTTAGCCGTACTACGCGAATGTGGAACTCTCCTCCACACTCTGTCTTTCCCGATCATTGTAATGTTCAGAAATTCAAGACCAATGTACACCGAAAAATAAAAAAAATAAAAATTGGTGTGGATGGCTTCCTCCACCTTTCTCATGTTTCTCAAAGAAGCAAATAAAAAATACAAAAAATATTATTGCACAGTAATCAAGTAACCCCGTTTGAGCTGATTCCACTGCAAGTTAATTGCAAAACTGTTCCTCTTATTACAAAAAACACAATCGTGTTCTTTCCATCGACCCGAAATGTAACTATTCTCCCCAAAAACAGTCAGGGAACATGAATATTGTTATTTATGTAAATGCAAGTCACGATTTGCCTGTGACTAAGACTTTTGAAACAATTGTAAGGTGGACATGGACAAGTGTGTGATGTTTGAGTTAGTTGCCTAACATGGCGATGATACAACACTTCAAGCAAAACAATTACGCCAACGACTCGCAGCTTATAAGTCTTTCTAAGTTGAGACTTTCGAGTGAGAAGTGGCGTCGTCATCGTCTCCCGTCGTCGGCAGCTATAATTTCAATTCTATTTGTTTATGGCAATTTAATTTGAATAAAGCTGCGATGATGTTCCGCAATGTTGAATACTAGACACTGCACTTTTTTCTACATTTAAGGCTGTTTGCATTGAATGTAACACACTCTGTAAGTCTAACAGAAGAAAGATATTTTTTGGCTTCTGATGGCCGTTCATGTGACATCAAGACTGGGTTTCAAGTCGTGGTTTTGAATTTATTAACCATCGAGTTTGATAAATGTCAAAGAGTAAGACGTGAAGTGTGACCCGGAAGAAGGACTTAGCAGACCTCTTTGGGAGGCAAGTCACATAAACTGGCGTCGTGTCTTAGAGCAACGCCACCACCATCGTCGGTCGTCGTTGGCCAATATACATTCATTATTTTGCTGTGTGTGGTTTTTTGACAGCCAACTAGGGGGTGTTGGTGGGTTTGCCTTTTGTTTGTCTAAAAGAAAACTCGAACCTGGAACAAAGACATTTTCCTAAGCCGCAAAGTCTTATTATTTATTTGGTTGCACATGCGCCATCGTCATTGTCGTCGTTGCACCTCGTCGTTGACGTCGCCTCGCGTCACTTGGCAGTATAGGTATATGAGGCGGCTCTAGGTCTGAACGCTCGTTGTTTTGGTGCGGTAAGCAACGCCGCCGGCCGCCGCAACATTATTGTGGAGGATGTTTACTTATGCGAAGGCCTTTTGTGAGTGAATTGCGTGGGACCCGGTCCACGTGATTTTTAATTGAATTTTGTTGTTTTTATTATTTGTTACATTTGAGACACAATGAGGTTCTAGGTTCCTTAACCCAAGTTCAGTTGAAGTACAGAAGTTAAATCCGAATCAACTAGGGACAACATATGACACATGAAAAAGTTTAAAGTTGTCAATTCTCTCTTCTTGTTTATGCACTAGTTTGTGAAGCGATGATACCTAATCCATCACCTCCGTTGCTGTGTCATCAGCACCAGCGGTATCGCTGTTCTTAAGCCGGCTGATAGCCTTTTTCGACTTTTGTCATCAGCGTATGAAGGACTCACAAGGCGAGATCTAATATAGTTCAAGAACGTTCCGTCGAACAATTTGTCCACCCTTTCATTTTCTGCTTGGGCGTCCTCTACAGTTGTTCACTTTCAGTTTAACGCCAAAATAATTGTCACTTAAGACCAGACCACCCATCAGACATTGTTCCTTAACAAGCCCCATTCACTTATACCCTTCCCACAGTTTAACCAATTTGTCTAAACGTCAACACAAACGCGGTCGTCCGACCGTCATATGGCGCCAAATTAACTCAATTTACACAAGTCACAACAAAGATAACGCCCCTCGTCTTCAAGTCTTGCACTCATTCTTGAGAGTGTATCCAGTCTCTAATAAAATAATTCCCCTCGTTTTCAATTGTTTTATTTGCTGTTTGTTTTTCTTCCACTTCATGAACAGAAACAAAAACAAAACAAACGTCAAAAATTAATGCGCCAAAACAGTTCCAGTGTTTGTAATTTGTTGGTAAATATTGTTTTATAAAAAAAAAAAAAAACAATTGCCATTTCATTGCACTTTCTTGCGAGCGCCCAGAGCAAAAAAAATAGTAAGAGACAACATGAACCCATCGCATCATCACAGAGTGATCTTAAACAAAGAGCAAACTGATGTTGACAGAACTCTAAAGCCCGCATTATTTGCAGCCTCACTGCAACTTACGTATTTGCTTTCGGCTTAAGTGCGCGCAAATAGACACAAACACGCTCTGGGAAGATCATACGGAAAAGTGGTTGGGGGAAACAAGGAAAAAGCATTCACCTGGGAACTCAACTGAACCGAACCAAAATTATGTATAAACAGACTCTACCTGTCTGCACCACAACCGCACAATAGAATTATTGTTCCCTTGCAGCCAAACGTACCTCCCATAATACAACATAAGGTCCCGAGGATCGTTTGTTTGATCGATGGAAATCGTGATGTATTATTATCGGTAAGGCGCACCAACCCAACAAAAGATCTAGGCACAAACAAAATATCTATCTTGGAAGTTGCAACTGCTTTGGAGCACGATGCGATGGTGCAGTATACCTAGAGGGGGGGGGGGGGGGGAAGTTTACCGATCCTTCCATTTTTTGTTGTTTAGCAGCACCGCACTTTTCATTGTTGCCCTGCAGACAGAGATTGTTTCATAATGGAGTCACATACTATCGATTGCATAATTTTTGTAGCTTGGGGGTATGCACTGTACTTTCTGAATGGTGAATAACACAGATAAGCAGGTCGCATAGAACTGCTTTAATTAATTCAAAAGCACCAATCGACGACGTTTGCATGCCGCCGCTGCCACCACCAAATAGTGCATTGGAATGTTGTGGATTTCATGTGGATTGATATCGTTCCTAATTTTTCAATTTTGATCCAGAAACAGGCTACAACGCTAGAGACGATAGTGGCAACATTTAACCTGTATTTTTGTTCGATTTGAAAAATGCTTTTGACAGCGTCAAGACAGAATTTATTAGATTGTTTTGTGAAGAAGTGGCAACCCATTGAAATTTCTTGCAATTTATTAAAGAATCTTACGAACGCTCTGCACATGCTGCATGCAGGAAGGTTGTCTGATGAGTCCAAAGTGTCGTTATAATAAAGTTGCATCTTGTCACCAATTTTATTTTATTTTTATGGTGATAACTGATAAGTGATTCCCTGCGAGGAATCAGAGAATTTTAATGAACTTTGACATCTTACATGAAAAATATCGATTATGCTGACATCATGGATCTTGATTGAATGCCACATAGAACGAAGATGAGTAGTCTCTCAAATTATCTAGAAGAGAAAGAAGTTTCTAACGAGGCGGAAGTGAATAAAGCGAAGGCGTTGTATCGGGGTTCGATGAAACATAATTCTCCTTAGGTTAGGTTAGGTTAAGGGGTTGACGGTTACTGTCGGGTCCGTCACACTAAGATCATTGCAAATCCCTGGGTATTGCTACTCAAACCAATAAAAAACCTAAGAGTTCAATTAATCAATCCATTTTGAGGTATTGGCGAAGTTCAGAATTTTTGTACCTCAAGTACTAGAAAGTTCTTCTAAGCCCCCGAAGAAATAATTGCCTAGCAATTTCTTTCTTTGGCGGCAGTGACATAGAAAGTGTGAAGTTTATTCATACTCCTCCTCGTCACCGTCACCGCATCCTCTGCACAGATCATCTGAACTGAGTCTCATCTTTTTCTTATGATATCCTTACAGATTATGTTCGGTTATTATGTTTGCAAAAGATCGAAGTGGACGCATAATTCTTTTTGTTCTTTGTTCGTTAAAACAGCGTCTACTCTTTCTTGTGGTCACCTGTGGCACCTTTCAATGACAAGCTGAGCTTGGCTTACGTCAAGCGTTGATGTTATTCTTGCTAGTTCATCGGCTTTTTCGTTGCCTGGTATACCGCTACGTTTAACTCTTCGCGGCAGCAAAAGACAAACTTTCATTGATATCCGCCCGTGGTATCGCAATCATTGATACCTTTTCAGCAGCTTTTGTAATGGCCAGGACTTCTGTTTGGAAGACACTACTGTAGTTTGGAAGCCTTATCGAGTTGATTAACTTGAGATATTCAGAATAGAAGCCTACACCTACACCAGTAATCATCTTGGAGTCATCAAATAGCTATTGACGACTCACTAGAATTATCTATCCATTTTTCCCTACTTGGAATGGCAGGCTGGAATGGAATCATCCATAGAATGGAAAATCAAGTTCGTTTTTTTTCTATTTTGTTGTAGTACCTACTATGACCCATAACTTTATGAAGGACCTGAGCATATCCAATTGAACTTTTTTCCAGACCTTCGTCTGACTAAGTCTCAAGGCACTTTAAGCTGCAGACTCTTGAACAAAGAGATCAAGGGATTTATAATTGGGTATAACTTCCAGTTGGAGTGGATCTCATTGCCCTTGTAATACCAATGCACGCAAGTCCTTGTACTTTTTCTAAACCGCTCCACCAAACTAGATTACCATAGGTTAATACGGGTCTACATATTGCCGAACACATCCACCTGATTTTCCCCCGGTTTTCCTGAAAATTCTGTTACAGTAAAAGGCAATCGACGTCTTTTTACATCTTTCTTTGATGTTCAGAGCTTCAGACCCCAGTTTAATTTCTTATCTTAAATCACGCCGAGATACCTTGCATGATCATATTTTTTATCGGGACAGCCCTTAATTGAAATTACATTAAAATCGGGAATTCTACTTTTGTAAGTAAATAGCGCTAGCTCTGTCTTAGGTAGAAGGAACCCACAGTTCCTAGTCTATTTACTTACCAACGAGAAGACATATTCGATTTGTTCACTGATACTGAATACGAACTTGCTTGTCGCTAGTAAAGTAAGATCATCAGGCAATGCTATTTTTTTCACTCAACTTTATTTCAGTTTAAAGAGTACAAGAACCCAGAGTTGCGGAAAGAGAACGTCCCCCTTTGGGGTGCCTTGCCTCTGGATTAAGATACTCTCACGACTCAGCCTTTCCTCTGCTATCTCTGAATTAGATTGTTGCCTTCTGAGCCTACAATAATCCACTCTTTTATCGCTATTTCGACCTTGTGGTCGGTCAAAATTTGCTTAACTGTTTCGTTCTTCACGTTATTGAAGGTACCTTCAACGTTGCAAGGGTTTATTCCTTTACGCTTAGTAATTTTACAATGACGCTGACAACTGACTGTGCATCGCCTTTTCAACGCTGTTTGCTTTAGTGTGGGCATGTTGAGTTTCCGATATAAAAGGTGTTTTTTTTATAGAGGTATAGAACTTTAAATTGCTATAAAACAACGATGGAATGTTCGATTGCCATGATTTTTTACTTATTCGAAAGATAATCTTGTGGCATTACATTTAAAATATGATTTCTGACATATGAATGCCACGGCGGGCTCGCATGTAGTCCAATCTGGACGTCCAATTTTCGATGACTTTTTCCAACATTTATGGCCGTATATCGGCAATAACACGACGAATGTTGTCTTCCAAATGGTCAAGCGTTTGTGGCTCATTCCACCAGCCCATAAAGCTAAACAAAATTCGGTTATGGAAATCGGGAACAACGGCCTTCTTTTTGGGCCCATTCGACAAATCTACGCCTTGCTTGATGATCGTTTGGCTTCAATTCTTGCACGTTTGGGATTTTGTAAGCACGCAAGCCAAGATCCTTCCGCAAAATCTTCCATAAAGTGGATGGACACAGATCCAATTCCTGTACTCGATGGCGGATGAACTCATTTGGGTCAGTAGCAATAGCTTCTTCTGTACGTACCGTATGGCGTCTCTGGGGATGCGAGAGTTATCAATTAGAGTAAACGTGGTGCGAAAACGTTCCATGGTTAATCGAATTAACTGCTCTGATGGACGATTTTGTCGACGATAAAATGGACGTAGTGCGCGATGCGTATTCCGCACAGAACCATTATTTTCGAATTAAAAATGCACAATTTGCAAGCGTTGTTCAGGCGTGAGTCTATTCATGATGAATTGCCAAACCAAACTGAGAATAAATCACTTGACAGCTGTTAAATCGGTCGCCGTCTTGAAAAGTAATGCCAACTTAAAGTTCTTTACCTCGAAAAAAACACCCTTTACAATCCGGTCTCAAAGTGCTTCGGATATGTATGGTTTTCAATCAGCCTCTCAAAAGTTTTCAGAATGAAAGATGTTAGACTAATTGGTCTAAGGTCATTGGGTTTCCATATGGCTAGGTTTACCACCCTTAGGGATGAAAACCACCGTTACTTCACGCCATGACATAAGCCTACTAAGGCAAAAGTTACATATGTATTTCCGTGTGGAAGATGGAATTTTCATGCTCTCTTAGGACAGGAGTCGCTCAAGGACTATGTATGTAAATCGAAACTGTTTGCGTTATAATCTGTCCGAATCATACAATGGGTTTTATAAGTCCATCAACGTCTTTGGGGGCTTGAAATTTACTGGAGCATTAAAGGAGAGGAAGATAATGGTATGCCCTAAAAAAATGACTCCCTTAGCAGATGAAGGGTAGCTCGTATACGTTTTCCTAAAACTAGAATAGGGACAAGGAATTTAAACCATTCGTGCGGTCAATGAGCAAATACTAACAAACTTTCAAGGTAATGTGAGTACCTAGTTGCAATAAATAACTGAAAGCAGCCCATTTTTATGCAATTTACTTTTTGTTTTGATTAAATTGTTCTCAGATTTGATTCAACCTTGAAGTTGACCAACATTTTCGACCATCACATTCAGCGTTTTCTTTGGCCAGCAGTCAACACTTTCAACTTCCAAATTGACCTTTCTTTACAATAAATAAAAAATTTGAAACAGTTCAAATAGAGCAAGTGAAAATTGATTCGATCAAACCACAACACTGTAAAAGTATAATTTCTTCCTTTTACAAATAAGAAGCCCCCTATTTACATAAACACGTGTTACCCAATCAAATTACCAAGTTGGTTTCTTTCATTGCACGATTTTTAAAATCGCCTGTAATTCGCTTGTAAGCACATTAACTACTGCGCAAAGTGGCATGCCACTTATTGCTGAGTTATTTGTCTAAATATCACACGCAACAGTTTTTTTACTTCTTTTCTTATACGAGTAGCTAACTAATTTTTACTTTTCAATCCATTCACTGTGCGCGCGACAAAGCTCATACTACCATTTCGTCTTTTTTTGCGCTGTGATAGATTTCATCGCACCAATCGCACATTCCTAATCGCATCCGTGCTCGGCACTAAGCCACTGGTAAAACATGATTTTTAATTGATTGCCATCGTACGAGTAAAAATAAACAAGTTTTCAATCGGAATCTTAAGTTTTGGGTCTTGTTGCCGTCAGTCAAGCCTACTGCACAATTTGAGCCTCGAACCGGAGGTGGGTTGGTGGGTTAGTGAAGTAGTTGCGATTTGCCTGCCACTCTCTTCAGTCTTCATCACCGCACCAGCAGCGTTGATAATCTGGAATCGAATTGAATGGAAATCATTAAGTCAGTTCGCATACGAAATCTACAATCGACTTCGGACCCGCATGGCAATAAATTCAATTTCAAAGTCGCGAATGATCGTCATGCGGCTGATACAAGAAATAATCTCAATAGTTGTAAGTTTGTATCATTTCGCGATATGAGTAGCGACTTGTTGCCGATTTTTGCAAATGATCATATCACTTGTTTTTTTTTTACTATAAAAAAGGTGAATTTCACCAGAAAGCTTTCTTGGTGCTTACCATTTAATACAACCATACTCAACCATTTTTTTTAATGGGCCACATTGATAATTTTGTAACGCTACCACGGGCCAAAAGAATTTTTTTTTATCGTAAATAATAATACTCATTTGAATGCGCATAGTAGTAGTAGTAGAAATGGCGGCCACGAGCAGTCTAGCTCGGTGACCCAATTAGCACTGGGTTTATATAAAATTGTGAGTTTATGTTTTGAGTCCGCTAGCTGGCGATCTCAAATTCGAAGAGGAACTGAAACAATTACTTTAAAATACGCCTCAAATCTACTTTGATGCGTTAAGAACGGAGATCAAATCTATGATCTTTAGTTCGGAAAGCTCATTAAGGTCATTGAAGAAGGACTTTCCCAATGGTTTGGCTCTCTGAAGAAGAGTTGCGTTTTCTCGCTGGCCCCCACAACTATTGTGAGGAATGCCCAGCTAAGATGCGTGTTCCCCAACAGGCCAGTGTCTGGTGCATGTTGCAACGACCGTTATTAGTGCAGGATTTATTGTAGGTGGGCCATATCCTTTTAGATATGATACAGTTGGTTAGGCTACTCCACCTGTGGTTTGATTCAGCGATAAAAATTGAGAAGATCTTCCCCTTCATAGCATCAAGAGGAATGTTGACTCTTTCCGCGAGTGAGCTATGAAGGGCTGATCCTTGCCTTGACAGCTCGTCAGTCCGTTCATTGTCCTCAAAGCTACTATGACCCGGAATCCAGACAAGAGTGACCCTGAGTCCAATGTTCATGCCCGCTAGCTCACTTCGGAATTGTTAAACTAATTTGGAGTATGATGTGGACGAGCCAATCTCTTGAATAGACGCCTGACTGTCCGAAAAGATAGCTGTATTGCCGTTTTGATTTAGATCTAGTTTTAGTAATTATTTTGCTTCGTTAATCGCGAGTAGTTCAGCCTGAAAGACACTAGCAAAGTCAGGAAGCCGAAGAGACCTGAAGACATTTAAAGACTCAGAGAAAATTTCTGCACCAACTGCACACTCCATTTTTGAGCCGTCAGTGAAAATAGCTGTGTCAAAGCCTCTGGTCACTAAGTCATCATCCCACTCTTTTCGAGATGGAATGATAACTTTAAAATCCGCACTGAGGTCCACAGTAGGAGTGCAATAGTCGGTTTTAGTCGAAAAGATGCCCATTTAAAATTTGAATAAAATGATTCCAATTCAATTTCGATATGGCAAGAAAAGTAAGGAATACACAGCGACATCTGTTTTTCATTCAGTTGTTCAAACCTTTCCTGGCGTAGAAAGGAGTGACATCTAGAATAATTTTTTGAAGGCACACGATGTCCACTTTTCCACTGCTGTACGTTCTAGTGTTGCTTTTATTTTCAAAAATTCAAAAGGATTTATTTTTCTCACGTTTTTCTGCAGTCACTCGATATTTTAAGAATTTATTAAACCACGCTGCCGCCACCGCCAACTTTTATAAGTTCGCGGGCCGCAGGTTGAGTGTAGCTGATTTAATATGATTCCATGAAAGTTCTCTGGTGAAATTCATCTTTCTGCATCCATCGATTGGATTATTATTTTAATTCTCATCCGAATGGATTGTTTTTTGTTCCCATTGGGAATTTATCTGAAACAGGTGTGCAGATTCCGATACACCGATATTTTTCTTCATTTGCTATTTTTTACATTGAAATTAATTTTTAAACTAGTTTTGAATTGTTTTCCATTTGTTTGTATTTGTGTTTAATTTATTTTGTTCTTCGAATGGTTTTTGATTTATTTATTAATGCAAATTACGTCGCAGCTGCAAACCAGTGCTGCAGCAGTAGGTAATGCGACAAACTTGCTCGATCTGTTTCTTTTTTTTAACGGCGGCGGCGGCGTCACCAACTTGAGAGTGAAAAAAGGAGATATTACGGATCCTAACGTGGGATAATATGCCGTCATGTAAATTATCTTGTTCAAATTGAGTGGCGATTTTTGTGGTTAATGTTTGTCTGTTAAATTTGATATTATATAAATAAAGACGTTAATGTGGATTTAATTTGACATTCGTGCGTTAAAAAAGAGGTGGGCATCAGTTTTAAGAGGTTTAGTTTTGTGATTGGGTCAAGAACAAGTAGGTACATACATAATTACAAAACTGGCTTTAAGTAATAAGCTTATTGTGTCTGTTTGCTTTAACAATTTGAAAGGCCAGAGGTGTTGGATTAGCTTAACTTCTACTGGAACAATAGTAACAATTCTTTTTAGGAAACAAGAAATTCGTACAATTATCCTCCTCTTCTCCACTTTGTTAGGTCATTGGACATTGGTGTATACCACCGAAAGGGTTACGCGCTGTGAAGTGATCTCTAGAAAAGTAGAAAATCATTTCGTTCCAAACGAAACTTAGGAAGGTACGTAAAAGGAATGTTAAGGCAATTAACTAAAGATAAGACAGCAAGAAAGTTATTTAGACTGCAAAAGAAGGCATGTGCTATAAAGTTGATTTAAAATTTAAGAAAGAGCTGCGGCGGCGAGGGTCCAACAATAATACACAATGTTAATTCTGAGTCACACCTTAACGGCAAGTTTTTTGCACAGCTTAATTTGACATTTCTTTGTTTCAATATTTGAACAGTTCAACCATGGTGAGGAACAAAACTGAGCAGTGCGTTAAGATTGTTAAACCCTTAACTAAAATTGGAGTTCAAATCAAAATGCCATTCGTTGTTCAACATAATCGACAAAATGTGTCCTTAATCGGGAGAATGGTGAACTTATTTCATTTTCACGAGTACAGTCTATATTTGGGAATATAAGAATTCGCAAGGTATTGTTGCTTAGTTGATGGGGTTTATACTACTTCTTCGAAAATGAGGTTAGCCAAGCAGTGATCGTGAAAATTGTTCGCTTTCGTGAGATGACGCGGACAGGAATTGAGGACGATATGTGATTCTAAGACAATAGTGCCACTTTTCACACGGCCGACACAATAGTGACTTTTTTGCGTTGTTATTTGATTTCACGCCGTTGGACTTCTTTCTTTGGATCTATTCAAAATCAAATCTGTAGGTACGTCAATAAGCCAAGAACAATTCAAGATATAAAGGTTTGTCGGTTGAAGAAGATCAAATTGCATTGATTCGGTCTAAAAAGATTGCCAGGGAAATGTGGGATGTATTTAAGGACTACCACGAGCAAAATACTTAAGCCAACAAAGTATTTTTAATGCGACAAATTTGTTCAGTTAAATTAAGCGAAAACGGCGCGCGATGCAAAGGCTCATATAAAAAAATTGACTGATTTGTTCACAAAGTTAAGTGATATCGCAGGTGACACAGAAGCAGTTTGGAGTGCAGCTATGTTACTTAGCAGTTTTATGAAGATGGATCGATTTTTAGATTTTTGAATCCTCATCGACATGAACGTGTTTCTTTTGTAAAGAAAAAAACACACATGAAGAAAAATTGCATCAAGTATAAAAGCTGGCTGGCGCAAAAGAGCTTTCAAGTAATAGTAGCATCAAGAACGATAAAGTAAACAGTCTTGAAGGAGGTGAAAGAATTTCAAATTCAGTTCAACCAGCAGTAGTTTTTTTCTATTTTCAGCAAGCGGTGGCGATTGTTTTGATTGGATAATCGATTCAGGAGGAACACGGCATGCAGTTAAAGACAAAAGTTTTTTCAACAGAATTGATGAATCCTATAAAAATACGGTGAAGACAGCAACAGGCTCCTTTTATTTGACATTTTCAGATGCGAGCAGTAATGTTCGACGTGCATTAGACACAGAAGTTTTGCTTGCACCAGATTTGATTGGGATGTACCTACTTTCGGTTAAGAAAGGGGCATGCATGTTGAATTTTGTGGTGTTAAATGCGAAATTAAATATTAAGATAAGCAAATTGCAGTGGGTGATGTCATTGGAGACTTGTATGTGTTAAGATGTCCAAATACAGTATGTGCAGTATTAGCACAAAATTGGTGCAGGGAACTAGCTTCACTGGGAATTAACTTCACATGGGAATTAACTTCACCTCAAGTGGGAAATACCTTCACTTTTTTCTGGTGAAGTTATATCCCAACAATGGTGGGATATTACTTCACTTTTCTGTGGGTAATAACTTCACTTTGATGTGAAGCTATTTCCCACAGAAGGTGGGAATTAATTTCACTTATTTTTATAAGAATTATTACACATTATTATCATGTTTTGTAGTTTACTTTCGTATCAAAATCCTGTGCCTGATGCTTTTCTGTTTTAATGTTTGCATTGATAAATCTGCTTAGCATTGGAAGTTGGTCATGATTTGTTAAGAGTACCTTATTCTTTAAATCTATATAAATGGATAGCTTTTTTCTGTACGTTCGGTTACCAGCCAAACCGGTTGGCCGATTTTCTTAATTTTTTGATACAACAAAATATGAAGTAAGCTGATCAATTGAAATACAAATAGGTAATCAATTTTGTTTGAAAATGTTGTCAAATATTTTTTTAAATTATCATCGTACAAAAAAAATATGTTAATGCAAATTGTGCAAGAGTAATTAATTTGTACTGTAGCACTGTAAAGCGAGCGAAGCGACCCGTTTTTTTTTGCCAAACAGAGAAACAATTTGGGGTGTGAAAATATTTGTTTCTCTGTTTGGTAAAAAAAATTCGGCTCGCTTTGTATGTAGATATATTGAATTTCCCGAAGTAGACCTAAGGATGTTGGTTCCATTATATGCGGGCAATCCGCAGAAGGGTGTGTAAAATCGACGATATTATACCAAAGCTGAGGACCAATCCCAATTTTTCTAAATGGTGCAATAAGCCCCTGGTTTAGTCCAAATAATATACAAAGATTCGATTTATTAAAAACTGAAGCTCAAACTATGAACTTAAGCTCTTTGTCTACTCTGGCTGCTAATTATCAAAACATGACATTTTTGAATTCATATATTCATAATTTTCTTCATTTGGCTGGTTGTTTCTCTTAAAATCTTTGACTTACGGATGGGAATTAACTTCACACAAATTTCTGATGAAGTAATTTCTCATGGTGCAAGGAAATTACTCCACGGGAATCTGCTCCACATGGGAATTTACTCCACTCAAAGTGGGAATTTGTTCCACTTTTTTAAAGTGGAATAAATTCCCCCTGCAAGTGGGAATTAACTGCACAATTTTTTTGGTGGAATTATTTCCCAGCATGAAACTGAGCTCTACAGGTTTTTACGAGGAATGTTAGTAATTATAATGCCATCAATTTATGTGATAAATTCAACCAATTTAACAATTTTTTATTTTTCCGCACAGTCTAACTATGGTGGAACATAAGTGCCGAATTCTATTTTGGGACTACAAACCCAATATGGTGGGTCATTAGTCCTGAAATTAAATTCGGGGTTTTTTCGTGATAAGAGTTAAACATTTTGTAAATCAATAAATCGAGTGGACAGTTTGAACATATTTTCAAGGTTTACATACCACATGCTGTAAGTCTATGTGTTGTTAAGGAAACTCTTTCCCATGAAAACTTTCTTCTGAACGTCGGTGTTCATGAGAGTAGGACATTCTACAAGCACACTGTACTTGAACCCAGTTTCATCTTATTGCATCTTTTTGTCACCTAAAATAACTGAGCTGTTTCTATTACATCAACAGCTCCATCAGAAAGACATTTTTGTATTGATGGGATGTTCAGTTTTCTTGCATCATGTGGATGCAGACGTAAGTACTATTTTTGCGATACTAAACCTTAACTCAGTCTCACATATTTGAAAATATTATTTCAATAAAGGATTTGGAGCTTGAACCAAAAAATGAAGCAGGTACAATTATTGCTAGCGAGCGAAGCGAGCGGAAAAAATTTTGCCCAAAAGAGAATGAATTTGGGGTGTGAAAATAAAAAAATTCGCGCGAATTTTTTTATTTTCACACCCCAAATTCATTCTCTTTTGGGCAAAATTTTTTCCGCTCGCTTCGCTCCCAACCAAACTAAAACGGTTTTGAATTTTCCAGATCGTCGTAATTCTCAGACGAAAGTGAAAAAAAATGTTCAAAATGAATCATTGCAATGCAGCACCTGCTTTCCAGACACAAGCGTGGTGCGTGGTGGTTTCTTTTGAAAATTAAAGGAAACGGCAGCAGTTAGTTTTGAATTGCTCTGACAATTTTGTCCACAAATAGTAAAAACAATGTTCCTATTTATTTGTAAGACTTTCTTATAGTTCAAAGAAAAAAATCACATTTTGAAATTTTTTTTTTAATAAGAAGTGCAATAATTTTTTCTCACACTTTTTACTTTTAGTGGACTACTTTCTCACACAATTATGCAGTTATTTCCCACTCGCAGTGGGAATTTATTCCACTTTTAAAAGTGGAGCAAATTCCCACTTTGTGTGGAGTAAATTTTCATGTGGAGCAGATTCCCGTGGACTAATTTCCCTGCACCATTTCTCATCATAGTTGGGATGTAACTTAACCAGAAAAAAGTGAAGGTATTTCCCACTTGAGGTGAAGTTAATTCCCATGTGAAGGTAGTTCCCAGTGAAGTTAGTTCCCTGCACCACAAAATTATACTTGCATACATGCATGGCACCGTGCGTCGTATGAGCAATTAGAAAAATGGTTTTAGAAAACTTAGTCAAAGGATTGGAATTCGTCAAATGCGGAATCGAGGAAGTTTGTAGCATATGTATGAAATGAAAAAAGGCCAGAGTGCCATTTCCAAAAGCTTCAAAGAGTATATCTTTAGAAACTATGGATTTGATTCATACGGATGTCTGCAGTGGCTTTAACACAACTATAGGGAGTGGAAAAAAGTTTCTTGTGACTTTCGTCGATAATTATTCATGTTTCACAGTTATTCGTTTATTGGCATACAATTCAGACGTTGAATTAGCCATGAAACAAACTAAAACTAAAATTCTAACAGAAACCAAAAATAAATGTTGAATGTAATTTATTGTGGAAGAGGAAAAGTGTTGGGGATACACTTTGTTTGTCTTAATCTTTCGCTATATTATTTTTATGTTAATTGATATTATTTTCAATAAACTCAATATAGTCCATTCGACTTCGTTTATTCAAGCTAATAAGTTTATTTTATTTCTCAAACAGTTAAACTTCATTCCCAATCTCAACTGCGGAAAAAAGTTTTCTTTTTTCTTTAAATATACAACAAAAAGATGTTGTATAATTCACCAACCGGATATAAGGCCTGTCGTATTATTTTAAAAAAAAACCGCCTCCGTAGCCCTTACTCTATTAGAATAGTCTTGCATAAAGATGTTACAACAGATTTATTGGGTTGAGTTTGAATTAACATTACTTTATTATATTTTACGGCTAATGCATTGAAATAAAGATTAATGATAGGTACATTTTCGATAGTTAAATATAATATTTTCGATTCTGTTTCAAATCTCCCTAAGCTAGGCCTTATAACCTGCTAATACCTTATTGCTGCATTCACTTTTTTCACAGATAATCAAATCGCTTCTATTTCTATCACGGGTCACGGCTTTAAGATTCTCATTCATTTTGTAAAATACCTTTTTAACATGTCATAATCTACCTCCACGCAGAGCAGATGCAGGACATCAAAAATTTTGTAGAGACTGTAGAGCCTCGACCAAAGGGCTACATTATATTTATTTCGGCAAATAGAGTCCATAATGGATAAATTTTTTTCTATAAATTCATCCACAAAGATTTGTAACATTTCAAATCCTTTATAATTAAAATTAAATGAAAATTTATCTGAGACATTTTTCGTCAAACAACGCCGCACCATATAATCAGTTTTAACTTCAAAAATTAGGCACGGACGTTCATTTTCCCAAGGAAATTTTAAATGCCTATACTTTTTGTTAGTTATTAAAACATCGATTGAACACGATAGACAGATCAAACTGATATTGAGTGGAAAAAACTTACTTGGAAATAAAAATTTCTCTAAGAACTTGACTCTACGAACCTGCAATGAAAAGAAAAATGTGAAAATGATTAATATTTAAATTGCAAAAACAATAATAATTAATAAATAAATTGTTAATCGTAGCAAGAAGAAAAAACATGGAATGTTGTGTCAATTTTCTTAAAGCCATATTCATTTCAAAGGAATTTTATTTCCGGCTGTAAAAACCAATCATATCGATAAATCTGTATTTTCATTAAGCAAAATCGTGCACCAAAAATAAACATAGGTACGTTCTCTTTATTTTAACGCCCCATTCACAATCTAATAAACCGAAAATCAAATCCTTTGTTTTTGCTTACAAATTTTGTCAGTTAAACAATAAATCACTCGGACATAACAAGCCTTTTACCTTCCGGCGGCGGTGGAAAAAAATTAATCACCCGTCTTAATAAGTTATATTTTTTTTTCAAATTTCTTTAAAAACAAATCCAAACGTTTTCCTGCAAACTGCAAACAAAGAACGTCAAAATGCATGGAAACGATAAATCAACAAAAATTAGTCACGACTGGGCCTTCAAATTTAGTCCATTCAGAGACAAGCTTATGACAGGTGACAAAAAACAAACAAAAACATTTTTGGTCATTTCCAGAAAATCACAATAGATTCCAAATTTAGACCAAGCTAGCGACAATAATCTAAACACAAAGCATGCCATTAAGTGGTATCTTATAATTTATTAAAAATGACAGGCCAGAAAGGCGCCAATCACCTAATTTTGTTAATGGCTCGTTTTGTGTCAATGTCATATTTGGATACTTAAGTTCAAGTTCGAAATTGTTTACGGTAATTAAATTGAGCAAAAGATTTTGAAAGTCAAAAAAGTAAACAGAGTGGCGAAAATAACATGAACAAATTTGTTTCCCTCTCCAATTGGCATACGCACACTGCACACTGGTGTTTCGTTAGCATAAGGTGTGTTCCTTTACTTTTTCAAGTAATTTCAAGCTGCCAAATTCGAATCTGCTGCTGTTTTTACCATCTAAACGTTCCGTTAAACCAAATCAGTCAACAAAAATGAAATGCTTTGTAGTATTAAGAAAGAAGCTTAACAACGGACTAAATTTGTTCTGGTTCACCAAAGTGAGACCAAGTTTAAACAACAATAAGCTGTCAAACGAATATCTTGAGCTTTTTTTAATAAAACCAGCTCTAAACAATTACAAGGAACTTGTATATCAACAAACGACAAAGTAACCTTTAACCTTTTCTTTGTATTCTTCTTTCTTATTTCAAATAAAACAAGCAAGAAACAACAAACAAATACAACACATTCCTCTGCAATCTGCAATGCTCACTTTATGCATTCAACCGACCGCCCGACCCTGCTTGCACTTCGGCTTTCGGCATAAATCCCCGACCAAATAAGTCTTTCAAGCGGAAAGTGCAAAGTGTATCTAATCTGGTCTAACGATCGATCTTTTCTGCTTGCTTGAGCTTCACGTTACTTGGTTGCACAAATTTGCTCTTTAGGTTGTAGACATGCTTCAAGGAAGCCGAAACTTTTATGGTAACTTGGAAATTACGATGATGATGAAAGAAAACAACATTGAATGCCGCTTGCGTATTTTCACTTTGGCTAAATCTTTGATCTTCTGTTGTTTTGCATGAAAATGTATTTTTTTTATTTTTTTAAGGAAAGAGAAAAGCGATGAACTCGAGATTGGGATTCACTTGTGGACTTGTACTTGATCTTTATGCATTCATTAAATGCGAGTACTTTGAGGTTAAGATCTCGGGTAAATTAATTAAAAAAGTCATACTTTTTGCAAATAAATTGGTTTACGAATTTGATCTACACAAGCCGACATGATTGATGAAATTCCTGCCCTCAGCTGCGCGACAACCAGAATGTGATCCAGGCCCATTGTATTAAGTTCTTAAACGTATCCCAATTGCTGTTCAATGCCCCAAATCTTTCGAGTCGTTGTCTTTTTCCTCCATTCAGCGAATGTACGTGTCGTGTATGGCGATGGCGAACGACTTTGCTTATAGGTTACCAGCCCATCTTATGTTACCAAGCTTGCTTCTTATCTTTATAACTGCTTCACTTTTACAAGAAGGGCCTAATGTCCCTTGTAAGAACGCCGCCGCCATTAATAAAGTTCAGAGTGCCTTTAACTTAGCACCCAGGTCTCATGCCAGTTAGTTAAAACTGGTAAGGCATTGAAGACGGTGCTTTCAGGCATGAACTCCTTTAGAACAATTTACTGATCACTAACCACTCTTTTTATTTAGTAGGGGGCTCTCTTGGACTCTAACTCAAAGACAAGCCTAAAGCTTTAGTGAACCCGAGTCAGAAAAAACCTCCTAGGATCGAAAATCCTAAAGTTTATTTATAAAAACGGCATGACACACAAGCACCGTTTCATACAAAGAGAATCGTTTTCTTCCAAAGTTCTTTCATAATAATTGATCTACAGTCCCCACCAATCAGGTGTACAAAAAGTTGAAAAATTTACAAAACATATGATTAACAACAAGGGCAGCTCTCCTTACTAGAAGAACCTTTCTAAATGCGAAGACTACACCTAACATTTCCTTCTTGACAAGTTATAGTAGGCTTTTTTTATCATATTGCTACCAGCTTCGACTATTTGCTGAACCAAGGTAACTCATCCAGACATCATAATTTGGCTTGAAACGTTAGCAGTCTTATCAGTTTATCAGTTTACCGATGCCCGGCACTCTGGGGTTACATTTTCCTCTTTATCGAGCTTTTTGAAGACGCCTCCACGAGCATAACTTCAGTTGTTGCTGGTGTACTAATTGCACCACTCAGGGCCGAGGCGTTTTGTTTGTTTTTTTTTTGTTTTTTCAACACTTTAAACAACATACCAAAGGGATGGTAGTCTGAGTCGCTTACGGCTTCTCGATGCAACCGATCAAGCTCGAACAGAAGCGGCAATCTATCGTAGGTAGTTGCTAGTGACTCGATTAACTGGTGACCAGGTGACTTTTTAGATAGCCTTAGATGGGAATCTGGTACTTACAACGATCACTTTATTCCATGCTGATATTTCAAAATGTCTGGGTCTACTGTCATAAAAAAAATATGGAAGCCAATGGAGTTCCTAAATATTACCTCTAGACCTGGTGTCTTTCTGTTGGAATCAAGATAGTGGACAGGCTTTGGGGAAGACCCTCTCTGCATGTTCTTTTAACAATCATCTTATTCCAAGGTATAATCAACAGATCCATACAAGTTTAAGAGGCGATCTTATGTCCTACAAAATCTACCGGGACATTTAACTTACCAACAAAATCTTATCTAGCGTACTTAGGTTCGATTCGGTGGGTGGGGTGTGCACAGCACTTAGCTTAGCCCCCTATACGCGACCTATTCGTCCATTGTGATTGATTAAAAAGATTGCATCGATACTCTTAAAACAATTGATTGGCATATTCTGGTTCATTTACTATCCAGTCAGTTCTTTCAATGAATTTCTTCTTATGTTTGCCAATGCCACATGTGCTAGATCGTCCAGTTCTCTAACGAACCTGTTTCCAAAATAACAGAGTTGATATGTGCGAGATGTGGGCATTCACAAATTCCGTAAATTTCTAGGTATAACGCAGTCCTTCATGGACTTCCAGGAGTTATTGATTTGCTCTTTTGTTTAAGGTCTATTTTTCTTTTGACCACGCCAATCGCGGGGCATATGGTCCCGTTGTTATGATCGAAACCTTTCTGAAGCATTATGATCAGCACCTACCAGTGTGGCTTTAGGCCATGCAGATCAGGAAGCAGGCCCTGAAAAAGACCAACCTATACACCAAATCAACCTCAAAGATTCATAGACAAGACCTTCTGCATTGCACTGTGCAAATAGGTAATAGCTCATCCGATTTATTGCAAATCTGCGTAGGCTTAAGACAACTGCCATCTGATTTCTTTAACATTGTCGTGGCGCTGATCCGGATGGTGCCTTAAGCACGTTTGGTATTGACGACTAGATGCCGCAGACGAACGATCGTGTCCGGTGGAAGACTGTTCTCAGACATTGATCCTAGATAAATCGGGAGCCGAATAAGGAAGTCAGGAGAAATTGGATGTGTCAACATTAAAGTGATCCGTCAAATCTCTCAGTTGCCGTTCTTTAATCTTAATAATAGGGTATTCCTCTTTCCAGGTTTCTACATTTTTCCGTAGATTTAAGGAAACTTGATGCAAAAGGATTGACTTCTATCACATTTAGAAAGAAGATACTTAACATCATGTCTCTTTTTTCTTTCGAAATATACCTAACCTTTGACTCTTAGACTTAAGGCCGCTATTCATCTTTTCTTTTATTTAAGCTTACTTTGGTTTGTTAATACAACTTCAAGTCATACCCATTAAAGATCCAAAACAAATCAACAAAAACAAAAACAAAATATCTAAAGATCACAAAAATATTTCGTGGGCGCGTGGAGATGAGCATTACTAATTCCGCCAACAAAAACCAGTATTTAAAAATCAAACGAGCTCTTTCTCTAGCACTGCATCAAAGCATCTTCCTTGAGAATCATTATGACTCGTTCATGACGGGACTAGTGTTACAAGTTTACCAAACTACTGCGCTTGATGTCGTTGTCGTCATCCTGCATAGAGTACCTATCTCTTTAGACTATGATGATGAGTGATCTTTAACTTGCTGCCTCAAGCCTCATAGATGACTTTTTATGCCTTTGTGCAGCGCCAAGAGCGTGCGATGATCGAAACATTCAATTTGCTTGATTACATCATTTGACTAATGAATAATTTCTGTGTTAACAGGTTTTTATCTGTGCGCGAAAAGATGCCATCTTTTCGCTGCGTCAATATTGATTTAGTGGGAGAATGTCAAATTTTGTTGGTACTGATCTTCGACATTCACATCTCTAAAATAATTTTTTTTTGATAGAAAAATTGACAGTTCACTGTTCATTTTGGTTTTGGAGAACTGTGAAATCTCGAAAAGTGTTCTGTCAAATTCTGACTCTTCGTGTCCGTCATAACGATAATTGACGTTTCACGCAACAAATTAGACATGTCATTTGTTTGTGTAGGCCTATGGAGTTTTTCCCAAAAACTGGCGAACCTTTTAACCACTTCTCATTACATTCATGATGACGTGAGACGCGACGCGCCAGTGTGTAGACAAGGTGTCAAATGAGCCCGTTCTTTAAATAGGCAAAAACGATGGATTGAGATTTTAATTAGAAGTGAGTCGGAATCCGAAGGCGATATTAATTAAGTATGCAAATATGAACCCGATAGAAATGAGCATTTTTCGTTAAATCGTGGTTCGTGTCGTTCGAGAGCGTAGCGATTTTTTTTTTTTAATGTTTGTTTTAATTTAGTGCTAGGTGATGTCATTTGGAAGCTTAAGGCGTAGATGAAATTATTGCTTTTGGGTATTTGATGAGGTAAATGTTGATGACGGGAGCTATTAACATTTGATTATTGTAGAAATGTTATTCTTCAAGCTGTGCAGAGAATATTGTTAATAACTTCGACTACTACAATTTGTTAAGAGGTATGATTTTTGTTTGATTTATGTTTCTGGTATTATTAAGTTATTAACGACTTTATGGAAGTATGATAATAAAATGTAGGATCGTGTCCATCTGTCAGTTTGATGACACGGGAACACCTAAAAATCTGAACTAAATAGTTTTCATTACTGAGTTAAATTTAGAGTTTGGCGTTATTAATCTCAATCTTCCCAAACTTTGTTTACACAGGATGCACGCTTGGAATGTTTTTTGACGTCTTGTCAAACTGTCTCTTGCAATATTAATTTTTATCAAAGGCTGATGTAGAACTCTGCGGGTTTTGAGGTACTTTTGTTCTAAGGCTGAGGTGAGCTCATATTTTAATTTCATTTTAATTAATTATTATTAACATCATACTTATTACAATGATAATAGTAAAAGTGTTGAAACTTGTTGCTTTTGTCCGTCTGAAGTTTGCTTCGGTATGCTGCTAGATATGCCGCTTTGGGTGGTGTGACCAATGAAAAAATTAACGGTCACGGGGACCCTTACCACTGGGGAAGGGGAAGTCTATGTCCGGTCAGTAAATCAAGAATCCGGTAATCCGGTAAATGAAGAATCCGGTAATCACGGAATAATCCAGTAAATCACGGACGAATCCGTTAAATCGCAGACGGATCCGGTAAATCGCAGACGAATCTGTTAAATCACGGACTTATCCGGTCAATCAACAGTTCTGGTTATGGGGTAAGTATGTGTGACAAGTCCCTTTACCACTGGATGGTGGAGGGAAGTCTTTTTCTGGTTGGTCTGGTTTTATACTTATCACTCCGTAGGACACGTCAGCTTACTTTGAGCTCTTGGATTCAACTGAATTTTTCAAGGCTGGTAGCTGGCTATTTATAGGCTGCCTGGCTGTGACGCTAACTTGTCGGTGGTAGGCAACTGCTTGATGGAGTCAGGTTAGTAACCGGTTTGCTAATAGTTCGGTGCTGCTTATAGCTGATTTGTCGGTGATTCGGTAGAGACCTAGAGACTGATGTTTACTGGACGTTGATCGGTCGGCAACCGATGATTATTGCGTTTTTTGCGAATTGGACTTTTGGAGGCACAGCAGCTATCGGGCATGGGCTTATCTTGCAAAGGTATGACACTTCCAGAACTGAGGTGACCACTGACTTCATTAAACCCTTGATAGATTTCAATAAGAACTTGACTTTTTTCATACCCGAATGACTAACTTCCTCGTCAGTGAACAGAGCAGCCGCTGCTATACTGAAGTTCGAAAATGGATTCAGGAACAGGAGCTGAGGTGGTCTGCGAATCTCTCAATATAAGAGAGTCATATAAACTTCCAGATGACTGTAGTGTGTTTCAGGCTGAGATTTATGCTATTGAAAAAGCAGCAGAACTGAAAAACTAAACTGCGTGGAGATTATAATTTTCGTGGACAGCCAGGCTGCTATCAAAGTTTTAGCCAGTGAAATCATAAGATCAAAGGCAGTCTTGAACTGCAGGAAGAAATTAAGTATCATTTGCCACACTAATCAAGTCAAACTTTGCTTGGCCCCTGGACATAGCATATTAATATAGAAGGGAACGAAACACCAGAAGAACTGGCAAGGATCAGTTGCAAATAGAAGTAGTAGCAACCATCCAGTTAAGGGACTACATGTCTCGATTGGTGTGCCCAAGAGGAAAATAGACCTTAATACAAAAGAGCGGATCAATAACTCTTGGAGGGCCAGGATCAATTACCTTCACGGCTTATTTATGTGCGTGAAACTTTTAAATACTTCTTAAGAAGCAATCTATTTACTGTGTAAATAGATTGTGTTATCTCTAAAAGTTTATAACATCTTATCGCTGAGCTAAAAGAATATTTGAATCATGATAGATGAACTAACAGGTCATTGCGCCATTGGCATAATGGCCAACAGTACGGGGGCTTTTGCACCCGATTTCTGCAGAAGCTGTCAGGATGCTCTGTGAATGTCCAAACCTTCAAACAAATTGACTCTGTTACTTCGGAATTAGATTTGTTGAGGGAACTTGATGATCTGGCGTAGGTTTCAATGTCAAATATGAGGAAATTCATTGATAGCACAGGATGTTTCGTAAATGAGCCAGTCTATGTTAATATTATATTTATAGGAGCATCAATGCTACGGCTACCTTTCTAATAAGGGACCAGTAGGCCCCCGTTTAAGCAACAGCTCCGTGCTGTGCACAACCCTCGTAACCTACCTAAGCTATTGCGATTGTGGGGTCTATTTATACCCCGAGGTCAATTATATTTCTTGAATAGGCGTATGGCGGGAATTTGTAATGAGTCATTACAGGGCTTAGGGTCGTGTCCAAGAATAAGAAGAAGAATAAGAAGAAAAAAGAGAACGCTCCTTTTATTTCCTTTATGTTTTTCAAGATTGCAAGGAACTTGTTAGCTATCAAATAGTTTTATAGTTGGCGAACTCGCCGTTCAATTCTTTTAAAGCTGGCGCCTCGAGTAAACAGCGTCACAAGTTATCGAAATCTATCAATCTAACAGCTCTCTTTAGACATTAACATCCAGAGGTAATCTCGCACAAAAAAAGACGGGCTCTTTATCGATCACCTCAAGTGTCCAACTTGCGTCTCGAATAAGCAGCGTCAGAAGTTATCGAAATGGCCTACAGCGTTTGAGTTGATTTCTTCGAAACATTTTCGGTCCTATAGCTGGATAAATGGAGAATGTTGTTGAAGATTGAACCAAGACCGTAAGGTGACATTGATCTAGACAAAAGTGCTGAGATTTAATGGACAATATTCCAATCCGAAAATACAACGCAGTATGGAACGATAATAAGGGCTCAGGTGGAAACGACAGGAGTTTTATGGAGTCTACCAAATTTTATTTTTAATCACAACTGAGCAACGTGATAAGGTCTAGCTAATTAAAAAAAAAAAGTTAAAATCAATTAGTTAAATCTCAACGCTCACTTATTCACAAAATATTAGATAGATAAATAACTCCGATCAGTCATCGTTTAGTTTTTCGATAAGAAACCAGATAAATGCAGTTTATATAAATTGCTTAAAATAGATATCCGCAAAGAAGTGACCAATACTTCTTGGCGAAGTAAATAAAACCATCAGGGAAATCGAAACCAAAACATTTGTATTCAAGAGCGCCAGCCAACCATGCGATTTTAATTAAAAAATGTAATTCAATTAAATTGTTTTATGAAAGTACATTTTTTTGTGTTTGATGTTTTTTGTACCAACCGAAACCGATTGCTAAGACAGTAATCGATTGCAGTCAAGACTTACATCGACAGTTTCAAGCAGTGCAGCAAAGGTATCGCCGCTGGAGTGCAACCGTTGCTTATTGCCATCAGGATTATCGCGAAAGTGGGCTACTTTCGGCGGAATGCCAGCTAAATGCTATTTCAATTGCATTCACTCTCTGATATGGCAGCCGGCAATTATTTAAGTCAAAAGTAAAAACAGAAAGCAACAACAAGGTTTTTTTGTTGAGTTTATTTCTCGGTTCGCCGAGACACCAAACACCAAAAAAACATAAAAGCGACATCGTATATTCCCAACGTACGCCTGGTTAACTGGAACAGAACAAATTTTATGCTCCAATTCGATTGGATTGTAAAAATGTATTCCGATCATTTAATTGCTGCGATTAAGACATTCGACAATTAAGAAACTGACCGAGACGATGTTTTAATTTGTGCGCTTTTCTAGATATCCATTGCAAGAGTTGCCGCGCACGAGGTGTCTTTAACATTTGTGGCTGGGATGTTATAAGTTTAATGCGGTTCTGGATTTAATTATCTTCTTGGAAAACAGTGGTCAGGAGCTTTGAGAGACCAATGAAGCCATTGTAAATTTATTGATTTTATTTTATTTGTCTCAGAAAAAGTGAAAGCAATTTATTGTGTTGGCCTTAATCCCGAAAATTAATTCCACCTTGTCTTGAAATTCTGGACACGGTTTATGTTAGTCTTCAATTTCTTACAGTTTGTACTGAATATGAATCTACAAAAAATTGTTCTTGCGGGTTTCTGAGGCACTCAAAAATCAAAATTAGCAAAATCCGTCGCCGTAAATATGACTGCAAATATAGGACTGCATATAAATGAGGTAAAAACTAAGTGCATGGTGGCCTTGCTGCTGAAAACGTTTTCAATAGTAGAACAACTATTTAGGTAAAGGATCCCGAATTCGAAGTCGTGGATCACACTACCTTGGGTCAGTAGTAGCAGCCAATAACAATATGGAAGAAGAAATACGCGGTCGGCTGCTCAACAGAACCTTTTTTAGTCTTTCAAAGCTATTTAAATCCCAAAATCTTATGAGTACTTCGACACTGCAGCTATATACGACGATAGTCTTAATTGTACAACTTGTACAATGGATCCAAGACCTAGTTGCTAAGCCATAGGCATAGAATTCATAGCCGCATCCAAGAGAAGAGTTTTACGGAGAATAGTTGTGAGGAAGGACGATTTCGGAGACGATATAACCACGAGCTATATCATATGTACCTCGAAGCGAACTTGATGAAAAAAATTAGACTTGGTAGACTTCGGTGGGCTGAACAACTAGTTCGTATGAGTGAAGTGACAACGGCCCGGAAATTCGGAGACAGCGCATCAGTATAAATTTGCTCTTGAAGGATGGCGTTGACCAGGACGCCCAAGGCCTTGGGGTGCGGAACTTGACGGCGGCGTCGGCCAATAATCGGGATATATGGCCCAGACCGGATACCTGTTGTGGGACAGATGAAGCGAGAAACTTCATTGGCCAGGCCTTGACGATGTTGATGGTGATGAACTCAGATGATAAGTGTCTACAAACGATAGTTAAGTTGCTCAAGTTACGATCTTATTACTCAATTTTCTTCTTAGTTAAAGGAATAAGCGATTCGCAACGGTGAAGTTTCATGTCAGGGCCCGTTGTAGCTTTCTGAACTGATAAGGGATACTAGGTACACAAGAAAAGCATCTACCCTTTGTTCAAAATGTCCATATTGGGCTTGATCTTGCCTTTAGTAACCATTAAGCTTCAACCGAAACTCATTTAGTTCGATATAGGTACATTGTAAAATCCCCTCCCAAGCTTTCTCTGTCAAGCTTCTAGTTGTCAAGTTGTCAACCGATACCGATTTGGGGTGACTATATAGAAACTTATTGGATGAGGCTCTCACCTGCCCTGGTTTGTACCAATACTTCAACTAGGATTTTTCCTACCCTAAAGGACGTCAGTTCTTTACTGTAATTTTCACGATAGATGATACATTCAGAAGCTTTGTTAATTCTTCGCAAGAAGCAGTAGCATGGAAGATGTAATGGGAACGTCGGACTTGATATCGCACTTCCTATGCAACAGGTAAGACAGGGGTCGCACCCAAATACTGTGCTTGAGGCCTTCACAGCGATTGAAAAACAGGTAAAGCTCTTTGGTCTTGAAGTGAATGAGGACGACACAAAGTACATGCTATCAACAAACAAAAGAACATCATCTGCCCACCGCCTAGGATAAAACGTCACTGTTGGTCGCAGCAATTTCGAGGTAGTTAAGGAGTTCAACTCCTTGAAAAAAACATCAATCTCTCCGACGAAGAATAACCCTAGAAACCGCTGCTACATCGGTTTGGCAAAACAACTGGATTCAGAGCTTCTCACTCGAAAGACAAAATATGTGCTTTACAAACCTTTGATTTATCAGTCCAACACTACAGCGATGGCGGCGCCGGGGAAGGGGAAATGATGCGGGATAGAATAATTCTTCGAAGGATGTTCGGTCCCGTATGCCACGATGGTGAACGGAAAAGAAGGTTCAACAGCGAAAGCCAAGAGAAGCCGACTACATTGGATCGGCCACATCGAGTGAATGGGCGACAACGCTCCAGCCAAAAAGTCTTCTCTTCACAGCCCCCAGGCTCGAGACGGCCAGGGTGACCGAACCTGCGGTAAAAAAAAACAAGAAACAGAGGATGCCAGAGCGCTTGGTTTTGACGACTGGAAAACACATGCGAGGGGCCGATCCTGATGGAGAACTGCTGTGGCTCAGACCGAGATCCGTCGTGGATTAGTAGCCGTATAAGTAAGTAAAGTAAGTTAAAAAATATCCCCAGCATGGGTCGGGGGTCTTCAACTCTTCATTCTTCTGGTCGCTGTACAGTTCTGATGTTCAATACCTTTGACTGTCTTACTTTTAAATAAAATTGTTTGACATTCCTAAACCTCCATAGAACGTGTGATTCTTAGGGTTCCTTTTCCCTCTCTTTTTCCCGTTTCAGCAGTCGTTGCTCATCGCTCTCCTTCCTTTTACACATCATAGAGCTCATGAGCAGCAATTTTTTCACAAGGTTTCTATGACCAATCGATCATTTACTCAAAAACAAATAAAGGCCATGAGTTCAAGTTCGATCGAACAATATCAATTTTCTACATGAACCATACCAAATTGTCTTGTTTTTCTGGATCCTACAAAATAAACAAATGAGATTTTCAACACTTAATTAACCTTGTCAGCCTTGTAATGGGGTTAGCTGGTCAAACAAAAGTACACAATCAATACTATTCAAACTTGCCTGATGGAGCCCTTTCATAAAGTAATTGCTTGCATTGAACAGCAATCATGAGCAATGTTTAAGGTCAGTTCAACTTAAAATTGAGAAATGGGTTGACCGAGACTAAATTTTAACATATTAAACCAATAATTGAATTTCTTTTATTTTCTCTAATGTTCGAAAGCTAAACAGTTTGTCATATCGATTTGATGGATTGATAGAGTAGAAAATGAGCACAAAATACTTTTCCTAATTTCACAATTTGGTGATTGAAAAGAGTTTGACCCTCTTCGGTGTTGAAACAAAGGTTATTCTTCACTCAACCCCTGAGGCAACAAATAAGATTCAACTTCAACTGGTCTTCGCGATCCATTCAAGTTTCGCAGAATGAACGTCCAAAGATCATAGCCGTATTTAGGGGGGGGGGGGGGGGGGGGTTACAGGGTTTAACCCCCCCCCCCCCCCGAAATTTTTTTTACATCCATTTTCCATTAAACAGTTAAAAGTACATAAGTCGTCACATAGATGACTATATTTAAAAGTGCCATCTTGATAGCAAATCCATATTTAGGGGGGGGGGGGTTACGGGGTTTACTGACCCCCCCCCCCACCCCCTGAAATGCAAAATCAAATAATTATTGATTAATAACTTAATGAATTTATTTTTTGGCTAACACTGAATTTACAAGTTTCTATTAAGGCTTAAAGGCATTTTTCTTTCAGAATAAATGTCTGTTAGAGCCATAGCCGTATTTAGGGGGTTACGGGGTTTTCTTTTAAATAAGTCGTTATATAGATGGTTACAGTAGAAAACGCCATCTTGATAGTACCAGTCAAATAAATATACAAAGCTCTGAACACTCTTTTAACTGAACGTGTTCTGAGCGTCAAATTCCTTCGTGACGCATTTGATATCCAATTGACATTCGTCATTTAACAGCCAAAAATTCATGAGAATTTTTTGTATATATATATTCTTGGGTAGTAGAGGCAAGATGGCAATCAATTTTGGTGACATCTTGAGAGGGAAGCAGTTTATTTTACACAAAAATTCCAATTAAACCCATCTTTGACGCAGTTCGGACTAAAAATGTAATCCATTTTAACCAAACGTCAAAAAATGTCTCATTAATAAAAATAATTTGTTTCCGGAGTAGTAAAGTTGGTGACGTTAAGCTTAAATTCCCTTTGGGAAATTTGTTTTTGTTGATACTTATAAACCATCTAATGAACTTTTATCTTACATTTTTTTTATTGCTTCGCTAAACCACCCTCCACGGTGGAATAAGTTTGTAAACGCCTGTTAAGATACATTTCTTTTATTAATAGCATTTTGCACTTAGTCCACAGAATAAGAAATAATCCTTCGTTATTCTGTAGGTATACTATCAAAATGGCATTTTGACTGAATTTAATAATCTATATGATATTATAATATATAAAATAAACTTTTTTAACACAGATCATCACTCTTGTGAATAAATAACATATAAACAAATAAATTCCTTAACATAAATTTATAAGATTTATATAATGTTTTACTATATTTATGTATTTATTCTTCTTTTGTTTTTGTTTTTATTCGTTCGTTTAAATACTGTGTTATTTTTTGTTCAAAGAATTTATTTGTATACATTCACAATTGTGATGATCTGTGTGAAAAAAGAATTATTTTATATAGTTATACAGGGTGATTCACGAGCGTTGTGCCAAAAAGCTAGAGCGTGTAGGTTGAGTTGAGACAAGAAAAAAATCGTATTGGAGGGGGGGTCTATTCCCCCCCGTTTAGCCGGGAGGGGCAATTTTCTGAAAAATTGACTTATTTTGTAAAAAAAAATATTAATAATCAACGGCTTAGTTTACAACACCGTGCTTTACCTTTCTGAAAAGTTAAAAACTTCTTCTTTCACTTTGTTTTTAAAATAAATGGTTTTAACGAACAGTTTTAAAAAAATAAATTTTCAAACTCAAAATTTTCAAAAAAAAGCCAAAAAAAAAAATTTTGAACTAATTTTTTTCAAAATTTTATGTAATTAAGTACTAATTTTGTTTTAAAATTTCAATGTCTTTGTTAATTTTTAGTCGAAAACAGAAAACCGGATGCAAAAATGTCTTTTCGTTTTTGAGAAATTAAAAAAAACCAAAACCACTTTTTTCTAAGAAAATCTTTGTTTTTATTTTACCTATCTGGACTTTTAGTTTATAGTTTAATTTACAAATTTAATTTTTTGTAATTGGAGTTTTATGACGACTCAATAAAGTAGAAAAGTATTGGATTTTCAATAGATTAACCATTTTATTCATTGATAACGTCTGAAAACTGACCTGCAATTTTTTTTTACTATACCTGGGGCCGCGGCCACTCGCCGGCGAAGGGTTCTACCTGCTGGGGGCTTAAGGTAATTAAACCGCAACAATTAACAACCTAAAGGTTAATAAAAGGCATCGCATATTTACTTAACAACCATTTACAATTAAAATATTAATTCATCAACACATAACAATAAGAAACTCATATGTTCGAGAAGAGTTAGCGGACAGGAACTTCTGCTACGGTTTAACTTGTTGTCGAGATCGGGAAGCTGAAAGACTCTTCGCTGAAAGATAGCCCAATAGATGGCGCCCAAGGCGTAGCATGTTTTCAAGAATCCGCCGACACGAGAGCACGGAGAGCTAGAAGTGAAAGATCAATGGCAGACGTTTTCAATGAACAAAATGATTAATCCAGGGAAAATCCAATACTTTTCTTATTTATGGAGTCCTCATAAAACTCCAATTACAAAAAATTAAATTTATAAATTAAACTAGTAAATTATACTAAAAGTCCAGATAGGTAAAAATAAAAACAAAGATTTTCTTAGAAAAAAGTGGTTTTGGTTTTTTTTTTTAATTTCTCAAAAACGAAAAGACATTTTTGCATCCGGTTTTCTGTTTTCGACTAAAAATTAACAAAGACATTGAAATTTTAAAACAAAATTAGTACTTAATCACATAAAATTTTGAAAAAAATTAGTTCAAAATTTTTTTTTTGAAAATTTTGAGTTTGAAAATTTATTTTTTTAAAACTGTTCGTTAAAACCATTTATTTTAAACACAAAGTGAAAGAAGAAGTTTTTAGCTTTTCAGAAAGGTATAGCACGGTGTTGTAAACTAAGCCGTTGATTTTTAATATTTTTTTTGTACAAAATAAGTCCTACTTTTTCCAAATCAAAATAATACAAAAATGTTATTGACTTCGAATAAAGGTAAGTTAACTTGCTTTAAGATTCATTATATCTAATATACCATGCAAAAACATCTACTCTGAAGCTTTGAAGCCAATATCTTCAGTTAGACTTCAATTTTGTAGTAGAAATGATGTTTTTCATATGCATTCAAATCTTTATTATGAGTTTTACAATATATTTAAAAATACTGCATAAATAACAATGGTTAATATTAAAAATTAATATTAAAGTAAAAGATACACTCAAGAAATATTTTTAAACTTTCCATCAAAAATTGTTTCGTGAACAAATGAATTGGCTTCGAAAAAGTGAAAGAATGTGATAAATTTGATAAATATCTTTCCTTTTTTATTAAAAACTAGCCGACCCCGCGAACCTCGTCTCGCCTGCCACCAGATCAAATCAAATCTAGAAATAATTTAAAAAATTCTAGTTTTGCGCAGTTTTCTGATTTTTTTACTAATTTTTGAACAATTGCAGCTATGTATAATTTTCGACCACCATTTGATTGTTTCCATTTTTCAATTTTCCGGTAAAATGTTCCCAAAATTTGTTTTCGCAGGAACCCTGGCTCGTGTTAACTTTGCCTACAATCAAAAGTTTATAACAATGCGTTGGACTACTTAAGAGTCTTTACCGGTCACACAAACAAATCAACATGCATCCATTTTATTGTTTACATTAATCTTTAGCTAACCTCGTTTCACCACCATTAAGCGCTTTCAGAGATAAGCTCTAAAATGATTATAAGACCTATATTTCCAAAGATATGAAATTTTTCTAGCTTGACAACGAACTTTCAAACACAGTCAAAATTCTAAATGTGACAAACAAAATCAAACGTGTTGCTCTTTTCCTTAATATTCCAAAATTGTACCTTAAATTCCATGCAATAGTTTGATACTGTGCTCTCCCAGAGTTTTCCAAGTTCCCCATCACCAATTTTTCAGTTTTCCGTTTGAAAACCAACGCACATAGATACAATTCCATGCACTTTTCTATTTAAAAACCAATGAGTTTTCCGAGTTTTTCATCAAAAATTTTCTATTTTTCCATTCGAAAACCCATTTTGAAAACTAAAAAAAATTGCAAGCAAAAAAAAAATCAAATTTCCGACCTTTGTTTGGTTTTTCCATTTTTTTTTTGTCACAGAAAACATCACTGAATACAACAGTATTAATCATTAAAATTTCAAAAATATCTAGTGGGCCATTCCGGAGTCCATAAAGAACATATAAACAAACAAACGTATGTATATACATCCATTTTTATATATAGAGGTTTTGAAAAAAATTATCATTTATCTTAACCCCCCCCCCTCCCCCGAAACCAAATCCTAGCTACGGCTATGCCAAAGATCCAATATTAATCTTCATGCTGTTGGGTTAAGTTCTTGCATAAGATCACCACCAAAGAGGTCATTGTTCGCCTTCCAAGACAACGACTTCACTCATCATAAAATCAGTTAATTAATTCAATTGTATACACTTAGCCAATAGAGACAGCTTCTTTAAGAACGTTAAAGTGCAGTTATAGAATGTTGTTTGTATTTTCCTTTTTTTCTGTCCGGTTTTAAGTGGTTTTATGGACTTTTGTACACCTTTGGTCACAGCTAACAACGTCACTTCCAAGAACTACAACACCAGACATGCTGTAACCAATGCTTTTGGTTCGATAGCTCCTCCGTCTGGTTTCATGATGAGAAATCCAAAAATCAAGAAACCATAAACGTACATTCCTTTTTTTTCTTGTAGTTCGAAAGTATCTTCTTATTTTTCTAACAACAAAGCGAGTCGGACATAGAGAAATGTAAACGGTGGTCTCATAAGGTCCATCTAGCAGAGACAGTGTACAGTCGGAAGCCGATAAACCTTACACTAAACATGGATGGGACACTAAAATAGACGAAGGAAATTATAAGTGAGGCATTCGGTTTCTACTGTATTGGCTGATGCCGAAACGTAGACGATGCGGATGATATGGCATCTGGGCAATGCACCACAACCATCTCGTGAGATACTCCATTTAAGTTGAGACTAGTTGGTTGTTAGAGACGCAGTCTTGTAGCCAAAACAAGTTTCTCTGGCAAAACTGCATGCGGATATAGTCCAATGGAAACAGACAGACATATACTGGTCATAAACTACGCGGATACATTTTTCTCTCTTTAAGAGTTACAAACTCTACTTTAGGTCTGTGTCAGTTCCAGCAAACTATAGGTAGTAATTTGTGCAAGAGGACACAAAACTAGGCTGTTGAACTTTGGTTTGCTATACATGACTTCATAGGTAAGAAGAAGTTCTAAGCATTTTTATAATAGGAGCCATAAGGTTCAATAAGGTTCAATAATTACGATGCGGTAGAGGTTAAAGTTATGGTTATCAGTTTAAATTTAAAACACGATTATACGAGGTAATTAAGAGAACCACTAACAGTGAAAAACAGATAAGTTGAGTGAAGACAAAAAAAGCCTTGACGTGGCGGAGTGGCTTACGGTAACTACTAACTATACTTTGCTCGACAGGTCGAAGCAGAGTAGGCTGTTACATTACCCCACAACGAAGGAGTGTTCCCACCAAGGCACTCCCAACTAGGGGCAGAAGGGAATGAATTTCTTTTTTAGGAATCAACGGTGGAATCTGCAGTTCCAGTTAGCCCGAACTACTTGGTGAACACCTTTAAGGGGTACTTCGACTTATTTGAAGCCCAGGCCGTTTTTCCGGCTCTTGCACTTGGAGTCCGTCAAGTGCCACTGCTATAAAGCAGACATAACCGCTATCCAGGAAATGCGATGGGATGGAACGGGCAAAAGCAGGATGAAAAACTGCGACATTTACTATGGTAATTGTTACAGAGAGCAACAACAGCGGCTCTTTGGATGCGGATTCGTCGTGGGAAGCAGACGCAGGCAAAAAGTCTTCATCACGAAGATCCGAATCAAGGCTTAAATTCGGCACTTATTAGCCCCCACAGAAGAGAAAAAAGGCGACACCAAAGACGAGTTTAACGAGCTCCTTGACAAAACGTATGACCAGAAGCGTCAGATTGAGCATGTTGAGAGAGCCAACAGCAGGAATGAAGCTCGGAGGTTTTATCGGAAAGCAAGAACAGATGCCTGCAGAAATGAACAAGGGAACATCATAGTAGAATCGCACTCAATGCTGGGGATTTGGAAAGACCACTTCTGTAGACTGTATAACGGCGACGACGAACAAAATCCCGCTGTCAGGCAGGAGCCTTTCATCGAACACGACGTAGAAGAAGTGAAAAGGGCAATATCACGGCTGAAATCCAACAGAGGCGCTGTAGTTGATGGTCTAGCTGCCGTGCTGTTCAAAGCCGCAGGCGACGATCAAGATAGACGCATGCACAAAATCATCTGTAAGATATCGTCGGAAGAATGCATGCCCGATGAATCGAATCTCAGCATTGTTAGGCCGATCCTGACGTAGGGAGATCTTCTAAACTGAGCCAACTGCAGAGGAATTAGCCTACTTAAACATCGCCTTCGAGATCCTCTCTGACACGTCTG
This sequence comes from Sphaerophoria taeniata, assembly GCA_943590905.1. Classification (NCBI taxonomy): domain Eukaryota; kingdom Metazoa; phylum Arthropoda; class Insecta; order Diptera; family Syrphidae; genus Sphaerophoria; species Sphaerophoria taeniata. The sequence goes on along the minus strand of OX016540.1, from coordinate 217,536,680 downwards.
AAGCCTTTCGTCAACAATCTGATTGGTCCTTATAAATTTGGCTTCAGACCTGGGAAGTCAACGAGCTTACGGAATCGTTAGATGTTAAAAAAGGATTTAGACAAATCATGCGATTTCTTTAACATCGTTCTTGAGAAAACAGTGCAACACCAGAGGCATTACCTTCCAAAAGTCTGTTCAACTTCTCGCGTACGCCGATTTTATTGACATAGTGGAAAGAACAGAGCGTCATGTCAATGACGCGTTTGTGAGTATTGAGGCAAAATGGGTTTAGCGGAATGAGGGCAAAACGAAGTATATCTATACATATTATAAAAATCTAGCTCCGTTCGTTTGCGGCATACAGGCATAAAAACCGGTTGGCCGATTTTCTTAATTTTTGTCTTAAACTAAAGAGGATTAAGGGTAGATGGTTTGAGACAAACAAAATTAGTACTTTTTAAATCACAAACGGTTCAAATGTTAAAAATAATGCTTTTCACACTACAACAAATTATATCAATATACCTACGATTAATCAATTTCATTTAAAATTTCGTCAAATATTTTTATTTTCATCACACAAAAAAAAATGTCAGTGAAGAAAATATTTGTCAAAAATTGTTTTTCATCAAAAAAAAAAACTTTACTCGACATTTTTTTGTTGTCGATATTTTTCCTTTTTTAGATTTGTTTCTTTTGAGGTATGGCCTTGGAAGCGGGAAGTGGAGTAGCGGGGTAGTGGGGTAGCGAGGAGCGGGTAAGGGTGTAGCGGGTAGCAAGTAGAAGCAGCGGGTAGTGGGTAGCAGGTAGCTATGGAGGGTACGAGGGTAGTGGGCAGTGTACTAGGAGGGTACCAAAGTTAAGGTCTTTTTTTTATCAGATTTTTTTTTGATGAAATACTCGGAAAACTCATTGGTTTTCAAGGGGAGAATTGCATGTAATTGTAGTAAAGTGGTTCTCAAATGGAAAACTGGAGAATTTCAAAATGGGTTTCCGAAAGGAACTCGGAAAAAGCATTGCTTTTAAAATGGAAAATTGCATATTATTGCAGGTACATTGGTTTTAAAATGGAAAATTTCAAAGTGGGGTTTCGAATAGAAAATAGAAATTTCTTGATGAAAAACTCGGAAAATTCATTGGTTTGCAAAGGGAAAATTGCATGTTATTGCAGGTGCAGTGGTTTTCAAATGGAAAACTGGAACATTTGTGATGGGGAACTAGAATGCATGAAAAAGTAAAAAAAAATGGAAAATTTGAAATGCAAAAAAAATTTGACTAAACAAAATCTCAAAAACACTCTTTCAAATGAAATGCATTACTTTTGAAATGGTAAAACGGAAAGTTCGTAAAATGGAAAGTTCGTGCTGTTTGTCATCAAATTTTGAAAAAATGTTAGATTATTATTACAGTAGGGTTTTTATGAAAATTGTACAAAATCGGCCAAGCCGTTCATAAGATATAGAAAATGTGGAAACACAATTTTCCCTATAGAACGTTAACTATGCATTTGACCATATCCTTAACAAAGTTGTTGTGCATGAGGCAACGAAGATTTCTGAGTTGTTACGACCTTACTAGCTGACAAAGTAAACGTTGTTTTCTTAGATATATAAAAATCTCATACAAATTCGCGGAGGACTCACTGATTTTATACCAGTGGAGTGTTTAGAACCAAATGTTGAGGTAATGTTCGGTTAGTGGCGTAGATGGGTTCTTAGTATTTTGTACAAAATCCGACCAAGCTGTTTTCATGAGAAATGGCCAGGGTATTGGTTGATGGGGTAGCGGGGTAATGGGAAGCGGGTAGCGGGTTGACGGATAGTGAGTAGTTAGACACTGCTGGGAAGCGGGATAACAGGTAACGGGGTAGCGTGTATAGCGCGTAGAAATAGGGTAGCCGGCAGTGTTTAGTGGGGTGATGGGTAGCGGGGTAACTGGGTAATAGAGTAGTGGGGTAGTAAGGTAGCGGGTTGTGTAGTGGGCTACAAAAGTTTAGATCTTTTATTTATCGATTTAGGCAGTGCGAAGTCTGCCGGGTCAGCTAGTATAGTATATATTAAAGGAGTCTGTCTACCTAGGCTCCTTGGAGTGCAGAACTGGAGACAGCAAGCTAGGGACCAGGCTGGCTGAAGGAGACTGTTAATTGAGGCCTAAGTCCACAACGGACTGTAGCGCCAGCTTAAGTAAGTAAGTATTTGATGAAAACATCGAGATCGATATTTTTTAGAAATGGAAAGTTATCATTACAGTTCAAGCAAAATGTAACTAGCTGACCCCTCTATTGCTGTTATGTTAAAAAACTGCAGTTTTCTAAAACAACTTTATTTTCTTGGGTTTGGCTAGTAAAATGTAGTTTAAGCATTCGTCAACTTCTCACCATGGTAATCAAATCCTTTTACTGTCCAAATTTTGTTCTTAAAGGCAAATTAGCATGCACGCCACGACTTATGTTTTTTCTTTAGTTTATTCAACAACTGCCTCCATGATCATTTAAACTAAATCTTAATGTGTCAAGACCCAAAGCGGAGCTCTTTTGAGTTGACAAATATGAAATTAATGCCTGTATGCAAATTATTGCTTTTAAAGTGAGAATGAATATTCATCAATCAATAAACTTCCTTTGGCGAAGCCTTTCGGACAGCGATTTATTAGATTTTTATAAGTCTTGTAGTTACAATTAATGCCGAAACAAATCCAGTAGTTTCCCATTTTTGGAAACTTGTTTCGCAACACAACACTCCCGATCGATTAAACAGGTATTGAAAGTGTCTTGAGTGGTATAAAATGAAAGGTGACTTAAGAATCATTTCAAGAGACCAGAAGTGTTTTTATGATGGGATCATTAAAACGAAATAATCTCCAAGCAATGGCGAAAAGTAATAAATTATTAATCATCGGATATTCATAAAATATTATATTCATTTGTCGGCTATTCTATCTTTTAATTATTTCTAACGAACATAAATCAGAGGAGTTGAAGTGAGTAATAAAACTAATACCCAAGTAATTATTACCGACAAGCAAATTATACGTTTTATGGGGTGAAAGAATTGGTTTGAAAAGGAGTGTTGAATAAGCTATGGAAAAAAGTGATTAAAGAGAAACTTAATGGTACTTGGCTAAGAGTACTCTTCTCAATGCTTGATTTTAATTGAACCCTGGAGTATTGACTTTCTACTATGACACGATTATTAAAGGTAAGGTTTTGGTTAACTATTGATTTCTGGCTATAGTCCGAACCCTGGCTTTGGTGTTCCTTATTCCAAGAGGCTGCTATGAAACTAGGCTCCTGGATGGTGTCTTGGTTAACTGCACGAACCACAAATCAACTTAAAAATGTGAAACCATATTTCTCCTTTATTAGCTCATAACATCAATTTCAGTTGGCAAATACCTTACGTCCATTAGCGGAACATAACACAACACCGCTTTCGCAGAAGTGCAAAAAATTAATGCCAAATGGCTATGGCATGTCGAAAGCAAAAAATCGTGTTTTCCAAATTACCAACCTCACACCAAATATGTTAAAATATTTTACACCCAACATTGTTCCCTGACACGCACCTTTCGTCGTCGCCATCGCGATCGTTTGTCAGTCTTCGTCTTCGTCATCATCGCAACTTCTTGCCATAAAAATCCGAAAACTCGGACAAACGTATTAATTTGTTGGACAAGAAGACTGAGCATGTGCGCGCAGAAGCAACGGACATCATGTTGATGCTACCATAACTGGGCATACGGGCATCAGTAACGCGATGATCGATTGATCATTGCCGATCCGATGCGATCTTCAGGTGTCACTTCGAGCAACGAAGTTTGATCGTGATTTCATGGAAACTGAAGACATCATCGAACGCAGAGGAGGAACTTCGTGATTCTTGTTAATTTGTTTGGATTATTTCAGTTTCGTGCTACGCAACCAAGGAGGAAGATCAATCTTGCTTGCTGCGTGTACCTTATGATGCGGGTTGGGAGTACTGCCTACGCAATTTAACATGCTACCCAACCAGCTTGCATGCAGCTTGCTCTGTGGTTCTGTCGGAGTCGGAGCCATTCACCTTTTTAGATTCTTTCATTTACCTACGATCTGTTTTTCCATCTTTTGGCTTACACGATCGCCTGACAGTGACGTGCAACATGAACGCTGAAAGGTGTCCTAGATTTGTTTTTGTGGTGCGTGATTTCGCACCTCGAGCGCCGACAGTCAAGCTAGTCAAAGTCGGCCGGAGTATAATGTAATCGTTGGTAATAATTGTCAGTTGCAATGCAATCTGATTTGGATCTGATTTATTTTAATGGATAACACGCACGCGTGTGTCTCAACAATATCGTTTAAAAATTAATTTGCCGGGATTGGTTAATATTGTTGTTCGGTTTTGTTAGTTGGGTTAATTGGTTAGTGTTGTAAGGAAATAAAGTAGCAACTGAATGGATGTTGTGTCAGACGAAAAAAACTGATACTGATCAGACACGTAAGAATTCTGAGGAAGTTTACATTTTTGACATCACTCCGTTAGTAAGTCTCAACTTTTTGGGTTTCTTGGATGGCTTTACCCTACAACGTCATTAAAGTGTCTTAAGACTTGGTTTAAAGAAGAGGCTGTTTTTTATTTCAATTTGTAGGGTTGGACGAGATCATATGATTTAGGTACTAACTTAAGGTGTCGAGACTTTTTGGGCCACAAGTGTCCGAGACAGTTTTATTTCTAAAATGCTGAGGAGTAGTAGGAGGACTTAGATTCTGCTTGCATTGAAGCTAGTTTGGGAGGTATTCAGTGATGAGTTTTCATTCATCGGACCCTCTGTGATAGATTTGTGGAATTTGTGGATCAATTGCCATGGTCAAAAGATGTCAATCTAAGCCATCTTGTTAAACAGGTTTAAAAATAAACACTGATGTTCTTTGACTGCATAAAGTCTTTACTAATTGCTTAAGCATTCCCATTCAATCATTAATTACTCGAACACAAATATGACTTATCGACAACGTTTGCAGTTAATCCAAGTCGTCAATTAGTATATGATATCCTAATATATCCCGAACGTGAGAGTCATATATTTTCGAAAACGATTAACGCGTCTTTTTCGTTTCGCAACGAGTGTCGTTTGTCAGTCTGCAATTTAAAATTCATGAAGCAATTTGTTTGCCGAATGGCCTAGGTATTGCTGGTTCGACATCGACACGCAAATGAACTCTTAAGGCAAATACAACACAGGAACGTGATAAGTATTCAGTAGAAATAAACATTTAGCTGGATTTGGGAGGTCTTCGAAATTACAATACTTTTATCGCTTCCAATTGTTGGCTATTGATGGGCAAAAGAAATGACCAAGAAACTGTTTCACTGCAAAAAAAAAGAGAGAGATAAAAGCAACAAAAAATGACTTAGCTATAGCAACGGGTAACCTTGATAATCTTCTAGAGAAATAAATAACAGTTGAAGCGACATGATAAGTTGAGTAATCTATTTGAAAACAAGATAGCTATTCGTATAACACTATGACTAAGCCAAGTATATTTGGATAACCTTTTTCAATCATCAGAAATAACAAAAGTTCTAATTTAACGCTGATATTAATAGAAAGGACTGGGGTAGCAGTAGCTGTAGCTTGACTACTTTTCTTTTTTGCCTTAACCACATACTTCTCCGTGTGCCGAACTCTTCTAGGTACGTCAAACTCAATAAATCGGACTCCAAAAGTGTCTCGCTGATCTCCCTCTTAATTTCTTCAACGGGGGGTCCATGTCTATCTATGATGTTATTCTGGATGATTTCTCTGATACTCCTGTTTATTTCCTGATGGAGAGTTTCCCATCTACTACACTCGAACACTGTTTGGTAGGCATCGTATGTCGGTGAATCTCCGAAATGGCACAAAGTGCTTCTTTTCTTATCAATCTTGTGCAGGAAGGCGTCGAAATACCCTAGTCCGGTGAGGTACTATGTGACTGTGAGGCAAGAGTTCACTTCACCGTGTTTTCGATTACTCCATTCGCTAACGTTTCCTATTACCCTTGAAGTCCAGCGACCTTTTACTTCTGCTGTTCGAGCTTCCAACACGCTGCTTCCAAGTGGATTTCTGCTTTCCTTTCGTGTACGTTCTGTCTTTTGCTGCGAGGATCAAATTTTGTAACACCTGCAACTAATTAAACTGATGTTTCCGACAATAGGCGGTAAGCACCGCACGTTTTTTTACTGATGTCCTGTTTAAGTGCGTCAGCAGCTCTTCCGTTGAAGTCGAAAGAATTCATTTTATTGTAAGGAGTACTACTTCGGCCTTCTCGGTAGCGAGAGACAGTCCATTCTCTTCCATCCTGGAGTTTGTCTTTCACATTCTTTCACTTCATTTAGTTTTGTGTGTGTGCTTGCAGTTACTGCCGCAGCAACTTAATAAAACGTCATGGACGTTTCTAGCTAAAACTGAATCATCCAGCTCCAGCATACAGAGGATTATCATCGTAGAAGATATTCCAAAGGTCTGGTCCATACACTTCTGAGGCATTCTGCTTAAAACTTCTCTATATAATAGAGCACCTCTTTAGAAACGTCGGAGAGCTTACTTTACCTCTTTGTAATGGTTCTAGACAGTGATTTTCAGGTTAAGTGCAAGTGTTAAAGTTTCTGACACTTTAGAATGAATATTCCGTTCGGGAACTGTTTTTTTCCTTGCAACAGCCAAAAAGAGGCAACTCTTAGGTAACTTACCGTCTTTTTAACTATTCCCAAATGGTAGAGTTAGGGGAACGACTATTTTACGGCTTAGTTGATATTTCATACAGTAAATTTCTTAGAAGTTTCCTTTCGGTTTTTTTGCAAGAGGCAGTTCCTGCGGTAGACAGTTAAGGAGTCAGATTCGATCGTAACGAGTAAAAGCTCAAAAGACAACATACCCATTACACAAAGGGTATACTATGCCTCGAATAACACCTTAATAACAGGAATTGAAGTTACCACTTTTGTTTTTGAATGTGAGTATGGTCAACGACACAGAAACTGAATGCTAGGTGCCTTCAGTTATTGAGAACATTTTCGCTTTACAGGATTGACCCTTAAGGGTTTATAGAAATTAAATATTTGGGATTGGGCAAAATTGAGTTTCCACCGACGCACTGCCCTATTCCCGTTAAGTAATGCACCATTTCATATGCGAGCCAGTATGGCACACTAGGGTATGAAGAAAGAATATTTCCTTAGCCGTTAATGCCATTTTGAATAATATATGATGCTGATTTATTGATACAGGCGACGGTCGCTGTTCGCGGACTTCTGTTGTGTAAATGGGTATAAGATTGGTGATACTGCTGTACTATAAAAGACTTTGTCTTAATGTATACCTTTCAAAATTTAATAAACTTAAACTTAAACTTAAACCGTATCCGAACACTAGGCGTAACAATTATCTAAGATTAAGAAGCATTATCCACTATTAACCGTCGCCTTACTTCCTTAAGTCTTTGTACAAGTAGAACAGCGTGAGTGTGACGTCTGTAGAATAACTACAGGTCTTACAGGTGTGCACAGCTCAAAACAATATTTGATGATGAGCCTGCTCAGTTCAGATGAAGACAAAATCAATAGATGGAACGTTGAAGGAGCATTTGCGTCCATCCTAAGCAATCACGAAGGACTTTCATTTGCTGTTCTTTCCGATGAAACATATAACAACTATCGCACCACACTTTTCAGTAGAGACGTTATTTGTGCCGCGATCAAAGCACTTGACAACTTGACGTCAGAATTACTATATAACAAGCGAATTATTTTAGCAACCTCTCATAAAGACAGTCTGAGTGCAAAAAGGGAGTTATTGTCAAGCTTTTTTTAAAAAAAAAAGGAGACCTAAGACCACGTGCGAAAATATAAGAGAAACTTGTGTTTTGCAGTTGTCAAAATAATAGCGGAAACTGTTCTGGAACCTTTAAAAGGAAACCTTGAAGCCTCACTTGAAGCCGAACAAGCTGTGTTCGGCACTGGATCCATTTTTTATTCCAAAGTTCATTTTTTATTCATTTTCTCTTATTACTACTTAATACTAGACAAAGAAATCAAACTAGCTTATTATCTAAAATCTTATATTTAACTTACTGGCCCCAACCGGGCGCTCTAAGGAATTCATGATTGACTTAAAATTAATGCCTTTCGGCCTATGAACTATGTGTTTTATTTACTTTATTTTTGTTTCTTGTTAGAAAAATTTAAAAAACTAACACGGTGTCATTTTTATGTTTTCTTGCATGCTACTTAAAATTAGGTCCTTAAAAATAAAACTTAAAATTAACTAAAACTACCTATTCTACCTAACAACTACTTACAAACTAGAGCAACCACAGCAGCAAATCTAACTTTTTTTTTTATTTATTTATTTTCTTTTTTTTTAACTTTTTCTTTTTATTTCTTTTTTTTCTTTATTTTTCTGTATTTTTTATTTGTTGTCCTTTTCAATGTGTGCCACCATGCCTACTCTACTTAAACCTAAACCCAAAACCCTTAGACTAAAACAAGTATACAAGCCGGCCAAGGCTTAAAACCCCACCCCGACTACCCATTATCAAGTGCTGACTGAAGCCACCAGAACTGGTGCTCCGGCTTCACCCTATCAATTCGGTCCCGTTCGGACACAGCCCTACTGAACCGGAGGAGCTCTGCTCCGTCCTGTGCGAGGACGTCTCGATGGTAAAGGAGCCGCCGATCGACGGTTCTCCGCCTGACGTGGTAGATTAGCGGGATCGCCAATCTGTCCTGTATCAGACCGCATTTATCTAGGTGGAGGAATGCCTCTGGTGGAATGAAGCCGCTCGAGCGTGCACTATCAAAATATTCGTCGTTCGGATAGAACGCCCCAAAGATCAAATTATTCGTCGAAGTCATAGCTCTCGCAATGTGACCCCGAATAAGTTTTATCACGAAATTGTCAATTCTGTTAATCCGAGCCTCGTTGTACAGAACCTCGTTAGAATAGTAATGTACATAAGAAGATTCCGGTGTCCGATGCAAACCGAGACAGCGCCGAAGACACTGCCTCTCGAACACCCGAAACTTCTCCATTTGAGATGGTGCAAAGTTGAACCACACTGGACAGCCATAAACGATCATCGGCCGTATGAGGGCCATGTAGCAAATTACCTTCACTCTGGGGTCAAGCCGACTGCTGTAAAACAGCCGTTTCGTCAGAGCGAAGGCTCCTCTGGCCTTAGTCAGAGCAGCATCTATATGTCTGTCGAAATACAGATACTGGTCCAACCAGATACCGAGGTACTTCACTTCACTTTTGGATCCATCTGTATTGATTAGATCACCACTTCATCCTACTGTTCATAAAATGCTTTCTACAGAGAGTCTATTTCACATGCTTTACGTTATAGGAGAGGCATCCCTGATAAGCTTATTGCTATCATAAAAACCAAATACGAAGGGTCCAAATGTCAACTCTTTTATGAAGGAAGATTGTTGAAGTTGAAGTCCAGATAAGACTAAAAGCCAGGGGGTATGGTTTATTTCGTTTTTTTTATCTCTCTTTTGGTCGTTTCGCCACGGTCGTTTTGCATTTTGTTATTTCGCATTTCATTCGTTTGGTCTTTTAGTTGCTTCGCTTTCGATTGTTTCGCTGATTTTTTTTCGCCTTTCAGTCTTTTCGTTTTTCGTTTATTTTGCATTCGTTTATTTCGCTTTTTTATTATTTTGATTTTAATTGTTTCGCCTTCATCTTTTTTTTTAATCTTAATTTTTGTGTACGAAAGGATCCTGAAGACTTTAAAATTCGCGCGAATTTTAAAGTCTTCAGGATCCTTACGTACAAAAAAATTAAAATTAAAAAAAAAAAGACGAAGTACATATGTACTTGAATTGACGATTTTTTCAAAATAATAGGAAAATCCTTCACGACTTAGTTTATCCTTTCCTCAAATTGATTAAAAGTATCGCACATGATTTTACTTTCCATTTTTTATTTATTTAAAGACAATATTTAAATACTTCACTGTATTCGGGCGGTTTCAAAGATTAAAGCCATCTAATGAAGACTAATTAGATAACAATTATTACATTCCCAAGAGGATTCAGAAAAAAATGCGAAATAACCGTTAGCGAGATAACCTGTGGCGAAAAAATCGTATTGCAAATTAACTATTTTGCGAGAGAGTTAATGGCAAAACAAAAAGAGCGAAACAATTCTGGCGCGAAACAGGAAAAAAAAAACAAAATAAACAAAAAACAAAACAAGTTTTGCGAAATAAAAGAAAATCGAAGAAAGAAAAGTGAAATAACAAAATGCAAAACAAAAATGCCGAAACAATAGGTACCCAAGCCAGGGAGTCGAATTTGTTCACCCATACGGAAGGAGAGTTGGCTGATCCAGAAGTACAAGGCGTCGTACAGCCGAGCCAGAATTGATGAAAATAGGCAAAAGCTGGAGGAAGCTGAAGGTTACTGCTTGAAACCACACACGATGGCATGTGGATGTAGTGGAGGCTCTATATGGACTTCATAGGCATGCGAGAACCTTAGAAAGTAAGTTGAAGAAGAATCAACTGACGAGCGGTTTCCAAGAGAATCTTTAATATGATCCATTTGTGACTCCCATGCATTTCAGGATCGATTGACGTAAGGGAGTAAGTTTTCAAGATAACGTAGAACATCAACACTTACAGAATTGCAAAGTGTCCTTGGAGCTTGGAGTCTATTCTCTGCATCGTATAACAAACATTTTCTCGAAGACGAAAATGAATGTTACGACAAAGAGTCAATTCTCATATACTGTACAGTAAATTTAGAAATAATAAAACAATTTCATCTCATAAAGCTTATTACTTTAACAAGAACTACATTCAGACAAATGCTCCGAACTTGCTTTTAATGTTTTCTTATTCCCATTCAATTCCAAGTGTCTCTATAAACATTCTTCGAGCACAATGGAATCGATTGATGAATAATTTAGAAACAAAAAGAAACTTGTTCAATTTTCTCAGTTAGTTTTCATCATCACCCAGTCAGTCCAGAACCCGCACCACACCTTTAACTTCACATATTCAAACAAAAAGTACTAGTTTGTGTTGTGTTTGAATTTATTAAGCTCTGATTGTTTTAAGTCATTTGACTCTATCCGACACAAGAGAGGGCGTCATTTGTTGCGAGCTTACGATCGCTACAATCTACGAGGTACGAGACAATGTTGACTTTTCAAGCAGGTGTGTATTTATTTTATGACACTCTCCTAGAATTAATTATTAGATATACTATTTTCCTTATTCGACTGATCTTATCTCATGTTTGAAGTGACACACCTAACACGAACAGATTTAGATTTTTGCTTCGGACAAAGCCAAGACAAGATACAAGGTTTTTTTAACGATTGCAAAGCAGTTTCTTCTATAAGCTGATTTGTGATCATTTGAGTAAATTAATGTTTTATTTATTGCTTTGGAGATGCTGATTTATATTTCATTCACATGCGGCCATACGGGTCATTTGAGATTCAGTTAAAAGGTTTAATTTATTTTCAGAACGTAACTTGTCTAGTGTGAAATACGACGTTTTTAGAGCCAAATAACAATAAGCTTATAAACGAGTTGAGGTTAAAAACCTTTTCAACAACCCATTCAGAATTCATAGAAAAGGGGAAGATATGTAAGATCTATAAGGGTACCTACAACATTGACAGTTAGGTTCTATAAAATCTATTTTATCCTACGAGATGAGCGGAAACTATTAAATCGACCATTACCAATATATAGTTTGTTTTTTGTGTTATTTAACACTGCAGTTAGGCTGCGTCCGTCAATTCCATTTATGTTGTTTGAACAACGATAGCAACTTAGAGGTGCTTCCACCAATGGCTTCTTCCGTCAATTCCTTTGTTTGGTTGGAGTTATAGCTATTTCACGGGTGCCAAGCCGATCATCAGACTCCTTTATTAGTGGTGCTGTCTAGTTATTTTTCATATTAATAATAATCTAACCCCATGGTGTACGCAACGAATTGTTGTGACACAAAGATAGGAAATTAGAAAAAATGAAAGCGGAATAAGATAGCATACTTTGAGGAGCTTGTTAAAATGCGTCTATTCATTGCAAATGATAAACAATACAAAAGTCTGCAATGGGAAACTAAAAATCAGTAGAGTTGTTAGCGCAATGCGTAGTGCATTGGCTTCACAACTTCAAAAAGTTTTTCGATTAATATGAAAAATGACTAGACAGCATCACTAATAAAGGAGTCTGATGATCGGCTTGTCACCCGTGAAATAGCTATAACTCCAGCCAAACAAAGGAATTGACGGAAGAAGCCATTGGTGGAAGCACCTCTAAGTTGCTATCATTGTTCTTATGGAATAAAGCAATTGTAATGTTTTCGTCAATACATTCCTCCCCAAGCGTTCAAAACATCGAATCTGCCTAACCTGATATACCTTAGAACTTACTATAATAAAACCAAAGGTGGTGTTGACAACATGGATAAGTTGCTAGGCGAATACACCAAAAAACGGAAGACCAACATATGGATTTTTGCTCTATTCTATAACATGATTGATACTGCAGCTTGAGCTTCGTTCATAATATTCATGGATCATAACCCTATATTTTCCACCACTGACCGAAGGAGAAAGTTTTTGAAAGAACTAAGCTTACAACTCTGCAAAGAAAATATTGAAGACAGAGCTAGAAATCCAAAAGTTGTATCGAAGACGAACATTAGGTAAGCAATGCAGGATGTACTTGGATATACGACGCTACCCCTTGAACCAACTGGAACTGGGAATACAATTTCACGGAAACGAGATACAAGTGGTCGCATAGCTGTTGTTGGAAGCTGTTTCACGTGTAGAAACCTAAGACAGAAGCAAAGGAACACCCGAAAAGCATGTAGGTAGTATGTAATTGTACCCGACCCGTTTGTGATGAACACTCGGTATCTGAGGTAAAATGTCAAACTTGCTTCCAAAATAAATAAATAAATAAATAAATAAATAAATAAATAAATAAATAAATAATTGGAGTTCCAAAAAATAAAATAAACAGATACAAAAAAAAATGTTGTTACTATTTTTTATTTTCAGCCGAAAGGTCTTGCAATAGTTATGAAAAAACGTTCCGTTTATATAAAGGTACCAGGGTACCTTGTCACACGGTTTAAGATGTTTAATATTTTTAGCCGGATAAAAGTTTTTTCCATTGAACTAATTAACTTCCAATTGATTAAAATATGCACAAAATATAATGTTAGGAGCTCTCATAAAGCCTCAGGCATATAGCTAGCCGTTAAACTAATTTGTTTGGTCATTGAAACTTAAAAAGGTACCCAGGTACCTTGTCACGCACATAAGGGTTTTAAGATCCTCGAGAGAAGACTACAGAGGGACAAAGATCTAAACATCTTCTTGGGCACCATCTCAAGGCTCACAAAAGCTCCACTCACATCCAGCTGTGTTCTTCCAATTTGGTCAATGCAATGTCGTAAGCGTATCCTAGTAATTGGACGGACTATTGAAAGATTTTGCCTCTGGTATTGACGTTGGAGTTCTGCACAATCTTTTCAAGAATGGTGTTGAAGAAATCACATGACAGGGCATCGCCTTGTCTGTAACCCTTATAACATCAAATACAACAAGCGTGAGCTTATTTTCCACCATGATCAGCGTCTATAGGGATCACACTCGATCAGCAGAACACACCTTCCATTTAAATGAAATGTGAGGCGAAGAAATAGAAAACACAGTTAAAAGTTGCATTCCCAAAAAAGATAGAATTGCCTCCATGATGAATGTATTCTCTCTCTAAGCAAAATTTTAATTTGCCGGCCAGCTTTGAAAAAAAATGTGACGCTTTGACAACAATAGATAAGACTTTCTTATAATATTCGAAACGTAATATCTAAGAAAGAAGGCTTGGTGCTAGATAAAGTAAAAAAAGAGATGAACTGCCGGCACTGACTTAAGGCCGTTGAGATAAGGCATCACCCCACTACACAGTACACACAACTGAGATAAACAAAATTTGTAACGCATTTGTGTCTTGTATAACTCATAATATAAATATTGTGTCAACCCCTTGACAGACTTTAGAACTTTTATCTGTTGATAAGACGTCGAGGGAACAATCACAAGAAAACAGAAGTTTTGATAAAAATTGTATGGTACTTGTTCAATGCCTTTTAAGTATTTGAGTGGATTGAAAGTGAAACCTTGTAGTTTACTGTAGTTATACTCTTTAGCTTCGTCAACTAAGCTGGATTGCTTTTAGTCACTTTAAGTTAGCAATAGTTCTTCCTCTTAGTTCTTTTTAAACTTTGCTTTTCTCTTATACCTTGAAATGTCCCGATTACCAGTCGCTTTCCCATGTGAGTGATCAAAATCGCAATTCTTATCCAAATTTTGTATCTCGCAGTTTTTGCAGTTCGTGAGATACATCCATCCTTCAGCTGCATTGAATTATTATTCAACATATCCATTCATGCTGATTTTGCGCATATGAAACAAGCTATGAATAAGAGAGGAACAAACTCTTGGCAGCCCACCAAGCCACCACCACTACAACACAACCACTTCACCATTCTATCCGCCTGCCACAACAAACTCTGACAACCTCTCAAATTCACTGTCATAAAGACGTGACTTACCCGTCGTCGTTTTGACGTTTTTTTTTTACTCTGCGAAGTAAACTCTGAACCTCCATTTCCCATGTTTCACATCTTTTTTTATCATCATAAATTGTTCAGAGTATCATTACACTTCAAGTCGCGAGATTGCCTTCATTTAAAGATGTATCTAGAAAAACTGGTGATTCTTCCCCCTTCTGATCGTTATATCAATTTTCTATAATAAACCCTTAAAATCACCTAAGGAAGCAGTAATACTCAGCTTATTGATAAAGACAAAAGTTGTCTTACACAACCTCTTGGGACGCCTTCAGCAGTGACCCCGCATATTTAACCTTCACAAAACTCACATATTTTAATTGGGATCTGATCAAGTAAACGTAAAATAGGAATATGGATGTTCACTGATCGCCAAAACAAGAAGCAGCTACTTCAATATTGGACTACTAAAAATGGAGAGTTTTCACTATAGCTGTATTTTATTGGGAACTTTGGTTAGCTCATTAATCGAAATTCCGCTGAAGTCAGTTTTAAACTGAGTTTGGTTCACTGGAATATCAAATATCAAACCTTTCAAACGCCATCTTGAGACTTAGAAGAAAACAGTTTTTCACCATAGAAACTCATGGAAAAAAAATTACTTTCAGATAGGTCTCAAGATGGTGCCTCCAAAAGGTTTTGACATTTGCCAAAACCTAGCCAAAATCTATACAAAAAACACAGATAAAAACTCAAGTGTCGAATTGCCGAAACCTTATCCTGTGTAAATTACTTTTTACTTAGTTTTCGGTTGTTGTTGTTGTTTGACATTTAAAATTTTACTAAGCTGAGTATAAAATTCCCAATAAAACACGGCTTATATAAGATTAAGCACCGCCTGACGAAAGAATGTCCCATGAAAGAAACCTCTGTATTGTTGGCTTGAAACTGAAGAAAGGAGATCCTTTAAACTGTTCTTACTTGAAAGCAATAAGTCTCCTTAACATCGCCTACAAGATCTTCTCTGTCATGCTATTTACGCCCCTTAAGTCTTTCAGCAACTAACTGATTGATCCATGTCAGTCCACCAGCCTACTCCAATCCAGTGAAAAATTAACATTTCATAGATTTTGAAAATTACCCTGGTGTTTGTGAAGAAAAACGGTGGAAAGGATTGGGAAAGACCTTAACGATAACTTTGATCCCAAAACGGGCTTCAGACAAGATGACGCGCTTTTTCTTGAAACATTTTTTTTAACTTTCGAGCTAAAATCAGATCAACGATCCTTGAGGACAACCAACACAATTGACAACTTTGACTCGGTTAAGATCACTGTCTAACTTATATCAGCTATCAACACGAACACAAACACCAATATTGAGATTAAAAGAAGAGTTATTCTTACTAACTACTTTTGCTCTCTGTAAAGATGTCAATTGAGCAAGAAAAGATCTTCGAGCCTGTTTGTTTCAATGAACTTTACGAACTTATAACAACATACAACAATCACGAGAATTAATTTAAATAGACAACAATGATCCAGCTGAGCTCTAAATCCAAAAGACGTCATGGCAGAAAACGAACGTGACTTGAATGACACGCATGGGTATTGAGTACAAATGGACTTACAAAACCTTAGTGTGCAGCAACGTGATGTATGAGGTCAAAAACCACATTGGATCGGTTTCTAATGTAAGGTCGTACTTAAGGACTTCAAGCTGTGCTTAAACAGTATCAGTGTGGCTTCAGACTTGGAAAGTCCACCATCCATTTCACTCTACGGCAGATCTTGGAGAAGATCCAGGAACTTCAAATCGATACCTACAACCTTTTCATCAATTTCAAGGCCGCGTATGAAAGCGTCTATAGAGACCAATGTCTTGTTTTGGCATCCCAGAAAAATTCTACCGTCTACGTAAGAAGACAATGGAAAACTCACGCTGTTTATGGTCAGAAAAAACCTAACGGATGCATTTTATGTCAAAAAATGACAAGGGATGCGCTATCATGCGATTTCTTCAACATAATTCTTCAAAAGATTGTGCAAAACTCCAACGTTAACACCAGCACAATCTTTCAAAAGTCCATCCAGCTACTAGGATGCGCAGACGACATTGACATAGTTGGAAGAACACAGCGTTATGTCAGTGGAGCGTTCGTGAGCCTTGAGACGGAGGCCAGGAAGATGGGTCTAGCAGTAAACGAGGAGAAGATCAAGCTGTCAACAAGAAACGACAACCAACATCGACGTCTTGAACTACAACGTACACAGATTTAACTTCGAGGTAGTTAAGGACTTTGTCTACCTAGGATCCGCTATCAACTCAGACAACAACACCAGCGCTGAAATCAAACGAAGAATCACTCTTGCCAATCGCTGCTTCTTTGGACATAGAAGGCAATTGAGTAGTAGTTCTCTCTCGAGCATCATCATCCCGGTCCTTATGTATGGTGCAGAGACATGGACCCAGACAACATCCGATGAAAACGCTTTGGGGTGCTTCGAGAGAAAAATTCTTCGAGTGATTTATGTCCACTCTGCATAAATGGAGAATGGAGACGAAGATTCAATTCAAGAACTGTACGAGCTGTTCAGCGACACTAACCTTGCCAGAAAGGTTGAGGTCCAACGACTTAGATCGTTGGGTCATGTAGAGCGAATCGAAAATAATGCTCCGGCTCGAAGAGTCTTCGAATCCATCCCGGAAAGACGTCGCAGAAAAGGAAGACCGTGACTCAGGTAGAGCACACGCAGGTGGTACAGGACCTGAACCAACTTGGCGTGCGAAACTGGAGACAGCTAGCTAGTGACCGAGCTGGTTAGAGACTTCTTGGATGAGGCCCTGGTCCAACCTGGACAGTAGCGCCACCATAAGTTAGAAAGTAAGTAAGTAAGTAAGCTTGAACACAGCCCAACCTTAAGAAAACAAAACAGTTTTCTAAAGGAGTAAACGATTAACATTAATTTTGAACTACTGAGCATTGTTATTTGATGTAAAATAAAAAGGGGTCCATATTGCGTTTCGAGTGGTTCGGCTTCACAACGAAGCCTTTTAACTGCAACTGCAACTGCCAAAACTTAGGATCCAGGGTATACTGATTTGTACTAATGGCTACTTAAACATTGCTTCTGACTAATTTAAGTTATTTCTGCTCATCCGCCTGCATCTAACAACATCAAAATTGACAACCATTCTCTTTGAACCAGCTTTCAAATTTGAGCTTGAAAGCGCTTGACGACGTGGTGGATTTTGTTGTGTTTGTTTTTCATCTTTGTTGCAAAAATGTTTCAAAATCAAAAGACGACATATTTTCATAACGGACACTGCAAATTGGTATAATCATGCGATCTAGAGTGTTATCACCAATGTGATGCCTTATTGCATTGTTTTAGTTATTTTTCTTTTCTGCTTTTGTTTTCGGTGTCCGACATTTTGCCTGTGGGGTCAGTGTTATGCATTCAACCATTTACTTCCGAGAAATGTTTCAAAAATTAAAAAAAAAAAATCTGTGCCCTGAAGATAATATGCCCAATCTGACCAAGCAGTAATGTTCCTGTGCGCTTTTATTTTTGGAACACAATAAAAATTCCCTGAGAGAAGTAGTAATTCCGTTTTTTTAAAGTTTATCATAATAAAAAAAAAATAAAAAAAAAATAATTTCACCAGAAACAGCAGACTCAAACCAAAACAAAGAAAAAAATGGGCTTGACGTTTGTGGTTGACATTTTATGCAAATTCAAGATCACAGTAATTACCTACATATTTCTAATAGACAACATAGACGATAGAGTTTCTGTCTGACTGACTTCCACAGCACCTATAGGTGCAGTTTTATAAATTTGTAATTTGCCTTAATGAGCTTAAAACTTTTATTGCATTCAGATTCGAAAAATTTATTAAATTACTACCGGATTATAAGCTGAGGAAAATTATTTGGCTGCCTGGAAATTTTCTAACTTGTTTTAATCATTTGAATTCAAGTCTTAATCGGATTAGTTAGGAATTTGACAAAGTGGCTTGAGATCTTAAGGGAGATTAAAGCATAATCTATGAGCCGATGTTTCGAGGTGTTGGGAAAATCGTGTCTGCAAGTCGAAGAGAATAAAGGGTCAAGGGCCTTTTTAGTTGTCACTAACATCAACTTACGACGCCCAATGACTTTATTGGAACATATTCAAATTTTGAGAACAAAGACTGTTACGACCGGAAATGCTGCTGAGCAATCAGACGTCGAAACACAAAAGAAAAAGATAAACAGTATGTCGTCTGTCGTTAAATACATTCAGCACGTGATTGAAGAAAGTTAAAAAGAAAGTGAAAAGCTCAAGGTGTTCTTCGATGCAGTTTTGGGGATTTGACGCTCCAGAGGAGATGGAACATCATCAGAAAGTTAGTGTGGAAAGAATTGAGGAATTTCGATGTGTGTATAATTTTTTAAAAGATGTCTAGACAGATTATTTAGTGTCGATGATGCATCTAGATTCATGAAAGTCTTTCGAAGAGAGTGATAGTTGCAACAAAGACTGTTGTCGTTATGAAGCTTGTAATCGTTAACCAATGTAACATACTGACCTACTTTTGCAGGTTTAATGGCAGGGTTAAGATGAGAGAAAAATAAATATGATTAAAAAAGAAACATGGAATGCGTATCAACTAAGAAGAAATTACGCTTTCGTTAGGAACAAAGTTCGATGGAAGTGTTTAAAACACCACAAAAACAATCTTCTAGAAATGTGAACCATTCTATTGAATAATTTTTCCCTGTAGCTTTTTTTTAGAGAAGGAAGATGTTTAAAAATTGAAATTGATTGGACAGACGATCTAGCCTTCTCGACGTCATTGACGAAGTAAAAATAGCGAAAATACAAGCCCATGGCTAACAAAGCTTTTAACAGATGGAAGATGGTAGATGGACAAAGTATCTCCAACAATTTTATTCTGATTCAAAACTAAGTTTTACTTGAGGGATGTGAAAAGTCAAAATTTTTTTGGATAGGATTATGACTATAGATACTTTTCTTGTAATTGTAAAATAGGACCCAGTTCCTCATACAATCTTCAATTACATTCTCAGCATTGATATTTGCTTTTCAATTTTGTGTTT
Source organism: Sphaerophoria taeniata (assembly GCA_943590905.1). NCBI lineage: Eukaryota > Metazoa > Arthropoda > Insecta > Diptera > Syrphidae > Sphaerophoria > Sphaerophoria taeniata. The sequence goes on along the minus strand of OX016540.1, from coordinate 217,517,021 downwards.
TTAAATTATTTACTAAAAATTATGCAGGAAAGAGAATCGGTCCCAAAATTGATCCTTGAGGTACACCGTAACTCAGTGAGTGTAAATCAGAATCTTCCGCAATTGTATGACAAAAATTAGACTTTCTGTTTCATTTGAAAAAATGGAGAGACACGAGTGTTCTGCACACTTAAAAATGATCAGTGTCTTCGAACATTTTGAGCAATCCAGCCAAACAGATAGCGTGGTAGAAAACCAGACTGGTTCACCTCGGTTTTTGTTCCTTCCTCCTGCAAACTGCAACGGTGGTTGGATGTTGTAGGATCTGGGAGCGTATGCTGTTTCTTTTCCTACACACTAAGTGCTTATTACTTTACCTCCACGCGGAAACCACTGGGTACTGGTTAGATCTCTAAGATGTTGCAAAACTTGTAAGCGCGAGTGCACTTAAGCAACTGTCCTACAAATTTGGAGGTTAATACGAGGGGTAACAACCCTTCCACAGAAAAAAAAAAAACTTGACGTTATGAGAGAGACAGGAAGAGCCTCGGATAATAAGCTCCCTCAAATGGCAACCAGATCCGGAACGACAACGGACTGAAAATTGAGAGTTTGCACCTGCGGAATGTAAGAACACTCAACACTGCAGGTGCTACTCAAAAACTAACGTAGTATAAAGAATACATTACTGTGTTCAGGAAAGTCGATGGATAGGATCAGGAACAACGAAAAGGAAAATTTGCGACATTCATTACAGCTGTCATCAAAGAATGCATATATTTGGATGCGGATTCGTCGTGCTTCTCAACTCTGCCGTTCGGAATCGGCGTTAAATTGTAGGTCCCCTCAATTCTTCACACGCACTCAGAGAATTGTTGATGAGAGTTAGCTACTTGGGCCTTGGCTCTTCAAGAAGCTGTCGCGCCACTCTATTTATTTTTTTTACAATTTATAGACGATTCCGAACGGCAGAGTTGAGAAGCACTTTTTCATGACAGATTGATACTCTTGGAAGTTTTTTCAGTTCTTCGCAAGAGGCAGTTCCCATGAAAGATGAAATAAAAGCTTTATGGGCAGGAGTAGGAATCGAACCCACGACGACGTTCTGCTTAGCAGCCAACGCACCTAACCACTAAGCCACGGGCGATCTACGGATGGCCGAACTAAAAAGACTCTGCGAAGGAAGAAAAGAGCATTTGCAGCTTCTGAGATAAAAGATCTCGAAGAGTCACGTGCCAAGAACAACCCCCGACGTTTGTTTAAAAGGTCGAAGCAATTGCTTCTGGTTTCAGAACCAGGACACAAGCTCTTCGAAGCAGTGAAGGAAACCTAATCACCGAAGTACAGAGAATTGTAGTTGTTTTCAAGCAGCACTTCCAGCAGCTGTTGAATGCGCATAGTATTGAGCGAGCCAATGACAAACGAGAAGCGAGACCAGTTAATGCGACCCAGTTCCAGTCCCCAGCACAGAAGAGGTAGAAAGAGCCATCCAAAATGTAAAAAATAAAAACTCCGCTGGGCTGGACAGAGATCTTTTAATATGGAGGAGGTATGTTGATGAGCTGCATGCACCAGGTCATCAACAAAGTATGGGAGGAAGAATGCATGTCCACTGACTGTTCTATATGCCCCATCTACAAAAAAAGCGATCCTATGTCATTCAAAAACTATCCTGCTTAGTGTTGCTTACAAAATCCTATCCTACTGTGAGAGCGTCAATAATCGGCACGCGCCAGTGTGGTTTTAGGCCAGGCAGAACAACGATAGACAAAATATTCATACTGAGGAAAATCCTGGAAAAGACCAACGAATTTCAATTCGAAACCCGTCATCTTTTCATCGTCTTCATATGCTTATGAAAGAATCCACCGCCAAGAGCTTATGATGGCGATGTCTGAATTCAGAATCCCGAACATGATGCTAAACAATACGCAGTGCAGTGTGCAAATGAGTAACAGCCCACCTGAGTTGTTTTAAGCGTGAGCAGGGTTTAGACAAGGAGATGCGCTGTCATGTGATTTCTTCAACATAGTCCTGGAGCAGATACGGCTCAAGGCAGGTTCGAGCACGGAAAACACTATCTTAAACAAATTCACCGAGCTCCTAGGCTATGCGGACGACTAGACATAATCGGTTGTTCCCAAAAAGCTATGTTTGAGGCCTTCACAGCGATTGAAGAATAGGCGAAGATAGTCGGTCTTGAAGTGAATGCAGACAAAGCAAAGAACATGCTATCCGTCCACCATGTTCTGCGTCAGTGTTGGTAGCAGCAATTTGAGGTAGTTAAGAAGTTTACCTAACTTGGAAGTTTGGAACAACATCAACCTACAAACGACACATTAGTGGAGATCAAGCGATTTTGAAAAAAGGGAAAATGATATTGGGTAATTTCCGAAGAAAATTTTTTCGACGGATGTTGGGTCCCGTATGCGACGATGGCGAATTGAGAATAAGGTTCAACCGTGAACTGTACGAGCTGTATCAAAATGTGGATGCAGTCCAGAAAGCCAAGAAAAGACGACTATATTGGGTCGGCCACATCGAACGAATGGACGACAACGCTCCAGACAAGAAAGTCTTCTCTTCGCAGCCTCCAAGTTCGAGAAGATAAAGAAGACCGAACTTCCGCCGGTGCAAGGACGAAGTCACTGCGGATGTCAGAACACTTGGTTTTGGCGACTGGACAGTTCATGCGAGGGACCGTTCCTGATGGAAGGCTTCTGGATCTCAGGCTGAGATCCTTCATGGATGTTGAGTCGGATAAAGGTAATTTAGTAGATGTCAGCTCCGTTGGGATGTTGGGTCTAGTCCAGACCCTGCCCTTGATGATACACTTCCGAAGAGGGTAAATTTGACATTGCACATGCCTTCGTTTCCTGTGAAGAGAGTCCTCAATTTCCACGAACAATGTTTCATTATCATCGTCGGCCTTTCCGACCCAAATCTTGGATCTGTAAGTAAGATGCGGTTAGAACAGTGGCGGATTAAAGGTTGAGGGCGCCATAGGCAAGCATCTCACTGGCGCCCCTATATGGAAATATCTCGTACTATAGTTTGACTGAAATCGCTGCACCGCGCCTAAAGAAAAGGCGTTGAAATAGGGGCCAAGGACAAAGAGACCTAGTTAACATGAGATCTATTAGTATTGCCCGAAAGATCTTACGAATTTGGTTAATTAATGATCTGCCGCAACGTAAACCAAGTAAACTCGAGTTCTTATGCAAACCGAGTGGTAACTCGGTTGTCAAATTGGATTGCCCCGAAAATTAATTTAGAATGAACTTAACCAGCAGAAAAGTTAGGTTTTAAATCTGTCAAAATCTTTGTCATCTGCTGATGAACTTCGACCATTAGATTATTTGCCCCTACAAAGTAAAATCAGTACCTATTCAAAAACGCATACAAAATTAGAAGAAAGCTAAGTCGATATCCGAGTTGGCAAACCGAGTTGACTCCGTACTGTAAAAGTAATTGCTCAGGACCGATTTTTATTTTAACAAAAGATGCAAGTGCAATTCGAGTTCACAAACTTGTTACTTTAACAACCACGTATGAACTCGTATTATTTGCCAATTGTAAGAATTACTGCGCCCCTTTGTTGCCGCGCCCCTAGGCACGTGCCTAGTTTGCCTTTAGGATAATAAGCCACTGGGTTAGAAAATAATAATTTTTAATGAAACATGTTAAATTCACTAATTCCTGTGTAAGATTCTGCCTATGCTGTTGTAGGTGCCTTTAAAACCCAAAAACAGATGGTTGAAAAGTGCTTATATTCATCGTCTTGTATACAAAGGGATTCACAACTCATTGCCAGGAAACATCACTAGGAGGTTAAGTGAGCACTTCGATGAAGAAAGAAAGATGCATTGCGGGCCAATCGATCACAGTAGTAATGAAATTAAAATGGTCTAATTGGCCCAAAAATAAGATTATTGTCTTCTCAGTCCTGTAACTATATCTATTGATCGCCAATAGCAACATTAGATTCAAGTCAGAAACATTTCTCTCCGGGATATTCCAGTTGCAACAGCAAAGTATGGACAATGAATCCTGACACTTGATGATTTACTGACTAAAATAAAAACGAGCGCATTCCCTATTTAACGGCTAAAATATTTTATGAATTCCTACATGGAATCGGGAAAGATATGTTTTGTGGCGCCACATTAAAATTTACTGCATGCACCTACACATCACTGATCGACGAACGTACGGCCGACAGCAATTTATTTTCGTTCAGAGTCAAAATCAAAATAAAAGACTCAAATTTTCCAGTGCAATAAAAAGATTTTGTTTACATCCACGTCTGTGTGTAGTGTTTTATATCCCTCGTGATCGTGATCCTAATTTAATTTCCCAAACATTACCATCGGATCCATAAAAATGAACTCGAGCCCACATGTTATTTGATATTATTTTATGACAAACATTCGACGGCCATGTGTCAAAGCAATGTTGACGAAAGTCACCACCACAACGTACCTCAGTCTTTACAATATGCAAACAGGATATTCCCATGATGATGATGTTGCCTTGCCTTGCCACTACTGTCTCTTCTGTTCCTCTTAAACTCACTTGTCGGTTGTATATTGAACGATAATGTTGAACAAGTTCAGTGCGTAACATAACACTTAATAAAAATCGTTCAAAGTAGAGCACAGTTGTACCACAGGGACTTCCTTTTCGATCTTGAATTATGTGTACTTAGGTCTTGAAGAGCATATATTATTTCTGTTGTCTCAAGATACTTATCTAATGGGATACTTCCCTCGGCTGGAGAGGCTCTTGAAATCAGGTATAGCGACATCACAAGGGCCTTACATAAATATATGGGAATTTCTGTTTTTACTTTGACATAAATTTTTGAAGGTCAGGTATTGGATCTACAGAAACAAGTTATTAGAAACGGATGTAGGTGCAGGGACCCCGATTAGGGAAGAAGGCCCAACAACAGAGCAAATACGTGCGACGGGATAGTGCCCGCGTCATTCTATTTGTAGTAGAAACTGAGATAAGAAAGCGGCTCCTGAGCGGGAACCTTTAAACCGACATCACTTCGTTTAGGGCGATGACAGACACAAAACGAGTAAACTGAGAAAACCCTAAAATTAAGGGTCCAAAAAGCAAGAAGAACCACGAAAATGAAACCTTTGGTAGAACTCGTTTTTTGATCTCCTGTTTGGTGGTTTCCTTTTTCAGTTTTGGGGAATGTGGTCCAGTCTAATGGCACCAGAGAGGGACTGGTGTAGGGATCAGATTTATTACAATCCACAAGTTGGGGATACATGCGCCATAAGCGACTAACGTAAGAGATACGATTGGATCTTTTTTGCCTCTTCAAATATTTGTATACAAAATGTTTATCAAAGCAATAAGCAGAGGGGGATTGTCAATAAAAACAAAAGTTCCTGTGTAGACAAAAAGACAGACTATAAAGATTGTGTCTAATAAATTGGAAGAGTAAATAAAGAATCTTCTATCTTGTTAGACGGTCATAAAGAAGTGTTTGCTTGTGTTTTCTAGAAGCTGCAATTTAGTCCACAGGTAGCTAAGATGAAGGAATAGAAATTTGGGTACAGATCTGGGTTTTTCCTTGCATGTGGTAAAAGATTTAGGTTTTTGAAATCCACCTTGCATCTTTTAGCGCAAGAGAGCAAGTGTTAATTTGTTTCTTTTTGTTCTCTTTGTTCTCTCTCTTTGTTTATTTCTGGGAAAAGGTTCAGAGTGTAAATAGTGTGGGTTTTGAGTTTTGATTTATGTACTTATGTAGCGTCTCTTTGAACGCCCGCATAAAGAAACACATTTCTATTTGTTTTTGACAACTTTCACAGTCATCGGATAGGATCTGTTTAACCCTTTGGATTTTTGTGTCAGGTGTGAAATTTTAAAACAAACAACAATTTTTGGTCGGATAATGTCTTGCTTGTCGTTTACTTATCTTAATTTTTGAAATAAGAAATTTCTGTCAATATTCTTTTTTCAGTATTCTTTGATTCTATTGAGGGCACGCAGCCGTATTCTTTATAAATCCTTAGTAACGCTCGTGAAAATTGCGGATTCGTCGTTGGAAGCAGACTCAAGCAAAAAGTCTTGAGCTTCAAATGTGTAAGCGAATGCATCACAACGATCCGAATCAAGACTAAATTAGCAAACATTAGCGAAATATGCGCGAATGCTCCTACAGAAGAGAAAAAGGCGACACAAAAGACGAGTTCTAAGAGCTCCTTGACAAAACATATGAGCAATGACCTGGCTATGATATTAAAATTGTCCTTGGCGATTTTAACGCAAAGCTGGGAAAAGAGAACATCTTTGGTGGAACAGTCAGAAAGTACAGCCTGCACCACACCACTTCCGATAACGGATTCAGGCTGATCAATTTTGCTGCGGGGCGAAATGTTGTGGTAGCAAGCACCTGGTTCCCACATCTCAACATCCATAAAGGAACATGGAGATCTCCTGATCAATCAACTGTCAACCAGATTGATCACATTGCGATTAGTGATGGGCATAATCGAATGATTTCAATAATCGAGAAAATAGTATTCGAATGATTTGAATAATCGAATGATCATTCGAATTACGAAATCCAATGAAAATGGTGAAAAATTTAAAGTTTACAGTGCACAATGAGTCGCGCCTACTCTCTTGTAGCATACACACGAGTTTCTCAGTAGAAGATTAGTACTTGTTTTTCTACCTAAGCTTGTTAAATCGACTTAAAATAAAGCGTAATCGTGTTTTTTTTCATAACGATGTTGACTCGGATGAGTCCGACAGTTATTTAATTGAGAATAAAAAACCTCATAAAATAATCATAAATTCTCGAGAAAATAAACTTACATCCATGTCAAAGTCAAAAAAACAGTCTTCATCTAGCAGCAACTGTGCTGACAACAGTAAATTTGGGAGAGAAAACCCGTTCTTTCCGCTTCAAGCTCTCATTGATGCTGATGAAAAAAGTCAATCTGATGGAATGATCGAGCATGCTGCTGATGCTGCTAAAAAAACATCAAACCCTAAGCCACCACCTATAAATGTTTTAAAATCTAGCAGTGTAAATATTCACACAATTTTGAGTGCTAAATCCATTGAAAATTATGTAATTAAACGCATGTCTATTGGGATTAAAATCCTGTCACCGAACATTGACACTTATAAAAAAATATGCACAGTTCTGACTGATGAAAAATATGAGTATTATACTCACAGCCTGAAATCTGATTTGCCGTTTAAAGTCGTGTTGACTGGACTCGACAAAACTGATCAGAATGTCATTAAAACTCATCTTCTTAATTCTGGTGTCAAGTGCATTGATATCAAAGTTGTGTGTCGTCAATTTGATCGAATAGAGCATACATTTTTCATAGTTTATCTTGAGAAAGGAAGCATTACCATGAAAGAACTTCGTGATCGATTCGGAGTCATAAACAAAACAATTGTGCGCTGGAACTTTCAAAGAAGACTTCCTAAAAAAGTAACCCAGTGTTACAATTGCCAGATGTACGGGCATGGAGCTAAACACTGCCACGTAAAGACTTTCTGTTCATTCTGCTCTGGTGAGCATCAGACTTCAGCATGCACGTCAAAGAAAAACAACAAATGTGCAAATTGTGGTGGTGATCATCAATCAACAGACCCGCTGTGCCCTAGTCGACGAAGCTATGTGGAATTTCGACAAAAAACGAAAACAACCCATCAAGATTTCGTCAGAAATGCTGCAGATTTTCCTCCGTTGCAAAGAGTTAACCTCAAACAGCAAAAACAACGTGAGAATGATTGTTCAGATCCAATGAGTAGTACATCTAGAAATGTTATTATAAATACTAACAATGTAGATAGTACATCTAATATGTTTTCTTTAAATGAAATTCAAATGCTTACTAACGATTTAGTCTCTAAATTAAGATTATGTAAAGATAAATTTGAACAGTTCAATGTTATAACTGAACTTGCCTTAAAATACTTAAACTATGGATCAAAGTAACTTAAAATTAATAACTTGGAATGCTAGGGGTGTAAGGAAAAAAAGTATGGAATTTTTTTCTTTCATGATCCGAAATAAAATAGACTTTGCCTTGGTTACTGAGACCTGGCTAAAACATAATCATTCTTTCTCTCATCCTAACTATCAATGCCATCGGCTTGATAGGCAAAGTGATAGAGGTGGCGGAATAGCAATCGTCGTAAGAAAAGAAATTAAATTAAAATGTTTACCTTCAATGGAGACTAAAGTTATTGAAGCGTTAGGGGTTGAAGTTACTACTGGTAACAATCAACCATTTAAAATTGTGTGTGCTTATTTTCCAGGCCGTGCACGTGGAAATCGGACAAAATACCATCTACGAAATGATTTTATAAAATTAACTCGTCTATCTGGCCGATTCATCGTGGGTGGCGATTTTAATTGTCGTCACCAATCTTGGGGTTGCCTCCGCGCAAATAGATGGGGAAATATTTTACATGAATTACATTTAAACTACCCATTTTCTTTGTCGTATCCTCCTGATCCTACTTACATCCCTAAAAATGAAAGGGCCAACCCTTCCGTTCTCGATTTTTTTCTAACAAACTCTCCCAATTTTATATCTCAACCTCAAGTGATAAATGATTTGTCATCTGATCACCTGCCAGTAATTCTCGACCTTCTTACTAACGCAAATTTGAAAGAAAACATTGTTTACAACTATAAAGCTATGAATAAATCAACTTTTAAAAATACTGTCAAAAGGAAATTAAATAGTTTAACTCATCCACCACTTTCAGAAATACAGTTAAATTCAGATATCGATTCTATGATCTCCAATCTTACCAATGTCATCAAAGAAAGCGTTGAAATCGCTGTCCCTCGTCTTCCCTCTGTCACTGTTAAATCTAAGCTACCAACATATATTCACGATACTATTTCGAGGCGGAACAAAGCCCGTAGAAACTGGTTGCGCTATAGATTGCCAATTTTCAAACTTGAACTGAGGTATCTTAACAAGCTTATAGATTCATTCATTGAAAAACATAGGAACGCAAAATGGAGCAAACTACTTCAAGGTATGGACAAATGTTCAAAACCTTTTTGGAATGTCACGAGGATAGTTAAAAATAAGCGAACACCTATTCCGGTCATTAAACAAAATGATGTTAAATACATAACATGTAATGAAAAGGCAGAAGTTTTTTCTAGGCACTTTGCTTCAAATTTTAGAATTTCAACTAACCTAAGCAACTCAACCACATCTAATTTAGTTGAAGCTTCAGTAAATCTTCTAAACTCACCTGTTGAAGATTTTCCTACTGGTTGGTTTGTCCAAGCTAAGGAAATCAAAAGCATAATTAAACTATCACGTGTTCGAAAGGCACCGGGTCTTGATGGCATTACAAACTTATGTCTAGCCAACCTTCCTCGAGCAGGTCTTAATTACCTAACTCAAATAATCAACGCCTGCCTTAAGTTTCAATACTTTCCACAGGCTTGGAAAGTTTCAAAATTAATCCCAATCCCGAAACCTCGAAAGCCTCCTGATGATCCCTCTAGCTATCGTCCTATAAGTCTCTTGAGTAACCTTGCAAAGATTTTCGAAAAAGTTATCAAAAGAAAATTAATTAATTTCATTGATGAAAATTCATTATTACCAAACCAACAATTTGGTTTTAGATTTGGGCATAATACCTGCCATTCCATCTTAAGAATCACTAGCCATATAAAATCGAACTTCACTTCTAAGAAATCCACTGGTCTTGTGTTACTTGACATCGAATCTGCTTTTGATTCTGTCTGGCATGATGCTTTAATTCACAAGATGATTAATTTTAATTTTCCCATGGCTTTAACGGCATTAATTCGAAATTTTTTGAGTGAGCGCAGGTTTAAGGTTCACGTTAATTCTGCTGCATCTAATGAACAACTGGTTACGGCAGGGGTCTCCCAAGGATCGGTTCTGGCTCCTGTTCTATATAATATATACTTGGCAGACTTTCCCAATTTGAATAACTGTTCTTCGTCAATTTTCGCTGATGATACCGCTATATACAGCTCGAATGAACTTCCTCTCGATATTTGTTCGAATCTTCAACAAGGCCTACACACTCTCAGTTCCTATTTTCATAAATGGAAAATAAAAATTAATGAGCAAAAAACTCAAACTATGTTTTTTACACGTAGAAGACATCCTAGATTTCTACCTAACAATCCACTTCAATTAAATGGTTGTAGCATCCCATGGGCAGAAAATGTTAAATATCTGGGAATCACTTTAGATAAGACCCTCACATATAACAACCACATAAGTAATGTGTTAAACAAAACTGGAATATTGATTAAAATCTTATACCCGTTTATTAACCGAAGGTCTACACTAAGCTTGGAAAATAAGCTCATTATTTGTAAAGTAATATTCCAGGCCGTTATGGTCTATGGTGCCCCTGTTTGGTATAAATGCGCGCGTACTCATATTAAAAAATTACAAATTATGCAAAATAAAATCCTGAAAATGATTCTTGACCTACCGTGGTACTTCTCCACCTCTGACTTACATAACATGTCAAACGTTGATTATGTCATAGACAAATTGAATTCCCTAGCAAACAAGTTTTTTGATAGATGTTCATTTTCGGACAATCCTCTTATAGGTGAGCTTTTGCCTAGTTAGTTTGTAAGTATTTTTTTTATCTAGTTTTAAGTCATTGTTATTATTAAAAAAAAAAAAAAAAAAAAAAAAAAAAAAAAAAAAAAAAAAAAAAAAAAAAAAAAAAAAAAAAAAAAAAAAAAAAAAAAAAAAAAAAATTGTAAATGGGTTTTCACATAAACTTAAGCTTTCCCAAACATATAATGTTACTTTCTTATATATATTTCTGTCAACCTATTTAATTAATATTAAAGCTGAATAAGCAATTGCTTCTGCACTTAAATTAAGATTCTACCTATTGTATATATACTTAACTTCTAATTAATGAAATAAATGAAATGAAACAGTGCACAATGAGCTATTTTACAGGTATAATAATATTGACGGTCATTCGTCAATAGACCTGCCTTAGAAAATACCCTCTCAGATGGTAGGTACCGACCTGGGTTTATTGTTCAATTTCATTTTAGAAACATTTTTAAAAATAGCCTGTTATTCTTCTTAGCTATAAACAATGTTCCGTGTTCATTTTTTAAACACTAGTTCGCAAAAATTTCTATTAATCATGTACATATATATCAAAAATAAAAGCAAAGAATCTCCAAATACAAATTTTTGTTTGCCTTTAAAAAAGTAACAAAAAATCATAAGCAAAATTCCATTGCAAAGATTTGCAAATTTAACTAGAAATAAAATCGCCATTCGAATTAAAACTTAAAATAATCATCATTCGATTTGTTTTTATGCGAACACTAATAATCGATTCTTTTCATTCGAGTACTATTTTCATTCGATTACTATTTTCATTCCATTACTATTTTCATTCGAGTACTATTTTCATTCGATTACTATTTTCATTCAATTACTATTTTCATTCGAGTAGGTACCTACTATTTTCATTCGAATGATTTTTCATTCGATTATTTGTATTCGAATGATAATAATGGCAGGGTTTGAGAAATCATTCGAATGATTTCAATAATCGAATGATCTCGAATGATTGCCATAATCGATTATAATCGATTATATCATTCGAATGATCCCATCACTAATTGCGATCGACGGAAGGCACTGGTCAAGCATTCTAGATGTTTGAACTTTCCGAGCAGCCAACATCGAACCACCACCACTACCACTGCCTCGTCGTAGCCAAGGAACTGCTACGAATATCTCGACAGCGACAAAAACAATGAAATGCTGCAAGAAAAGTCGAAGTCGGACGGCTACAATCGCAAGAGATCGCCAGGTCTTTCTCTGATCGAGTGTCAAATAACCTCAAGTATTGAGGACCAGTGGCAACATTGCCAGAAAACAGATAAATATGCCGCCTCTAATGTACTGCGTTTCATGCAGCCACCAATCTTACCAAGCCGTTGGAGCAGATGATCTAGCTGCTGAGCTGTTCAAAAAAGTAGGCGACGATCTAGGTAGGAGCATGGACCAAATCATCTGTAAGATATGTCCGAAGAATGCATGCCCGATGAATGGAACCTCAGCATTGTTTGCCCGATAGTGAAAAAGGAAGATCCTCTTAACTGCGCCAACTAGAAAGGAATCAGCCTACTCAACATTGCTAACAAGATCCTCTCTGCCGTAATATGTGAACGTCCGAAGGCTTTCGTCAAAAATCTGATTGGTCCTTATCAATGTGGCTTCAGACCAGGAAAGTCAACCATCGAGCAGATCCTGGAAAAAAACTATGAATTCCAAATCGATTCCCACCACCTTTTCATTGATTTTAAGGCCGCGTATGACAGCATCTACAGAGACGAACTTTATAAAGCTATGTCTAGTTTTGGCATCCCTGCCAAGCTCTTTCGCTTGTGCTAAATGACGATGGTTGGCAAAGAGCTTACGGAATCTTTCGATGGCAAAAAAGGATTCAGACAAGAAGATGAACTGTCATGCGATTTCTTTAACATCGTTCTTGAGAGGATAGTGCAAAACTCCACCGTCAACACCAGAGGCACTGTCTTCCAAAAGTCTGTTCAACTTCTCGCGTACGCCGACGATATTGATATAATGGGAAGAACACAGCGTGATTTTAATGGCGCCTTTGTAAGAATTGAGACAGAAGCGGCAAAAAGTAAAGCAAAGTCCTCTCTCGATCAACTAAGGTAAAACTGTACAACGCCCTCATCATCCTTCTGTATGGTGCAGAAGCATGGACCCTGACAAAATCGGATGAATGCGCCTTAGACTGTTTCAAGAGGAAAGTTCTTCGTTCTTCAAAGTTCTACATTGATGGGAAATGGAGAAAAAGATTCAACAGCGAACTTTACGGATTGTACAACGACACGGACTTAGTTCAGCGACTGAGATGGTTCGGTCATATAGAGCGGAATGACACCAATGCTCCGGCCCGGAGAGCCTTCGACACCATTCCCGAGGGACGAGACGACGAAGTAGAGAAAGACCGTGTTTCAGGTGGCGCACCCAAGTGGATTAGCACCTCAAATAACTTCGAGCTCAAACACGGAAGCCAGCTAGCTAGGGACCAATCTGGCTGACGGAGACTGTTGGTTGAGGACAAAGTCCACAACGGACTGTAGCGTCACTTTGAGTAAGTATAAGTTAGACTTGAAGACAAAAGTATTGATATCAAGTGAAGAATGTCTCAATCTTCAGAAGGTGCAAACTACTAAAGTGTTAATTTCAATGTCAGAATTTTCAGGCCACCTCAGGGTGAAACACCAAGTTGTTAGTGATGCAACAGTTTCGAAGAGCTAAGGCTTAAGGTGTAAGCACACCTGCAAAAGCTGAGAAGCAACTTCTTCACCATAAATTCTTGTTCTTGAAAATTTTGTTGCAAGAGGCAGTACTTGTGATAGATGGTAAAAATATGCAAGACACGAGTCGGAATCGAACCCAGAACTTCTATGTTGCAATGTTACTGCTAAAGCAGATAGGCCACAATGGAACTAAAAGGGAGATCACACTTTCCATTGTTTTTACGAATCTCCCCAGTTGTGACTTTACGTCACGATACGAAAACGTCACAAAATCTATTTTCTTTTTCTGATTGTATTAATTAGATCACCCAGAATCGGCCTTTCAAACTTTTAATTTTTTTCGGACAACTTATTGCCATAACTAAAAGCTGACCATTCCGAATGTCAATTAATAATAACACACCCCAACCTCCATTAAATTAGCGTAGGTCAATAAAGAAAAATAATAAGATCAAATTCTCAATTCACATGCTCCACATTGTAGATAATCTTTTTAGTAATTCAATTATTGTCTTATCATTTTACTACCGTCACACTTACAACCTAAACATTAACAATCCATTCGTTTTACCAATTACAATCATTAACCGCTTTATCTGCCATAAAGTCAACATTGTTTGACACAAATTTCCTTGACGAGTCAAGAGCTCAAAACCTCTCCCACTTGAGAATTACATTTTCCATCCGGATAATATGGAACGGAACATTCAATATAAGTCGTCATAAAAATTGATAACGACAAGAGTCATGTCTTTCTCTATCTCCCTTTTCTCTTTGCTTCTCCCTCATCGAACAAAACTACACATGACAGTTGATAGAACAAAACGTCAATCGCCTATGTAATCTCGAGTTCTATCAATTAGCTAATTGGTTTGACAATAGAGGGCTCATGTAATCACTTGTTGTTGTTTTTCTCCCTATTCAAGTCTCCAAGTTTTTTTTTTCCTTTTTAATAGACTAAGATGCATCGCTCTCTCTCGCTCTTTCATACTCCCGAACTGACAACCAACAAGAAAACTATAAATTCTATGATTTAAATTGAAAAACCAGCGGGATTTATTGTAGTAATGCCATAAGTCAAAATGCTATCTGTCATTTTCGTTGTAAGTGGTACATAAACACAATAGACTACATGAGAGAGAGAGAGAGAGAGAGGGAGGACAGAAAATGATGGAGGATGAGTGCTCTGTATAATACACCAACGCCACTTCTCATATACTAGGTCAGTAGATCGTTGATCGAACCACAAGCAAATCGTCTTTTCCATTCCAATTTGGTTCTTGATCTCATCTCAATGTCTATAGAGATCGAAACATACAAATGAAGTATTTCATCTTTCAAAATGATAACAACAACAAACATGGGACCAATTGAATGACTTACAAAAAGTCAATAAGAGTGGAGGCGTTAGCGGCGACCGACGGAGTAAAGATGGAAAAGAAGAACAGACTTTAACATAATTTAGGTAGACGTGAGATGAGAACGTGGAGAATATAAATTTTAATCGGTGATCTTCTACATTCACTCGAAAAGATCAGTTCAGAGTTAAAATCAGCTCCTCTTAACGACCATGAGTGAGTAGGTGTACAACAAAACAACAACAATAACAATAACATCTAACAGAAAAGATTGGAATGTTGCAATAGAGGCTTCACAGTGGGTCAAAGATAGACAAAAATCAATAAGTCGATTTTCGTAGAAGATGCCGTCAGTTTTGCAAATGACAGCAGATGTCAATTGTAATTTGACACTTATGCCAAATTCCAATTTGATTGAGCAATGCCCTAGCTATGAAATTTAAATTTTCCTTGGAGATTTTAATGCTAAGCTGGGCAGAGAAGAAATCTTTGGTGGAATAATCAGACGACATAGCCTTCAGAACACCACCTCCGATAACGGATTTAGGCTAATCGACTTCGCTGCGGGGCGAGACGTAATGGTAGCAAGAACGCGATTCCCACATCTCGATATCCAGAAGGGAACATGGAAATCTCCTGATCAATCAACCTCAACCAGATTGATCACATTGTGATCGACGCACGACACTTCTCTAGCATGCAAGATGTCCGCACATTCTGAAGTGCCAACATCGACTCCGACCACTACCTTGTTGTAGCCAAGGTACGAATGCGGATATCCCGATCAAGGCCAACAAGTGAAAATGCTAGGAGGAAATTCGACGTCAAACGGCTACAATCGTAAGAGATTGCTAGATCCTTTTCCAATCGTGTCTCCGAAAACCTCCTCAGAAGTCCTTTGTTGCCAGCTCAAAATGTAGAGAACTAGTGGCAACACTGCCAAGCAGCCATCAGAGATGCCGCCTCTGAAGTGCTGCGGTTTACACGGCCACTACAACGAAACCCCTGGTTTGACGATGAGTGCTGGCGAGCACATGCAGCTAAACAAAAGGCATACAATTACAAAGCGACGCTAGAAAGAAGGACACGAGTAGCTTGCGAGCTCTACGAGCAGATAAGGAGAGAGGAGCACAATGTTCTAAGAAAGAAAAAAAGGGAGCATGAAAAGCGCGCGGTCGCGGAGATAGAGGGATGTGAAAACGGGAACGAGGTTCGAAAGTTTTATAAAAAGGTAAAACAAACCACCAAGGCTTATTATATACCCCGAACCGAAGCCTGTAGAGACCCTCATTGGAACATCGTAGTCGTAGAGGAACTACAGTCAGTTCTGAGGATATTGAAAGACCAATTTTGCAAGCTGTATAGAGGCGATGACGAGCAAAATTACGCCAGCTATACAGAACCATTCAATTTGGGTGCAGCAGGCCACCAATTCCACCCACTCGACTTTTTGGAAGTGAAGATAGCGATATATAGTCTTGAGTCGAACAAAGCCACTGGAGCAGACGGGCTAGCCGACGAACTGTACAAAGCAGCTGGAGATGATTTGGTTAGGACGTTAGGAGTATGCACCAGCTCATCTGCAAAATTTGGTTGGAGGAAAGCATGCCCGACGAACGGAACCTCAGCATCGTATGCCTGATCCTCAAGAAAGGAGATCCCCTGAACTGCACCAACTACAAAGGTATAAGCCTCCTTTACATTGCCTACAAGATCTTGTCTGCCGTGCTGTGTGAACGTTTGAAGCCCTTCGTCAACAACCTGGTAGGTCCTTATCAATGTGGATTCATACCTGGAAAGTCCACCATCCATCAAATATTCACCGTACGGCAGATCTTGGAGAAGACCCAAGAACTTCAAATCGATACCTACCACCTTTTCATCGATTTCAAGCCCGCGTATGACAGCGTCTATAGAGACCAACTATAAAGAGCAATGTCTAATTTTGGTATCCCAGAAAACTCGTCCGTCTGTGTAAGATGACAATGAAAAGCTCACGCTGTTCCATCATGGTCGGAAAAAACCTAACGGACACATTTGATGTCGAAAATGGTTTTAGACAAGGCGATGCGCTGTCATGCGATTTCTTCAACATCATTCTTGAAAAGATTGTGCAAAACTCCAACGTCAACACCAGAGGCACAATCTTTCAAAAGTCCGTCCAGCTACTAGGATACGCACTATACGCAGACGACATTGACATAATTGGAAGAACACAGCGTGATGTCAGCGGAGCGTTTGTGAGTCTTGAGGAGGCCAAGAAGATGGGTCTAGCGGTTAACGAGGGCAAGACCAATTTAATGCTATCAACAAGAAAGGACAACCAACATCGAAATCTTGGAGCCAACGTCAGTATAGACAGATTTAACTTCGAGGTAGTTAGGGACTTCGTCTACCTAGGGTCCGATATAAACTCAGACAACAACACCAGCGCTGAAATCAAACGAAGGATCACTCTTTCCGATCGCTGCTCATTGGACTTAGAAGGCAATTGAGTAGTAAAGTCCTCTCTCGAGCAACTTAAGTCTCGCTGTATAGAACCCTTATCATCCCGGTCCTAATGTATGATGCAGAGAAAATGCTTTGGGCTGCTTCGAGAGAAAGGTTCTTCGAGCGATTTTTGGTCCAATCTGTATAAACGGAGAATGTAGACTAAGATGCAATCAAGAACTGCACGAGCTGTTCAGCGAGACTGACCTAGCCAGAAAAGTTAAGGTCCAACGATTTGGAATGGAACCCGGAAGGACGTCGCAGAAGACTCAGTTGGAGCACGCAGATGGTAGAGGACCTGAACCAACTTGGCGTGTGAAACTGTAGAGAGCTTGCTAGGGACCGAGCTTGCTGGAGACGGTTGTTGGATGAGACCCTGGTGCGACCTGGACTGTAGCGCCACCATAAGAAGAAGAAGAAGAATGTTTGAGACTGTGAGTGCTTCTTGGTTTAATTTTGATTTTAACCGATAATTCTAGAATCTTCCTTACGTTTGGCATCTTTTGCATTGTTGTAAGATCTTGTGAGGAAAGTTGTGCCTCGATAACATTATTGGAACTCTGGAAAACCCTTGCAACAAAACTTAATCAGAGATTAACCGCATTGATGAATTAAAAAAAGTAATTTTGAATCCTTGTTTCAAAAATTCGAACCACTGTATTCGAAAGCACTCCGAGGTGAACCGTCATACCAGAACTAATCACATTTATTGAATAAAAGTCAAAGAAAACTGTAAACCATTCTAAACTGATGTCATTCTCCGATTACAAGTCGATTTTTCTGACGCCTACTTAAGAATGCATTGCTCGTTGTTATTGGATTCGAAGTAATATTTGAGTTTTCGAAGTTCCACCATATTAATGGGGGGAACTTTACCGTATCCATGCTGCACAACATTGGACATTTGACAGTGGGCAGTGGACACCTGCAGCATACTTAACTAAACCCAAAAGGGAACCAATTTATTAATCAAACACAATCCGTGAGCAAACACAAGAGAAAGAGAGAATCGATAAATATTCTAATTCCTATTGACTGTCAAAGATAATCGAAATGATATCGAAAAAGGGCCCTTATGTTTTTAATATCCGGTAAAGTGACTTCAATAAACAAACAGAACTTTTTTTTCTGTTCGTTTTATGACTTATGGCATGGATGATCTTTCATTTTGAAAATTATTCGCATGTTGCTGTTGATCTTGGGTAAATAATTTGTTTGGATGCGAGCCAACCTGATGAGTGTGGTTGGATGGTCCGGTTGCCGGTCGGTCGGTCGCAGTGAAAACGGCAGACGTAGAAAGAGTGAATTATAAATTGACCGTGGTGTTGTTGTTTGGTGTTTTGTTTTTGGCGCGAGATGATTTTCTTTAAGACTGACAGCAATAGCTCTTGAAATTGTGCGGAAATAGACGGTATGTCTTCTTTCAAAAAAGCGTAAGCTCTCGCCAGGGGAATGAATGTGAAATTAAATTGTGTATTATGTTTGTCAACAAATTAAGAGCGGGCGTACGATTTATCCGCGTTTTTTTTCTTATAGCGCAATAGAAAATTAAGAACAACTAACAGGCTATAAATTTTAATGATTTATTGCAAAACTGACAATCAATTTTTTATTTGTCTTGGCAAATCTATTTTAAAAATGTTAATGCAATAATTAGTTCGTAAAAAATAGGATTTTGATTTCTCTTCAATTTAAAAAATTGTTAAATTGTGTGTGCGTAAGCTGAATCCCCGTTTACATCGAATTGTTGCGATTGAACAAAAAGAAATAGGGACAAGAAACCCGATTGCTCTGCGTTGACAACGACACCAGAAGAAAAGGGCAAAATAAAAGCATTGTAACGAAGCGTTACAAATGCTAGCTTGAGAGAATTAAATTGGAATTTTCAAACTCAATTTTAAATTATCACCCGACCCGCTCATGCTTTTCTAAACCAGAACCTCACGTCAATGCTCATACGTTGATTCGATATGTACTTACTAGATGTACATACATACCATGCATGCATTTCATTATTTGAAGACATAACCCATACCAACCGACCGATCATTAAAGAATGCATGCACTTAGTTTATTTGCTTCCTTATAATTCACGTTAGGTTTTTACACAAAAATTCATAAGGGGAAGTAAAATTGCAAAGCAAAATCAAGTTTTTCTCTTCTTGCGGTGTGTACCAATCTCGTGTGCAGAGAAGTGAAAGACGCCGCCGGGAGGCAAGCAACCTACACTTCGTGTATGACCGCTTCGCCTTCTTAACCGACCTCCTTTTTTCTAAATTGTATTTCTTTTGCAAGTCGAAAATCCACTTCTTCCAAGTGTATCTCCGACTAGGGCAGGCCTGTTTTCTCCTGCCTGTTTTTTTTTTTGCTGGACCGATTCTGCCTGTTTATTCTGTGGCTGCTCTTCTTCTACGCCACAGAAAGGACCAGGGTTGGGACTTTACTGCAATTGCAGTAGATCTACTGCAATTCTTTCGCAAATAAAATCTACTGCCACTAAATTGAAATCTACTGCGCTTTTGAGTTCGAAAAATATTTTTTTACTTAGCAAGGAATTAGAGCAATAAAAAATTATCCAATATTGTTGCAAAATTGGCGAAACATTTGTATTGTCTAAAAGAATGTTTGACTTGAAAAATAAAAAAAAAGTCGAACCCAAATGCTCTTAAAATGTTTAATACTATGTTTGAAACGGGTTACAGAAGGAAAGGGAATTGTAATACAAAATGTGTTTTTTACATTGAAAAATTTAGTATGGGGTTGAATATAAAATACCTTGCTTAGTTCTATAATCCATAATAAAAAGTAATAATATAATCAACATCAAAGATTGAAAAATCGTGTTTTCTAATAGGACTTCACAACTTTTTTTAACAAAACGCACACTATTTGAGATATTTGAAAAACTTGAATATAGTGAATATTCTAAAAGTTAATTGCACAACGAGGTGGCCAATCAACTGGTCCATTTCTTTCACGCTCATCAAACTTATTCTTCAACAAATAGCTTGTTATGTTTGCTATGTGACACTATCCAGTTTAAACCACATGTCATCTAAGGTCTTATCTCTCAAGTTGGACCAAAAATAATCGGTTAACATGGCGCATGCAACTGACTGATTTAGATCGTTTGTTACGGATGCCTGAATGGCAGCGATATTTTCGAAATTTTGATTTAACCGTTGTCTCAGTGACACGGCAACATCACACAGCAAATATGTAGATACTTAACACTTTTTATTGGCTGTCTGCAAGAGCAAGAATTACGACCAAAAACAGGTGGGTTATATCAATTATTAAAGACTTCTGTCATCAAAAAATTTGCCTGGTTAAAATTCAGCCGGAAATTTTACCTGGCATAATTTTATCATTGGAATTGTACAAACTTGAAACACAAGTCATAGGAATGGTTCGTTCCATTTTTTGGCAGAATACAGCTGTTCAAGAAAATTTATTTTCAACCGGAAAATAGAAAACACATTCTTTTGAAAAATAAATTAGCTTTTCTTTTGTCAAACACAAATTCTTGGAGTGATTTCCAATGGATTGGTATATAAATTAGCATTTCTGTTCAAAAGAAGAAAAACATTTTTCCGGATATAATTGGCCCTTTAAGGCTCTTAAGCTTGCGGTTACGAACTCCGAATTTCGGTAGAAAATTTTTATAATTCGCAGTTACTCTTTAACTTGTTACTCGTTAAAAAGTTGTTAAGTCTTTATTGAAAAACCACTTATAGGTTTTATACAAAAAAAAAAAAACATTATTTGGCTTCATACGCCTAGAAGATGAACCTAGTCAATCTTTATTGAAAATTTGTCGTAGAATTTTTGCGAAATCTTACTTAATATAAAAAAGGAGGATTGGCATTCCAAGTTGAGTCTGATTTACTACACTTTTATCATTTAACGTACTGAAAGAACTTACATTTGGAAAAAAAATGTTCAAAATCGGAGATTGTTTCAAAGATTTTTCAGTTATGGCCTTTTTTATCTTTAGATATACCAATAATAATAACTTACTTAGTTGAGTACATTTGTTTTAGTAGGAATTTAAAAACTGTTAGTTTGTAAAGTTTCGTATTTATTTATTTGTGTTCTTTATGTTTCAAGGAATTTTGTTAAATTTTTGTACAAATGAGCTTATATACATATATATGCATGCATTTTCACACCCTATAAACGAAAGAAAAAATCTACTGCGAAAAAGTGAATTCTACTGCGTTTTTTGTTCAAATCTACTTCGTACAACTTCTAAAAAAGTCACATCACTGGAAAGGACACAGGAGCCGTCGTCAGTCGGGGACCGCTCAGACGTTTATTCTCTAGTTTTGTGCTAGAGACAGAAGTAGCATTTTTGGATCTGCTTGTTTATTCTTCGATCCACTTCCTCTAAGTGTATCGGGGACAGAAAATCCGCTCTCTTCGCCTGTTTATTCTGTGGCTGGTGGGCGGTGGCTGCCCTTCTTCTTAGCGCACCACAGACAGGAGCCGTCAATCGGGGACCGCTCGACCGTTGATTCTCTTGTTTGGTGCTAGAGACTGAAACAACATTTTTGTTTATTCTTCGATCCACTTCCTCTTAGTGCATCGGAGACAGAAAATCCGCTTTCTCTGCCTGTTTATTCTGTGTCTGCTCTGCCCTTCTTTTAAGCGCACCACAGACAGGACATAAGAGCCGTCAATCGAGGACCGCTCAGCCGTTTTTTCTCTAGTTTTGGTGCTAGAGACAGAAGCAGCATTTTGAGATCTGCTTGTTAATTCTGCGATCTACTTCCTCTAAGTGCATCGGAGGCAGAAAATCCGCTCCCTTTGCCTGTTTATTCTGTGGCTGCCCTTATTCTAAGCACACCACATTCAGGAGCTGTCAGTCGGGACCGCTCGACCGTTTATTTATTCTCTAGTTTGGTGCTAGAGACAAAAGTAGCATCCGTATATGAAATACCGTTATTTTAAGAATTATTATTGTACATAGATCGTAAGCCTTATATCAAATAATCTGTTCTCGTACATCATAAGAAAGACTTTAATTTCATGAAACATTGGAAAGATTGGGCGTTATTCGAAGTTTGGAACTTTTTGACCCAAGTGTATTTGCTTTCTTTGGGATTGATCCTAGACACCCTGAGCTTACCTCAGCATTAAATAAAAAAGCATTTCGGGAATCAGGCCTAAGCCAACGACTCATCGCGAAAAAAATTAATAGAAAGCAAAATTTAGTAGGCAGCGATTTGCGAAATATCCAAATCCAAAATTATGGAAAAAAAATGAAAGGAGGAACTTAGTTATAATGCCGCATAAAGGTCTGATAGACGTGCTATTATCAGGGCAGCGTCTAATTCTCATGATTCCGCATCAAAAATAAAAAGATAAACCGGTGTAAATTGTAGTTTAGCAACGGTAAAACGCGTTATTAAACGTGCTTCTCATTTGAAAAAAAAAAATAATAAAATTCACAAAAAACCACTTAACGAATCTAGGAAAGAAATTCGTCTCCAATTCTGTAAGCAATACATGTGGAAGTCGGAGTGACGAAAGGTGATTTCTTCAGATGAGAAAAAGTTCAATTTAGAGGGCCCTTAGGTCTATAATTACTACTTCTATGACCTTCGAAAAGAGGAGCATTATTTAAGCTGACTGCATAGCTGTGAAGGCAGTGTCATGGTGTGGGGAGCTATTTCCTTCGACGGAACCTTGTAGCTCAAATTTGTTACATGGAGAATGAATTCAAATTCTTATAAAGGTGTGCAAGAAAAAGCCTTCCCACAGATTTCCGACGTGTATGGACCAATATCGTGGACATTACAAGTTCCAACATGATAATGCCCTTATCCATACAGCGAGGACGGTAAGGCAGTGGATTGAGAGTCCACACCAGCATCCCCACATTTCCCTGACGTTAATATAATAGATAATGTGTGGGGACTTCTCTCGCGTATACGAGTCAGGGAGACAATTCGAAGACAAAAAGTCATTAATAGAAGCAATTAAAAAACAGATGAGCGGCATACGAAGGAGTGTTCCCTCCAAGGCATTTTCAACAAATGACAGTAGCGGAAGAATTCTTTTTTAGAATTAACGGTAGCGTTCTCAGTTCCAGTTAGGCCGAACAACTTGTTGAACACCTTCATCCGGGCTTCTTGGACATGTTGGAGCCTAGGCCGTAAAAAGAAGCTATTTTTTCCGGCCTTCACACTTTGAGTTACATCAAGTTATACGTCGAGGTGACTTCCCACTCCCAGCTACGTAAAAAACATTTAGTTGCGTAGCAACAACAGGCCTCGGAAACGGACGGATAAACTGATGACAACCGAAGCAAATGTAATAAGGACAACGAATTTCGGATTTGCACGTGGAATATTTGGTCACTTAATAGACAGCGTTCTGCCGAACAATCAATGGAGACCCTCAACTGCTACGAAGCAGACATTACCGCTATCCAGAAAATGCGATGGGATGAAGCGGGAAAAAAGGGGATGAAAAACTGCGACATTTATTATGGTAATTGTTACCAAGAGCAACATCAGCGGATTTTTTTATGCAGATTTGTCAAGCAGACTCAGTCAAAAATTCTTGAGCTCGAAATGTGCAAGCAAACGTTTTACGAAGATACGAATCAAGCCTTAAATCGCCAACATTAGCTCCACATGCGCGCATTCCCCAAAAGAAAAGAAAAAAGACGAAATCTTCAAGCTCCTTCACAAAACAAATGAACAATTTCCTAGCTATGACATTAAAGTTGTCTTCGAGATTTTAACGCAAAGCTAGGAAAAGAGGACATCTTTGGTGGAACAGTCGGAAAGCACAGCCTGCACGACACCACTTCCGACAATGGATTCAGGAATGTGGTAGCAGTTACGTGGTTCTTACATCTCAACATCCATAAAGGAACATGGAGATCTCCCTATCAATCAACTGTGAACGAGATTGATCACATTGCAATCGACAAAAGGCACTTGTCCAGCACTCTATTTGTTCACTTTCCCCGAGGAACCAACCTGGTCGTGTCCAAGACATCACCATAACAAGGGAATGCTGTCAGAAAATACCACGTTGGACGGCTATGTTGCTAGAGACCGCTAGATCCTTCTCTGATCGAGTGTCAAGTAACCTCTTAATGAGTCCTATGCCGCCAATATCAAGTATCGAGAACCAAGGGTTTCAAATACCCACCAAAGCGTAACCCCTGGTTTGACGAAGAATGCAGGGAGACCCTTGCAGCCAAGCAGGAGGCATACATAGCAGCGTTGCATAGAAGGACAAGAGCTGCTCTACAGGCAAAAGGGGAGTGAAGAACGCTGGCTTCTCAGGAGAAAAAAAAGGAGCATGAGAAGCATCAGATCGAGGATGTCGAGAGAGCCAAAAGCAGGCATGATGTT
Source organism: Sphaerophoria taeniata (assembly GCA_943590905.1). NCBI lineage: Eukaryota > Metazoa > Arthropoda > Insecta > Diptera > Syrphidae > Sphaerophoria > Sphaerophoria taeniata. The sequence continues at coordinate 217,492,467 of OX016540.1, read as the reverse complement.
CGGAGGTTTTACCAGAGGTAAAGCAGCTGGCTCAAGGTCATCGAGCAAGAACTGATGCCTGCAGAGATGAGCAAGGGAACATCATAGTAGAATCGCAGTTGATGCTGGGGATTTGGAAACGACTTCTATGGACTGTATAACGGCGACGACGAACAGGACCGACAGCTTACTAGGCACCAAGCTGGCTGGCGGAGACTGTTGGTTATCGCCCAAGTCCACAACGGACTGTAGCACCAGTTTAAGTAAAAAAAGTAGTTTTATGATATGCACTGAATAAATGACAGGCAATTTGACAGATGTAGGTATCGTCAACAAGATGGTCACTATCAACTGTCAAAATTCAGAAGTCCCTTTTCGAATACCCTTTAGAGACATTCAACAGCACTTACACGATCCATTATTCAGGCAAGGCGAATGGAGATGAATAACGAAGTAGTCTAGAACACAAAAGCGCAACTTCTGATTCAACTCTTAGCTTAGCCAGCAGGTTCGAAACGTCTAGAAATAGGTGTCCATGTAGGAGGTCGTAAGTCCGGACTGGATCCCGGTTATAGCGCAAAAGCAGAAAACTTCGCCGGCCAGGCCCACGGTGAAGATGATATTATTGGTAAGACGACATTTGATGAAGTTTATAAGGTGATGTCTCCAGGATTGTAGCCATATGAACGTTATGTAAATAGTCAATGCTGAGTTAACGTGTTGGTGTTCATGTGCAACCACCCAACGTTTGCAGGCTTTTGTAATCCCAATTCCAATGATCAAATCAAAAACATGCCTTCTTGCTAATAGGGCCCATACACTACACATGCATGCATGCACATTCCAGTGACTGTGCATGCAAACTGCGAGTGTATGGTGAAGCATGTGTGGTTGTGCATGCGGCATGAGTGATTTCAAAATTTTTTGATATTTTCTTGTTTGTACATGCATGCATGTGTAGTGTGTGGGCTAATTTGCTCATTCAAGCGGTGGATTTCAATAAGTAAACATCAAGAGAAATCTAATTTTGAAAATATCAGCGAGAAATAAAAAATTTTCGACTTAATTCTTGGAACTTTATCAACATTATTATTATTATTATTTTTTGTATTGCCAATGCAATCAAAATAGCTTTAGCAGTGGACTTTGAATCTGACATTTTGAAGATGTTCTCTACTCAGCGATGTACACACGACTGAAAAATGTGCAGTTTGCATGAGTAGTGTATGGTTGAAACGTGACTGTGCTAATTTTTGTTTGTGCATGCATGCATGTGTAGTGTATGGGCCCTATTAGCTACCGAATCCAATAGGTACGTTAAACGAAAATATAGATATCTACATCTACAGGTTTAACGGCCGCTGTTTTCTGGCACAACGAAATACGCAACGCAACCCATCAACATAAAACTAAATGTTTGCTTAATATTCAAGCCAGCGATAAAATCTCCAAAAAATATCGCTCCAAACCAGTTTCCCTTTTATGATTTTTTTGTTCCTGTTTTCTTAAGTACAGATTCTAATCTGAACTTTTTTTCGACATAATTTTCACAATTCTGTTTTTAATTTCGCAACGAAGAAGACAACAAAAGGAACAAGGGTTGCCATGCTCACAGATTAGTTTAAAAGGGAGATGGGAAACTGAGCTGTCAAAATGACAATGCCTACAAGCTGCGGTCAACATTTACTGCAAGAGTATGCGTGTTTTTACCAATACAATCTCAGCAAAGTGTGACACCCCACATGGGGAGTAAATTACCCGGAAAATTTGAAAATTTGTAGTTTTAACGTACGAAAGGTGAGTAAAAGTGAGCAGAAGAGGGATATGTTCAAAAAGATAGCAAACAAGTAAAATTGCATAAAAGCAGGAAATGGCATCAAATGTATCAAGCAGTAGGATTTCCGACATCAAAAATGAATAAATAAGAAAATAAAAACAAATGTTCAGTCTAATTAAGAATGCTGAACATGTGAAAAGCTTTTGTTTGAAATCTTATTTTTGTATATAAATACCTGGCTTTATCAGTAACGAAATGCAAGCAAATTGGGTTTCAATTTATACTTAATCCATGTTCCATGAAATCGGCAGTAAGACTTATAAAGGTATAAACGTGTTATTTGACCTCTACCTGATATAAAATTTAAAGAGTTAGTTTAACTATTTGTGTGTGTTTTTGCTTCAAACAAATCTTAATGGCCTTATACCCTTATTCACACGTGAAGGAAATCGAAATTTTTTTTTGATTAGTGATGGCAAACGGGGTTGCTTGCAGAAAACGTAAGGGGAAGGAAAAAATTAAAAATATTGAGTGTAGAAATTTGAGGCTTTTCCTTGTGTTCTTCTCTTCGGCCCGCATATCTAAAATATTTGTTTGTCGAACACAAGTAAACTGTTTATATCAACGGCTTTAATTCATTTTTCTTTTCTTCGTTTCTATTTTTTTTTTTTCTGTTTCTGCGTCATCTTAAAGAAACTAAAAAAAAAATTAAGGAGTAAGCAAAATCTACAAAAAATCTAACACAATCGTTCTTCACATGGGAACAGGGCCAATGTAAGGCACGAGTAGGTTTTCGGCCAAAAGTTTCGGAACTCATCCCCAATCATGGATTCTAGTATTTTCGTGGTGAGTTTAAGAAAAACGTGTTTGCCAATTTGAAAATTCAATCTAGCAGTCTACGCTAAATTTGAAATTGCGAAAACAAACAAAAGAGAACTGTAAAAATATAAAAAATCCCACCTCATCTCTTTGTTTTTGTATTTTTCATGTACAAGGAAGAAAATAAAATGAAAGAAAATGAAAATTGCGGGATCTAGGGAGTGAAACGTAAGTCAGTTTCCGATCTCCTTTTGTCTCTGGCCATGCTCGCTTCCAAAAAAAACAAAAACCAAAAACAAGTGAAGCACAAACAAAAGGCAGTCGAACATAACTACCTGTCTGTGTCGAACGAGAACGACACGATCCATTAGAACAGGTTATTTTTTTGTTTTTTCTCAAACCAGCATCCGATTCTTCCATGCCATGGACATTAAGCGTTTCCAAAATTGTGCCCGTTGCAATTAGAAGACAATAAAGACGAAGTAGAAACCAAAAGAAGGTCGGTTGATTTAAGAAAAGAAGGAAAAAACTCACCTGAACTAATTTTCACTCCGGACATTGAAGATGCTGATGCACCTGATGATGTATCCCGTTCAACATCCGACGAAGTATAATTCCTAGAACTCAGCATCAATGCATTTCTTCCGTCACGAACAGCAGCAGCGGCTGAAATTGTTTCCAACGAACCAACACCAACGGCCACCAAAATTAACAATAATCCAATGAGACTCGAAAACGAAAGATGCTTCTTTCGTCTTCGTCGTGTTGTTGAGATTGGATTGCGGTCTGAACTTAGAAAGAGCCGTCTGCGAAAGGCCATCATTATGGTCGTAGGGAAATTATGAATTTGTTGAGTCATGTCTTGCCTTTTCCGACAAAAAGGACGAACTTCCGATATTTCGAATTTCAAAAAAAGGCGTTAGGCTTCGAAAACACTGGTATTCCTTTTTTTTTAATTAAAAAAAAAAACATTCACAAACAAATAAGCAACACTTCTTGTGTGGAGAGAACTTCAATAAATTCAAAGTTTCTCGCATTAATTTTCACTGCACACGCGATAATTCCATGCGGATCTGATTCAAGTGGAATTCAAACATTCCCCCTGTCTCATTGTTGATCACAGCCGACTTGAGCTTGTCACTGCTTTTTTTCACACACAAATTGGAATCAATAAAATGCCACCAAAGGACAGACAGCCTCCTAGCTCCAGCATTGTATATCCCATGGGTCATGTGCTGTAAGCCGCGATCGCTGTAGCAATAAATTAAGACAAAGGATCAGTGATCGTTAACACTGCAAAGAAGCACTATCGAATGTTGGTAATTAGCAAGATGACATCTCTCGGCCCCGAACGAGATGCGATAATCATCGCTTTGGACCTCCGACCGAACGAGAAAAGACAAGACAAGCAAACGATCGCGAAAAGTCCCATTCACAGAAACGAGCCCATCTTCCAGCAAAGAGAATACGAGCGGTGGTGATCTTGTGATCTCGGTAGAACTCCCGCAGGCCGGATCTGTGATCTGCCAGAGAATGATTCACCTCGAAACGACGACGATGACGACCACAACAGCGATGTTGCACTTTGACAGGGGCTTTGTTTATCCTTGCATCCGCGTGGATCGAAAGAATGACGATTCGCGAGGGAAAGGTCCTATTCTGCACGATCGACTGTCATACGTTTGACAGATTGCACGATAACGACAGTGCAAGTGGGTATCGAAAGAGCTATTCCTTTTTTTGTTTCTTTAACGGTAAACGATGTTTAATTTAGTTTGTTTTTGTTTTTGGCTAGATTGCCGTTTTATCGCTCTATTTATAAAACCAATGCACTCAACGAGAATGACAGCGTTTTGCGAGACATTGCGGCTACGCTACGATCTGTTTAGATGGTTTGCGCGACATGAGTCAAAAAATACTTCGAAGCGCTTCGCACCCACTCACGATAGAAACTCGAAGAAAACTGATCGCAGTGCGATGTTGTGTTTGTGTTGGAGTTGAAAACCAACTGAAACTCAACTGATTGATAGCGAAATAAAGTGGTTTGTTGATGTTTGAGTTCGTAGCGAACATGTTGGGAGGGAGATAGAGGTGCCGCACTAACATTATTATTATCAACTAAATTTTTTGAATTGTATGTAATACAAAATATTTGAGTTTACTAGATACTAGCGGACCCGATTGAATTTATTCTGCGAAAAGTGTTTAAGGGGAAACTTAGATATGGAACTCATTTCCTAAAGGAATGAGGAACGCGACGTCACGGTCGTCTTAAAATGAAAACTAAGAAATGCAAATACTCAATCTAGACGACTCAACCGATATATTGATGAAATTTTGTGTGTTCAAGTGCATTTGAGACCGGAAAGACGTTGTCTTCTCTTAAAAGCTTCTAAAATTATATTGTTGGGTTCGAATTAACAACTTTTTAACTAAATGTTTCAAATATTTAACGTCAGATGATTCCCTGTCAACTTATGTAGCTAGGTACTGTTCAATCTCAAATTCAACGGTTAGTGTTTTGTCCGTTACAAGTGCAAATACCGTGAAGTTGGCTACTGACAGTACAGTAGACAGACGTTTGTCAATGAAAACAACACTTTTATAACATTTGATTCAACAATGTAACAGAACTCGCTTGTGTTTTGACAGAACTTTTAGTAAAAAAAACTGGAGTAAATAAAGTTTTTGTTTTCCAACTCAAACGTCTTTTAAAGAGGAGAGGGCATTTTGTTGAACGACCGAACCAAAAATAACGGGAGGACGAACACAACTGAAACATCACACGAGATGTGGACAATAAAATACAACTGACCATTTTCAAAGCTGTGAAAAAGTATTGTGTTTTTTTGTAAGGATTCCCGTACCTTGACCGAAATCATTTCTTACAAAATTGTAGTCTTTGAAATTTCTTGTAATCCTTGGAGAGAGGTGTGTTTCTTGTTATAAAGGAGAATGAGGTTGAAGGTCTGGGAGAAGCAGCCCCAGTTCAACTGTTTTGTCTGGGTACCTATTGTTTCGGCATTTTTGTTTTGCATTTTGATATTTCGCTTTTCTCTCTTCGATTTTCTTTTATTTCGCAAAACTTGTTTTGTTTTTTTTGTTTATTTTGTTTTTTTCCTGTTTCGCGCCAGAATTGTTTCGCTCTTTTTGTTTTGCCATTAACTCTCTCGCAAAATTGTTAATTTGCAATACGTACGATTGTTTCGCCACAGGTTATCTCGCTAACGGTTATTTCGCATTTTTTTCTGAATTCTCTTGGGAATGTAAGAATTTTTATCTAATTAGTCTTCATTAGATGGCTTTTAGTCTTTGAAACCGCCCGCGTGAGGTTAGAATACAGTGAAGTATTTTAATATTGTCTTTAAATAAAAAAAAAAAAAAAATGGAAAGTAAAATCATATGCGATACTTTTAAATCAATTTGAGGAAAGGATAAACTAAGTCGTGAAGGATTTTCCTATTCTTTTGAAAAAATCGTCAATTCAAGTACATATGTAGTATGTACTTCGTCTGCTTTTTTTTTTAAATTTTAATTTTTGTGTATGCAAGGATCCTGAAGACTTTCAAATTCGCGCGATTTTTAAAGTCTTCAGAATCCTTACGTACACAAAAATTAAAATTAAAAAAAAAAAACAGATGAAGGCGAAACAATTAAAATCAAAATAATAAAAAGCGAAATAATCGAAAAGCGAAATAAACGAATGCAAAATAAACGAAAAACGAAAAGACTGAAAGGCGAAAAAAAATCAGTGAAACAATCGAAAGCGAAGCAACTAAAAGACCAAACGAATGAAATGCAAAATAACAAAATGCAAAACGACCAAAAGTGAGATAAAAAAAAGCGAAATAAACCATACCCGTTTTGTCTGTGCTGATGAGAGAGTTAACATACAAGGTTATGACGTTATGAGGAGTACTGCCATTTTGATCAGGGTGGCTACAAACCTAAGATATTCAAGGCTTTTTCATTCTATTTGAGTGTAGGTTGACCAGGCGTGCTCTTTATGGAGGACATGTCCTCTTTTTAACCTAAAAAACTTGGTGACTTTCTTTAAAAAAGCGATTTGTCCTCTTTTTCGGTGTCTTCTCAGTTTTTCGATTTATATTAAAAAATAATTTTCGTTTGAAGACGGCCTGAAAAGAATCTTCATCACAAAATGTTGACTTGAACTCACCCACTCCAGAACCCATTCAGAACACCATCTGTTCTTTTCTGATTTTTAATAATCGAAGCTGTATAATGGTGATGACGAGCAAAACTCCGCCAGCAATACAGAACTATTCAATTTGGGGGCAGAAGGCCGACAATTCCACCCAGCTCATCTAGAAAATTTGGTCGGAGGAAAGCATGCCCGACAAATGGAACCTCAGCATCGTATACCCGATCCTCAAGAAAGGAGATCCCCTGAACTGCACCAACTACAGAGATATACATATGTAAGTCCCCTCAAAATCGCCTACAAGATCTTGTCTGTCGTGCCGTTTGAAGCCTTCCGTCAACAAACTGATAGGTCCTTATCAGTGTGGCTTCAGAACCGGAAAGTCCACCATCGATCAAATATTCACCCTACGGCAGATCTTGGAGAAGAAACAGGAACTTCAAATCGATACCTACCAATTTTTCATCGATTTCAAGGCCGCGTATGACAGCGACTATAGAGACCAATTACGTATATAGAGCAATGTCTAGTTTTGGCATCCCAGAAAAACTCGTCCGTCTATGTAAGATGACAATGGAAAACTCACGCTGTTCCATCATGGTCGGAAAAAGCCTAACGGACGCTTTTGATGTCAAAAAGGTTTTAGACAAGGCGATGCGTTGTCATGCGATTTTTTCAACATCATTCTTGAAAAGACTGTGCAAAGCTCCAACGTCAACACCAGAGGCACAATCTTTCAAAAGTCCGTCCAGCTACTAGGATACGCAGACCACATTGACATAATTGGAAGAACACAGCGTGATGTCAGTGGAGCGTTTGTGAGTCTTGAGACGGAGCCCAGGAAGATGGGTCTAGCGGTTAACGAGGACAAGATCAAGTTAATACTGTCTACAAGAAAGGACAACCAACATCAACACAGACAGATTTAACTTCGAGGTAGTTAAGGACTTCGTCTACCTACGATCCACTATCAACTCAGGCAACAACACCAGCTGCAGCGCTGAAATCAAACGAGGAATCACTCTTGCCAATCGCTGCTTCTTTGGACTTAAAGAAAAATTCTTCGAGTGATTTTTGGTCCTGTCTGCATAAATGGAGAATGCAGACGAAGATTCAATCAAGAACTAGCTCGTACAGTTCAGCGACACTGACCTAGTCAAAAAAGTTAAGATGCAACGACTTAGACGGTTGGTTCATGTAGAGTGAATGGAAAATAATGCTCCGACTCGTAGTCTTCGAATCCAACCCAGAAGGACGTCGCAGAAAAGGAAGACCGCGCCTCAGGTGGAGCACACAGGTGGTAGAGGACCTGAACCAACTTGGCGTGCGAAACTGGAGACAACTAGCTAGGAACCGAGCTGGCTGGAGACGTTTGTTGGATAAGACCCTGGTCCGACCTGAACTGTAGCGCCACCGCATAAATGGGAAAAAAATTATACTTTTTTTGTTGGAACTAAATATTTGTTTTGTTTAATTCAAATAAATTATGAAAACATTTGAACTTCGGTTTATTTTTCTGGAGATTTGGGTAGATATCCTCTTTTCCTTGATTCTATATCTGGTCACCCTATTTGAGTGTCATCTATTTTGGCCAAAACGATTTGACCTTAACAATTAATTCTGTGGGTACCCATACCAAACAGGTTTATCGATTCATTAATGAATTCTGCAAAATCATTTCTTGTATTATTGTCAATCTTATTTTTGGGAGTATTTTCACTCTTGTTTGGGTTTTGGTTCTCAGAAGAACCGTTTTTGTTTTCCATCAGGTTAAGGCGTGCAACACTGGTGGTGTAGGACATATGTCAAATAAGACACTTTGACGATTGAATTTGTTTTTGTCAATTGAATTGAGCCTGTATTCGCATCCTGAAAAGTTAGCTGGGTGGTCTTCTTTCCCACAATTAACACATGCTGTTGATTCTCTTCCCATCTCCGCGGTTATTTTACATTGTTCTGTTTCGTGCTTTTCTTTGCATTTGACGCACCAAACGCATGATATTGGCTGGAGTGGCCAAACCTTTGACACCTGAACGGGCTTTTTCTTTCGAATTTCTACCATCTTACCCTGTGATGGAGGATGAATTTTATGCTTTCAATTTAATTCAAAATTTCCCTATCATCTAACAGGCACGTGAACGTGTAAAGCGAGAATTCATTTTTCCTCGACCACCTTGATCTCCCCTCTCACTTCGTTGTAGTCGAATCTCCCCAGGCCCTTCAGAAGAATAGCTTCCTTTTTAACGATTTTGGTTTAAATTAAAATCCTTCAACTTTTGATGACCTAAATTCATCAATTAGGTGTCTGTGGAGATCAACATCTGCGACTCTTATCCATAGCCTACGAAAACCCTTGTTCTCAAATCTAACCTGGTTACATTTCCCAGCAAAATTATTTTTTAGGTAACGGTTGTTTGTTTTCTAGGTATAGAACTTTGAGTTGGCATTACTTTTACTTGCAAATTGTGCAATTTTATTTCGAAAATAATGGTTCTGTGCGGAATACGTATCGCGCACTACGTCCATTTTATCGTCGACAAAATCGTCCATCAGAGCAGTTAATTCGATTAACCATGGAACGTTTTGCACCACGTTTACTCTAATTGATAACTCGCATCCCGTACGCCGTATACGGTGCGTACAGAAGAAGCCATTGCTACTGTAGAGCGTAGCATTGAGGAAGACCCGAATGAGTTCGTCCTCTATCGAGCACAGGTTTGGTGTGCTTTATGGGCTGGTGGATTCATTGGTCCGTACTTCTTCAAAAATGATGATGGCCACAACGTTACAGTCAATGGTGATCGGTATAGAGACATGATTACTAACTTTTTCATTCCTGAATTGAACAATCATGATGTCCAGGAGCTGTGGTTCCAACAAGACGGCGGCGCAACATGTCACACAGCTCGTACCACAATCGATTTATTGAAAGACACGTTTGGTGACCGCCTAATTTCACGTTTTGGACCTGTGAATTGGCCCCCAAGATCTTGTGATTTAACACCGCTAGACTATTTTCTGTGGGGTTATGTAAAGTCATTGGTCTATGCGGATAAGCGACAAACGCTTGACCATTTGGAAGACAACATTCGCTGTGTTATTGCCGATATACGGCCACAAATGTTGGAAAAAGTAATCGAAAATTTGACATTCAGATTGGACTACATCCGAGCCAGCCGTGGCAGTCATATGCCAGAAATCATATTTAAAATGTAATTGTTGCAAATGAAAAATACTTTATATAAAATCTACTGTTCGAATTATATATAATCACTAGGGCAACCAAAAATATGCTCTATAAAAATCATTTATAGCGCTTTAAATATGCTCTTAAAAGCCAATTATATGCCTTAAAAATATGCTCTAAAAAATTTCGAAAAACCAAAAAAAAACTGAAATTTCGGGTTCTTTTTTGTATTTATTTACTTGTCAACAAAATAAAGAGTGGTCAAAATATCCTTAGAGACAAATAATAAAAGAACAATAAAACAAAAACATAAAAATATAAATAAATACCAAAAATCAAAAATGAAAATATAAACCAGAATAATTAACAAAAAAATATTTGTTAAAATTTTTGTTGCAATAAAGAAAAACAGTTTTACTTAAATTTTTTTCTTTAAAAACCTTTTTTAGGCACATCATTCGCCAGTTATAGGTGTGCAAGCTTTAATGCCATTATTTCAGATGCAGTGCATTTTTCTACGAATAAATTCTGCCCTAATAAACAATTTGAGCCCTCTAAGTCGACCGTATTAATTTTAACTTGGGCATCAACCAATAATTATGTTAGCTGAAGGCCGCTTGTTTCCAGTTGTGCAATACATTTCGATAAAAATGAAAAAAGAAAAAGTCACATTTAATGCCACTTCAATAAAACAGTTTTTTAACAACTCGTTTTTAGTGTTTCGAAAACACTTTAGACTTTTTTTTAAACATTTCTACAAGTGAACTGCCTCCCTTCAAGATACTCAACGAGTCGTAATCGGTTGCGAAGGAAGTGGTGTTTCCGGTGCAATATCCTTGAATATGTTGACGGAGGTTTTAAACACTTTTTTCACGTTTGCGATGAAAATATTAACTTCTGGAAATTGTTTCACAAGCCTGTAGGCCTCACAAGTGACATGCGTTACTTTTGGATAAAATACTTGAATAGCATAGTGAATTTTTCGAAAAAAAGTTTAAAAAAAATATTTACTCCAAAATTTGCAACAAAAATTACAAAAATGATGAAATATGCCAAAATATGCATTTTACAGCAAAATATGCAAACATATGCATTTATAACAACATATGCTAAAATATGCTCTAACGAATGGGGTCCAAAATGATTGTTTTTTCATGAAACGTATTTCTATCTTGTCAATTGTCAAATTCGACGTTCCAAAAAAAACATGCTCGAGCATATTTTTGGTTGCCCTAATAATCACTTATGTTTTCTGAAATATGTACATATGTTTTGACTTTGAAATAAAATTATTACTACCCTGTTTTTTGTTCAACGTACAACCAAGTCGTTTAATTTAAAAAAGGAAATTACTAGAAATATTTTTCAAGGAGACTAATATTTCATCAGGTTATGGGCCCTCGCTGCATCCACTTACGTAATTGAAGAATTATATTGTTTAAAAATGGATAAATTTTCAGAACAAATTGAGAAACTTAAAGGAAGAGAAAATTTTCATAAATGGAAATTCAGAGTCGAACATGCTCTCAAGCTTCAAGGATTTTGGAAGGCAGTCCAGGGGACAGAAGAGTCTCAAGAAATTCAAGAGAAGGCAATGTCAAGACTAATTTTGTACATATCTCCAAACCTATATTCGCATATTCAGGGAATATCAACAGCTAAGGATATCTGGACAAAATGGTGTTCAATATATGATGATTCCCGTCTTACAAGACGATGGGGCTTACTTCGGAAGCTTACAACAACTCAATTAGAAAATTGTGCAAATATGAGTGAGTACGTTGATATTATTATTGATACTGCCCAAAAATTGAACCAAATAGGGGTGGTAGTAACTGAAGAATGGGTAGGAAGTTTGTTGCTTTCGGGGTTACCAGAACATTTTAGACCCATGATTATGGCAATGGAAAGTAGTGATTTAAAAATAACTGGCGATGCAATTAAAACAAAATTACTTCAAGATTACGAATTTTACAATAAAGATGCAGGTGCAAGCGGCGGAAGTGCTGCAGCTCTGTATAGTAACAGAGGTAAGAAACATGACCATAGAGAACGTCGTTTTGATACAAAGCGTGTTGTATGTTACAAATGTAACAAAGAAGGTCATGTTGCTAAATTTTGCAAAAACAAATCGAAAATAAATAATTCGAATAATGGTGGTATGGGTTCAAGCTGGTTTCTCAGTTCATTTATCGCTCATTTTAATGATGATGGAACGAACTGGTTTATAGACTCAGGTGCATCTTCCCATATGGCAAAAAATAGAGATATTTTTTCAACTTTTCAAGAGTTCAAAACAGAAGAGTTTGTAACAGTGGCCAATAACAATAAGTTAAGAGTCATTGGAAGAGGAAATGTTCCTCTACAAGTGTTTTTGAACGAAAAATATTACGAAGTTACATTGCAGAATGTTTTATTGGTGCCAGAAATATGTGCAAATGTATTGTCTGTTAGCCAATTGGCGAAGAATGGTTTGACTGTCAATTTTTATGATTCGAAATGTCATATTTTACACAAAGGTAAATTGGTTGGTTCAGCTAAAGTAGTTCATAATATGTAAAAGCTTGATATAAGAGAGGATCATAAGATTTTTCAAGCTACAAAGAACGATTTATGGCATAAACGTTTAGGTCATACAAATCAAGACGATCTTCAAAAATTATCTCAAGTCAAGGCTCGAGGAATAGAACTTACAAGAAGTTCGGAAGAAAAACGATGTATTTCATGTCTTTTCGGTAAACAATCTAAGATTCATTTTCAAAATTCAAGAAGTTCTACGACCGATGTACTACAATTAGTACATTCAGATGTTTGCGGTCCTATGGAACGAGATTCAATTGGTGGTTCAAAGTATTATGTCATTTTTGTTGATGATTTCTCATCAAAAGCATTTGTATATATTATGAAAATGAAATCAGAAGTTTTTAAATACTTTAAAATTTTCAAAAGTGTTTCCGAGAATCAAACTGGAAAAAAGATTAAAATATTAAGAACGGATAATGGCTTGGAATATTGCAATGCTGATATGAAAAAAGTTTGTGAAGAAAATGGCATTGTTCACCAAACTTCAGCTCCGTACAACCCTCAACAGAATGGGAAAGCGGAACGCATGCATAGAAGCTTATGTGAGATGGCTTGTACCATGATGGCAGATGCAAATTTGAAAAAATTTTATTGGGCAGAAGCTATATGCACTGCTGCGTATTTACTTAATAGAATTCCAAGAAAGAAGATAAATTATAAGATGCCAGAAGAAATTTGGAGTGGCGTAGACAAGAATCTGTCGCATTTGCGCATTTTTGGATGCATTGCTATGGTTTTAACGCCTAAAGAAAAACGTAAGAAATGGGATTTGAAATCCACAAAGTGTATTATGGTGGGATATTCCGAAACAACTAAAGCCTATAGATTATATGACCCAATCAAGAGACAGCTGCTAATCAGTCGTGATGTTACATTTATAGAAAATGAAATGTATTTCCCAGCAACAGAAAAATCTGAACAATTCAACCAAGAACAAGCTGCAAAAAATAAAGATTTAGTGGGAAACTGTTATGATAAAGAAGGAAATCTTGATTCTGTTAGATTAAATTTACCTAGTACATCAAAATAAGATCAAATACCAGCGCAAATAGAAGGAATGCAACCATTAAATTTACCTACTTCAAACCCAGATGATATGCCACCTCAACCAGAAGAAATACCAGGACCAACAGAAAATGAAGAAATAATTATTCGTCGTTCTGAAAGAATTCGAAATCAAACAGAAAGGAGTAACTGTTTTTTGGCTGATAACGTTCACTGTGATGATGACCCAGAAAATTATTATGAAGCCATGAACGGTGAAAATGTAAGAAAATGGTTAGAAGCAGCAAAAGATGAAGTTAATTCATTGGAAGAAAACAAAACATGGACTATAACAGATCTACCAGAGGAAAGAAAGGCTCTAACAACAAAATGGATTTTTAAGACCAAGAGAGATGAAAAAGGTGAAATATCGAGATACAAGGCAAGACTTGTAGCACGAGGATGTGTACAACGTAGTGGAGTGGATTATCAAGAGACTTATTCACCAGTTATTAGATACAACTCGATGCGTTATCTTTTATCATTAGCACTGAACAAAGACTTACATATTGATCACTTAGATGCAGTAACAGCCTTTTTGCAAGGTGATCTTGAAGAGGAGATTTATTTAAAAGCTCCAGATGGTCTCGATATACCAGAAGGTAAAGTTTTAAAACTTCACAAGCCAATTTACGGACTTAAACAATCGTCAAGAATGTGGAACAAGAAGTTAACTCAAGTACTGAAACTATTTGTACTCAAGCAGTTGAAAACGGATCAATGTATTTATGTTTTTGACGACGGTTCGGAAGATTTTTTAATTTTGATGGTATACGTAGATGACATTTTTATATGTACTTTGGAAAAATGAAGTTTCAAGAAATAAATTAGTAAAACATCTTCAAGAAAATTTCTTTTTTCTTTTTTGGGACTACATTTAGAATATGATTTTAAGAAAAAAATATCAATTAATCAAAAACAATATATTTTAAAAATGCTTGAACGTTTTAATATGCAATCATGTAATCCAGTTAGTACACCCTTAGATCCCAATGTGAAATTGAGCAAAGAACACGGTCCATTAACAAAAGAAGAAGAAGAAGTTAAAATTCCTTACCAAGAGCTAATCGGAAGTTTGTTGTTTGCTGCACAATTAACTCGTCCCGATATATGTTATGCAGTTAACTTACTCAGTCGTTTCAACAATAACCCAGGACATGAACATTGGAAGGCGGCCAAACGTGTGTTGCGATACCTAAAAGGAACAATTGACTACAAATTGAACTATTTCAAGTCAGAAGAATTTAATGTAAAAGGTTTCTGTGATGCTGACTATGCCAATGATCCAGATGAGAGAAAGTCAATCACAGGTTACGTGTTTCTCAGTCAAGGTGGAGCGATATCTTGGGGATCTAAAAAACAAACAACTACAGCATTATCAACCTGCGAAGCTGAGTATATGGCTTTAGGATCCTCAGTGCAAGAAGCGTTGTGGTTAAGAGGTCTTGAAGAAGAAATTTTTAATACAAACCTAACTGCAACCAACATTTTTTGTGATAATCGAGGAGCGATTGATCTTGCTATGAATGAAACTTATAGACAACGTACAAAACACATTCAAGTTCGTCATCATTTTGTAAGAGAAACAATTATTAACAAACAAATCACTTTAAGAACAATAGATACAAGCAATATGATTGCAGACATTTTTACTAAATCTTTACCTCTTGCAAAGAATATTAAATTTTCGAAATTAATGGGGATTTTTTAGATTTTATCAAATAAAGTTTTAGTGGGAATGTTGCAAATGAAAAATACTTTATATAAAATCTACTGTTCGAATTATATATAATCACTTATGTTTTCTGAAATATGTATGTTTTGACTTTGAAATAAAATTATTACTACCCTGTTTTTTGTTCAACGTACAACCAAGTCGTTTAATTTAAAAAAGGAAATTACTAGAAATATTTTTCAAGGAGACGAATATTTCATCAGTAATGCCACAAGATTATCTTTCGAATTCGAATAAATAAAAAATCATGTCAATCGACTATTCCATCGTTGTTTTATTGCAATTTAAAGTTCTATACCACTAAAAAAACACCCTTTACTTTAAGTTTTATAATTTTTAAATTTTGGTGACAGGAATTGATATCATTAAATAATTTTGAAATCAAGAATAAGGGCTGAGAGCTAAAATAGTACTCATTCGCCGTAGTGAATCATTCTTCAATACGAATTTTTTATAATCACACTAATATTATAAATGTGAAATGGATGTATGTTTGTTACTAAATAACTCCTAAACAGCTGAACGGATCTGGATAAAATGTAGTACACAGATATATTATAGTCTCGAATAGAACATAGGCTACCATAAGTAGTGGTAGTTTAGGAGTCAGAAAATGATAAGGCTTCTTTTCATACCGGTTATCGCGAGATAAAAACAATTATTTAATCGCCGAATGTAATGTTGAGCAAAAAATCCTAAAACGGCTTGACCTACTGGACTAATTTATGTTTGTTTTTTTGGTTAAAGACATAGCACTGATTTGCATTATAGAAAAAAGTTACTCGTAGAAACCTTCTTTACATCATAGATAATAAAGGCATGCGATATCCGTTGGTATTTGAGCTTTGACAATCCTTTGTTTCACTTATTAACTTCTGAGAGGGTCAGAGCAGAGCAAGTTAATGTAATCGGGACGGGTACTGGTAAGATTTCGGATACCCGAGTAACATCCGGGTATTTTTTTTTTTATAATAAACGCGCACTCAAGGGCTTTTTTTATTACCCTTTATATGCCAAGAGCACAGTGCGAGCATTAGGGAAAGGATAGGGGATGTAAATGTACGGCTAAAGAATGATTCTCTGTACTTCGCAGTACGTCCGTAGTTGGGCTCAAGGGTGAACTGATGGGCATTCCTGGAGGCGCGGGTATTACGGTTGAATGTCTTAAGGGGAGGAATGCAACTGGCTATTTCACAAGAGCATAAACCGTTGAAGTATCGGTAAAACAGGGTGTGACATGAGACATTACGCCGATATTCTAGAAATGTAAGTGACTCAACGATGGTATTGTCACCAATCATTTTGAATGCTCTTTTTTGGATACGGTCCAGAAGACTTAATACGTCACTGGAGCACCAGCTCAGACGTGAGAATTGTACTCAAGCTTAGGTTTTATAGATGCTAGCCAGATCAGAAGGGGAAACAAATTTCTTGCATCGCCTTAAGAAACCTAAACATCTTGCGGCATTTTTGGCGACATCGCATATGTGCTCGTTCCACAAGAGGTGGTCAGTGATGCACATACCGAGAATCTCGAGATGTTCGGTCTCATTGATGCAAGTGCCACTCATGAATAGTGGCAAGGGGGGTATGTCTCGCTTCGACGATACAAGACAGCATTGAGTTTTCGAAGCATTAAACTCTACGCGATTTTGTATTCCCCATTGTACAATGCTGTTTAAGTCAGAGTTTAATGAGCTAATCATATTTAGCCTTTGCAGTTCCACATCTGAAGAGGAAGGATGTAAGTCTGGAAACGAATATGAAAAGCTAAGGGTACTATCGTCAGCGGAACAATTTATTGGATTAGAAGTAACAGACAAGAGATCATTAATGAAAATGAAGAAGAGGGTCGGAGACAAAACGGAGCCCTGGGACACACCAGCATTTATATTGTGGGTTTCAGACTGGAAACCGTCCAATACAACTTGTATTGAACGGTTCGAAAGAAAGTTTCTAATCCAACGAAGAAGGGATTCATCGAAACCGAAAGCACACATTTTCGATAAAAGAGCAAGATGCCAGACTTTATCAAATGCCTTTGAAATATCAAGTGCAACAATCTTACTTTCTCCAAAACGATGTAAAGATTTGTTCAACTGTTCGGTGAGATAAACCATCAGATCACCAGTGGACCTGTTGCTGCGAAAGCCGTACTGCCGGTCATTAAGAAGCTTTCGGTCTTCGAGATATTTCTTGAGCTGATAGTTTATCAGCGTTTCCATGACCTTAGAAAGAAGGGACGTAAGTGCAATCGGACAATAAGTATGAATTGGATGTATCCATGATCGGAGAAGGAGTGCTCGTTTGATACTCTCCAATTCAACATTTTATTCGGGAGATGTATTGAGACAAGAGTGATATCTAGGACTTCTTGTCGATTTTTAGTTACGAAGGTTGGTTCATTACCTACGTTACTTCCTACCAGATTAGTTGTTAAAATGTAATCAAAAAGAGACTCACCTCTGTCATTGATATCGGTACTACCCCACGTAGTATGGTGCGCATTGGCGTCACAACCGATAATTATGTTGGTTTTAAGTCTTGTGGATTCAGCGTGATACCAGGCAGTGGGCCCTGGTGGTCGTGGATTTCACAATCCAGGGCTCTTGGATGAGAACGACATCTTCCCCGGTTTTTGTCAGGTGGAGAAGAAGGGAGGCCGAAGCCTTTATAGAGTGTTGGAGATTAATCTGTACTATTTGCAGCATTTTGGCTACAACTAGGCAGATCAACCTCCGCCACTGTTACATCGAGCTCATCCTTACAGTTCCAGAATCAGTCGTTAATACGATTATTATTAATAGCATGTACATATATTTTCTTCTATATAAATACAAATGAATCGCCAAAACAAAATGTAATGTTATACGAAAAACCCGAAAACGGCTTGATCTACTGGTCTAATTTAATTTTTTTTTTTTAATTTTTTTGTAAATAACTTAACACTGTATTGCATTCGATCGCGAACTCACAAGATAAGTAGCCCTAAAAACTACAGGTTCAAGCAAATGCAATAGCAGCGGCTTTCAGTTGGCCTAAA
This sequence comes from Sphaerophoria taeniata, assembly GCA_943590905.1. Classification (NCBI taxonomy): domain Eukaryota; kingdom Metazoa; phylum Arthropoda; class Insecta; order Diptera; family Syrphidae; genus Sphaerophoria; species Sphaerophoria taeniata. The sequence continues at coordinate 217,474,138 of OX016540.1, read as the reverse complement.
AAATGGAATAAAACTGGAAAGATTACCACCGGTTTTTGTGGCGAACCCCATAGGAGGATCACTAGGTAAAGCAGGTACGTGCAAGAGCTATAATCCCCCTGACTTCCAAGAGTATTGATTTGCCGTGAAGAACTTAGCCTTTCGGATTCAGCATCAAACTGTAGGTCCCGTGCGTTGTTCATATGAAAACCTTAAGTCACCAAAAGCTTTTTTCTTCAGATGTCACCCCCATTTGAATTCTTATTCCATTTGGCGTTTACAGGTCAGTTTCGCCCCTCTCTCAAATGCTCTCCTAGTAAAGTACCACAACACATCAAAAGCAATATTGACTTCAAACACACAAAAATTGTTTAACATTTCAAGTCAAAAGACAGAATTTATTGTACAAATTAGTTGGAACAAGTGACTGGGAATTGATTAACAAACGGGAGGGAAATGATAAAACAAAATAAAAAAGCGCAAAAAAAAAGACAAACAACTCGAATTCATAAAAGTCCATTCATTTGCGTTGTGTCCTAAAAATATCTCAAGCACAACAGCACGCTATCTAAAAGAAATTCCTAAATATCCTAACTACAAACTGCACCCATCGCGGCACTGGTCTAGTTGTTATTTGAGTTTCAGCTGTTGACCCTAGTTTGAATAATTTATCAGCCTCTTCTTGGAGTCGTCGTTGTAGGGACTTATTAGCGGTTACCAGACAAACCTGGCTCTCCAGATCGCGATTGACTGATCGCTCACCAAAGTTCGAGGAACCTATCAATGTGAGACTGGGATGAGTTGCATTCGGCAAGTAGTACCTGAAAACAAAGTTGATTTGTGAACATGAAGTCTTCTTCACAAAGGGAATATTCTTACCATAGGCCTTTGGCATGGTAACTCCATCCGCGTTTTTCAAACTCAAAGAAATTCACTCGATGGTTTTGTTTCACCCGCACAAGGTTCTCGTAGAAATGTTTGGCTATGAGAGTGTATGCGGCTGGGATACCACCAGCAGGGCCACTAGCACCCTGGAACCCGTTGGCCTACAAAAAATAAACAAAATCAAAATATGCTGCGGGTAAATTGTCAGAGGTTACTTTACATTTGGATGCGCCATCAAAATACTGCATTGTGCTAGACAGTTTTTCGCAATTGTGTCCATGTATTCCTGAGTGAGGTTAAAGTATCCTGTTGCTAGTTTAAGTCGCGAGCCGCTTACTGAGGAAGAGAGTAGTTGTTTGGTGACAATACTGTCGTGGTGGATTCCAATTTGGCCCATTTCGATCAGTGGGAAGATCCATGTGTCTGCGTCTGAAATAGAAATTGTTTGTTGTAAATTGGGTTGTTTTCAATTTTTTCAATCGGGAATCGTAGATGTATTCAAGCAGTACTTCCAGCAGTTGTTGAATGCGCATAATGTCGAGTCAGATGGCATACCTGCGGAGGTATTTTAATGAACCGCATGCACCAAGAACCGATGCCTGCAGAATTAAACAAGGGAACATCATAGTAGAATCGCAGTCAATACTGGGGATTTGGAAAGAGCACTTCTGTAGATTGTATAACGGCGACGACGAACAAAATCCCGACGTCAGACAGGAGCCTTCTATCAGACACGATGATAGCCAACAATTCCGTGAACCCGACTTAGAAGAAGTGAAAACGGCAATATCACGGCTAAAATCCAACAGAAACGCTGAAGCAGATGGTCTAGCTGCCGAGCTGTTCAAAGCAGCAGGCGACGATCTAGATAGGAGCACGCACCAAATCATCTGTAAGATATGGTCGGAAGAATGCATGCTCGATGAATGGAACCTCAGCATTGTATGCCCAACCCTGAAGAAGGAAGATCTTCTAAACTGCGCCAAGTACAAAATCTTCGAGGAGTCCACAAACATGGAGTTGACGTCACATTTATCTTTGGGGAAACGCGTGGAGCCCCGCAAAAAATGATGCCCATACCTCGCCTTGATCTCCAAGCTGAAGTACTTGGTGTCCGAATTTGCCAAAGAATTCTTCAAAACCTCGACCTGAAGGTCACAAAAATCATCTATTGGACAGATTCTCGTACGCTGCTCTATTGGGTCAACTCAAAAGAAAGAAGATTCAAAGCCTTTGTCGCCTCGTATCACCGAAATACTATCGCATTCCGAAACCAGCCAATGGCGTTGGACGCCCACTGACAAGAATAGCGCAGACGCAGGCACACGAGTCAAAGCACCACCAAAGCTGTCAACGAAAAGCGTTTGGACCACCGGACCGAATTCTTACATCAAGGAGAAGAGTTTTGGCCTTCTACTGCCATCAAGTCGCCCTCGGTTTCTTCCGTTCTGGAGGAAATAAAGCCATTATTGGTTTTGCAAGTGAAAGGTAATTCATTGTTTAACTTTAACTAATTTTCTTCGTTTTTGCGTGCGCAAAAGAGGTTCCACTCTATCGCTAAAATTCCGCCCATCGAACAAACCTCAACGGGCCCTTTATCAATCAACGAATCTCATCTATGCAAAATGGTTCAGAGGGAACAATACGAAACCGAAATCAACGCACTCAAGTCATCAAAGCCTCTGACGAAGAAGAGCTCAATATACAAACTCAACCCGTACTTAGACGAAAATGGAATTTTAAGAATTCACGGCCGCCAGACGTCCCATACTTTTACCGCCAAAACATCCTATGTCAACCCTCATCATTAGACATCATCACGAAAGGTTTGACCATCAAAACTCTGCCGTCGTATTGAATGAAGTCAGACAAAAATTTTGGATTCCGCATCCAAAGATGATACTGAAGCTGGTTAGACGAAACTGCCCACAGTGTAAGATGGATAGAGCCCAGCCGAAAACTCCAATCATGGGTCAATTGCCAACCGACCGGATAACTCCATACGTTCGCCCATTTACGTATACAGGAGTGGACCTATTTGGTCCCTTAAACGTATCAATTGGTCGCCGCAGAGAAAAAAGGTGGGGAGTTATATTCACCTGCTTGACTGTGCGCGCAGTTTATCTCGATCTGGCCGAAAACTTGTCCACCGACACGCCTTCATAATTTTCCTACGAAATTTTATCAATCGAAGGGGGACTCCTGTCAGAATAAGAAGCGACAACGGCACAAACTTTATCGAGGCCTATCGAGAGCTGAAGGCCGAACAACAACCGCATCAAGAACGAAGCCAACAGTCGAGAAATCGAATGAATTTTCAAGTGTCCGTCAAATCCTAGTTCCGGTTGTTGTTGGGAACGTCTAATCCAGATTGTTAAACGCCTTATGATAAAGACTCTGTCTGGCGAAGCTCCTAGAGTCGAAACCCTCAGAAGTGTCTTAATAGAAGCCGAAAATATAATCAATTCGCGCACACTCACAACTTACCACGGAAGATGAAGAACCTCTGACCCCGAACCACTTTATATTGGGATGTGTGAATTCCACCCAGACGCCATACCCAACCGATGTGAAAATATGCCTTAAAAAAGCAGTGGAAAATTGCTATGAATCTCAAGGATCGACTGTGGAAAAGGTGGGTAGAAGAGTATTTGCCTCAGCTGCTAAAGCGACCGAAATGGCATGACAAGGTGAGCCCTTTAAAAATCAACGACCTTGTTGGTCATCATCTGTGAGCCAACCCAACCAAGGAGCCAGTGGCAAAAGGGTCGCATTACCAAAGTTTTTCCATCAAGAGACGGACAGATTTGATGCGCGGAAGTCAAGACGTCCAATGCACTCATTCGCCGACCAGCTTCAAAATTTGCCATCCTGTCAGTAAGTGGTAAATCCGATGTCGATTCACAGGGGGGGGGGGGGGGATGTTGTGTGAAAGAGACAACTCCCGAATCAAAGAAGAGAACGACGACCTAGCCTTTTCGCGACTCAGGCGACACAAGTGGAAGAGGACCTCAATCAACTCGGAGTGCAAAACTGGAGACAGCTAGCTAGGGACCGAGCTGGTTGGCGGAGACTGTTGATTGAGGCCCAAGTCCATAACGGAATGTAGCGCCACCTTAAGCAAGTAAGTGTGCGACGATTGCGAATGGAGAATAAGATTCAACCGCGAACTGTACGAGCTGTACCAAGATGTGGATGTAGTCCAGAAAGCCAAGAAGAGACGACTACATTGGCTCGGCCACATCGAGCGAATGGACACGACAACGCTCTAGGCAAGAAAGTCTTCTCTTCGCAGCCCCAGCTTCGAGACGACCAGGAAGACCGAACCTCCGATATAAAGACCAAGTGACTGCGGATGCCAGAGCGCTTCGTTTCGACGACTAGAAAAACGTATGCGAGGAAACGATCCCGATGGAAAACTGCTGTGTCTCAGGCTGAGATCCTACATAGATTGGGAGTCGGAAAAGTAAGTAAAGTTCTTCAAGGAAGTTCAACTAACCTCTGATCCTATTAGCACTTTATGGGGTGAAAATTAGTTGAAGAAGAATGCGAGGCTAGTCAATACCCAATCCCCCAGTCTCTCATCTTGTAAGGAAGCCAGATCCTAGGTTTCAGACAACTTCGAAGACAACCTCCGCTTCAGAGATCAAAAATTTAGAAGCGTTAGGTTTCGAAGACTGGAAAGCGCCACAGATCAGGAAAAAATGTCTTTCACTGCATCTTTCTTTGCAATCGAAAAAGAGCTCCGGATGTTAAGCTCCTAATTTGATTCTCAGAAATGTGCTAATTTACAGTCCATTGAACTCGAATCCTAAGACAGACACGAGCCCAAAAATTAATTAGTCATTCCATTCGAAATTCAATGTGAAGACTGGCGCGACTTCGTGCTAATAAGAAACTAAAACACAAAGTTACGTCATGCTTCTTTTTGGCAGCCAAAAACTGATAAGATAATCAAAATTTCAATAGAGACTCTGTAACCCACAAAAAATATGATAAAATCTCACCCGATTTCTGCTCCATGACCGCCTTCTGCTTGCTGAACGTATCTTGGAAGAAATCCGTCACTCGTTGCTTGGCTGTCCTCACAAAAGCCGCCTTATCCCCTTCGTACGGTAACATCGACCAATTCTTGTGCAATTCCACTTTCGCATCCTCGCGCACCAGCAGACTGAACTCCTGCACTTTGGCTATGAATTTCGCATAGAAATCGGCCAGATTCTTGTCCTCAATTAGAATATACCGATCTTGTCGATTCGTGAAGTAATCATTGGACAAATTAGCTCCGCTTATCATCACCGAATTGTCAAAGAGGTAGATTTTCATGTGCTGCAGGCCGAGTAGCTCGTTCCAGCGCGGCGGCACAAAGCGTTTAGTCAGACCACGCAGATCAGGCGTGTGATACATCGAAAGCGAGACATTGCGTTTGAACTCTGTGAGCAGAGGCAAGAGCATTGTTTTCGAGTTGACTTCACCGCGAGTTCCGCGTGTAAAGTCCAGCAGAACATTGACTCGCAGGGAGTCATTCTTCTGGAGGTTTGATTTGATCGTTTGGACAAAGGCCGATTCTAGTTTGCCAGTGCCGAGATACAAACTTGCAAGGACGATGCGTTCCTTGGCTTCGGCAGACTTCTGAATCAGTGTGTCATAGAACTTACTTGGCTCGTGGATAATGGAGATTTGATCGCCAGATAATGGAAAGCATGGCGTGTGAGTATATAGCCAGGAGAGACTCTCCAGTCCAGGTGAATTGAAGGTTTGTGTGATTTTGGGAGTGTTGAATATGAAATCAGGCGACGAAGCTGTGATCTGTTGGTCGACAAATGTTGCGAAAAAACGTCGGTACATTTTTTGTTGGATGCTTATTTGAATTAGTTTTACTTGAGCACGAGAAATAGTTTTAGCTGCTGTCTGCGTTTTTCATTATCTAAAATTGAATTTGAACTTTTTACTGCGAGAAATAAGAAGAATACGACAGTTTTGTTTGATGTAGTTTTTTCTGGGTCAACTTATCTGAAATCTAGAAAGTCATAACAGCTGACTTTGACAGTTTGGAAACATGTTTTGTCGATGAATTTGAAGCTGCAAACAGAAGTATAATTAGACCAATTGTTGGTGTTACCATTCAGTAAAAATGTATAATCGAGGGTAAACTTTGAAAGAGGGTTCAAATCCGTGATCACTTTATTACAAGATTGGAAACCTGGGGGTCAATTCCCGATCTGTGAAAATGTGAAATGATAAAAAATTTATCATTTTAGTTTTCATAGAGACTTTTCATTTTTTGTTTTCATAAACTCGCTTTATGCGATTCTCTAACTTGTTTGTACTAAAAAGTACTAAATGATAAATTCTGTATGAAAAAATATCAAAACAAACTTCAAAACTTTTCATTTGATAAATTTCTTTTCACAAAATAATATAGCTGTGAAAAGAAATTTATCAGAAGAAAAGTTTTGAAGTTTGTTTTCATTTTTTTCACAGATCCAGAATCGAATTTATTGTGAAAGTGTGATAAAACTTATCATTTCACATTATCACAGATCGGGAATTGACCCCCTGCCTACGTTTTACCCTCCAAATACCGCAAAAGTTATTTTTTTCATGCACACATACTCTTGCAGCTAACTTGCTTTTTATAACCCGGCGGCCACACGAGCAAGTTCTGGCTAGCAAGTTGGCATACAATTAAATGTTTTACTCACACATTCAAACTTTTAGTACTGGCTTTAGTACTGGCCAGTCAACTGGCTTGCGAATTTTCGAGCCAGTAAACGAGCAAGTAAAACGGCAAGTAATTTGACAGGTTTTGCCAAATATATCAAAATGAACAAAATTAAATTAGAAAATTAGTTGAAACGAGGATTTTTATTTCTATTTTTGCTGGCGACATCTTGGAAATTCAAAATTGGATGTTAAAAGCAGGTAAGCTTGTAAAAAATATATGAACTTGCTGGCAAGTTGACTAGCAAGTTTTTTGCCACCTACGTCACACCAAGTAATAGAGATTTGACAAATAATATATGTAGGCTACTGGCAAGCCAGAACTTGCTCGTGTGGCCGCAGGGTTATGTAGGCAACTGTATCTTTATTACAGAAACACGCATACTCTTACAGCTAACCTGCTCCTTAAGTTTGTATTATACGCATACTGTTTCAGCTAACCTGCTCCCTCAGCTTGTAGGCAAATGTCACTCCCACAGCAAGGTTTCCAATCTTGGTATAAGTGATCACTGGTTCAACTCTACTAAATTATTATAAGCAAGGATTTATTTTACTTCGCTTTTGATATATTCGTACCTTCAATTCCAATGAAATCAATATGAAAGTCTTAAATCGTAGATCTAACAGCCTCTGAACTGAGGGTTATTATTCGATTGTTTTTGTTCTTTTATTGCTTGTACTAACAATGAGTGACACAGGCGATTGTTGCATCGCCATAGGACTTACATAGGCATTTACATGCTGTTTCCACTGAAAGATAATCTGAGATTAACTCAAATCTACTTGAAATCTCTTCGAAATCACAAGATTTACCGTACAAAAGTTAATCATCTCGATTTGAGATTTCAAATTAATCTACTTGATTTGAACTGTGCTGAACGGATTCGCTTTCCCATTTCCAATGAATCGGTTTAAGAAAGAAAGAAAAAAAACATTTTCTTGTCAGACTGAACAAAAAAGAAAAGAAAAACAAACAACTGCAAACAAATTTAAAATACTTGTTGTCGCACAAACTTTTTGGTAATCAAAATGGTAAGTAAAGGGTGTTTTTATAGAGGTATAGAACTTTAAATTGCAATAAAACAACGATATATTCGATTGACATGATTTTTTATTTATTCGAAAGATAATCTTGTGGCATTACATTCTAAATATGATTTTTGGTATATGACTACCCAGGCTGGCTTGGATGTAGTCCAATCTATATAAATAGAGTGGCGTGACAGCTCTTGAAGAGCCAAGCCCTATGGCCCGGTGCACACACGCGATTTTTACCGCGGCGATATCGCTTTTACGACATAAAGTACTCACAATCAAATGGAGTGGTGCACACACACTTGCGATATCGCAGCGACACTTCTGCGACATTTCTGCGGTAATATGTCGCAAAAGTTTCTGCGATATCGCAGCGGTATCGCGGCGACAAAAATCGCATTTTTGTCTTGTTTTACATTGTTTTCTATTGTGCAGTGCACACATGCGATTTTTACCGCGAGTTTTGATCAAATTGAAAGGGAAATATGGATGATTTTGATGCTGGTTTCTTTTTATTTGACTTTTATTTTGATTTTTGGTGAAACTTTGACCGCCAACTCATCAAAAGATCTTATATTACGTTTCCACTGAACGATAATCTAGATTATCTTCCAGTTTGATTTAAAATAATCTAGTAGTGTTTCCACTGGATTTTGTTAGATTAGAGCTGTCAAAATAACAATGCCTACAAGCTGTGGACCATAGTAACTGCGATAGTATGCGTGTTTTTACCAATACTATCACAGTAAATATGGTCCTACCACCTCATTTTTGTTGCTGTTATTTCTCATTTATTCACAGACACGAAGTTACAGTAAAATGAAATTTGCGGTATCCGGAGGGTAAAACGTAAGTCAGTTTCCGATCTCCTTTTGTCTCTTCTTTTTTGTTGTCTTTTCTTCTCTCCTTCTTCCACCGATTCCCTGGAAATTGGAAAATGAGTCCGTTCAGCACAGTCCAAATCAAGTAGATTAATTTGAAATCTTGAATCGAGATGATTAACTTTTGTATGGTAAATCTAGTGATTTCGAATAGATTTCATGTAGATTTGAGATAATCTCAGATTATCGTTCAGTGGAAACAGCTTATTAACACTCATTCGAAAATTGTTAAAAAAAATGTTCAGGATTTTGTCTTTTATTTTGAAATGATGAATAAAATAGTCCTTTTGTGAGCGTCGTTTCTTTTTATTAAGAACATAATTTTTATGCACGAGGTACGCGAAAACATTTTTTTCCCTGTAAACCCCCATTGTTTAAATACAAAGTCGAAGTAAAGATTGAAACCTGCGGTAAATGTTGCAAGTGTGCACTGAAAAGTTGCGATATCGCAGCGATATCGCCGCGACAAAAATCGCGTGTGTGCACCGGGCCTAAGTGGCTTACTCTCATCATTAATTCTCTTGAGTGCGTGTGAAGAATTGAGGGGACCTACAATTTAACACCGATTCCGAACAGCAAAGTTGAGAAGCACTTTTTCATGACAGATTGTTGGAAGATTTGTTAGGTCTTCGCAAGAGGCAGTACCCGTGAAAGATGAAATAAAAACGGGCAACTGCAACTGTAGTCCAATCTGGACGTCCAATTTTCGATGACTTTTTCCAACATTTGTGGCCGTATACCGGCAATAACACGGCGAATGTTGTCTTCCAAATGGTCAAGCGTTTGTGACTTATCTGCGGTGTTAAATCACAAGATCTTGGAGGCCAATCCACAGGTCCAAAACGTGAAACTAGGCGGTCACCTACCTAACGTGTGTTTCAAAAAATCGATCGATCACGAGCTGTGTGACATGTTGCGCCGTCTTGTTGGAACCACAGCTCCTGGACATCATGATTGTTCAATTCAGGAATGAAAAAGTTAGTTATCATGGCTCTATACCGATCGGCGATCAACATTGACTGTAATATTACGTTTCCACTGAACGATAATCTAGATTATCTTCCAGTTTGATTTAAAATAATCTTGTAGTGTTTCCACTGGATTTTGTTAGATTAGAGCTGTCAAAATTACCATGCCTACAAGCTATGGACCATAGTAACTGCGATAGTATGCGTGTTTTTACCAATACTATCACAGTAAATATGGTCCTACCACCTCATTTTTGTTGCTGTTTTTTCTCATTTATTCACAGACACGAAGTTACAGTAAAATGAAATTTGCGGTATCCGGAGGGTAAAACGTAAGTCAGTTTCCGATCTCCTTTCGTCTTTTCTTTTTTGTTGTCATTTCTTCTCTCCTTCTTTCACAGATTCTTTGGAAATTGGAAAGTGAGTTCGTTCAGCACAGTCCAAATCAAGTAGATTAATTTGAAATCTTGAATCGAGATGATTAAATTTTGTATTATAAATCTATTGATTTCGAATAGATTTCATGTAGATTTGAGATAATCTCAGATTATCGTTCAGTGGAAACAGCTTATAACGTTGTGGCCATCATCGTTTTTGAAGCAGTACGGACCGATGATTCCACCAGCCCATAAAGCGCACCAAACAGTCAGTTTTTCTGGATGTGACGGTGTTTCTACATACACTTGAGGACTAGCTTCACTCCAAATGCGGCAGTTCTCAGTTCTGTTTGTTGACGTAGATTCAACCAGAAGTGCGCTTCATCGCTCAACAAAATTCGCTTATGAAAATCGGGAACAACGACCATCTCGTTTTGGGCCCATTCGACGAATGTTTGATGATTTGGTTTCAATTCTTGCACGAGTTGGATTTTGTAAGCACGCAAACCAAGATCCTTCCGCAAAATCCAGAGCCAATTTTTGTGCTCCATCCGCCATCGAGCACAAGAATTGGCTCATTCGGGTCTTCCTCAATGCTACGCTCTACAGTAGCAATAGCTTCTTCTCTTGGGGTCTCCATTGAACATTTCCGATGACAGGACTATTGGCCTGTCATCAGATAATCCAATAGCGACCAACAATCCAACATCCAGTCCATGATCCGGGCATCGCCGTCTAGATTTATCGAGCGGATCAAAATCATGTCATCATATATAAACTTGCGCCTGACCATGACCAACTGAAATACAGATACACTGAATGTATTCATTTACGTAACGTAATGTCCAATGTTCAGTTTATCCCGTTCACGTTACAAGACAAGTAAGGAAGAATTGAAAAAGAAAACGCCAAAAAACGAAAACTGTTCTTTTGCTTTTCCGCGAATGTCACTACAATTTGGTTTTTCTCACTCGTACTTTATTTTCGTCTTCAACAAAAGTAAATTTTCCTTTATTACCAAAGTGATATTCTTACAAAAATAAGCAAAACTATTCAGAAAAAATGAAAAAGTCTCGAAATCTACAAGCGATACTCTTCCTCTGGACGATATTTATCGGTAAGTACAACAAATCTCCATCAAATTGCATCCTTCTCAAAGGCAAAAAAAAACAACAAATTCCATCAAACCACCAACAAAATCATCAAACAAAAAAGTAGGCGTTGTTGGGAAAGGTGAAATTTGCGAATATCATGTTCGCGCCGCCATCCAACTCGAAGGTTTTCCACATAAATCATTTACCTAATGCTTCAAGTGCCACTTGGATGCCATCCAATTGCATTATTCCATGACCCAAGTTGAGACAATAAATCAATCGAATTCTCCAACATTTTTAATAGCGATAGCGACACGACACAGACCAAAGACATGACAAAAAAAGTGACTTCAGCCACCTCCACCTCACTCTGCTGATATTCTAAGTGTAACCATGTATCGAATGTGAGTCACTAGGAAGTACTTGGCTCTAAGAAGATGCAATTGATAGATTGCAGCTGCTTTGATTTCGTATTCTTTACTTTTCCATGGTCATTTATCTGACGATTCGGACTCGAAAGTCAAGATTGATTATGAATTGCGTTTAGTAGGGACTCTTAAAGCTGGTGATGTGCTTTTAGCATAACTCTAATCTCTTTAAAGGTTATTAACCCTTTTTTCTCTTGCTTTGATTGAAGCTGCGATTTTGCTGCTTTAAGCTGGCACTTCTGTTCTTTTTCTTCTCCTGGAAACGTCTATTTTGCAAAGTCAGCAACAGCTTTGTAGCAACAAAAGGCAATGGTAGATCTGCAGCGCTCAAAGTGTTTGTTCTTCTTTGCTAGATTTCACATTTTCTCAGCATATTAGGTGTCGCTCATTAGGAATTGTTTATAGGAACAATCTTGGTTGACAAAAACTTGCGTCAGTCACAGGAAACCGTAGTTTATGCACACTGCGCACATTAACACAATAGGAGATGATAAATGGGAAAAGATTCCGGTGGACATTGGTTTTGAATTTCTGATTATTGCAATGAGGGACGAAGCTGGCATTCTGTTTATTTGTTGCTTTTTACGGGTACCGGTGATCTCCCACTAGGTTCGCCTTGGTGTCTGTTACCTAGATGTGTTTATCCTTAAGTTGCCTTTTACGACAAGCGGGAAGGAGCTGTTGGAATATTCTAACCCGTCCCTGCAACTTCATGCAGCTGGAGTCCCCAAAAATTTCGACGGATTCCTACGGTAGGTAATGGCCCCACTGCACCAACACCAGCAGTGCCTCTGTCGTGAAGGTAGTCCGACCGTCAATTTCTTGTTCGATTTTTCGGCCTTATTTGTGTTTTTTTTTGCAGGTGAGGATAAAGTCTGGGGGTCAACATCCCTCCGTCCGTCGAGCTGACGCAGTGCACCGCAAGCAAGCTGCATCCCCGGAACTTAACATTCGAGATGCCTTTTTCTCCCAAATCTAACTTGTCAGATTTTTCCTAAAGCGCCCCACAACAAAATGGCAGGTATACGTCAGAGAAGCGTCTTGAGTGTTCGCTCTTTATTACAGTCTTTGATTCCCTTCTGAAGGGCCCAAAACTGCATTGCTGGTGATGGAGTCAGAATAAGTCCAGATCCGACGGTTCTATCGAGCGCCTGACGTATGGTAGATGTAGATGGAACTGGGTACTACATGAGATCAAAAAAGACACAATTCCTATTTCTCCTGACATTTATTTGAATGGAATAGTGCTTCCCTTTTTCCGAAAAAATTGAACATGGTCGATTTATTTATTCATCATGATCATCGTCGCCCTGGCCAATGAAGTTTCTCCCTTCATCTGCGTCTCAACCGGGATCTGATCCGGGCCACTTCCAGCCTGTTTTTCAATGCATTCCGTTTGCTGGCGACGCCATCCCAGTTCCACACCCCAAAGCTTTGGGCAGACTGGTTTACGCCATCCTTCCGGCTTAAATTTGGTCTGCCAGCACGGCATTCATACCATGAATTGTATTGCAAGGGACTTTCCGGGCCGGTTCCTCTTCGCTCATAAAAGCTCACCGAAGTCTAACAAGCTTCTCCGTAAGACTTTTCTTTCGAACGCGACTAAGATCTCAGAGTGCATTTGGATAAGACCAACTTTCAAGACAAATTAAGGTGGATTAGTACCCAGAGCCATCAACATAGTCAAAAGACTCCGACGCAGGACCGTGGCGCTGGAGAAAGCAATCCAGATCGTTAGATTTTGGACAGGCGATTGCAATATGGAAGAAGAAATAAGCGGGCGACTAACATATTTAATCATTACTGCGAAACGGCTGCCGTAAAAGGATTAAGTCCTTCCAGTTCTCACTAAAAGATCCAAAACTTACGTGATTACCCAAAGGCACTCTGTTAGCTGTGTTCGGGACAAAAGTCTTACGGAGACTAGTTGGCCTCGTTTTTGACGAAGGGTTATACCGGAGGCGTTGTAATTATGAGGTAAACCAAATCTAAAGCGCGCTAGACCCGAAGTAAGGTGGATGTGAAACTACTGGGAAAGGTGCGCCAGGTCCAACCCAAAAGAAAAACTTCTTCAATCGACTATGATGATACTGTACTGATAATTTTCTTGAATTAACTTTGATAGGGTTTTATGCAATCGTACCTACTACTGACCGATTCAGGGCCAACCCTTCAGAATAGCGGGCATCTTGTATTGTTTGTTGACCGCAGTTTGGTCAGTATGGGGATTCCCATCGAAATGTGGGTATTTCGTCTTTGCTTAAACGACTCGAGGGTGATAACGTTGAGGTATTGTGTTCTTATTATTCGACAAAAGCTGCTATCCCTGCATAGCCTATCAATCAAAGCTACAAAAACAATTTTAATATTCCTCCTTGGCTTATATGTCTTGTCGTTCGTAGAACTTGTCTTTGTTGTGATGAAGCAAAATCTTGATGCGGATTGTCCTGAGGCGCTCGTCGCTCGACCAATAGGTGATTATCAAGACCCCTTCCTTGAGTCGAATCCCACCTTCCTTGGTAGATATCGTTTTTTCTGCTTTGCTTGCAGTTTAGTGGTACGTCCTATATACAGATCCAATCATCGTCATCAGTAATCTCGTCCGTATCCGAGGCATACAATCGAAACTGTCACTTGCTTGAGTTGCCGGTCAGTCAGATTCGCCGCCATAGCATCCAAATTCCATATTCGTTGATCGTCAAGAACAAAATCTTCACATTTGCAAACGGAAACGCTTATTATAAACAGAACAACTTTATTTTTTGTTAGTTTTACGTTTCCTCTTTGGAAGTATCAATCTCAAGAGATAAAGTTGTCTGTGTGATCGACTCCCACGTCGCGTCGTCGATCATCCAAGCAGCTTGAAGTCTTGATGATGACCGAATCAGTTTGTGTCAACTCTTTCAATGAATCGGTCGCGAAAACAAATTGAGCTCTAGCGACCAGGGCTTCTGGGCTCATTGAGTTTGAAAGAAACGTTTAACAGATCGATACAAAGTTTAAGTTTTTAAAGTAGTCAGTGTTCTACTAATTTTGTTTTCTGATACATGAAGTGACCAGCGTTGGTTCCGAAGACATTTGTGATCATTGTTCATTGCAGCATGTGTGAAAAAGTGATAGAAGGTTTTTGTGACCAGAATTTGCACACTGCAGGTTTCTGATTGGTGACAAATGATAAGATATTCGTGTGTGTTCCGAGTATGGTCCATGAAACTTTCTGTCATTAAAGATGGGATTGTCGAAGAATAGCGAGCATTGTCCGCTCCAGCTTAGGCAAGTTTTATTTTGGTGTATTTTTGGAAACTGGACACAAGGTCCTTGCATTGCTAGTTTAGCTTCAGAATCTGCGTGTTCATTCCCCTTTATGTCCTTGTGCCCTGGAACTCAGGCTTTTCTTAGGGTAGGTAGAAATGGCTGTCCCAATTCCGTGTAGGACACAATTTGCGCTGAGTGCGCCGCGCCGCTTTGATACCATACGCATACCTCATGAGATTCTACAAAGATTTAAGAATGGGTTAGGAAGGATGTATGTTTCGCACGTACAATCCTATACATAGTTTAGTATTTTTCTCCTACACTAAGGCCTATTGTCTCATATAGCCATTTTTAGTTTAGGAGAAATAAGGGGGCGCTGAAGGCACTTTGTGTTATTGAGGTATGAGATCATGTCTTTGGTCTTGAATTCTGAGAGTTCCTCAATACCGTTACTTACTTACTTATGGTGGCGCTACAGTCCAGGTCGCACCAGGGCCTCACTCAACAAACATCTCCAGCCAGTTCGGTCTCCAGTTGCGCACGCCAAGTTGGTTCAGGTCCTCTACCACCTGAGTCGCGGTCTTCCTCTTCTGCGACGTCCTTCCGGGTTGGATTCGAAGACTACGAGCCGGAACTTTATTTTCAATTCGCTAAACATGACCCAACCATCCAAGTCGTTAGACTTAAACTTTTCTGTCTAGGTCAGTGTCGCTGACCAGCTCGTACAGTTCTTGGTTGAATCTTCGTCTCCATTCTCCATTAATGCAGACAGCCCAAAGCGTTTTCATCGGATGTTGTCATGGTCCATGTCTCTGTACCATACATGAGAATCGGGATGATGAGGGTTTTGTAGCGTGTCACTTTAGTTGCTCGGGAGAGGATTTTACTACTCAATTGCCTTCTAAGTCCAAAGAAGCAGCGATTGGCAAGAGTGATCCTTCGTTTGATTTCAGCGCTGGTGTTGTTGTCTGAGTTGATAGCGGATCCCAGGTAGACAAAGTCCTTAACTACCTCGAAGTTAAATCTGTCTATGTTGACGTTTGCTCCGAGACGTCGATGTTGGCAGTCCTTACTGTTGACAGCATTAACTTGGTCTTGCCCTCGTTGACCGCTAGACCCATCTTCCTGGCCTCCGTCTCAAGACTCACAAACGCTCCACTGACATCACGCTGTGTTCTTCCAATTATGTCAATGTCGTCTGCGTATCCTAGTAGCTGGACGGACTTTTGAAAGATTGTGCCTCTGGTGTTGACGTTGTAGCTTTGCACAATCTTTTCAAGAATGATGTTGAAGAAATCGCATGACAACGCATCGCCTTGTCTAAAACCTTTTTTGACATCAAAAGCGTCCGTTAGGTTTTTTCCGACCATGATGGAACAGCGTGAGTTTTCCGTTGTCATCTTACACAGACGGACGAGTTTTTCTGGGATGCCAAAACTAGACATTGCTCTATATAATTGGTCTCTATAGACGCTGTCATACGCGGCCTTGAAGTCGATGAAAAGGTGGTAGGTATCGATTTGATGTTCCTGGGTCTTTTCCAAGATCTGCCGTAAGGTGAATATTTGATTGATGGTGGACTTTCCGGGTCTGAAGCCACATCGATAAGGACCTATCAGGTTGTTGACGAAGGGCTTCAAACGTTCACACTGCACGGTAGACAAGATCTTTTAGGCGATGTTAAGGAGGCTTATACCTCTGTAGTTGGTGCAGTTGAGGGGATCTCTTTTCTTTAGGATCGGACATGCGATGCTGAGGTTCCATTCGTCGGGCATGCTTTCCTCCGACCAAATTTTGCAGATGAGCTGGTGCATGCTCCTAACCAAATCATCTCCAGCTGCTTTGTACAGTTCGCCGGCTAGCCCGTCTGCTCCAGCGGCTTTGTTCGACTTGAGCTTAGATATCGCTATCTTCACTTCGTCCATGTCGGGTGGGTGGAACTGGTGGTCTGCTTCACCCAAATTGAATGGTTCTGTATTGCTGACGGAGTTTTGCTCATCATCACCATTATACAGCTTGGAAAAGTGGTCTTTCCATATCCTCAGCACTGACTGCGGTTCCATTACGATGTTCCCATGATGGTCTCTAAAGGCTTCGGTTCGGGGTGTATAAGCCCTGGAGGTTTGTTTCACCTTTTTGTAAAACTTTCGTTGAATAATTCTTTACCTAAGTGTAGTGCTCTCCAAGCCAAAGCCGGACAATGACAGATAAAGTGTGTGACTGTTTCTTTTTCATCCTGGTCCTCACAGCTACAGCAGAAACAGTTCTGCGTTATATCCAATTTTGACGCATGCTCCTATTATTGCTCCCCTATAGGCCAATGCCCTGTACAGGTAGCAACAATCCTGGCTATGTCATGCCTTGGTTTGGAAATTAAATTGATTGATTTTGGTTTGTTATAGGCCGGCCAGATTTTCCTAGATATAACGAACCTCGTTAGACCATTCCACATATGGTTTGCTTCTGATGTGTATTTGGTCAGGATACAGCCCTTCACAACTCCAAGAGGAGCATATACTCTCACTGCCAATGAGTTGTGAAGGGCTGATCCTTGCCTAGCTTGCTCGTCTGCCTTCTCATTTCCCTCATAGCCCCTAGATTAGAGTGACGCTCATATCAAGTTCCTTGGGGGCCTCTCTGCATTGCTGGATCAATTTACAGGATGATGAAGCTGAATCAATGGCTTTAATAGCTGCTTGACTATCTGTTATTTTTAAGGGCTATACAAGCTTCCCTTATCGTTAACAATTCTGTCTGGAATACACTGGCAAAATGGGGAAGTCTATAGGATTTTGAAATCTTAAGAGATTCACAGAAGACACCTGCACCAACACCGCATTCCATCTTCGAACCATCCGTGAAGATAGTTGTGTCGAAGTTTTTCGTCACATCGCCTTCCTCCCAGTCGATTCTTGATGGGAACAAGACTAAACTTCTTTGAGGTGTTTATGGTAGGGATGCAGTAATCGGTGGTTGTAGGTAGGTTGTCTGATGGTATCAGGCCTGTTTGGTTTCACTACAACTTCCAAGACTCCCAATACTCCCAATGAAAAGCAATATACCACCTGTAGGTCAGCCTTGTTCTCTGTTTGCTTTTTTTTAACAAAAAATATTAAAATTCAGATTATTTTCCAGCCAATGCAGAAAGAACCCACGAGATGATGTACGAATCCATCAGCGGAGCTAGTTGCTTTCGTCGTTTAAACGGAACACACCAAACTGGCTGCTCTTGTAAGTGCTTAACCAAACAACCATCGAAACTCTTTGTTTATATTTCCACTTCCTTTACAGCTGCTTCACCGGGATCAGTTGGAGCGCTGCATGTTGTCAAAACGCTCGACGACATCAACTTCCTGCTCAACAGTCCTCCATCGCCGCCCTATGCCCCTGTCATACCACCGCGTTTCTTCACACGCGTCAATCTGCTTCGCCTCAAAAACGAAGGTGGCAAAAACATATCTGTTGTCATTCTTGTCAACGGAATCGACAACAAGACAGAATCATTCAGTCACGAACTGACGTGTCCCAATAAATACAGCAACATCCACAATTCCACCTGCGACGCAGCTCGTCCCGAAACTCTCTGGAACCCCTTCGGCACTGGCCTACTGCACGAAGACTTCCCCTTTCCCATTTACTATGTCGCCGATCCCGATGAAAAGACAAAAATTCTAAAATGTTTCGAAACGTTCAATAACTTCGACTATGACACCCAAGCCGAACGATCGCTATGCAGTGTTCAAGTGAAAACGTTCATGTCTGCCGCAGTCAGTTCAGAGGTTTGCATGCGTCGAACGAATTTCGTTAACAATCTAAGCCGAACGCGGTACTGTGATCCGCTTGAGGGACGAAACATCTACGCCACACTCTTTCCCAGGGACCAAACGGTGACGGACGATAAGCGAGATGCCGTCGACCCGGAAGAGAAACTCATTATGGTGACGACACGTCTGGACACCACATCGATGTTCGACGGAGTTGGACTCGGTGCCATGGGCTCGCTGCTCTCTTATGCGACCTTGGTTAATGTAGCCCACGTCTTGGCTCGTCTCCTGCCCCAGCACAAGAACGAACACTACAACATTCTGTTTGTGGTGTTCAATGGAGAAAGCTACGACTACATTGGATCACAGCGATTCGTCTACGACATCCAGAACAAAGCCTTTCCCACACGCAGCACACGCACTCGGCCAATTGACTTTGACAACATCGCGCTGATGATCGATATCGGAGCTCTGGACGACATGTTCGAAATCAATTTACATTCCCATCGGGACATTCCATTGGCCACAGAATTCCTTGGCAAAGTGCGAAACTACACCGAATCGTTTGATCTGAAGTTGAAGTTCAATTCGGTAGTGAGCGAGAATCTGCCGCCGACATCGGCGCAGTCGTTCCTCAGATCGAATCTCACCTTCCCGGCTGTGATATTGAATGCCAAACCGTCGAACAAGTTCTACCACTCGATCTACGACGATCAGTACAATATCGATTTTGTGTATGGCAACACAACGATGGATTTCAGCGTCTTGATGGAGAAGGAACTGGCCAGCGATCACTTCCATGTGGATTCGGTGCAGATGAAAGTTCGCAATGTCTCGTCGGCGATTGCACTCGGCTTGTATGAAATTTTGTCGGGTGTTGTGTATGATGGCAATAAGCTGGCGAATCCAATTCTGGTGGATGAGTTCTTGTTTTGTTTCCTGCAAATGGCCGATTGTCCACTGTTCAAGGCCGCCTCGCACCCAAGCAGTCAAATAAGGGCGCCAATTCCGCCACTAAGGTGAGTTTTTGTCGTTGCTTTTCTTGTGGCCTGCTTATCAATTTGTTTCTATTTCAAGGTATATCAGCGTGGTGGGGGCATCCCAAGAGGCTGCGAACTGGTCGTACAGACTGCTCGGTTATATTGTGTCGCAAAAGATGACAGAAATCAGTAAAGAGAACTGCACACATCTGCCGCTTCATTGGTTTGCTGGCTATGACGGGAAAGGCGAATGCCGAATGACAACACAGAATTACAGTGTGGCGTTGAGCCCAGCGTTCCTAATGGATGGTAAGTTGGTTTTTTTCTTTATTCAAAAATTACCGAATTGTTGCCATTGTCTGCGCCACATTCGCGATCAACTCCGGGCAAGTTCCTCCTCTTATCTCGAAGAGACACAGCAGTTTTCCATCAGGATCGCTGTGAAGGTCTCAAGCACAGCTCTCTTGTATCGACCGATGATGTCTGTGTCGTTCGCATAGCCTAGGAGTTGGGTGGATTTGTTGAAGATAGTGTTTTCCGTGGTCACACCTGCGTTGCGCACTATCTGCTCCAGGACTAGAAGTCACATGACAACGCACCTCCTTGTCTTAGCCCTGCGCATGTTTGAAACAACGCGGTTCAGCTGTTACCCATTTGCACACTGCACTGCGTATTGTCTAGCGGTATGCGGAACAGCTGGATCAGTTTGTTCTGGATCCCGAATTCAGACATCGCCATCATGAAAGCTCTCATCCAAGGACAGCTTTAACGGTTTAAGACGCTCACACAGTGCGTTGGATAGGATATACCAGCCATCGGGCATTCATTCTTCCTGCCACACTTTGTTGATGACCTGGTGCATGTTTCGCAGGTATGCCATCCGACCCGGCGGACTTGTTATTTGTTAGCTTTTGGATGGCACTTTCAACCTTTTCTGTGCTGGGCGCTGGGACTGGGTCTTCATTGACTGGTCTTGCTTCTCTTTCGACATTGGCTCGTTCGACATTATGCGCATTCAGCAGCTGTTGGAAGTGCTGCTTGAAAACATCTACAATTCCCTGTGCTTCGGTGACTGTTTCGAACAGTCTGTGTCCCGGTTCTGAAACCAGAAGCTAATTGCTTCGACCTTTTAAAGAAACGTCGGGTGTTGTTATTGGTCCGAGACTCTTCTAGATCTTTGAGCTGAGAAACTGCGGATGCTCTTTTCCTTCGCAGGATCTTTTTCTCATTTCTCCTTTGTGTACGGTACTCTTCCCTTACTGCTCTTGTTTTCCGTTGCAGCATCAGCAAACGTGCATTTTTCGTCTCTCTTTTCAACAACGCGCATTCATCATCATACCACGGGTTCTTTTTCGGGGTTGACTGGTAACGTATCGTGGTCTCGGTCACATTTTTTGATTATTTCACGAAATTGGGTCCACAAGGTGTTGACTTCTGTGGTATTTGGGAGTACGGTGGAGGGAGAGTTTCTCACTCAGGCGCTCCTGTAGTCTGACATTTTCTGGAATGCTTTGGCAGCCGATGTTGAAAATTCTTTCTCTAGGCAGCATCGTTTGATAATCGAGTTCTCAAGTTAGCCACCACCAGAAAGTGGTCAGAGTTGACATTTGCTCCTCGGAAAGTGCGCACGTTGGCGGTTTGACCGTCCGGAGATCGCCAGATTGCTGTGTAGATCTTCCGTCTTGGAAACCTAGTCTTACTTATCACCGTATTATGAGCTGCAGCCAAGTCGATTAGTCGGAAGCTGTGTAACTTCGTGGAGGCTGCGCTTTCCAACTGTCTGCGAGTAAGATTTTGATGTCGTACTCCGGTCAGGATCCCTAGGCTCTATCCAGGAGGTGGTAAAAATCCTTCTTGCTAAACTCCTCAGCATCATCGGTAGGGGCGTGTGAGCATATTAGACTGATGTTTTGTAGTGTGGCCTTGATGCGGATTACAGCCAGGTGATCTATAATTGGCTTGAAATCTATGACTTTGGGCCTTAGCCGATTTCCCACGACGAATCCGCACCCGAATATGTGCATTCTTTGGTGACAGCTGTAATAAATGTCATGATGTGAGTAGCACCTGGAGTGTGGTGTGTTTTAAC
The DNA here is from genome assembly GCA_943590905.1 of Sphaerophoria taeniata. Taxonomy (NCBI): domain Eukaryota; kingdom Metazoa; phylum Arthropoda; class Insecta; order Diptera; family Syrphidae; genus Sphaerophoria; species Sphaerophoria taeniata. Next base: position 217,452,679 of record OX016540.1, on the reverse strand, counting down.
AGTGTAGGCCCAAACTCTCAGTTCATAGTCCGTTGTCGTTCCGGGTCTAGTTGCCATATAAGGAGGGTTCTCTACCTGTGTCTCTCATAATGTTTGACTGTGGAAGGATTTTTAGCTCCGCGCACTCACTTCAAATTCGAAGGGCCGTAGTTTACTTACTTATGGTGGCGCTACTGTCCAGGTCGGACCAAGGCCTCACCCAACAAACATCTCCAGCCAGCTCGGTCCCTAGCTAACGGTCTCCAGTTTCGCACGGCAAGTTGGTTCAGGTCCTCTACCACCTGTGTGCTCCACCTGAGTCGCGGTCTTCCTCTTCTGCGACGTCCTTCCGGGTTGGATTCGAAGACTCTACGAGCCGGAGGATTATTTTCCATTCGCTCTACATGCCCCAACCATCTAAGTCGTTGGACCTTAACTTTTCTGGCTAGGTCAGTGTTGCTGACCAGCTCGTTTAGTTCTTGGTTGAATCTTCGTCTCCATTCTCCATTAATGCAGACAGGAGAAAAATCACTCGAATAATTTTTCTCTCAAAGCAGCCCAAAGCGTTTTCATCAGCTATTGTCATGGTCCATGTCTCTGCACCATACATGAGGACCGGGATGTTAAGGGTTTTGTAGAATGTCACTTTAGTTGTTCGGGAGAGGACTTTACTACTCAATTGCCTTCTAAGTCCAAAGAAGCAGCGATTGGCAAGAGCGATTCTTCGTTTGATTTCAGCGCTGGTGTTGTTGTCTGAGTTGATAGCGGATCCCAGGTAGACAAAGTCCTTAACTACCTCGAAGTTAAATCTGTCTATGTTGACGTTTGCTCCGAGACGTCGATGTTGGCAGTCCTTACTGTTGACAGCATTAACTTGGTCTTGCCCTCGTTGACCGCTAGACCCATCTTCCTGGCCTCCGTCTCAAGACTCACAAACGCTCCACTTACATCACGCTGTGTTCTTCCAATTATGTCAATGTCGTCTGCGTATCCTAGTAGCTGGACGGACTTTTGAAAGATTGTGCCTCTGGTGTTGACGTTGTAGCTTTGCACAATCTTTTCAAGAATGATGTTGAAGAAATCGCATGACAACGCATCGACTAGTCTAAAACCTTTTTTGACATCAAAAGCGTCCGTTAGGTTTTTTCCGACCATGATGGAACAGCGTGAGCTTTCCATTGTCATTTTACACAGACGGACGAGTTTTTCTGGGATGCCACAACTAGACATATAATTGGTCTCTATAGACGCTGTCATATGCGGCCTTGAAGTCGATGAAAAGGTGGTAAGTATCGATTTGATGTTCCTGGGTCTTCTCCAAGATTTGCCGTAGGGTGAATATTTGATCGAGGCTGGACTTTCTGGGTCTGAAGCCACACTGATAAGGACCTATCAGGTTGTTGACGAATGGCGTTCACACAGGACGGCAGACAAGATCTTATAGGCGATGTTAAGGAGACTTATACCTCTGTAGTTGGTGCAGTTCAGGGGATCTCCTTTTTTGAGAATCGGCATACGATGCTGAGGTTCCATTCATCGGGCATGCTGTTCTCCGACCAAATTTTGCAGATGAGCTGGTGCATGCTCCTAACAAAATCATCTCCAGCTGCTTTGTACAGTTCGGCGGCTAGTCCGTCTGCTCCAGCGACTTTGTTCGACTTGAGCTTAGATATCGCCATCTTCACTTTGTCAATGTCGGGTGGCTGGAACTGGTGGTCTGCTTCACCCAAATTGAATGGTTCTGTATTGCTGGCGGAGTTTTGCTCGTCATCGCCATTATATAGTTTGGAAAAATGGTCTTTCCATATCCTCAGCACTGATTGCGGTTCTACAACGATGTTCCTATGATGGTCTCTAAAGTGATCGCTTCTGATGATCCTACTACACCCACCCAGCAAACTGTATTGTTCTTCCTACAGTTGCCGAAATTGCAGTTGCTTGGTCTCTTTGACTGAACGAAATATTAAACAGTGGTTCGCCGCTTTTCGCTTGTTGACTCGGTTTCCTTCTCCATGAGCCTGTGTTCGAGTTCTTAAACCGGAAATCTCTCTTCGACATTCTCGAATTGAGAAGTTTTCTTCCCACCCTCTTTTAGTACCCAAACACTTTTTCAGTGTCCGGAAATAATGTCCTTTTTGGGGTTGACTTTTTGGGTCCCTTCTTACCTCATTAAACCTAAAACGTAACTTAAAACCTAACCTCAACTCACATATTTGTATATCTTTCTAGATTACGATTGGAAATCTGGCCAATACTCAACATGGACCGAATCAACATGGCTCGAACTTAGCGCACGTATATTCCTAAGACCGTCCAAAACTCACGAAGCAATAACCCTCTCAATTGGTATTGTTGTCACAATACTGTCATTCTGTCTCGTCTATTTGATAAACAGCCGATCGGAGGTTCTCTTTGAAGACGCTCCATCGAGATCATCGTAAGTATTAACCCGTTTTCTTTATTTTTCTTTTGTTTTTCTGTTTGTTTTCTGTGTCTTGTCTTAGACTCATTTAAATCATCATAATATTCTTCCCCCCTCTTTTTTCCCCATCTCTAGCATAACGGAACCAGCGGCTTGTTAGTATTGTAGATAGTAAGACAAACAAAACAAAAATTTATAAAAAATAAAAAGAAACTTAACAGAAAGACTGCCCTCACTTAGGCGAAAATGTAAAATAGTTCATAAGTATTATTATTAAAAAAACAAAAACAAAAACAAAAAAAAACTAAAAAAAAGACATCTTACTATCATCAAATTCGATTATTGTATATTTTTTACTTATCTCCCCATTGACAATATTTTATTTTAATCTCAATAGCTTTTAAACATTAGATAAATGATAATAAAAAAACTAAACTATACACAGTTCCGTTCTTTAAGAAGCTTTATCATTTAAGAAAAGAAATCATCATCTTCGGAAAGGGAGTAGACAGTAGAAATTGAGCAAACACAAAAGCAATTTTAGTAAAACATCGAACGCCAAAGTCAGTTAAAAATTTAGCTTTTGTTAGATATGGTCAGAAGGGGTAATTGAAAACTGTTGAATGGAAATTGGGTTTTCCGTTCGGCTGTTTTGGTCACTGTAGTTTTTTCAAAGAAACAAAAAGTTGAAACTTTTTTTTGCCCGACGCTTCAGCAAGGGTTGGTTGCCTCCCTCAGGGGAACTTTTATTACATAGAAATATAAAAAGATAATACAATAATGTACACAACCATTTGTTAAACAAAAGACACTTCTACAGAGTTAAAAAATAATTTAATATAAAATGCGAATTGCACTTCGTTAAGCGAAGATGAATTATTGTCAACTATTAAATTTATGAAAAAGAAGATAAAATTAGGAAGAAACGAGAGAACAATATACAGATGAGATGTTTTGGGTGTCCTGTTTCCGATTCATGTTGTTCTTGTTGCTTAAAATGTGAAGCGTATATCGTTTAGAGCTGTGTTTCGGTTTGAAGAATTTGTACCTCGCCGAAGTTGGGAGTGTGTCCAAATACAATTTTTTTGGCTTTGATATCTGATTTGTGGTTTGAAATCCGTTGTCGTAAGAGTTGTTTGGTGGTTCCAATAAAGCATAATTTGCAAGGTTCTTCTGCCTTACCTTTGCAATTAATTTTGTAGATAACATCCGAACATTTTTCCTGTTCCGTCTTTACTTTTAGTTTGGTGAAAACATGTCGAGTGTTTGGTTGGGTTTAAATGCTAAATGAACGTTTTTAATGTTCTTATTGACGATTTCTTTGAAGTTATTCGTTAAAATGGGAATGTAAACTATACTATTGAAATCCATTCTGTGTACATTCAATTTGTTCCTTCTTTTTAGCATATTTGTGTCTCTGAATTAATCCTCGGATAGTCGAGTTTCGAAAGCTGTAGTCAGTAAGAATTTTTGTGATTTTGATTTCATTTCTGGGATGAAACTGTTCATCACTTATTGTGAAAACTTTTTTTTATTAAGTTTGAAGCTGTGTTCATTGTTATGTGTTTGGGGTGGTTTGAGGTTTGAAGATGTTTCTTTTTGGAACCAATCGAAAGAGAGGTGTTTGTCAACTCGAAAAATGTTGACATCTAGAAATGATATCGAGCAATTGTGTTCATTTTCAACAGTAAACTGTATTTTGGGATGAAATCTGTTCAAGTTCTGTAAAACTTCTTCAATCTTATGCTTGTCAACTATTGCAAATATATCGTCAACGTATTTTGCTACAAAGTTCGGTTTTTCAGATAAGGGAGTCAAACATTCGTCCAGCAGATGATCCATGACGATGTCAGCAATGGTCGGTGAAAGAGGTTTACCCATTGGCATTCCAAAAATTTGCTTGTATATGTCTGTATTATATTGTAAGTAGCTGTTGTCTTTGAGGCAGAAGTCAAGAATTTCTAAGAATTTGGTCCGGTTTAAAGCTGTTTTTTGGCTAATTATATTCCATTTGTCTTTAATTATATTAATTGCAAATTGTGTAGGAATATTAGTGAAAAGTGATACAACATCAAATGATACTAAAACTTCGTTTTCTTTTAATTTAATTTCCTTTGTCTTGTTTATAAATTCAAAGGAATTTTTGACAGTGTATTCTGAATTGTTTTTAATAGATGATAGCATATTTTCTTATGTATTTTAGGTAGTCCATAAATTGAAGGAAGTTGTGCAGTGAAGGTCATCATTTTTGAATTTTGTCTTTCCTCTACTTATACATAGAAGCAAGACCTTTTCCGACCTTGAAGTTGTCAACGACATACATTCCTTGTTTAAAGTCCTTGATTCCATCAAAGTCCAAGTATTTAATTTCCTCATCTTCTTCGCTTTCATTCCACACGAGTAGATACTTCGTCTTCATCTGATGATGAGCCTTCAATATAAGTTTTCTTGGTGTTGGCCTTTTTTAGTTTTAAGCGTTTTAATTTTTCTTGTAGCAAGGGTTTTGCTTTCTTAGGTCGCTTTCTTAACACTTCGTTTGTCGTAAGCACTTCTCCGTATTTCATCTGCTTTAAGCGTGACACTGGCTTCTTCTTATCTTCAGGTTTAGTAGAAGTTGATGGAGATTCATTTTGAAGATTGAAGATATTTTCCAAAAGTTCTTTAGGTATATTAGAAAACAAAAAACAAATTAGAATAAAGAGCCACATTTATTGCAAGAGATGAATTCAAGGGTATCAACTTACCTTGAGGACCAGCCATCATAGTATGTGGAGATAATGGTGATTCATTCTGAGATAGCGTTTCCTCTCGGGGTTGTTCTCGTTAGTTTGACAAGTACCTAGATGTTTTTGTTGCACACATCTTCTACAGCATGGAGGTTATCTTCTGATGTATATGTGGTTTTTCGCTGATATGTTTTTGGCATCTTTTTGATATAAAATATCGTTAGATAAACATCAAAACCATTGAAAATGAATGATTACAATTACACTTTTACCCCGTTTCGGTGTTTACATTTACCCATGATAGGAAAATAATGTGGTAATTGCAAACAGCCAAAAACTTTAAAATTGTAATATACAGACGAATAAAAAAATAAGACATGAATTAACACTTATAGTTCACTATCTTAAATATAAAATTTAACTTACTTTGATCGCCTCTATTTGTTTTGACACAATTTTAATTAACACTCAAAAAGCTAAGAACGTAGAAAAACGAATGACTCACGTCAACGAACAAAAGTCAAATAAACCTTTGACACATAACGCTTTACACGCGGTAATGTCTTTTCAAATAATCTCATGGCATGCTTCAAATTATAAACGGTTTCGAGAGAATTTAGTTTGTTTACAATTACCCCTGTTCACAATTACCCCCCTTGACCCTAAAAATCCATTTAATTGGGATTTAAGAATCAAGCTTTTGTTGACGTGATCTGTGCTACTGAAGTAAACCATGGCTCAATCAAAAGTCAGTTTTATGCCCTGTTGTCATTATTATAGTCATTGCTGTTGTAACTGAGAATTCCTTGTTGCCCACTATTGGATATTACAGTAATCCCCGTTTAGTTGCACCTCGCTTAATTGAACATCCCGCTTAATTGATCGACAAAATTGGCTTCGAAAATTTCCCGTATTAGTAGCAAGCCTTTTTAGACGGTTAATTGAACCCCGCTTAGTTGAATTACTCGCTTAATTGATATTAAAAATATGCAGCAGAAAAATTAAATACATGTAAATTTTTCGGATAATTGAACGGACAAAAAAATTAAAATGAAACAAACCAAAAAAAAAATTCTCTTAGTGGAAGCACTAAAATTGTCAGCACAAATGACAGCTAGCTATTGTTTGTTTTTGTTTTTTGCATTGAAGTACAGGAAGCGGTGTTAGGTACAAGTACACTGTACAGTGTACGTAAGTGAAGCAATACAAATTTCTGATGATGTTTAATTTTGTTCCTGTGCTGTCAAACTTTTACCTGTGCTGTCATTTTGCCGAGCCGTAAAGAAGTGATTTTGAGATTTTCGTAGTTAAATTTATAAAACAAATTTAAATAGTGAAGTCATCGCTATTTTCGAGAGAATATTAAGATAATGAAGTGCTGTGTGAAAATGTGTACATAAAAACGATTCTACTACGGAGTCAACAAAAACTTCTTTTCACAAGTAAAATCCGTCCTATCTTCATTATAAATGTTGGTGAAGTGAAGTTATTTAGTTAATTTAAATATCGTAGAACTTTTAAAATGTATTTGCCATAGTATTTAGCAACCCAAATAATAAATTTCTCAAAAATAAAAATCCTTTGTCCATCGAATTTATTTGGTCTTGATCTTTAGTCTTATCTGTCAAAAAAACAAAAACTCGAGTTCAGGGGTGCATTTATTTATGTTGGTGATCATAAGGTGCTGCACAATTAACACTTGATTAAGTTGTTCATAGAATGCGCTTTCTTATACAACCCAAAAATGTAATGAATTGAACTTACAGAAGAATTAAAAAAAAAAAAAACAATACAAATCGTGCGTGTGCACCTTGAGCTTTTACAAAAAAGAGATTGAAATTGAAAAAAAAAAAATTAAAGCACAATCGATATAATCTCGATTCGATCAAATTTCGCTTGGCGCCCCTGAGATTAACCATTCAACTGCAGGCCAGCCATGTTGTAATGCATTTGTGCATATGAAATTCACACTACTTTGAAAAATGCTTAACTTCTTTTTCATATTTCCGTGTGTATTCTTTTTAATTCTTTTTTTTAAGTTGACACTGAAATGTTTATAGAGTGAATTTCTAGGATGAATATTTTATTTTTTAATTGACCTATTGACCTAAGTACTCGTGCAATTATACGGGTTTCGGTTAATTGAACAGATGTGTCAATTAAGCGGGGTTTCGTTAATTGAACCACCCGGATAATTGAACGAAAAATCTGACAAAATGGTCAGTGCAATTAAGCGGGGAATACTGTATAGATTAAAAACAAAGACACAACTTTTCACTTTGAATAATTTCGATGTTTATTTAAGCACTGCTGTTCAACGAATGAACAATGAAACAAGAAAAAGTGGTATACAAACATGAAATGCATTAAGTAGGGAATTCCCCATAAAATTCAAATATACACAGCCTACTATACTCTGTCCGATAAAAATTGGCAGTACAGGGAAGATAGGGATATCTAGGGATGCAAACGATACATCGATGTTTTCAAAACATCGATGTTTTTGTTTAAAACATCGATGCATACATCGATGTTTCTTAAGCCGATACATCGACGATGAATTTGCAAAACATCGACATCGTTTATTTTGTTACTCGTTTTTCCTTGTTTGCATAATTACAGAATTTAACTCTCAAACTTCATCTTTTTTGTCTAGTGTTCAAAGAGGTTTTTACTTTTTTCATTCAAAACACTGTTTTTAAGTGTTCAGAAATCAGAACGCGATCAACCTAAACTACTTGTGAGTTCCGTTCAGAGCCCTGAACGTTTAAAAAATGTACCTATAAAATTTACTTGTATTTTTGTGTAATACAAAGAATTCCATGATGCTTTTACTATACAATGTCTTTGAACACAACAACTTAGATCTTCACAAATTTGAATTTGATTGCGCAAAAGTAGACATAAATATTTTGTTCTTCGGGTTAAAAAAAATGTGTTAAAATTAGACTCCTTGCGGAGTACGTTAAAATATGACAGTAGTAGTTAAAATTTCATCATTTTTAACCCAATTCATCCAATTCGCACGCGGCCTTTGATACAGTAGACCGTATTTATCACCAACAACAAAAACATCGGGAAAACATCGATGTATCGAAGATAGAACCGATGTTTTTTTAACATCGATGTTGTAAATAAAACATCGATGTTTTCAAACATCGATGTTTTTTTTGACGATGTTGCATCCCTAGGGATATCTGCACCTCGTACGCACTCTTTTGCTAATTTTGAATTTGAAAAAGCTATAAGAAATAACTACAGGGTTACCATTCTTCTTTTTTACATTGAAAATTCTTTTTGTTTTTTTATTATATATGTTATATGTTATTATACTTAGTTTTCATACTTGTTTTTATGGAGCTTTACGATGCTCAACAACTCTGCCTTAACCATATCATCCTCGAAAGAAATGTCGTTTGATCGGAGCCAAATCTTTATGTTGTTTCCAGAAACGAATCATAGGAGTCCGCGCCGCCGCACTTAGGGGTATTTAGCTCAAAAAACCGATCATAAATCAATTTTTAAAAATGAAGAATTGCGAAGTAATTTTTTTTGTGGGTATAGGAAGAATGTACCGTACTTCGTTTTAATGTTTATGCACCCACTTCACCATAGCTTCAGTTGAAAGTCAGCGTTCGTAAGCTTGAATATTGAAGAAATTGATTTGTGCGAAAAATCGAACGTATGAATTATTTTTTTTTTCACTTTTTTTAAACGGCGAGTAAATATATTTGTGATGGATAGTTCAGCAGCAAGTGTGTACTTAATTTAAAAACTGTTTTTGTGTGTATTAAACCTTTTATTTAATAGATACTAGTATTTCAATAAAAGTGTGGAAATGGGCTATTTTTTTTGGTTTTTTTGTTTTGGTTTATGGACCTTTTGTTATATAATTCGGTATTATTCGGTAAAATATTTGGTATCAACTTATAGAGAAAGATCTCATTAGAGAGATAAGAAACAAATTCGGTGCCTTTAGGTGCCTAGCTAGCTTTTGTCGTCCTTAGAGTGTATGTAGTTTTATCACAATTGCAGAACAGTTTTACATAAAATAAATTATTTTGTGTGAAGGTTCGTCTTGTTTGTGCATTTTAACTAAAAGAAAGTTGTTTAATATTATGAATGATTGTGAAGAAATTGATTTTGATGCCAAATTGAATCACCTTCAGAGCTATTTGCTCAACGAAAAAACATGCACTGGGGAAAATAATAGAGATTTCAACTTTCACTCTGAATTCGTTTTAAATAAGCTTTAAACTCTTTTAAGGGTCTTTTCAGACATGTATCAACTCATTTGCACAAAAAAATATTTTTGATCGGTTTTTTGGGCTAAATACCCCTATGTGCGCCGTCTACGAAACCTGTAGAGCTTTCTATGTGCGTTATTATCAGCTTCTTATTGTAGCAGCCGTTTTACTTTTTTATTTGTCAAGTAATGACGCTTACGTTTGCCACCTTTTTCTGGCAATTACACTAGTGAAGGCCTGTTGATCATTATCCAGCATTTTTTTGGAATGCGTTTACAGTTTCTTCAGAGAAATGTTGGCTGCTACTTGCGGCGCCGCCATTAACTTTGGAATAGAGATGAGCAAAACTGTGATTTTACAATTACAGGTCTAACCGTGATTGTGATTTCAAAATCACAGTTATCAAAACCCGTGATTGTGATTTACTTTTTTGACGTTATCAGATTCGTACTCACCCTTCTGAAAATTACAAAAACGACTTGTTTAAGGGCCAGTTGCTCAATCGAATCATAAATTTAAGTTCTACATAAAGTTCTACTTTTGTATGAGGATTTTATGTAGAACTTAAGAATTTCGGAACGTCTCATACAAAAATGAAAACTTTATGTAGAACTTAAATTTATGATTCGATATCGATTGAGCAACTGGCCCTAAGAGATTTTTAAAATCATCTGAATTATCATCTCAATATATCGTCATGTTTATATATGTTAAATAAATAAATCAATTAAAATGATATTTGTTTTCATACTTTTATTTTAATGTTTTTTTTTATGGGGGAAATGAATACAAAAAATAAGAATTTCTTCATTAAAAGTAAATTAACAAAAAAAGAATTTTAAGGAAAAACAAAAATAAATAAAAATATATGCATGTTTTCACCATACTTACGTATGTATATACAATATATATTTAAGGTTTAAAAAATCACAGATTATTGTGTTTTGTTTTTATTGCTATTCAAAAACAACATCATTTTTGTTTTTGTTGTACTGAGGCGACTTCGTCTTTCAGACAAAACTAATCCAGCCTTTGAAAAAAGTCTTTCGCAAGGTACAGAGGTTGCGATTACACCCAGATATTCTTGGGCTACAACCGAAAGTTGAGGGAACATAAAACTGTTTTCTCTCCACCACTTGAGAGGATCTTCATTCCGGGGAAGGATATAGCCGTCAATAAACCTTTGCACTTCCACAATGGCTTTGCTTGTTGCTGTACCTGTGGGATGAAAATTAGCAGCTTGTTTGTCGAACGCTGCCCAAACATCATCATCAGAGCCGCAATCTGCATTTGGATTTGGAATATTGCTGGATTGTGCGTGTGATGAGTTAACGGCGGTCGAATTTTGTGTGCTGTTATCCTGCAGCAATGCAAATTTATCCGCGACAAGAGACACTATATTAGATCGTGCATTTTCGGCATTATTTTTGTTATTGAACCCTATTTGTTTAAATCTTGGGTCCAAAAATGTTGTCAACTGCAATGTGTTGCTCTGTTCTAATATATCAAGTCTTATAGCTATTGATTTATTAAGCTCGTCTACAACTTTTTTCACACTGCTACTCAATGGCTTCTTAGAAAAGCCTGTGTAGACAGTTTTTAAACCATTTGATAGTGGAATAATAAGAGAAGCTGTTAAATATTTCTCTCCGGAAATTTGTTTGGTCACCTTTTCCATTGGCTTGAGAATGTCACAAAGTTCCCGGATAGTTACCCATTCTTCGACCGATAAATATCTACTTGCTTCCATGTCAGTTAAGGCCATGGTTGATTTCACTGCTTCCTCAAGTTGGATGAATCTCGCATATAAAATGTTGAGTTCCAACGAGTGGGCACGTCCTGGATAAGCTTGAGCGGTGTTCCTATGCCTTGATTTTTCTGGAAGGACTGAAGTTTGGATGTAGCTATGTGACTTCTCTTAAAATGGCCAACAATTTGCTTCACTTTATTAATTACTTCGGCAATTATTTCATTTTTTAATCCATCATTTACAACGAGGTTTAGGGTGTGGGCAAAACAACCAAGGTGCTTCCATCTCAGCTCATTTCGAACCGCTGCTTTTATGTTGGCTGCATTGTCAGAAACTACAATCAAGAGCTTTTCTTTAACGCCCCAATGAGTAACCACCCTATCTAGCTCTTTCGAAAGATTAAGGGCTGTATGGTTCTCTGGCAGGTTTGAACATTCTAGAAGCAGAGAAACTTGTTCGAAATTTCTATTCAAAAAATGAATAGTTACAGCCATGAAACGTTCCATGTTAATGGATGTCCAACAATCAGTGGTTAAACATATTTTTGAAGCAGAAGACAATGTTTCACGCGTTTCAGAGACACACTGTTCATATAACGCAGGTATCATGGTTCTCGATATCATATGCCTGCTTGGAAGTTGGTAGGATGGGTTGAGAGCATTCACGAATTCTTTGAATGAATTTTCCTCAACAATACGAAATGGTTGGAAACTCTCTGTAAAAAGATGGAGCAATTTCGTATCAATATTTTGTTGATGTTTTGGGGTGAACTTTCTAGGTATGTATGCTGTAACTTGGGTTTGACGATGCCGAATTGCCGACGGCTGTTTATCATTATTTGTAGCAGAACAATCTTCTACAGCCAAATTTGTAATTTCATTACAATGAACAACTGCAACAGAGCCTGAAGGTTTTGGTCCAATGGGTTGAGTTTGAACATTCTGAAACAAATATCTTATGAAACTCAGACCCAAATCTAATTTTAAAGTTTGTTATTCAGTCGATAGGAACCCTCAACTAGCACAACAAATTAATCTTCTTTTTATTATACAGGGTGATTCACGAGCGTTGTGCCAAAAAGCTAGAGCGTGTAGGTTGAGTTGAGACAAGAAAAAAATCGCAGGGTAGGGGGGGGGTCTATTCCCCCCCGTTTAGCCGGGAGGGGCAATTTTCTGAAAAATTAACTTATTTTGTAAAAAAAAATATTAAAAATCAACGGCTGCGTTTACAACACCGTGCTATACCTTTCTGAAAAGTCAAAAACTTCAAACAATGAACAAAATGGTTAATCTAGGGATAATGTAATACTTTTCTACTTTATTGAGTCCTCATAAAACTCCAATTACAAAAAATTAAATTTATAAATTAAACTAATAAATTAAACTAAAAGTCCAGATAGGTAAAAATAAAAATAAACATTTTTTTTTTAGAAAAAAGTGGTTTTGGTTTTTTTTTAATTTCTCAAAAACGAAAAGACATTTTTGCATCCGGTTTTCTGTTTCCGACTAAAAATTAACAAAGACATTGAATTTTTAAAACAAAATTAGTACTTAATTACATAAAATTTTGAAAAAAAAATAGTTCAAAAATGTTTTTTTGCTTTTTTTTTGAAAATTTTGAGTTTGAAAATTTATTTTTTTTAAACTATTCGTTAAAACAATTTTATTTAAAAACAAAGTGAAAGAAGAAGTTTTTGACTTTTCAGAAAGGTATAGCACGGTGTTGTAAACGCAGCCGTTGATTTTTAATATTTTGTTTTACAAAATAAGTTAATTTTTCAGAAAATTGCCCCTCCCGGCTAAACGGGGGGGGAATAGACCCCCCCCCTCCCATGCGATTTTTTTCTTGTCCCAACTCAACCTACACGCTCTAGCTTTTTGGCACAACGCTCGTGAATCACCCTGTATATTTACCTAACCCTGCGAACCTCGCCTCGCCACCCTTCATAGCAACTCCAGAATTATTGTTATTGTTAAAATGCAATGTGATTTTTTTTCATCCAATTGAAATAGAGAACTACATATCTGAGTTTTTCCAAGCTTTACAACATACTTTCTAATTTCATTAAAGCATGCAGTAAAATGCAAATTTCGTTGAAAAATTCAACAAATCAATATTAAATCATCCCATCGAATGGCTTACCCTAACAAAACAAACTCAGAATTACTACAAAATATAAACAACGCACCCACTCACTTTTTTTGGATCATCTACCGTTGGATATTAATCTACCCCACAATGTTGAAGTTGAAAAAATTAATCGAATTCCTTACTTTAATTTAAAACCAAAAAACATGAAAAACCTTACACACTATTAAGACCATTTGAATGAAATAAAGATAAACAAATAATATTATAGATAAATTGCAACAAACGAACCTCATTTTCAATTTGTTGTTCTTGAGGTGTTTTTGAAAACGGAGATAAGTTGACGGTTGGATGTTTGTTCTCCATGTGTTTTTTTAAATTTGACGTTGAAGTTTTGTATGAAAACTTCGCTTTGCAGATATTACATTTCGCAAAATTTTCATCAATTTTTGTAAAAAAGTTCCACAAATAGCTACTTTTTTTTCCAAGCATTGGAGGCATTTTTAAAAACTTTATTTAAATGAATCACAAAATGTAAGAAACTTAAAATTTTCACCGAACAAATCAAACCACAGCCACAGCCACTTGCAAAATTCGCTTTACGCAAAACAGTGAAGCAAGAAATGTAATTATTCATGCTTCTTACTTCTTACTCCTTCCCACATTATACGGTGAAATATTTTAAAATAGAAAAACGAACAGTTCACACATCGTGCATTGATTCATTCTTTTGTTACAGCGATTTCGTTCCTTAATCGTGATTCGTGATTCGTATTCGTTATTCGTGATTCTTCTTTGGATCACTCCGCTGTGAACGGGAACATACTTTTTGTATTTGTATTTGTATTTTGTATTTATAAGCATTTACATGATACATCAAGATTACAGGATCTTTTAATTGCATCTAAATATTCAACAAGTTAATTATACATTTGACAAGATACGTTACATAATTAATTATAAATAATAGTAATATAATGAAAAAAAAAGAAAGAATATAATAGAAAAAAGTATAATAATAAATGAATTACATTGATACAATAAATTAATAAATAACAAATGAGTGGGTATAACATTAACAGTAAAAGACGATTAATTGATATTTGTCACAATATAAGCAAGTAACTTTTTCTTAAAAATGGTTGGTGAAGTGATTCTTTGAAGTTCAAAGGGAAGGCTATTCCAAATCCTTATTGAAAAGACGAGGTGAGATCGATCAGCAATGGAATGAAGAAAACGTGGCAAAATAAGTCGTAACCCTCTATGGGATTGAGCGAATTGAAGCATTTCCCCTAAATACCCTGGAGATCTTCCATTAATAATGTTATGTAAAAGTAATATATTACGAAACAATAAATGATTATTCAAACTTATCCCCAATAACGTAGACTGAACACTAGACACACTTTCACACCTAGGTATATTGTATATGAAACGCAAGCAATCGTTAAATGCTACGTTAAGTTTTCGTTTACACTCAAAGTCAAGACAAGGGTATACAGAGCAATTAAAAGTAAAGAAAGGAAGAAGCAAGCTTTTGACTAAATGTTTTTTGATATCTTCATTCAGAAATTGAGACGAGGTCCTTAGAGAGCGTAGGCCAAAGTAAATACGTCTTACAGCTTCCGAGATGGCATCGCAGCAAGTGAGTTTATTGTTAATTTGATAGCCTAAGTACTTTACTTTATCGACAAACTCAACAGTTCGGGAATTCAAAATAACTTTAGGGATATCTTCAAGAACAACATCATTTTTTGAACACACCATACTCAACGTCTTCGAAGGATTAAGACGTAACATATTCGTCTGAACCCATTCCTGAACATGAACTAAATCCTCATTGATTCGCGCTACAGCATCTTCCATCATACCTAGTTTGCAAAATTTATACATCAAAACATCGTCTGCATACAAGTGAATTGAGCAATTTTTAATAACATTTGGTAGATCATTGATAAACAGTGAAAACAGAAGTGGTCCGAGGACAGAGCCTTGGGGAACACCACAGTGAGCAATAAAAGGAGCTGAAGTTCCTTGCTCAGTTCTTATTATTTGACTTCTGTTACAAAGGTAGTCTTTCAAAAGCTTAAGTGACGATGTAGAAAAATTAAACTTATCACTTAGCTTTGATATTAGAATTTGATGGTCTACACAGTCAAAAGCTTTGGAAAGATCTAGCAGTACCATGATTCCAAGATGATCTTTATCAAGGGCGAATCGAAAGTCAGTAGTTACCTTAATGACAGCAGATTCACAGCTATGTTTAGACCGAAAACCAGACTGCCACTTCGAGAGTTTTTGATTGATTTGAATATAGCTAATCATTTGATTAGCCAAAAGCCGTTCAAAAACCTTACTAAAGAATGGCAACAAACTAATAGGTCTAAATTCAGACGGCTCTAGTGACTTGCTGCTTTTTGGAATTGGAACTATTACACCGCACTTCCATGGCTCAGGAAATGTACAACTGTAGAAACAAATATTTAAAATATGTTTCAAGGGTTGCAAAATGGCTGGTACAATTAATCTAATGAACTTTGGCGAGATGTTGTCAGATCCGATTGCATTTGATTTTACAGTTCGAATAGCATTTACGATTTCATATTCATCGACGCAGTTAAATGAAAACAGTTCAACATTATTATCCGGAACAACTATAGCCGACCTAGAGCTATTCAGGGGTGACGCATAAACTGCCCTCATCTGCTCAGGATCCAATGAACATCCAGATGACGATTTGTTAGAGTAGATACCAATTTCTTTAAGATTTTTCCAAAGAACCTTAGAGTCCAAGGATATGTTAAGTTTAGCAGAAAAATAATCTTTTTTACATGAACGAATGAGAGAAGTGACTTTATTTCTTGCAAAAATATACTGATTTCTTTTCTTTCAATTGAAAGAGAATAACAACGTTTGTTCTGTTGTGAGTTTCTTTCATTCGTTATTTCGTTCTTATTCCATGATTTTGTCTTGTTGTTTACGATATCCATTGAATGTGCATAAGTGTGCTCTGCATATGCCGTTTACAGCTCCAAGTTATACACAAACAGAAAAATGTATGAATTCGCTTGGAAACAGTGATTTGTGAATTGTGATTGTGAATAAATTATTTGAATGAAAAAAAGAGAGAAGACGAAAGAGTAAAACCGTCAAAGTGGAAACAGAAATTCTCAATCACTTTTAATGCAATCACGGTGATTTAAGAAAATGAATCACTGTCGTTATTGTGATTTCTTATTCACAGATTAAAAATCACAGTTCGTTATTTTTTGATCAACTCTACTTTGGAACAGCCAATAATCACGCTGTTGGATTGCATATTATGTACGTGAGTCGCGTTTGCGTTCTTTAAAACTGAGGCAGCTACATTATCTGTAGACTCACAACCTATCTTTATTTCATGTTGTGTTTCGTCAGACGCACCGTTATTATTGTAAAACCACTCACTTTTGTCTTCAATTTTCTTTTTTTTCACTTGTCGTGAACATATTTGAGGGCAAAATATCTTTATACACCTTTACCAGTTTGTCCGGAGGAATATTAGAGTTCATCTTTGAAGGACCGGCACTTTCCATTAAAAAAACTTTTCTTTTTTTATTTTCTTTAAACAAATTTAGGTTAAAAAACGCAATAAACGAAAAATTCAACGGAGCAACTCGGCATAACAACCGAACACATCGAGTAACAACGAACGAATCGCTAGCGTTTTACTTAGCGTTACGCTATTTGACATTTGGCGTTCAGTGGAATCTAAATTTTTGATCGACAAATGTCACTGTTGCAGTTGTTGTCGTTTTTAGATTTTCAAAGTATTTTTTATTTTTCGTTTAGTTAATTTTGCAGTATACCTAGTAACCATGTATTTCTTTCTCCACTGTCGAAATTCCTTTGTAAAATCCCCCGAAGCTCACTCGAATTCCATATAAAGGAATCATGACTAGCTCCAGCAGGCCTGGCATCTACGTAGGTACCTGATCCGCATTTTGTGATCACAAACCTTAAATTTGAATTGAATGAAGACAGAATTGAACCAACAAGGTAATACTACTAACATACAAACATAGGCGCAAAATTATAGTCCGCTAATGAACAATTTTAAGAGAATTTAGTGTGATACTAGCTTAAAATAACGTTTGAGTCATGCTTGAAACGTCATTTTAAGCTAGTATCACACTAAAATTGTTCATTAGCGGACTATAATTTTGCGCCATCGTATTCAAGCTAAAAACGCCTTTTCTATTATAATAATGATGTCTTTCTTGTTGTTTTTTTTTTTTTTTGGCGCTGTGGCTGCCATCTACGCATGCAATTAGGTACTCCCGGAATCCTGGCCTATTCATAAAAAAATGCTTTTGCTTCCCTTTTTTCTTGGTCCGAATAGTGAGCGTTTATCCAACGAGGGCAAAGGTACACTTCCATAATTTCAAGCATCTTTTTAAGGATTAGGCTCATCGTTGGTTGTGCAATGCCAAAATTGAAGTCATTGCCTACACCATTTTGGTAGCTGCCTTCAGCAAAGAATCTCAATACAGCTGCAAGCTTTAAAATTAGTGGCACCGATAGCATGCTTTGTCTTTTCGGTACCTTATCTTGCAGTTCATTCAATAGATAAGCAAATGCGTCTTTATTCAACCTAACCTTTAGTACATTACGTATCTAGAAATCAACTTACTATAATGATGTGCCCAAGAAATTATACTTTGAAGTAATTGTATATTTTTGATATACACAAAGACATAACTTTTCACTTTGAATAATTCGGATGTTTATTTAAGCACTGCTGTACAACGAATGAGTAATAAAACATGAAAAAGTGGTATACAAAAATAAAAGGTATTTAGTAGGGAATTTCCCATAAAATTCAAATACACCAATACCTCACTTTTGCGTCGCACTGTGGCCCGTTTAGGCAAGGAACGTGGGAAAAATCATTTTTTCGCGTGATTTTATTTTGAAAAAGTAAAAATCACATTTTGTTTAGAATTGCTTAAAGTGTAAGAATCCAAAAACAAAAAAATATTAGATGAACGGTTTGGCTTGAGGAGCCGATCAAAGTCAGAAAATATTAAAAAAAAATATATATATATATATATTTTTTTGTTTTTTGTTGCACTTCGAACTTGAATATTAGAAAAACGGTACAAGTAAATCCATTTATTTTTTTTTTATTGAAAAGTTTGACATTATTTTAATCAAATTTTGGAAACAAAAAAGAAAAAAAAATGCATTTTTTTTTTAAATAAAAAAAAATCACTTTTTGCACCTATTTTTGAATTTTAACTTGGCTCATATAAAAAACGTCAAAACCCGTCAAACCAAACTAAGTGAGGGATGAATGCCCACATATTCCTTAACATGTCCTCAAAAACTCAGCTGCGTAAAGTTGCATAAAGCCGAGTTATGGCAATTTAATTGGTTCAAGTCAGTGATTATTCATTTTTTTTAGTTTTTTTCATATGAAAAGAATATAATTAATCTTTATTTTGGATTTGCATGACTTAATTTAGGTATTTAAATAAGTGCAATGAGTGGAATAGCTAAAAAAATGTATGGTTTGGGGATTACCTATTTCTAAAATAATAATAAAAAACAAAAAAAAACAATGATGATTCCTGCCATTATTTTTTCTATAACATTTGTTGTGCACAGGTATTTATTTTTGACAGATTACTGTATTTGGATTAAGAATTAATACATATAAGGGTTACAGGTAGATTACAGGTAGCCGAAAAAAAGGATTTTAATCGAAGGGTTATTTATATGGAATTAAATATTTATTCTTATTAGGGTAACAGGTAGTGAAATTAACAGGATTAGGTACGCAAATAATTTTACTATGCAAACTAATCTAAGTACCTATAATTGGAAGCCTCATTGGAAAGACAAAAAAAATGAGGATTAAGTATAGCTGTTGATATAAAAAGAATTATCACCAAAATTAAATAATTAAAATTAAAACTCAAAAGAAGTTTAATGCACAGGATGAAGGAGATATTACGGACGAACATAACAACGAGTATGGGATTCCTCCATTGCATGCTAGAATTAGGTGCATGGAATTCATTTTGAAACTTAGCTATACGATTGCTAAGGAAGGAGAGGATAGCTCTATTGGAATCAAAGAGTTAGAAAAAAAGAGGAAACAGGATATTCAAAAGCGTTTCCATGAAGAACTTGGACTTGATGTGGATAAACCTAAGCCTGGGTTTGGATATACCAATGATGGCAATACTTCCAGGCGATTCTTTGAACAACCGGATGCAGCTGCCCAAATGACTGGAGTCAATGAAGAAATTATTAAAAGGCTTCAAATAATACTTAATGTCTTAAACTGTCGAGAAAAAGTTAATACAGTAAAATTTGAGGAGTATACAAGGGAAGCAAAGTGTTATTAAGACAACTTTATCCAGAAAAACAACTCACCCCTACACTTCATAAAATTTTGTTTCATAGTCAAAATATTATGAAGTATCAGTCACTTCCATTTGGGAGAAGCTCAGGAATGCAAAAATAAGGACTACAAAAGATACAGGTATCAAAATACAAGCAAGGTTTCAAGAATTCGGCAAAATGAAGACCTGTTTACTATGCTAGCAATCTCATCATATCCACTTATTTCTTCCAAAAGGCATGCTAGAAATCAAAAAGAACTGAAAGCACACTACTCCCCAGAAATGTTAGAGCTATTAGATTCAACATTGAATTTAGATGATAGTTTTCAAGAAATAATATAAGTAAATTATTAAGAATAAAACAAGATAAAAATCTAACGTTTATGCTTTATTTTTCTCCATATTCGTACTTTTAAAACACTTTTTTCTAATTTGAGGGTTGTTTTTTTCATTGAAATATTGAAATTATGGTAATTTTCAGTTAAATTGAAACACCCTGTTTGATTTTGTATGTAAATATTGATGGTTTGATTGGTTGCATATCAAAAATTATAAAACTTAAAAACTTTAACTTAAAAAAAAAAACAAATTGTTTGCTTTTATGACTATTCAAGTGTTATTTTTTTTTCTTTTTCCTGCTTTACTAAAACTAATTGTTTTCTAATCATTCACAAAAACAAATTTTTCGCCATTAGGGATATATTTTTAACAATTTTTATGACATTGAAAAAACTTCCAACTTTGGGACTTAATTCTGAAACACCCTGTGAACATATTTTGTTAAAATTTTCCCGAAACATAGCTTTGGAAATTCTGCTAAATAAAAAAAAAATTGAAGCGATATCTTTTTTTCGTTTAGGAGCTATAATTTTTGCAAGGTAAAAAGTGAAAACGGGCCACTGTGCGTCGTGGTTACGTTCCAGAAAAAAAAAACGACGCAATTGAAACGACGCAAAGTGAATTAGGATTTTGTATATAGCAAGCCATGTAAAGATACTTCTTTTTAAAAAGAAAATAGAACAAAGTAAACATTTAAAAGCGAAAATAATATTAAATTTTCTTACATTCATAAAAACAACAAAGTAAAATAATAAATCCATTTAAAACAAAATAAAATATTCAATCAATTTATATATAAAAAAAAAATTAATCACTGTCTGATGAGTCCATATTTGATGTCGTTAATCTACTTTCTTTACCAAAATACCGGTCAAATGTTTGCTAAACAGTTTTTTTTTTGTTTAAGAAATACATTTCCTTGTAGCAATTGATATTTGAAGCTACCGCTTGGTACACTTTAAAATTCCGTTTTTTTTTAATCTCCATAGCTTCGTCAATCAGACACATCGCTTTCGAAATTTGTTTGGAGGTTAAATTTTGTTCTTCCGAGATACCTTCTGAACGGTCATTGTCATCTTCTTCATTAGGAATTTGCAATTCCAGTTGCAATAGTTCTTCATTAGACAATTCTCCTTTGTGCCAAGTTAGCAATTCACTTAGGTCTAACTCCTCCATAACTTCAAAATTAGACTCTCTAGCTAAATTAGAGACTTCGTGAAGAACTGCTGGTGTACCATCAACTTCTGCTGCACATATTTTGTGAACACATTCAGGCCAAATTTTACGCCAAACACCATTCATGCAAGATGGTTTAACCTCCTCCCATGAATCAGAAATAATTTCTATGGCTTTCATAATATTGAACTTCTTCCAAAACTCTAGCATGGCTTATATTGCCCATCAGTCGAAGGCAATCTCTTTTAAATGTCGATATTACTCCCTGATCCATCGGCTAAATAACCGATGTCGTATTAGGCGGCGAAAATACAAATTTCACGTTTTCTGCTAACTCATCAACTTGGACCAAAATCCTTGAAGTTTAAGTTTTCCTTGTTGCAATAAGCTTTTATTTCTGGATTAGCATCACAAGTTGAAATCCAGTTTTGAAATAATGATGTTGTGATGCTTTTTTGTTTGCTCGCCAGTGGTCAGGAAGCAGATTCTTTGAAAAACCTTTCATAGCTCTTGGATCCTCTGATTGGTAAATGAGAAATGGCTTGAATTTGAAATCACCGTTTGCATTTCCACCAAGAAAAAAATTCAGTCTATCCTTGCTAGCTTTAAATCCTGGCGCAGATTTTTCTGTTTTCGATATGTAAGTTCTGTTAGGTAAACGTTTCCAAAATAACCCAGTCTCGTCAACATTGAAAACTTGTCTTGGATCATAGCCACCTTCATGAATGAACGCTTTTAACTCTGTCGGGTAGCATTCTGCAGCAGTTATATCAGCACTAGCTGCTTCGCATTTAAGAGCAATGTTGTGCAGATAAGCTCTAACCTTGAATCTCTCAAACCAGCCTTAGTTGGAAAATGTAATTAAAAATCAAATATCTTGAAGCTTTAAAACAACATTATACAGGGTGCGGCAAAAAGATCTGACGGTTTTAAAATGTAAATAACTCAAACTTTTATAGTGATAAAAAGTGTTTTATTGCATATTACAGATTGGTATTTATGAACATTTATAAAAATAACTGAAAAAAGGCGAATTTGCTCCGTTTAAGATTTGAAGATGACGTCTTTCAAATGATGTCCATCTCGGGCCATGCATTCTTCCAATCTTGCACTGAAACTTTCAAACACTTTCCCTAACATTGCAGGAGACAGGTTGGCTATTTCTGGACGGCCTGTTGATTTTTGTTTCAATGCTGAACCGGTAGCTCTGAAGTTATTCACCCACAGCAAAATGGTGTTTCGAGTTGGGACTTTACCACGTGGGCCCACATTGAATCGTCTACGGAACTGACGCTGAACAGTAACACAGGAATCGCCACTTTTAAAAAACGCTTCCACGACAAACGCACGGTGCTCAGCCGTCCACCGCTCCATGGCTACTGAACATGTCCGCACGTAGGCTCTGGAAAGCCGTTATCCCCACCACCCCCCACCACTCACTCGCTCGCCAGCGTGGCAGCGAAAACCGTCAGATCATTTTGCCGCTCCCTGTATTTGAATCAGAGTTTTAGATAGAAAAATTTTCATTGGTGTCTGTACTATTACTGCCACTAGCATTTTCGTTGGCTGCTTTACTTTTCAAGTCATCATTTATAAGCTTTTCGCTTTCGCCTGGATAACAATTTTACTCAATGGAATTCATTGCGCAACTTGAACTTCGCAAATCTAACGACACACAGTGAAAATTAGTACTAATTCAGCATCGACCGCGACGTAACTTCGAAAAAACGCAAAACGAAACGACGCAAATCGAGGTATTGGTGTAGGACTTAGGTTTTGAATTTCTGAATTTTTACAATAAATGGGAAGGCACAGTGCGGTATAAGGTTTTCCACATTTGCATAGTTCGCCTAAGAAACAAATCTCTATACTTAACAGTGCGTAGGTACTAAATTGGACTTGGGGGAAAAATAATGTGCGTTCCTAGATTTACGGCTAAATTTTGTTGGCCACTGGCTGTTTTACAAGCCGTCTGATCCAATCGTTGCACTCTAAGATTAGAGGAAGTGCTGCGAATATGGCCCCCCCTTTTGTTTTTTTGAAATAATTCACAAAGTCGTTCCCGTGTTTCAAGTTTACATTTTTTAGAAGCAGCTTTAACCTTTTTTAAACAAAATTTGTTTAATAAAGAGAAAAAAAAGAAAACTTTTTTTTGGTAAAAAAATTAATTTTATTAAAAAGGAAAAAAAACAGTGTTTTCTGAAAACTGTAGGTAAAATGGCCCCTGGGGGCCATATTAAAAACAAATTGCTTCAGCGACAAAAATCACATGTGTATTGGTCTCCTTCAGCACCAGCACAATCATAATGTGCCCATTTTCTGCACATCTCACACAAGGGTTGTAATTTATGTGTGGTGTGAGGGGGCAAGCTAATAATGGTGACATTATTTTCGCGAGCCAACTCCAAGACATCAAAATTTCGCGTGTGGGTATAGTGTCCATCGAGAATTAAAAGAACTGGTGATTCCACGGATGGCTTTGTTTTCTCCAGGAAGTGCTTGAACCATTCTGTAAATAAGTCTGATTGTATCCATCCGGATGGATGGACTTTTCCCAAGGAACCAGGTGGGGCACCTTTCATCAGAACATTTGAATAGTTTTTCCTAGGGAAAATCATCATAGGTGGAATGAAAGTTCCTCCCGCACTCATTGCACAAACTATCGTCATCAAAGAACCTCGCTCTGCTGCTGTTAACGCCCCTATCTGCTTCTTACCTTTTCTTCCAATTATTTTGGGAATTTTAGTTTGTACGATAGTAAGCCCTGTTTCATCGACATTAAAAATTCGATCTGGTTCATAATGGGTTTTTTCGTAGGAACTTTGCAAGAGATCGAAGAACTCATTAACTGATGCTCGATTGAAACCAAGAGCACGAGCATATGAGGTTCCAATCGGTTTTCTTAAAGACAATTTATCCTTATTTCTTTGAAGAAAACTATTAAGCCAGACTCTACCAGCATTTTTTTTCTCGGAAAGGGTTTGGAAGCCCATTTCTTATGGCAAGTTGGTACGCCATTCTTCTTACATCTAATCTAGTAAGGCCATAGAATTTTGTTTCCATCGTTAACAAGTATTCTACGAGCTTCTGTTCGAGGAACAGTGGTAATACGGGCTTTCTTCCAAGTGGTTTTTTGGCCACTAACTCGGGGCACAGTGATACATCTTTAACTAACCTTCTTAATGTTGTTCTCGGGACGGAAAATTCTTTGGCTGCTCTAGTGTACCCCATTTCCTTGCTTCGGACAACCTCAACAGCTTTTCTCATTTCAACTGAGTCCCAGGCTTTCCTTTTGAGAATTTTGTTACTCGGCGGCATCTTCAAATGAAGAAAGAACATTTTTTCAACATTTTGTTTAAAACAAACTTTTTATTTCGCACTTGCATCTAATATGGCCCCCAGGGCTATAATACCTACATGTACAGGGGGCCAAATTAAGTGAATGACAATGTTTTTTTTTAATCAAATCTAGTTCTCATAATAACATTCTACTTTAAAGTACTCACCTTGATTTTATAAAAAAATGAGATATTAATATTATTCTTTTAAATATTTTAAGAAAACACAAAACCGTTAATCGTCGCACTCAAACTTTTACAGTAAAAAAAAGTTTTGGATATGACGTTTTACTTTAAGTTCAAATTGAAATGTCACCTAAGCGCTCAGAGCGCCAGTTTTTTCAAGATAAACTATTAAAGCAGGGATGTTTGAGAATATTAAGGCTCCGAACACATGTAGCTCATCACATAAGAAATAATTAGGGGGGCCAAATAATGTACAGGGGCAATATTACCGACACTTCCTCTACTCACCTAGAAGCTGTCTCTCAAAATGTCAAAATAAGAGTTTATTTATAATTTTTTTTTCAATTTATTATTATTTTTTATTTTGATAAAAAGAAGTATAAAAAGCCAGTAAATTAGTTGAAAAAATAATTAATAAACAAAAAGAAAGAGAAAACAATAAACCAACTGTGTTCGTCGGTGGTCAAACTTCCAATCCACCTTTTCATTTAATTCAGATTATACAGGTCAACATGCATTTTGACTTTGAGAAGAGGGTATGGAAAATATCGATAGATTTATCGGTAATTTAAAGTTTAAACAAAAAAAATATATATTTTCAGTACTGTCTGGGTCGTGTGAACTAATTATTGCCCAGGCTGTCCACGCTAACCAGGTTGTTCAAACTATTTAATATTTTAAATATCAAGAAAAACATCAGTTTTCGAACTTAAATTAACGTTTTATTTTCCTATTTTTTCATTTCAAATAGGTAATCTAAAACATTTTTGTTTTTTCTTGCTTGCCAGCACCTTCTGCACTGCTTTTTCTAGAAGATTTTTTAAAGCTATGACATCTGCATAGTCGGACGTATTTTCTATCCCCTTATCAAATAGCTGGATTGCTTCTGATGCAGTTATTTTTGGTTGATTCGAAGTTTCGAGAGTTTCATCTTCATCAGATGATAAGAACTCGCTTTCATCTTCAATTGGCTCTACTCTATCATCAATTGCGTTAAATGTGTTGATATCTGTTACAGTCGATGTTGCCTAAATTACGTATTACGTATTACGAGTATTCACCTCACTGAAAGTCTTGAAATCGTCTCTTGATTTTCCGTTTCAAATCATCGTGCAGCAGATGGTAGATCATCTCCAGGCAATGCGAAGTTGCAACCTTAGGATCTGGTAACTCTGCGAACAAAGCTCGCTTTCATTTGTTGTTTCGTATCCATGATAAGTCCAAAAATAACATGGGAAGGCTTGGTTGGAGCGTACTTTTGCTGCAACATTTCAATGGCAACATCCCAGGTTTTGGCTTCGTAGGAGACTACATCCCACCAAATGTTTGCTCCACCCGTAAGAAGAAGCGGGATCTCGATGAGGGCGTCTGTATTTTCTACTCCTCGTCGTTTCTTGTAGACGGTAATATTTTTTACAAACGACTTCACTATATCACTGTTGTAACCGCCTGCGAATCGTTATTGACAGTCCAACAAAAAAACAAACAGAAAAATGAGGTCTTCTTGATATGCAAAAGTATGCAAGTTGAATAAAACTTAAAAAGTATGCAAAGTAAAGAACGTTATACATTTTATAGGTAAAGTATGCAATGAAAATAACATTACAATTTAAATTTCAAATAATTTGATCGTTACAATCTCGTAATTTAACTCCTGAAGCTTCAACAACCACCTTTGATTACGTTGGGAGAAGTCTTTCCCTTTGTACTGCGTGGACTGCGTGGTCATTGCCAGGTTCGGTTCACCATTCGTGCAGCTGTCCTTTTCCCACATTTTGCTAGGCTAGCTTGAGCAGCAGCACACAAAACCTCTGGACTTGTATTGGCAACAATTGTTTGAACTCGTCTTCTTTTTGTTCGTACAGAGCCCTCTTCGAAAGAAACGTTGCTCACACGTTTCACTGCTGGCAGAACCAAGTCGTTTTTTAACCAAGCTGAACTACACTGGGTGAATCTCTCAATTTTCCAATTCGAGTTCCTCCACTTTTTCAGCTTCGATTCAAACACTTTGATAACACATTTAATTTGTAAAGCACTGTCTTCTGATTGTTTATAAACTCTGATTGTCCAATATATAGCTTCTTAATCGTTCCACACACTTAGACGATCATAATTTATAAAAGTTTTCATTTTGTAGCACTGAAATCAGATCCATTTTTCTAATATACAGTTTCGATTGACTTGGATCACTCCGACTACCTGTCAATAAAAGAAGATAGTATACAAAAGGTTTGTTCGATGTGCGCTCTGGGTCGCTTGATCGTTTGATAGATCAACCTTATCTTCAATAATCTCGTTTATAGAGTGATTATATTCCGCATATTTGGAGCGCGGATTTGTTCTAACACGGTTATCATTTTCGTTCACGTTATGATTCTTTGGAAAAGATTGTGATGATGATCTTCGTCTGCGAGTTTTTGATCGCTGCCTCGACTTTCCTTGAAAACTGGTTTGCGACTTGTTGCCTGACAAACACACTGTACTAATGTGCCCTCTTCGATGACAGTTATTAAAAACCGAATTCATGTGTTTGCACTGCTCTCTTTCGTGGTGTATTGAACAACCAGGGAAAGATTTTCTAACATAAAAATTTTCATTTGACTTACTTGGGTAATGATGCTCACGTTTTTGTGTAATTTGGTTGATTTCAGTTGTTGAAGGTGCTGATGAGTTTATATTTCCCTTTAAAATCTCGGCGGCTATTTGTGTTGACTCGAACTCTGTGACTAACTCTTCAATTTCAGCTAGAGTTGGTTTTTTTTCTGTGTTGCTGCCATACGGACGGGTTCGTGAGAGGTATAGTAGACGATCATGTCTCTGATCATTTAGTCGGCGTATGACGTGCCACAACCTTCTTTTGCGCATGTAAAACAACAGTCTTTGGCAATCCCTCTCAAATCGGCGATCCATTCCGCATAAGTCTGACCGGGATTAATTTTTAGTTGCAAGTGACGTTTGGAAGTGACGTGTTAATTTTGACGTGTTAAGTTTGCTTTTTTGAGGTTGTCATCTTCGACTGCGTTTGCCTTAAAATGTTGGTTGAGTTGGAACATGTAATTGTCCCAAGTTTCTTTCTCTGCAGAGAATGTGCGAAATTGTGGGATCGAATTGGAGATCGACGTCAAAGATGAGGATAGGTTAGGTTAGGTTAAGCGAGCTGATAGTTGATGTTGTTACCATCACACTTAGATCAATGTAGATCCATTGTGGTACCCCGAAGTGTTGTAACTTCCTGAAAAATAAAAATAACCTATGAATCATGTGGTTCGTTTAACCATTTAGAGGCCTTGGCAAAGTTTAGTAAGCTTTTGTCTGGCAGTTCTGATAGTTACTCTAGTTCATTGAAGAAGAAGTTGCCTAGAGTTTTCTTCCTAGTAAGGACAGTGGCAGAGAAAATGAGCAGTGTCTTCGTGCTCATTCTTATCACCACAGATGAGGAAGCTGATGAACACTTTAGAAACATCTCCATACGTTCCGTATTAGATTTGAGTAGTGCTTCCATCCACTGTTTTTGCTGGTCTAGCAGCTCTCTGACTAAATCTTCGTCCATGGGTTCTGTTTTTTTTTTACAAAAAAATTACTCGTCGCCAATATGTTATACTTTCAATGAAAATACTTTCAAATGAAAAGACGAGACTTGCTTACTATAACTATATTGATTTATTCAAGAAGAGATTGAGAAAAATAAAGTTAGCTGAATGAGTTCTGGCGGGATAATAATGATTGTCTCGATAAAAAGGCGGGATCTATCGATGATGTTTCTAGTGACATTTTATGTCACTTGTCATTGTAGGTCTGCCAAAACAGCGCAGCGAAAATGCATTATATAAATGCTGCCAAATATATAAGATATATCAGCGTCCAAAAGATTAGATTTGTATTCCCGACCCTGATCCATAGCTTCAAGAACACGCTGTAAGAAACTATGTCGATAGTACACTTTTAAATTTTGAATTACGCCTTGATCCATTGATTGGAGTATTGTTATTGATGTTGTATCCGGTGGGAAATTTTTTAACTTAATAGCTTTTAAATAAATCTGAACCATTGGTGGGTGCGCTTGACAGTTATCAAGAAAAAATAAAACTTTCCTGCCTTGACACATAAATTTTTTGTCTTCTTTGATAATCCACTTATGGAAAATTTTACCGGTCATACAAGAGTTTTTATTATTAAAGTAGTCAACTGGCAAGGAATGGATTACTTTAAAACAACGGATTTATCACTTTTCCCAATCACTAAAAGTTTCAATTTTTCATCTCCTGTCATGTTCGCACCTACCATTAAGGTGACTCTCTCCTTGCTTTTCTTTCCTCCGTGACATTTTTCATTCCAATGTTTATCCTAAAAAAAACATTTAAAAAAAAAGACCAGTTTCATCGACATTAAAAACGTTCTCAGGGCTGTATCCGTCGATTAAAGTTGGGAGCGTAGAGTAAGTTCGGGTAATGTGGACCCCCCTTATTGTTTTTAGCAATATCTGTAAAAATAAAGATTTTGTTAAAACGGTTACACTTTTAAACTGTCCTTTGGAACGTTGGCATCAATTTTTGCTTCCCTTTTTGTTTAATCTTTCTCAAATAATTTTTATATTTGTCAAAGTTTACAAGTGTTGAAAAACTACCCTTTTTAAAAAGTGTCGGGTAATGTGGGCCCATCAGAGGGGGTAATGTGAAGTAGTGCTCAACATTACCAGAAAAAGTTTAAGCAAAGCCAAAATAAATGTTTGTATCTTCAAAATTAATAAAACAAAAACAAACAAAAAAAAACGTTAAAAAATAAATTAAAACTGCATTTTTTAAATGCAAAAGGAACTTAATTTGAATTCATAATTTGATTATAAATTAATTTTAACAAACGCAAAATATAAATTATCTCTGAATAACAAAATAAATAAAAAGTTTTTCATATGGAATAGATATTTTAGATTTGAGGTACTTCAGTCTTTTTTATCATCTACAAAGAGTTCATCACATGAGCAGCATATAAAGATAGCACTTCGGTTCGGGATGCATTTTTCATGTGACCAAACAATGTCACATTGGAGACACTGAGTCCATTTGTCCCCACTTATGTCGTCACCCCATTACATATCACAAAAGTTACATTTTGCATCTTGGAAATAGGAAATTCCCCAATATCATCTTCAGAATCAGCAAAGAGGATTTTATACGGGGCCAGGCTATCATCTGATGATGAAGATTGCCGACGTTTTGAGAGGGTTTGCTAAGCTGACTCTTAGTTAAGGATAACTTTTGCTTCTTTTCGTTTCCTTTTTTTTCTTTTTTTATCGGGTCCGTAAATTTGGGCTGTTTTTTAGTTTTCTAGGCTTTATTAAGGCTTTCTTCTAGTTGATTTTTATAGGGAGATATTGTCAAAATCGCAGCTTCAGTTTTGTTTCCCCTATTCCTGGGCACAACCCTTTTCAATTTTGGAGGAGGCGAAATATCCCACGGAGTGTAAAGGACTTCAGTCTGGTTCAAAATAGAACTGCATTCGGTTTCATTTTCCTCTTCTGCCACTGCATTTTGACTTTCATTAGCCAAGCTCGATTTGCTTACATTATTTGCTGTTTCAATTCCTTGTGATGGCTCAGGTTGAAGTTCATGTACAGGCTCAGGCTCAGTCTCACATGCTAGAAAATCAGCCTCAGAAAAAATATTTCTATTGAAGGGAAAAATTCCGCTGCATTTAAATCCACTGACTGCCACTTGTCCTGTTTGAACCTTAAGATATGCATTTTTAAATAACTGGGCTATATCACCCAAGCTCACTTTTCGTCCAGCTTCTCTCATGAAACGTCTTATTTCTTCATTGTAATACTTTTTGAGAGGACCCATAAATGTTCTATCCAACGCAACGGTTGCATCTTATGAGTGCAGTGTGGTGGCAGGGAAACAATTATCACGAAATTCTTTCTAGCAAGGTCAATTACTTCCAAATTCCTAATATGGCTATAGTGACCATCTAGGATTAATAGAACTGGTTGTTGTTCAGAAGGTTTGGAAAATTCCAAAAAATGGCGGAACCAATCTGTAAATATGGGCAATTAAATCCACCCAGAAATATGGAAAGTCGCTTTGGAATCAGCAGGAGCGTTATTCTTGAAAAGCGGGTTGTTTCTGCCACCAGCGCTCATGCAGTTTACTACTGTTACCAATGAACCACGTTCCGCTGAGGTCAAAGCTCCAATTTGACGTTTTCCTTTTTTGGCTAAAACCTGTGGCTGCTTGTTTTGCACAATAGATAAGCCAGTTTCATCCACATTCCAGATTCTGGATGGCAGGAAATTATATTTGTCGTATAATTCCTCCAAAATGTTAAAAAATTTACTGACGTTTTCCTGATTGAAGCCTTTAGCTCTGTCGATGGAAATTCCCGTTGGTAGCCGAAAGCTCAGTTCACTTTTATGCCATTTTAAGAAGCCATATAACCAATCCTTACCCGCTGTCTTGTGGAGTAACGAAAATTTGTTTGGAATATTATTTTTTTCCGCCATTTGGAAAGCCAGGCTGCGTATATCACTTCTTGTTAATCCCCAAAAGCGGTTTTCCATCTCGTGTAAATATTCCACAAGCTCTTTTTCCATATGTTTACTAAAAATTGGTTTTCGACCCAAGCGTTGTTTTTGGTACGTTATATGTTTTTGCCGCCAGCTAAACACCCATTTCTCCTCTCTGGATGGCAAGAAGAGCTCTTTCCATACTAACGGAATCCCATTTTCTTACTTGTATTCCTTTTTTTGGCATTTTCTTATGGGGCCTTATTACCGTACCCGATCGGAGAATTATCCGATCGGAGAAAATGTCCGATCGAAAGTTTTATTTCCTTCACCGTACCCGATTCGTATATAAATTAGTGACGCGTATCGACGCACTGCATTGTTGTTTTGTGAGTGAAAAAATATTTTTAGTTCCGACACTTTTTTGTTTCGGAGACAATCGGACGAAAACAGTAAGTAACAAATCGCGATGCATCGCATGAAATAGCGAAACGTCGCTCTCAATTTAAAATTCCTACGCAGATTTCAAATTTTTTCGTAGATGTCTACGATTGACCTGTCCGAAATTACACGGTGGTAGAAAAATCGTAGAAATTGTACGAATCGGAGACGATCGGGTACGGTAATAAGGCTGATGATTCTATAAATAAAAGTACAAAATTAGACTCCAACAAAAGCAGATGGCAAATGTGGAGTACTACTCCACTTTACCCGCTTGTGGGGGGTACTCCACAATAGCCGACATGCATGTTTTATAAGAAAATCATTATTTATTTATATAAAATTCAAGTAAAACAGTTAAACTCACTTCATAAATCAAGAAACACAAAATAAGGAAGTCGAAAAGAAAACACTCACGAGAATCAAAGCTCAATTTAAATAAACATAAACTTTTTACTGCCAGCAAAAATTAAGATCGACCTCTCACCAAAAGAAGAAACACTGCACTGCACAGAATCTACTACTCGTAAGCACGTGGCAATGAAAGATATGACTCTCTTCTTAAGAGAACCAATGTATAACAACAAAAACAGATCTTTAACTCTCTCACAAAAAGAGAAAATGCAGGGCTCCACATTACCCGCCTACTCCACATTACCCGATCTCACTCTAATTTGAATCCAATTTTGACAAACATCATGTACGTGAGTCCCTTTTACACATAAAGTTTTTTTTTTTTGATACCGTATCTATGCAGTTAGGGTGACCAGATATAGAATCAAGGAAAAGAGGACACCTACCAAAATCTCAAAAAAAAAAAAACAGAAGTTAAATTTTTATAATTTTTAACTTATAAAACACAAGTTCAACTTGTACTAATATAATATCTATTTAAAATATTACCTGAATCAATCTTAAAATATTGCAACAATATAAGAAATATTTTTTGGTTTCCATGGTTGCTGGCATAGGTAGAAATCGACTGATATTTTGTGTCTTTAATGTCGTCAAGGACACAATTCAGTGATAAGGGTGCTAAGACATTGATGACAATTGCTTCTTTGTGGAGCGATTTTCGATTCCAGCAAAATACACTTTACGAATTTTTGGCTGCAGTCAACAGATCGGAATCCAAAGTGGTGAAGTACAGTATGATAAGCTAAGGTACTCTCAGGTGCAGATACTTGGTCGTCAAATTTGTAATTTTTGAAATAAGAAATTCCGTAACTTTTTTGCAAAAACTCGCAGATTTTATATTATTTTTCTGTTTTTCGGTAAGTAATTGTTGACCAAGATCTCTTTTTCCCTTGTTTGCTACCGAAAACAACGAATTGCAAGTAGCACAAAAAAACAATATGTTGATCGTTTGTATCGTACTGTTCAAACATCGGATATTGCTTTTGGAGATCATAGATGCATTTGCGCTTTGGTATTTTATTTTAATTATCACAATAACTTTCATATTCCAGAACACAAAAAGATTTGTATTCACACAAAAAAGGAACAGTTTACAGTTATGTTTCTTGCCGAGCTTCAGATGACGGAGTGCGTTCGGTTATTAAAAAGTAAAAAAGAACAAATGGTGTTCTGAATGGGTTCTGGTCATAGAGATAATATAATAGAGCACGCAAGCTAGTCTAAAACGTGTTACATCAAATTTTGAGAAAGAAGATCTGAAAGGGGTGCCTTTCTCTCTCTGAGCTCCTTTGTAAGACAACACCAATTTTGATTTTGACGTTTCCTTTATTTTTTTTACTCTGTCCATTCCACCTTACAGCCAATCAGCGAGAAGCTCAGAGAGAGAAAGGAAACCCTTTTAGATCTTCTTTCTCAAAATTTGACGTGACGATTCCACTTGTAAGAAGTGCTACCGCTCCCGTGCTCTATTATTATTATCTCTTTGGTTCTGGTAGGGTGATTTCAAGTCAGCATTTTGTGATGAAAATTCTTTTAAGGCCGATGTTCAATAATAATCATGGACTGTATTTTTAATCTGTCTTAATTTGTGAAAGTAGTTAATCAAAAATTTTTTGTGTAAATTTCAATATACCTAATAATTTAATTTGATGTTTGTTAGGTGATAATGATGATACTTATAATGTTAGGTGTATGCTCCGTGACGGTCCAAAATGAAAAGGGCAGATCTTAACAAAATTATAATAGAATTTACAAAGCAAAAAAAGAGCACAAAGCAAAATTAAAGATCAAAACAAGTTACAGTTCATTTTCGGAGTAACATACTCTCTTGTTTCCAATTAAATTAAGTGCATTAAAAAATAAAGTTTAATGTTTAGAATTCATAGGGTATAGTTTTCACACGAAAATATTTTTTTAATATAAATCGAAAAACTGAGAGAACACCGAAAAAGAAGACGCCTGGTCAGCCTATATGCAGTTATTTTATTTTAAAATTCAAAAGAAACTAATTTTCTAATTAAACTAGCTTACCGTGTTTTGAATTTGTCCAGCCATCTAGAACTCCCTTTAAAACTATGTTCACCCAAAGATTCAGAAAAATATTTAGCTTTTTCTTTTATAATGCAGTCCGAGAGTGGTACATTTTTTCACATCACCGTATTTTGTTTTTCTTAGTTTCTTTTGGTTTCTGTTTGAACTTGATTCCGCAAACTTTAAAATTGTTACTTCATTTTTAAGATTGTCGACAATGTACTGCTAGAAATACCTACCGATTTTTTCTGCAACATCTTTTTTCTTTTCCCCTTCTTTAACTCTTTCAATAATTGACAGTTTATCTGAAAGAGAAATAGCCTTGTGCTTCGACATGTTTTTTTTTTTTTAAAGTATCGCGTACCTTACTTTCTGCTCAAAACGAAAACTGTAAATGATTAAATGACTGTTTCTCCTGAGCATGCAAATTAAATAGAACACAAAACTTTTGGAGTTTTAACCCATTAACACCCAAGGGTATAGAAAAATAGAAATTTTATATTTTTGTGATATTTTCTGTTTATTGAGTTTAAATTTAAGATAATTGCAAAAAAAAAAGTTTTCAAAAAATAGTGGTCAGCGGTTACGAGGGTGTACTTTTTTTAGTACAATGGTATCATACATACTTTTTTAATTTTGATTATTATGAAAATTTTTAAAGCAATCTTTATGTATGAAAAGGGTCACAATGCTCATTATACAACACCATTTCGATCGCTGATGGCACTGGCGACACCTTAACTGATTTGGTAACTTCTTCCTGGGCTTTCTGTTATGCTCCTTTTGACTGCGAGTTTCGGTTGTCCTTGATTCAAAGTGTGAAATCTGAGATAATGTAGCGTAACAGCTCTTGTTAACTCCAGTAAATCACCTTTGTAGTTGTTGGTCAATTTGTGAAGCTTCCAGGCATTAGAGACAGTAGATGAAATCATGGATGTGAAAATGGTCCACCACCACTTCTTCCCCCTTATTTCTATAGAATAAGAGTTGATGAACTGATCATGAAGATCAACACCGCCCGTATTTTTATTATAGTTTTTGAAGAGAAGCGGCTGAGGAATATTAATTTTTTTCTGTTGTTCTTTGTCCCATCTTTTTACATTCTCGCAAGGTTCGATTTTGTCGTAGTTAGTGGCTATAGTAACGATGCTGTTGTCTTTACATTTAACGAAAAGCAACTCATTGGTGTCGTCGAAATGTTGGTCAAAAGTACCCACTGGTGGAGGAACCATGACGATATCAGCATTGACTATATCGTCATTGCTGAATAATTCATCCAGGGCAGATTCAAGATTTTGAAAGCGTTTTCCATAAAAGCTTTTCGATGGGATGCTTTTGAAATTCATTTTAGAAACTAAAAAAAATGTGCATGCATAAACCCATTGTACTTTTTAAAGTACATCAAACTTTGACAAAACTTACCTCCTTATATATACAACAAAATATATATGAAATTACAATTTTCTAAACGTTATCTATATTTCTTTTGATTATTTGGAAGGAAATCGAAATATTTGGTAGAGCACTTATGTTTTTGCGACTAACAACACGAGTAGAAATATAATATGTCATGCACAAAAAGACAAGACAAGACAAGACAATTTCAAATAAGCCTACTTCGTTTTTTGTAAAAAAAAAAACTATATGGAAAAATTCAAATTTATTGAATAAAGAAGGATAAATGTCAAACGTTTCATTTTTCAGTATTGCCATAATTTTATGAGTCCATCAACTTAGTTCAATTTACTGTACTTAAAAAAGTACAATGGGAGAGAATGGGTTAATAAAGAAAGGTATTTATTTCCATCAAACAAAGAACTACTTGATTTCTTGAGACCATATGATGTTTACACTATTATACTTGTCGTCTGTGGGAACAGCAACATGGTAGCATAATACTTGCCGGTTGTGCTCAGTAGGTTGTTTTGGAGTTCACGTTTGGCATTAGAACTCAATAATAACAACGTTCCTTAACTTGCACACTTTAAAAAAAAGTAATGTCGAAACGGGGAGTTTCCTTTTACAAAACAAATCGTAGAATGCTTTGGTTTGCAATTTGAAATTTAAAATTTGACATTTCGTTATAAAGAAACAATTTTGTCTTGGGGACAAAAATATTAGTTCTTTATAAAGCGAACTTCGTTATAGAGAATTTCGTTATAAAGAAGTTTGACTATAATTTGATCGTTACAATCTCGTAATTAAACTCCTGAAGCTTTAGCAACCACCTTTGATTACGTTGAGAGAATTCTTTCCCTTTGTACTTATTATCAAGGATATTAGGAAGAAAAAAAATGTACACGATAAACGTTTGTTTGAAATTTGTTTGAAAATTTATTGTTTTATAAAATTAATTATATTTTTTGAACAAAATTGAATTTTTAAGTTAGTCAACTCGTCGTCGTCATCGACCGTGTCCGATCTCGTCTCTTCACTAACTGACTTCCAAAATTTTCTTCTTTTCCAAGTCTCATTCCAACTCTCCATTGGAAATTTCCCCAACATTTATTATAATTTTAAATTCATTCCCATATAATTATGGTCTAAAATACGTAACGGAATAAATAATTGCCAATAATTCCTTATCTGTGGTGCTATAGTTTTGCTCATGGTTATTTTATTCTAACCTAACCAATTCATATAGACCAACAGGACACAGGAATAACAAACGCAGTCTTCTCGATTCCTGTTTTGTCTATCTTTTTCGGTACAACAATTATCAGAGAGCTATATCTGCTTTTGCTTTTCCTTTTATAATGCCATTTTTTTTTCATTTCTTCCATCTGTCTTCTTACTTTTATTTCATGAATTTTCGGATAACGATAGAGTCTGGAATTAATTTGTTGATCCGTTGTGGTTAGGATTTCATGAACAATTGTATTTGTTTTGGTCAACACAAAACCATTTTTATAAAGAATACTCTTAAACCCTTTTATGACTGGCTCAAACACTTCCCTCTCAGATCCGTTTAGATGATCTAATGGAATATCTTGCACTCCGCTTACTTCAAGTACATTGACTTCTTTCGAAATAGTCTTTGTCAAAAAAGGGAGGTTCACTCCATTTGTCGTATTCATAATTATTTCTTTGTGTTTCTAAACTTATGTGCCTAACGTTCTTATTCATTCTTTCCATACCTAAAATTAGGTCCTATGGCTTTTCAATTCTCATAGCTATCCACTTCATTCTTGAATTATTCTGGACATACTGTCACTTCACCTTGGATTGTTGTAATATGGGTGGGATCTGAGTCTTAATGAAAAGTGGAATGCGATAAATCGATTTTCAATTTGTAGAACTTGTCTTCGCAGACATGTAAAGAACCGCTGTCACCTTTTAAAGGAATGTGGCGTTGACCCAGTATCTACCATTGCAGTGTATTGTTTATTTTGTAAAGTTAATTTGATTATTACTTTTTTTCCCGAGGCTTGTTTATAAAAAAACTAACTAACTAACGGCTAAGTTTACTGGCGGCAGGTCTCCTTAACACTGGTGGGGGAAGTCTATGCCTGGTTAGTGCAAAATCACGGACGAATCCGGTAAATCGCGGACGAATCGGGTAAATCGCAGACGAATCTGGTAAATCGCGGACGTATCCGGTAAATCACGGACGAATCCGGTAAATCGCAGTCGAATCCGATAAATCACGGACGAATCCGGTAATCCGGATCCAGTAAATCGCAGACGAATCTGGTAATGGGTTAGTATAAATGACCAGACCCATTTATCGCAGACGAATCTGATAAATCACGGACGACCGGTAAATCACTGACGAATCCGGTAAATCGCAGACGAATCTGTTAAATCACGGACGAATCGGTAAATCATTGACGAATCCGGTAAATCGTAGGCGAATCTGTATGAATCTGGTAAAATTACATAAATCTGGTATAAATGACAAGACCCCTTACCACTGGCCGGGGGAAACCTATGTCTGGTTAGTGAGGATTTATATTTACCACTCCAGGAACACACGTCTGCTCGCTTCGAGTGCCTGGCTTCAACTGACTTTACTAGGGAGTAGGGCTGGCAGCTGGCTATTTATAGGCTGTTTGCCTGTGGTGTGTACTGTTTGGCGGTCGGTAATTGCTTTTTGTTTGCTGGTTAGCAACGGCTTTGTTTTTACTTTGCTGCGGTTAACAACAGTTGCTTGCCTTCTGGTTTGTACTGGACGGTGACCGATCTGCATCTGATGCAGATTTATTTGGGAGTCTATTTGTACTCCGAACGGTAGGCACATGATGTGACTTGTATTTTGTGACGAATAAAAATAGGTGTATGGCGGGAATTTGTAATGAGTCATTACAACTTGTACTCGAATATTGCAATACCGCTAAGAATATCTGCCTTCGTGGACTACTATCACAATAAGCAGAATATATTGCATTATCTTCTGCAATTACAGCTAATTTATCACTTAGTTCTAGAAAAGTTTTTACCTTCAGTCCCATAATTTCGTTAGTGAGGGTGACCTGGTCGTTTCTCGGTCTAAAATGGACTTTAAGTCTCTCCTCACACTCCTTCCATGTGGTTGGAGGGTTGATTCTGATGATGTTTTTAGCTGCCCAGATATTTTATGATTGTAAATTATTTCGAAAGCTGATTTTTTTTTTCTTCTGTTTGGAATTCTGCCAACTTTTTTGTTACAATGTCAATAAAATATGGCATTTCTCCAGCTTCTCCTCGAAAAACTGGAATGTACTCCAATTTTTTGGCCACACTGTTAGACGATCTCGTCTCGTTTTCGGTGTGGTGGTGTAGATAGTAATTTTTTACAAACAAAATATTAAAAACGAATTTGTTTCTTCCTCCAAACAAAGAGTTTTTCTCGAAATTCGGCACGTAATCCAATGTCGCTAATGATTTCCTTGATGTCTTTGTTTGTCAAATATTTTAAACAGCGAAAAGTAATGTTTTTTTTTTTATAAATTTGTTAAGAAATTGTTTGTTTTTTACCAATTTTCAATTTGATTTATTTTTTCTTCTTTTGTGGTTTTGTCTGAGAATCTGTCCATTAGCGATTTTTAAATATGTCAAAACTCGTTGGCTGTATTTCCGATTCGAATCTACATTTTAGGTTTTTGGTTAATTTTGTTTTAAGAAGAAATTTTAATAAAGTAGCTTTTGACGCAA
Source organism: Sphaerophoria taeniata (assembly GCA_943590905.1). Lineage (NCBI taxonomy): Eukaryota > Metazoa > Arthropoda > Insecta > Diptera > Syrphidae > Sphaerophoria > Sphaerophoria taeniata. Next base: position 217,413,512 of record OX016540.1, on the reverse strand, counting down.
TGTCTAGCGTATCGTTATAAAACTCACATTTATCTAAAAAGTCCTCTAAATTGTTTGGATTCCCATCAAAGTCTGGAATTAACGAATTAGCTAACTTAAGGTCAAATGCCGACAATTTTAACTGTTTTTGAAGAAATTGTTTGTATTTATTTTAACTTATTTAATAATTTCTGTTTGATAAGGAAATTTGTTCGGAACTCAGCTTAATTATTCGACGTATCAACACGCAGAAAGCTTTCAGCTTCGGAGCCAGGTTTCATAAACCGCTTAACGGAACGAAAACGAAAAGTGTCATCACCACCGACGACGGAATTGCAGGTTCTTTCGAAATCGGATATCCATTTATATGCATCATAAGTCTCACTCGATGAATATTGTAAGATCTACTTTTTAATGTCCTTAAACGTCGGCCCCAACGTAGATTTAGTTGATTGACTATCCGTAGCTTGGAGATTAGGCATTTTGTGTAGGCAAACTTGTGAGAAATCCTCGGCGATAATGCGTTCCACACTTTCAGCGAATCAATTCTAGTCGACTTTGGCACCCAAAAATGTCTGATGGTTCTGACTTCTGATTCGTTCGGATTATGTTCGGATGGTTCTAGATCCAGCTGATGAAAACAAATTCCAAAAAACACGTGCTAAGCACATACAACGGAGAATGTGATTTTAAGGATTCCAAGTTTATTTGGAAATTATTCTGAATTATTAAAGTTACAGTGTGTTTCCTGGATTGATTTGGGTGAATCCCACTTCTAAATTATTAAAGTCTAACTCTTTTTAGTTTTATTTTATTGAGGGTAGGTGTACCAGAACAGCGAACTCAAATTTCATGTAAATAAATTTATATGTGTTAGTGACCTCTACTCTTCACCGATTCCTTTTTTTTTCATATCAGACGATAATTTGCAAGAACCAGATTCCAAGATCACGTTCAGGCACATGAAGGATTTACAAAACAAAATAATCAGTTATTTTTGTTTGGGTCGTGTTTTGAAATCTGTATTTGAACATTTTTTCTTCGAGGCCCTCGATTTCACCATCATCAATGTTGTTATGCTCCATAAATGATCGTATAACCGTCAACGCTTTTAAATTTTCTGTAAAACTAGGTGGTTCCAACTCTTCTTCATAATTGTCAACATCTTCCTATTCTTCTTGATTTTCATTATTAATGTCAGCTACTATTTCCTCTTCCGATAAAAGTCCATAACATTGGACGTTATTATCGTATTTGACATACTCTTCAAATATTGTGGGTTCTATTGTTACGTCCCATATTTCTTCGACTTCAGGTTCACTGTTTTCACCAAAAAGGAAGCCAGCCTACGAAAATAATAAAACAATTAAGGCAAGATGTAAACAAAATATTATGATAATTGCAAAGGACTCACCTTTTGATAACAGTTCCAAATCGTATCGGGTTTCATAAGCCACCAAGCTCGTTTAACGTACATGAGTGCTCTGAGAATTGTGATTGACTTGGAAAACTGTTTAATTGTAAGACCATTATCGATTGCCAGTAATTGCTTCCGCACTATAATTTGACGGTAATAGGCTTTGAAACAATGTATTACACCTTGGTCGAGAGGCTGTAAGATCGAAGTGGTATTTGCTGGCAAGAATTCAATTTTAACATTTTCGATTTCTAAGCTGTCAACCTTGTGACATGCTGCGTTGTCCACGAACAATAAAACCTTTCTCTTCTGTCGAATCATTTCATTATCAAATTCTTTTAACAATTTACTCCACAAAGAAGATGTCATCCATGCTTTATTTTGGGAATAATAAGGAAGTGGAATAGTTTTTCCTTTGAAGAACCTTGGATTTTTAGGTTTTCCGATGGCAAATACTTTTTTGAATGTTCCATCGGCATTGCAGAGAAAAAGCAGGGTTAGTCGAGCTTTATCAATTTTTCCACTTGTTGGGGTGCTACCATTTTTGGCCAATGTACCATTTGGTAAGGCTCTGAAACAAAGGCCGCTTTCGTCAGCATTAAAGATATTGCATGGTTCATATTCGGAAATCAGGTTCGGTAAAACTTCTTGTTGGTACAGATCAGCTCCTACAGCATCTGCCTCAACTACCACACCTTGGATTTTATTATACTTTATATTTTCCCTGCGTTTCCAACGACATAGCCAAACTCTTTAGCTTTGCTCATAAGCTGAATACCACTAGTCTCTACTTTTTCATTATGGTTAGTTTGTGCAGCTTCTTCCAATTTTGTCTTGTTTCTTGCCACTCTATTGATTGTGGACACATCCTTTCTCGATTTCAATTTGGCTTCAATTAGACGTAGGATTTGTAATTTTTGTTTAATTGAAAAGCTAGTCAGTTTTCGTTCTTTTCCAGACATTTTTCAAACACAACAATTTTTATATGAAAATGAAAACAAACAACATTTACAGTTTTATCTTCACATCAAAACAAAACAAAATTACTTTGACAGTTTAAATTATGTACCTAGTTAGTCTCCACCATTGTAGTAGATCAAAGCTACTACTTTTTATTTTCGAATTTTAAAGTAGGAAACACAATGCAGACGAAGTTTTTTTATTGTTCAACTGGTTTCAAATGTGTACTTAAAAGAATTTTTTGCAGGTAAATTCAATTATAAGTATTCAAAATCAAAATAGGAGGTTAATTAAGCGGGAAAGGAAGTTAAGCGAAAATCACTTAAAAGATGAGTTTTATATGAAAAAATCGTTAGAATTTTGGTTCTAAAGAATCAAAGGTACTTAAGCGGGTTAGGCACTTAAGCGAGAGGCACGTATCCGGGCTTTACTGTATTTATTCCATTTGAATAAATAACTAAACAAACATTAAATCTTTAATTTCATCGCGCTTTCTTTGAGCTAGTTGTTTGAGTCTGCTGTTGGCTATGGTAATTTCAGAAGTTTGCACGTCGTCGATTGAATTATGAAGTGTAAATTGTTCTTCGTTACAATGGATGCAAAAGTGTAAGGCAGCACAAACATTTGCAAAACGAGCGAGTTCGTCTGCATCATATCAAGTTTTCCTCTCCTCCAACAATACTCTCCATCGACCTAAGAATCATTATTAGTAGGGATGTCGAAATTCAAAAAAATATCGATATATACCTATCGAATCGATATTTTTAAAAAATATCAATATCGGTTTCGATATTTATTTTAAAAAATATCGATATATCGATATATCGGTGAAATATGACAAAAAAAATAATTTTGCCTATTCTACTTCAAAAGTTCAAATTCAATCATCATCATTACTAGACTTATCAATAGACATAATTTTAAATAAAATAAGAACAACCATATAGAATTTGAGTTTTTTTTTTGTTCAAACCAATATTTATCTGATAGCGTCATTAAAAAAACTCTTTGATTTATATTATGTTCCGCTGTAAGTCTGCTTCTATTGTTTGGTACTGCGAGATTAACAGCAGATACCACTCTCTCTGAAGAAACCGAAGATGCAGGCGCAATCAAATATCTGAGTGCTATGTCGGAAAGGACAGGAGTGAAACTGCGGCAATCAAACCAGAATTTCGCTGGATTTTCTTGTCTGGATATCATAGGTTGATCCAGATATTGCTTCAGTTCGCTGGGCATACCATCACTGATTGAAAGTTCACTGTAGCTAGATGAGGCTGCAGCAATATCTACAATAATTTTTTCATGTCCGGACCACAATGAAGGCGAAGAAATTTCCGAGTTTGGAGTTGGGGTAGGGGTAGTGGGTCTGACCTCAGGTGAAAGTAGTCTATGTTGTTTGCGTATTTCTTTTGACAGTTCGGATAATGCACTGGAAACAGCTAGTGCGGAATTGAAATGAATTCGCTTAAATCGAGGGTCTAAAATTGTTGCTATAGCAAGATGGGTATGTCGCTCTAGTGGTTCTAGTTTGGCAATAACTAAGTCTAGCAAACTTTTCTGAACAGCAGCACCTGATTCGGTGGAAAGTTTTATTTGCTGAAGTCCTTTTTGTAGCAAGTTTGCAATGGGAATCGATAAGCTAGATGTCACGTACTGATCGCCGCCAATTTCTTCTGTAGCTTGCTTAAATGGGGTAAGCAATATGATAATGTCTTGTATGATTCTTAACTCCGAAGAAACTACCATATCAGGTGCGTTTCGCCTGGTTGCCAAAATCTTAGCTACTATAGCTGACAATTTATAAAATCTCTCCAGCATATCAAGGCAAGAATTCCACCTTGTGCTCACTGATTGTATTAGTGTTAGCACTTCTCCCTCTTTCTTTTCTCCCTCTTGCTCCGTTCGCAAATCGTCCATGGCGTTGACAGACTGTTTAAAATATGTCACGATGGCCTTCACACGATTGGCAACATGTAACACTGGCGCATTGTCTCTTATTGCGCCATCTACAATCAAATTCAATAAATGTGCCATGCAAGGAATTCTTTTTCCATCTCCTAACAACTTATTTACTGCGGAAACCATGTTAGCACCACCATCAGTAGTAACTGTTAAGATACAATCTTTTTCTATTGAAAATTCTGCGATAACACTTTCAATGCATTCTTTTATATAAACAGCTGTATGTGCCTGCAGGAAAGAAAACCAATGTCAATGCCTGTCCTTGTGGCTTGTCTACTTTGGTTTTTACTTTTTTTTTTATTAAATACATTTATTTTAATCAGGGTTGGCATGATTTAAATCATGATTTAAATCAACTGATTGTTTCAATAAAAATCAATGATTTAATTAAAAATGATTAATTTCACATTACACATTGTTTCTTTCATAGAAATAAAAATAAAAATCAGGTTTTAAAATTTTGATTAAGTTACAAACTAACGTCGTTAAAATCTGAGAAATCAATAAAATCATTTATTATAATATATGAATACAAATCTAACGAGCCAAGGAACTGCTTGACCACTGGACAAGTGTTTGACTGTCCCTCTTATAGGGTTTCTTAATAAGAGCGCACTTTTTAAAATTGGAATAATTTCTTTGTCATGCAAGTCGCAACTCTGAAATTTGACGTATATGTCACCTCTGTTTGTTCCGATTACTAAAAATTTCAAAGAACAAAACGTTATAATGGTAAAAACTCATTACAAAAATGGGGATAGTTACGCTTCGCAAACTTCACCTCTTCACCAAATTTTCAGTCCAGAGAGTGTACCTAATATGTCAACCATTCGAAGAGTGGTCAAAAAATTTGAAGAAACTGAGTCAATTATGGATGATAAGAATCCTTTGCGTCAACGTGCTGGTCGGTCTAATAATAATAATCGCATGGCGTTAATTGACTTTTTGTTTTACCTTTAACCGCATGAAATCGCGATGTATTAACCTGAGTTTGACATTTCAACGCAAATTTAAATTTTTTTTTGAGATGCATACATCAAAACATATATTTTGTACGTGCGTTAGTAAAGCATCGGCTTCAAAATAAAAATATAGCAAAAATATAGTTTAATTTAGAAATCAAACGAAAAAACAAAAAAATCATGATTTTTTCCAACCCTGATTCTGATTTTAATTAGTAAAGTACTAAAGTTACTTACCTGATACATTCTCCGTGCTGTCAATGTTACACTCTGATTTTCAGGAATGCCAGCGCAGTTATCTGCAGTGTTAAAAAAGTGGGCTGTCACAACGATAAAACTTCTTGTTGAGTTTGTTAGAGTCAGTATATCACTTGTTAAGCCAAAAGTTTTAATATCACTTAATTTTTGTTTCAAAATGGCTTTGGTAGTGGCATACCGTTGTTCCATTAAGCCAGTTATCTGTAATGACATGAGGAATAAATAATAAATTAATATTTTAAAACCAAAACAGTTTTTTTTTTATTTTTACGTGGGTTACCTCATTTATGTCAAATTAAACTTTTCTTACTTTTTTATCTTAGTTTTATGAAAAAAAAAGAAATGAAATAGATTGAAACTACTGCATCTGCATGTAATTGAATGTTGTTTTCGCCAGTGTTTTGCTGGGTCTGATTTAAAATATAGGATCGAGCTAGATTTTAAAGCAGGAAAATATCTCAAATTTGAGTTTTTATAAACAAAAATAAAATATAGACTCTTCATTCTAAATTTCATCGCGGGCAAAAGGTAATTTGAAAATAAAAAGGAATAAGATAATAATTTAATATTAAAGTTTGCTTACAGTATCTCGTGATGGAACCCTATAGCGTGGACAGATGACACTCATAAATCTTTTCAGTCCAGATTTTTCAACACAAGATAGGGGCATGTTGTCTTTGCAAATCATGTAGATCAAAGCTTGATTTATTTGGCTGGTTTTTTTACCCCCTGCTAAATTGAGAAAAATAGTAAAATTGTCACATCGTAGAACTTAAATATAAACAACACATTCATCTAATATTGATGAAAAAAAAAATACCTTCATAGCTTGAACTTCTGTCAATTATGTCCAAGAGTGTGGACTGTTTCCACAAGTCTTTACTCTGACTATCTTTGGAAGATTCAGTCTGGAAAAAATAAAGGAAGTTTTAGTGAGAAGTGAGAACACCGTTTGGTTTGGTCACAGATAAAAAATTTATACAGATGTCAGATGTCTCTGCCGCAAGCTCCTTGTCTGTTAACTGTTAAGGCTTGTCCCTTAAAGGACAACAAATTATTCATTTTTCACTCACTGCATGGATGAGACATCGACATCTGTATGAGTTTATTATATGTGGTTAGGTCTTGCACAGATAAAATACTTACACCAGTATCATCGTAGATTCCAGATTGAGACAATTCCATAAGGTTATGTTCTAGCTCTGGTGAACTGGTTCTTGTCATTTGCATTCCTGAAACACTAGGTGGTGCACTTGGACATGGGCATGGCATTGTGCAAGCGCTGCGCTTGCGTTTTTGTTTTTAAGTTGTAAGAACGCATGTTGATGCTTAATTTTTAGATGTGTACTTAAATTCGTCGTATTGCCACTGGTTTTATATTTTTTCCACACAGATTACATGAAACGTTTTGTTTGTCTATTTTTTTGAAAAAGCTCCATACAACACTAGACATGATTGGAATGTTCGAGTTAGATTTATTGTTTTGATCTTTTGATTGAATTATTTTCTTATTCAGATTTTGATTGCTAGAGAACTCAACTTGATTTGATTGAACAGCAGAAATACGAAATAATAAGGAAAAGGTAACGGTCTAACAGAACAAGAACAACGGACCAACGAAAACACATAACACAACACAGACACATACCAGAAAAACATAAACAAGAAGAAAAAGAAAAAGGCATTTTTCTTTTTTAGTTCAGAGCTAGCTCTTAACTCTGAGTCTTGAAAATATGTTTAACACGTTCTGAACAAATTTAGCTGTGAACTTGAAATTTAATTTTGAAATAAAATCGAGCACTTAATAGTCCAGTCATTTGGTAAAAAAAAAGAGGGTTACCTGGAAAGTTTTCCGGGAGTTTTGAAAATTGGTTAATTTATAGATTTGGGTATGCTCTTTTCGAATTTCAACTTTGCCACCTCGTACCCCCGCCGCTCGCGCCGCCATCTTGAAAAAATGGCGCCTAAAAACGGTTTTTTGGGAATATCTCCTTTCCGACGCATTTTACGAAAAAAATATCTTGTACAAAATTAAACTAGAAAAAATTTCCTACAATTTATGTTTCAATAATTTTTTTCATAAAATCAATAGTTTTTGGCGTACGAGCGCCACAAAGTATCATTCATCATATTACGAGAAATACCTGCGCTTCAACTGAATAAGCACAAAATTTGTCTGAAGTTTGTTGTCCATTTTTTCCTAACTTTGAACGTTAATGCATCATTTGATGATGCTTACCGATAGCTTATGATGTTGAGAAAACAAATCAAAAAGAATAATTTAAAAAAGACCACTATTTTTTCCCTGGCTCTCTGCAAAGCTTTCCAGATTAAAAAACTCAGTTTTTATTTGCGTCAACTGAATAAGCACAACTTTTAAAAATGCAAATAAAATCAAACGGATAGAAATGAACAAAATTGTCTTTAAATATTTTTTTTATTGGTTATTTCTAGTATTGGGTACTACCACCTTTATTCTTGATTACTTCATAAATTCGGGCTGGCATGGAATCGTATAAACTCTTTAAGTAGTCCAGCGAAATTTCTCTCCATGGTAACTTAATGGCTGGAATAAGCGATTCTCTGTCCTCAAACTGACGGCCTGACTCATAGACTTTACGTACCAACCATCCCCATTCATTTTCTATGAGGTTCAGGTCAGGTAAATAGGGCGACCGTTGAAGTAATTTAACATTCTAGTCCTGTATCCCACTTTAGACAGTGCACGACGTTTGGATGGGGTCGTTGTCATATTGGAAAATCCATTTATAGGGTCCAAAACAAAAATAAAGTAACTCGAAACATTATATAAAATAAAGAATTAATTCTACAAAGGACTCTGAGTTTTTAATATTAACTTATCAGTCTCAAAATTATAGCACAGAAAAAAACAGAAAAAAATCAATGTAATTCATAATTAACCGAATTAAAAACTTAAAAAAAAATCAAAATTCTCATTACCCAAGTTTGAATGCAGAAAAGTCATAATTGAACGTGAACATTCCAGCTGTGCGAGAAGTACTTCCTGCATCAGTTGGCATTGGAAGCTTGGATATGATATCAAGAACTGCAACTGACCACTTATCTTCTCTCTCTGGGAAAAAAAATTTGTAACATCCGGCCTTCTTTTTTAAGAATGAAACGTTAAAATGATTTTCATTTTTATCAAGAAGAGAAGTTCTTGTTTTCCGAAGAACATTGAACTAAACAAAAATCTCCCGAATTTAGAGAAGATGATTCGAAACCGACTAAATTTTCTTCCTCATATTCTTCGTCCTCTGCGTTTTCGAAATCAGAATCAGATTCAGCGTAGATGACTTCTTCATCCGTGTTTTCTGAGCTGGAATCATTGGTCCTCTTCGTTGTTCGTTTTGGTTTGATTTTGTGCATCCGGTTTATTTTTAGTGCCGATTTTGTTAACCTTTTTTGTCTTTCTAGGAAAGTTGCTTCTATTTAATTTTTTTCTAGAGTTTCAGTTAGGATGCGTGACCTTCCTTTTTTCCTTCCTCGCGAGCCTTCTTTTCGTGGAGCAGCTTTTGGAAAAGGCTTCACCATTTCTGGAGACAAAATTTCTGCAACTTGACTTGATGTTGGTGTCTGCACCTGTTCAGGAGTTGTAACAGTGTTTCGAGGTGTCGACGGTTGAGACACTTCTGGGGAATTGAAGATCCTGTTAGTAACTTCACTACAGTCGAAGTCTTCATCACTAAAAACATTTCGTGGAAAGGGAAATATCCCTGTTGCTTTGAAACCTGGTAGGTCATGAATAGTAATGCTCTTCCCTGGATTATTGAGTGCCCAATCATTTTGCGAAAGTGATAGCTTCTTTTTAAACGGTCCTATGACTGAAACATCTAACGGCTGTAACTTGTGGGTGCAGTGGGGTGGAAAAGTGAGCTAAACAATGCCATTTTCAGGGCAGAACTTGATAGCGTCTATAGAACAATGGCTTTCATGGTTATCGAGAAGTAGAAGAATTGGATCATTCGTTGTAGACCTCGAATATTTTTTAAGGTGGTCAAGGACTTTCATAAATAACTGGCTTGTCATCCATCCGCTTGTGGGACTATTTGCTAGTCCTATCGAACCGTTTGGTGCTCCTTTAAGCATATGACCGTGGAATCTTGCTCTTGGAAATACAAAAACCGGCGGTACAGAGTTTCCAGCTGCATTAACAATCGCACACATTGTGATAAGCTGCCCTCTTTCTGCCGAGACAATTTGTCCACACTGAGTAATGATTTTAAGAGCTTGTACAACTGTCGTCACACCTGTTTCATCCAAGTTAAAGATGCGGTCTGGTGTGAAAGGAGCTTTTGAAAGTGCTGTTTCTAAATTTTTTTGAAATGCTTTAACGTTATGTTTGTCAAAGCTAGTTGCTCGGGACAAACTAGTATTTTCAGATTTTCGAAGTGTGAGATTTCGGTGTCTTTTCATATAAGACTTGTAACGGTATAAACGTTGTTAACCCTTCCATCCTGTAGGTACAGATCCTACACGAAAAGTCTTGGATGGAAGGGTGTCCAGTCAGACTAGGACCAGGCCAGGTATGGTTGCTGCCGTTTGCTGAAGCTCGCCGGATGTGGGGTGGGTTCTTTGGCCTGCCTGATCGGACTACCGTAATTAATCATACCTGTTCAAAAACTAAAAAAAAAAAACTAAGTGACAATCAAAAACAAAGTGAAACAAGCTAGCACAGAAACAACAACATCAAACAGACTGACAAGCAAATGAAATAAACTACGCTACGTACAAACAAAAAATTAAATGTTGAGGGTAAACAAAGAATTCCGCCACCGAATCACCTATTCCTTCTTTCAATATACGGGTGCCTTAGTTGGTAATGGCACCCTTGAGCATCCCTCCCACTGCCCGTCTCATTGCTGAGAAGGCTCCATGGCTGCCGCTTGCTCAGTAATAATGCGACAGCCCCTAAAATCTAGGCTCAACGCCTCACCTGCGTGGATTTACCTGTCGAAAACCCTCACGGCACGATAGGCCTCATCAGTCACTCCATACAAAAAAAAAATTTACAATCCCATTCCGATTTTTAAAATATTGAAATAATGAGTTTATTCATTGGAATTTAGTTTAAGTAATATGTACATAAGTATGTAATTTAGTTTAAGTTATAATCTAATTGCTAGTATGAAGATAGGTAAGTAAAGGACAAACGAAAAACATATTAAGTATAAAACATAATATTGTATGTACAGAGAAATGAAATGTTAATAACTAGGACTGTGGTTATTCTTTTTGTCCGTAAAATAAAAAAGAAGCAAATAAAAATAATATAAATTACCATACCTTTGAATCCTTAGCACCTGTGCACAGTCCTGTGGACTGTGTAATAGGAAGTAAATTAAATAGACAATAATTAAAAGAAAAACCACGAGAGTGCCTCGTACCACAAATAGACAAACTAACATTAAACAAACTAATCACTATACTTAATTTCAAAGAAAAAAAAACACAAAATGAACTATTATTTAAATATAAAAAGCATCTTGCACTTCTAACTGGAACCGCAGTACAGGAATTGAAAATAAAGGGACGTCAGGGATTTGTTTCTTGGATATGTCGGGGATTTGTTTTGTTTATCTTTTTTTTTTTTTTGAGACCACTATATGTATAGGTATTGTTTCTTGGATATGTCAGGGATTCTTGTTTTTTTTTTTTTTTTGGTTTCTTTATTGTGGGGTAGAGTCTTTAAAATTCAATAAAACACAAAACACGAGATCTTAACTATATGGCAGTTTATTTAAGAATCGTCTTAATACAGCTATCGACAGTAGCTTTTATAACATTTAGCATAATACGGTACATTATATGTAATCTTGAAGATCATACGATCATTATCATTGAAATCAAAGCAACGGAATTGGTTTCTATTTACTTAGCTTGACGACAAAATATTGCAAGTATAAGAAAAAGAACAGTATGGCTTGCAAGAATAGTGACTACTAATAAATTATCGCCTACAGATCGGCCATCCTGATCGTGAAATCGTCCCGATTACATAATACAAAAACAAAAATAAGATAATATCGATAATAAATTCTTGAGAACTTATAAAATCATTTGACATGTCAATCGTGTAAGAACTTATAAATTTCGTGTAAATACATAGAAAATGTAAAAAAGAAATGAAATTAAATGAACATTTAAATAAAGAAAATTACAAATCACATTCAAAGCAATTAAGAATAAAAAGTTAAATCATGAAAAAATATTTGTCGATAGTAAATTCATTGAGAATATTAGCGTAGGCGCATGATAAAATGAACAAGCTTTATTAAGTTGGCTTTTATTCTTAAAATGCATTCACATCTTCATCATGCCTCAAGTCAGCGTTGGGTACCGCATACAATCTCATATTGCTTGGAGAGCTTATACCTTTGTAAGGTAGCCGTGATAATTGTAAGCCGTCGATGTCACCAATAGCATATCTGTCATTAGGTAGGACGCTTTTAACCTCATATGGTCCTCGATATTTGGCCAACAGTTTTTTATTTATTCCCGGAGTGGTGACGACATTTTTTACCATAATGTAATCACCAGGTTTATATTTTGTCGGACTTTTATGATGGTTGTCATAATAAGTTTTATTTCGTTTTTGTTCCCTTTCAATATTGACTTCAGCTTCATCCCTAATGTCTTCCAAACTCATTCCTTCAGAGGCTACGTTTTTAACTAAATATTCTCTGACCTTGTCACAAAACTCTCCTTTCTGGTTTCTACCAAATAATAAGGTGCTTGGAGTAAAACCGGTGCTTCGGTTCACACTGTTGTTGATGGCAAACTCAACTTTATCCAAATGTTTGTCCCAACCACTGGTCGATGAGGCTTCACACTCTTTCGCAAGCATAGGTGTTATTATGCGGTTAAGGCGTTCAACCTGACCATTAGATTGTGGGGAGTGAGTTGCCACTTTAACATGTTGAATGTTGTTGGCTTCCAAATACTCGGCAAACTCCTTTGAGGTGAAACAAGTTCCACGATCTGATATGCGATTTGGTCTTGAAAAGTTGGTGTTTCTAAACAAAATATAGCTTCTTTACTCTGAGTGCTTTTAGTCGCATATAACTTTATAAATTTGGTAAAACCATCAACTACCACAAGAATATGTTTTTTGCTAGAACGGGAGTTAGGGAAAGGACCGAGATGGTCGATATGTATGGTATCAAAGGGAAGCTTTCCTTTTGGTATAGAGTGCAGAACTCCTTCGGTTTTCCCTGATCCAGGGGAGAAATAGATGCATTTAAGACACCCTTTAATAAAAGTCTTGATCTTGTCCTTCATTTTAGGAAACCAATACAATCCGGATATGTGTGCAAAACATTTCTCGACCCCTAAATGGCAAAGCGCTTCGTGGTGTGTTCTAATGACCTGATCCTCCATATGTGATGGGACGTAAAAAACTATTTTATCTTTAATCTTTCGATAAATCAACCCATCAACCATTTCATACAAAGGGCTTTCAGTCTTACTCAACTCTGCAGCAATTGAAATTATCTTAGGGTCAAGTTTCTGGGCAGCGGCTAGGACAAATTCAAAAGATTCATCGTCTATATGCATGATATTAAAAGATCTGCTCAAGGAATCCACATGTGACATGCGATCACTTTTCCTATGCTCGACCGAATAATCGTACGCTTGCAGCTCCAACGCCCACCTTGAAATACGAGGATTCAACGATTTTTTGCTTAAGGGGTCTGCACTAGAGCCTGACAATCGGTCACAACCTTGAACGGAATTCCGAGAAGATATATTCTGAATCGTTTTAATGCATATATTATAGACAATGTCTCCAGCTCGTAGCTGTGGAATTTACTTTCAGCAGGTGTCGTACGCTTGGAAAAGTAAAATACCGGATGGAATCTTCCATCACTTTGTTTTTGAAGCAACACCGCTCCGAAGCCTTGCGCACTTGCATCACAGTGCAACTCTGTGATGTTATGTGGACTGTAAATTGATAAAACTGGGGCTGAAATCAATTTGTTTTTTAATAATTTAAAAACTTCTATTTCCCTAAAACCAAAAATGAATGGAGCATCCTTTTTAAGTAGGTCGTATAGAGGCTTTGCTATGTTTGCAAATCGATAAATAAATTTTCTAAAATAAGAACACAGTCCGAGAAAGCTATGAACAACTTTAGTTGAAGTCGGTGTTGGAAAATTTTGAATAGCTTTGAGGTTTGCATCGTTTGGGCTGACACCAGCTTCGGTGATTCTGTAACCTAAATAAGTAATTTCTTTTTGTAAGAAAAGACATTTGTCCAACCTGAGTTGCAAACCCTTTTCAACGACTATATTTATGACTTCTCTAAGAATCACCATGTGCTCTTCAATGGTTTCGGTGGCAATAAGTATATCATCTAAATAGGTCATGATTTTTGATTGTGAAATCATTTTCCCAAACAAATACTTCATATATCGTTCAAAAACAGAAGGAGCATTTCGAAGCCCGAAAGGCATCCTTGTGAATTCGAACTGACCAATGGGAGTAGTAAATGAAGTATACTTCATTGAATCATCTTCCAGCGGAACGTGATAAAATCCGTTCCTTAAATCAAGGGTTGTATAAAACTTTTTATCTTTTAACCTGTCAATATTATCCTCAATCAGAGGTAACGGGTAGTTGTCACGCTGAGTAATTTTGTTCAACTCCCTAAAGTCAACACACAGCCTGAACTCTTTATTTTTCTTTTCGACAAGCACGATAGGGGACGCATATTGTGAACTAGATTCTCGAATTATGCCCTTATCTAACAAATCTTTAAGAATCTTTTCTAGTTCAATTTTGTGTGCAAAAGGCAATCTTCGCGGAGGGCAATGAAACAAAATATCTCTCGACAAAACTATCCTCATCTTAAATTGACTTTCTTTCAAACAAATTTTATCAGAACTCGGGCGAAAAACTGGTCTTACTATGTCTACAACACTTTTCCGAATATTAAAAGGTAAATCTTCATTCACTTTAATTTCAAACTCTGAATGCTCATCACTGAGGTCAATATTTAATATTTGGGAAACAAAATCTACACCATCATTAACATTACTTACAGATCCATGCAATTGATGACATTTACTCGACGACATTACAGACTTATTGACAATAGCATGCGTTTGTTGACAATCACTTGACGACGACGACGGCAACGACAGACTTGAAACACGATGACTCTGGACATTGACAGATTCTGTTGATAGTTCATTCTCTTGACTCTCAGCTACTTCGCTGGTTCTTTGCAGCACCATACCAATTTTCTCAATGAAGTTTCTACCGAGCACAACAGGATAGCTCATCGAATGATTTTTAACTACAAGTAAAGAGAGATTAGTTGGAAACTTATCAAAAAATATGAGAGAGTTAACACTTCCCAAGACACTAAGTGGGCTGCTGTTGACGCCGCAGTAGGAGCGACTGTTTGGTTCCAACGCACAGTGCGTCGACCAGTGGACAAAAATCAAAAAACTAAATATGCGTTTGAGATCTATAATACTGTGGAATCTATCAAAAACATGTTTAGCAACTGTAATTTATTATTTTCAACTGTTGTTTTTTCTTCTGTATTGATTAGCGGGATTTTTATATGCAGAAAAAGTACTTTTATTTTTTTTCTTAGTTTTGATTTCGATTTTCGCATGCAACTATTGATCTCGTTCAAGAAAGTGTGTCTAGTTATAAATTTTTTTTCTCTTGAGTATTAATTATGGATATATTAGAGGTGATACAAACGTTTTTTGGTTTATTTTTATGTGATATTACTTGTATAATTAATTTAATTAAAGGTGCTATATTTTGAGGCACAAAAATTTAAATAAGTTGAGTTTTAAAAAAAATATATCAAAGTATATCTGAATTTTAAGTCTTTTTGTTATCCCCTGCTATTATTTTATTTAAAAACAAAGAGTTCCATTGCTAATTTTTGCAAACTTTCGAAATATTTCGTTTTTTGTAGGACAAGTGCAAGTCATAAAAAATGAAGTTATTTATGAAAAATGGTTTCTTTCGATAAAAAATCGATAATTAAGGATGTCTTAATTTTTGTTATAGCTTATTAAAATATAAATAACTGTCCATTTAAAATAAAAAGTGATTTTGAATCGAAAATTAAATATTTGACGTAAGTTTAGAACGACAATGGGTGCAATGTTCAAAGAGCCATAGTCTTTCAGATAATCCCTACGAGGCTTGACTTAAAAATAATTTTACACTTCCCGATAGCATTAAACATACTTTTCTTACTGTACCGCCTTTTTATGGACCAGAAACTTCATTTTTAGACGCGCCAAAAAAGACGGAAAAAGAAGAGTTGCGAATCTTTCAACTCCAAACTGAAGAAATGAGGTTTTCTTTTTCATTTTTGGCGTCAATTTTTTTGTTTTTTAAAGATGTTACCAAAAATATCTCAAATCTGTCTGTATCCCATATCCCTGTTTCCAAAATATTCATATTAACATCCAAGCGGTTCATAAGAAATAAACAATTTTAAAAGTGGGCGTGGCAGTGGGCGGATTGAGTCCATATTTTTTTTGTATAAATAACCTTATCTAGAAAATTAAACTCCTTAAATTTCATTTAATTCCTGCCAGTCGTTCTCAAGATATAAAATGATATTTAAAAATGGGCGGCAGGGGGCGTAAATATTACCTGAAATTTCGTAAAACTTATTATTTAATTAATTCGCAACAATTATTTTGGCGAAATTTAACAAAGTTTTGTAAAATTGAATTTTGTCCACCATCTCCATACAATCGACGCACTGTGCAACGGTGCGATCATAAACGGTGACAAAAATTTCTCTTGAATAAAACTTATTGGACTCCCCGAGTCCAAAAGCGTTGTTAAAGTGATCGAACTTTCTGCATGGCCATGTACAAACTTATAAAAAACATCTTTCTCGAAATCATTAGCTGCTGACGAACATTGTTTTCCAGAACTGCTGGATGCATGATGCGAAACATTGTTGTTGACTGCTGGATTCATCTTGCTGGTATCATCTTGAAGTGTCATAACTGGTTTCTTGGTGGGACAGTTGTTGGCAATGTGTCCCCGGCAACCACACTTGAAACAAGTGAACTCTTTCTTTTGATGATAAGAGCCACTAGCTGGAGCAACATATGCGTCACGTACTGTTGTTGTTGGGCAATTACTTGTCCGAAATGTATTATTTTGTTGTTTGCTGCGATTGTACACTTGATGTGATGTACTGGGCTTTGCTGGCAAATTGTCACGACTGTTGTTCTTGTATTTCTCATACTTTCGTAACGCGAGCTTGAGCTGTTCGATGGTGTTGGCGTTGTAAAGAATGCTTTTGTTGACTTCTGTGTCGGCAATGCCTTTGATAATAAATTGGATTAGGTCTTCTTCTTCTACGGGATTATGGGACGCAATTTCTTGCATACACAAAACATATTGTTGAACAGTTTCATCTCGTCGTCGTTTTCTTGAGCTAAGTTCACGAAAGATATCAGCTTTTGTTACATAACACTTAAACTCACCAACGAGTGCGTCTCTCAGTTCTGTCCAGCTGCGTAACTTCAGGGTTCTCACAAAAAGCCTTGCTGTACCACTTAGGAGTCTCTTCCCATATATAAACTTTGTGCGGTCGTCTAAATGAAGAATTTCTGCATACTCATTGAAATGTTCAACCCACCGATCAATAGGGAAGTTATCATCTCCACTAAATGGACACAGTAAATCTTCCATATCCTTGAAATTATGCGAAGCATGTGACTTTTGGTTTGAGTCTGCGTCGTCCATCTGCAATTGTCTTAGTTTCTGCTTCAATTGACTTATCTCCTCTTTCTTTCTACAAGCTTCTCGAAGAAGGTTAAGCTCCTCATCGATCTCCTCGCTATCATCATTAGACACGTGTTCCTCTTCCATGTTCCTAGCACCTTCGGGCCTATGTTCTTGAACCAATCTTAAAAGATCCTCCTCTTCATAGCCTGCAACTGCTTCCTCTACACGAAGTCTTAACGTCGCTTTACTACCATTAGTTTGCATATTCAAAGAACGCAAAACATTTTTGAGAATAGCAACAGTTGCTACTTCTAGGAACTGATCGAATTCTTCTGGCGTATTAACTTGTTAAATATTCTCGAAATTTAAAAATTAAACTCAAAATGACACTGTGGTTAGATTCCACTTCTGAAAACTGTGGGGTAGAGTCTTTAAAATTCAATAAAACACAAAACACGAGATCTTAACTATATGGCAGTTTATTTAAGAATCGTCTTAATACAGCTATCGACAGTAGCTTTTATAACATTTAGCATAATACGGTACATTATATGTAATCTTGAAGATCATACGATCATTATCATTGAAATCAAAGCAACGGAATTGGTTTCTATTTACTTAGCTTGACGACAAAATATTGCAAGTATAAGAAAAAGAACAGTATGGCTTGCAAGAATAGTGACTACTAATAAATTATCGCCTACATTATTTTTCTGTTTAGACCACTATACATATTTTTTTTATTTTTGTTGTTTGAATAAACAGGACAGGGGTAGGGATTAGGAGAATGGAACACATCACTTTTCTTTTTCTGAAACTTCGTTTCTCGATTTAATATACATATGAATGTTCACTTTCACTTAATATGGGCATTTGGGCAATGTATGTATAAATGCAACGTTTCTTGAGTGTGCCTTTTTGCACTATGAAATTAAAGCAGAAGTTTCTGCCACATATAATGTGTTAGCTTTAGAATATCTTTGAACTGTATTTGTTTTCACTAACTACATAAAAAAGATCACTAAGAAAACTTAAAAGATTTTCAAGAAATGAAATTTTTGCACCATATAAATTCAGAAAATCTATATCACAAACAGAAAGACCAGCAACAACGTAAAGAACAGCAACAACGTAAAGTAATTTTTCTCAGAGCAAAAATAAATAACAAGGATATCAGAGCCGAGCGATTCCATATTTTTTGTTTTGTGTAAAGTGTTTTTCAGCAAAGTTTTTTGTGTTTGAATTATGTGTAGTGTATTCTGTATTATGGGCGACCCTACAGACTTCATCTAATCTATCCCTGCAATTTGGTTCTGTTCCCACAGCGGTGGGCACTTATTCAATGCCTTTGCATATTCATAAGCTAGACGTCTTGTTTGTGTATACGTCAGGCCATAGTTCATTTAGAAGACTTTAAAAGGTAAACTTCTAACATACCTTCTTCTGCCTAATTGAATACTTGGCCACAGTATGTTTGGATGAGTATTCTTCACTTTTAAGAGCCTGATTCCGTTTTTTCAAAGTCAGTCTATACGAATACGTGCTTTTGAAATACCAAAAACTTGTGCAGCTTTCCTCAATGACATTGTGTTTTCCAACACAAGTTTCATGGCCTTGCACAAATCAGACTCATTTGGAGCGGATTCCTTTTTTTTTTTTGGTAATTTCTGACCATTTTTCAGATATATATTTAATAACATAGAACAAAAAAGAATAATTTCAAACACATTAATGAAAATATTATTCACAAAAATGAAAAAGGGGCAGATTAGGACATGTCCAAAACTGCCCCTCGTGCATTGTCTAAAAGTGCCCCGAGAGAGAGAGAAAAAACTAAAAACTTAAAATTTTATAGAGACATTATGAATTGTTAGTTTTCTTTGTCGGATAACATCACAAAATAAATAAATATAACTTCAAAGCACTTTTCACTTGAAACTTGAACGAAATTTATGAATTAAATACTTACATCGTGGAGCAAACAAAATTACAACTGGCTTCCAGAAACACACTTTTGCTATGAAATTTTTTGTGTGTTGGTACCGTTACAATATTAAGCAGATGGTTGTTTTTAATGGTGCTGCCACTTTTGGAGAGTAAAAAGTTTTTGTTTTAGTACTTTTTTTTTGAAGTTGTCCTAAACTGCCCCCGTCCTAAACTGCCCCCCTCTCCCATATAAAAACATAAAGATTCTGATACAATGGACTTAACTCTTTGTATTGCAATACCGCTAAAAATATCTGCTATCGTGTACTTATCATCACAATAAGCAGAATATTCTGCAACATCTTCTGCAATTACAGCTAATTTATCACTTAGTTCTAGATTTCGTTAGTGAGGGTGACCTAGTCCTTTCTCGGTCTAAAATGGACTTCTGATGAGGTTTTTCTGCAAACTTTTTTGTTACAATGTCAATAAAAGATGGCAGTTCTCCAGCTTCTCCTCTAAATACTGAAATGTACTCCAATTTTTTGGCCACACTGTTAGACGATCTCGTCTCGTGTTTGGTGTGGTGGTGTAGATAGTATTTTTACAAACAAAATATTATATTGTTTCTCCCTCCAAACAAAGAGTTTTTCTCGAAATTCGGCACGTAATCCAATGATTAATGATTTCCTTGATGTCTTCTTTTGTCAAATATTTTAAACAGCGAAAAGTAATATTTTTTTTGCTAAATTTGTTAAGAAATTGTTTGTGGTGATTTTTATTTATTTTTTCTTCTTTTGTCGTTTTGTCTGAGAATGTGTCTATTTGCGATTTTTAAATATGTCAAAAATCGTTGGCTGAATTTCCGATTCTACATTTTACGGTTTTTGGTTAATTTTGTTTTAAGAAGAAATTTTAATAAATTAGCTTTTGACGCAATGTCTAGCGTATCTTATAAAAATCACATTTATGTTAAAAGTCCTCTAAATTTTTTGGATTACCATCAAAGTCTGGAATTTAGGAATTAAGTATCTAACTTACGGTCAAATGCCGACATTTTTAACTGTTTTTTGAAGAACTTGTTTGTATTTATTTTAATTTGTTTAATAATTTTTGTTTATAAATATGGCTCGATTGACTTTTGTTTAAATCAACTAAATCGGACTCTACACTAGTATCATTTTCTAATTCGTTGGCGAATTCGAAATCTGTTTTATAAACTAATTTTTAATGCTCAACACAGACACTAAATTTATTACTTACCAGTTGTTTTTGTCTTTTATAGATTTTTTTTTCGTAATCTGGGAATTTTTCAAAGTTTTCATCAAAATACTTGATGTATTTGTCAAAGAGTAATTTTAATGTTATTAATTTTTTATTTTTCTAATTCCTGGGAAGGTTCTGTTCTTAACAATTTATAAGTGCACCTCTTGAATTCTAGCAAGGCTGTCCGCCTGTGATGCTTACTGGTCGATGTTTAATTGGCAACTGGCTTGATGTTTGCTGTAATCCGGTTAGTATCCGGTTTTCTTATGTTATGTTTCGGTTAGCAACTGGCTTGTTACTGATTGAGTGCGGCTGATAGCTAGTATTCGTTTATGATATGCACTAGTCGGTGAATCGGCTTTTTTTCATGTTTACTGAACGGTGGTCGATCGGCAACTGGTGATAAATGCAAATTTCCTTTGACATATTCGATGTCGAAATTATATTCTTTTAGTTTGATCTTCCATCTTTGTAGTTTGGCATTTGGTTCTTTTAGTGAACCTAACCAAACAAGGACTCGATGGTCGGTTCTAAATTATAGGGGTACGGTGTAAATTATTGTTTTGACCATTCTAAAGCCAAAAGCTTATTTTCGGTCGTTGAATACCCGATTTTGTGTTCTTTAAGTGTACGGCTATTGGAAAACATTTAATAAAAAAATGTATGTTTATTTGGGAGGCTTATTTTTTTTTTTAACTTTATAATATTACGTCTTCGTCTGCAGCTTTCAAGGTCGCACGTTGAGAGTATGATATGTCATTGAGTAAGGACGTAATCAAATTAATAAGGGAGAGAAGGACAGTTAAGGGAGATTGAATTGAAATGGGAAAATAATAATAGTAAGCAAAACATTAAGCAAAGTACGCACCAAGACTTTCAATCATTGCGTCTAAAGTTATAAGAACGTGTTGTTCCGCTCTTATTTCGTTATATGAACATTCACCATAAGACTCTAACATGGCTAGTAGACGCTCGTTAAATAGCATAATCTCACTTGCATCCTCATGTATAGAAAGCTCTTCCACCTTCCGAACTTTATCAATAACCATCTGCGTGCTAACTTTATTAACAAAAGGATCTATAGATAAAAGCAGTTCCTTAACCTTGTCAACCTTTGTTAATTTAAATAGGTCGAGGAGAAGTCTCAGTTCGTTCCGCGAAAATTTATCGCACATCATTAGCTTTAGCAGATCCTAATTTTATCAATTCAGTCGCGAGATTATGTACTCGAGCCTTACAACCTCGTTTAATAAAAGAGTGCTGAACTATTGGGATAGGAGTTGAAAGATGAGGACTTAGAAGTGATGGATGTCGTTGGCAACAAATCGCGACTAAGTAAATCATTATCATCTATTAAGACGACATCCTCATAATCAGAAGCAGATACATTAACATTAACACGAGATGGTATACGAGGCAGTTTGATTCGGCATTGCCTAGGTTTAGGATCGAGTTGAAAACTTCTGGCTGTAATTTTACATGATGAGTATGGTTAAATAAAACACATGGTGTTTTACGTATTAAAAAATAATTAAATTTATTTATTGAACTTGATTCCGTGAGAGCTGATTGAAGACTGACTTTTTAGTCAGTCCTTAAATTCGGTTGACGAACAAATCTTCTCCATTTGTTTAACCAGTTGTTGGTTAGTTTTAAATTCTTGCCAATAGCTCGTCAAATTAAAGAAAACAATAGTTTTCCAGGTACTTGAAATCAAGTTCGCTTGCCCCACATCTTCGAAATATATTCCAGGACGAGTCTGCAATGGGATGATTTCAACATCGTTACTTTGCGGAGTTGGATTGGAACTAGCTATGCTTAATAAGCCAAACAGGATGCAAGCCCAGAAGAGTGGTTGTAATCGAGTTGTTGAAACGTTGGCTTGAACATCGTCTGAGGCTTGTTCCGTTTCTATCGGTAGTTTAGATAATTTAGTTATTGGTCGTTTATAGAATTTGTTGTTACTAAATACAGTAGCAGTTCGAACGCCATTATCACTTCCAGGATGAACTTCTGATATCTTTCCCATCATCCAGGTTGTTGGTGGTAGTCGCTCCTCCTTGACAAGAACAATATCTCCAATTTTAATGTTGGGTTCTTTTTGTTTCCATTAAGGCAATTGTTGGAGTTGCCTTAAATATTCAGATGACCAGACCTTCCAAAAGTCTTGACTCAGTTTTTGTATGTGCTGCCACCGCGATCAAAATGTTTTTCTCTCGTTTATTAGTTGTTCAGGTGCAGCATTGAGGGAACTTCCAATCAAAAAGTGACCTGGAGTAATGATTGTAGTATCATTAATATCATTTTCGAGTGCTGTAAGTAGTCGGGAGTTCAAACTTGACTTTTTATTTCTGAACACATTGCTTTCTGATCAGTAGAAAGGCTGAACATCATTGGTCGCCTGGCTCTGCAACAATCTCGTCGTCGCTTTCCTCTATCGTTGCTTCTCTTGTTGCATCGTTACCGTCGCTGCTGTTCATCAGGTCATAGTCGATCCTGTCAGACTAGCATCCGCTCCTTCATATTTTATCTTATTTTGGGTGGATGTTCCAAAGAAAGGTGTGAAGGGACCTAGTTTCACTATTTGTGGAGATAGATCTCTGTTCATATAATAATCGATAGGTAGAGTAGATATCAACCTGAACTAGCCCATGTCAGGATTGGGATGTTCCTCTCTTATACATCCTTTTCCGGTATAATTGTATACGCTCAACATTTCTTGAGGGACCGCTACTGTAACTCCTATGATATCCAATTTCCAGGATATTTCTCTTAAAGATTGTGCACATTTTGTAGAGCAATAATTCAAGTCCTTATGGATAATGTTTCTAGGCTCATAAGCTTGGTAAATTACAGATTTTAAATAATTTAATTCAAACTTTCCAAATTGCTCTTGAAAACTGAAATACTTAGGTCTGTAGATATCATCGAAATCTAAATTTTCATCATGAGTGTTCTCCCATGTTCTGTTCCATTGTTCTTTGATCTTTTTCATCATCGCTATCAGAGTTCCAGTTTTGTTAACTTTGCTTACAATCTGCATGGCTCGTCCTGATATAGTTGAGCTTAAAACGGAATTGGCTACTCTGGGGTTAAAAGGTTTCATTGTGATTAACAACTCACTCAATGCGGTCTGCCCTGTTTTGGCATAATGCATAAACTCTATAAAAGCTTCATTATTGATAGGGAGATCCTTGGAAATAAAATCAAACAACAGACGTTTCACTTTTTCACTTGCTGATGAGCATCGAAGAAGATTGATGGATGTTGGATCTTCACAAATCATTTCACTATTTATGATAGGAGATAAAAGAGGATTAGATATTCTTTTTAGTGTTGTTTTGAGATAGTGGTTTTCAGGGAGTTGATGATATAGGTATTTGATTCCCCATAGTCCTAAAGATAACGGATCAGGGAATCCATGGTTAACTAGGTCTGTCAATTGAAGAGTGGGTAATCCCCCCAAAATACAAGGAAGTGTTGCTAAAGAAACTAATAAATGGATGGATTGATTGTTAACAATTTGACAAGAGTAATGATTAATATTCATAAAAACTGGTACGGACCTTCCTTTATCCGGTATCAAAAACCTATCATTTTCTTTAACGGATATTGACTTTTTAAAGAAAAATGGTCTAGACATGTGCAGGTCTATTGCTTCTCAAGTTTCAAATGATCCGAGAATGTAAGGGATAATAGGATCGTGGTCTGAAGATGTCGCGGCTGATGTATTGGCGGTTATGGATGAACAGGTAGATTCAAGATTTTGAAGTTTGTCATTAGTCAACCGCATGGCCCTACATATTTTCTTGAGGCTCATCGACATAGGAGCACCCTGATTTACTGGGTATTTCCCATATATGAAGAAATTAGAAGATGACCAAGTTTCTTCAATTTTTAAAGGAGGCCCTATAAAACTTAGAAATTGCGAGAGCCTAGTGATGAAATTTCCATGGAGTGCATTCAATTCTGTCATATTTTCAGTTACATATGTTAGTATCAAAACTTGATTGTCACCTTGCCCCATAAGTTGACATTCAACCTCTAGCAGTTCTGCAACATATTTTAGAACTACTGCTGTCTTTCTGTCTCAACCCTTCTATGCCTCCTAAATGACCCTGCCATACCCTGGGATCCTTAATCCACTCTCTTTTCTTGTTTATAGGAGTTATTGTACCATCCGCTAAACACATGACAGAATCACTGAACAAAGAATGAGTTCGAGTGAAACATTTCGTGAGACCATGTAAATGGTCAAAGTCTTGGAACAATGGATAGGTCTCTTCCTCTCTCATATTACTGTTCCATTTGACAAAGTCAATGTTTATCCTTCCCTTGTTTGAACGGGGAAGTAGAAAGGGTATTTTGGTGAATTTTGTTTTGCAAGGTAATTGAGTCATAGGTGATTGTGATCTCGGGGAAATAAGGAAAAAGGTGAGACGCAATTAATGCTTCTGTAAGGACTACATACAAACGTTTCCCAATGGTTAATAATCCGAATAGACGAGCAAATATTTTCAGTTCCCTTTCTTTTGGATGCAGTCCAACTACTGTTTCTCCTAAGGGAAATCCATGCTCTGATATATATTTTAAAAATACTTCATGGTTGTTGTAGTTGGTATCTAACCATTGGACAATTACACTTCTCATCTCAGCTGGTCCTATGGTTCCATTTTTTATACACCAAAAAGCCAGTTCCTCCTCATTTAAAGAAGTGGCTTTATCGGCTATTACTTCTGATAACATCCAGGCATGGGAATCAGATCATAGGAAATGATCTCACCGCGGATGTTTATATCTTGCATTGAACTAAGTTATATTGATTACATGAAATTGATACTTTATTAAGAGTGAACTATGAATCGTGGGAACAGTATTTTTGGGAGTGTAATGCGATATGTGCTTAACTATGTATGCGGCATTTCTGGTCAACATAGGAAGAGCATCAGAGCTGAGTAGGAGTGCATTTATTGATCTGGTTACTCCATTTAAAGTTCCAACTGCATGTATAATGAAATCTGTTTCATGACTGACCTTTGCAGAGTAAGGACTCTTTTAGCAATCCGGACATGTAAGGGAAATAAGAATCAAGACGGGACAATTCCTTCTAATGTTTAATGAACATCCTCTTGAAGTCAAGGCAAGCTGTGTCAATCCAAATCCACTCGGCTGTTTCAATTACATCTTTATGGAGTAGATGACGTCCAAAGAACTCAACATTCCCGAGCATCCCCAGTACCTCAATCAGATTGTGCCGAATCTGGCCTTGGCATAAAGATTCTTGGGGAAAATCTTCAGAAACAAGTCTAATGCTCTGAGGAGGAGGAGGAGGAGGAGAAGGAGTCTAATGCTAGGTTCGCCATCAGACCGAAGGATTTTGGCCAGCAGCAGTGTCTGGCTTCTGGACAGTACGTTTAAGGTCTGCCCGGAAATGTATTACCAGTTTCAATTTTCAATTTCAATTTATTTAAAAATCAATGTACAAGTAAGACTTTGCCTTTTATAGTACAGTTATGGGTAATTCACGGGCTCTTCAGCAACAAAGTGCTTCCCTGCTTATATTGCTTACTCCCCAACAAGCGCGAAAGCACTTACATGCGTGCTTTGGAGATCATTCGCACCGCTGCCGAAATGGAAAATGTTCGGCCTGAATCCTTCCTCATCGATTTTGAGAAAGCAGAGGTTAACGCCCTGCGCTCAAAATTCCCTGAGGCAAGGATTCAGGGTTGCTTTTTCCATTTCGCGCAAGCGGTGCGAAGGAAAATCCAAAAGTTGGGAATAAGTGAGCGGTATGGCAGGGACCACACCTACCATGTGGCTCTGAAAAAATACATCTCCCTATGCTTCTGCCGATTGGAGGATGTTCGAGAACGGTATGACACGCTCGCGTTAACCTTCAGAGAAAATTTCGGCGACACTGGGGAACACCGAAATTTTCTCAGGTATTTTGAATGCACATGGATTGGCAACCAAGGGAACAAACCACATTTCGACCCTGAAATGTGGAACTGCATGGCCACGACTATGGAAAATCTTCCACGCACGAATAACAGTGTAGAGTCGTGGCACAAGCAGTTCCAGAATTCCCTTGGTTACCAGCATCCAAATGTCTTCAAAATACTGGAGGCCCTTCAAACAGAGCATGTTCGTGCTCATGCTCTGTATGAAAGGATTAACGCAGGCGTTGTCATGCCGTTGTACTCGAGGGCTCATTATAGGCTCCTGCATATAATCAGCCTATATGACTCCATATCGGCAGAAGATTACCTATATAGGTGTACCCACTATGTTGGAGAGTGAAAGCTGCCCCGCTGAGATTTTTTTTAGTCAAAAAACATAAAAAAAAACAAAAAAAATAAAAATAAAAGAACAAGTAAAAATAAAAAAAAAATAAAAAAAACAAAAATTAAAAAAAATACTGAAGTATAAAATAAAAAAAAAATAAAAAAAAATAAAAAAAAAATAAAAAAAAAATAAAAAAATAAAATAAAAAATAAAAAAAAGTAAAACAACAAAACCAAAGAGAAAAAAATACAAAAACTCAAAAAATTGTACGTGTCAGCTCCGACGCGTAACTGGAGTTTACTCAATAAAACTGATTGTCTTCAAATATAAAAATATAAGGGAAGTAAATAAATTCTTAAATTCATGTTCTACCCTATATTAATTTGATGAAATGTTAGATATATATATATGAATGTCAATAATTTTATTTAAAACGTTCTATGAGAACTAATCTATGGAATTACAACTGCCGACATTATTAAAGAGAATGAAAAAATCTACAAAACTGCATCATTAAATTTTCTTTTGGATTTTTGATTTTCGAAAAGGGGGGCCCGGGGAGCATTTTTTTGAAATTTCTCATACTAAAAATCAATATTAAGGAACGAAAG
This sequence comes from Sphaerophoria taeniata, assembly GCA_943590905.1. Lineage (NCBI taxonomy): Eukaryota > Metazoa > Arthropoda > Insecta > Diptera > Syrphidae > Sphaerophoria > Sphaerophoria taeniata. The sequence continues at coordinate 217,386,132 of OX016540.1, read as the reverse complement.
CCTGAAACAATTTAAAGGAGCCCTAGAACAACCTTGAACATGCGAAAGTTGTTTGTTTATTAAAAGGGGAGCTGCTTGTGGGTTATATTTCTAATTTGGGGAGCCAAAATTTACATATACATTTTCAATTTTGAAATTTTTACTTCTATATTAGTTTTTTTTTGTCTGGAAATACTGTTTTTTAGTCAGTTTCATTTATCAAAATAATTTTTCCATCAACTTACATTGTAAAAATGGTTTTAACTTTCGGAATTATTTTGAAAAAAAAAACAGCATAAGTGCATTTTATTTTAAAGTTTGATACCAATTATAACCAATTTTTAGTTTTTTGGATTTTTCGAAAGGGAAGGTGTCGGTGTATTAAAATGTGTTTAAATGGTGTTTCGTTGGTTAAGTCTCTAAAATATGAACATTTAGATTATTATTTTTTTTTTTTGAATAAGAGCTATATAATAGGTTGACCGGGAACAACTTCAAAATTTTTGATTTTTTGGACCCACAAAATTCTGGAAATTTTTGAAATTTCGAAAAAGGACAAAAACATTTTCAAAAACAATTTTCTTAGTGAAGTACTTTTTCGTGACCTTCCAAATTTGGTTCAAAGTTGCGCATTAAATGATATTATCGATTGGAAGAATCAAAACTGAAATTAAAATTTCCAAAAAAAATTATTTCAGTTTTTGAATTTTTTTTCAAAAATTCATAACTCGAAATCCAAAAGTACTATGATTCCAATTCTTTGGAACAATGGTTGGAACAACTTTTACTATCGAAAAAAAATATAAAAACTTGAAAATTCGAAAAAGGGGGCTAGATTTTTTTTCAAAATTTGGCTATAACTTACGATGTATCGAAGTTAGAGGTCCAAAAATTTGGAACTATGTTAGGAACAACTTTTACAACCCGGAACAATTTTCAAAATTTCAAATTTCGAAAAAAGGGGGGCTAGGTCAAAAACGGTTTTTGGGGTCTAAAACCCCTATTTTTGAAAATTTTTCGAAAAAATGTCGAACAAACCGGGAACAACCTAGAACAACTTTCAAAAATTGGAATTTCGAAAAAAGGGGGTCTAATTTCACACACGATGCAATTTGATTTTTAATGTCCCAAAAATACATCAAGAGAACGAACCGAATAACGATTGACTCGCTTTGGCTCCTAGCACAGTCGTCAACACGCCTTACACTTAACAAGGCAAAAAACAAAAAACAACGCAAACCAATTAAAAACGAAACCAATTAGCTCAATAAAAGCACAAACAAGAATACAATATGACTCGATCAACGCAACGACGTCGTCGCGATGATTCCCACTTATCATGCATTTTACGATTAATGTTGATTTTCCTAGCCTTTTGTTCATTCAATTAAATTATATTACTATTTCAAAAAGTATAACCCAATAAAAACAACAATATTAGTTATTTTCACTTGTTATATCAAGTTTCTGCATGGCATATTCTATATTCATATCTTCAAAGAAAAAAGAACTAGCATGCTTCCTCTGCTCTTACACCAAGTATAAGAACACACACTTAAAGTAAGCTTGGGAAGCATGAGATAAGGTCCAGGCGTTTGCAATGAAATTATCGAAATATACAAATGCTGAATTGCATTTGGTGTTGGATTGCATTAGCAACGAAATTTATCTGAACGTGCTGGATGCGCTAGTTCCTGTTGGATTGCATTTGTTCCATGGGAAATACATTTGCTGTGGGTAGCATAACTTGCATGCACCGGCCTCACGCTCGTCGGGGGAGCGAGTTCTTGATTCCCTATTCGGAGCCTACATACCTATCATACCAGTCTTTGTGCATCGAGGTGTTTTGACGCGAGTTATAGTCGTGAGATAAGCGTTTAATAAACAAAAAATAAGAAATACACAACAACGTCCGTTTGATTCAGGTGCATCGCACGACACCCCCGTTTTTAACGAAATTAAAAAAAAAATATTGCTAATTATATTGCTTTGTATGTGCTTTTTATGTACCGAAAAATAAAATTTTGTGCTCCATTGCAACTTTTTTTTTTTTTTTTTTACAAAAAACCGGGGTGTAGCACGATTCGATTCAAACCCCGCATGGTGAAGGAATTGAAAAAAAGTCATCAAGAATACTATCAAAATTATGTGCTATTTATGAACTTGCGATAACTGCAGAAATAAATCATGCACTACGTATATACATTTAAATAAATAATTTTCTTATTCCTAAGCGGTGGGGTGTGGCTCCAAAACGCTTAGAAATAAATAAGGACTCTCGGAAAATATAAAATTTTGGCACTAGAATTGCGTGCTAATTATGTGCTGGCAATAATCGCAAAGAAAACCGAGCGCTGACAATGTTCAATTTCAAATTTCAAAATTTATAAAAAACTTAATACGTAGCTCACATTGATGAAAAAAATGAGAGAGAAAAATAACAGAGAACTTAAAAAGGTAAAAAATTTTGATTCCTGCATGTTACCACCATGTTGAAAATCATTAAAACAAAAAATTCTGAGGACGATTAACGTCAATTCAATGTTTCTAAAAGTCACTGAAAACCAAATTAATTTTAAGCGTTTGGTTACTGAGTTATGTGTACAAACATTATTTAAAAGAAAGATGCCGCTAAATCCAAATAATCATTTTAAATATTCAAACTTATATTTTTATACATGTTTTGATATTTTTTTAATTTTTTACATACTTAAAACTTTTTATTCCTATTGAGAAAAAAAATGATAAAAAAATAATCAAGTTATGAATGTTTGTGAAAACTTAAATCGTGCACTTTTTCACTGTAGTAGGGTTGACCAGTGGTTAATATTATGGGATTCGTCTCGTCGAGCTCTATAGTTGGACACTAATGTTATCCATATCCCTGATAGGTTACTTTTTGGCCAAAAACGCACCATCAGTGTCCCGTTTTACCCCGTTTGCCCCGTACTTTGACTGGCAACCCTGGTGCGCTGTCTTTGTCTCCAAAAACTCTATCTAATAATGGGTACAAAATCCATATCCAGATGGGTTAAGTAATTAAACGGTCGCCTCTTGGACTATTATGCCACCAGAGGTTGAAAACAATATTTCTCACCTCCGAGAATAACGTTTTAACACGAGGATTGTACAAGTTTGGTTCAAAAAAATTCAAATTCCAAATTTTCAACAGAAATCGCCAGTTAGTTCCTTGATACATTGAGGCAATATTCAAAAATTCAAATACGGACTTTGCAACGTACATAGATCTGGCGATCAGTTCCTTGCATACCTTAAGGCTTTTTTTATTTTCTGTTATTTTTCTCTCTCATTTTTTCATCAATGTGAGGTACGTATGAAGTTTTTTATAAATTTTGAAATTTGAAATTGAACATTGTCAGCGCTCGGTTTTCTTTGCGATTATTGCCAGCACATAATTAGCACGCAATTCTAGTGCCAAAATTTTATATTTTCCGAGAGTCCTTATTTATTTCTAAGCGTTTTGGAGCCACACCCCACCGCTTATGAATAAGAAAATTATTTATTTAAATGTATATACGTAGTGCATGATTTATTTCTTCAGTTATCGCAAGTTCATAAATATCACATAATTTTGATAGTATTCTTGATGACTTTTTTTTTCAATTCCTTCACCATGCGGGGTTTGAATCGATATCGTGCTACATCCCGTTTAAAAAAAAAAAAAAATGTTGAAATGGAGCACAAAATTTTATTTTTCGGTACATAAAAAGCACATACAAAGCACTATAATTAGCAATATTTTTTTTCAAATTTCGTTAAAAACGGGGTGTCGCGCGATGCACCTGTTTGATTCGGTGTCAGAACATACAATGACTTTATTTAATTTTTAAAATTCTCTTACTCTATCGTACGTTTCGTACTTTTACAGTCTTTGCTGAAGCAACATTTTCTTTTAGCTGACAATATTTTATTTGAAAAACAAATTCCACGAATTGGAAATTGGAACAAAAGTTTAGTTGACTATTTTTACTTAAAACAATTCCACGAAATGGAAGTTCGATTTGACATTGAATATGATAATTAAATTTAGCTGACAATTTTATTCATTTATCATTAAATATTTGAATGCCACCGGAAGGTTAGTGACTTGTTTGGAACTTGTATCTCCTCCCCCTTTGGATTGGAGTGATGGACCAGAAGAATTTGATGGGATTTGAGCGACAATGGTTAGTTTTCCTTATGTAGATTATGACTATTGTGGTCAGGATGAACGAAAATATTATGACTGTAGTAGTAGAATATGATGTTGTGGACGTTTTCAATGTTGGCTTTGTTTTCGAAGAGGAATTCTTTAATTTTTTCTAGGTTGATTTTTTCAATAGTTTCGTAACCGTTGACTTTAGCGGATGATGCTGGTATAATATGGATTTCATCTAGAAAGGTTGCTGGGTTGTCGTTGTATATTACGTTATTAATGTTGATGGAAAAGTTCTTGTATCGTAAATGTGCAGTTCCTTCTACTATGTAGGTTGCTGCAAGTTGATTTTGTATGTATAAAGAAGTTCTTTTTTAGGAACGAGAGAAAAAAAATTGCTTATATCTTATATTCAACCAAATCAAATAAATGGTAGGTTTATAAAAATTACAAAATTGTTTTTTTTTTGGGTCTTACAAAAAGAAAGCCTGCATCATTGGGAGTCTGTGACTGATCTCTTTTGCTGCTGCTACTTAAAGACGGATGGGTCCACGGTTTGATGAACTTTTTGTCCAGGTTTTAATCGCACTTGAGGTGGTTCTTACGTTTACACCTTATTTTTCGCATTTCTGTTCGGATACCGTATTAGAGGTGGTTCTTACGTTTACAACTTTTTAAAACTAAACTGTTACCGGTTGCTCATGCTTTTTCGTTTATATACCGCACTAAGGAGAATTGAAACCTTTTAAAATCTTACGGTTATCGATTGCTCGGGCGCCAGTTAACTAAGCGTTGTGCGCTTATGTAAAAAATAATAAACGCAAGTGTTGATTACTGGAAGAAGACTGACTTATTGATTTATTCATGCTCATATTTTATAATAATATTCTTACTCACTATTACAATAACTATTAAAAGTTTGCATTTATAGAATTCTCAGAAGGAGAATTCGCTTGTAGCTTATATATGCAATTCACATGACAGGAAGTGTCATGTTGTTGCGAGGCAAGAGGAGGGGGACCTTAGGAATAATTTGACAGGTCAGATTAGAGAAGGTAGGAAACTAGGAAAAGGAATAGCTAGGTATGGAAAGGGAAAGAATGTTATGTTCCGGAGGCACGGCCTGCTAGCGTTGCACGGCGGCGTCTAAAAATTGGGTTTGATAAAAAAAAGATGCGGCGGCCTTGGCGGTACTTGGACTAAAATCTGGGACCGCCGAAAAATTACCTAAGGATTTAAGAATTCACACTTTTCAATAAAACAATCTTTCCACCAGCAACTCACCACTGTAATTTTCAATTAAAAAAAAAAAACTCAGGCAACAGGAAACCGTTTGTAGATGATACTTTTTGGGTGTGAAGCGTGGTCGCTATTTAACAAAGAACAAAGAAACCCGACATTAATCTTTTCTCTAAATGTTCTTATGCGAGAACTAACCTAACACAAATTTTCCAATATTGAACGATAAATATATTTACTTTGTTTTTAAACACTCGTAATTAATCGTCTTTTTACTTTTCGTTAAACTATATTTTTTTTCCACTTTGATTTTTTCACGTTTTTACTTTGCAACCAATCTGTCCAACAAGATCTCCCAAATTTCAAATGTAAAGCTTCTTTCCTTGCACAACTGTAAAAATAACTGCTCTAAACAATCAAACGATTTCGTTTAACGGCATAAAAAGCATTCGATCCACTACATTAATAACACTGATCAGTTATAAATACTTAAATATACCAAAAAACTTATGTGCATTGTAGACACAACCTTTGTATTTGGAACAACAAATATGTTTACAAAGGACAGAACTACACAACAACAGGTATAACTTTCTCGTTCGATCTTTGAACTTCGAATTTTGAATTTCGAACCTACTTGAGGGCAGGTTTAACTATGTCCATTTACACGTGAAGCAATACTTTCGGTCATAAGGTGGTGTTGGTAACATTTTTCATTGATGAATATTTGAAATATTTCTCTCTCACAAAATAAGGAAGAATATGTTCTCGAACATGAAACAATTACAATTTTATGGAAACATGACGCGATACGACGAGAATGGAAGTTGGTGACAGAGATATGAAAAAAAAAAATGGATCGCGTAAGTCATAGGCCAAAAACTATCAAGAGTTTGGTAGTGAGGAGACAAATACAAACGAATAGTTACAAGAAAATGTTTGTTTACGTTTTCGTCAACCTTAAGGCTGTTTCACAACAGAGCGTTCAGTCGTTCGTGTGTTTCAAGCTTTACGTAAGCGTCTGTCAGTTTTGACGGTAAAACGCATGTGCTTTCAACTTCAGCTCACAATACCGCGTTCATTCTTGCAAGTGGCAATTTTTAACAGCGATTTTCTTAAACATTAGTTTTCTTATTTATATAAAAGCATCAAAAATGTCAAAAAAAAAAAATTGAAAAAAATATCAAAAATGCTTTTGATAACATCCATAGCCTATAAGGCATATTCTGCCCTCCGGAAATTGCGAAAAAAAAAGACGGTGGTGGACTAGGACGCTAAATCTTGACCGTAATACTATTGGTTTCTTTTCAAAAAACTTCGAATCAATGAGAACCGAAGATCCAGAAAACTTCCGAAAAATTACAAGACTGTCTTCAAATACTTTTGAGCTCCTTCAAAGTCTGATTGAAATGCATCTAGAAAACCATCAAGGAGAGAGAACATAAAACCCACTTGCCGCTTGTTTTTGACTTTGCTGTAAGAAGAAAATAACAGATACTTATTTTAACATGAATTATTTAAAGATATCATGTCCTTAAAAAGATACCTTTCGCAAGGCGTACCGAAATTAGTCTTGGCTTGGATGTTCCGCATGGGAAACTCAACAGTGTCTGAGACTTGTGACGTTTTGTGGAATGTTGTTATGCCTTTATACTTAAATCCCCCAACACAAAATCAGTGGAGAAGTTGTGCCAAAGATTTTGAGCGACTGTGGAATTTACCTATCAACATTCAATATCCCCCTTGCGCAGGCTCATAATATTTTAATTATAAGGGCCATCATTCTATTGTGCTACTGGCTACCTGCGATGCCAACTACATTTTTACAGCTGTTGAAATAGGAGCTTATGGTAGCCAAAGTGACGGAGGAGTTTTATCAGACTCAAACTTTGGTAGAATGTTGATAGCAGGCGAACTCAATATACCCCCTCCTGCAATGCTTCCTGATTCGAACTACCTTTGCAACTATTATTTAGTTGGAGATGCAGCAAATAAGATATTTAGGCAAAAGAAATGAAAGAGAATCGTAGAACTCCCAAACGTCCTGTTCCATCAAACCGCTTCCAGATGGAGATTCAAGTTTTTTTTTCTCCTTTAAGAAGCGGTCCTCAATCGGTTTTCCATCGTGTTTTGCATTCATCGACTTAAACAAAAATTATTATGAGATATGTATGTACATAAATAGTATTTTAAAAAAGAAACAACAATTACTGTTCTTCCAAGCTCTTTTGCAATGTTTTGCCAAGCACAATCTCTTTTTGGGTTGTTTTTATATGACCTGGATTTGACATTATAATTATAAATATCCATGCTCTGAAACTAAATTTATTAATTTTTCCTCAAACATTGTTTCTGATTATTTGTCTTCTTGTGATGATGATGTGACGATGTTCAAGTTCAAGACGTGAATGAAAAATAGAACACAATTCTATTTAGGATTACGCTCAAGCTTACGTTACGTGCCGCGAGAGCGTTCAACGCACTACTCACATGTAATGTAGGAAGGTTAATGCCTAGCGATTGGCTCAAATTCTTTAGATTTTGCTAGAATTTTATCCCATGATTTGTATTTTTTCTAATTTGTTCTTATACAAATCACTTTTTGAATTCCATATCGCCGATTCACATTTGATTGTTTCAATGAAATTTTCAATAAATTGTTTGCATTGCGACGACATGGACATGTTAATGCAACGAAAATAACTACATAAATGACGAATTGTTTTCACACAACGCCATACACGACGAACATGTTGATAAACTTCAAAATTTGTTGTAAACTTGCCCATACACAGCCAACATGTTAAGCCGCAAGTTCACGGTTTATAAAATATTTCATAAACCGTGGATTTGTTGACCAACATGCCCATACACGAATAATTTCAGCCCAACACCAACATGTTCACCTTTTGCTTTAGCTTTAGCAAATCGGTGCCAATTTTGTAAGGATCTTTGTAAATGAAAAAAATTTACAGGTTAAAACAAAATTTATAATAAAAAAAAAGACTGATGTTTTTGGTTTGTTTTGAACTTGCGATCCTTGATTTGAAAATCCGCCACCCAAGCTACTGCACTAAGCTGCTCCTTAACCCTCCAGTGGGCGCGTGGTCTACGGTCGTAGACCAGTCTTTTTTAAAACGCCGCCGTTCGCAGAAAAACAATTTTTTTCCGCCATCGTTCACAATAGCTGTAGATAATTAGTTGCTCTACCTCATTAATATGCTATTTTTCTTCGGAGGGGGCATACGAAAGCTTAAAAGGTATTCAAAGTCTCTTGGTCTACCATCGTAGACCACGCGACCACTCGTGTAACAAAAAAAGTTGTCTTCAATTGTATTATTATAGGTAAGGGATTGTACATTTTTAACTACTTTTATTAAAAAATTAATTGATTAGTGAAGAAAATTGCTTCTACTATCTCAGGGACCTATTTTTGGGTCCGTGAGCTGACCTCTAGGGTGAGGTGCGAAAAAAGTGTTAAATTTGCTTGTAGGTACCACTTGAAATGTATATGCGTTTATTGTGATTTGTAGTGCACATTTTAATTTTATTTTTTTTTCAAACTTATTAATGAATTTGTGTTCTATGTTTTTTGAATAGTTTTTTTATGTTTGCTGTACTGTTTTGTTTGATTTTTTATGAAAAAAGACAAAAACGTGAACACGAAAAACTGAATTTTTCAAGTCTTATATTTCTTTTGTTTTGTGTACAATTTTTCTTTTTTCTTATTCATTACTTTATTTGGTTAATCATTTATTGAAAAAAATATCTTTTTTTTGTTATTAACTTTTTTAAAGTATTAATTAATTTTTTATAAAAAATGATTTCGAAAAATCGTAAAATTGGGATTGTTTTTTTATTCCGATTTTTTTTTCAGTGTATCAATAACTTTTTATTTTTGAGTGATGAATATGAAACAAAATATGTTCCTCTATGATTTGACCGCGATTTGAATTCTTAAAACGCTATAGTATATATATTTTTTGGCAAAACAAAATGGTCTACAGTCGTAGACCACGCGACCACTCGTGTCTCTTTTAACCACGCGCCCACTGGAGGGTTAAGGATCTTTGATCTGAAGCCAAATTATTGGTGATCAATTGATATGTGTGATGACCCAGCTTTTTTGAAATTTGCTGTAAAATTCGTGTTCAGCATTATAAAATTGTCTCGAACTTTAGCAAACTTGTCTGTTGGGGATTTATTCCCTTTCGGTTGTATTTATGGCGGGCGATCGATCCTCGAATATCTCAGGACGACCATGAGGTTTATTTTCCCAGTAGGCGATAGGCTTTGTTTAACCCTTGAAGCACAATAAACTGTTGTGTCTCTTCTGACACGTCTGGCAGGATTGCGTCGACGGGCAGTTGGAAGCGCTGTGCCCCTTTCTTAGGCAATTGGAGCACGCGCCTGCCTTTCTCAGGTGGTCCGTTCTCTGGCGGACGTCCATCTTTATGAATGTCGAACAGGTTGTCGACTGATGTGCCTGGCCACAGAATGCTGAAGATAGTTGAGTAAGGCGGTCAACGTTGGGATCTCCTTTGGCTTGCATGCCATGCACCACGCCTGCCTCGTCCGGAGCGGAAGCCGTGACGTAATGAGGGGAACCACCAAGGCATCCCAATGATGCACTGGAAGGGCCATGACCTTCAAGGCTCTCATCGTCTCCTGCACGCTATCTACTAGGGTGCGAATGGATGTCGGGGTCTCGTCTTGCACGGACTTCAAGTTAAGAAGTCTGGATACATGCGTCTCGGCCAAGAGCCTTGGGTTATCGAAGCGCTCGGTCAGCTCCTCCCAAAGCTCCGTGTATCCTCCCGAGTAGATACTGCCCACCATCCCTACGTGGATGGGGAGCACGGCCGAACGAAGCTTTTGTAGCTTGTAAGCTTGCGGGAGGTCTGGATTTTGGTGGACCAGACTCTCAAACGCCTCCTGGAAGGCGAGCCAATTGTGGAGCGCACCGTCGAAGCTGGGGATCTGGACTGGGTCCAACTTCATCTCTACCTTTGTAGCTGCCGATGCCGGGGCCACCGTGTCACTCACTTGCTCTTGCTGGGCTCGAATTGCCGCCATTCGACGCTGAAAAGCCCCATTCGTAGCGATGTACCATTCCTCCATTGACTGCAGGAGCACATCGTGAGCGGCTATATAGAATCGTCCTTATATTCTTCCATGGTGTCCAAAACCATGTCATGGGCGCCTTGAAACTTTTTATTGAAACAATTCAACTTAAACTACAACGTACATATGAATTTATCCTTATGTATACTCTTAAAATTAGGCTTATGAACACGCTAGTGCCACGGCCTCAAAGGGAAGGGGACTCTCGGACGGAAAAAAAAGTAACCTATCGCCACAGCCTCGAAGTGAGAGGGAATTCTCAGGAGGAGGTAATTTGCCACGGCCTCAAAATGAGGGGGATTCTCGGAAGGAGGGAAAACCTATCTATTGCCACGGCCTCGAAGTGAGGGGGATTCTCGGAAGGAGGGAAACTATAACCTATCGCCCTTTCGGCCAGCTATTCCTGGGATTAGTTATGTCCACAATAAGGACTAAGTCTTCCACTTCTAAAGGTTTTGCCATTTTGTTCGTCTGGTAAGCGTAGGTAGATATTCTGCTATCCAGCGCTTCCAGAAACGGTCCGCAAACTGTTGCGAGATGAGCCAATTTCTCCGAAGCATTGTTGCGTCGTCGTCGAATTCTGCTTATGGTTAGGAGTTAGAGCTTCCGGATTCGTTGGGTCTATTGGAATATATGTCAATGGTCGTGGGTTTACTATGTTCTCAGATTGTATTAACATAGAGCGAAGGAGTTCATCGTTTGGGTTTCTTGATGGCATAATAGAGTAGAGGACATTTTTAATAGATCGTACTAGCCGCTCCCAGCTACCGCCCATATGTGGCGAGCCAGGGGCTATAAACTTCCACTGCGTTATTGTGGTGAAGGTTTCAATCAATTTATCTTTCTTAATACTAGCTGCTGCTTCTCTCAGTTCTTGTTCAGCCCCGCCAAAATTGGTACCGTTATCGCTATGGAACTCAAGCGGTGTACCTCTTTTGGCTATGAAATTACGAACGCAAAGGATGCAGGAGTCCGTTGTCAGCGTATGAGCAACTTCTATGTGAACCGCTCTAACGGTGAGGCAGGTTAGAAGAACTCCCCATCGCTTTTCCGTTCTTCGCCCTAAGGTGACACAGAGGGGGCCGAAGTAGTCCACGCCCACATATGAGAAGTGCCGGCAGAACGATGCTAGTCTCGCTTGAGGAAGTGGAGCCATAATCGGTGGATGCGGCCGTGCTTTGTTTATTTTGCAACGTGGGCATAATTTCTTGATAGCCTTGAGAACAGATCGCAGTTGAGATATATAGAATTTCTGACGAAGAGTGTTGACGACTGTTTCATCACTTTGATGGCTAAAATGGCGGTGAGTATCGTCAATAATTAGGGCCGTTATTCGATGGGATCTTGGAAGAATAATAGGCAGTCTGAGATCTTGATTGAGTTCTTGTTTTAGAGAAATTCGTCCATTAGCTCGTATAAGATGGTTTTCATCCAGAAATGGGTTGAGATTAAAAAGGGGGCTACTTCGCTCAACATTACGGTTCATTGTTAGATCTGCAATTTCTTCGGCGATTTTTTATCCGCTCTAATGTTGAAAATGAACGTTAGCCACTGCGCAAAGCAATTTCTAAGTTGGGGAAATATAATTATAATGAATTGTCCATTTGGAATTTCGTTTTTCGTACTGTCAATCGCACCACCCACATCCGTTTAGAACAGCTCAGCAAAAGCGCTAATTCGTTGTCTAAGCTGTGTTCCAAATCATTTTCAAAAGCACTGACTATAATTGGTGTTTTTCTTAATCTCTTCTGCTGTAATAGATCTTAAATGTCGAAATATTTCAAAAACACTAGTTAGTTTTTGATACGCTTTCATGCGTTTGTCTAAAGCGGATAGTGTGTTATCACTTATCGTTATCAATAATGACAATAAACACCTCAATTTCAAACTGTTTTCCAGGTGTTTCTTTCTCAACAAATTCGTCAAGTGAGAACCGTTACTTTGTGTTCCGCTTGCTATGTCTTGAAGTCTGTTGCTGATATTCATGACAGCCTGCCAGCTCTCTGGCTTGTGCTTCAATATTTAAAAACGTAGATCGCATTGTTTGGACATATCCGTATATTGATTCATAAAGGCTGTATCCCGTATTAAGGTCTATTTTAGACGATTGGAGCGATGGATGGAGCGATGCAAGCAACTGTATGCGTTCTAGGATTCTATTCCACGTAATTATTATTATTCCCGTTTCCAACTTATCGATCTTTGAAACAAGTCCGTACGCTTGATAACGACACTCTGCCTTTTGAGCTATATTATTAGAAATGGCATCCAAAACTTGCTTGATAGTGGAAAAACCACATAAAAGCGCCTTCTTAGCATCAGCTCTGGCAGACCACCTAGTATCCGACAATCTTTTCAAAATCGGATTTTTCGTAGTAAGAAGACTCCAACGAAAAAAACTATAAAGATTTTCAATAAAATCGAAAAAAATTAATGCTTCTGTACAACAGTCTGTAGCGCACTTAGCAACTAAATTTAATGACAGGCAATGTATTCTGCATACTTACATTATTTCTTTAATTCCTGCTTGCAGGCCGCTATATTTTCCGCGCCTGTTACTGGCATTATCGTAGCTTTGTCCAAACAATCTTTGATATCAATGCCATTCTTACTTAAGAATTCTAATAAACTTTGGGCGAGTTCTTCGGCAGTATGGTCTTCCATATCTAAGAACTTAGATTCTATTCGATAATCAAATCTCCAATCATTAACAAAATGAAGTGCAGAAATGTTTTCATTTCAGCTGCCTTCATTTTTATGTTTTAATTTTTGATGTAGTTTGCTTCTATTGTGCGACTTATATATCCAACGAAATGGGAATCATAGGAAAACATTTGTTTCCTATAGTTGAATGCATCCAAAGAGAAAAACTTTTTTTTTAAATAAAATAATTTAAAATTTTTGCCAAGTTATATCTCCCAACACCCAGAAAAATATCGTGCATGACATCACAAGCTTTATTATGAGTAACGTGAAAATGTGAGAGACTATTCCATACAGATTTTTCTTTTACAGAGGAAGTATCAGGCTGCATTGACAAATTTGTTTCATTAGAATAAACTGAAATGTTTCGAATACTGTCCCGAAACTCAACAGCGTCATTTTGACAACTTTTTTTGTCTCTTGTGCAAATTCGACAAAAATGTCTAGCAATAAAACAGGGTACTAAATTATCGCCCAATATTTGTCCGAGGGAGAAATATATTTTAACTAGTTCGCCATCGACATTAACATCAATTCCATCCGTAGACAGATCCTCGATAGTTCGAACAAGTTTTCCTAAAGTGGTTTTATTTCCAAAATGAGGCATATCCTTTGACTTGATAAATCCAGCTACGAAAATATTATTAAGGTGTGATAAATGATGCTGAGGAATAACTGGGACTGAATAATAAATACCACATATCGAATCGCTGTGAGTTCCATTTGCATCATTAGTTTGAAATGAATCCAAATATAAAAACAAATGAAATACTGTTTTATCACCGAATTCTTTGGGCCTTACCAATAATTATTGACTAAACAAGCGTTTAGATAAACGCCACGTTAAACTTAAGAGACGAGTTTATTTGTGTATTAACCAATAACCAAATTAAACACGTCTTTAACTAAACTGTGCTCTATTACATTATCTACTACATTTGTTGCCAAACAGACAGCTGCTGTTTTTTTTGTTTTTGTCTGTCTCCATTTGAGCTTGTTCAATTCTTTTTTTATTAACTCTTATATTCTGATGTTAATATTGTTGGATTTCTGGCTTTTCTTTTTATTGCTGCTCTTTTTGGTGGTGATTTGTCCATATGTGGTGACCTTGTTTTGGCTGACTTAAATTTGGGTGGTGTTTCAGGTGGTGGTATGTATTCGCTGGAATATAAAAGATGATTTATGTCAATATAAATTTATTTTGAATAGAAAAATAAAGGAGAACCGGCATTTTGGCATAAGAACCAATGACGACATGATATATATCAATGGAAAGGTTTTTTTGTCTACTTTAACTTTTGCTATGGCAGTAAGTCCCAAATCGCTGTGCGGAAAAAGTTATTGCACAATAAAGTCATTCACAAGTAGTAAGTGATTTCTTGTTTTCAACTTGACCTTGGATCTAATAACGACATGATGTATATCAATTGAAAGGTTTTTTTGTGTACTTTAACTATTGTTTTGGATGAAGTCCAAAATCGCTGTGGGGAAAAAGTTATTGCACAATTAAGTCATTCAAAAAAAAAAATTGTTTGCTTGCTTTCATCATAATAGAAAAGCCTTACAAAAGAAAACAAAACATAACTTATTTTTATCCTTGAATGACTTAATTGTGCAATAACTTTTTCCCCACAGTGATTTGGGACTTCTTGCCAAAACAAAAGTTAAAGTGCACAAAAAAACCTTTCAATTGATATACATCATGTCGTTAAGGTCAAGTTGAAAACAAGAAATTAGTTATTATGTACTTGTGAATGACTTTATTGTGCAATAAGTTTTTCCACACAGCGATTTGGAACTTACTGCCGTAGCAAGTTAAAATAGACAAAAAACCTTTTCATTGATATATATCATGTCGTTATTGGTTCCTAGGCCAGATTCCATACATTTTTGCCGGTTCTCCTTTGCATTTCATATGACTGAATTGCATCGCTATCAAATTCCGCATTATCTAGTAGGAAGTCCACTGACGACATTGCAGATATTTCAATGTCGATCTCAGAAGGTTCTTTGGGGGTGTTCCCCCACCAGTTTCCTTCTGAGACCGACTGAACGCACTTATTTTGCTGCTGGCTTGCCGATTCCATTGCTCTCTTATTTGTTTGGCTGTAAAGCAATAGCCAGTGGCATTGAACATTTCCTGAATGCTCTGCCAAGCTTCAAATTTAGCTTTGAGCGTTTTTCCATCGTTGAGTTTACTCTCCACTGTCATAGAAAACGGCTTCACTGCTTCAACCAGCAATTAATCTATTTGTTTATTTTAATTACCTTTTTTTAGTTTTGTTAATTTTTATGAGCTCACGGTCACAGCCAAAAATAAATTTGCAACAGATAAAAGAATCAAAACATACGAAAAATTTCTTTTGCTACCAACTGTCAGAATGACAGCACAAACATGACGTTTGACGTTCTAAAATTTAGAGTGACGTTTAGCGTTAAGCTGACTAATAAATTGATTATTGGTATGGTTCATTATTTAGAGTCCACTTAAATATTTAAGTCGTCACTAAATTTGATTATTGGTAAGGCCCTTTTTGTTTAGACTTCCACATATTCCCCATTATAAAATGGTTTAAACAATTTTTTGATTTAATGTATTCGATGTCTTTTTAAAAACAAAAGGTGATTCGAAAAACTTTTTCAATTGAAAATGAATGTCAGTTAAGCAGCCTTCAATATTATTTTCTTTTAATGTGGGCTCTCCACACAGAAAAACTTCAACTAACTGACTGCTAATTGTAAATAACTTAGGTGGTTTGAAAATACATATCTAGGAATTCAATTTTTTGTAAAAATTTATATTCTGATGCTATGTCTTTGAAAGGATTTTTTCCATAATTAAAAATTGTCTGATAAACAGGTCTGAGATCAGGTTCAATAAATGGCAAAAACTGGGCTAGAATATCAAACATAGGCTCTAAGATACTTTCCTCTAAAGTTGTTTGTATTAGAGTTGCGCAAAATCGTTCCTTTAGCGGAACGAACATGGAACGTTTTATTCTTACGTCGGAACTAGTTCCGGAACGATTAAGCGGAACGATTAAGATTTTTTTTAGTTTTGATCGTCATGGTTGGAACTAAGTGACACTTTAGAGAAACAAGTCATCAATAAATGAATTTAATGGAAGAAATAAAACAAAAAATTCCTTAGAACTAGTCTCAAGAAAAGATAAAAACCTAAAGCCTTAAAAAAAAAGGAGGAGAGTAATGAAATTATCTGAAATATTTTGCTTCTGCGTCAAAGCGTCAAAACTAAAAACCAAGTAATAAGAAATGAAATAGGTTTTTTTGTTTATTGTCATTTGAATTTAAAATAAATAATAATACCATCACAATAACAAAAATAGTTCAATTTAAACATACTTCATAAACATTTAAAAAACAAAACAAAATTATTAAAAATTCACTTTACAAAATAAAATATACAGTTTTTTTTAAGAAAAACTTGGGAAAACAAAAAGGATGACAAAGTTTGAAACATAACCCCAAGGACAAGTTAATATCAATAAGTTACATGAATGGAAATGAAAATGAATAGCAAAATTTAAATGGCAGATTTTACATATTGCTGCTCATAAAAAGTAATTGTGATACCTTGCTGGCCGACAAACGGCTACGTTTATCGGTAAGGATCATTCCGGCTTTCGAAAAAGTTCGTTCGCAAGGAACAGATGTTGCTACCAAATTAAGCCTTTTTAACATATACCGGTACAAAATTGGGTAAACACATTTTCTGGCATTCCACCAAATTAAAGGGTTTTCCGTCCTCTTGAGTGGTGGTTCGTTTAAATATTTTTCAAGTTCAATTATCCCAGCAGCTACTGTGTTTTCTGGTACTAAACTTGAGATTTCCTTGTCAAAAGCATCCCAAATAGATGCATTTGCTGATGTTGATGATGAAGTCGATGCAACTGCAACTACTTCCTCAACAGGAGAAGTAGAAGATGCGGTTTGAATTTGAAAAGAAGGCTGCTGTTGAGATGCAACTTTCTGTTTTAATTTGTCAAAGGCTGATTTAAAATTCAAGTTATCTCGGAAACCTTTGTTTTTAAACCTCGGGTCAAATATTGTAGCCTCGGCGTAAAGAAAATTCTTTTCCAAATTGTTGAAACGGCTTTAAACTTCTTCTTGAATTTTCTTCACAAATTTGCGGACACATTCCGGAATTTGGGGATCGGAAAGCTGTTCTGTAAAACGGCTTATTTCAAATTTTAACAGTCGGCAGTAAACAATGACCTTCGAAAGGCCTACATTTTTTTCGGAGGATATCTCGACCGTTATGTCCAAAAATATTTTTAAAATTGGAAGAATTCTCTCTAAGATATCCCAATCTTCATTGTTTAAAGAAAGATCATTTCTTACTATTGCTAATGTAGCAATAACAGCATTTTTTATTTTTAAAATACGATCCAGCATGTCGTACGTAGAGTTCCATCGTGTTGGAATGTTTTGCTTTAATTTTAAGGTGGGCAAATCCATTTGAGATTGAATCTCTTTTAGTTTATATAGGGCTTGTGTGCTTCTCTTAAAAAACTCAACAACACTTTTAATTTGTTTTAGTGTGTCTTCAATGTTTTGAAGTGCAGCTTGTACCACTAAGTTTAGTAAGTGAGCAAAACAACCTATGGACCGCCAATTCCCTTTTTGAACTGCGGAAAGAATGTTTTTGGCATTGTCGCTAACAATTGCTCCAACTTTTTGGTCGATCTTCCATTTTGAAATTTGGTCCTTTAAAAAAGCGCACATATTGTCACTGCTGTGGCTTTGGTTGTATTCAGTACAACCAAGTAAATTGGAGCACAGTTGTGCATTTTCTGTATCAATATAATGGGCAGTAACAGCAATAAAACTTTGATTGTTTATTGATGTCCATGCATCAGTTGTCAGACAAATTGCTGGAGCGTTCTCAATTTTTGTCTTAACTTCTTGCTCTAGCTTGAGAAAAAGCTGAGGCAAGAGATTTTGCGACAAAGTTTTTCTTGTTGGGAGTCTGTATGCAGGTAGCAGCTGCTTGTTGTTTGCTTGGTTAGCAACAGGATTGTTTTTGTTTGCTGTGGTTAGCAACAGGTTCCTGTCTTCTGAGTTATACTGGACGGTGATGTGTAATGGACGGTGAATTTTACGATTTTTATCTCGTTGCCAAAATGTAGCTCAGCGACTCCCGGCCTCCGGATTATGGCTACAACTTGTCCCCACGGTCGGTTGAAGAAAAGATGTTGCCTCCTATAATTTTTGTTATACAGTCTGTGCCTCTGAATATTTATATTACGGAACGGATCCATATGGTTGCGTGTCAACGTTCCGTTCGTTGCGTCGACTGGTCTCACCTCGCTCTTACTCCCTTTCGAGGGGGCCACCCAAAAAATCCTCTGCGGCGATAGCACTGGGAGCTTGATTCGTGGTTTTTGGTGTGTGGTCGGTGGGTAATTCGAGGGGTTCCTCTGTGCTCCACGACTCCCTGCTGCTCGTGCAAGGTATCGTATTTCCGTCGTCGTCCGGTGTCGATCGCTGACACAGTTTTTATTCGTTTACCTATAGAATTAGCTGTGTCAGCATTGGATGTTGTTAATGACGACTGTGTCATTATTAGGTGGTGATATCTTACATTGATAGCCAGTAAAAGTTGGGCCTTATAAGTTTGATTGTTTTATCTACTACGTAGTGTCCAGAAGTGGGTGAGGTATGTAATTTTTCCAGTAGGTAATGTTGTAACGTTTTCTGCATCGTTTCCGTATTTGAATAGTCATTGGGTAACCCTGTAGTACCTTCGATTGCTTCGAATGCCGATATTATTTGGTTTAAGATGCATACTCTATTGGATGCCCTTGTGCACCCTTCCCCTTGACAGGAACCACCTCTAAGAAATTATTTTACGTCACTTATCATCGTATTATTAATTCTTTAATAGGCAATAGGTACATGTGTATAACAAGTATGATTATTGATTTGTGTAGAAATAGAGACGGGTTTGCATCGAATGAGGTGATATCCACCAAGACCATCTTTACTAGCATCGCATTGTATTTGGACATCTTTATTGATGTTAAAGTACCGCAACACGGGAACTTTTGTTAACATTTGCCTCATTTCATTAAATGATTGCTCTTCTTCAGAAGTCCATTTCCATTCTTTATGGTTGTTTATCCTTTTCCTTTGAAATAATGATAGGCGAAATCTTCGGCAAAAAGAAACGTGTCGTCAAGATTCTTCGCTCTTCAAGTCATGTTCTCGTCACTTCCCTTAGCTTACCTTATTCACCCCCTGAAAATTCGCCTCACTCAGCCATCGAGTTATTGGTCCGCACGAAATTCAAAAGGTACTCTCGGATTTTGTTTCGACACATGTATGTCGTTTCAAAAACAATTTATTGGGGTATGCAAGACCATATCGGTATCCAAATACATGTATATAATTACATGAAAACCGAAACCCTATATATAAAGCTCTATTTTTGGGAATAACGTAAGGGGCAAAATCTTGCTTCCCCGGGGTGAGATTTGGAGAAGATTCCTACGACGGATTTTTACAGCCTTCCGGCTCAAAAATGTCTATATAGTTAAATAAAGCACATCGCGTTTTATTTGTTTAAAAATTACACGAACACAATCAGGAAGTTTAGAAATTTCTTTAGATCCTGTTAGATCTGTTAGTGCAGTTTCTATATTTGGAGTGATGTTCAGAGAACGCGTGAAGCTTCGTTTCCAGGTTGGTAATCCTGGTCTCTAATCGTTTTCAAATGGTCTGGGGAGATAATCTTCAAATCATCAACAAGTTTTAATGGAGCCAAAATATGCTCTCTATTGGTAAAACAAAACATTAAACTTTTATCAAATAAGTGTAAATTTTCGATATGGCATGGTGCATTATTAAAATACATATCCGTCAAAACATTTAGATGATTTAACCAAATATTAGACATCAATTGATAGGATTCTTGTAATTCATAAGTTTCGGTAAATATTCTTTCTTCATCAACTTTCATTGGTGTATCCATAATCATCCGTTCTCGGGTATATCTTTTACTGTATGTGCATTAACGGCACCGGTTAACTGTGTTATATGATAGGATATTTGGGAAAGTTGTTGTTCCATTTTGAAAAAGGAGTGGCTTAGGGATGTTTTAAAGGATAAAGGGTTATGGATGCAAAAAAGAAATTGTTTACTTCTTTGAACAGAAATTATACTTCTATTTTTATTTATTTTCGTAGGTATTGAAAATATGGTTTGTGTTAAAAATATTTAATATTCTTAAAATAATAATAGAAATTTTTTAAATTTCACCAATTTCTGGAAATATCTCGTTCTTCCACTGTTGTGGGTCGGAAAATTTCGTTTCGATGTTCCACTATGTGGTCGGAAAATTCGTTTTCGTTAATTCTTGAGTCGAAAAATTTCGTTTTTTCGATGATTCTTTTTCGTTTTTCTTTTTATTTTTATTTGCTTGTATTTATATTCAATTTTATTTCATTTACACTAATATTAATTTCCTCGTCATTGTTTTATGACTTAGCGGGACAACGCAAGGAGGGTCCTATTTTTGTAAAGTAAAAAAAAAAAAAATAATTTTTTTAACTTTAACGCACGAGAAAAGTTAATTCTCTGAACTATTTTATTTTTTACGCCAGAAAAGTTAATTTTGCGACGCGCGAGAAAGTTAATTCACTGCACGATTTTTCGCTAGAGAAAAGTTAATTCTGTGCGACGGACACTGATTCTCGTAATCAATGCAAGTTATCCCGTTTGTTTGCGGCGAATTGACGTTTTCTCCGCGCACTACTAATGGCTTGAATTTGATACTAATGTTCACTGTTTTGTGAAAGAAAATTTAATTCTTTGCTCTACGAGTAGTCCAGTCAATAAAGGTTTTCACCTCAAAAAAAATCCAACAGTTTTGAAACTTGGCACACTTACTAAGGGATGTCTGGTGATGACCCAAAAAAAAGTCCCCAAGAATCCGACGTGAGCTCTAGCGGCAGTTAAGAGAAACATACGGTTTTTTCAGTTTTTCACGTTTATCTCAAAAACTATTTGTCGTATCAAAAAATTTTGTTCTACAAAATTAAAGCTCATTAAATTTTATAAAAAAAAGCTTTGATAAACTTTTTCGTATCTCTTATAGTTTATAAAATAACTCTAGCGGCAGTGAAGAGAAACATACGGTTTTTTCGGTTTTTCGGGTTTATCTTGAAAACTATTTGTTGTATCAAAAAATAATCTTCTACAAAATTAAAGCTTATTAAATTTCCGAAAGTAAAAAAAATTAGGTTATAAATAACTCGACCCACATTGACGGAAAACAAGTAATTTTTTCATGCTTATCTTGGAAATGGTTTCTCGTATTAGTCCAGACAATAAACAATAAACATTCGCATAGAGCTGAAAATTGGTACAGAGCATTAGAACACCGATTAAAGTAAAATGTCAAAAGTCCCCAAAAATCCCATGCGTGCATAAGAAATTATTCAAGGTCAAATGTCGAAAATGTTGGTTTTTCATGCATATCTTTGAAACGGGGGAAGCTATCAAAAAAAGTATATCAAAGGCTTGTACGTCTTGTAATTCTCTAAAAAAGAAATTATGACACTTTTTTTCCTACGAGCAAGCGTTTAGAAAATATTGCGATTTTAAAATGTGTCAAATGTCGAAAATAATGGTTTTTTGCGTATTACTCTTAAACGGTGAGTCCGATTGAAAAAAATTCTATGGAAAACTTGTAGATTATGTGATTTTCTATATAAAAACATTTTTTTTTTGTTTAAAGCTGTCAGAAAAAAAAACATAATTTGGTCAAAACTCAAAATTTCGAATTTTTTATAATTAGCTCCTAAGCCCTGTACAAAATTCGCATAGATTGGTACAGAGCATAAGGACATCTCTCTATATAAGATGTCAAAAGTCCCCAAAAATCCCATGTGTGCATTAGAAATTATTCAAGGTTAAATGTCGAATATGTTGTTTTTTTATATTTAACTCTGCAGATTTAATACAATATTTTCTAAACGCTTGCTCGTAGGAAAAAAAGTGTCATAATTTCTTTTTTAGAGAATTACAAGACGTACAAGCCTTTGATATACTTTTTTTGATAGCTTCCCCCGTTTCAAAGATATGCATGAAAAACCAACATTTTCGACATTTGACCTTGAATAATTTCTTATGCACGCATGGGATTTTTGGGGACTTTTGACATTTTACTTTAATCGGTGTTCTAATGCTCTGTACCAATTTTCAGCTCTATGCGAATGTTTATTGTTTATTGTCTGGACTAATACGAGAAACCATTTCCAAGATAAGCATGAAAAAATTACTTGTTTTCCGTCAATGTGGGTGGAGTTATTTATAACCTAATTTTTTTTCTTTCGGAAATTTAATAAGCTTTAATTTTGTAGAAGATTATTTTTTGATACAACAAATAGTTTTCAAGATAAACCCGAAAAACCGAAAAAAACCGTATGTTTCTCTTCACTGCCGCTAGAGTTATTTTATAAACTATAAGAGATACGAAAAAGTTTATCAAAGCTTTTTTTTATAAAATTTAATGAGCTTTAATTTTGTAGAACAAAATTTTTTGATACGACAAATAGTTTTTGAGATAAACGTGAAAAACTGAAAAAACCGTATGTTTCTCTTAACTGCCGCTAGAGCTCACGTCGGATTCTTTGGGACTTTTTTTTGGGTCATCACCAGACATCCCTTAGTAAGTGTGCCAAGTTTCAAAACTGTTGGATTTTTTTTGAGGTGAAGGCAATTTTTTTCGTTCATTGACTGGACTAGAGTGTTTTTACGAGACGGACTTAGTATCCTTAAACGTTGTGCGCCAGTTAAATAAAATACATCGCGTTTTATTTTTTTAAAAATTATTAAATTTTATTTTCAGGACTTCAGTCCGAGAGAGATGATTTTAAACTAAACTTTTAATAACTTGCCCATCCCATTGCCAAGTAGCTCACAAATTCACAATACAAAGATGTAAACATCCAGGCATGGGATTCAGATCAGAGGAAATGATCTCACCGCGGATGTTTATATCTTGCATTGAACTAAGTTAAATTGTGTACATGAAATTATTATTAAGAGTGAACTATGAATCGTGGGAACAGTATTTTTTGGAGTGTAATGCGATGTGTGCTTAGCTATATATAGTTAAATAAAACGCATACTGTTTTACTTTACAAAAAAAGAACTGAATCTTTATTATCAGACTTGAGTCCGTGCGAATCAAATTAAGACTGACTTTTTAGTACTTCTTAGATTTGCCCATTGCCAAGTAGCTGACAATACAAAGATGTAAATATTCAGGTATGTGTTTCAGATCAGAGGAAATGATCTTGTTGGTACTTCTTAAATGAAGGTCGCCAGTCACCATTTTTCTTCTTGACCATATCAAGAGGACTTGCCCAACTGCTCTTTGAAGATCCACAAATTCGGTTGATCATGTACTCGAATTCTTGTTTTGCGGTTTTGAGTTGTTCAGGGGAAAGACGTCTGGCTTTGGAGTACACAGGAGGTCCCTTCGTTTGAATGTGGTGCGTTACGTTGTGCTTCGTTTTCGCCAATAGGTTGTTCCTTGTGATGTCTTCAAATTCTTTCAATAAGTGGTAAATAAAGGATGATAGATATATGAATGTTTGCTGAGCTGGATGAAATTGTTGC
This sequence comes from Sphaerophoria taeniata, assembly GCA_943590905.1. Classification (NCBI taxonomy): domain Eukaryota; kingdom Metazoa; phylum Arthropoda; class Insecta; order Diptera; family Syrphidae; genus Sphaerophoria; species Sphaerophoria taeniata. Next base: position 217,362,281 of record OX016540.1, on the reverse strand, counting down.
ACCATAACCTTGTGTTTGCAGACTTGTTTTTCTATCGATTAGTTTTTTGTTTTTAACTAAAAATTACAGGAAATCAGATCCAATCATTGGCTCTGTGACTTGAACAATAATAAAAGGCCAGGAAAAGTTTCTACGAAATCCAAGGTTGAGTAACTTCAATCGTTCTCCATAAGTTGCTATTTCAGTGCAATTCGCTGCGTAGAGAACGCGGTTTGATTGGTTGTTCCGCTTATCTGTACTTGTAGGTTGAATGACTGAAATTGTAGCTCCAGTGTCTATGAGAAAACTTTTTCTGGCATAAAGGCGACTTATGGTGGTTGCGGATTGGCTAGTCGCTGATTGCTATCCGCAAATCAATTTTCCGACTGGAATTGACAAGGTTTTTAACAATTCCTTGCTGCTTTGCCGAACCTATGGTGGAAGTAGCAGATGTTCGAATTCCTGGACTTCGATCTCCTTCGGCTTCTGCGTACCTGAAGGTGTTTGATTTTTTCATGAAGAGCAGCAATCTCATTTTGTAACTCAGAGATGACAGCAACACTGGATGACGGCGGTGGCGCGCGCTGACACAGGAGCAATGTCTGTATTTGAATAGACATCTGAGATTTTATCAGCCATGGCTGCAAAAGTTGTGAGATCCTAATCTTATAGTTGATTCTTGCGTTGAAGAACCGCACGTATACCGGCAATTCCGGTGTGTTGTAAAATGTTTTCTTCTGTGCCTTGTCCTTCAACATTTGCACCTGTACACTGATTCGCGTTGCTCTATTTATTGTCGCTCGTGCAACAAACTCGCTGAGATCGTTTTCGATTACATTAATATCTTCTTCAAAATCCCAGCACACTTGCTTGAAATCATTCAAAAATTGGTTAATCTGTATCGCGAAAAAGGACACAGATTTAATTGTATTTAAAATAAGCGTCACGGTCGCCATGTAATAAGTTTATTCCTTTAAACACATTCAATCTCTTTTCATTCAGAGTAAATTAAAATTGCTTGACCTTTTTCGTTGAAAGCTCTTTATTGACTTCTTTGAAAATGCCTAAAACTAAAAACTAAAACTATGTGAATGCACATTCATACATTTGTGGAGTCAGCTAAATAAGTGATGGGAAGAAAATCAAGTGACGAACATCACTCGTCACTTGATATAGGTGCATTCCTCCCACGATATGCAATGCACGTTATGTTGACATCCGGAATGAGGTATCTGTCTGTTACAGTGTGAGCATTAAGTTTTTGGCAATCGACAACCAGGCGCCGTTTTGGTTTTCCTTGTTCGTCCAAACCTTTCTTAGCTACAGTCCATATGGGATGGTATAAGGGCTATGGCTTTTTTCTATTATATCGCTTCATCAACGGTTTGAGGATTAGGGATTTTCGCCATTCTACAAACTGTATTGGTGAGATTTCGACTTCTAAAGTAGCTACGGGTTAATTGATCAAAGTCGCAAGAACCAATCCGATTGCTTTTATAGTCTTAATCAAAGATCTCGATGTTATCGGTGATGGTTCTGGCTTACTGTATATTCTGTTGACTGCACTATTACGCATAAAGTTCGCTTCAGCGGAAAACATTTCATTATCTTGGAAGAAAACTTCGCATATTTTCGGCATCATAAAGCTCGCGATTATCAGTAGACGCAAGCTATGATCTCTAGAGTAGCAATTTATTAGAGAGAGAGTGTTTGTAAAATCAACGCCAATGAGAGTACCTGGCATACAATGAGCCAAAAGCATTTCTCTATAACGATCAACTGCGTCAGTATCTTCCAATGAGCGGAGTAAATTATAGTTCAACACAGAGCAAGTGTATTGATCAATGTTATCTGCTATATCCACGTTTTTTCTTCAATTTGTATTAAAATCACTGGTAGCACTCACTTGTCCAAACACGTCATCAGATCCGTTTTCGATATGCTTAACATATACCGAAAACAGAAGCTTTTACAACACTTGGCTTACATTCTTTCAAATGTCTCTGCATTATAATTTCACTCAAACCAGTACGAAATGCATCTTGGCTACATTGTATGAATGATTGTAAGAATACTTTGAATTATACTGTTAAAATAAGTAATGTTATTACTTGGAACGTAAAAGAATCCCGCTGGTAAATATTACACGAAATTTTCGTACTGAATACGTACTGATACTGACGTACGCAAATGTACTTGGTACTGCACATTATAGATAATATACCTATTGTATAAAATTTGAAATGAAAGGATCTCAAAAACAATCTTGGTTAAAAGCGGATACGTGGCAGTTCCATCAGCGTGTTTAATTTCACTAACATATCGCCAAAATTCTTCAACATCATTTAGAGTTTCGTTACCTTTTATAATAATATTTGAGTTATCCTACATTCTCCACTCATTGTCTATATCCTCTAAACTATTTTCAGGAACCAAATTTGGAAAATGTTTGACGAGTGGGAAAATTGATAAACGATTTTTATTTAGGCGTTTAATGGATCCAAAATCTCCATGTCTCTAAAAACTTGGTTATTAAAATTAAATCTGTTATATATTTGTTTGGTACCTTCGATCAAAAATGATAAACAATGACATTGAAAGTTTTGTAAAGTGTTTTTGTCAATAGTACATATTTTCATATGAAATTTGATTTCTGGGATTAGCATAATCAACATTTTTTATATTTGTGCTATCCAGGTAGCTTTTTTTTATATAACAACTTAATAATGATTTTAGCGCAGTGGAAAGTTATAGGGTATTGGCACCTGTTACCGAACACTTTTGAGAAATATGGTTGTAGTTTCGTTATTTTAACGTTTTTCGTAACGAAAACTGCACAAAAACCTGTGGGCATTCTTTCTTTACAAATAGGTAAAACGTTTCATTAAAATTAATATATCTTAAGAGAGCAAAAAATTCAGTTCAGTGGTAGGTTTCCCTCGATACGGTTTTGATACATTTTTCAGGAAAAAAAAAAACTAGATTTGGACTTCCTGAAAAAATGCTTTGAAGGAAAAATATTTGAGTAAATTCTTTTCCCAGTGTTTTAAAATAATTATGCATGCCAGATTATTGATATTTTAAATTGTTTAATGAAAAAAGTAAAATTATGCTATGATTTTTGGCTGTTCGAAGAAAGGAAACTAAATATTACCGAGTTGCCTATTTCCGAACAAGTGTGTTCGGAAATAGGAAACAGTGAAAAAAGACAAAATCCCATTTTCGAACCCCCTTTTCTTTCATGTTCTAGATCGGGATTGGAATCTGTAAGTTTCAACTAGAGGTTTTTTTTCAATATGTGCCTTCAAATTCGATTAAAGATAATTTTTTCTGATGAGAAGAAATTGAATCTAAATGATCCTGAAGGATTAATGGATACTTGAGTGATTTACGAAACGAACCGAAATATTTCGATGGCCTAATTTTGGTGGAGGTTCACTGATGATATGGTGATGGTGAGCTTTCTCTTCAGCTTCGAAATTCGATTTACGTCATCAAAAATCAACAGTTGGGATTATGTTTAAGTGCTGCGCATCAGTTTGATACCTGTTTGGCTGATCACTATGATTTTTCAGCGGGACAATACCAAAATTCATACAAATCGGGAAACAACTCATTGGTTGGAGCTTAATTCGATGACACTGATGCAACTGCCCGATGTTAATCTCATAGGTACAGAATCTTTGGGTAATCAAAGACAGGAGAATTTATGGAGAAGGAAGAAGCTACGGATTAAAACTTCAAATCAATTCTTGCTGAGAGATGTATAAAAAATAAACGTTAAAAAACTATTAAACTAACAAAATTAATTTTTTGAAAAATTTTGTTTGTTTAAAAAAGCTCTCAAGCCCCTAACTATTATTTAACATTTTTTTTCTCGAAACTTGATGTGACAACTACTTCCTATATTGAAGATTTTCAAATATAAATCGCACTGACTATTTAAAAAATTGAACTTAAGTGCATGTATTTATTTTTAAGATAAAACTTAGTACCTATGAGGATATTTCAAATGAGATTTGTATTTATTTTATTTTTGCCAATGGATCATACTATTATTTGTATATTTATAAAACGAAAAATATGCAAAAATAAAGAAAATTTTGGCTTTAAAATGGTTTTCTTACCACTAACGACTTTTTGGTTCCAGTGTTCGAAAATGGGAAACTCCGTGTTCGGGTTTAGGAAATAATCAAAATAAGGTGTTCGAGGATAGGAAAAAACGCTTATTTTCAATATAATCTTTTTTTAATATTTACTGGTAATGTTTATGAAAAAAAAGACTATCAAACATGAAAATTTTTGAGATATTAATTCAGAAAAAACTAAAATTACAATACTAAACTCAGTTAAAGTATTTTTTGCAACATGTTCTTTCCTCATAGTCCGTTAACTGTTCGGTAACTGGTGCCACGACCCTACATAGTTTGAATCTTTGGTTTTTAAGATTGCATGCATTTATTTAATTTATTAAAAAATGGAAGCACAGAACTTAGAAAACTTAAGAACATATTATAAATAGGATCATTCAACATATTTATTATAGTTGGACTTGACAGTAAATGGTCAGTTTTAACGGCTTCAGTAAAGTATGCTTTCAGAGCATCAAACTGCATAAGAATGCAGTTAACAACATCTTATCTAAATAGCCAACGAGTTTGAGAAAAATGAAGAATTTTGTTGGGTTTTATTTCCATTAAATTTTGAAACCTTTTGAAAGCACAAATTCTTTTAGGACTATTTTGGATGTAGTTGTACACATCCTTACATAAATCCTCAATGCTTGTTACTTACAAGAACATGCGTAAGAAGCACAGAGGTGAAAAGAATGGCAAATACATTTCATGACAAATAAGTTTGGTACATCTTTTTGCAAAAAAGGGCGAACGGATAAGTTATTACCCATCATAACCGCTGCGCCATCGGCACCAAAACCTATAAGATTTTTTTATAATCTATATTGTTGTCCGTAAAACTTTTTACGAGGATATCGTATATAGTTTTAGCATCCGCCTTTTCTAAAGTGAAAAGATTATAAAAAAAATCAGATATTTTATAATCCTTACATAATCGCACAACAGCACATAAGTTTTTATGTGAACTCAAATCTGTAGACTCATCGATAATAACTGAAAATTTGTTAGCTCTCATTAATAAACATAGGTCTTCAAAGTTTTGTGCTCCTGTTACATATTTAATTATAGCTGTTGCTTTAGTACGGCTACATTGTACTTGCTTTGCGATTTCAGAATCGGAGCAAATAATTTTTAAAAGACTAGGCAGGTGTTCCATAACATTAAAAGCTAAATTATGTTCTGCGATAAAAACACTTAACCTTATCTCTGCCACAGCTACCTTTCTCTTCAAAGAAACTTTAAAATTATCCATTTGTGTTATCCTGGGTGTCAAGGCAATTGATTTCGACGCTTTCTTATGTTTGTCGGTGTCTGCATGTCGCTCAAGACTTTTCAGACCCATTGCTGTCTTTAAATCTACTGCACAAATTTTGCAGTATGTATGCAAAACTTTTACCTAGAGAGTGGTAGTTGAAATAAAATTTTAATGATTGAAATCTAAATAGCAATTACAAAATCTACCTTTTTCGCTTGTTTGGACCCAGTTTTTATATTTGGCCATATCTTCCCATTTTCTGGTGTACTGTTGCTTGTTTGAAGGCTTTCGATTTTCATTTTTTGCATTTTCGTTTATTTCCACCACTTCACCTTCCGTTCTGGGATTTTCCAAAGTAGATACGTTGGCAGATGGGACAACCGATGATGATGATGATGGTCCAATCGAAGGACAACTTTTTTTTGGCGACGCACGACGCGTTAGGCGGACTTTTATTTGGAGGATTTTCTCTTTTCTTTCGAATGACAAACTTGTCCATTGTGAATTCTTTAAATATATGCAAGTTAGTGTTTTACAACCGCGTTTTCAGATAAAAAAAAATTTATTTTTATTTATTTTTTCATCACTAGTTCTTTATTAAGATATTAGTTTCCTTATAATGTAGTTTAATAGAAAGATCGAAAACATATATTTAATTTGAATGAAAACCGTCGCGGTTTTTGAAATTGTAAATAAATTATGGCACAGATTGTAATTTAAATGATTTGTTTTCGAATTTTCAAATAATAAAGCACTCGCCGAATAAGAACAAGAAACGCAAAAATCAAAGCGAACGTTTATGCTGAAGCTGGTTTTTTGTAATTTTCACAAAAATAGTGGAAAAAGAACAGTTAAGTTTTCGTAATGGCATAGCGATATGTGAAAAAGATGGGACAAATCGGCGGAAATATGAAAACAAACCTAAACATTTTTGGACTTGATCTATGTTCTTTGGAGTGGGAAGCTGCTTTATATTTTCTATATGTCTATTGTTAGGACGAATTCCTTTTTCATTAGTGGAAAATCCCAAGAAATCTATTTCATTATAACCGAATCGGCACTTTTTGAATTTAAGTTCAAGTCGAAAATTAGAAAGTAGTCGTAATAATCTTTGAAGTACATTCAAATGTTCTGTTATGGTTTTAGTAGCGATTGTTATTGATATGTTTAAATAAAACGTCCGATAGTTTTGATTTGTTTATTGCAACTGAATAATTGTATTTTTATTGTATCTTATGCGGCTATGCCGCTAATTAGAAAATATCCCACGCTCGAAGAGTGTGGTTTCCGATGACGGGTAAATAAGTTGCTCGTGGAGCATCGGAATGTGTTATTTGAACATGGTTTCCGATGGCCAACAACTTATTTACCCGTGGGACTGCGAGTGTGGGAAAGTGCAGTGCATACAATATTTTTGCACTACACCTCCCTTTTTTAGAGAATGAATTTTATTTTATTAAATTTATTCTTATTTTCTTATATTCTTAAATTCTAATTTTTACTTGAATTTAATTTATTATTTATTTTTTCTTTAATTTTTTAATCTAATTTTATTTCGTACTGTCTCAGTCTGTCCTTGTGCACCGTTGTCGTCCGTTCGTTATCGTCTCTTAAAACTATGTTGTTTCTATTTTCTATACTGACTACTTTAAATGGTCCCTTATAAATATTGTCCAATTTATGTCCAACTTGTTTCACTAAAACTAAATCTCCTATTGCTACATCTATGCTATTTTTATATCTGCCGTATAAGACTTTTTCCTTATCCTTCTTGCTTTTTATAATTTCCGCGGCCCTTTTATGAGCCAATTGAAGTCGAAATTTGACTTCTTTGTCATACGCGTCTACATTATAAATGGGGTCTACTTTAGCATTTAAAAGAAATTCGTAATTATTTGGAGATTTACCAAACACTAGTTCATATGGACAATAGTCATGCACCACCGATGGCGTAGTATTGTAGCAATACGTGAAATATTTAAGCCACTCGTCCCAGTCTGTTTTATCTATCGAAATGTATGACCGAATAACGTACTCATTAAATGTTCTGTGGTTTCTTTCCACAGTTCCTAACGTTTGGTGATGGTATGCCGTTGAGGTGACATTTTCTACTTTCATAAGTTTACATATTTCATTAAATATTTGGTTTTTATATTCGGTGCCCATGTCGGTGATTAATTTCCTCATGGGTCCGTAAACTAGTATGAAATGGTCAAAGATTGCTTTTGCAATGGTTTTTGCACTTTTGTCAGCTATTGGTATTGAAACAAGGTATTTGGTTAAATCACATATTATTGTGACTGCATACGCATTGTTGTTTTCTGATCTTGGTAATGGTCCAATGGTATCTATGAGTACTACATCAAATGCAGTTGTTGGGGTATCGGTTATAATCATTGGTTCTTTTACGTTTTTCTGTGACTTATTTCTTTGACATTCGTCACATCCCTTAACGTATTTTATAATATCTCTAGTCATATTTTTCCAATAATATTTTCTTTGTATCTTTTTTAATGTACGTGTGATCCCTGAGTGGCCACCACAGATTGGATCATCATGGTACTTTTGTATGATAATTTTTCTTTTGTCATCATTTATTATTTTTATAATTGAAGGCGTCAGCGCAATTCGAAGGTTTGTTAGAGCTCTATTTCCTTGTTCTTTATATTCATTGATCCGGATCTTTTGAAAAATGTCGTCACTTAGTGACTGCTGCAGCTTTTTCAGCCCATTATCACTTGCTATTTTTTCAAGCAGTAGAAATAATTGATGCAATTCAATTTTTCCATTAGTGATAAGGTTTCCTATTTCTATAGTGATCACTTTTTTATTTTTAATAATTTTTAAACAGTTGCCATTAATTGCTAGCCGGGCGCTGTTTTTCTTACTTCTTCTACTAAACGCTTCATATATATTTATATTAATAGTATTAGATGAGTTTTCTATTTTGTCGGCTGTTGATTCGACTTTGTTTTTATTAGATTGCAGCCTAGTTGTCACTTTAAATATTTTGTTGGCTGAAGTTTTTATGTTTTGAATTTCTTTGAAATCTATGCGTGATAATGCATCCGCTGCATAGTTATCTTTTCCCCTCAAGTACTCTACAGTAAAATCATATTCCTCGAGATCTAGTCTCATGCGTGTTAACTTAGAGGAAGGATTTTTCATAGCAAATAGATACGATAGTGGTCTGTGGTCGCTTCTAACCAAGAATTTAGTACCATATATGTAGGGTCTGAATTGTTTAATTGCCCAATGAATAGCAGCTAGTTCTTGTTCAATAGTGGATTTGTTACTTTCACCTTTGGTGAACGATCTTGAGGCATATGCTACTGGGAGGTGGTATCCATTGTACTCTTGACTTAGTACAGCACCGCATGCAAATTTGCTTGCATCGGTGGTTATGCAGAATTGCTTCTGAAAGTCTGGATACTGCAGAATATTTGGACTTAATAGAGACTGTTTTAAGTATTGGAAAGCCTTCTCACATTCTAAAGTCCATTTAAAAGGGATACTATTTTTACAAAGTCTCGTTAAGAGCCTTGAATGTTCAGCGAAATTTGGAACAAATCGTCGGTAATAGTTGCAGAATGCAACGAATCGCTTTACCTCATCGGCATTTTTGGGAATTGGATAGTCTAATATAATCTTAAATTTGCTATCATCTGGAAGAATGCCTTGGTCTGTGCATTTGTGACCTAAGTATGTCACTTCGTGACTGAAAAATGTGCACTTATCAGGATGTAATTTTAGATTGTATTTTCGACACGTTTTGAATACATCTGTTAAATTTTTCAACATATGCGATTCTGAACGGCCCAATACAACTAGATCATCCATATACAAAAATGCTTGCGTTGGGGTTAACCCAGAAAACGCAATAGTCATCATTCTTTGAAATGAGTTTGGGGCTATCTTTAGGCCATAAGGAAGACATTTGAATCGGTATGAACCTTTGTCAGTTGAGAATGATGTTATGTCTCTGGAATGTTCATCTAATTCAATTTGATGAAAACCTGACGTTAAATCTAGACAAGAAAAATATTTAGTTTTGCCTAGTTGGTCAAGAATATCGTCTATTCTTGGCAACGGGAATTTATCTGCAGTTAGTTTTTTGTTTATACTCCGATAATCCACTACTAATCTCCACCGTTTTTCGGTATTACCCGGTAAAGATTTTTTTGGTACCAACAGAATAGGACTGTTGTACTCTGACTGCGGATCAGAAGATTCCAGATTCGACTCCTGGCAAGATCGCCATGATATGTTTAAATAAAACGTCCGATAATTTTGATTTGTTTATTGCAACTGAATAATTGTATATTTATTGTATCTTATGCGGCTATGCCGCTAATTAGAAAATATCCCACGCTCGAAGAGTGTGGTTTCCGATGACGGGTAAATAAGTTGCTCGTGGAGCATCGGAATGTGTTATTTGAACATGGTTTCCGATGACCAACAACTTATTTACCCGTGGGACTGCGAGTGTGGGAAAGTGCAGTGCATACAATATTTTTGCACTACATTATATCATCCATATAAACAACAACAAAACCTTCATCAATAAATGTCCGTAATATACCTATTATTAACGAACCGCTGAAACACTGCAGGTGCATTTTTTAAACCAAAAGGCATTTGAAAATATTCATATTGTCCATCTGGTGTTACAAATGCTGTATATGGAATTGAACATTCTGAGACTTTTACTTGGTGAAATCCACTTTTTAGATCCAAAGTTGTGAAATACATCTTGCCTTCCAATTTTTCTAAACAGTCATCAATAAGAGGTAATGGATAACTATCCTTCCCATGTCGTTTGGTATTAATACGGGTTTTGATTCTTGATAATAAGTCTTGATAATTGGGTTTTGTGATTTTTCATCTGTATGATTTGTTGGATGATCCTATACTATACTATACTATGATTCCAAATATGCATCTGTCATTATTTCGTTCCAGAATGCATCGGTGTTCTTATCCTTAGCAATAACATTAGGTAGGGACATAATACTATTTGTTCGGTAATTATCTTCCGTGGTCTTTAATCGTCAGGGGAGGAATATGATCTGTTAAGTAACAAACTCAAAACAAGATTGTGGTCACACAAATAGTTCTTCTTTATTCAATGATTAACACTTAATACCAAATTGTGGTCACACAAAAATAATAATTAGACTTTATTCAAGTATTAGAACTTCAGCGTTGAGAACAAAAATGAACTAACTCCAAGTCGTCTCAAAGCCACCAAGAGGCCATCCAACATTTTGGTCTATTGTTGCAGTAGCCATTTTTGTATTGTTTTAGTTTTTATTTTAAGTAGCACTTTTAACTTTTTATTTGAAGTTAATTCTATTTTGTTTTTAATACACTGTCTTTTTAGTAGACACTTTAATTTTCTAATCTCTCTACGGGAATTAGTGTATTGTTTTTTTATTTAACTTGACACTTAAGAAAATTTTTCTTTTTGCTTCGGCAATTAGTTTGTTGCATAATTTTTTACTGTCCGTTAAAACACTTCGGTATTATTAACTTTCACAATAAAGTTTTTTTTTATTCGTTCAAATCACTAGATCTCACATGTCACTATAAATTCGTTAAAGATCTCATTGAAATCCTACCGACTGCGCTAATTTTGTATTTGATCCTCCGGGATCAATTTTTTAAAAAGATGTCATCTACCTGTAGATTTGTCTCTCGCTTCTCCCACTTGTTCCTGGTTTGTAATTGTTAAAATTATTAGACTAATATAAAATTATAAAAATCAGGTTATATATTATTCTACGACAATATGATATTTAAAGTTCAAAGGTTGAGGAAAGAGTGAACAAATTATAAATAATAAAGTAAAATATGAAAATTAGGAATTGACATTAATATTGATTAGGTTGTTAGCAAAGTAGTATGGATCTGAGTATGATTTAAATAAAGAACATTATTCTAACACTCCTCCTCAATATTAATAAAGTCAAAATTAATTCCAAATTGTTGGAAACAAAACAAATGTTTATCTTTAGGAACAGCTTTTGTAAGAGCGTCTGCGACCATTTTATCAGTTGGTAGATACTTCAAATTAATAGTTCCTCCTCCTTCTATTGCTTCTCTCACAAAATTATATTTATAGTGTATATGTTTGGATCTCGAGTATTTTCCGCCATACTTTTGACGTTTCGCTGTAGAAGTTTTAAAATATCAAGAGCTTATAGGGTCGCTGTTGCACTTAGCAGTTTTCAGTCGTCCGGATATATCATTCAGCGTGAGCAATTTGGCTCAGTTTTCTAAAATTCTTATATATACAACAAGAATCAAAAGCGGCCATATCAAGATCGAGAGCAATGTAACTTAATGCGCTCGAAACTACTATTGTGTATAAATTGTCTACAATACGTATACCTTTCATGTCATCAGCTCCTGAGGCTATGTGATTACATGAAAACTCCGTATACGACAGGGGTAACCCTTTATCGTTACTTGAAACGTAATCAACAAGATGTTGGCTAACAGCAATCTGAGCATGTAATGTAGGCATTGGAACAGGATATATTATGTTGGTCTCTTTATATGCCACATCTCTACTTCCTACTTTACCTGGATTATCTTTATCCATCTTTATCCACATCATTTTTCTTGGAAATAAGGTATCGCCCAGTACAGCACCAACTGCCGCTTTTTTCCTTAATCCGACATTTTCTGTCTCCTTCTATTTCCACATCGATATTGTGTGGATTCATCCCTGAGGATGTGCTTTTCCACATACCAATACATGTTTGAGTAAAATTCTCCGGGTTAATAATATCAAATCCTGCATCTAAAGCTTTTGAATTAAATGACAACCACATGGCTTTAACATCTGCTGCAATATTCCCATAATCATCTTCTCTCTCCTTTTTACTCTCATTTATCGCTAAACGCTTTAACGCCCTTCCGTAACCGGAAATTCGCATTATATTTAATAAAAAAGAAAAATCCATAGGGATAGTCTTTTCCATCTCTTGGGGCTTTATGAAAGAACAAGTTAATAACCCCTCACAAAGTGAGAGTAATTCAATAATTTTAAATCTCTAAAGAGGACCCCTCCTTCCTCCAAACTCTCTTTTATAGTATTACAGATAAAAAATCTACCAATGATTTCAGGATCATCCTCTTTTATTTCGAACATATCTGTCTGTATTTCACTAATTGGACTAGCGCCCGAATGTAAAATATACGAAGGTCTCGAACTATAAGCTCCAGCTCTTCGTACAACAAAATTTAAAAAAGTTCTTATTTGTTTAATCATTACTTTAGGTGAAACCGCTACTCTTAAGGCTAACTCATCAAGTATCTTATTCAAATTGTATAATTTGCCTGATAAATTGAATAACCTGTAAAACCAAACTATGACGCATCTCACATATATTAAGCAAGCATTCAATGATGTTTGCTACATTATAAAATAGTTTTATATCTTCCAAAACACTGTTATCTTTCTTCTTCTGTTTAAATAACGGAGAGCCTGATTTATATACAAGGCCCGCAATATATCTTAACTCTATGCACTCTGAGATTTCACTTATGCTCGCTAATACATTCATTATATAATTCATATTTCGGCTTGATGCGAAAGTTTTTGCAGATTTCTAGGAAAAGGTCTTCCTTCCACAACATGTTTCCACAAGTCCATAAATCAAATTTTCATTTAAAAAAACATTGATTATCTCTAAAGATAATCTTTTTGGCTTGGGCCCAAACTTCTCAGGTACTCAGGTACTCGTCACTCCAGCGCTGCCAGAAGTCTTGATGTACCTGCCGAATCCACTGATATTGTTTGAGGCGGTTGATTGGAACAGTTTCAATACTGGGCTCCGGTACAACTATCAGTGGTGACCCAATGAGGAAATCGCCAGGGGTAAGGGCCAATTTGTCGACCGGATCATCATTCAAGTGAATTAAGGGCCGAGAATTGAGGCAGGCCTCGATTCACGTGGCTAAGGTGTACAACTGATGCAACCAAAGCGACTGTGACCCGACCAGTCGTGTCAAATGGTGTTTGGTGGACTTCACTGCACCAGAGCCCGCCTTGATGTGGGGCACCGGGGGTGATGAAGTGCCATCTGGTACCCGCCTGAGCTAAGGTCTGTTGGTTTTGTTCGGACTGAAATGCCTTTAGGTCCTCCTTCATAAGTCAGTTCGCTCCTACGAACGCTGTACTGTTTTCACTATAAAGATCCAAACACACACCACGTCTGCTCCTACGAACGCTGTACCGTTGTCACTATATAGATCCAAATACACACCACGTCTGCTAGTGAATCTCGTGAATGCGTCTATGACAACTGTGCAGTCAGCCTTTGTTGCCATGCATGTAAAGATTGCCAAGAATCCTTTGACAGTGGTTCGTGATCGCTTATTGCCGATCCGCAACGTAAATGGTCCACAGTAGTCGATGCCGGATGCCAGAAACGGTCTCAACTTGTCTCCGTCCTCGGAGTATCCAGTATCTCTGACGTAGGGTTTGCAGCATCAGTTGGGCACCGCCATGCATCGTCCGAGTATGGGTCTGCTGAAGTAACATCTCTAAAAGCAGTCCGCTGGGTTGGTATGGACAGTCGGCAGCCGACCATTCTCCATGGTTTCTGTGATGCTAGTTCCCGTGCGTACGCTGCTGCGATCTACGTAAGGACCACATCAGAGGATGGACAAGTCCGAGTTTCATTGTTGACTGCGCGGACACGAGTCGCTCCCATCAAAGGAGCCACGATTCCACGTTTGGAACAGTGCGTTGCACACCTATTGGCCGAAATGTTGGAGAACGTACGCATAGCGCTTGGCCTGGCCACTTCCCCATATTATTTGTGGTCTGACTCTAGTATCGTTCTTTGCTGGCTTCGGAAGGAGGCCTCCACACTAAAACCATATGTGGTGGACCGAGTGCGACGAATTTATGAGCTCACTTCACACTATTCGTCTTAGACCCGAAATTATAAGCAAAATTTATTCTATGAATTCTATATAGTTCATGAGATGAGGGACTATGTACATTTGGTATCGCTAGTATTCCTTGGAGGATAAAAGGATTGTGTTTTACTTGGACTATTACAAATGTACCCAGTTCATATATTAGAGAAGGGTTATACTTATAAGGGCTATTAGCGAGATCTTCTCTATCCTCAAGCATTTTTTCTATTAGATGCCTGGGAGAGATATCTGGAGTGATTTTTCCTGTGTATGTTGTGCTCATGATTCTATATATTTTTGACGGAACTGTAGATATCCAGGATGCAGGTGACATTATGAATAGCATTGATGATGCTCTAGTCATCAATGCTAGTTTCTTGAAATAACCTTTTCATGTCCTGAAAGATTGATGGAAGGGTTATACTGGTTATATTATTTAGACGATAAGTCATCTCTTGGTGGTCGATCGTTGTTTGTTTGTTGATCGCGATCCCGATTTCGTTGATTCTGTCATATGTTTCTCTATTGAGTCAACATCCATTTTAGATGATATACATAACGCAACAGCTGTTCCTATCAAGGATGTAGATCCCGCCACTGCCAAGGTTATTAATTTTCTCTTTTGTATTTTTTGTACTCCAATATTCCTGCTTAAAAAATCGGTATCGGATGATAATAAGGCTCCTGATGGTGCTTGTCTTTTATTCCTATTTGATATGTCACCTTTCCATGTATGATGGATCCAAAAAGGCACGACTTGATTAGTAACAGGTGTCGATGTGATACTTGGCATAATTTGTGATTGATGTTCATATATCCGATTAGTAGAAGTTATTTTAGGATTAGTGAACAACTTATTTTCACTTTTGTTATTTCCTTGCCTCTTGAGTATCCGTTCTGTTTTGATTTCCAATTCTAGCTGATTTTTTCTTGTATTGCTGACAGGATTACTTCTTACTTGATGATAAGTGACTAATTGATCTTCTGGCTTGTCTGTTCTCTTGTTTTCTGCTTCTGTAGAGATCCAACTAGTAGATGGGATATCTTCACGTAAGATATCTAATTGTTGTTGGTATGATTCCGGGATGTCCTTCAAATAAAACAATCAATTAGAAGTTTTAATTGATCTTTACTCCTCGTCGTCGTCTTCCTCATGTTGACCTGCATTTGGATTTGCGTTCGCAACTGCAGGTGGATATGCTGGTGCATTTACAAAATCAAACATGTAGTGAAGTGTTCATTGGGGTACAGAATGTTGTAGATATTTCCTCCGTCGGGGCCGATTAACCACAGAAATGTTGCGATTTTTTGTTGCTCCGGCTCGTTCATGTTATTATTTGCAGTCATGTAGACCATGAAAGTTAATTAAGCTTTGCTCGCTTAATTAAAAAAAACACACCACAAGTTCGTACTGGAAGAAGACTGACTCTTTATTGTTTCACACCTCTTATTTATAGCTTATTTCTATTACGTTTTGCTTAAAATAATTTATTAAATTTCTTAGAATTACAATATTGTTTGCAATATTCTCAGAAGGAGAATTTGCTTGCTGGATTTTGTCTGTTTATTAAATTTGCTTATTGGGCAATGGTAAGGTGGAAGGTTTTGGTGTAGTATTGACATTGGAAGATGTCGTGTTAACTACAAGTTAACAAAAAAAGAAAATAGAAATTCTCCCTTAAGGCAAAAATAAAAGAACAACAAGCAACAATTTTACCTACAGATGTTCGAAAAAAACACGGATGTTTAGCCCTTTCGGATAGTTTGTGACGTCTTCAACTTGATGTTAAACGGGGATCTTGAATGGATCGCCGGGCGTTGACACTGACCGCTGGCGGCTTGCTTTGTAACCGGATCTTTAGTGGCTCTCGCTGCTAGAGGCTTGCTTCGTTTTATAAGATGTCATCTAAATTTGTTCTGTATGCTGGTTTTTGCCCTAAATGGCAGCTCAAATACTCTACGGATGCTTCCTGCTTTCAATGTCTTGCTATCCCGGAGAATCACGGGGTTTTACGTCTCGCCTACTTTTGCCGGGAACAGCTGCTGGCCCCAAGGGTTTAGCAATACCAGTATCAGTATCAGACGATACCAAGCCCACGCTTTTGTTGCCTAACTCCACTGGCGCGAGCTGGGCGATGACAACGACAGTCTGAAAACATATCAAATTAATTGCAATTTTCAATAATCTTGCTAACGCTAATTATATGAATCTTATCCCAGGAAATGAAGCGGATCCCACATAAATATTCCACGATATAAAAACACGTCTTCATTCAATAGAGGTTTACCAACGAGTGATTCGATTCACCGCCTCTTTCTTTACACTATCATTGGCCTGCTACAACTGTGAGCTGTGACTGGGTGAACTCCATAAAACAGCTCACCAAGTCGATTGAAGAATAATCTTGGTCCTGGATCAACTGAATGGATATTGGTGTTGTTGTTACATTGTAGTCTGGTATAATACACAGACGGATATCAGCTAGTGAAAGAGTTGTTATATTTGCGGATTGGTCCGAACAATCTTTACTAACTAATATGAAGGGTTTTTTTATTCAGTGCATCGAGGTTTATTAAGAGAGTTTAAATTTCGCTAGAGCTAACAGCTAAATATATCCTTTGTTCGTGTTGATTGTAAGGATTTTTCTTGATCGACATCTTATTTCGTTGATATCACAACGAATAAGTCTACTCTAATTTTTTGTCGCTGCCAAAAATGTTGTAATCTACTGTTCCAATTTTCTCAATGAAAAATCGAACTCATTACCTAATAACATCAGTGAAATAATGGTCCAAATTTATTGCAGAATTAAAAGATTTGTTTCCGAAAGTTGAACCTTTATGAGGTTGGACAGTGGCCTCAGTTATAAGATGTTTATAAATAATGTATTTAGAATAAACATTATCACCCTCACGCTGATAAAGAAATGAAATAAAAACGACCTAAATTGGCGTATTCTTGAATAGAACAAATATATTCCTTACATTGGACATAACAGGAACATTTGCTTCCTGATGCCGCTGCAAGGGCATGATTCCGACTGTTTTCTTTCTTATATATATAAAAAGCATGGTCTTGAATTCCTGAACTCTACAATGCCTGGCTAACACAGAGTGTGGAAGACCCTTGCTTTGCGTGAAGGAGTAGGGTCTATCGTATCTAGTCGACTACAAAACAGTCGCCGCACCATCTCCACTCCGAGACTATACCCATGCTGTTCAATGAATTGGAGCAACTTGACAAATGAAGGGATGGCAATGTAGTATGTTCTATGCCTACCTAATATTATAAACTTATGTGTTTGTAGATATTAATTCCTGAGCTCCTATACTTTCAATAAAGTTTGGGCCCTCGTTGATTCCTTTAAGTTTTGTTTGATTATCTGCAATAATTTTAGTATTTTCCTTAAGTTTTTTCAAAATTGATATACTTGCATGTTTCTTGCTCTTAACATGTTGCTTATATCAGGTTTGATATTTAATATAAATTACAAGATAAAACTTCTATTAGTAAATGCCCATGATGTTTAGAATCAGCGTATATGCTTTTAAGAAAATTCTTCAACTCTAACCAAGTATTAAAATCTTGGTTAGAAACTGCTGCTTCTGCCTTGCCACTTAACTGAGTTTTGGTAAAAGCAAACAAAATATCAATTTGATCGGGAGTAGCGATTCTGAAAGTTTTTGCTTTTTGCTTACGCTTTTTTTTATTGTTTTTACTGCTATCTTCACTTCTGACACCAAATTATTTATGTTAGGATCTAGTAATGAAAAATGTTGTCTGCTTGACTCTCCGAATGCGACTGAAGAAAAAATATTTATTTCATATTCAAATGCATATTCTCTTTTACAGTTTGAGTTACAATTTATCCTCGCGTCTGCAGTTTAGATTGCAAAACCAGACGATTTTCTTAGAACTACTGACAAATGTATTTTTATCATCAATTTATAATTCTTAGGTTTCTTAGAACTGAAAAAGTATTTTATATCTGTTCGGGAAATAATTCCTCCGAATCTGTCTGTATCAGGGGCAAGACCAAAAATCTCACAAGAGTTTAATCAAGTCGTGGTCACACGACACAAGATTCTTTATTAGCAGGCCTCGGACTGGAATGCCTGAAGGTCCTCCTTCATAAGCCGGTTCGCTCCTACGAACGCTGTACCGTTGTCACTATATAGATCCAAACACACACCATGTCTGCTAGTGAACCTCGTAAATGCGTACATGAACGCCTGCGCAATCAGATCCTCGATGACTTCCAGATGAACGGCCTTCGTTGACATGCATATGAAGATTGCCAAGTATCCTTTGACAGTGGTTCGTGATCGCTTATTGCCGATTCGCAACGTAAATGGTCCACAGTAGTCGACGCCGAATGCCAGAAACGGTAGTTATAGTCGTAAGATAATCGTTTAATAAAAAAATAAATACCCAACAACGTCCGTTTGATTCGGTGTCAGAACTTACAATGACTTTATTTAATTTTTAAGATTCTGTTATTCTATCGTACGTATCGTATTTTTACAATTTTTGCTGAAGCAACATTTTCTTTTAGCTGACAATATTTTATTTGAAAAACAAATTCCACGAATTGGAAATTGGAACAAAAGTTTAGTTGACAATTTTTATTTAAAACAATTCCACGAATTGGAAGTTCGATTTGACATGGAATATGATAATTTAATTTAGCTGACAATTTTATTTATTTATCATGAAATATGACAATCTAATATTTGAATGCCACCAGAAGGTTGGTGACCTGGGTGGAACTTGTAACTCGGTCTCGACCTGTTCACTCGGTGACTGGGTAGCACCGCCATATTTTGCTTCATCAGAGTGCCACGTTGGTGTCTGCACACAACGCATCTGTGTATGAAGCCTCGCACTGCTTGCCTTCCTCGGAGTATCCAGAATCTCCGACGTAGAGTTTGCAACATCAGTTGGGCACCGCTATGCAAATTAAACAAAACACTAAACTTTTGTAGTTTTAAAAAAGGAAATAAATTTATTGAAATCAACCAAGAGCTACTTGGTTTCTTGACGCTTATAATCAGACTGAGTTACAAATTTGAATCTTATAATAAAGATAGTGGAAGATGATCGAGAGCATATGATGTTTACATCATTTTACTTGTCGTCTGTGGGAACAGCAACATGACACCTCCTGGATATACTTGTTAGTATTTGGTAACATAATACTAGCCGGATGTGCTCAGTAGCCTGTTTCGGAGTTCGAGTTTGAAGGCACGTTTGACATTAGAATTCAATAATAATAACGTTCCTTAACTCCCCCCTTTCTTTAGGAAGAACGACCCGTTTCTTCTTCTAACTGTTTCGTGAGAAGTATAACTTTTAACTCATATCTTCTCGATTTTTTTTCTCGGTCTGTGATTTTACATTTAATATTTTAATGTATTGGGTTAATATAACATATACTAGAATGATAATTATTTTACATTTACTACACAGCATGTGTTTCCGCAGGGCGGCCCAACGGGCACTACGTTCGAGTTTATGTTATGTTATGATCGCAGATTTCGCACTTGTTTTTAGGTGGAGAAACAAAGTTGATATCATCAGAATAGTGAGCATTCACAATCCCTTTACTGTTAATGAATTTGTTTCGGGGCTTCTTTTCTTCACCAGATGATGTTGGAGCCGACACAAGAATTCCATTCGCGGCTTCAGCTATAGCATACACCCAGACACTGAATTCTTTGAGCGTGCACAGTTTCAGCGATTGCTTGTGGATGGCCCAATTAAGTCGCAGAGCTGGGGGGAGTTTCTCGACAAGTTCCTGAAGTAGCGAAGGGTAGCTCATTTGATCCATTATACCTGTTGCTTCGAATGTTGCACATAGATTCTGTACGGAGATAGCAAATTTAACAATGGTCTCAAATTTATCGGCCTTAGGAGCAGGTGTCGCATTGATGGTTCTTATCAAGGTGTTTACGATGAGTTCTGGCCTGCCATACAGCATCTTTAAAGTATCTATAACTCGGCCGACGCAGTTTGGTTGTATGATCAGGCTTTTCACCGCTTCAAGAGCATCGCCTCTCAAAGCCTTATGTAGTCGAATAAGGTTCTCTTCATTGCTGAACCCCCCTAACTCCGTGCTCCTGTTGTAGCTCGCAATAAAGAGTGGCCACTCGGATGGGTTCCCGTCAAACACCGGCAAATCTCGAATAAGGTGGCGTGCGGCTAGGTTACCCTTTGTAAGGCTGTTGTTAACGGCAGTTTGGCCATTCTGGAGCAGGTTCGGTTGTTGGTGACTCACAAAGGCCTGTTCTTGGAGTTGTCTAGGTGTCGCAAACTTCATGATCGGTGCGTTTTCCGCTACAGCTGGCAAAGCTCTAGATTGAGGGTTAACTGCGTTTGCAGACACCGCTGTATTCATAAACGGATGTTGGGGCATATATGTTTCCGTGTTCCATGGATGGGAATGGGGTGGAGCTGTTGATGGAATCTCTTGCATTGGCCCGACATGGGGAGTGGAGTGAAGACATTGCTTTTCGGGAAGGCTCGCGGCCCATTTGTCGATGTTTCTGTTTGCTAGGTTATACCGATCGGGAACACAGGCCTCTTCTTCACTTTCGTCGGATGACTCTTCCATTTGGTTCATAATCTGATATTTCTTCTTAATATATTCTGCTTCTCTTTCCTTTCGCAATCTGAGTTCTTCTTTATCCAGTTCCGCTCGTAAACTCCTCTCTTCTTCAATCTTTTGTAGTTCTATTCGGAGTTTATTTGTTGAAGATTTAGAAGACGTTGAACGCGTTGATCTTCTTTCAATTCTATCCTTTGTGGGGTCTTGGTCCCAGGGTCCACACTGGGTGGCAACTTCAGCCGCACTAGGCGCAGAATGCATCCCTTGGCTTCGAAAAGGCACTTTAGTTGATATGGCGGACGTGGATGGATGAGGAAGGCCAGGAACCGGAGCAAAGGGTCCACACTTGGCGGCAAACTCGGTCGCACTGGGCGCAGAATGCTTCCGTGAGTACGCATTGGTAGATGGGGCAGACGTGGATGGATGAAGAAGGGCGGGAACTGGAGCGAAAAGTCCACACTTGGCGGCAACTTCGGCTGCACCGGGCGCAGAATGCATTCCCATACTTACAGAATACGCGTTGGTCGATGTGGCAGACGTCGGTGGATGTAAAGGCCTAGGAGCCGGAGCAAAAGGTCCTCACTTGGCGGCAACGTCGGCCGTACTGGGTGCAGAATGCATTCCCATGCTTCGAGAAAACGCGTTGATCGATGTGGCAGACGTCGATGGATGAAGAAGGGCGGGAACCGGAGCGAAGGGTCCACACTTGGCGGCAGCCTCGGCCGCACTGGGCGCAGAATGCATTCCTATACTTCCGGAATACGCGTTTGTCGATGTGGCAGACGTCGATGGATGAAGAAGGGCGGGAACCGGAGCGAAGGGTCCACACTTGGCGGCAGCCTCGGCCGCACTGGGCGCAGAATGCATTCCCATACTTCCGGAATACGCGTTTGTCGATGTGGCAGACGTCGATGGATGAAGAAGGGCGGGAACCGGAGTGAAGGGTCCACACTTGGCGGCAGCCTCGGCCGCACTGGGCGCAGAATGCATTCCCATACTTCCGGAATACGCGTTTGTCGATGTGGCAGACGTCGATGGATGAAGAAGGGCGGGAACCGGAGCGAAGGGTCCACAGTTGGCAGCAAATTCAGCTGCACTGGGCGCAAAATGCTTCCATGAGGTCCGTGGAGTTCTTCAGTGGATGCGACGAATGTATTTAGGAGTGAAACAGTCGACACAATGGTTGTTGGTTCACTTGACAATAATAGATGAAGCGAACTTAGGGCTTGAGCGGAGGGTTCACACTTAGCAGCGACTTCAGCTGCACTGGGTGCAAAATATCCCCCACTGCTCTCGGCATGTGCATCATTCTTTGCGACTGATGTCGATGGCGACAATGAACCTCCCAAATTAGACAAATATTCTGACGTAGGGACCAACATTGAGTTCCCTGATGACAACGGGGTAGACGGTGATATATTGCTAGCGGATACGGGTGCTAGGGACACAGGATTTACCTCACTTGTATGGTTAAGGTTAGCTATTAGTGCTGTTGCATTGGTATAGCACATGTCTCGATTTTCGAGAGAAAGTGTACCCGAAGACGAATAAAATACTGACTCTTTATTTGCAGTGACTGGTTGTGCTTGGGTCGGGGTTTCTTTATGGGTGAGTCTCACAGATGCAGTAAGGGTTTCTACAGAACTACTACACAAATGCCTTCTCTTACCTGTGCATGGTGGACATATAAATGTCTTGTCTTCGATGCTCTGGTTTACGCCTGCACAGCGAAAATGCTGCCATCCATATGATGATCACCATGATCTTGGTGATTGATTTAGGATGCCCGATGCATCTACAATGTTCCTTTTCTTGGGCGGCATCTCATTGGTCGTAACCTCAAAGTTGTAGAAAAAAACGCTCTATTTCATGAACGTAGTTATAAACCTTTAATAATAGAAAGTTATTATAGAATATACATAATTATACATTAAAGAATGATCTACTTGGTCTTTGAGTTATATTTGATGAAAAAGATAAAGAAAAAGATTTAGGATGAAAAATATTATTTTGGATGAAAAT
This sequence comes from Sphaerophoria taeniata, assembly GCA_943590905.1. Classification (NCBI taxonomy): domain Eukaryota; kingdom Metazoa; phylum Arthropoda; class Insecta; order Diptera; family Syrphidae; genus Sphaerophoria; species Sphaerophoria taeniata. The sequence goes on along the minus strand of OX016540.1, from coordinate 217,339,344 downwards.
ATGTATGTATGGAAAAATATGACTGCTGCTGCTGCTGGTTGGTCCGAAAATGAAAAGGCCGGAAACCAGTTGATGTTGAAGTTGGTTGAGGTTCGTTGTAACTTGTACTTTGCACCACTTGCTCCCTCTACCGGTTCGTGGTGCTCCTGATCGCTAATGGCTCGCCTGCACTGACAGAACTTTCCCACATAAGGTCTAAGTATATCATCGATCGCTCTTTGAAAGATTGATGGTGCATTCTTTAATCTGAATGGCAGTCTTGTGTATTCGTACTTGCCATTGTTAACAGGCAAACTCGTTTTTTCTATATCTTCTTCTTTTACGATGGAAACCGGACTCTAAGTCAATTGTCGAGAAATATTTGGCCTTGCCAAGATTACTCAATATTACATTGGTATCAGGTATAGGGTATGTATGCTAGATCGTGTTCTCGTTTAATTTCTTGAAATCGATAACGAGTCTATTCTTAGAAGTTCCATCTTCATTTAAACCTTTTTTGGGAACAACCCAAACTGGAGAATTATACGGGCTCCTGCTTGGTCTAATTATTCAATTTTTTAAAAGTTTTTCAATTTCTTTATTGACAAAATTATTTGCACTGAAAGGATATGGGTATTGTTTACTCCATACTGGCTTAAGATCTCTTGTGCGTATTTCAGCAACTACATCTGTTCTGAAGGGAAGTGTAGTGTTAATACTGTTATGTTCCTTAAGTATACTGTTCCTTATATCTTCAGTAAGTAATTCAATGTTTCCGTCATTGACATTATTTAGCTTATTATTTTTTCAAAGTAGATTTTTTCTACTCTGTTATTGCAAGTGATCGTGTCGGTTTCGTAGTTTATTTTAGCTTTTATTTTTTTCAGTAAATTTGAACCGATGAGCACGTCATATTCTAAACTATTTATAACATAAAGTCTTAAGTCTGTGTCAAACATAAATATGTCATGATACTTTTCAATTATAATTTCAGTATTAACAGTGAATACTCTTTTCTTAATTACTAAATTTTTCTCTTCTAAAAATATGTTTGGCTTACAGTAATTGCTTGTAGCACCTGTATCTAGGAGGATTTTTATTCGTCTGCCTCTGAATGTTCGGAACAAGTGGGGTAATCCGACTTTGGTTTTAAAAAAGCATCTTCGTTTAAGTTATTTACTCTTTCTTGCTTTTCTGCTGGCTGGGCGAAGAAGTAATTCTATATACAAAAATTTAAAAAAAAAAACTACATAATGTAAATGTTTTATTTTTGTTTGTATTTTTTTTTTATTTAATTAAATAAATAGTTTGGATTTTTACAGCAATAAACGCCTTGTCTTTTATTTAGACATAATGTCGATCACTTCATCTGGATCCACATCAATACCTGAGTGAACAGACAGCATTGCAAGTGCGCTTAGTCTTGGATGCCCATAACGCTTCGGGATACATCGAAAGAGGGATCCATCGATGAAATTTTTTCGCACCAGAGTATGTACTCCGCTTTAACAGCTGACAAGGATATTGCGTTATCGAAGTAAAGTGTTAGATTTTCCATTTCATTTACTCGATTGGCGGCAGCAAAACCTGGAAGCAGAGCTTGAAACGATAGTAAAACGTCCTCGTTGACCATAAATCTGTCAGTAAGATTTTGTATAAGAGAATCTAGACAGGGAATAAGTATAGAAACTCTAAAACAGTCTTCTGGACATGATGTTTCTGGATAAGAGCGCGTTGTTTGTTTCAAAGTAAGCCTTGGAATTGTTATGCTGACTTCAAATAAATCCCTGGCAAGTTGTGATGCGGATTGAAAAGCGTCTCTGAAAAGTCTCTGGCAGTTTCTCTTATGTTCTTAAGAGAACTTAAGACTTGTTTCGTGTGATTTATTGCAGACACGTAATTTAAAGATACATTTTGAAGGAAAATTGATAAGGGTAGCGTTAACTAAAAAGTTTTTCGCATACCATGAGGCTTACCAGAAAATCACTTCTTTGAATTGCTGCTAACAGAGTTGATGCTTTTGAAGACATTGCCCACGTCTTGGTGGATATTTCTTCAAGACTAATAGCAATACATTTGAAGAGCTCTACAAATGAAAGAATGCTGTCATGCCTTTCAATAAACCTTGTTTCACAAAGGCGCAAAAGTCGTTTTTTTCTGCTTTCTGGTGCGTATTTTTGGATGGCGATTTGGAAAGTCTTATTTGCATTTGAATGGTTTCGGAAGAAATTAGCTATTTCGCTTACTACACCAAGACAATTGCGAATCGAGTGTGTTGACATGGCATTAGACAGAGCCAGGTCTAGCCCACCCCTCTAGCCCACCCCCTGGCTACGTGCCTGCGTACAGGGATATAGAATTGTTTGCGGCTTCACTCCAACTAACGTAAGAATTTATATTTACACCGGAAAATTCTGGTAAAGATTTAATTACGTCTAAAGTTTCCGTACATGGAATGTTCTCATCAATTGTCTGTTTAACGTATTCAGTTATTAGCGATTTGCTTGTTAAGTCTTGAAGAGATTGTCTTAAAGCTCTGATCTCTGACTGTAGAAATGCAGTATTGGCTGCTATGAGCCGAGGAACGGTCTCCTCACTGATCATTTCTATAAAATTTAAGTCTGCAAACTGTCGGGAGAGTAGGTCCAGATTTAAATATTTTTATTTTTTACTTAATTTTTCCAATGAACTCAGTCGCGTGAACTTAGCCACACTTTTTCTACAAAACTTATTTTTGTTGTGAGTTCTGGGTTTATTTCCAATAGTTCTGGAGTTCCTTATACCAAATTTCAATAGTTCTGGCAAAAATCCATCAAAATTTGGACTTTGAAAATTTTGCACCCAAAAAAATGTTAGCCCCGACTTAACAACCCTCAAGAGTTCTGATGCAATAAATATGTTCATAACCAATGTTCCAGGAGTTCCTCATACCAATTTTTCTGATTTTTGCCTTTCATAGCCAAAAAAATGCATTTTAAATTTGTATGCACAAAAGTGCATTCCTAATTGTTTAAAATATTTGATGGCTACAATGTCTCTAGCGGCAATAGTTCTGAGGTTCCTCATACCAATATTATCATATTTTCCTAAAACGCGCCGAAAAATCCCAATTAAAATTTTCAACCTAACCTACAAAAAAAGTAGCCGCACTTTTGTCACGCCCAGGAGTTCTGATGCAATAAATATATTCATAACCAATATTCCAGGAGTTCCTCATACCAATTTTCGAAAATTATTCCTTGTGTCACGAAAAAAATGCATTTAACGTTTGTATGCAGAAAGTGCATTCGCCCTTTTTCAACAGTTCTGATGCTGAAAATGAGTTTGTCTGAAGGATACTTATTTTTATTTTTTTGCACAAACACTTAGCCGTGTCACATGCGAGACAATCTATTTTTCACCTTACTTGTTTTTTTCAGGTATCACGAAAAATAGTATTGTCCTGTCACGGTCGCCAATTAAACAAAACACTAAACTTTTGTAGTTTTAAAAAAGGAAATAAATTTATTGAAATCAACCAAGAGCTACTGGGTTTCTTGACGCTTATAATCAGACTGAGTTACAAATTTGAATCTTATAATAAAGATAGTGGAAGATGATCGAGAGCATATGATGTTTACATCATTTTACTTATCGTCTGTGGGAACAGCAACATGACACCTCCCGGATATACATGTTAGTATTTGGTAACATAATACTAGCCGGATGTGCTCAGTTGGCTGTTTTGGAGTTCGAGTTTGAAGGCACGTTTGACATTAGAATTCAATAATAATAACGTTCCTTAACTTGCATCGTCCGAGTATGGGTCTGCGGGAGCACAATGGGGTACTTTTGGTCTTGCGGAAGTGATGAGTGCATAAGTTGGCCTCCGACCTGAAGCACATCTTTCTCGTCTATGAAAGGGTTCAGTGACAGAAGAGGGCTATTGCCTGACAATCGCCCTGCATCCTTCAATTGACATATTTTCTGGGGGAAGTACTTCTCTTGCTCTACACGGATCAGCCGGATAAGAGCATCGTCCAGTTCGTCTGGTCCAACTACTGCTGACTTCATGTGATGACGATGCGTCGATAGCCATCTCTGGATGTAGGCCACGATCCGGAGGATCTTCTAAAGGTCGCTGTATCGTTCCAACAGTAGAATGAGGTTCTCACGATGCCGAACTGTCAGCTGAGTTCTCTTAGTTATCACGCCAACGATGACGTGCAGCTAATGTTTGCATTCAGAGCTTCTCAAGCAGGTTAAAAACCTGCGTTTCACTTAAAATAATAAGGGGTTCGTTCACTTCACAACAGTGCGTGATTTAAGTTTATTGGTTTTATGGTTTCAACAGATCTAGTTAGAAATTATTAGACAATGTTTCCTGGTTGACTCTCCGAAGTCCGAAGAAGACAGGAAAAAAATGTTTATTTCTATTAAGGCTTCTAGTTTTTTATGAGTTGGTGTGAAAGGTGCTCCGCAATTGAAGCAAGAGCGAGATACAGCATTGCATGCTGAGTCAATTGTTGTGTCCGAGACAGCATTAACTGCCGATGCATTGTTGTTACGACGATCTTACAAAATTTTATTTGGAACCACACCTACAGTTATATTCACAAAATCGCAGCTGAGTTCTTCATTCGGTCTCGAAGTCAGCAAACGTTTGGTTTTCTTTGTGCGCAACTGTGTTAAATTTATATGATTCCATAGCGATATTTTTCATGGGGAGGCAATAATCATCGAATGCCTTTAAGACGTTTTCCAATGTGATTGCCCCTTGCGCAGCTTCTTCGTTTTGCTGCCCCCATTGCCGACACCTTCGCGAATTTCACCTCTACCGCCCTCTTTGTCGTTGTCCTCCTCATGTTGACCTGCATTTGGATTTGCGTTCGCAACTGCAGGTGGATTTGCTGGTGCATTTGCAAAAACCAACAATTTAGTGAAGTGTTCATTCGGGTACAGAGTGTTGTAAATATTTCCTCCGTGCGTCGGGGCCGATTAACCACAGAAATGTTGCGATTTTTTGTTGCTCCGGCTCATTAATTTTATTATTTGCAATCATGTAGACCATGAATGTGCGTTTCCATATTGTCCATTTTTTTTTTGTCAAATTGGAGTAGTTCAATGGTTTTAGCAAACGATAGGTCGATGTGATTTTATTTTATATGGTTATGAAATAAAACAAAAATGGAAATTCAAGTCTTTATCAATCATTAAACCGAGATCACTTACAGAACCAACTTTGTCATTAACCAAACATTTGTATCGATTTCTTGAGAAAGAGAGGTCTAGACATATGAAGGTCTATTGCTCCTAGTGTCTCAAAAGATCCCAATATATATGGGATTATAAGATCTTGATCATATGAAGTGGCGGCTGAAGCATTTGCTGTAATTGAGGAACATAGTGACTCTAGGTTCTGCAATTTATCATTAGTCAGCCTCATAGCTCTACAGATCTTCTTCAGACTCATTGACATAGGAACTCCTTGATAAACCGGGTATTTCCCATAAATAAAAAAGTGAGAAGAGGACCAAGTCTCTTCAACCTTAAGAGGTGGTCCTATAAAACTCAGGAACTCAGATAATTTAAGTATAAAATTCTCATAAAGCGTTTTTAACTCATTATCACTTTCTGTTACATATGTTAAAATTATTTCAAGAAGAGCTCTGGGTTATTATAATTGGTGTCGAGCCATTGTACTATTACACTGCGTAGTTCTGAAGGACCTATAGTACCGTGTCTAGTAGACCAATAGATTAACTCATCTTCTGTCAGTGATGTGGCTTTATCTGGAATTACTTCAGATAATTCTAATTTTTCCGGGATATTAAATGTTTGTTCAAGAGTTACATAAGACCAATCTAACAGATTATATCCAGTCTGTCTAGTATGGATAAAGATATTTTGTCTTAGTGTATTTATAAGTACTAAGCTAGGAGCTATATCTGAGATTTTTAAATTGGGCCATTTTCCATGTTTGTGATTTGGAAAAATTAAGCTTTCCTTCGGCTTTTTTGGTATACCAAAAAAGCCGTAGGAAAGCTTAATTTTTCCAAAACACACACGTAAATATTAATTGGTCAATAAATTATCTTTCATTTTCCATGTTTCTTGAAATAATTGAGGCAGAAATACTCTCTCCCTTTGCAGTGAACTAACTAATATATATATATAAAATTGACCGGTCTAGGAGTGCAGGCCACAGATTGAAGTTTTTTCACAGATTCTTTTTCATCAATAGTAGGGTGTCCCCAAATACGGTATAATCCAAAAAGTTGAAAAATTGAGGTTAGAGGTCTAGATTTTAACCAAGGAATTGTTATGTCTTCTAAGAAAGCTTTCAAATAATCACAATATGCGACTGTCTGAGAGTTTATAAATTCTTAACAATATTTTGACGAAACAATGTGTTATCAACAGCAAAATCTTTCTCTCTGATATCACTTAAGCCTCCCACAACGCTAATGAATTGAAACCGTTGTTACCGAATTTATGATTGAGCGAGTCTACCATAGCAAACAATAATTTTAAATCTTGACAAGTGGGATAATTGTCTGGGTTTAATAATAACTCTGCGAGAACTAGCTTAACAACAGAGAAATCTCTGAGAGACTATGTCGCTTAATAAAAGCAGATAGTTCCTATCTAACAAATATTGTCTATTTTGTATATTTAAGAGACAATGATTTCGAGTAACTGTTAATTGAAGTAATCCAGAATCTTCCCTGTATGAATCCAAGTCTGAGTATCTTCCAGCTTTATACTTTCCCAGTATAATGAAGAATCCTTATTCTCTGGATCCAAGGTACTTTCTGGCCTTGCTGATAAAACAACCCCTTCTTCAAGAAAACATCTTAGAAAATAGAGATGTAAGAGTTCATGATAAAATGAATGACATCTGACATTCTCTATAATATTTCTATACTCTATTGCAGACATTTCGGTGTTTAATTGCTATAGGTTGTAAGGGACATATGATAGGAGACCTGACCAATATTTGTCAAATTGACTGTTGGTCTCAGGAGCTAGCGGAGCAGTACTAGCTATATCAAATAAAATACCTATCTCAGACTGCATACCCTTATCCCATTGTACACTTTTAGGATCCACATTTAAAAAGTCCAGAAGTTGCTGTAAATGGGTGGTTTTGATTCTTATCTGAGTATTTCTAAATTTAGTGTTATTCGAAATGATGTTGTTTAGACACTCTTTAGTGATTGTAAGACTTAATGGAGAATTTAAATGAGTATCTAGAATTCTAGACAGTTGTTTTCCATTTTGTCAACCTTAGGAAACTGGTTTAGGGATGTGGGTTGTTCAAGCGAGTGAGGCGAAGTTGGCTTATATAGAGGTGAGGATGGCTAAATTGGGTCCAAGTAGTGATAGGTGGTCAAAAATGTCTGAGGTTTATCTGTATGTATATTTTTAATCAATGTGATTTTTCCTATAGCGTTATGATTTTAACTGCATGTTTGTAAATATGAGCAGCGGATATACACACACAGTTTCTCTTTTGGTTTTCAGAGGATACAAACACAGTTAAGGATGGTTAATGATATTCGCAGCACAAATGAGAAAATGAGAAACGACAAACCGTGTATTTTTTTCTTTTTCTTTTTTTTTCTTCTAAATTGCTATCCCTCCCAATTTCGATAAAACAACATGTAAACATTAATAAAAAAATTTCATTTCTACTGATTTCTAGTGACAACACGATTCGCTTTAATGACTGTGTCAGTCAAATAAAAGACTACAACGTTTGACATAAGGTCTTTCTTTATTCAGGGTCAAAACACAACTCCAGTAGCATTTGTAAAGATTTGAAGAGTTCAATGAACTCATGTCTTCAAATTCTGTAGAATTATCGTGAACGCATCCTTTACAGCGTCTTTGGGTTGTTCGATTGAGTGTACTCTGCATTGATTTGTTTGCAAATTTCTACCGCTGAAAGAAAATTCACTAGAATGAGCGACTGGGCGTCCTTGAGTTTGCAAAAGAACTGTTTCTGACGTTTTTAACAAAAGATCTAAATTAGCTTCGAAAGGATCAACATTTTTTTTTTAAATCCTGAATTTGGAATTCCCACTGTGCTTGAAATTCCTTGTTGTATATCTAAGTCGCAACTTATTTTATTAGCTTGCAATTTCGTCCTTACCAAAATTTGCCATTGGACAGATTCCCTTTTTTATTTTTGTTGGAGATTTATTCCCCGTTAATGAATGGGTCGGGTCCAAGTGGAGAAGACTCAAGAAAACCACCAGAAAAAAAGGAGACACAAAAAACACCCTTTCTTTGTTTTGCGAAATACAAGATCACAGATCACACTTTATTTATTGTTAATTTTACACGTTCTCTATTGACTGCGCACGTTGAAAGCTCAAGTAAGACTATTGTTAATTTTACACGTTCTCATAATGATGCACTGGAAGGGCCATGACCTTCAAGGCTCGCATCGTCTCTTGAACGCTGTCTACCAGGTTGAGAATTGTTATCGGGGTCTCATCTTGCACTGGTCTGGATTTTGGTGGACCAGACGCTCAAACGCTTCCTTGAAGGCGAGCCATTTATGTAGAGCACCGTCGAAGCTTGGGATTTGGACCGGGTCAAACTTCATCTCAACCTTTGTGACTGCCGGGGCAGCCGTCCCAATCGATTGCTCTTGTTGGACCCGAATTGCCGCTATGTGACGCTGAAGGACCCCGGTCGCAGAGATGATCCGAGCTTTGAGCTAGGATTTCTGCTATTTCGTTCGATCCTGTATCCATGTTCTGTAACTTGGTCGAAAAGTTTCCCATTCGATTCAAGGTGGAACACAATATTCCAACGTTTCTCTATTTTGGAAAATAAACTGTGTCTATAACTTGATGCGAAAACAGCCTGTGTGAAAATTACAATTTCCAGTTTTCCAGTCACAGTGACAGTTAAAGGGCGATTTTGTTCACTCAAATTTGAATTCAATTTTGTGACTTTTATTTTCAACTTTTGAAAAAATAGAGACAATCTTTGTTTTTCTCTCTCAGCTTCTTCTATTTTTGAAAATTGAATAAATGTAAAGTTGATTAACTCAAGAGTTCACAATTAAAAGTCGAAAACTAACCTTTGACTGAATAAAAAGAAATTCAAAAGTCCCAAAGTTGACTTCAACTTTGAGTGAACTAAACCGCCCTAAAAAAATCAAAATTGATGATTATAAAATTATCCTCAAAACACACAGGCAACAAAAATTTATGCAAACAAGACGGAAAAGTAAAAAAAATGCGATTATAATTCTTAAAAAGTTTATTTCCTCCTCAAAAAATAAATAAAGAATTTATAGCTCGAGTAAAAACAATAAACGAGCTTGAATTCAGCTTCAAAATATTATCTCACTTGCTTGAGAGTGGTCGAGTTATTTTGACTGATAAGTCGAATAATTATTTCGACTTCAGAGTTATAGACACAGTTTTACTCACATTTTTCCAGGATTTCCAATAATTTCATTTCATTATATTCCTGATCGAGTGAAAACAAGTTACAGAAACAGTTGAATGCGAAAAAGAGATTTTCGACCCATTCTGTCGTAGTTTTGTTCTGATTCGCACTGTTTATGCGAAAACTTATTCGATGTGAGAGTTACAGAACATGGACCCTGGTATTAATCTAAAAGTGTTTACAAATGTTTGCTTCCATGCCTTTTGGTAATTTCTGTCGGTTTGCATTGCCAAATTTATGGCTATAGTCATAGGTCCTAATGATTGCTTCATACTTGATTGCAATGTAGGTGTAAAAGTACATCCAGACATTAATACAGCGAGTCTTGAGGACAACCCAAATTGCTCTATTGGAATGTCATTTACAAGACCAGTTTCTTGACTAAGAGTAATTTTACTGGTTCCCGTCCTCACTTCATTGCTTCTGGGCCTAAAGGACACCATTATGCTCAAAATGGATCCAAGTGTTTCGGTTTTGGCCCTCTCTAGTTCGCTGGTACCGTAATTGAATCCATACATAATGGCAACTCTTTTCATGGATGGTCCAAAGTCCTTCCAGGTTAGCGTAGCATCTCTCTGTTTGAAGACAATATCATCTTTGATCTTACTTCTCATAGAGCCAGTTCCATTTGCTTCTTGCCGCAATTTAGAGTGGGCTGTCCAAATGATAAGGCTTAGGTCTGCAACACCGTCAATTTGAATAGCTTTTCATATGGTTAAGCCCTAGATCTTTTAGCATCTGGCAATTTTTTTCCATCTACGTCCACCAATCTCCTTTTAGTAGTGGTCACTTGATTTATCACTTATTCAACCTCAACCTGCATGGGTTCCTTGTTTTCTGCTGATGAACTGACCATTTCTTTTTCTTAATTTTTCGGGTATGTTACTACCCTTACTCTTACTGCACGCTGTCTACCAGATTGATGATCGTGCGTCATTGGGGTTTCATCGTGCACTGCCTTCAAGTTGAGGAGCCGGGACACATGAGTCTCGGCTAGGAACCTTGGGTTGTCGAAGCGCTCAGTCAGCTCCTTCCGAAGCTCGGTGTATCCTCCCGAGTAAATATTGCCCACCATCCTCCTAACGTGGATGGGGAGCACGGCCGAGCGAAGCTTCTGGAGTTTGCAGGCTTCGGGCATGTTCGGATTCTGATGGATCAGACTGTCAAAGGCTTTCTTGAAGGCGAGCCAGATGTGCAAAGCTGAACTTCATTTCTAGTTTTGTGGCTACCGGGGCGGCCTGTTCTCTAGGTAGCTCTTTATTGGTTTGAATGCGACACTTAAGGACCACGGTCGCAGAGATGTACTGCTCTTCCACTGCAGGAGCGTGTCGTGAGCGTGGATGGAATCGTCCTTGCATTCCTCCAATGCGTCCAAGACCAAGTTATGGTCGACGCGGAACTTCTCATATTGTTGATCTAGAGCGTTCTGTTCCAGACCAACTTTCACGATTTCCCACTCTTCCACGTCGGTCGTGGTGATCATGGTATGCAGCCGCTTGATTGCAGCGCACGCAGCCGATCTCTTCTGTAATTGACTCATGACTTATGAGTATCCACACAGCAAACCACAATGATATAAGAGCACAAACACTTATTACGATAGAGCACTTGGCTTGCCAATGCTTGGTATCCATGCTGCTGGTAATGGTTGCCAGTCTAATTCAACGCCTCTAGTCTGCGGTGTAATCTCCCTAGACTTTTTCACATATTTTTCACTCGTACACGTTGTGTGTTTCAGCAGTTAAAGCACCAAAGGTGCCTGGCCTCACAGCGACATTTTCAGCTGTGGTGGTAATTTTTGGTACAGCAAGGTTCGGCAAGTTCCAGTAAACCTCATCGCCTGCTGGTGTTATCCAAATCCACAAATATATTCTGGCTTGCTGGCCTGGCTTGAGCATTATCATACTCCTTAGCAATCCTGAATTGATTAGCCCAGTTAGATTCGCCATATTGTTCTGTTTGACGACGCTCATTATATTGTGACATCCTCTCGATGTCTCGGGGTCTCATTCGGTTTGGTTGTGATCCAGCAAGAACTCCATACTGTTTCACTAAAAGACTGGTTTATTATTTTCACCAAAGAAGGGCCAATCCAATTGATTATGTCTTTAAAAATCTTAATATTGATATAATTAGGATCTCGTTTGTTTTTAATTTTATCTAACACTTTTCAAATCAGCCAATTGTATTTCATCTATCGGGTTTCTTGTAATATAATTTATGAATGGGGCATTAGGGATGGAGTCACTGATTTCGGTTATAATTTCAACAAAATACTTATTGAACTTGTTGGCTATAATTGAATTGTCACTACACATAACATCTTCAAACACAATTTCAGAGATTAGCGATTATTTTTCATTAAGAACAAATTGCTTTATATTTCTCCACATTGATTTTTGATCAGTTGAACTGATTATTTTATTTTTAATAAAGTTACGTTTTGCTTTGTTTATCTCGTATTTGTACCTGTTTCTCAAATTTGTATAACTATACCAATCTCTCGAATTATTTGTAAAACGGGCCTTATTATAAGCGGAGTTGGTTATTAAACAATTTAAATTCATCTTCACGCACGTTTATAGTCGGCTTAGTGCACCTATCGCACAGAGCGAGTGATGACGTTTGTTGCAGTGCTTGCAGGTCATGTTGCTGAAGCACTTCTCTACTCGGTGGTCAGGAAGCAGGCAGTTGAAACATCTGTTTTCGGCGCGAGCAAACTTGAAGCGTGTATTCCGATCCCAGTCGGAGAAGTCCTTGCATTTTGAAATGCAATGGTTACCGCCGCAACCCATACAGCTACTACCTGAAGTCGCCGCCACAGCGTGACTCCGTCTGAATCTGCTTGGTTTCGCAGCCTTTCGCGAAGAAGTAGGATTCATCATCTCCGGTTGACTACAAACGGCTTCCGCATCATCTCCGCTCCCAGACTGTGTCCACGCTGTTCAATAAACTGCAGCAACTTGATCAATGAGGGGATCTCCCATGGAAGGCAATGCATATTCCAAGCCTGCTGAGTTACCTTGGGGAGCTTCATGATGACGAAGTGTCCCATGAATCTACGGGCTGGTCCATGACACAGAGCCCTTAGGGATTCATCGGCGTCTCTGATCCTCATCAGTTCACGGGGAGTCTCCTCGATGGCAGGTGGGACGCCTAAGAATCGAGAAGCATGTGCCTCAGCGAGGAGCCTCGGATTATCGAAGCGCTGTCCAAAGCTTTTCGTACCCTCCAGAGTAGACGCTTCCGACCAGTCCCACGTCAGAGGCCTTAACTGAGTCCCTAAGCTTTTGTAACTTGTAGGCCATAGGTAAGTCGGCATTGTGGACACTCGGTTTTCATCACATATGTATTTAACATTTATTTCATCAGAGGATTTCGTTCGTTCACGTGTTTTCGGTTTGGGCGCTACGATTCAACTGACTCGTGCGGCGAATTATAATACTTATAGTTAAAACTACACAACCACCAGTAGCCACATAAAACTTGTTTTTTTTTCTTTTACATTCGTTTGATTCTTTTTTTTATCTTCGTTTTATTGTTGGTTACAGTCGGTCGTCTATTAAGTCCCTAGAGATGCTACCAAGTTAGTAGGGCTTTTTGCTTAAATTTCTTGGTTTTTTGCATCTGGCATCAGCCATCAACATCGAACATCATTCTCTTCGCAATCTGCTCTTCTCGAGTGTTGTTAGCTGATTGAGTTGTGCCGCTTGTTCGCTGATATAAGAAACAAAAACTCACCTCGGTCATGCAGAAAAAAAAAAATGTTTACGTTAGTTTATAATTTATGATTTTTAGTATGTCCGCTTGAAGTATCGTTGCATTTGTGCCATATCATTATGAATCTAGGCAACGAAGGTAGAAGAATCCTTTTAGAGCTTGTTTAAAAAAAAAGTAGAGGCAACAATAGTTGTTACTGATTAAGCATACGATGGTTTACTAATAAACATTTTTAAAAAACAAACCTTTTCTTTGCACTTACTACATTTTCCACAAAAGCCTTGCTGTTCAAATTGATTTACGGAATAGACAACAAATATCATTCATAAGATGCTGAACACAAGGTCAACGCCTTTATCTCATCCCAATGCCAGCATCATAACAAAAATTGTTAAGACGCTTTAAAGACCAGATCTGCAAGAATAGCAGAGGAACTATTAAGAATTCGAAAACAATGTGAGTAAAGTTACTTAAATAATTCGTAGAATCATTTCTTATCAAATCGATATCCATTTTTATCCGCATTATCCTGTTACACCGTTTTTCATATTTATGGTAACCTTAGATTAAATTTGCAATTGTTTTGATATAAGAAACCAAGTCAAGATGCACCTTGCAATATAATGTTAGGAGATGGTATTCCATATTTGTTGGAGAGCATGGCTACCCTAGCAGGTGACTTACATCTAGGTTCCCTCGTCTTAATCTTCTTTCAACGATGTCCCAAGCGAGCTCAATTGGGTTGAGGTGTCGGCTTCTCGGTGGATGTTTGAGTACCTCAACGTGTTGCCCTTCTTGACACTGTCGTTTTTGCATGGCAGTGTGGGTTCGAGTATTGTCATGCTTCAAAATTAGCCTTTCGTGCCTTGGCCTAAAAAAAAGGTCTGAAAATTGTCTCAACATACTGCCGAGCAGTCTAATTGCCATAATACCCTACCCTACCTACACCAGAACTCAGGTTTATTAAGTTACACAATTATTCGTGGTGTTTGCGACACCAAATTAACAGCGGTTCGCTAGGGTTATTCTTCGTCGGATCTTCACTAAGGTGTCGTTTGTGTGATTTATGTTTGTTCCAAGGAAGGTGAACTCCTTAACTACATCGAAATTGCTGCTATCAATGGCAGTGGCAGATGTACTTTTGTTTGTTGAAAGCATGTTCTTTGATTTGTCCTCATTCACTTCAAGACCGACGAGATTCGCCTGTTCTTCAATTGCTTTGATGGTGTCAAGCACAGCTCTTTTTGATCGACCGATGACGTTTATGTTGCCGGCATATCCTAGCAGCTGAGTGGCCTTGCTCACACATGCCTTGCGCACTTTCTGCTTCACGACTATGCTGATGAAGTCAAATGCCAGCGCATCTAGTTGTCTTAACCCTGCGCATTTTTGAAAGAACTCAAATGAGCTATTAGTGTGTATTGTTGGATTATTGGATTAAAGGAGACTCTAGCCGAAGATTGTTTATAAATACTTCTAAAAAAATCTCTGAAAATCTGTCAAATAACGCAAAAATGAAATAAAGGCAAGAATTACGCCGAATTGCAAAATTTTACAACCTTGATTTGAAAGTCCTTGCACTCTTTTCTCACATCCAAAGATGAAACCTTTTTATTGGACGTCTCAAACAAAATTTACAAAATTCTCAAACAAATTTGTTCTTAAAAATTATAACGTGAGCTTATAGATTAAAAAATAGTTTTATTTCATCGAGCAGGTCCAAGCAGAGGTTGAGATTCAATACTTCACCATCCTTTTTTGTCTGGCAAACAAATGGATAAAGTGTAGTTCCAGGAATGAGGTGAAGGGTTCTTATATCAAGGTCTCTAATTGCATCCACGCACAACTTCTTATCTGGCAAATTTCCAGCATTATCTCTTTCACACTTCGAAAATTTATCACTCTCTCTGATCTTAATACGTATTATAAATACAATTCTTTTTTAACGAGCAGTGGTAATGCGTGGACGACCTTGCCAAAACGCCAAGGCTTGAATCCTGGACATTTCCTTTAGCAATGTCTAAATTTATAATATTTTGAATAAAAAAGATTTCTGTTTTATTCTACGGTGAGCCGCCAATGCCTCAGCGGTTTCATCTATGCTAGGGAAATAGAAATGAAAAATTCCTCGTGAGGAGGTCATCAACATAGAACGCCTTCTCTATTGTCTCGAGGGCTATGGCAGCCCGATTTCTGTCAGCCACCAGACCATGGTTATCCAGTGCGTACTGCACCAAAGATCTCACCGAGATGAATGGACTTGACGCCATACCATAGGTAACTGTCGTCAGTCGGAATACGTCCAAAGGATCCTTCGGTGATTCTCTCCAAAGAATGCGTTGAAAGTCTCGATGCTCATGTGCAACCAATACTTGACGGAACATCTTCTCAACGTCGCGTCGGCAGTTAATGCAATACGGTAGCTACGAAATCCAAAAATCACATTGACCAATGGTTCTTGGATTGTAGGGCCAACCAACAGAATGTCTTTGAGCGAGACGCCAGCAGTAGTTTTTGCGGAAGCGTTGAAAACTATACTCAAAACTTGGCAGTAACAGCGTGATGTGGAATGTAGTTGCATTGTGGGTGGTCGCCATGTTGACCGACCCTCTCCATATGTCCAAGGGTTTCATATTCCCGCATGAACTTTTGATAATTGTCTCATCCTTTGGGGTTGCTCGCCCGTCGCCGCTCCAGACTGTAGAACTGGCGGAGAGCTGAATTGTAAGCGTCGCCCAATGCAGCTTCATCGTGCCGGAATGGGATTCTAACCATGTAGCGTCCGTCTTGTGGACGAGAGGGAGCGCAGAGGAGCCAAAGGTTGGTCCGTTGTGGGACCGAAGATCACCTAACCAAATCGGGTCTTCTGGGCATGTGGCTCATGTGGTAAAGCATGAATTACCTCGTCTTCTACCAAAAGACCCAGACATCTGCTCCCAGTAGGATGTCAATGGGGCTAAGAGTGCCAAAATGTTTGTCCTCCAAGGGAAGATTCACGATGTGCGACCATCTCGATGAGTCAATGGATGCGTCTGGTAGCTCGGAAGTGGACAAAGAGCAGTTATTCCTCCAGATCCATCTCCTCCACAAAACTCACAAGAGGGATTAATATTTAGGTATATTAATATCTCTCTCAATTTGTAATGACTTCCTGTTGCTATCTGAGCCAATCTTAAACCAGAAATCAACGGCTCTTGGACTGATCAAATAATGTCACTTTTCGGAAAGGTCCAGTCCAACTCAGATATATTTTATTTCAACTAGAGTACAGTTTCTTGTGTATTCTTTACCTCAATCTGGCTTTATCAATCTTTCCGCAGTCAATATCGCCTGTTTTTCAAAAATTTTCAATGCTTGATCAACCTCATTATCGGTATTCATATAAATGTTTACTAAACTTCTTATGCTGGCCAAATCACATATTTTTTCTCCTAAGTTTTGAACTTCTGTTGACATGACCCTTTTAACTTAACTTGTCCTTTTTAGTCCATTGACCAGAGGATAGTATGTTGTGTGTGTTGAAAATTACGGTGATTGATGAGGAAACAAAATTGCTACGATGCCCGGCCATCTATCTATGGTACTGCCACCTTTGAGTTGAACCGATAGAAACAATGAAGAAGCTAAGTGCTGCCAGATTTGGCAACAAACACAAAACCTGTTTGGCATTGTGGGATTGAACCAATAAATGAAAAGCAGTCTGGTTAGACCCTGAAATATATCTACATATATAAGTTTTATTTAATTAAATCTGATGAGGATTACAAGGAGTGAGCTGTTTCTCTGAGCGCGTGGTCTTATCGAATGATGGAAAATTTCCTAGGCTAGAAATTGAAAGCTCGATTTAAGAATACAAAAATATGTTGTTTCGTAGATTCGATGTTAGAGGGCCCATGATTAATTAAGTAGTAAGTACAGTGACTGGCACGTTCATTGCTACAGGCATATATGTCAAAAAATATCCAAACTTCTTTATCCAGATCTTAAGGTGTGTCCTTCAAATAAATTTACCCTATAGTCAGTAATTGACACTTTAAGTAATTTGAATTACCATTTGGTAAGAGGGAAGGATATTTTGAAATATTGAAGAAAATGAATTGATAAAAGACTTTTGTTAACCGTCCACTGAAATTTGGGAGGTCTCTTGGAGCGACTTTGCGATCATAAACATTCTCGTGACTAGGCACGGAAGTTGAAATGGAACTGATTAAATTGTCACTTTGCTGTAGCCCAGAGTGCTGAACACCTTGTTGATTTAATACCTCATTCCCTTTGTCCGTCCTACCGCCCATGCCTACACCTGAACTCAAGCCTTTATCTGCCTTCACACTGGCCCGCCGAAGATTTTCAAACTCAATTTTATTTTGTCTAGCTAGCAACTCAAATTTTTTATTTAAATAATTGAGTTGTGCGTCCCTCTCTTCTTCGAGACGCATCCAATTTGAGAGCGTACTGTGCCCTTGAAGTTTCAGTTTTATTTGCGGAACATACCTTTTTGGTTGCTGGTGTCGCTGGCTTTTGTAACATTGTGTCGTTTCCGTCTGATTCTTCATTTTGTTTTGCGACGCAGCCCTCACACATCCAATCCCTTTCACTCACAGAGCTGTCGACTCCAACGTAGATGAAATGGTACCAGGAGTCACACAGATCACACTGCACCATATCTGTGTTGTCCACTTCGGTGCACAATGAGCAGCTGTGGTCATTCGTTTCATCAGCATCAATATGATTTTTTGCATTGGAAGCTGAACTTGCCATAATTATCTTCTTAATTTTCTTGCACCAGACAAGGTTTTTATAGAATGTTTCTAATAAATCAGAAACCAAGTTTATCAGAATTTCTCTTCAGCGAGGAAAAACTATAAAAACTTTATTATGAAACAAGAATTATTATAAAATTCAAAAGTTAAATATGAATTAACGTACCCTTGGTCTCCGTGTCTGGACGTTGTTTAAAGAATAAATAAAATATGGAAATTACTAGAGTTTATATAGTTTTAATTGAACGAAATTATTTAACGAAAAACTGACAATCGTAGAAGTGAAAGTTAGAGAAAAGAAAAAGTTTTATAAAAGTATTACGAAGTCCAAGGATATTTACAAAGTGTTTTTTATTGACATGGGCATTGACAACAACTCTTCTCTCCTTATGTTTGTGATGATTTTTATTTATTGCTGAGGTAAGCTCAGGGTGTCCAGGGTCGATCCCAAAGAAAGCAAATAAAACTTGGGTCGAAAAGTCTCAAACTTCCAATAACGACCAACATTTCCGATGTTGTATCAAATTTTATTACGGTCTTCTTACTAGAATATTGCATATACAGCTTACAATCTACGTACAATGATAATTCTTAATCAGATAATTTCTTATAATACGGTCTTATAATAAATAAGCAGGTCTCAAAATGCTGCTCCTGTCCCTAGCACCAAACTAGAGAATAAACAGTCGAACTGTCCCCGACTTGACAGTTCTCTGTCTGTGGGGCGCTTAGAAGAAGGGCTACCACAGAATAAACAGGCAAAGCGGCTTTCCTGTCCCCGATACACTCAGAGTGGATCGTAGAATAAACAGCAGATCTCAAAATGCTGCTACTGTCCCTAGCACCAAACTAGAGAATAAACGGTCGAACTGTCCCCGACTTGACAGCTCTCTGTCTGTGGTGCGCTTAGAAGAAGGGCAGCCGCAGAATAAACAGGCAGAAGGCGGATTTTCTGTCCTCGATACACTCAGAGGGAGTGGAGCGAAGAATAAACAGCAGATCTCAAAATGCTGCTACTGTCCCTAGCACCAAACTAGGGAATAAACGGTCGAACTGTCCCCGACTTGACAGTTCTCTGTCTGTGGTGCGCTTAGAGGAAGGGCAGCCACAGAATAAACAGGTGGAATCGGTCCGGCAAAATAAAAATAAAAAACAGGTCAGGAGAAGCCTTTCCTAGTCGGAGGTACACTTAGAAGAAGTGGATCTTCGACGAGCAAAATAAATATAAATTTTAGGCCAAAAATTTCCGGTTTAGAAGGCGAAGCTATTAATACTCAAGGTATAGGCAGCTTGCTTCCCGGCGTTTTAATTCTTCTTAGTACACGAGATTGGTACCAACCACACCGAAGACAGAAAACCTGATTTTGCATTGAAATTTTACTTCCCCTTGTTAATTTTTGTGTAAAAACCTAACGTGAATTGAAAGGAAGCAAATAAACTAAATGCATCATCGGTCGGTTGATATGGGATAATGAAATGTATGCATGGTGTGTGTGTACGTATAGTACGAACATATGGAATCAACGCATGAGCGATGACGTGAGCTTCTGGTTGAGAAATGCGTGGGCGGGTCGGGTGATCATTTGAAATTTGAATTTGAACATTCAAATTTAATTTTCTCAACGGTCGGTTGTATGATTTGTTTATTATTTTTCTTCTCGGTTCTGGTGAGTGGAAATTAAAGTTTAAAAATTTGTAACGCTTCGTTACATGTTCAGGGTTTCTTCGAGTTAAATGTTAAATGTTGATTGCCCCTCCCAATTTTCTGAAAAACTGACTTATTTTGTAAAAAAAATATCAAAAATCAACGGCTTCGTTTACAACACCGTGCTTATCCTTTCTGGAAAGCCAATAACTTCTTCTTTCATTTTGTTTTTAAACGAAATTGTTTTAACGAATAGTTTAAGAAATATAAATTTTCAAACTCAAAATAAAAAAAAAACAAAAAAAAAACATTTGTGAACTAATTTTTTTTCAAAATTTTGTACAATTAAGTACTAATTTTGTTTTCAAAATTCAATGCCGTTGTTAATTTTTAGTCGAAAACAGAAAACCGGATGCAAAAATGTTTTTTCGTTTTTGAGAAATTTGAAAAAAAAAAACAGTTTTTACTAAGAAAATCTTTGTGAATTTATTTTTACCTATCTGGTCTTTTTGCTAAATTTATTTATGAAACATTAACATTCTTTTAATACTTGTTTTGTAATTGGAGTTTTATGAGGACTCGATAAAGTAGAAAACTATTGGATTTTCCCTGGATTAATCATTTTGTTCATTGATAACGTCTGAAAACTGACCTGCAATTTTTTCTTAAATTTTGTTTTTTACCGCTTGTCGCCACGAAATATATCTGGCTCGATCACCAGAAAATTCTGGTATTGATTTTATCACATCAAGTGATATTTGACATTGAATTTCGGGTGTTGTTACGGTAATAGGCTCATATGCCACGGCCGTACTTGAAGGCATTTGGTAAGAATTTAATTTTTCCGTTAACTGCGTAATTTGCATGTTAACTTTTTCGTTAACCTGTCAGTTTTCTAAAGTTATTTCCTGTATTCTCCTAACCAATGTTCCGCATGCTGTTTCCACAGCTACCTGCACGGCTGATGAAATCCCACTAGCTAATTCCGACATTATTTTAATAAATCACAAAATATGTATTATGTTTATGAAAAAAAAAAACATGAAAGAAATACGTTTAAATATTTTAAAAAGTTTTCTTACACTCGAATTACAAACAGCATCTCTTGTTGATTGTTGATGATGGATTATTTTTATCTTTGTTGTTGTTGCTTCTTTGTAAGCGGGCTGTAGTAAAATTATTTTTCTCTATGGAGATTTTTCACACTTTAATGTTTGTTTGTTTTAATTGTTATTCTTTTTACACAAAGTTCGAGAAAAAAGGATAAAATGCTTTGATTTCCGCGTTTTTTGCGTTGGTCTTGCCTTTTTTCTTGTTATAAATATTTTTTCAGGCACACGGTACTAAGCGGGAGAGGAAACAAAATTGTAGTGGGTTTCCGCGGTTTTTGTGTTTAATTAGCTTAAGCCCGTATGATACTACATTTTTTTCCGCATTATTCAAGCATTAAAAACATGAAAATGTCAGCTTCAAGAAAAAGAGTCAACTTTATTTTATACAGACAGAGAAAGAAAAATATTCAAATTTCATGTTGTTAGTTGTCAAACTCCGTTAAATTTAACCAAACAAAATAGCAAAATTCTGTTGGGATGATGAATTTTTGTGTTATTTAATCGAAAAAGTGCTAAACCAATACAATTGCGAAATTTAGTGTCTTGTTTCGATATAAATGGCCTGATTTTTTTCTAATATTTTGTTGAATTGTGAAGGAGTCATTCTCAAAATGTTTTCGTATAGCTTTGTATCTTCGCATTGAATTTCTTTTGCTAATTTGTGACTAAAACCTGCAATGCAAACAAAGATTATAGTCAAGAGGGATACATCGTGTGGATACTTATAAACATATAAATACCTTCGTCTTCCCTACGTCGCGTAGTAGCCACATGGCAGAGAATTTCTTTTTTGGTTTTCTCTTCTTTCTAAGAATTTCCATAACAGTTGCAATATTTAATAAATTTAAACTCACAGCACACAAAACAAGACTTGAATCCATTTTAGCTAATAATTTAATAGCCGTCATTCTTCATTCACACAAACAGGTAGACATAACGTCAAAAAGATTTTCCTGAACACACTTTAATGTAAAAAAGTAAAAAAAAAGTCCCCAGTCAATTAAAAATGTAGTTCGAGTTACATTTTTAATGAATTTTTTTGACAATTTCCCATTAATTACAGTAGTGGGTACACACTCGCACTTATAGAGAAATCAGGTAAGGAAATTCTCACTCTTTCTAGTTTCATTTTTAATGGTGAAAAAATAGAGAAAAAATGTAGTATCATACGGGCTTTATCTCTTTTTATAAAGAGTTGTAAAAGTACAAGATATTAAGCAGACAGAGTTGGGCGCCAGTCAGTAAATAAAAGACGACTTCGTTCTTTTGATGCGAGTTTATAACTGCCCATTTTATTTTCGATCAAATTTATAACTAAACATTTTTTGGATTGCATTTTGCTTGCCAAGCAAATAAATATGCATGAATGATTAGCTTGGCCTCACAGGTTATTGGCCTTAAATAATTCTGCTGTTCTTTAAATAATTTTATTGTTGCTGACTGTGAATATTATGAAATGAAATGTGGAAAATAATGAAGTGTGTTGTTAAGGCATGTGCGGGAAGTGTTGTATGTATTACAATTGGTCTGTTGGAGATTTTTTATTCTCCGTTGTCAAAAGGGTCGGTCCAAAATGGAGAAGACTTGTTAAGAATACCAGAACCATGAAAGGTACCAGAACAAATAAAACACAAACACCTTTTCTTTGGGTTAACTACAAACACAGTTTATTTATTAAGCGAACACTCAGAAAACCAGGACTACTCAGTGTGACTGCTCGAACCAACTCTGACCAACTACACAATCTCAAACAAAACTCCACACTCCAACCGAGTCCTAGACCTGGAACCAAGTCCAAGCCTTTGCGATCCAACGACACACAAAAAGGAATGTGCCGACGCCAGCAACAATTGCGATGAGTCGGGGGAGCGGAACCATTCTCAGTCGATTGCTCGTTGCTTAAGTATCCGTCCATAAACACTTTCGGCTGTATTTATGGGGGGCCATTATCCATGATTTGCTGACGAGTCCATTCCTCGTATTCTAATCCAAACAAATCAGACACTCAGTGGCATAGATATCTGATTTGCCGTCGCAAATGTGAAAAGTATCTCTTATCCATTATGAGAGGAATACGAGTCTCGGTAGTGGGTGCATGGTTTATCTTTGCTGACGACTGTTGTTTGGATTATGTGTCGTCGCCAGCGAGTGTTCCAAAGTACGACAACGGAATGTGTCGATTTGCACAATTGAATGTGTGTCATTTTATGTCGATGACCGTCATTAACTAAGTTACCTTATGGCTGATTGAAGAATTAAGTAAGGAATTAGATAAATAAACATTTATTTTGTCCTATGCATCCATCGCTCCAGAAAATTATGTTTGACGTTTTATCAACCATATTAAATATGTAATAATAATAAATGTAATAATAAATAAATAAATTTTGACTGTTACGTTTTTTGTTTTATGCGCTACACAAGTGTCGCATTGATCTTTCCTTGGGTGAAAGAGTGATAAATTGGATTTTAAAAACTTTTACATTGTGAAACAGACACTAAACGGTTTTATTATTAAATAAAAGTTATAAAAACTGTTGACACAAGCTTATATTCACGAATATTTGACTTTTTTCACGACACGATGTTACTCCAAACTTTTTTCAAATAGTGGAGGTACAATTTTTTCGCACAAAGTTTATTGCCAAAGGAGTTACACTATTTTCTAAAGCGTCAATTCAAGGGTTACTATAATTGATTTTTATCTCGACGACACGTGCGTCGATGAGTGCGTCAAGTCGGGCCATCTTTTCCTCGTGTCGTTCTTTTTATCATTCCTCAAAACCTCAAACCTTTCCCTTTTTTCCTCTAGGAACTTCTGGGCAATTTTTTCTTGTATTGTCAATTTCTTAATTTTAGTTTTTGGTCCATTGTTGGACGAAACTGCTTTTGAGCAACATGGTATTTGTGATGGTGGCGGCGGCGTAGGACTTTCAGAGGTTGTGAATTTTCTTTCGAATCCTAAGTTCACATCTGGAACTAAAGAATCGTCGGCCGAAACAATTTTTGCGAATAGATCAGCGAAGCCTGAATCTTGTCGGGTGGCTCCACTGGTTCTATTGTTGGCTGACGATCTTTTAAATATTCGCAGAAAACCGTCTTATAACTCGACATTATTTGAGAGAGTGTTAACTGCACTTTAAAATTTTCCTCAGACATCAACCTGACATGTTCCCACATTGTTTTTTTTTTTAGTGGAAAAGCGCTTCATTGGTCCAATTTTGTTCAAGTTTACTTCGTAAAGCGACAGCATGAAGTTCGTTTGGTACTCAGTCCATTTAAAAAAGGCTAGAGAAACAGTGAAAACGAAAATAAATGACAATTTGGTAAACGTACTTGATTTATTACTTGACTCCAAATCTAGTGATGGTGATTGTTGTCCAAAGGATAATTCATCTTCAATTCCCTCTGTTGTCATTTCTTGTTCACCTGGTAGTGGTGATTCTTGCTCTTAGGGTTTCGCCTTCTGCAATATATTTTTAGACAGTAAATAAATAATTATGGAAATCAACCCACTCATGTGAACATTGTAGTTCTGCACTTCTTGTAGGATCTAAGTTGAAGTATTCTGCAACTTTTTCTATATCCAAACAAAATGTATAGTCATCTAAATATCAATAATTAATTGACTTATTAGTTTAAAAAACTCAACTAAAAAATTTATTTTGCATACGTAAATTGCGTTTTATGAACACATTTCTTCCTACAATATGAACTTTTCCATTATCTTTTCGACATAAATTGCATTCATCCAAATTGATTTCTTTACCGAGATCCGAAGTCCATTTGAACAGAAAAAAAACTAGACTCACCAACACAAACGAAACTAATCGTCAAAACACTTCCTTTCCCAAAATGAATTCGATAAGTCGTTGACAGGGAGTTCACTCCCAAAAGTAGTTTTGGAAAAGAACTTATGATTAAAATAGGAATTCCCAGGATTTTAGATACCGCCTAAATCTAAAAGATGGCATCAAAATCTCATTTTCGAAAAATTTGGAGATACACACTTTGCACGCGCGTTATAGTTGTGAGATAAGCGTTTAATAAAAAAAAAAAAATATAAAATACACAATAACGTCCGTTTGATTCGGTGTCCGAACTTACAATGACTTTATTTAATTTTTAAAATTCTCTTATTCTATCGTACGTATCGTACTTTTACAATTTTTGCTGAAGCAACATTTTCTTTTAGCTGACAATATTTTATTTCAGAAACAAATTCCACGAATTGGAAATTGGGACAAAAGTTTAGTTGACAATTTTTATTTAAAACAATTCCACGAATGCACTCAGTAGGTCAGTAGGGCGTATTGGCTAAGACAGAGAGAAGTAGTAGACACTGAAATGGGTTGAACACACGCGTTAGCGTTGCGTCGGAAATAGAAAATGTATGACCTTTGAATGAGAGACTATGTGGGTACCGATACTGAATTTAATAAATCACAACCATTTTTGTAGGTATATCCCATCCCGCTTCTGATGATAGAAAACAAAAGGTCTAAAAAATCAAAATTGAAGACTGCTACAATTCTTTCTTCGCACTTTCACAGTTCTCGCAGAAGTGTCTGACAGTCTCCTATTTTTCATAATTTCTCTCCCATTCCCTTTCATTTCAGTTATTGGGAGTGCTGCCAAAACTGTTGGTTGATTGTCATTTCATTTCAACTTACTAAAGCAATTACAAATCAACTTCAATATGAGGCCAACGTTACACTTAACATTTGTTTTTTATTTGTCTAGCAGTGCTCTAACATACATTCGTTTCTTCTGTTTCTTCTAAATGGAGAGACCAAAGACAACCAATTTTAATTCCCTTTTTTTTTGGCAATACACTAAATACCAAATACTTTTTTATCAATTTGTTCTAGAAAGGAAATTGGATCATAAAGATCTTTACAATAACAGAATTGTTGGTTGCAGGCCTTATATTTTTATATTTGTCCATTTGATTAAATAACTGTCAGTTCTATCTGTACTGTCAAGGACAGTATTATTTATACTCTTAAAGGGCAGTTTGTAGTAGTCGCTTATTATTTTTCTTCAGTATTATGTAGAGTTATGCATTGGGGAGAAGATTTATCATCAACTATCACATTCTCCCATATGAATAGCCTTTTTCTCGGGAGGAACTTTCATACAAGAGAAAATTATTTTCATGACTGTAAGTTTCCAGGACTTGGTCACAATTAAATTAAGGAAGAGGAAGTTACCACAATAGTTCTCATGTGAGTTGTATAACCGATATTGCATATTCTACTCCCTAACATGTCGGTATATCCAAATACAAATTTTTACACATTTGGCCTATCATTAGGCAGTATAGCTGTTAAAATAATTTCTTTATCCTTTGTTTAAGTGAAACACTTTCATTTACCTACTTTAAATTCTTTATTTTATTGCTTATACGAGATGTTTATCATGTGAGTGACAAAATGCGACTGACTAAATTTACATACATACTATGTCATTTGCATATCTACAAATTCACTTACGTACATAAGTACGTTTCAATAGTGTACATATTCTGCGCTTGAAATCTCACTTCGTTAACGGTGATAGCTCTTATGTCATTTACATAAAATAATTTTTAAAATTATAAATTCGACAAAGGTCATAAAGCATCATATTAAATTTTTCGCAAAATCTAGAACATTTGCATATGATACTGTTCTCTCACTCAATCTCATCATGCGTCTCAATATCGCATTGCGGCGACACCGTCTGATCATGTATACCCTGAAAACGGCTGAAGTAACTCTACAGCGCCTTCTGCTCCAGGTGTATACGGGAAAGGTCCCATGAGTTAAAGTCCATTGTCAACACCAACGTATGAAGTCGCTGTATTGTCGCGATGGCCGCCGACCGCGCGCCGCGCCGTGCGACTAGGACGTCCAGTCCTATCTTAGGTTGCGCTACCTGGAGAGGGGGGTTATCCGCCTGAATCTGCTGCAGATGCCGTAATAGCACGGACGATGCTTCAACGTATTGCCGCTCAACCGCTAGCAGCAACTGGTCGTAGGCTTCAAAGTCCTCCTCGGTTGGATCCTCTACATCTAACAGGGTGACATCATGAGCAGCATTGAAGCGTTCGAAGTGTTGGTCCAGTAACGTGCGCTCCAGATTGGTCCTGACCAGGTCCCAGTCCGACAGTACGTTCCCAGCCGTCAGGCTTGCGAACATTCGCTTGATTGTCGTGCACTCAGCCGAACGTTGAGCCAGATCAGCAATTATCAAATTTCAATTAAGTCTTTGTAACCAGTTACACAAAATAGTAGCCGCGATAGCCCAAAGAAATGCCACACAAAATAACGCAAGAATCTCAATGAGATCACAAAAACACAACATTAACTAGTTTTGAATTCTATTCCTTACAGGAGGCACCAAATGTTCGGGAAATTATTCTTCCGTTTTAACTCGTCAGGGAAGGAAAAGATTTGTTCAGTAACAAACAGACGAAATTGTGGTCACACAAATAATATTATACTTTATTCAATGATTGAACTTCAACGTTGGGTGGACAAAAATGAACTGACAATCCATGTCGTCTCCAAGCCACCAAGTGGCCATCCAACCACGCTCCATAATTGGCGAGTCATCATCACCAGGGTTCCCATAGATGTACAGAGTCCAGCAGTTTGTACCAGGCCCATGCCTTCGATACCCAACGACACACCATGAACAAAGTGCCGACGCCAGCGATAGCTACAAAGAGTCATAGTAATGTTAGCTGCATTGTAGACTGTCCCTTTCAAGTGTTTCCAAGAAGTACACTTGAACCTCACCACACCTGTTTATTTATCCAAGATAAATATACGGCAGCAACGACGAGTAGGCGACAGTAAATATCTCATGGCACATTGTAGACGACATATGAGTATCGAGAATGTTGTTAACCACTACGAATCAATCGTACATCATTGATCATATAGCACCCGCTATATTGGCTCCGATCGTGTGATCTATCTGATATCAGCAATGATATCAGAGAAGCAGCGAGCGGTTGGTGTGAGGTCAATGGGATGGCAGTAAAATGTGTCGCATTATGGTCTGGTTGGAGGAATGTGCTGATTAAATCAAGTTCGACAACGGTTGTTGATCGAATATATTTATTTCTTGATTAATATCAGATATTATAAAAGTATTATTCTTATTGACATCTGCTGAATACGGTGCCAAACTACGAAAATGAGGTGATATAGCTCTATCATCATAACTTATCACCTTAACAAATCCTTGATGAAATTCTTTAATATATCACATGCTGGCTCATCTTCAGCTTCATACATAAAACCTTCAGGTATATAATATGAATACCCTTTGGTATACTGTCATAATACGCATCAAATAAATATCTGTAACATGCTTAAACTGTTACGGTGAAATTATTTATAGTCAGGATATCCATCACTTGGAGGTTATATCACGTTTTGCCGGTTAATTGGTAGTTTGAATTTAAAACATGCTTGTGTAACAGGATGTTTTATCGAATTCGCATTAGTACTATAGGCTATAGCATTTGTTCCACTGTCAATGTAATATTACCGGAATATAATTTTCCTTTTTATTTATTTATTTTTTATTTATTTTTTTTTTATTTTTTTTTGTTTACTAATAATTAAATAGAGCAGCGACTGAACCTGTACTTGGCTAGGAGTTGACTGACTCACCATCCTTCCCCTTCAACAAATGTGGGACTTGAATGTCTGAGAAAAAATTCTCTTTCTTTTTCCAGAAAACACCATACTATTTATCAACATGGGTTTCATTGTTCCTGATATGGTTTTCAACAACCATTCCATATAAAGAATTTTCCATATACAAAAAGATGAAGACCACGTTTCTTCTCGTTTGAGAAGAGGACCAATCAATTTTAAGTCATGCTCCAATCGGTCAATTCTTTGTTGATGAAGCTGTCTAATTTCACTATTGTCCTGTCTAGGAATAAAGTGTAAAATTAAGACCTGGTTGTCTCCTTGGCCCATGAGTTCTTGCTATGCAATTAGAAAAGGTTGTCGATAGCTATAAAAATGTTTTTTGTCTCTTCTTCTCTCATATATGTATTCCAATTTTGAAAATCTATGTTGGTAACAATGTTCACTGATCTTTTTGGTTTGGTTATAGCAGATTTGGTCATATCATTTGTTTTGTCATAGATTTTTTTTTGATAAAGTTAATGAATCGTCCATCATGGTATGTACTCTGCTAGCATAGCCTCAGTTAGGACAATGTACATTCTCTTTTTTATCTTGCCATTAGTTTCAATTCTCTCTCTTTTGGATAAACGCCAAATATTGTTTCGTATTTGCCAAATCCATTTTTGTCTATATAATTCAAGAACGCTAGAGGATCATGAAGGCAGGATTTCAACCACTTTACAATAACGGATTTATCCTTGGCAAGACCTATATTTTGATATCGTTTTATTTGTTTATGCAATTCGTCAATTTCTTAAGAGAGGGCTTTGTCTGAAATTAAATCTGAAATGTTTAGTTTTTCTGTTAGTTCAAACATTTTTAAGGATTTTACATTGATCAAATCTCTTCTAGGTATCATAATATCTGGAAAGTAATGACAGAGTTGAGTTTGTTTCGTAGGCTCTTCGGATGACGTTGAATGATCTTAATCTCGAGACATCAAGGTTGGGCCATATTTCTCTCTTGACCCTGTAGTCCAAACAGTATTTCTCAAAAAACACACAAGTAGTATGCTAACCATTTTTAAGTAAGGTTTTCCAACTTGTTGGGCAATCTGTTTTAGTTTTTTAATTCCAAGCCTCGAGTCTATATTGGAATGTCCCCAGGTCCTAAAGAGGCCAAAAGCCTGCGAAAGCTTTTGTGGCGATAGTTTTAAGAGCCTGAGTCCTTCCTCCAATTCATCTAGGGAAGACGGGATGGAAGGAAGCACTTGCAAAACATCTTTGACAATATCATTTGCCAAAAAATCCTCAGTGTTGCAATATTCATCTCCAGAATATTTGAGAAAGATTCCTGTACAAAGAGGCTCCCATTTAGATAGGAGGTAAAAAGCTTTATTCCTTTATTTGGACAGAATGCAGTCTCCCCAATTATGGAGCTGTGCTAATTCGGAGGGAGTTAGGTAATGTTCAAACCCTGCAACTTACGTCACATAGCCCTAAAGCATGAGGTTAAACCTCTACAAAAACATGTCAGAGATCATCAAAAGACGTTCCCTTGTCCCCAGATGGTGATATCCTCTGGTGTCAAATATGTGGAAGAGGTTTCTTGATGCGTGAATTTTGATGTCAACTAGATTGCAAGCAAAGACGATAGGAAGATTTTTATTTGTGTCCCATTGAAGATTCATGTTCTTGAAATCATAAATATATAAGCCAAATCTTC
Organism: Sphaerophoria taeniata; assembly: GCA_943590905.1. NCBI lineage: Eukaryota > Metazoa > Arthropoda > Insecta > Diptera > Syrphidae > Sphaerophoria > Sphaerophoria taeniata. The sequence continues at coordinate 217,309,313 of OX016540.1, read as the reverse complement.
ATTCTCATTAACTAACCCGGTCATTACAACGTATTGATGGAGCGCGAACATGCGAATAAATGTTTAATGTGAAAAGGCTTGCTATAATTATAAAGCGTTGTTTGTTCGAAATATTTTTTTCGAGATTCATCAAGATTGTAAGATCATTAGATTGCTCATTGGTTGTTCTTGTCCCAAAAAAAGCCTTTGCTTGCAATTCGCAATTTCTAATCCCCTAATCCTAATTCCAGCTCTCTTGTCGCTGGGAAGTTCAGATGAAAGTAACCCATACCAAGATGCATCCATTTTTTTCAAATTTGAGATTTGTAACTCACAGCATAAAGATCGAGCTTCATTCAGTAGATACTTAAAATGAGCTGGACTTACACGTTATTCTTTCTTGCTGAAGTAATGTCTTCAATATACCACTTTTAAATTAAACTTCTATAAAACACTTTTTAAAAAAGAAATAATTTATTAGTTTTGAATCTTGGAGTTTGAATTAAGATACGAAGTATCTTGTTCGGTGGTTGACTTAAGATTGAATTATAATTTTGATATTTGGAATGATCCAACTGGGGATCGATACAATGTTCTTTTGTTTAAAAAAATGATGAAACAGCATCTTACAGTCGCTTTAGCGGATGCTTGGGTGTCGCAGTTTATTATTACAAGATAAATATTAGAATACACCAGAAGGGTATTATGCTAAGATCCAACATTGTAGATCGATACAATGTTGTATTGTTTTTTTTAGGTCTCGCTATTTTGTTTGAATTTATTGTGGAGGCGCACAAGTGATATCAGATAAAACTTACCTATTGGCTTGTTGTCTATAGCTATAGTGGAATGTACAGATTTATTATATTCTAAGGTTGATTTTAGAAGTAGTTTTTCATCATCCAATAAATGATATTCCTTTTTTATACACCTGGCTTATTCTTGAGTACTCTTTCTACTTGACCATTTGACTTAGAATGTTGAATTGGTACGTAGTAAGAATTACCCCTTACTACGACTTGTCTTATTAATATGCTCTCGAATTTAAAAGATGTATTATTGTCACATATTATGTGTATACACTTTGGAAAGATTTGTAAAATTTCTAGGAATTTTATTTTCATGTCGATTTTTGTGTCTATAATTTTCAAGACAAGATACTTAGATACTCTCAATTGCAGAAATACTGCGAATGCTTTCATTCGGATTCCTAAATACCTTGACAAAGAAAAGAAAAAGATAGAAGATTTTGTGGATTGATCTGTCATTGTCACAACATCTCCAAGATTCCTTAGCAAGTTTCAAACATGATTAGGTTCACGGGCATGTTTGAATACATCGCAGAGCTGGCATTTTCCAAATTATTAGTAAAATAATTTTCATGAATCAATAGTATTGCAAGAGCAAGCGGTCCTAGGCTTTTGATTAGTCCACTACGCCCTCGGTGTAAATGTTATACCTCTTAACCATGGAATATGTACATTTTTTAAAGCACAGTGACTCAATTGTCTTTGGATACCACATGTACCTTCTGGATTCCTCGCAGTAAATTTAGAGCAAAATACTCGAACCTCGTCATCGGACATCTTGAACGCAGTTAGCATGTCAGCAAAAGGAGTTGCGAATTCATAGTTGTATTCAGTATATCCTTCTATACTCATATATTCTGTTCTTAATTCAGAGATAGTAAATGTTGCAACGCATACAGTTTCCTGTCTTTCTGCTTGAGTCGCTCCTCTTCTGTCCACGTCCAGATTGTTCATTTTCCTCATATAAGTGCAGAGTATTTAAGTTATCTAAATCAATTATGTTTCATTCATTCAGTGACTTAGATTCCTTAATCCCACTGGACAATTTTACCATGAGTGTTGAAACTGGTAGTTATAAGACATCGCAGTAAACCTACTCTTCTCGTCAAATGCAACTCTTAATCGTTCCCATACTTCTTTCGCTGTTTTAGCGTCCCTGACATGAACGAAATTCACTGCTGCGAGGAGCAAAATAATCGTGGATTTTGCTTTTGAAACTTTCGACGCATTATTTTTTTTTTTTTGCACTATTGTTTGTTCCTTCTTTTTTTTTTGTTATAATTTGCATATTTTTTTTTTGTTATTTTAATATTGTCTTATATTGCATTATTCTAATTTGCATAATATAAATTATATTTAGTTTTATTAAAAAAAAAAAAAAAAAACACATTTTTCACTATTGCAAATCTTTTTTTTGTCCTTTGAATTGATACACTAATAGAACGAGAGCCGCACAGAGTCTCTTATGACATGCCCGAACACAATTCCAAAATATCATTTCCTATGACATAATGACGGATTCAGATTTATAAAGTTGCTACATACATCCGTGTTATAATTCCATTTGACACTAAGAAATTGAAAGCGTCTTTTATACTGTGCTACTCCACTACATACATACGTTTATAAGTCATATATGTAGGATCCTTCAACAGAATGTGCGAAGAAAAAAAGCACAACACGTTTATTTTAAAGAACTTTCAACTATTTTTTATGGAAATCTCAATTCACATTCACATCACTAATTATTATTAATTATAACATATTTGAAGGAACAAACACATTGACCGCGCACACAAAACTCGTCTTACTTGATCGGCTGGCTTGAGTGAACTGACTCCGTCTTTCTTTCGTTTCGTGTTTCGTCCTATCATTCTGTCTCGCACCAGTGCTGTCGTTATGTCCAGTGTCGTCGTTTTGGGATCTTACATTGTATTTTCAAAATTGTATTTTCCATGTGCGTTACTCTTATGTGTTAAAAATAAGCTGCTTGATTTGAACTTGTAACATTAGTCTGAAATAAATTATTAACCCTAGTTTACATCTTGGGGTGTGATATACCCCAGACGACTTTTGTAACTTTTTTGAACATCAGTTTTTCGACTTGAGACAAAAATTCGGTTAAAAACATTCTTTTTTCTGAATAGTTTTCTTCTATATTTTATAAAAATTTCGAAATTCCGTGCGAAAAAATGTCGTCCACACTTGTGTGTTACACCGATGATCAAAATGTGAAATAAATCAATTTTTAATGTGTTTATTTCATTTTTCATGAGTAATAAATAAGTTGTAATTAACATTTCGATACGTTACATTATTCTGGTATAGTTGGAAGTTCTGGGAGACATTAAGTACAAACTGTATTGATGTGGCAATGACAAGTGCCTTTTTCACAAACATCGCAATTTTTTCTCGATTTCCTGTCGTCTGCTCTGGACAAAGGTGACATCTGGCCACCTGCCTGGACTCACATTGGCATAGAATTCAACAGGCAGTCCTCTTAAAAAATGAAAATCAGTAGACATACGTTCATAATCCAAAGATTGACTTGGCAAGTTCAAGTTTTGTACAGTTCTCACATTAGAGAGGTTGAAGCGTCTATCATCTTGATAATCACCGGCGATTGTCAACGAGATTTTTTTTTTTTTTTAATTCTGTTCTAATTGACTATTGTCCGGTGTTCACTTGGAATTTACCCATGTATTTTGAACGGGAGCAAGTTCAAGATGTGGATAAAGTTTGGTGCAGGTATCAAAGAGCTTTTTTGCCTTTTCTTTTTCTGATATGGGATCGGCAAGTTTAATTAGATCCCATAATTGAGACCAAGGAACTGAGAGAATATAGCGAAGAGACTTAGGATCAAACTGACTCAATACTGATAGAGCTGCAGAGTCAGTTAAGTTCTGGGAGAATTCATCTGTACATTGCTAATATCTCTTTTGGCCATTTCAGCAGCAAATGATTCTACCATCTGAACTAAGGAACTGTATTCGGTTTTTAGAGACTCTGCAGTTTCTCCACTTTGAGTCACAGTTTACTTGATATTGACGAGTTCATTGGTTTTTTGTGATGTGTTTTTCTGCATTTCCACTGAGACATTTTCCAGTGCTGTTATGCAGAGACCAGAGATTGCCCACTCCGCTCCTTCTGCCATCTTGTGAATTTGGCTGACTGATGAAATGTCAGCCTTTGTAATCAGCCGAGGCATAAACGCAATTTAAACACCAGCCTGAAGACCCCGTAGGATAGATAAATCTTGCCAAAGAGATGTTTTTGTGGAAAGCTGTCAAATCTGGGTCTTCTGACATTTCTATCAATGGACTTAATTGAATGGTTAGCTGTGATACGACGACTTCTCTTGCTTTCCCTTTAGGCAGCGTTGCAGCCGAAGGAGATTTTCAGTTTTTGTAAAGCCGCATCCCACTGTTGTCTGCGTGAATGTGCTTAAGAACACTGTCCATTCTCCTGGGTGGCCCGTAAAAACAGGAAGATCTTGTAAAACAGCGTGCCTGCTTGCTATTTGTTGATCAGTGAGTTTCATACACTCGTCGAAAACGTTGGATTCGTAAAATGGAGCTGATTTCGCCGACACATGAAAATATTTCGGCTGAGGTAATTGCGTCAGGTATTTATTTAGAACACACTTACCACACGGTTCGTCAAGCGGATTTTGCTTGACTTAATCCTGTTGGGCAGTGCTGTTCTTCCTTTCGGACACCACAGACGTATTACTGCCTGCAAATTGATCAAGAAGCGCTTGGCGTTTTGAATTGTGGATTGTCTTTCCTTAAGGATCCGATCCTGCTCCTCCATTTATCGAAGCTTCTCTTGAATTCTCTTGGACTGCCCAGACTTGCTTGACGATGCACTATTTTTGTCGGATGTTGCCGTCCTTTATTGCGTTGCGCATATGGAACATTTCCAATCTTCGTCTTTGACAACTTCGTCACCAACATCAGCACACGCATAATGGATCCATTTGCGGCATTTCGTGCACTCTACCATGTCAGTGTCTGTATATTTCTGATGGCACAGAGGGCATTTCTGCTCCACCAATGTCGTGTTGACCGTAGACATAACTCTTTAATTTCACCAGAATTTTTGAGAATTGTTAAGAAAAAACGTAGACTTTTTGAAGTACTTTAAAATTTTATATTTTTATTGTCTTTCGATATTTATTCGTTGCAAAAATAAAGGCACTCAAAAATTCGTCCCGTCCTTTCGGTTCGGTGTCTACAGCAAATGTGTTTTTTGGTTTTTCTGGGAATTTTTTCATGAGACGAAATTTGCAGCTTCTACGTTTCGGCGGGAAAAGTTGTTCTTTCATATTACGGTGCGACATCTGAATGTAATTAAATGTAACTTTGTTGTTGCCAATGCATGTTTTTCGGTAACAACAGTCATTTATCTGTCGTGGAGGACAAACAAAGGCAGGATTTGCATAGGTACAAAACAATATGAAACCTTGTGTGCCAACTACACCAGACAAATTTTACACCATTGTATTTTTCTGTTGCAATAGGGTTAGGATGTAGCAAAAGTGCAAAAATGTAACAAAATTGTAGTCTGTAAGAAAATGTTACATTTCTTCACTTTAGCAACGATACAAGGCCATTTGCACCGAATCGTGAATACTCCTAATATTTTTATTGGACTTTGAGTACTTTTATTAGTGAAAAGTGTGACCTGGACCTTAGAAAATATTTCATTCCCAGTCTGAATCGGGGTTAAGACAAACGAAAAATAATTTTTGATAATCAACTATCGCGTAACATGATTCCGGCCCAGAATATCAAATCAAAATATTTACAATCGAATTCATCATTTGTCAAAAAATCTGTATAATTTTGTTCGTCATCTCCGCCAGCGTAAAATGGATCAGTCTCGCCTTCTTGATCTGATTCCAAGTCTAGCATTGCTCTCAACGCTGCACCTGTTGCCCTTTCTTCTTCATCACTTTAACCTAAAACAAAGTATACATTTACAAAGCTATTTAACTTTGTAAGTATGGTCCAGTTAGATTATAAATAAAACACTCGGTTTTCGTCACATAAATATTTTACATTTATTTAATCCGAGGAGTTCAGTGAAACGTTCGTTCAGTTTGGGCGCTACGATTCAACTGACTCGTGTCGCGAATTATAATACTTATAGTACACTATATATATATATATATATATATATATATATATATATATATATATATATATATATACACTACCACCAGTAGCCACATAAAACTTATTTTTTTTTGTGGTTCGTTTTATTGTTGGTTACATTTGTAGGTCCTGAATATTTTTCATCAAATTTATCTCTTGTAATTTTCAACAAATACTACGGAAAAAGATAGAATGAGAATTCAACAAACTCAAGTATGTTCCAGTTGTCTTTTATATCATACGAGTCATGATTTTATTTCACCAATTGTCCTACTAGCCATGATGACTCCACATAACAAGTCATGTTCGCTTCCCTTCATCATACTCATTGTTGCTTTGACTTTTTTGAATGAAAGACATTGCTTAGTCCTGTTTGTTCTATGTTATGCCTTTAAATTTGAAAGAATGCTTCTAAAATTTTCTTTGTTTTATTATTTTCTTTTCGGTTTCTTCGTACCATCCTACGGCTCTCATAGATCTTTGGTTAACACATCTGAGCAGCAATTATTGTCAAACAACCGCTTTTAACTAATTTTGTCATTTTGACAAAGAAATGGAGAGATGTTTTTGTGGATTTAACGCCATCAGTGGATCAAAGCGTGTATTCTAAAATATTGTAAATATGCATTAACCAAAAATATAATTAACATTACACTTGGATATTGAAAAATAAAATAAAAACAAACCTGTGATGATAATCATGCTTTCTTTTTGAACTGCAGTTTGAAATTATCAAAGCTTTGAGTTATTTAACTGGAAATCGTACTTACCTCACTTGTATCGTTATGAATTTGATGACCGGACTGAATTTTAAAACTGTCAGTCGTGAAAGTTGGACGTAATATATGCTGAATTAAGATTCTGCCGATCTGTCAGTGAAAAATTTGTCTTGGAATGGCTAACAATCGTTTTCAGAAAAATGTTTGCTCATTCAGTCATTGATTGATTCTTCCCGAAGTTCTTCAAAAGTTGTTGGAAGATCTATAATGACATGAGTTTCTTCTGATAGTCTAAATTCCAAATCATGATTTCTTGAATACTGAACAGTTCTCCTTCTGAGAGAAGGAAGCTGGAATTAGAAGCCGTATCTCTTAGAAACATGTATGAATCTTCCATGAATCTTTTGTCTATCATATCATAAAATCCATTCGGAACTGTAGGAATTACAAACGATGCAATTTTATATATTTTAAGGGGAAAAGGATGGAGGAGTATTAATCAACTCCCCGGTAGAAGAATGTAACAGCTTCTTCAAAAACAACTCTTCAAAATTTGGTTGAGACGGAATGCAGAAAGCAACTATAGACTCGCCATATATCACTTCAATATGTTATCTCGATACATTCCGTTTACGTTCTCTAAGTGGTATATCCAAGAGGCCATGAGATCTGGACTGCTTAATAGATGTGTATAAGCATTATGATGTGCTTTTTGTTTGCCAGCCGAAGTTTCGCTCGTGTCGGTCTTGCCAAGGTCTTTTGAAGAAAACACGAAACTCCAATGACAGGTCTTCTGAACCTAATAACAAATTCTTTATTGGAAACACTTAATAACTACAATAATTATAATTGAAGGAAATAATTCAGTTTCAAATTGATTTTTCTTAAATTTGGTAAAAACAGGTATCCACTGGTGTCAATTCCGGTGTGCGTTCGGACCTGATTCTAGCTTCCGCTTGACGGATGTCGGGTTATTTGCTGTCTTGACGGGCGGTAGGTAGTAGTGGATACTGGGCTTCTTGTTCCTGTTCCGTTTGAGCGTTTGGTAATTCTTACTCGACCGGTTTATTTTCGGGGGATCAGCAAGTACGACTACGGCCCCTGGTGGCACGCAGCACGGCAGACAATAGCTCTGGCCGATCAGCAGGTTTATTTACGGCCCCTTGTGGCACGCAGCAAGGCAGGCAATAGTTTTGGTCGATCGGCAGGTTTATTTACGGCCCCTGGTGGCACGCAGCACAGCAGGCAAAAGCTCTGGTCGATCAGCAGGTTTATTTACGTACCCTGGTGGCACGCAGCACGGCAGGCGATAGCTCTGGTCGATCGGCAGGTTTATTTACAGCCCCTGGTGGCACGCAGCACGGCAGGCAATAGCTCTGGTCGATCGGCAGGTTTATTTACGGCCCCTGGTGGCACGCAGCACGGCAGGCAATAGCTCTGATCGATCGGCAGGTTTATTTACGGCCCCTTTTGGCACGCAGCAGGGCAGGCAATAGCTTTGGTCGATCAGCAGGTTTATGTACGGCCCCTGGTGGCATGTAGGACAAATCTCCTTCAATATTTAATTTGCATAATTGATAAGTAAGGTCTTCAGTTAGGATATCAATGAGGACCGTTTTCGTGTGTGAATCAAAAAATAAAGAAATTATTGAAAATGCAAAAACGCATTTCCCCTTAAAGGTAACTTTGTCACAGTAAACCGGAAGAATCACATTAATGAAGTATCAAACTTACCAAATATTGAGTGATAAAAATCAACAGTTTTTTCAAAATAAAACAAGTACACACTTGTTGCGTTTTGAAAAAGCTTTTATTAATTTCTTTTTTGCAACAAAAAAACTAAAATAATAGAAATGTTTTATTTTTAGACGCAGTTTTGTTGCTCATCGTAAAACTATTCCTGGTCTTCAATGGAGTCACCAGCGACTCCAGAAAGAATATCGCGATAAAATTCTTGGGCATCATCCGGTATGACGAAAAACTGCATAAGTTTCTTCACGTCTATCATTTTTTTTTTCCGACACTTTATTCGCCTTTGGGACAATATCGAGATGGCAGCATTCATCATACACAGAAGAAATGTTTCTTTTAAGTGGCTCGACAATGATCGGTAGGTCAATATAAGTGTTACTCACGCCAATAACTACTTTTTTGTTGTCCTCTTTATTGTAAGTGATAACTCTAGAGGAACTTATTTTAAAAGGCAGCTTCGTCTTGAAAAGTTGCTTTGATACTTTTTTAAAATCGAACACTTTCCAGTGCACACCTATTTGACGTAAATTTCCGTGCTTTTGGAGTATTTCGAAGTACTCATTCGGCGAAACAATATTTTCCTTTTTACGGTAACATTTTTCTATGCGTCCAAATACCCGATCCGGTGGCATATAACTATGACCTCTTATGGCAAAATAATGCTTTATGTCTGAAAAAATGGTACTTTTTTCCAAAAAAAACATTAAGGCTGTCATCATTATGGTGTTCTTGTTTTGTGAAGCGCACGAATCAGAAAAAAGGCGCAGTTTCGATGGCACTTCTGCGGTACCGTTTTCGGCAGCTGATTGCTTCAGATCATTTTCCAAATTTCCAAAAAACTAATGACAATGGATGCGACTTCGTTGGCACCACGAGGGCCATCTGTTTCGAGCCAGGTGTAAAATGTTATGTTCTCCTTAGATTGCTTTGGCTCTGTGGTTTACTATACCAACGGAAAGTTTTGGAAGCGGCTGATTCTGTTGTAAATCGAAAATTATATCGACTGTGCCTTCTTTTGGTTTGTTCCTAATCGTATGGAACTTTTTGGCCCGAAGTATATGTAGTTTCTTTTTGGTCCGTTCTTCTTGAAGCCGAGTTGAGTCGTTTTTAAATTTCATGAACTGCACATCGAAAGTTTTGCAAGTTGAGCATGTGTCAGTATGCGGATTTCCAAATCCAAGATTGAAATTGGAGTAGAAGATTTTTTTGTATTTCGCTAGCGAACATTTTGTTCTTCCATTTTGTTCCTAGCACTCAACAAACATATCAAACATTTTCTTTATGTTGAGTTCCGGTGGAAGATAACTTCTGTTCGGGATTTATCCCCGTTTTCCCAGGAGTAGAGTTCACAAGCAAACACAGCACCAAAGGCAACCAAACTCAAAAGGACAAGAAGGCAAACACAGCACCAAAGGTAACCAAACTCAAAAAGACAAGACACACAAAGGAACTAGGTGATGTATAAAATGTATAAACTTTATTTATTTTAAGACCAAGGACAAAGAAAGGATAGGTTCCACTGTTGAGTAACAAATAAGTATGTTGAATACTGGATAGGATTACTGCACTCGGCTGCTTCTGAATTTCGACTGACCATATTCTCCTCAGAATAAGCTCCATGCACCCACCGAGTCCAAGACCTGATACCATGCCCAAGCCTTGGATATCCAACGGCACACCAGAAGGAATGTGCCGACGCCAGCGATAACAGCAATAATCCGTGGGAGCGAAGCCATTCTAAGTTGGTTGCTCGTCGTTTGAGTATCCGCCCATAAACACTCTCAGCTGTATTTATGGCGGGACCCACGATTTGCTGATGAGTCCATTCCTCATATTCTATTCCAAACAAATCTGTCTGTCAATGGCATAGATATCTGATTTGTCGTCGCCGTCGTCGTCGTCGTCGTCGTAAGGCGATCGCGCTCATACCCATTGTATGAGAAAAGTATCTCTTATCCATTATAAGAGGAATATGAGTGGGTGCATGGTTTATCTTCGCTGACGACTGTTGTTTGGGCTATGTGTCGTCGCCAGCGAGGGTTCAAAACTACGACAATGGAATGTGCCGATTTGCACTAATGATCATAATGTGTGTCATTTTATGTCGTTGACCGAACATCCTGCCCGGTCGAACCTCTGTCTGGTTCGAAAAAATGAGTGATCGAACTCTCGATGAACGGGTTGATGACTGTAGGTTCGGATGTCTGTCATGGTGCCAGGAATTCACGCAAATGCTCTGTAGCCTTGGGTGCTACAATAGATCTGAGGCAATTCACCTCATATTTTAGGTCTGGGAGCGATCACTTGAAAGGTTCGGAATCAATCGGCTGAGTTTCTGAATCGGCCGGCGACACTCCCCATATTGGGTCTGCAAGGTGACGTTCCGAATGTGTCCATCACTGCCCGGGTGAATTGTTATAACGCGACCAAGTCGCCAATGGGTTGGAGGCAGGTTCTCATGTCGTACCAATACGATGTCTCCCACTTGTATCTCTGGTTCAGGGCGCTCCCATTTTCCTCGACTCTGTAGTGTTGTTAGGTATTCCTCACTCCAACGCTGCCAGAACTCTTGGTGGACCTTCCTAATCCACTGGTACTGCTTTAACCGGTTAATAGGGACATCTCCAAGTGATGTCTCTGGAACAGCGATGATGGGCCCACCGATGAGGAAGTCTGCTGGGGTCAGGGCCAGCCGGTCTTCAGGATCGTCGTGGAGGGGCACTAATGGCCTCGAGTTGAGGCAGGCTTCGATCCTAGTGGCCAATGTGTGGAGTTGGTGATACCAAAGTGATTGTCCTCCAACCACTCTCTTCAGGTGATGTTTAGCCGACTTCACGGCGGCCTCCCATAGACCACCTTGATGCGGTGCACCAGGCGTGATAAAGTGCCATGTAGTGCCAGCAGTAGCCAGCGCTTGTTGATTGTAGTGAGACTGGAACTGCTCCAGGTCCTCTTTCATGAGCCGGTTGGCTCCCACAAAGGCTGTACCATTGTCACTGTACAGGTGCGAACAGGGTCCGCGTCGACTGGTGAACCTTGTAAACGCGTCCAAGAATGATTGCGAGGCCAAGTCCTCGATTACTTCTATGTGTACGGCCTTGGTGACCATACAGATAAAGACTGCCAGGTAGCCCTTGACTGTGGATCGGGAGCGCTTGTTGCCCACTCGTAGTGTGAAGGGTCCACAGTAATCAACTCCAGATGACTGGAATGGTCTCGTCGGGTTGACTCTCGGGCTGGGAAGGGGAGCCATTTGTTGTCGCAGCAGGGTGCCACGATGTCTTCTACAGATAACGCACTGGTGCAAGAAAGTGCGCACTACCTGTCGTGCATGAATGATCCAGTACTTATATCTCAGGGTTTGCAGCATCAGTTGGACTCCTCCGTGAAGGGTATCGAGGTGGGCCTGTCGAACTAATAGCCACACCAGCGACCCACGTCTTGGTAAAACAATAGGAAATTTCTTCTCGTATGGGATCGGCGCATGGATTAGGCGACCGCCAACTCTCAGTACTCCCTTGATGTCCAGGCAAGGATTTAACGAAAGAAGCGGGCTTGAACTAGGAAGCGATGACCGACGTCGCAGGTGTTCAATCTCTTGGGAGAAATGCTTCGACTGTTCCACACGAATCAATTTGTCCAAAGCTGATTCCATCTCATCGGCGCCAATCACCGGGCTGACAGTGAGGTGGCGGAAGGCTTTGAGCCACCTCTGCATGTAGGCTACAGTTCGCAGTACTTTGGCTATGCTGCTGAATCTCTCGGTGAGGCAGATAACAGTTCCATCGAGTCTCCGAGTGGTGACTCCTCTGCTTGCTGTCGTGACGCATGTCACCAACGTAGTCTTTGCTTCTAACTCTATGATAGAGACTTCATCAGTCTCCAACTGCCCGGGTGGGCCAAGTGGAAGCGATCCATGATGTATCCACGAAGGCCCTTGCCACCAAAGCTGATGTCGGATAAGACATGTAGGGCTTAAGCCTCTGCTGGCGCAGTCCGCAGGGTTCTGAGCGGATCGCACGTGATGCCATTGCTCTTTCTTAGTAGTCTCTTGGATGACTCTGACTCGATTGGCTGTGTAAGGCTTTAAAGTGGATGGCTCCTTCGCAAGCCAACACAACACGATCCGGGAATCGGACCACAGGAAGTAAGGACACGTCGTCAAGTTGAGTGTGTGACGTATGTCCTCGACCATGCGTGCCAAAAGGGTGGCGGCACACAGCTCCAGTCTCGGGATGGTAGCCCCCTTGATGGGAGCGACCTTTGTCTTGGCGGTAAGTAACGACACCGTCACCTGATTGTCGTCATCGACCGTACGTAGGTAAATGACCGCAGCGTAGGCCTTTGAACTCGCGTCACAGAAACCATGAATCGTTGTTTCCCAGTCTCGATGCAGTCCCAGCCAGCGGGGGACTCGAATCTGGTTGAGCTCCACCAGACTCGCTCGGAGGGTTGACCATTGCTGATCCAGCTCTGGCGGGAGAGGAGCATCCCAAGTTAGCCCCGTAGACCAGAGAGTCTGGATGAACATCTTGCCCAGAATGACTACCGGTGCTAGCAGTCCAGTCGGGTCGAACAATTGTGCCACCTCGCTGAGTACCTTTCGTTTTGTAAAGAAGGTCCCAGGGGGTTCCATATCCACCAGGAAGTAGAGCTCGTCTGCACTGGGGTCCCAACGAAGACCAAGGACAGTGGCCGTTGGGCATTCAATTGCGAGCTCTGTGGATAAACAAGAGGAATTAGAACCATTTGATATCTTACCAATGACCATAGCGCTATTCGAGCTCCATTTGCGTAACGGGAAATGTCCTGCTAGGAGGACAGTGTTGACATCTCTCGCCAAGTTGATCGCATCAGTCTCAGAGTTGCAGCTGGTGAGGAGGTCATCCACGTAAAACGCCTTCTCAATAGTTTCAAGGGCCGCACTAGCCCGCTCACGATCAGTGACAAGACCATGATTGTCTCGTGCACACTGCACTAGGGATCTCACGGACGTATACGGACTCGAGGCCATGCCATAGGTGACCGTCGTCAATCGAAATACGGTAAGAGGATCGGTCGGGGTTTCTCTCCATAGGATGCGTTGGAAATCTCGATGCTCAGGCGCCACCAGTATTTGACGGAACATCTTTTCGACATCGGCAGTCAATGCGAACCGGTATCTCCGGAATCCAAAAATCACATTGACCAGTGACTTCTGAATCGTAGGGCCGACCAGATGGATGTCGTTGAGCGAGACACCAGTTGTTGATTTGGCAGATGCGTTGAAGACAACTCGAAATTTGGCCACTACTGCGTGATGTGGGATGTAATAGCAGTTTGGATGATCCCCATGTTGATCAACACGTTCCATGTGTCCAAGGGTCTCGTACTCCCGCATGAACTTTTGGTAGTTCTCTCTCAGTTGTAGATTGCTGGCCAAACGTCGCTCTAGACAGTAGAATTGCCGAAGGGCTGACTGATATGAATCCCCTAGCGCTGGGGCATCGTGCCGGAATGGGATCCTGACCATGTAGCGCCCATCTGGGGTGCGCGAATGAGTGCGCTGATAGTGTTGACTGCACTCGTCCTCTCTCGTTTCAGCAACGTGGAGCTCCTCCAGCTGCCAAAACCTCTTGACCAGCTCGTCCAAGGGTTGTTCATCGCTGCTGTCTCTCTGTGTCTGCGTATAGAAGGAACGCAGAGTCGCCGTGGGTTGGCCCGTTGTGGGCCCAAAGATCACCCAACCAAATCGGGTCTTCTGGGCATGTGGCTCATGTGGTAAGCCATGGATCACCTCGTCTTCCACCAAAAGGCCCCAGACATCTGCTCCCAGTAGAATGTCGATAGGACTAGGAGTGCCAAAGTGTTTGTCCGCCAAAGGAAGGTTTGCGATGTGCGACCATCTCGATGAGTCAATGGAGCTGTCTGGTAGCTCTGATGTGATCGTGGGGATCACCAGAGCGTTGATTCGTATAGTAAGGGATGATCTCGTTGAACGGAGTGAGAGTGTCACTTGGCCATGGGTGGTGGCCTGTTGAGTGGCTCCAATGCCATGCACTGCCACGTCCAATGTCCTCGGTCTCAGTTTAATCAATTGGAAAGAGAAGAAGTAACCAGACTAACCTGTGATCCAGGATCGCAGAGTGCTCGCACCAGGTGCTTCTCTCCATCACCGCCGTATGCATACGTCAAAGCTGTAGCGAGTAATACAGTGGCGGGTGATCCAATTGGTGGCGTTTCGAGTCAATTGTCCTCTTCCTCCTGCTCGAAGATCTCAGGAGGACCATGAGGCTTATTCTCCCAGGCGATAGGCTTTGCATGCCCCTTGAAGCACAATAGACTGTTGTGCCTCTTCTGACATGTCTGACAGGATCGCGTCGACGGGCAGCTGGAAGCGCTGTGCCCCTTTCTCAGACAATTGAAGCACGCGCCTGCTTTCCTCACGCGGTCCGTTCTCTTGTGGATGTCCATCTGGATGAAGGTCGAACAGGTTGTCGACCGATTTGCTTGACCACAGAACACGCAGGTCCCAGCGTCAGTTGTGGCCAGATGTGCTTTTGCCGCGAGCGAGGATCTGTTTCTCCTCTGTCGTGCTCCGCTGGAAGTCGACGGTTGCATCTCGGTAGGTAGTACCACCTCGGTTGCCAGGCTGTGGGCTCTCTGCTGCAGGTAGTTGAGCAGTGACGTCAGAGTAGGAATCTCCTTAGGCTTGCATGCCATGCACCAAGCCTGTCTTGTCCGGAGCGGGAGCCGGGAAGTGATGAGTGGCACCACCAGGGCATCCCACTGATGTACAGGGAGAGCCATGACCTTCAAGGTTCTCATCATCTCCTGCACGCTATCGACCAGGCTGAGAATAGTCGCCGAGCTCTCATCCTGCACTGTCTTAAGGTTGAGGAGCCGAGACACGTGAGTCTCGGCTAGGAGCCTTGGATTATCGAAGCGCTCCGTCAGCTCCTGCCACAGCTCCTTGTAGCCCCCTGAATAGATATTTCCCACCATCCCTACGTGGATGGGAAGCACTGCCGAGCGAAGCTTCTGGAGCTTGTAGGCCTCCGGCAAGTCTGGGTTCTGATGGACAAGGCTCTCGAATGCTTCTTTAAAGGCAAGCCAATTATGTAATGCCCCATCGAAGCTTGGAATCTGGACCGGGTCCAACTTCATTTCCATCTTCGCGCTCTTCAGGGTAGCCGTCTCACTCGATGGTTCCAAATTGGCCTGAACCGCCGCCATTCGACGCTTCAACACCGCGGTCGCAGTAATATACTGCCTCTCGATGATCTCCAGGAGAGCATCGTGTGCGAGGATGGTGTCATCCTTTCCCTCCTCCACTGTGTCCAGGATCGCAGCGTGCGCAACCTGGAACTTCTCAAATTGCTGGTCTAGAGCCTTCTGCTCCAATCCCAGCCGGACCATGTCCCACTCACTCACATCGGCACTAGTTATCCTGGTATGTAGCCGTTTAATCGCGGTACACGCAGCCGACCTCTTTTTTAGTTGACTCATTATACCAGAGCCTGTACGCAGTTAGCCACAAAGTTATGAGGGCACAAACACTACACACTACCGAGCACTTGGCTAAGAAGCCACCAATGTTCATAGAGTTTTATATCTCTCAGACCTCACAGGGGGCACCAAAATGTTCGGGATTTATCCCCGTTTTCCCAGGAGTAGAGTTCACAAGCAAACACAGCACCAAAGGTAACCAAACTCAAAAGGACAAGAAGGCAAACACAGCACCAAAGGTAACCAAACTCAAAAAGACAAGACACACAAAGGAACTAGGTGATGTATAAAATGTATAAACTTTATTTATTTTAAGACCAAGGACAAAGAAAGGATAGGTTCCACTGTTGAGTAACAAATAAGTATGTTGAATACTGGATAGGATTACTGCACTCGGCTGCTTCTGAATTTCGACTGACCATATTCTCCTCAAAATAAGCTCCATGCACCCACCGAGTCCAAGGCCTGATACCATGCCCAAGCCTTGGATATCCAACGGCACACCAGAAGGAATGTGCCGACGCCAGCGATAACAGCAATAATCCGTGGGAGCGAAGCCATTCTAAGTTGGTTGCTCGTCGTTTGAGTATCCGCCCATAAACACTCTCAGCTGTATTTATGGCGGGCCATTACCCACGATTTGCTGATGAGTCCATTCCTCATATTCTATTCCAAACAAATCTGTCTGTCAATGGCATAGATATCTGATTTGTCGTCGCCGTCGTCGTCGTCGTCGTAAGGCGATCGCGCTCATACCCATTGTATGAGAAAAGTATCTCTTATCCATTATAAGAGGAATATGAGTGGGTGCATGGTTTATCTTCGCTGACGACTGTTGTTTGGGCTATGTGTCGTCGCCAGCGAGGGTTCAAAACTACGACAATGGAATGTGCCGATTTGCACTAATGATCACAATGTGTGTCATTTTATGTCGTTGACCGAACAACTTCTTTTAGTTTTATTGCGGGAATAGTGACTTTCACGACAATATAAAGAAGAAATATGCTTCCGAACTGCTTCGGAGACCTCTCCATCGGTGGTTGTGGATCTATATCCACCTCGTCTCTCCTTGGGTATATCCATGGCATGCAGATGGTATCTTAGGAACAGGCATTGAAAGTTATTTATGTTTTCTTACATTGAAAAATTTCTTACCTTGCTAGCAGTGAGAGTCTGTTTTGAGAAGCCCCAGTAACATTTTTGAAAAGCTGGGCACAAACATGAATCCGCTTATTAGCCCTATTCCTTATAAAATATTTTACTGCTGTAGCATGAGGTTTTATAGCTATCTCCTTATTTGTCCGCTTCCTTATTACTTACTTACTTACTTTACCGGCTCACGATCCATGAAGGGTCACAGCCTAGATACTGCAGTCTTCCATCGTGAACGATCCCTCGCATGCACTCTCCAGTCACCGAGACCAAGCGCTCTGGCATCCGCAGTCACTTGGTCCTTGTACCGTAGGTTCGGTCTTCCTTGTCGTCTTGAACCTGGGGGCTGGGATGAGAAGACTTTCTTGGCTGGAGCGTTGTCGTCCATTCGCTCGATGTGGCCGAGCCAATGTAGTCGTCTTTTCTTGGCCTTCTGGACTACATCCACATCTTGGTACAGCTCATAAAGTTCTCGGTTGTATCTTCTTCTCCATTCGCCATCGTCGCATACGGGACCAAAAATCCGTCGAAGATTTTTCTTTCAAAAGTGCCCAGTTCCCCTTTTTTACTTATCTTCAACCACTCGGAGCCATAGAGTAGGACTGGTAAAATCAAAGTTTTGTATAGCAGACACTTTGTCTTTCGAGTGAGGAGTTTTGAACCCAGTTGATTGGCCAAACCGAAGCAGCAGCGGTTCGCTAGGGTGATTCTTCTTCGGATCTCCACTAAGGTGTCGTTCGTGGGATTGATGTTTGTTCCAAGGTAGGTGAACTCCTTAACTACCTCGAAATTGCTGCTACCAACAGTGACGTTTTGTCCTAGGCGGTGGACAGATGTTGCTTTGTTTGTTGATAACATGTACTTTGTTTTGTCCTCATTCACTTCAAGACCAACTAGTTTCGCCTGTTCTTCAATCGCTGTGAAGGCCTCAAGCACAGCTCTCTTGGATCGACCGATGATGTCTATGTCGTCCGCATAGCCTAGGAGCTGGGTGGATTTGTTGAAGATAGTGCCCTCCGTGCTCACACCTGCCTTGCGCACTATCTGCTCCAGGACTATGTTGAAGAAATCACATGACAACGCATCTCCTTGTCTAAACCCTGCGCAAGTTTGGAATAACTCGGATGAGCTGTTACCCATTTGCACACTGCACTGCGTATTGTTTAGCGTCATGCGGCACAGCTGGATCAGTTTGTTCGGGATCCCGAATTCAGACATCGCAATCATAAGCTCTTGGCGGTGGATGCTATCATAAGCAGCTTTAAAGTCGATGAAAAGATGGTGGGTTTCGACTTGAAATTCGTTGGTCTTTTCCAGGATCTGCCTCAGTGTGAATATTTGGTCTATCGTTGTTCTGCCTGGCCTAAAGCCACACTGGTACGTGCCGATTATTGTGTTGCAGAAAGGTTTAAGACGCTCACACAGTACGTTGGATAGGATTTTGTATGCAACATTAAGCAGGGATATGCCACGGTAGTTTTTGCATAACATCGGATCGCCTTTTTTGTAGATGGGGCATATGGAGCTTATCGACCAGTCAGTGGGCATGCATTCTTCCTCCCACACTTTGGTGATGACCTGGTGCATGCGGTTCATCAAAACATCTCCTCCATGTTTAAAGAGTTCCGCGGGTATGCCATCCGACCCTGCGGCCTTGTTATTTTTTAGCTTTTGGATGGCTCTTTCTACCTCTTCTCTGCTGGGGGCTGGGACTGGGTCTTCATTGACTGGTCTTGCTTCTCTTTCGTCATTATCTTGCTCGACATTTTGCGCATTCAGCAGCTGCTGGAAATGCTGCTTGAAAACATCTACAATTCCCTGTGCTTCGGTGACTAGGTTTCCTTCACTGTTTCGAAGAGCTTGTGTCCCGGTTCTGAAACCAGAAGCTAATTGCTTCGACCTTTTAAAGAAACGCCGGGTGTTGTTCTTGGCCCGAGACTCTTCTAGATCTTTGAGCTGAGAAACTGCGGATGCTCTTTTCTTTCTTCGCAGGGTCTTTTTCTCATTTCTCCTTTTCGTGCGGTACTCTTCCCTTGGTGCTCTTGTTTTCCGTTGCAGCATCTGCAGGCGTGCATTTTCCGTCTCTCTTTTCAATGTCACGCACTCATCATCATACCACGGGTTCTTTTTCGGGGGTGGCTGGTAACCTATGGTGGTCTCGGCTACATTTTTTATTACTTCTCGATATTGGTTCCACAGTGTGTTGACGTCTGTAGTATTTGGGAGGACGGCGGAGAGTCGCTCGCTCAGGCGCTCGCTGTAGTCTCTGGCATTCTCTGATGTGCTAAGGCAACCGATGTTGAACTTCTTTCTTTGGGCTGCACGTGTTTTTTTGTCGTTTGATATTCGAGCTCTAAACTTAGCCACTACCAGAAAGTGGTCAGAGTCGACATTTGCTCCTCGGAAAGTGCGCACGTTCAGGATGTTGGATGCGTGCCTTGCGCCGATTAGCACATGGTCGATTTGGTTGGTGGTTCGACCATCAGGAGATCGCCAGGTTGCTGTGTAGATCTTCTTTCTTGGAAACCTAGTGCTACTTATCACCGTATTACAAGCTGCAGCAAAGTCGATTAGTCGGAAGCCGTTATCTGTTGTTTCTTCGTGGAGGCTGTGCTTTCCAACTAATCCGCCAAAGATGTCTTCCTTCCCGATTTTTGCATTGAAGTCTCCGAGTACGATTTTGACGTCGTACTCTGGACAGGCTCCGTAGGCTCTATCCAGGAGGTCGTAGAAATCCTCCTTGCTAGACTCCTCAGCATCATCGGTAGGGGCGTGTGCACATATTATACTGATGTTCTGTAATGTGGCCTTGATGCGGATCACAGCCAGGCGATCACTTATTGGCTTGAAATCCATGACTTTCGATCTAAGCCGATTTCCTACGACGAATCCGCATCCAAATATATGCAATCTTTGATGACAGCTATAATAAATGTCGCAATTTTTTCTCTTTATTGTCCCTGATCCTATCCATCGTATTTCCTGGATCGCAGTAATATCTGCCTTATACTGCGAGAGGACAGATTCAAGTTTCTGAGTTGCACCTGGAGTGTAGAGGGTTCTTACATTCCAGGTACAAGCTCTCAATGCGTAGTCCGTTGTCGTTCCGGGTCTGGTTACCATAAGAGGGGGTTCATTATCCGAGGCTGGTATCTCTCTCATAACTGTCAAGTTTTTCACTGTGGAGGGGTTGTTAGCCCCTCGCACTAACCTCCAAATTTGTTGGGCCGTAGATAAGGTGCTCTTTTTTCCCGATTTGCACCCGCGCTTACAAGTTTCGCAAGTTATATCTAAGATATAACCAGTACCCGGTGGCTACCACGAGGAGGTAAAGTAAGCACTTGGTGTGTAGGAAAAGATACAGCCGAAGCCCCCAGATCCTACAACACCCAACCCGCTTCCTTATAGGGTAGCTTATTTGCATGTATTTTAAAAGGAACTTGTCTTGGTCAACTTTTGATGAACAACTTTTAAGATGATGTGAAAATACTAAAAAAAATAAAACAATATATTAACACTGCATGGATTTCTAAAAAAGCAAACTTACGACTTACGTCATCAAAAGACAAAATTGAAGATTCACATAGGTACTCTTTTTTGTATTTTGTCATTTTTTAAATGAACGCAATCAAACTTAGCAACATACACTTGCAATGAGTTTTTACACGGTTCTTTCTTTGGCTTTCTATTTTTCCTGCCTTTTTCGATAGGAACAACCGGCGAAACATATTCACTACCTTCCTGCATTTTCAATATATAGCCTAAAACACTACAGAACACTAAATCTAATATAAGCTTACTACTTGATAAGTCAAACGCGCTTCATAAACTGGAGTAATATTCTACAAAATCAACAAAATCAAGCTCGCGTTTTTATCTTTTTCCCCATAAAAACGGAACTTAGAGGGCAAACCGTTAGTTTTGCAACTGGAAAGTAATTAGTCAACTACGTAAAAAAACACCTAGCAACCAAATTAATTTTTGTTGACTTTTGCGAAAACTCTTAGTACTTTGTTGAGTTTTGCGGAACCTCTTAGATTTCAAAGTTTTTTTTGTATGGAACTAGTTGAGTTTTGTGAATTTTTTTTTGGTTCAATCGATGCGCCTTGAGATACAAAAAATTTCGATACCCATATCTCATTTTTCGATTTTTGGCGCTTGTTGAGTTTTGCGAAAACGGTCCTCTATTCTTTTTTGCAATTGTACAAGACCATATTGTTATTCTGTACGAGAATAATATGACATTTGGAGAATCATATGAATAGTTTCCTTCGGGACATTTTTTCCTGAGCAGATCGTGTTTTTCTCTTGTACCCATGTCGAAGTTAACTTCTTGCCGGTGTTTCATCTTCAAAATGCAAATCTCTTAAATACAGGTTTTCATTTTTGATGTTCATAATATTGTTGTTCCTGAAGAGAACCCAATCAAGTATCCATCTGACGATACTTATCTGCATTTAATTGGATGTTGATAATAATCTCCCTCAAACCAGAAGTGCATTTTTTGTTCTAATGAATTGTTGTAATACAATATGTGTTTTATTGTCAAAATTCCACATTATTTCCCTTCCATGAAATCATCCCGGGAATCGAGAATGAATAATTTTGATTCCCGGGTACACGGGAACTAGTTTTGTATGTAAAAAGAAAGTTCTAGTCGGATTGTATTCATTGAGACTGAAATAATACCGTCGCATGTAAAAATAGTTGCATATTTTCTGCTAAGTGCTTCCACCGCTAATTATATGGGATTCAATGCACACCAATTTCTGCAATTCTTCACTTTTTTCGTTTAAGTTCCAACTGTGGTTCAAATGAGCAAGAGCTTCCTTGACGCTGCTTTTCACCGACAAGAACCTAATTACCATGGTAATTAAACTATTCCTACGAGTCTTAACATCTTAAAGCAATTGAATTTCTTGTCCTTTTTCTTCTTTAATGAATTGTTGACATTGGTATTTTTTACTGGACTTTTTCGAAATATTTTTACAATTTTCCGAACCTCATTCAACACCAGCGATATATCTGGGCGTATGGTAGCTTTAAGCTCATCTTCATCGTCAAGAACTTCGTATTCAGAGTCGAACTCGTTGTCCTCTTCGTCTGACTCATTTTCATTTTGAACGATATTATTATTGCAGGCTTGTTTTTTATAGATAACATCCATTACAGCTAAATGAATAGTGTGATTCATGCATAGCATCATTTCGGAAGTACCTTCTTTACTAAACTTTTTCATTACAGATGCTCCATCCAACGTTATAGCTACAATATGGTTTTCGAAATTCAAATTAAATTCACTCAGATGTTTTGTTACCATATCAAATATTTCAATTGCACCACATTTTCCAGGAATTAATACAAGTCCTTAAGCATACACCCTTCCATCTGTTGCATTTAGGTTGATGTTCAAATAACGTCTATTTTTTTTAAACTCGTCCACTCATCTAACGTTATACTGAGCCGTTCTTGAGATTTAATTGAGCTTGCGAGTTCTTTCTTATTTCTCTGTAAAACTCTACAATATGCTCCATGACTTTGCCTTCGCTTTTCGGTAAATCTAGTTTTTTTTCCTTAAAAGATTCCTGAATAAATTCACTACGTGCTATAGCACGGATTGATATACCATCTTGAACAGCCAAACGAGCTATAACTTCGGGCACTTTGCGAGGAGGTTGGTACAGATATTTACGTCTATTAAGTTGGCAAACCAATATGGGCACAAACGATTGGGACCTTCAAAATTATGTGTTCTTTATGTGTTAATTATGTGTGCAGTTCGCGATTTTTGTGCTGATCAATCTTTGTGTATGTATAATATTATGCCACCTTCATATGTACACTCGGGCGTATACGTGTTTTTTTTAACGCTTCTTTTTACTTTTTGTTTGAGAACCTTAGGATTTTTGTATCAATTGCTATTGTTATTTTCTGATGGTATAGAACAAACAGCTGTTAGAATTTAGAATTTATTGATACTTAATACAAGCATTTCTTAAAAAAAACTATTAATAAATCTTTAACAATCTATACTTTACACTATCTTAAAATTAAATAAAACTAGGAAAAGAGGCGATAAAGGTCAGTGCGGGGGCGAGAAGGGTTGGTATGAAAATCAAAAACATCTTGGACATTATTTGCAGAACGTAACATGCGGGTGACAGGATTAAAGTGAACGTAGTTTGTTCGGTGAGATGGAAGATTAAAAATAGGAACTGAACGTAGATTGCGAGGATTAGTATTCAGCGAAAGCAAATGGAGAAGAGAAGCACAGTCAATAAGCCCGTTTATTATTTTAAATACGAAAATTATGTCAGCGATTTCTCGACGTTTTTCAAGAGAGAGAAGGTTGATTATGTGAAGACGATCCTCATAAGGGGGTAAACTCAATTCTTTGAGAGTGTGTGACTTGGAATGGAGACCAAACAGGACTAGCATATTTAAGGAGGGGACGAACATAGGTAGTGAAAAGTGTTTTGGTGACGTATGGGTCAGAAAATCTTTTGACCAACGTTTAATAAAGCCAAGAGCTGAGTTGGCTCTCGAAATTATGTGGTCAAAATGAGATCGAAAGATTAATTCCTTATCACATATCACACCAAGATCGCGAATAAAAGAAACCACTGGAATAGGTTGATTCGAAAAGTGATACAGACGAGGGAAGGAAGGTAGACGCTTACGAGAAAAGGATATAGACTGACATTTACTAATATTCAGGTCAAAGAAGTTTTTATTGCACCAAGTGATGAAAGAATCGAGGTCTTTCTGGAGAAGAGAGATGTCAATGGGAGATGAGATTACTTTTATAATTTTGATATCGTCAGCATAGATTAGTAAGTCAGAATGTGTAATTATTATTGTAGTATGTGGCCGGTCCGTCCTTCTCGGTATCTCACATTCAAGTGTTTTCTTATTTCATGGATTTCGTGGTTGATGCAAACATAGAATATGTAGAATGTAATTAACCGGCGTTGCCAGGTACTCGCATAAAATTACATTAATCATAGAATGCTATTTGGCTAGATACTACATCACTTTCTTGTTTTCAAAACAAAACAAACTATTTTTTTTTTTTTATTTTTTTTTTAGAAAATATCAAGACATAACCTAATTCCAATTGAAAGTATTCAGTCAGTGAAGTCTTCAACGAAACAAGTGTATCGAATTGGCTTTTTGATTATGCGTCCTGTTTGTCTCGGTTCAATGTCAACATCGGAGGCTGCAGTCGCCTCTGTTGCATCAAATTGAGAATCCGTTTCGTCACTATTGTTGATGTTGATTTTCTGCAAATGACAGATGTTGCGTCGATATTTTTTTCCCGAATCAAGGGATTCAATCAACACATCTCCACCCTTCTTATCAATTACTTTGTAAGTGGAGGGCTCAAAAACAGGCGAGAGTTTATTTACTCTACACATTAATTTTGCCAACACTTCATCACCTACTTCAATGTCGCTTTCTTTGGCGTGACGTCGCTTGTCGGAATACTGCTTTCCTTTCTCTTTCATCTCTTTATCTCTGTCAGCTACTTCTTCGTCGATTTCCATTGGTGCCTGAATGTTCGGGAGCTTGTCACGTATGTTGTGACCAAACAACATTTCTGCAGGCGATCTCAATGTTGTTGAGTGCGGAGTAGCACGATACATTAGCAAAAAATAGTTTAAATCCTCCATCCAATTTCTGCCTGTATTTTGGCTGATAATTAGACGCTTCAATATAGTTCGGTTCTGTCTCTCAACTTCCCCGTTCTGCTGCGGCCAGTATGGAATTGTACTGTTCAAGTGGATGTTGTGTACTTTACAGAAATCCTTCATTTCCGCACAGTCAAACTGGGGTCCATTATCAGCCGTGATCGATATAGGCAGTCCAAATCTCGCAAATATGACTTGTAATCGCTTTATGGTTTCAGCTGCATCAATTTTCTTCATTATCTCGATTTCAACATAACGACTGTAGTAATCGACCACCACCAGCAAATTATGGCCAGATGGCAGTGGTCCCATAAAATCTATTGCAATATGCTGCCATGGTTCGCTAGGCAATTCTTTTCTTTTCATTGGTTCAGGTGGAGCCGGAGCTGCAACCAACATGCACCCACGGCAATTCTTAACGTATGCATCAACTTGTACATCTATCTTTGGCCACCAAACTTTAGAACGAAGACGTTGTTTCATTTGTGTCATGCCTGGATGGCCTTCATGAGTCAGATCAAGAGTTTGTTTTCTCAAGCTTTCAGGCATAACGATTCTGTTTCCCCGAACAAGAATATCACCAGCAAAGCACAGTTCTGTAGCAAAAACTTTGAACGGCGCAGCCTCATCCGCCCATAGATTTTGATTCAAACCTATTTTTACCGCTTGTATCACAGCGTCCACCTCTGATTGGCATTTAATTTCCTCCAACTTCAATGCAACTGGAACGGCTTGAGATACCACCCAATTTACATAGTGTTCAGCATGGTCGTCAAATGTATGTCTAGGATCTTTTTCCATCACCGCTAGCCTTGAAATTGGGTCAGACTATGAAAACAATTACACACGAACACCTGGCCATGAGGCCTCTATTTCGTGGTGGATTGATTTCCAATCCACTCCATTTTATATGCATGAATTACATGCATATTTTGGTGTATGTTGCCTTGTAGATATGGGAAAAGGCACAAAATTAGTCATTTACATATGTCCCATTTGCCATTGACTTTGTCTTCCACCATTTCCATTTTTCTCAAGTACCAGTTTGCTTTTCCCGATAAAAAAAGCCATACTGGTAAATGTGTTTTTATCTATGTAACTGAGCTTAGAGACTAACCACTCAGTTACCGAGAACGGATTTCTCGTCAACCACAGCCACTCTGAACTCCCACAAGGGGGCCAACCGCAACTGTAGTTGAAGATTCAATTAGAATCCGGGCATCAACTACCCCAGAGTACCATTTTTTTTCAGAAGACATGGTCTGTCTCTTTTGTTATTTTGTACTCCGTGAATGTATGACATTATCATCATACATTCTATCGGATGTGTGAAATTATCACACATCCGTACAAACCAAAAGGATAATTTCACAGCTTCGTGACTTATCGGCTCACAGGAACACTGGTGTCCATTGTCATGCAGTCTTTTATCCAGAAAGGAGCCGGTCGGCCTAACTGGAAGACTGCATGACATATTGCCATGCACCACCAACTTACTTAAGAACACTCATTAGTGCCTTATTCTATCACAATGATATTCAAGTACAGTCTCATTAATCACGGTATCTAAAGTAGATGATTATGATACATGTACAATAAAAACGTAGGTTCATTCGCCCTGACGGAGTCAGGTTGACGCTCTGCACCACTTGGAGGTTGAACCTTCCGCACATGAGCGGCAAGAAATCTGTACTTGGAATTGCAAGCAATCCTTTCCAAACCCTTACCCACTCTTCGCAGAGCTGAAATTGGGTCAGCAATATTTGATTTGCCAGGTCGATAGATTACTTTATATTTGTAAGATTGCAATCGCAATACCCATCGTTCGATGCGTGCACACGGCCGTGAATTATTTCCGAAGATAATTTCCAATGGCTTATGATCCGTGATCAATTCGAATTCTCTTCCATATAAATAATAATGAAACCGCTCAGTTCCCCAAACCAATGCAAGAGCCTCTTTTTCGGTTTGTGCATATCGTTTTTCAATGTCAGAAAGGCTTTTGCTTGCATATGAAATAACTCTTGGATCGCTTTCTTTCAGCTGGATTAATACCGCTCCCAACCCAATCGGACTTGCGTCGACGATCAACTGTGTGCGATCTTTCACGTCAAAATAGCCTAACATCAATTCGTTTGACATGCACTTTTTAAGCTTAAGAAATGCATCACGTTGTTCAACGTCCCAGAAAAATCTTTGTTCCTTCTTAGTCAATAATCGAAGAGGACCAGATATAGTTGTCAGATTAGGAATAAATTTTCCAATATAATTCACAAGGCCAAGGAAGCTTCTGACTTCCTCTCCCGTCACTGGTTCTCTGCAATTCCGAATAGCCTCTAGCTTGTCTGCGTCCGGTGTGATTCCCTTTGCCGACAGAACATGCCCAAGAAATCGTATTTCATGGACCCCGTAAAGACATTTTTCATTATTCAGTGTGACTTCGTTTACCTTTAGAGCATTTTGTACAAATGCCAAACGACTATCATGTTCCTTCTGATCTACACCGAAAACAATAATGTCATCGATGAAGTTAAAACATCCATCACACCCACTGAGAATTTGCTCCATTAGCTTTTGGAAAAGTTCTGGAGCACACGTAATGCCAAACATCAGTCGGGTGTAGCGAAACAAGCCTTTGCGTGTGATGAATGTCGTAATCTCTCGTGACTTTTCTGATAGTGCAACCTGTAATTACATATAATATATCAAACTTATTTTTACAACCCAACATATATGAAAACTAAAAAAATTTGTTTAATTAATTTTATTCAAAACTTTTTTTTTTTTACAATGGTTAAGATTTTACTGCACCTGATGAAATGCGTTCTTAATGTCCAAACGACTGAAAACTGTTGCGTTGCCCAACTGTGGCAAGAAGTCTTCGATTGTTGGAAGTGGATGGTTTTCTCTCTCCACTGCACAGTTTGCTCGACGCATGCCGATGCATATTCGGATGTCATCCCCTTTCGGAACAGCAACAACCGGTGAACCCCATTTTGATGGTTGATTAACTTTTTCTATAACTCCTTGCCTCAATAAATTTGTTATCTTTTCGTCTACTGCTTTTTCTAAAGCAACTGGAATCCGACGGTAGGGTTGGACAACTGGATGCACATCGGTTTTGATTGGGATATCGAGAACGATACCTTTGATTGTTCCCAATCGCTCATTCTTGATAGAGTCAATTTTGCAAACATCACTCCCAATCTGAAGAATACCCATGGACTTGGCTGTATCTAGTCCTATTAGCAAACTCCCGTTTCCTTTAATGACATAGAAATCACTTGTTTTGGTTTGGTCTTTTATTTTGATATCGCTCGTAAATACACCGAGCTGAGGCAATTC
This sequence comes from Sphaerophoria taeniata, assembly GCA_943590905.1. Lineage (NCBI taxonomy): Eukaryota > Metazoa > Arthropoda > Insecta > Diptera > Syrphidae > Sphaerophoria > Sphaerophoria taeniata. The sequence goes on along the minus strand of OX016540.1, from coordinate 217,281,219 downwards.
GTGTCCTCCATAGGCCTTAAACACTTTCTCGGTTTCCTTTTTTTGGTTTGTCACTACAACACCTTTTGATTTTAAACCTTCCCAAATTGTCTGGCTCAACAAATTATATTTTGAGCCCGAGTCAATAATTCCACGAACTTTGACCCCACCAATTTGACACAATATATCACTACCATCATCTGCAGTGGTCACATTGAAAACATATTCATGAGAGGAAATGTGCTTCACAGTATTTTCAGCTTTCCCGATTACATCGTGCTGCTCTTTTGACATTGCCATTTTCTTGGCAATCGGTTGTTTTGGATCGTCCTTCTGGTCAATCTGACGGATCCGTTTGGTTGATCGGCACTTTTTGGCAAAATGGTCTCGCCCACCACACTTTGCACAAGATTTCCCTTTTGCTGGACATTTGGGATCACTTGCGAAATGACCATTGTAACCGCACCGATTGCACTCAAGCTTTTTAGTATCGTTCAATTGACTTTGCTTTACCCACGGTTTTGTTTGAATTTGGTGAACGTCTTCAACCTGGGCCTTTGGTGTTGGTTCGCCAAGGAACGATTTCTCCTGCTCGCTTACGGTCTCAAATATTTTTGCTGTCCGCAAAATTTTACCCAAACTGGCATCTCCTCGTTTGAGAAGCTCACGACGTAAAGCGGTAGATTTGCAATTTTCTATAATTTGATCTTTTATATTTTCTTCGAATTTGTCCCCGAAGGCACAACGATCACCTTGCATTCGCAAGCGGATCGAAAACATGTCGATCGTTTCATTCGGCTTTTGTCTCATTGGGCGTAGCAAGTGCCTTTCATAGGTAACATTTTCCTTTGGCAAGAAAAATGCATTTAGTTTGCATATTGCTTCTTCATAGGCAGTCATGTTCGGGGTGTAGTGAGTGACATTTGGGCGTGGACCACGCAACTTCGGTGATGGAATTTCTGGGAGTGTGTCAAACAATTCTTGGACCTTTGCACCAGCGTAGTGTAACAGGTGATCTTTCTTTCATTCATCCTCTTCAATTCGACTTGCTCGAATCATTGTCTCAAATGAGCGTAGCCACTTCCGCCATTCCAGCCCACAATCGATCGCATAATCAGTGTAGTCGAATGGTGGTAGTGCCATATTCGATCTAACAAGTCCTGAAATACAAAATATTTCACTTAATATCATTTATTCTTTGCATTTGTCTTAATCAAAATCTCTTGAGAGCAAAATCTTCTGCAAAAGCATATGACAATAATAATTGGTTGAATTATGCATTGGGCAACAAAAATTTCGATATAATAATTCAATTAACTGAATTCCCTTTTTTTTCTTGAAATATCGATTATTATTACCGATATTTATTTTTTTCCGATATTCTGTTATATCGATATCAAAATTATCGATACCATTCTCTTTACTTGCTCATCTCTACACTATTTTTACTTGCCCATCTTTAGTGAAACTTCAATACTATCATAATCTCGATGAGGCACAAAAAAAATATGTATAATAAAATGACCGTTCGCTTTAACATATACGAATAAGCACCCCTATTGAATTTGGTGGGTTCAAGTCCGCCATTTTATAATTTCTCCAATTCGCATTTAAGTAACACAATTCGTTCTTTACAAACCCGCATTAAAGCGACCGAATTGGACATTTCATATCTTTTTTCTTTTCTGCATTGAAGCCAGCATCTGCATTTAAGCAACACAATTCGTTTTTTTTTATATATCTTTTTTTTTTTGAATGCGCATGCACCAACACGATCAACGAAATGAAAATGAAAAAAAAAATCGCGAAGCAATAATTCAACACCAAATATATCGCTCATTTAAATGCTTTTACATTTTTTTCACACTCAATATTTTTCTTTTTCACTTTAATTATTTTGTTTTCTTACCCAAAGAATCCTTGGTTTCCATTTTGCTTCAATTATATTTGTTTGTTTTTTTTTTCAATTTTTTTTTCCTCTCGTCGCCAATTGTAGTATGTGGCCGGTCCGTCCTTCTCGGTATCTCACATTCAAGTGTTTTCTTATTTCATGGATTTCGTGGTTGATGCAAACATAGAATATGTAGAATGCAATTAACCGGCGTTGCCAGGTACTCGCATAAAATTACATTAATCATAGAATGCTATTTGGCTAGATACTACAATTATATCAACGTCATTTATGGCAATAAGGAAAAAGAGGGGACCAAGATGCCTGCCCTGAGGGACGCCGGATGTAGCAACAAAATGATCGGAAGTGCAGTTTCTAAATAGTACCTGGTAGAGACGGTTTTCAAGATAGGATTTTACCCATGTTATAAACGATGGAGGGAAACCGAAAGAATTAAGCTTGGTATAAATAATTTGGTGGCTAATTTTATCAAAAGCTTTACTAAAGTCGGTGGTGATAACATCCACTTCATTTCTCTTTTCCAAATCATTAAGAGCATTAGAAACAAATACAGTAAGGTTGGTTGTGGTTGATCTGCCTTTTAGAAAGTCATGTTGGAAAGGACTCAAGAAAGATTTACAATGAAAGTAGAGGTGGTCATAGATTACAGATTCAAAAAGTTTGGGAATACAGGACAATTTTGCTATTGGGCGGTAGTTAGAAACATCGTTTTTACTTCCTTTTTTATGAATAGGGAAGATATAAGAATCTTTCCATACTAAAGGAAACGTTGATTGAGAAAGGGAGAGGTTGAAAAGTGAAGTGAGTGGACCACAAAGAGTGAGAGCGCATTTTTTTAAAACAATAGCAGGGATGCCATCGGGACCCGGGGAGAAGTTATCTTTCATGGAGTTAATTTTTTCCATTACTGAAGATTCTAAAATACTGAAAGAGGAGAGGGAGGTGTTATAATAATGGGGGAGAAATTTAAAGTAGTCAAGATCAGGAGAATCACCGCATTCTTTATGAGATTTGCTGAAAAACTTTGCGAAAAGGTTTCCAATGACATGAGGATCTACGGATGACGTATCCCCAAATTTAAGAAAAGGAGGAAAATTATCAAATTTCTTTTTAATATTGATGAACTTAATGCACTGTTTGGGGTCATTAATGATACTATCTTGCATTTTGATGACATAATTGTTATAAAGAGAGTCGCAAAGATGAGAAAAATCAGTGGCGGCTTGATGGTATAGCGAAAAATATTGGGGGGAGTTGGAACTAAGGAACTGCTTCCAAAGTTTATTTCTTAAGTTTCGGAGTGACCTCAATTCTTTATTGTACCAGGGAGGTGAGGATGTGTTGTTTTTCCTACGGGTAAGGGGGGCACTGTGGTGGATGCAGCCTAAAACTGCAGTATAAAAGAAGGAAACCGCAACATCTATTGGCACATTTAAGTTAATGAAGAGGTTAAAATTAATGTTGTTTAAAAGAGAATTTAGTTTAGAAAAGTCAGTTTCGTGAAAATTGAACATAAATGAATCTTCATAGTCGGACAAAGGAAAGGAATGACAAAGTGAACAAAATGATTTCCAGAGGGGGGTGATAAGTGTCAAAAGTGGAGAGATGTGTGCTTTTCGAAACAACCGAGTTAAAAGGGTCAGTAGGAAAGCAGAGATCTAATTGTCTACCCATAATATTCGTTACAGCACTGAGTTGAAAAAGTCCAGCAGCACAGAGTCTATCAAGAAAAATGGATTCTTTATCTGAGAGATGATTTTCTAGAACAAAGAACAGTTCGTCCTCGAAAAGGAAGTCCAGTTTATGTTGGGAAGATTGAAATCACCAACGATGAGAAATTCATCGTTCGGAGAAAGAGAATCGATCAAGGAATCGATTGAGTCGACAAAGGATTGGTAAGTAATAGTAGGCTGTGCTGGACGGATGTAACCACAAAGAACAAAGAGGGAGCGGGTGGGAAAAGAAATTTTGACACAAACATATTCAAAAAGGGGCGAGTTAGATGTTAAATGAAGTGATGCATTAAACTTAGAGTGGATGGCTAATAAGACGCCACGTCCTGAGAGGCCATTATAGAGAGAAAGACCATCTGCACGAAATACTAGGAAAGCTGATGTAAATAGCTCATTGTCAGCAATATTAGAGCACAGGTTAGATTCAGTGAGGGCATATAGATCAAAGGGCAATTTTTGAGAATTGAGGTACACAGAAGATGTTTTAGAACGCAGACCTCTTACGTTTTGGTAGTAAAGGAAAAAGGTAGATAGATTTTGCGAGGGCGTACGATTGTTAAAGACGAAATTTTTTGATCGATTAGAAAGAGGAAAAAGTTTAGAAGCAAGGTGAGAAGCGTATGTCGAAAGGTCGTTCGAGACGGATGATTGTGATATTTTTAAGTCATCGTGAAAGCGAAGATTAATATCCATAAGAGATGAAAATCTGTAGTTGTATGTAGGACAACCTTAAGAGTTTTTGTTAATTACGACGATGAGTAAGCCGAGTTAATGATTCAAAAAACCGTCTGACTGACTCCTCGGTAATCGTTTTGGAATCGTTTCATACTAGGATATCAAAAAATATCAGTTATAAATTTTACACCTCTATTTCTGATGTGATGATCATAAACCTGACACTTCTCAAATATTTGATGTAGCTGACAAATTTCATCGTACGGTCTATTATGCTCCAATTCTTCAAAAAATGATTTTTCTATTCTTTTTGCAAAACCTATCCTAAGGTCTACGCAAATATGCTAACCAAAACAGCCGACGGAAAACCCGATTTCCACTCAACAAGAAGATTAAATTGACAAACTCTTTTTAAAAATTACAGTAGAGTTTCTTTTTCAGCGTTTAGCACAAATGTTATGCAAACGAATACCGTCAAATATTCATGAAATTAAGAAGAAAACAAGAAATAAAACATAGTCAAAAATCAACAATTCAAAAGCGTACCCGAACCGTCCTCGCTGGCCCAGCGTAAATAAAGTTAGTTGTCAAAGAAAACGTATTATAATCCTCAAAACACTTGCTTAGAGCTTTATATTTTTGTTGTTGATATATTTTAAATATCAACATAACAGGAGACGTTTTTTTTTGGTGACAGGTGTTTTTCTTTTGCTGGTGGTAACCCATCGTACTCATACTATTGATTTTGCCGACGGGCAATGGCGGTGTAATGCCCAAGTTTTTTTTTTTTTTTCTGAGTGACTATGACGGGCTTCAGGTCCTCGGTAAGAAATTGCACCAACCAGATGCATTTTACTCTTAGTTCTTGGATATTCGATATACAGAGGAAGTTCCTTCAAGGGAAAATTTTGTACTTCAGGGCCATCAGTAAATATTTCAAGAAAGAAGATATTACCTGAAATGTACAGAATTGTATTTAGCTTAACCCTAGAGCCCTACCCATATTTGTAGTGAACTTTTCCTACCCTGCGTGCCGTGGCACCCTGGTTTTTATTTCTAGATATTTTTATTTATTTACAAGTATTTTAACATTTTTAAAATGTTTAATATTAGCTTTAGTAATTAACTAAATAGAAAATCACGGCGCAGGGTCATAAGTCCACAGGTCATAAGTCCACAATGGACTTATGACCCACTTGGGTGCGTTAAAAGTCCATAAATTCATTATGGACTTCTGACTCACCCAAGTGGGTCAGAAGTCCACACAAAATTCCTGTGGACTTATGACCCATTCATTGTGTACTTTTGACCCACTGAGGTGAGCCAGAAGTCCACAATGGTGTACAGTTTCATTTGTTCAATTTTGTTTTTCTTCTTTGTAAAACTCAATAAAGTAAACAAAAATAGAATACCCAGCTAAGTAGCATGAAGGTGTTGTTGTGGTCAACGTTCTTAAAAGATGTGGATATTATTTATTTACATCTAAAAACAATACTTAAAGACATTTTTTTGTCCAAATATTTAGTTAACGAAGTTTGAACTTCGAGAAGAGACACCCAGAATTTATTTTAATTTCACTCCCCAAATTGTTTCTCTGTTTGGCAAAAAAAATTTCGGCTCGCTTCGCTCGCTTTACAGGGCTGCTCTATAAATTAATTTCTCTTGCCGAATTTTTTTTTGCCAAACAGAGAAACAATTTGGGGAGTGAAAATAAAAAAAATTCGAAAAAAGTTCTATTTTCCTAATTTTTCTTACATAAGTACAGCATTAGCTAAAAAAAAAAAAAGTTGTGAACTTATGACCCACTTATTCTTTTTAATTATGGACTTATGGCTCACTTTTTTGTGGACTTCTGACCCACTTGGGTGGGTCAGAAGTCCATAATGAATTTATGGACTTTTGACCCACCCAAGTGGGTCATAAGTCCATTGTGGACTTATGACCCTGCGCCGAAAATCACAAACGTTTCAAAAAAAGTCTATTTAATACATTTGGCACACATTTTAATTTGATGGTCGCCACAGATGGGTGTTTTGTACCTGTTGCAAAAAGTCTTACTTTTTCGGTCCTTCGAGTACGGACAAAACCTACATCTTCCTTGTTTTGGAAGATCAGGTGGCGGTGGTTGTGGGATATCAGGTATTTTCAAAATTCCATTAATCGTTTCGCGGAGATTTGTATGCAAATTTTCCGTTCCTCAAGCCATGGTGTTATAAGTTCCATTGCTAAAGTCTTCAAGTAAGTCCGTCTGTTAGGAATTTTTTCTTTATTTTGAGCCGAGCTGAACTGCAGCAATATCATTAAATTCATACCCACTTCCACTCCATTCAGCAGGCCATAAAACATACATAATGGCCAGCGGCGTGTTTTTCGAGATACTGAGTACCTGTGGCAAAGTTGGTCAAATGTATCGACTCCGCTTTTTGTTTTATTGTAGAAATCCACCATCTCTGGTAAAGCAACGGTTTTATCTTTATCAGGTGAAATGTGCATTGTTGATAACAGATTTATTATCTTGTTTTTAGTTCCTTTAGGTAGACAGTACGACACTAAAGTTAGGGATCCACTAAAAGCAAACATCGCAGCATTTTTTTCAAAACTCGATTTATTTTTGAATAACTCCGGGATTTCGTTCTTATTTTGTCTCAGAGTTCCAACAAGAGTTATACTTTTTTCTTGCAGAAGAGAAGTTGCCGATGGTATGGATGTGAACCAGTTTTCACAGGTTAGGTTCCTGTTTGATTCGTGAATAGGTTGGGTCAATGTTTGAAGATAATAATCTGCAACTGGTTGGTTCCTAGGCGTTGTTTCTTTGCCCAAGTATACTTTACCATTTATCATGTAAGATGTTTGAGCGTAACAAAGTAATACAATCTTTATACCGTATTTGTCAGGCTTGTTTGGTATATACATTCGAAATGGGCAACGCCCACGGAACCCCTTTGGACTTTTGAATGACATGATCAAACAGATCTCTTATTGGAGCAAGTCGGTCATTTTTGCGGCGATCCTCTCTTGTATTTCTATCGTCAAATCGTAAGCGATTTGTTAGAAACTCAAATCTTGAACCAGACATTGTAGCCCTAAAGTAACCAACTCCTGTATCTTTGTCAAACAATTCTTTAGTTGTTACACTATTCATGTTCAAAACACCAGACAAATAGTACAAACCCAGCAAAGCTCGTAATTCTTTTCCCGTCCCGGGTCCTGATCCTGGTCGAAGTTGTGTCGGTCACCTTTATATTTTTTCCTCTGGACGACTATTTCTTGTTTAGTTAGCGATGCTATACATTCCATCGTTGTTGTATCAAAAAACAGTGACCAAGCCTCTATAACCGTACAAATGTTTTTTGCGGGTCCCTTACAACCTGGTGGATGCAAGATAATGTCTCTTCTCCGAATACGTGATGTATTTGGTTTATTCCGCTCCATTTGTAATTGTTTGTACCATATCATCTTGTCGGTACTTTCAAGACTTTTAATAAATTCTGTGTATTAGCACCCAAATTTGATAAGGGTATGTCATCTTCTATCTTTAAAATATTGCAAAACATATGAAAATATTTTTAGTGGACATTTTAGAGAAGAATGTAAATTTACCGAGAATCCTTTTCGTGAGTGTCGCAGGAGCTTTACACTTTTCCGTATGCAATTTCGTTACTTTGTCCATAAAAATGGTGTTGAAACCGTTTGCAAAATCGTTCAACTGTTTTCTTTCCAGTGCTAAAGTTACAAACTTATTTGAAAATTGACAACCATTTTCGCATTGATAATGTTCCTCAAGACTTAGTGTGCTTTTAAATTACTTTTTTGCCATTGCTCCTACTTCTTCTTCACATTGGACGGGTCCATCAGTCTCAGGAAAAAACTTAGATAACATTTTTGCTCTAAGCACGTAGCTTCTTGCAACTATTCCATATTTTAGTGCATGTACTACAATGTGTACGTACGTACCTATGTGCATTAGGGTGGGTCGATTTTGGGTGTTTTTTTTGTTAACCGTGTTGGATTTAAACTGGGGGGTCTTAAAAGTTGTGTAAAAATATGAGTTTTTAAACTGCATTTTTATATTTTTAATTTTATTAACTTTTGAGCCGTCTACTGGAGTTTAAAGTGTTCATAAAAAAAAAAGTATTAACAAATTTCAATTAAATAAATAAAACTTACTTTTTTTTAAAGAAATGAAATGTTTAATATGATCTTTAGAAAACAAAAATTAACATATTTAATTATGAGAAAAAAAACGAAATACTTATTTTTACTGTATTTAAACATTTGTAATCAGATTTACAGTCAAACGAAGGCATTATTGATCTAGATTGTAATTTTGTTCGCATTATTCCATCTCGAGCTTTCGCGCCGGCTACAGTGATAGAAGCCTCTGTTACTAGTTTCACACATCGTTCAACAGCCTGCGTGTGACAAGGAAACAATGAGAAAGTTAAATCAATTGGAGACTTGTTTTGCATCATGTCAATCAAAGTGACATCAGGAATTCGGCTTAAATTGGCGGTGGAGTAACATCAGATATAATCGCTTGCATCATAGTTTAGTTTTGGTATTCTAAATTGTCTGACAGATGTTATATTTTTGTTTCTTGCTTTAATAATTCTTCTCAAAGCAAGATCTCTCACAAAACTTCTTTCATCAACAATCATAGCGAGTAACAAATTCTCTGGATGAGCGTAGAATGCATTTCTTTGAATGACTGGGTCAATTATAGATTTAACTGTCTCGTTGAAATATCTGGAGAATCGTATCAACTTGAATATATGTTGTGGGCCATCTTTGCTGCTTGGCTTTTGTTTAATGTAACACCAAATAGGAGCATACACTTTAACAATGTATTAAACATGTATTGTTAAATTTTTTGTTGGCTCATTAGATCCAATATAGAGACGCAATATACGGTTAGATGTAGTTAGCCAATGCGAATGAGCCATTTTACCAGGTTGTCTGTTAGCAAGCTCAGAGCTACAAGTCCCAGAAGTCACAGCACAAGAAATTTCATAAAGATATTTTTGATCTGTACTTAAAGATTTGTTAGTGTCTCTGTTTAATTCCGTCATGTTACCAGGAACAACCACATATTTTTGTAACGGCAATTTCTCGCAACTTTCAAGAAGCTTGCCGATTGGACCAGAATATTCCTGTGGTCCACTTGTATTGCCATCTACGCTATGAAACAAGTGCCTTAAAGGCAGCTCGTTCGCGTGAAGTTGACATATAAACCATTGCAATGGTCTTTTTAGATTCAACTCTGTCAATCTGATTGCTCCTGATTTCCAACCAGTGTAAATGGCTGTTCCATCACATCCAATGCAGTTTGGAGAATCCAAATTAATATCATGTTCCATACAAAAATTAATGATCGATTCTGAAATTGCTCTCCCAGTTCCAGTGCGTGGTGTTGAATGTCCCAAATAAAATGAGCCTGGTTCACCTATTAGAGAAATATGCTCTCTTATAACAATTTTTCGATGAGAACGACCTTCTAATTTTTCAATGAGTAGCGTTTTGTCTTTCCTCCCGTCGAAATAGATACCTTCAAGAAGGTTCTCAGAGTTCTTGTATCTGTTGTCTTGTAGGCTTTGGCGTTCCTTATTCCGAGCTCTACGTATTTTATTTTTGTCTACTACCAAATTATTTTATTCTGTTGTTACTAGTCCTAAGTCTTGTAGTGCTGCTGACATAAGAGCTGCTCCAGATCTATCTGAGACACCATATCGATCACAAGTTTCAGCAAATTTTTGTAGTTTTAAGGTATTGTAAGGTTTTTTTGAGGACGTTTTGACATCACATTCTTGACTTGAAGTACTATGGTCTGCTGGTGAATTAATCACAGATTCTGAAGCTTCATCTTGCTTTTCAGAACAACACTTACTTGAGGTAGGTTGGGGTTCATTCGATTTTGAATTACTTTCTTGCTCTTTTTGTTGTCTTTCAATCCTTTGCATTATTTTTTTTGTTTCATTCTGGTCAATTCTCGAAATCATCTTATTTCTTCCAGTTCTTTGATCTAATAGAAACGCTTGTTCAATTACTATTATCTTATTGCTTTTAATGCAAGTGCACGATGTAATAATTTGACATTTGCATGATGCTATATCAAAAAGCTGTGTTAAAGCGATATCCTTAAAACTTTCCAATTTTCGAGTGTAGTTTTCAGATCTCTTACTTTGTGGATATCGGATCAGCTTCAAATATTCATCATAATTCTTTTTCATAAGTTCTTCGATGCGCTTAGGGCTTACAATCGGAATAGAAGCTGAAATCCAAGTTTTCTCGACGTCACGCAGAACAATAGCGAAGATTTCACTTACGGATGGCTGTTTTCCAGAGTTTTGTAATAATAACTTTTGCCTCACGTGTAGTATATACTTTATTACGTCTGCTATTGTGGGTAACATATTGTAATTAATTTCGGCTGGTGCTCCAAGTATGGGACACTCAACTTCACTACGTGTTACAAGATATTTTCGTTTACTCATTTCATCAAGTCTGTAATTGCAACACAATTCCTATTTTGCGATATCGAAACTTTTCTGGTGGAAATTAATAAATGTATTTAATTTTAAACTACGTCTACACAACACAGTAAACATTTATCACTAGATGAATGAATGTAAAGGTTGCTTAGATTTTTTTCAAAAGATACCAATATATGAATGAAAATTCAAATGCTGCTTAGTTTTTATTCAGTACATGTATCATCAAAAATTCAAAACCGCCAAAATTGTAATGCATCTACTCACTTAAAAAATATAGAATTGTGCAGTAAAGTGATTTTGTACGATGAAGTTGTTTTTTTTTTTCATCAAAATGAAATATTTTAAATTTAAGAAAATACCAACTTTTTCAATTATTTGGCCTACTGTAGAGGGCTAAAAGGTATATCGAATTTTTTTTTTATATTTTTTCTTAATTGTATGACAATAACGCAACTTTTAAGAACTACCCACAATTTTTACCTACGAAATTTGAAAATCAACCCACCCTAATGTGCATGTACGTTTACTGAAGTAAATATACGATTGTGCAAGTATAACACAGTACGAATAAAAATTTTACGGAATACTTTCAAATAAAGTATTCAACTACTATTGAATTAATTGATTCCAAAAAGATTACCGAGGAGTCAGTGGGACTTGGCTTACTCATCGTCGTAATTAACAAAAACTCTACTTTTGAGGTTGCTAAAAATAACAATAACAATTGATACAAAAATCCTAAGGTTCTCAAACAAAAAGTAAAAAGAACCGCTAAAAAAAACACGTATACGCCCGAGTGTACATATGAAGGTTGCATAATTTTAATTTTGGTGAACATGATGGATTATTTTTAGCAGCGTCTAGCATTGAAATTTTGAGGTTATGCACTTTTTCCAAGTGTTTAACCATACCACTCGTCGATGATCCTTTAAAGGACAACTTTTTTGGACACATAGAACACCTTGCCAACTGGCAACTCATAATTTTTTTAATCTTTTTTAAAATATTCCAGAGTCAAAAATAACCCTGTGGGAGAAATAGTTACTGAAAAGACTGTCTTACAACTTAATTGAAAACCAAGAAAAACCGATCAATTCGGGTCTAAAGTCTTGTGACAACTGATTTTATTTCAAGGAAATAAGCTTAAAGGTATATTCAAAAGGGAATGAAAGTAAATAGGTAGGTATGTAATAAAATTATATATAAAGTATGAATACGAAACTGTATATGTAAGGGAAATACAAATGTATGTGAAGTTATAATGTATAACAGTTAATATTATGATTTAAAAGTAGCAATATATTAGATATCAGGGATGGTACTCGTTTAATTTTCAACAGACCGCAACAAAAACAAAGTTAGACAGATCGTCATTGCCTTAACATCCAATTTATCACTATCTTTGCCTTTCTGAGCTGCCGGTGTGGTATCACTGACACCACGAATAAAAGCAGGACGTCTAATCATGTCATCGATTTTGTTGTTTTCCTTCAAAGTTGTGTTGATTTGGTTTCAGTTAAGGCATTGCAAATCTTTCCATCAATTGAAAAAATTAATATGTTCTCAGTCTTAACAGACTTGTTACCGATTAACATGGACGTTTGTTGAAGGTTTTGGATCTCTGCATCCACTCGAGTTTTTTCGGAAATGCTTCTACACCGTGAAACACTTATTTATATGAGCTATGTCGCGAGCTTCCATCAAAACCCCAATTTGTTATATTAAATAGCACTTCTCAAGCTATTCGTCTTCTAAAGAGTCAAAAACACACTCCGTTTTGATTTTATATCAAGCCAAGCTTGAAGACTCACTTCAGCACGTGTAGTTGTGATTTTCACTGCAATTTTGTTTGGATAGCAAGCTTTCTATGTTTGCTTATGTTGCCCTTGTTTCAGGTCGTGGTTTAGTTTTACCTTTTAATTTAAATATCAAGGTCATAATAATCCCCCTCGAACCAGAAATGCATTTTTTGCTCCGGGAGTAGTATATGTGTTCTTATATCTTTTTCAAGATTGTTCTTATTACATGAGGCCACAGTTGGAGCGGTACTGTTCAAATTTACAGCACACAGAGCCAGAGCCCAATGGACAATATTGTCTATTACCATAGGACTATTGGATGACTGACTCGATGAGTGCAATATGGTCATGACTACTCCACCGGCTTCTTGCAACATCAATGAGCTTAACTTCATTCTTTTCTGAGGAAAAATCAACGAAGCACTCATAAATTTCTACAGTAAGAAGCTGCCCTTGCTCTGAAGAAGAGAATGATCCAACCTGTTTCCTGTCTTTTATTGCCAACATTTTCCCGTGACTCTAACTGTTGTGAAACCTGTTTCATCCACGTTGAATATTCTGTTTGATAGAAAACCATACCTACTTTTCCATGCACTATTAAAGCAGCTCAAAAAACTTCCTGACCGCAAAACGAGGATTCTGCTCTAAAAAAGAAATTAACCAATCAGGTCTATTTGCCAACCACGAATTGGACATTGTTATTTTCCATTGAACCCCACATTCGTAAGCAAGTTTTCTGGTGTCTTTTGGGGTGAGTCCAAAATAAATGTTACTGCGATTAATCAGATATTCTACAAGGCTTTTTTCTTGCTCATCATTAAACATTTATTTCTGTTCTGCCCAACCGATGCGGATCGAACTTTCACCTGCCTTAACAACGTAACATGGCATATTCCAAAGTCCTTTGCAACACCACGAACTGTTCTGGTTTTATTTTCCTGAAGTACAGACACAGCCTTCTCGAACGTTTTTCTTTGCCTTAACTTGAAGTAACAATATGGATGATAGGATTAATACTCAACCAACCCCAAGCAACGTTCATAACAGGTTGATAATAGCAGCAGTTATATTGGTCTGCACCAATACATTTTTGTCTAGCAAATTGTTTCTTATGAATAAGATTGCATTTGTCGACACTAACTTCAACTTATTCCTCTGTTTGGTTTTCACCAAATTTAATTGGCAATACCAAAACGGAAAAAGAGAAATTTGCCAATTCTTTGAATTGAATTTCTCCACATGCATCTTTATAAGAATAAACTTCACACCAAAAACGTGTGAAGGAACACTTTAACGGCATAGCCTTAGGGTTGGAACCTCATGGTTCTTTTCTCCGTTCCTCAAACGACTTCTGCTACCCCGGGTCTCTTTATAATGACGACTACGTCCTTCGCCCCTCTCTTAAGAACCAGCTTCTGACGTTTAAACAACCTATTGTATAGGCGGTGACGTCGGATGTCAGCGCCGGTGATCCGGTCGAATGGAGTCGGAGCGGGCGGGGTTGCCTTAATGCGCTAACGTGGCGATGCCTATATTTTCCATGGCCTCCATCCACTCCATGGCGTCCAGCCAACCCGTTGACCCTGGTGTCATGCTGATGGCGTCTTCGCTTGAGTTATCCATGGCTACTGATGGCAGTGCACCTGGTGATGGGACACAACGACTTATATCGGGGGTTGTCGAGCGAAGTAGATCGACTCTCGCTAGCCCCAAAGTACTTGGCGGGACACACATCATGTTTGGCTGGTACTGGGACCGGCGGCGTAGCAGCTTGTCTTGTCGGATTTTGATGTTCGGATTGAATTAGTTGGTCTTGATGTCTGAGCTGCTGTGAGTATGGATCGGGATGTTGATTCTGGGGTGGTGGATTTTTGTTGTTGGGCTGTTGAGGCTGTTGTGGGTTATTGTGGTCTTGGATTCGATGCTGCTGTATTGATGGGTTGGGATGTTGTTTTTGCTGCGGTGGTCTTCTTCTCGGGTCACCTTGACCTTGTGTCTTCGTTTTGTTGCGGTGCACTTGATCCTCCACCGTCTCGGGCTTGTTGGTGGTGCTTTTGCTTTTCGTGGCTTCTGTGCCCTTCTTTAGTTTCTTGCTAGGCTCGGTTTGTCTCGGCTCCCCTTTGCTTGGTATTCTCCTTCTCGTGGCCGGAGGTTGTGGCAATGGTAGGATCACCACGCAGGAACGCACTATCGGCGGCATTCTGGGAACTGTGCCAGGTCTGCATCGTACGGTCCGCTGTCGTACCCACGGAGCCAAGTGTTCTTCCGCTGGTTCGGCAATTTTATTATTATTTCTTTTATTTGGCGGCTGGTCCATCCTTCCTTCTTTATTGACTGTCGCGGTTAAACTGAAATTTCTTTCATCATAACTTGCTCCTTTTATGTCTTTCAGTTGGCAACGCACTAAGGGGGCTCGCTGATTTACTCTTTTGTTTGCTCTCTTTAGAATGACAATTATCGGTGATATAAATTGTAGTACCTACTTGGAAGGCGCTTTCGTATCGGGGAGCTAGTTTTTCTGCAGAAGAGAGGATTCATATTCTCTTGTAAACATATTCTCCAATACTAGGTTTTCAGGGTCGTCTTCTCAAGTTATAATATTTGCTCTGGTTTATGGCAGCTCTTTGTAAATTAGTATTAACTAGTTCGTATAAGTTCTTGAGGCTTTCTTTGTGAATGGATATACTTTCTGAGGTCTCCTGGAGGCAGTTATCTAGCATTTTGGGATGTTAAGGCGATCTTAACTCCCTCCCGTAATTAAGAAAAGCTGGCGTGAAACCGGTTGAGGAATGCTTGCTGGTATTTATGGCAAAAATGAGCTTCGGCAGGTGTTCATCCCATGTACGGTGATTCTCTTGGACGTATTGTGCTATCATGGTCTTGAACACCCGGTTTACCCTTTCCGTGGGATTTTCTTGCGGTTTATACGGGGCTGTGAGCATTTGTTGGATACCTATTTCTTGGAATTGGTTGCTAATGAATTGTGACCCGTTGTCAGATAGCACTACTCTGGGCATACCGAATCGGAAAATTATCTTCTCTTGTAGGATTTTAGTCAGTCCCGCAGAAGTGGCTCCATCTTTCAAGGAAAAGATCCTCCCCTTGAGTCAGAATTTTGTCAGCTAAAATTGGATCGACGTTTAGCTCTTGCAACACTGGTTTCAGAGAGCTTTTGTTTTGGGAATGGCATTCACTCAGAAAGAATTTTTATCTGCTTTAAGATTTTATGATTTTTTGGCATTCTGGTGCAACCCTTTTATTAGCTTGATTTTATTAGCTTGATAATACAATTTTTGCAGTTTTGTCTAAATACATAAACGTCTTCCTTTCTCACTTCCAATTTTCTACAGCACGTCTCAATTTGAAGCTTAAAATCTAAATATGAAAATAATAACAATCAAAGTTGACACTTGACACAAAAACACAACCCTTCCTATTCAAATCAGCTGTCAAAGAGATTGGAAATTGGATGTGTCCGTTGATTTTACTTTATAATCACTCGCTTGCACTAAGCTCACTTTGCATTTGAAATTTTTAAAGTAAAAAATATTTGTTATATGAATTCGAATTTTTGACTTGATTCCAGCCAAGAAATTTTTTTTGTCTGGATTTATATTTTTTTCCAGCTAACGACGAAGAAATCCAGTCAAATCTGACTGGAATCAATTCAAAATGGCAACAGCAGAAATCTTGTTTTCTGAACTTTTTTTCTCGTTTTTTAATGGTCGTTCGATATTTTACTGAAATTCTTTTAAGCTCAAAAATGATTTCTTTGTTAATAAGAAAAAAAAAAGATATTATGTTCATTTAAACTAAAAGAAACAAAACACGAAAAATCTTCAAATAGTTTTATAGGCAAAATCAACAAAATGTTCAAAACAATTTAAATCATAATAAAACCCTACATAAAAAAATAAACAAAAACAATTAAGAAAATCTTTCAATAGTTTTGTAATATAAATTTCTTTCTTAACTCCTGTACCAAAAGGGCAAGTTAAAGTTTAAAATAAAAATAATATTGAAAAAAAAATAATAATAAATGGAACTAAAACCAAATCTTTTTTAACGATTAAATAAGTATACAATAGTATTTTAAAGGAATACAAAAAAATTAAAAACTAAATAAATTAAGTTTAAAAAACTATTAATTTTTTTGTAAGTACAAATAGAGAATGTATCAAGGCTTTCAAGAAGAAGAAGACAAAGATTTCTTAAAACTTGATGATATTGTTTGTCATAAAATTTGTGTGAAAATTATAAGTTTTTTTGGGAATATGAATACGAATTTGTTGTTAGTTTATTAATTTAACCCTATATTTTTATTGATTAATTAATTGCTAATAAACAAATAAGTGCGTAAATACTATTTTTTTTTCGTTTTTTTTTTTTGGAAACTTATAGCCAATCATTAGAGCTTCAACATGGTAAGTAAACATTTTGTTACGATTACCTTAAACCATCAATGAAAAAACATCCCTGGAATTGTTGAATAATGTACCTTCTGCTAGGAAACGTTGTGCTTATAAAGCATTGTGTTTCCAATTCTAAAACAGGCAGACGAAGGATTTTCTGTTTTCGTACTCCGTCTTCAAAATTGGTGACGCTGCGCTGCTGAAAACACCACCCAATTTTTTTGGGACACCGAAATAAAGATGTTGCTTGCAAATTAGAGTGCAATCGATCAGGAACAACAGCTAATTTCCCAAAACTGTATGTATATGCTATGCAGGTATACATAGGAGTTTTCCGTACAATTTTTTAATCATTGCATATGTTTTGTTTTTACCAAACAATCATTTAAAAAACGAAATAAAATTGCCTCTTTATAACTCAAATTTTCACAAAACTCTCTCTTAGTCAAGAAACTTCTGGTTTCCCCTGATAATTCGACTAAGGTAGAGTCGACTCACGGTAGTATAAAAAAAAGAAACGTAACCCGTCTGCCGTCTCTTATGGACGTATTGGAAATTTTCCCAAACAAAACATTGCATTTGCATCTGCCAAAAAGATTTTTTTCGAAGAAGCGGCTTGTTATACGTTAAGATCATTGAAACTTAAATATGAAATGACTTGAGCTATAATAAAATTGGGTTGAATGTTCGAACTTGTAAGACGTTATTATCAAAAATGCACTATATCTAGTTTTTTTCCTCTTAAGGTCCGTACATATATGAGCGTCTGCGAATTATTCTTTTGAAGCTATTTCTATTCTATTCTTTTTAATTGATTAATAAAGTGAATTAAATGACCGTATTTACATATTCCAATATAGAATACTGCCTTAATTTAGTTAAAAATACACAAAAAACACATTTTTATATTTTCTATGCGACCAACAGCTGCGAACTGCGATTTTCAAATGAGGATTCGCAATCCACAAATACGAAACGCTTTCCACAAACCTGCGAATAAATAATTCGCTCGGATTTCAAAAAAAAAAAAAAATCAAATAAATAAATATTTTCTGTATGTCTAGTTTGTTTTTTATGACAGCTCGCAGCCCCCTGCGACTACTCATATGATTGAAATAACAAATACAACAACCATTAGCAAGTCATATCTCCATATGAATGGACCAGGACCCTTACTTGTAAAAAGAATTTTACTTAAAGAAAACACTGCCAAAAAAGTAAGTAATTTTTTTTTGATATTCTTTTCTAGTGGCTCATTTTTCTCCGACTTACCTTTAAAAATTAGTCACGCCTTGCCACTGAGGGGAACCAAATTTAACCGAGTTGGCTTACTCGAATAAGTGTGATCGGATTGAAAAAATGCAAAATCATATTTTCAAACACCCTTTTCTTTCATGACTGAGATCGGGACGTGTGCTCTCAAATTCGATAAAAAAAAGTAATTTTTTTTTATGAGAAGAATGATCCTGACGGATAACATGAATAACGGCGTGCTTTACGAAAGGAAACGAAATATTTTGAGCAGTAAGTGCTGCGCAGCAATTTTATACCTAATTTGGCGGATCACTATGTTATCTTTGATTTTGCAATGACAAAATGACGACATTCACACAAATCGGGAAACAAGTTATTTGTTGGAGCTCAATTGGTTGACCTTAATGCAATTGACCTAGACAAGATAATTTATGAAGAATTCAAGGAATGGCTAAAAGTTGATAAGTTGGTAAAATCCATAAGAAAAGAGCATGTGACTCAATTCTTGCTAATGGATATCAAATTGACTCTTAAGGCCGTGTGTGAATTGCGTTAAAATGTGTGTTTAAATTTAACCAGCGTTAAAATTTGACACTAGTGAGGTGAATAAAATGGGTTAAAATTTATTGAGCTGTGGAGCAGGTTAAAGTGTGTTAAAATTTGACGTTTCTATTGATAGAGAAATTTGCTCTTGCTTTTGCATTCAACGAAAATGGATCAAGAAAAAAACGAAGGCAGGCTGGAAAACCATACAATAAATGTAAATTTGAAATGAATTAATTTATAAAAATTCAATGCTTTTGTTTTCTAGGGTCTCACGCAGCTATGGAAAAATATGTCACAAAAATACAAGGTATATTGTTGCGAATGTTTTGCCATACCTTACACACACTTTTTTATAATATTTTTTCGATCACAGTAGTTCTTTGAGCAACACCTGGTGATGGTGCCGGTGATGATGCAGCCACAAATAGGGAAATAGAATCTTGGCCCTATTTTCAACTATTTTACCAATATGCTTTCAAAAAGCACAACTACAACCCGCCTTTCCTATTAGAAAGTTCATCGGGAGTAGTTTCGCTGGAACCTCCGCCACCAACTGGAGATATTGGTTCGGAACTGATGTCATTGCCGACATTGGGTGTTTTCATAAACGTCGGAAATCTGCGTTAGTACAATCGTCTTTCTGCTTTGTTGCATAAATGAACGCACCAATTCTGCAGAACGCGTGCAGGCCTGCTTTAGTATAATTTTAAGTAAGTCACTGAATGTTCATAAACATCAGACAAAAATAAAAAAAATCCTTAAAAAAAAGATAAATTTCACTTAAAACAGAAATGTATTAAGAAAATATGAATAATAAATTACATTTTTCGCAATTCAAATTATTTGCTTTTATTTCCCACGTTCTCTTCTTCTGTCTCATGTCTGCAGCCAGTGTAAAATGGCTGCACAATCTGCCCGACGCTGATGATATTTATGACGTTTATGAACATGCCTACTGCAATTCATCTGCCTTTGTACGACGCAGTTTCTGAGTTTATGAACAGATCTAAGTTAGGCCTAAGTTAGGCTGACGTTTATGAAAACACCCATTATCTTCCTCTCTGGAGTTTACTTTCGATCAGATTGATTCACCAACATCGCCCATTGCATCAACCTCACGTCCGTCAACATCAGCTTAGTTGAATTTCTTGTTATAATGCGTTGATATTTTAAAAGATATAAAAGAATTAACACAATATACTTTAAATTTGTCATTTTTCTAAAGCAAATACGAATTTATTGTTTTGTTTCTTTTGAAATGAAATATCAGCTGTGATCTGTGAAAACAATTTTTCAGTGTTACCACACCGAATAAATCAATTAATCAAAATGGGAATTTTGTTTGAATATTTTTGACTGTTGTTTTAAAATATGACATAAGAATCGAGAACAATAAATAAAAAAGATTTTTTTTAGCTTCAGAGACTTTTTATTAACCCTGTTTTCTTAAAAATATGTTTTGTAAGAGGAATTATTTTTCCGTGAAAAAGAAAACCAATTTTTGTTCATTGAAATTTCTTAAAGTATCGAGGGAAATTTTTTTAACCTACGCAGAAATCTTGGTTAAAATAATTGTTTTAACGCAATTCACACAGCAAATGGCTAAATTTGATCCCACCTCAAACAAGACGTCAAATTTTAATCGTGGTAGAAGTCTTAACGCAAATTTTAACGCAATTCACACACGGCCTAACTGAATTTATTTATTTAATCGTCTTATTTTTATGTTGAGTTATTAATATAAAACGTAAAATCGTTTTTTTTCAGTTCATAAAAAATGCATAAACAAAATTAAGTAGTTAAAAAGAATTGTTAGTTTAAATAAGCTTTCTTGACCCTTTCTATTGTTTAAACATGTTTATTTTCCTTGGAACTTGATGTGACGACTAATAAATTGAAGATTTCCAAAGCGGGTTACAATAATTGAAGCGTTTGGTGGAAGAAGGGGGTGAGTGACATTTTTTCGTTTTTCGTTTTTTTTCGATAAATGGGGATACCTTGCGAAAGCTTAAATTTGTGTCTAATCTACGTTACCCTATGATTCTAATTTCCTTATTTAGCGCTTTCATATTTGGTATAAAAGAGTTACTTACAACCCAAAATCGTAAAATATGAGTGGAAGAAAGAGCTAAAAGCACTTACCTCCTTTTTGGGTAAAATTACAATAACTTAAAAAAAACGTAATCTGCATGAAGGGGTTAAGTGGATACTTAACTCCTTCTTGCAGCCAAATTAAGACACATTTTAAAGTGGTTATGAGTGCAATAAAGGTTCTAAGCGTTTATATACCCCATTCATGCACTTTTTAAAAGCAAAAAATTAACTATACCTGTTGGAGCGTATAAACACCAAACTGTTCAAGCGTATAAACACCAAACTTGTCAAACTTATATTTGTCTCATGTTCTATGTTTATCTTTATTATTTTTTTATTTAAATGACCATTTTGTTCTTGTTCTTAAAACACATTGTCATTTTATCCGTTGCCAAGATAACCTACAAATAAAACAAGTCATTCGTGAAAGTTCGTTTTTTCATTTAATCGCATCAACAGGTTATGGCCCCAAAATCGTTTAAATAAGTAAAACTGCGTAAGAAATACAAGTACATAATTCTTTTCATCAACAGTCAGAAGAAATGGCATCGTCATCGATGGATTACAAAGTCTCCGTAGATTGTCTAGAAGGTCCGAGTGACTGGCCCAAATGGAAATGGCAAGTACGAATGCTTTTACGAGCCTACGACTAACAGAAAATTGTCGAGGGCGATGAGCCTTGCCCTGAAGCTGATGGAGCCACCGACAATACCTACCTACAAAAAGTTGAACTGCAGTAAAATGTTTGTACTATGCTTTTGAAACATATTTAGTAAGCGTTGGAAACCGTTTTATTTTTTTTTTTGAGTATTCGTTATTCGTTTTATTCAAATGCTTTTCGAAGTAGGCATTGGAAAATTCTTTTGGAAAGCATTGGGAAGCAAGTGATCGTAGTAGCCGTTTTTGTAAATTTTTCTATCCGATCAGTCTCAGTATTTGATTTGATTTTTGTCTGTTGATAGTTATGACACCCGATTATGTAAAAGATTACATATCGGAGCATATTAACGAGTTTCCAGCCGAAGAATCGCACTACTCGAGGAACAAAACCCAAATAAGCTCTATATTTCACCTTTGCTAAATATAACAAAATTATATAGCCTTTGTCTTTTCGCCTACCTAGAAGTGACACTTGTAGCATTTGTGACTCTGGTAAAAATTCAGCTAAACACCACATAAGCTCTAAGTCCGGATTCCAAAGTCAAAAAATTGACCGCGAAAAAGCTCGATCCGATCTCAAAGTGCTATACATTACATATGACCTCCAGCAAACCATGCCTTTACCAAAATTAACCACTTCTAAGGCATTTTACTTGAGGCAAATGTGGTTCTATAATTTAGGAATCCATGTCATTGCATCCGATGTGGAAATGTCGTACATGCTTACATGGACCGTAGATATTGCAGACAGAGGAAGCACCGAGGTCATGAGTACACTCTATACATTCTTCCAAGAATGCGAATTTGCTAAAAAGAGGAAGCATCTCATGGCATGGACCGATTCTTTCTTTTCTGAACAAAACAAAAATTTCTTTTTAGTATGTCTACCAAGTACTTATTTTGACAGAGTATTTCGAAATTATTGATCACAAATTTCCTGAAGTTGGACAAACTTATCTGGACAGTGACAGGGATTTCGGAAGAATCGAAATTTACACTGCTGAGCAATACCGTGAAATAATAAAATCTGCTAGCAAAAAAAACACAGTTATTATCAACATGGAGGAACATTTTCGATCGTTAGCCAACCTTCCAGAAAAATTAAACGTCAAAAATGTCACCAACAACACCTTAAATGAGAAAATCAATTTCCGTGATATTTAATATTTTTATACGGAACTAGCTGACCCGGCAGACGTCTTCCTGCCTTGATTTGAACAATTAAATGAAACTCCCGAAGGTTTCTGGGATGGTACAATGAATTTTCAGCTGTTGGCTCCATAGTCATTCCAATGAATTTCAAAAACTCCTTGACGGAGTTTCATTTAATTCTTCAAATCAAGGCAGGACGACGTCTGCCGGGTCAGCTAGTGCGCCACAGGACTCATCTGTCAAATGAGCTACATATTAAACTTATATTTTCTGTAAGAGTTAGAATCGCTTCTGGCCACCGATATGGCGCTAGTTGACATGTGTCAAAATTCCCTTAGCAAGTTAATGCTTCCATAGGCCGATTGGTGCGCCACAGTACTCATCTATCAAATGAGCTATATATTAAACTTATATTCTCCGTAAAAGCTAGAGTCACCTCTGGCCACCGATGTAGCGCTAGTTGATAAATGTCGTAGTTCTCTTAGCAAGTTAGTGCTTCCATAGGCCGATTGGTGCGCCACAGGACTCATCTGTCAAATGAGCTTTATATAAAACTTTTATTCTCTGTATGAGCTAGGGTCACCTCTGGCCACCGATATGGCGGTAGTTGATAAATGTCGTAATTCTCTATTCTCTTAGCAAGTTAATGCTTCCATTGGCTGATTGGTGCGCCACAGGCATTGACATATTATACATGGACTGCCAGTAACCAACTTCACGATGATTCCACTTGTAACGGTCGAAACAGTAGCGCTACGGATTAGGCCTATTGTCGACTAGATGAACTAATCTGTTTGACGTTTGATGTTGGCGGTTTTTTTTTAATTGAATTTAATAATTTCTGATTTGGATGTGAAAAATACAATCACTCCAATAACTCTCGCGAAAAGAAGAAAAAAAAGTCCAAAAGAGATAAGAAAAGTAAGTTCCACCTTTTACCCAGCTAAAAAAAAACATGCAACTAATTTGATTATTTTCCAGTTTCCCTCACAAAAACCGATAAAAAAGGTCTCGCTCGGAAGCAACAAATTATTGAAGACATTCGAAGAAGCGTTGAGAAATATCCAAATATATTCGTTTTCTACGTTCAAAATACGAGAAATAACATTTTAAAAGAACTTCGCAACGAATGGATTTATATTTGGCAAATTGGATTGGGACGAACAGAAGCCGAAGAAGTCCATCAAGAATTGCACAAGGTAGGGCTTAGGTCTCTCGCGAGCTGCTTAGCCAGTGGTCTTCTATTTACCGAGAAATCCAAAGAGAAAGTTTTAGAAAGGGCCAAGAATTACTCGGCGGATGAATTTGCTCGCAGTGGATTTGTTGCTACGGAGACAGTCGTGTTACCTGCCGGCCCCCTGGCCATTTGCGCTCCCTCGGTATGCCAACGAAACTGGAAAGGGAGTCATCATACTTTACAGTGATTACACGGTCTGCACGAAGTCAAATGTCCTCACGCCCAAACAAGCCAGGATACTTAAACTCCTGAACAAGCCAAGTTTCGTCTGACAATTAAGTGTTCAGAAATTCAAAAACGCAGCCAAGCAAATCAATGTTAAGGTCATTGCCGAGGCTGATCGCGGAGAAGTTCCAACAACACCCACTGCCCCACAGAGACATCAAGGTTACAGCAACGAACACAATATCATCTTCGATGATTCGTTCTTCGGAGTCGATGCCTGCTGCCTGATGAGGTACCACAGGAGCACAATACCGAGCATGGATATATTGCGCCACTGTACTCGAGGCGAAATCGCAAGACTGAGGATTTGTTTGCAACACAGAGCTCAAGGCGAGAGGCGAGATTGAGGTTGGGTGTTCCGATGACGAGGTTCTCTATACTGAAACGGAGGTTTCGAGCGGGGGAAGGTTATAATATATGAGCTTTAAAGTGTACTCTTACTTCTTTTAATTAAACGAAAACAAAAACCAATAACTTTGAGTGAACTCTTTATTTTAATTACTGTTCGAGCGTCTCTAACCTCTAACTAACTCCGGCATTCCTTCGATTATAATCTGCAGTGCTTTGAGATCCTTGTTGACCGTTTTCGTTAGAAATTCAATTGCCTCCTGCTGCATGCTTAGGACGTACTTCATTTCGCACTCACAGTCTTTGTCTATTGTGTATTTGCTGCCTCCGACTTGGTCATACTGATTCCTCTGCATCCTCATTTGAGCGACAGTTTGGGAGTAAAACGATTTACCCACTCCCCACATAGCCTGAAAATTCAATTGAAATTAAGCGTTCAAACTTATTAAAACCGATATTAACCTGCAAATAGTTCGATTTGGCAATAATAGTGTCCCGCTCGTCGCCGTAGATCGAAGCATTGAAAATTAACTGAGCGAACGCCTCGTCCGGACTAATTGGCTACTGTTGCATTTGTTGTTGCTGCTGCTGCTGTTGTTGTTGAGTTGGTCCTCCTCGCGAGAAAGAGCTTCCGAAGCCCACTGCAAAGAAACAAAGCGCAAAGTAAATACATTTTTTTAATTTTAAATGTATAAAATGGAAAAGATGACCAACAAAATATGTGTATTTGTTTAAACTTAGGCGGCCAAGAGGAAATATTAGACATTGGTCGTTACCTTGGTATTTTCCTTCTGGAGACTGATTTAGTAGAGATTCTTTAGACAGGTTTTCTAATTGCACTAAACTATGATCTCGTTTTACTTTGTTGGTTGTTGTAAAAGTTTGTTGTTGCTTGACCACATTTAATTACTGCGGTGCCGTTGTGTTTATCGTTTGATTTCTGTGAGAAATCGTTCCCATACTTGGCATTATGGGTGTTACTGTTATTCTCGAGCTAACAGGAAAATCATTGGCGGTATATTCCTTGCGGGGCTTAAAACATGTCGCTGAAGACATTTGGCTTGTCGTAACCATATCCTTTGTAACAGGGCAGTTGGGCTTATGCTATCATCAGCCATGTGAATTTCATAGCAAGCTAATTCCGGTATGACTGGTCTTACTTCCCTTTCTTATAGAAATTTAGAAGTGCCTTGGCAGGCGACGGTTGTGGTTTTTTTTTTGTGGATTCAAAGACTGCAGACCGGATGGTGTATCGCTCAAAATGTGAAAATGCGACGTTGGTGGCGGTCCCATGGGTGTGGGTCGTAGTTCGGCATCAATTTGATAGTTGATCAAGCCCCATTGTTCGAGGAATGCGTGGACACGCATTATAGCACAAACGTCACCAGCAAGATTATGTCTGCATGCATTGCTTGTCAAGTACTCGGTTGGATTCAATCTGGAATAGATTTGTTTAAATTGAATTATCATAGTTATGTTTACAATAAGTCAGCTTACCTGTGTCAATCATGAAAATTCTATAGGCCATGTAGATTTCTGATGTCTTTGATTTATTTTTGCTATTAAAGAATTCGGGCATTGCCCGTTTCTCAATTACATGAATCGAATAATAATCAAACCAAGCCGAATAGGATGGAACAATTATATGATGTGTTTGCTCGGTTACATTGTCTTCCATATCCTCCTTGGTGGTGTGATCTTGAGTGTTGCTATTCTCGCTGTTTGAGAATATCCGAAATATCACTTGCATCACCGGTGCCATCGCCAGCTGCTGCTACAGCAGGATCTAAATGAATTTTACATTTCCTGCAATTGTATGAATTAGGTTGGGTCGGCCTTCTGCATAACAAAAATAGCATGTTTAATTATTTCAATTAAGTATTTTAATAACTAGAACTATTTACTGTTTTCTCATAAAAATCCTGTCTACGCCTGGCTCTTTTCCTGTAATCCACAATTATACCACGGATTTTTCGTTCCTGTCTATTCACTTCATACCACATGGTATACTAGTAATTTATTCACTTTAAAATTTTCAAAATTGATTTTTGAATGTTAATCTTGAGCTGCACGTAATTAAATTTACAATAAAAACCAAAAATGAAAAATAAATTTCTTTCTGTAACACAAAACAAAACACATTGCACGAGGTTGACATTTGACAACTGAAAAAATAGGCCAGTTCTACCTAACAATATCTCAATGAGATCTCAACTGAGATCTTAACTGAGGTAAAATCATTCGGTGGAACATAATTCTCGGTTTTCATTGAAATAAAATGGTTACCTTACAAATTGTTGTTGCACATCTGTCAGTCACGTCAAAATAGCTGAGTAAGAAATCGAATCCAAAATAATTTCATCTCAGAAATCTCAGAAAAAAAAATTTCAGTTCTCAGATGAGATTTTTTGTTCCACCTAAAAAATCTCTGAGATCTGAGATGTTGTTAGGTGGAACTGGCCTAATGTAAAAATGACAACTTAAAATGGCGTCACAACAACAAAATAGGAATTTTAGGGTGTCTACCGGCCGCAGGGCTAACAGCGAGGGCTAGTATCGGTGGAACCATTTATTTTCAAATTTTGTATGGGAATTTCGCACGACTAGCAGTCCATATATAGTAAGTCAATGGCCACAGGACTCATCTGTCATATGAGCTACATATTAAACTTATATTCTCTGTAAGAGCTAGGGTTACCTCTGACCACCGATATGGCGCTAGTTGATAAATGTCGTAATTTTCTTAGCAAGTTAGTGCTTCCATAGGCCGATTGGTGCGCCACAGGACTCATCTGTAAAATGAGCTATATATAAAACTTATATACTCTGTAAGAGCTATTGTCGCCTCTGGCTACCGGTATGGTGCTAGTTGACATGTGTCAAAATTCCCTTAGCAAGTTAATGCTTCCATAGGCCGATTGGTGCGCCACAGTACTCATCTGTCAAATGAGCTTTATATAAAACTTTTATTCTTTGTGTGAGCTAGGGTCACCTCTGGCCACCGATATGGCGGTAGTTGATAAATGTCGTAATTCTCTTAGCAAGTTAATGCTTCCATTGGCTGATTGGTGCGCCACAGGACTCATCTGTCAAATGAGCTACATATTAAACTTATATTCTCTGTAAGAGCTAGGGTTACCTCTGGCCACCGATATGGCGCTAGTTGATTAATGCCGTAATTCTCTAAGCAAGTTAATGCTTCCATTGGCTGATTGGTGCGCCACAGTACTCACCTGTCAAATGAGCTACATATTAAACTTATATTCTCTGTAAAAGCTAGAGTCAACTCTGGCCACCGATATGGCGGTAGTTGATAAATGTCGTAATTCTCTTAGCAAGTTAGTGCTTCCATAGGCCGATTGGTGCGCCACAGTACTCATCTGTCAAATGAGCTTTATATAAAACTTTTATTCTTTGTGTGAGCTAGGGTCACCTCTGGCCACCGATATGGCGGTAGTTGATAAATGTCGTAATTCTCTTAGCAAGTTAATGCTTCCATTGGCTGATTGGTGCGCCACAGTACTCACCTGTCAAATGAGCTATACATATATTAAACTTATATTCTCTGTATGAGCTAGGGTCGCCTCTGGCCACCGGTATGGTGCTAGTTGATAAATGTCGTAATTCTCTTAGCAAGTAAGTGCTTCCATTGGCTGATTGGTGCGCCACCGTACTCATCTGTCAAATGAGCTATATATTAAACTTATATTCTCTGTAAGAGCTAAGGTCGCCTCTGGCCACCGGTATGGCGCTAGGTGATATGTGTCCAAATTCTCGTAGCAAATTCTTTCTTAGGCCGGTTGGTGCGCCACAGCACTCATCTGTCAAATGAGCTATATATTACACTTATATTCTCCGTAAAAGCTAGAGTCAACTCTGGCCACCGATATGGCGGTAGTTGATAAATGTCGTAATTCTCTTAGCAAGTTAGTGCTTCCATAGACCGATTGGTGCACCACAGGACTCATCTGTAAAATGAGCTATATATTAAACTTATATACTCTGTAAGAGCTATTGTCGCCTCTGGCTACCGGTATGGTGCTAGTTGACATGTGTCAAAATTCCCTTAGCAAGTTTATGCTTCCATAGGCCGATTGGTGCGCCACAGGACTCATCTGTCAAATGAGTTTTATATAAAACTTTTATTCTTTGTATGAGCTAGGATCACCTCTGGCCACCGATATGGCGCTAGTTGATAAATGTCGTAATTCTCTTAGCAAGTTAATGCTTCCATTGGCTGATTGGTGCGCCACAGGACTCATCTGTCAAATGAGCTACATATTAAACTTATATTCTCTGTAAGAGCTAGGGTCACCTCTGGCCACCGATATGGCGCTAGTTGATAAATGTCGTAATTCTCTAAGCAAGTTAATGGTTCCATTGGCTGATTGGTGCGCCACAGTACTCACCTGTCAAATGAGCTATATATTAAACTTATATTCTCTGTATGAGCTAGGGTCGCCTCTGGCCACCGGTATGGTGCTAGTTGATAAATGTCGTAATTCTCTTAGCAAGTAAGTGCTTCCATTGGCTGATTGGTGCGCCACCGTACTCATCTGTCAAATGAGCTATACAGGGTGATTCACGAGCGTTGTGCCAAAAAGCTAGAGCGTGTAGGTTGAGTTGAGACAAGAAAAAAATCGTATGGGAGGGGGGGGTCTATTCCCCTCCGTTTAGCCGGGAGGGGCAATTTTCTGAAAAATTGACTTATTTTGTAAAAAAAAAATATTAAAAATCAATGGCTTAGTTTACAACATCGTGCTTTACCTTTCTGAAAAGCTAAAAACTTCTTCTTTCACTTTGTTTTTAAAATAAATTGTTTTAACGAATAGTTTAAAAAAAATAAATTTTCAAACTCAAAATTTTCAAAAAAAAAGCCAAAAAAATTTTTTTGAACTAATTTTTTTCAAAATTTTATGTAATTAGGTACTAATTTTGTTTTAAAATTTCAATGTCTTTGTTAATTTTTAGTCGAAAACAGAAAACCGGATGCAAAAATGTCTTTTCGTTTTTGAGGAATTAAAAAAAAACCAAAACCACTTTTTTCTAAGAAAATCTTTTTTTTTATTTTTACCTATCTGGACTTTAAGTTTAATTTATTAGTTTAATTTACAAATTTAATTTTTTGTAATTGGAGTTTTATGAGGACTCGATAAAGTAGAAAAGTATTGGATTTTCCCTGGATTAATCATTTTGTTCATTGAAAACGTCTGCCATTGACCTTTCACTTCTAGCTCTCCGTGCTCTCGTCGGCGGATTCTTGAAAAAATGCTACGACTTGGGCGCCATCTATTGGGATATCTTTCAGCGTAGAGTCTTTCGGCTTCCCGATCTCGACAACAAGTTAAACCGTAGCAGAAGTTCCTGTCCGCTAACTCTTCTCGAACATATGAGTTTGTTATTGTTATGTGTTGATGAATTAATATTTTAATTGTAAATGGTTGTTAAGTAAATATGCCATGCCTTTTATTAACCTTTAGGGTTACCTCTGACCACCGATATGGCGCTAGTTGATAAATGTCGTAATTTTCTTAGCAAGTTAGTGCTTCCATAGGCCGATTGGTGCGCCACAGGACTCATCTGTAAAATGAGCTATATATAAAACTTATATACTCTGTAAGAGCTATTGTCGCCTCTGGCTACCGGTATGGTGCTAGTTGACATGTGTCAAAATTCCCTTAGCAAGTTAATGCTTCCATAGGCCGATTGGTGCGCCACAGTACTCATCTGTCAAATGAGCTTTATATAAAACTTTTATTCTTTGTGTGAGCTAGGGTCACCTCTGGCCACCGATATGGCGGTAGTTGATAAATGTCGTAATTCTCTTAGCAAGTTAATGCTTCCATTGGCTGATTGGTGCGCCACAGGACTCATCTGTCAAATGAGCTACATATTAAACTTATATTCTCTGTAAGAGCTAGGGTTACCTCTGGCCACCGATATGGCGCTAGTTGATTAATGCCTTTTATTAACCTTTAGGTTGTTAATTGTTTTTTCATTCAAGAAAAATTGCGGTTTAATTATCTTAAGCCCCAAGCAGGTAGAACCCTTCGCCGGCGAGTGGCCGCGGCCCAAGGAATAGTAAGAAAAAATTGCATTTCAGTTTTCAGACGTTATCAATGAATAAAATGGTTAATCCATTGAAAATCCAATACTTTTCTACTTTATTGAGTCCTCATAAAACTCCAATTACAAAAAATTAAATTTGTAAATTAAACTAATAAATTAAACTTAAAGTCCAGATAGGTAAAAATAAAAAAAAAGATTTTCTTAGAAAAAAGTGGTTTTGGTTTTTTTTTAATTTCTCAAAAACGAAAAGACAGTTTTGCATCCGGTTTTCTGTTTTCGACTAAAAACTAACAAAGACATTGAAATTTTAAAACAAAATTAGTACTTAATTACATAAAATTTTGAAAAAAATTAGTTCAAAAATTTTTTTTTGGCTTTTTTTTTTGAAAATTTTGAGTTTGAAAATTTGTTTTTTTAAAACTATTCGTTAAAACAATTTATTTTAAAAACAAAGTGAAAGAAGAAGTTTTTAGCTTTTCAGAAAGGTATAGCACGATGTTGTAAACTAAGCCATTGATTTTTAATATATTTTTTTTACAAAATAAGTCAATTTTTCAGAAAATTGCCCCTCCCGGCTAAACGGGGGGGAATAGACCCCCCCTCCCATACGATTTTTTTCTTGTCTCAACTCAACCTACACGCTCTAGCTTTTTGGCACAACGCTCGTGAATCACCCTGTATATTAAACTTATATTCTCTGTAAGAGCTAGGGTCGCCTCTGGCCACCGGTATGGCGCTAGGTGATATGTGTCCAAATTCTCCTAGCAAATTCTTTCTTAGGCCGGTTGGTGCGCCAGAGGACTCATCTGTCAAATGAGCTATATATTAAACTTATATTCTCTGTAAGAGCTAGGGTCGCCTCTGGCCACCGGTATGGCGCTAGGTGATATGTGTCCAAATTCTCCTAGCAAATTCTTTCTTAGGCCGGTTGGTGCGCCAGAGGACTCATCTGTCAAATGAGCTATATATTAAACTTATATTCTCTGTAAGAGCTAGGGTCACCTCTGGCCACCGGTATGGTGCTAGTTGATAAATGTCGTAATTCTCTTAGCAAGTAAGTGCTTCCATTGGCTGATTGGTGCGCCACCGTACTCATCTGTCAAATGAGCTATATATTAAACTTATATTCTCTGTAAGAGCTAGGGTCGCCTCTGGCCACCGGTATGGCGCTAGGTGATATGTGTCCAAATTCTCCTAGCAAATTCTTTCTTAGGCCGGTTGGTGCGCCAGAGGACTCATCTGTCAAATGAGCTATATATTAAACTTATATTCTCTGTAAGAGCTAGGGTCGCCTCTGGCCACCGGTATGGCGCTAGGTGATATGTGTCCAAATTCTCGTAGCAAATTCTTTCTTAGGCCGGTTGGTGCGCCAGAGGACTTACCTGTCAAATGAGCTATATATTAAACTTATATTCTCTGTAAGAGCTATTGTCGCCTCTGGCTACCGGTATGGTGCTAGTTGACATGTGTCAAAATTCCCTTAGCAAGTTTATGCTTCCATAGGCCGATTGGTGCGCCACAGGACTCATCTGTCAAATGAGCTTTATATAAAACTTTTATTCTTTGTATGAGCTAGGATCACCTCTGGCCACCGATATGGCGCTAGTTGATAAATGTCGTAATTCTCTTAGCAAGTTAATGCTTCCATTGGCTGATTGGTGCGCCACAGGACTCATCTGTCAAATGAGCTACATATTAAACTTATATTCTCTGTAAGAGCTAGGGTCACCTCTGGCCACCGATATGGCGCTAGTTGATAAATGTCGTAATTCTCTAAGCAAGTTAATGGTTCCGTTGGCTGATTGGTGCGCCACAGTACTCACCTGTCAAATGAGCTATATATTAAACTTATATTCTCTGTATGAGCTAGGGTCGCCTCTGGCCACCGGTATGGTGCTAGTTGATAAATGTCGTAATTCTCTTAGCAAGTAAGTGCTTCCATTGGCTGATTGGTGCGCCACCGTACTCATCTGTCAAATGAGCTATATATTAAACTTATATTCTCTGTAAGATCTAGGGTCGCCTCTGGCCACCGGTATGGCGCTAGGTGATATGTGTCCAAATTCTCCTAGCAAATTCTTTCTTAGGCCGGTTGGTGCGCCAGAGGACTCATCTGTCAAATGAGCTATATATTAAACTTATATTCTCTGTAAGAGCTAGGGTCGCCTCTGGCCACCGGTATGGCGCTAGGTGATATGTGTCCAAATTCTCGTAGCAAATTCTTTCTTAGGCCGGTTGGTGCGCCAGAGGACTCACCTGTCAAATGAGCTATATATTAAACTTATATTCTCTGTAAGAGCTATTGTCGCCTCTGGCTACCGGTATGGTGCTAGTTGACATGTGTCAAAATTCCCTTAGCAAGTTTATGCTTCCATAGGCCGATTGGTGCGCCACAGGACTCATCTGTCAAATGAGCTTTATATAAAACTTTTATTCTTTGTATGAGCTAGGATCACCTCTGGCCACCGATATCGCGCTAGTTGATAAATGTCGTAATTCTCTTAGCAAGTTAATGCTTCCATTGGCTGATTGGTGCGCCACAGGACTCATCTGTCAAATGAGCTACATATTAAACTTATATTCTCTGTAAGAGCTAGGGTCTCCTCTGGCCACCGATATGGCGCTAGTTGATAAATGTCGTAATTCTCTAAGCAAGTCAATGGTTCCATTGGCTGATTGGTGCGCCACAGTACTCACCTGTCAAATGAGCTATATATTAAACTTATATTCTCTGTATGAGCTAGGGTCGCCTCTGGCCACCGGTATGGTGCTAGTTGATAAATGTCGTAATTCTCTTAGCAAGTAAGTGCTTCCATTGGCTGATTGGTGCGCCACCGTACTCATCTGTCAAATGAGCTATATATTAAACTTATATTCTCTCTAAGAGTTAGGGTCGCCTCTGGCCACCGGTATGGCGCTAGGTGATATGTGTCCAAATTTTCCTAGCAAATTCTTTCTTAGGCCGCACACACGGCAAAATGACTACTTTAGGAGGCCAAAAATCATAGACATGGAAAATTGTTTTTATTTCTGATTTTTATTGGGTTCCTGACCAATACATTATCAAAAATAATGAATGGACACACGGTACACTTAAAACAAATAGAACGGTTAACTTAATAAAAAAAAATATATGAATTTAGGAAAAGTAAAAAAAAATAATAATCATATTTCACTAAACAATAATTTATTAGTGGTACTTATGAAAATAATTATCAATCATCTCCAAATAAATAAAAAAAAATCATCTATTTTTTTCAGATTTTTATCTATACCCCTTACTGGCCCTGTATCGAAGTGAAATTCTAATACTAGGGACTTTGCGGCTGATTTTTTGATTATTCCCGTATATCTCCATTTCGGCTTTACCGATTTTGTTAAAATTTTGCACAATTATACTAAACATTATTCTTAGTGATATTGCATTCCAAGATTCTATTTAAAATATATTCTTCAATAACAAAAAAATCGGAAAAGAGATCCATTTTTGTAGTACCTTTTGGGTTTATAACACTCTTTTCTAGATTTCTCAAAAACGGCTCAACCAATTTTTTGGAAATTTCGTCAACACGTTTATATGCAATGTTTTAATAATGCTGCATACCAAAAAATGTGTGTTTTAATTTCCCTGATTTTTTATACAAGGAAATTAAAACACTTATGAAATTTGTGAAGTATTAGAATTTCACTTCGATACAGGGCCAGTAAGGGGTATAGATAAAAATCTGAAAAAATTAGATGATGTCTTCATTAATTTTTGAAAAAATAAGCAAATAAGAACCACCCTAATGTATATATATATATTTCGAGTGACTTGGATCACTCCGACTACCTGTCAATAAAAGAAGATAGTATCACAATGAGTTGGTTTGAGTTCTCAAAATTCACAATAATAACGGTCAACAAACGACTTAATGCAAATATCAAGAACAGAAAGCGGTACCTAGCGGAACTTTTTTTGTAAGTCTAAGTAAACATGAATTTTAAAGAAAAATTTGTCTAGAACCGCAATATAATATTTTAATACTTACCATCACATTGTTTTTTATTAAACGGTCTTTATTAAATGTACATACCTGTAGATTTCATATTATTGATCACTGTTTGTATTTTAGCACGAGATTGGAATAAAAATTCGTGATGTTTCGTTGACGTTTTAGAGAGCAATTAACCGTACCATCACTTCGCTCATTTGCCGGACTCTCGCAGTCTTTTATTTTGAACATAACAGAGGCGACTTATGCTCTTTGTGATTCCTGGACCATCTGACTAAAAAAATACAAGCTTATTTAGACTCTATCTTTATTTTGATAAACCGCTTTTTGGCCTCTTAAAGCAGTAATTTTGCCGTGTGTGGGCCGGTTGGTGCGCCAGAGGACTCATCTGTCAAATGAGCTATATATTAAACTTATATTCTCTGTAAGAGCTAGGGTCACCTCTGGCCACAGGTATGGCGCTATAAACAAAACAAATCAAATTCCACGGAATTAAGATGCAATTAAGTTTTAAATGCAATTATTGAACAATATTTCCATTTCGTTGTTTTGAATTTTTGTTCATCAATTTGTGAACATAAAATATTTTTAAAGTGTATTCACTTTCGCACCAGAATTCGCTCTATATCCGCCATCTTGGATTTTATTGGACAATTCGAACTTGAGTATATTACCTTTGGTACTTGTACTTGTATCATGGGTTTCCCCTCTTTATCTAGTCTGTGGCTTGTGTAATCTGTTTTTGTGGTATTTTTGTTCGGGTAATTACGCATGCATTCTCATGTAATCAGAATCAGCTGCGTGTATGTATGCACACATGTACGTAAGTGTACATTTAAAGCGTGGCCCGTCAATTTGCCTAGCTTCGCGGCAAAATACCTTGGGAGGTTTTCGCTCTGTATCTGCTCTGTGCAGGCCCGTAGCCAGGATTTCGGGGGGGGGGGGGTCTTGTTCAATTTCGAAGAAGTAATTCTTTATACAAAAATTAAAAAAAAAAAAAACTACATAATGTAAATGTTTTATTTTTGTTTGTATTTTGTTTTTATTTAATTAAATAAATAGTTTGGATTTTTACAGCAATAAACGCCTTGTCTTTTTTTTAGACATAATGTCGATCACTTCATCTGGATCCACATCAATACCTGAGTGAACAGACAGCATTGCAAGTGCGCTTAGTCTTGGATGGCCCATAACGCTTCGGGATACTGTTTTGATCCTTTTCATCGTTGAAAAGGTTCTTTCAACGATAGCTGTTGTAACAGGTAGTGTGGCCAAAATTGTAAGCAAGTAGCTTATGCTCCTGAAGTAGGTCTTGTCACATATATCTAGCAGTTTCAGAACATCGGAAGAGGGATCCTTACTTTGCTTACTTACTTAAGGTGGCGCTACAGTCCGGGGTGGACTTGGGCCTCAACCAACAAACCTCTAAAGCCAGCTCGGTCCCTAGCTCGCTGTCTCCAGTTTCGCACGCCGAGTTGGTTGAGGTCGTGTTCGCGCGCCACCTGAGCCTTGGTCTTCCTCTACTGCGTCTTCCCTCTGGGGTGGATTCGAAGACTTTACGGGCCGGAGTATTGCTGTCCATCCTCTCCACGTGACCGAGCCATCTGAGTCTTTGGACCTTCACTCTTTTAGCTAAGTCAGTGTCGCTGTACAGCCCGTACAGTTCGTCGTTAAATCTTCTCCTCCATTCACCGTTTATGCAGACAGGACCATAGATCTTACGTAGAATCTTTCTCTCAAAACGGCCAAGTGCGTTCTCATCCGTTTTTGACAAGGTCCATGCACCATATAGCGGGGATGATGAGGGTCTTATAGAGCGTCACCTTAGTTTTTCGGGAGAGGGCTTTACTACTCAATTGCTTTCTTAGCCCGAAGAAACAGCGATTAGCAAGAGTTATTCTTCGTCTGATCTCGGCGCTGATGTCGTTGTCCGTATTGATAGCGGAGCCAAGGTATACAAAGTCCCTAACTACCTCGAAATTATATGCGTCTATCGTGACGTTTTGTCCAAGACGTCGGTGTCGGAATAAAACCTACAAAATTTTCCCGAAGCATACTTTTCGTGGGCTCTGTACAGCAGTCAACATATCGGACGCATATTGAAAGTTGCTCAGTGCCAGAAACATCCATTGTTTTATCAGCCAGAATGCTAAAACAACTCGATCTTATAACCCGGTTAGATATTTTTCTGGTGACAATATCAGAGCATATATCCAAGATTTCGTTTTGGATATCTGGGCTTATATAGGTTGCATTTTTTGAACTGGTTACGATGTGGTTACATAAGTAGTGAGGAACTAATAAGAGAATATACAAACTTTTGTTCAAATATTTTTTTAAAAAATCATTTCGGGAGGGGCTTGCCCCTCTAGCCCCCCCCCCCCCCCTCTGGCTACGTGCCTGGCTCTGTGATCAATATATCGAATGAAAATACCGATAAATCAACGAAATTATCGATAACAATTTACAGGTACCCAATTTTTATTTGCGTTTTTCTCGCACGTAATTCAATAAAAATTAGCTTTTCCAACTCAGGAACCATCCCGGGTTTATGCACAACAACTTTTCCAAAGATTATTACATGATCAAATGTGTAGTTTATGAGTCTATAGATAATATACATACAAACATTAATTTTTATATATATAGATGCTACGACGAAGACGCTTTATTTTATGAAGCTGTTATATCAAAAAATAAACGAGTTCCAGACAAGAATCAAGACTTTTTCGTCCGAGAAAAAAAGGTAAAGCAGCTTTTTGTAGAGAAAATTAAAAATGAAAAGGCTTTATCGGCAGTCGAGGAAGAGAAAAAACTATTAAAATAAAAACAAAAAATAAAATTAATATTACTTAACTCCTTTGTTATTTTAAGAACAAACAAATTTTTTGTGCAAGAAAGAGTTAACTACACTTTTTTTAAGGTGTTTTGTTTTTTCATTATACTAAGCTATTTTAATGAAATAAAAGTTTCATTAAAAAAAAAACTATTATTTTTCCTGTTTTATTTTCTTGTCAAAATTTTCTAGATTGAAATACGAAAAAAGTTCTCAGCAAAAAACTTGGAGTCTTTATATTTCGAAATGTTGCAAATGTCACTTTTCCCCTTTTTCATCCAAACGCTTCAATGTTCAATAAATCGCACTAGTTATTGAAAGTAAAATTTTCTGAAAAATAACGTTATAAGAACGAACATTTTGGCTTAAAAATGGTTTTCTAACTAATGGGCGACTGTTTGACTCTGGTGTTCGAAAATAGGAAACTTTTTGTTCGGGTTTAGGAAACTGGTCTTCGGAAATAGGGAAAAATGCTTATTTTCAAGAATTTTTTTTTTTTTTTAATTTACTAGTAATTTTTATGAAAAAACGAGTATCAAACATGAAACTATTTGGGATAACATTTCAGAATAAATTAACATACCAAAATTAAATTGAAGAAAAATTTCATTTGTTGCAAACAAGATATTAATATTTCATCCAT
This sequence comes from Sphaerophoria taeniata, assembly GCA_943590905.1. Classification (NCBI taxonomy): domain Eukaryota; kingdom Metazoa; phylum Arthropoda; class Insecta; order Diptera; family Syrphidae; genus Sphaerophoria; species Sphaerophoria taeniata. The sequence continues at coordinate 217,243,159 of OX016540.1, read as the reverse complement.
CAGATTTTTGCGAGCAATATTTGCTTGAGAGTATGGCTTCATCGGAAAACTCGTCAACCAAGATAATTCAAAAAAATATTTGATTGGAAAAAAATAAAAACAAATTGACATTTCAGAGTTTTTACAAAGCTGCAGTGCCAAAAACTGAGCTGGGCAACTTCATAGAACAGAAAATGACAGATTGTAGAAGAGTTTGGGGCAAGGTTTTTCCTCATGGAACACACAAACGTGTACTTTATTCTGTGCGAAACAGATTCATTAAACAGACAAATAGTTGCAATAATTTGTCTACTTCGAAATTGAAAATATCGTGAAAACCAGCTCTGCACCTAAAAATGTTCCACATACGCCCCCATAACCCGTTACAAAATAAATTCAAACCAAAAGTTGCTTTACCATAGAAGAAAAGCTCTCCATCGCTTTGGTCAAGCTTTATGATGTCAGCTGCTGTGTGACGTGTGGTAAAAAACAAAACAGTGCAAACTAAATCAGCTGGGCTCTAGTGTCAAATCCAAATCAGTTGTGCAAACACTCTTCAACCGAAAGCTACTTAAATGGTTCATTTTTGTTAATTTGACATGAACAAATTTTCTACTAAAAAAATTCATTGTGAATCGTCGAAAGAAATAAAATGCGATGCAGAATATAAGCTCCCAATCGTGTATTCCGAGAATTATGGTGTCAAGTTTTGTGGTCTTCAAAAACTGCATCCCTTCGATGCTGCCAAGGGACATCATATCGTCGAAGTGATTAAAAAAAGAAAATAAATCGAAGGGCTCCTTTTTTAAGTGAAGAGTTTAATTCACAGATTTTGAAGGCGAATAATCTAATTGCCGAGGGGAAATTCTATGTTCCAAAAGAAATAACCAAAGAGGAACTGCTGGAAGTTCACGAGAGGAAATACCTGAAGAGCTTAAAAGTAGGGATTCTTCCATAAGATTCGAATGTTTTCAAGATTTTTCTCTTTTAGTGGAGCATCAATGCGGCAAAAATCTCAGAAATTCCTCCTCTTTGCTTCGTTCCCAATCATTTTGTCCAACGGGGCTACCTGCGACCAATGCGCTTCCAAACAGCTGGCTCGATTCTGGCTGGCAAATTGGCCGTGAACAGCGGATGGGCGATTAATTTAGGCGGTGGATTTCATCACTGTTGCTCTTATCGTGGTGGAGGCTTTTGTGCATACGCAGACATCACGCTCTTAGTTACTCGAGTGCTGCGAGAAGAAAAGTCTGTTACTCGGGTGATGATTGTCGATCTGGACGCTCATCAAGGGAACGGCCACGAACGAGACTTCTACAACAATCCTCAAGTGTTCATTTTCGATATGTACAATGCGTCGATTTATCCAAAGGACACTGATGCCAAAAAGAGTATTCGGTGTGCCGTCGAATTGACGCCATTTACCGAGGATGAAGGGTATTTAAGAAAGCTAACGAGGTAGTTGGCATTTTGCTTATTATTGTCTTGGGTTTAATTTTGTGTCACCCTTTTAGATACCTGAAGGACTCAATTAAGAAATTTGAACCAGATTTTGTTGTCTACAATGCCGGAACTGATATACTCAAAGGCGACTCGCTGGGGCTCCTGTCCATTACTCCGCAGGTAACTTATGTTGAAATTGATTTTCTTCTTATTTCAAAATGTTTTTTTTTTCGTACAGGGTGTTGCAGATCGCGATGAATTTGTCTTTTCAACGTTTATTCAGAATAAAATTCCGATTGTGATGCTGTTGAGTGGTGGCTATTTGAAATCCTCTGCTGGAGTCATTGCGAATTCCATTACCAATCTTCGAGATAAGGGACTTCTTCCGTAAATGATAAATGACATTGGAGACTTTTTGGTCATTGATGAATTGCTTTGAGTCGAACGTATTGAGACTGATGCTGAAAGGAACAATGTGATATAGGATAAACAGGTTGTCCCGGCAAGGACTTGCAGTGAATTGAAAGAGAAACCGCTAGCTGTTTACTTTAGAAATGTTGCGGAACCGATGATTTTTTTTTGTAGAATTTGAGCAGTTAAATCATAAGAAATCTGTGGAAAAAATATTAAATGATATTGCCGCAGCTGCAATATAAATTGTTTGTTTCCTTTTTTTTGCAAATTTTATGTTAGCCATCGCATAAGACATTCCAAAAATACATTGCAGTGCCAATATCTAGCTGGAAAATTATGAATCCCCTTAGCACGATTGTAGCCTCACAAATGTTGATAAAGTGTTTTAAGAAGGTTGATTCCAGACCTTTTTTCAAACTAAATACCAAGATTTTGAGAAGGAAGCAACGAGAAGCAACGCTATTGAAAGGGAATAAAAAATCATTCACCACCCAATTTAAAACACAGACAAAAACACATGCAACATTATACTACGCCAAGTATAGAATTCACACTCACCTTAACGAGTCCGAAACATGAGCAAAACATATGGAGATGAAAGTGGCAGTGTAATTTTAAACTTCGCCCTACCTTTCCCAAAAGGTTGACTAGTAGAGCCAAAGGAAGAAGTGAAAAGCAGGTTGGAAAACCGAGAACAAAGTATACGAATAAAAACTAGTCAACGAGTGGAGTACAAATCAGTCTGACGTCGACGGCCGAGGAGTAAGGACCATAGATAAGTTACTGAATATATAACAAAGGCTTCCCTTCACCAGGAGTAAGGGGCTTCCACTAGTGAGGGGAAGCCCCTTCGAAACCGGGGCGATTTTACCGGTTTCGACCGCGATTACCCACGTTAAGTAACAATTAACCTGATATACAGCAATTACCCGCTTCGGCGGCGGCGATTGTACAGGTTTCGATCGCGATTACCCACGTCAAGTCGATGCTAACCCGTTTCATTTGCTGTAGGGAATACCCGTTACTAACCAGTGTCTGAGGGAGACAACCCATATTTGACGGCGCAGCAGAAGCTGGATAGACACACACTGGTACCCCGACGATTTAAATATTAGCAAATTGTACATAATTACTGACGATTGAATAAAAGAAATAGATGTTCAGTCGGTATTTTATTTCAAAAACCCTTAACCCTCGGCTATAAACCTAAAATACCATCACAAACCAACCAATGTCGGTGATGACGAACCCACCATCGAAAATTGTGGGTGTTGGGAAAATCGAAGGTCTACGTCAACCAACTTTTGGACACCAAAAACAAACCCAAATCGACACCTACCATCTTTGATCATCAAAAAAGGAAACCCAACACTGACGTCTCGGACAAAACGTCACTATAAATGCATATAGTTTCGAGGTAGTTAGGGACTTTGTCTACTTTGGCTCTGCTATCAACACGGACATGACATCAGCGTCGAGATCAGAACTTAACTCTTTCGCAGTTTCTTTGGACTAAGAAAGCAATTCAGTAATAAAGCCCTCTCCCAAACAACTAAAGTGATGCTCTATAAGACCCTCGTCATCCCCGTCCTGCTATATGGTGCAGAAGCATGGACTCTGTCAAAAAGGGATGAGAGTGACTTAGGCCGTTTCGAAAGAAAAGTTTTACGGAAGATCTATGGTCCTGTCTGCATCGAAGGTGAATGGAGGAGAAGATTTAACCACGACTGTATACGGATTGTACAGGGACACTGGCCTAGCTTAAAGAGTAAAGGTCCAACGACTCAGATAGCTTGGTCACGTGGAGAGTGAGGACAATGCTCCGGCCCATAAAGTTTTCGAATCCACCCAAGAAGGACGACGCAGTAGAGGAAGACCAAGGATCAGGTGGAGCGCGCAAGTTGGATATGACCTCAACCAAATCGGCCGGCGTGCGAAACTGAAGACAGGTGGCTGAAGACGTTTGTAGATGAATGCCCAAGTCCATCCCGGATAGTAGCGCCACCTTATGTAAGGAAACGCAAAACGAGACAAACATACACCAAACAATCGGCTCCAAGGTATAAACAAAACCGGTTTCAACCCAACAAGTTCAAAGTCAGTGAACTATGTCTCAGAGAAGGGCAACTTCGCCATCGCCGAAATATATGGATTCTATGGCGGCGACTTCAATGCAATGCATAATCTTTTAATAAATAGCGCGGACCTAGAAGTAGTCCTCTTTTTTGATGTAGCACAAAAAATCGAAAACACCATTCTTGATAATACTAACTGTCTCCATATAGCATGCAGAGGACTCCATCAACTTCAGGAAGCAAAACGTCAAAAGACGTCGCCGAACCTAACCTGGAACCAACAAGAACCTAATCAACGAAAAAACGGCAGTCTTGAATCAGCTCTTTACACTTAAGGTTTAAAAAGCTTCAGGGTCATGGAAGTACTGGTACCAGCATTTTCCGGAATAAGGCAGGCCCACAAACAAGAGATAATGAGATGTGTCCAAAGGATTCTTCTTAGGGAGCTCAAATGTGGAATACATGATAGTAAAAGTTGACAAAGATCATGTTGAAAAATACTGTTCCGGAAAAGGCGCCCTCAAGGTAATAATAATAAACATCCACTACCGGAAGTTATGACCAGTTGCGACATAGCAAAGCTTCAAACCTTCTCATCAATGGATTTCCGAATGAATATCGACATCTCCATCCAATTGATTTATTACAGCCAGCTGCTGCTCCACCAAAACAACAAATGGTTCATAGAGATTAACACCGCTTAAGTCGGAGCTAGAATGCATCAGAAGACGAGCATCAGCACTCCTTATGCGTTCGATGTGAAACCAAACCCATCAGAGGAATTGTTCAGTTTTTTGACAGCTCTGTTCAGGGCAGTGACTAGCCCCGGAGCGCCCCAGGGCTGGTAACATCCAACGAACCTAATTAATAAACAACAGAAGTAATGACTGGTAGCGACGTCATATTCAGAACTTCAAGCAAAGCTTCAAACCTTCTCCATCAACGGCTCCGTATTTACGAATAAAAAAACACACTTCCATCCAAATGATTCAACAGCCGAATACGGAAGCAGATGATCCAACAGAAAACCAAATGGGTCATAGAGAAGACCAATTTTCGAACGCAGCCGCTGTAGATCATGCTGCAGTCTGCAGAACCTAATTCTGAAGTTTCCAAGAAACCAAAGAGTTTACTTTCAACAAACACTTCAGTACCATTTTCTTTTGAAGAAGTTGAGCAAAAAGGTCTAGACCGGATCCTGGTTGTAGAGCAGATGAAGACACCTAATTTTTCGTTCAGGGCGACGATGATGATGAATCATCGTTGGTACAATCACCTATATATGTTCGTAGCCAAGTTCTAGTCCGTTTTGGTCAATTTTTATTGTTGTTTCTTCTGGCTTTTCTGACTGCTAAGAAAGCTTAGCGAAGCTTTGTCAAGGACCCGGCCTTCCGAGTTCCAGAATGAAACATAGTGCCTCGAGGAAGAATGTGGTTACTACCGAGGGCCCCCAAATGACATGTACTGACTTACACTACAGCATTGACACATACATAAGATTACCAACTAAACATACGAGCAATATTACGAGCCATTTCACCTAGCTGGCAGCCTGCAGACAGGCGAAAAAAAATTGTAACGCCTGTCGAAAACCTACAGCAAGGACCCCACCCTATATGCTACTGAGCTAAGCCTGGGCTGGATGCTGCAGGCTACCGCTCTAAGGTTATCGACCCCCTTCTGCAACTTCAGATCCCTATGTGGATAACTTTTCTTTCTGTTTTCAACGTTACCATTTCGAAGAAGCATTATTTTACGTTACAGATGGCGCTAGCATGGGCACTATACCCGTGTGTGTGCTGTCTGTAGCCAAGGCGGATTAGCGATTCTTCCGATAAAAATCTTTCATCCGTCCCCCTTGCGAAGGGTTCGTCGTTACAGATGGCGCCCAACTAGGGGCATGGTTCCCATGGGGGTGGTGTTCTGTGACAAGACAGTCTTTCGGATAGGAAAGGATGAATCGTTCCCCTTACGAAGGGTTCGTCGTCACAGATGGCAAACTGACAAACAGTTTTGAAAATACGCCCCACACCAAAACCGATGTCTATAGCAACAACAAAACATTGTTGGTATAGAAATGCCGGTCGTGAAGTTTTTTTGATTTTTTGTTTGTTTATAAAACAAAACAACTTGCGAACAAACAATCAGTTTTTGTCACTTTTACTTTTCCCGTCCTGCAAATTTGTATCGAAAAATTCGTTCGCAATAAACTTACAAAATGCTGAAATTCGAAATAACCACAAAAGAAGATCTTCGGGAAGCTGCAGTGATTGCTGGCCGAAGGAGATATGAAGAGGAGCGTAAGGCACGCATTTTCAACGGAAAACAACGACTTTATGGGGTGAGATTCATTTCATTTCAAGATTTATTGTTCAGACTTGAACTCTGACCAATTTTTTAAAATATTGTTTTTCAGCTTGATAGCGTTGCGTTGGACACACAAATTAAAGAAAAAACTAAACTCCAGGAAAAGGAGGCCGAATGTGAACGCATTTATATCAATGATATGAAAAAGCGTGGAAATATGTTGAAGGCTATGGAATTAGAACAAGAGCGAGTAAGTAAGATCAGAAGGAAGGTTTAAGGAAGCACTCGGTGTTGAGTTCCCTCTTGACAAAAGCTCCACCGACATCACATTGTGTTCTTCCAATTATGTCAATGTCGGTGGGCGTGTTGTAGTAGAAAGAAATTGCATGACAGCGCTTTGCCGTAGAGTTTCCGACCATCCAGACGAGTTTTCTGGGATGCCAGAACATTCTGTATCACGATATTCACAAGTAGGCCTCGATTTGGGGTATAAACCCTCTGGTAAATTGTTTTACCTTTTTGTAAGATTCAAGATTCAAGCTAGTGGTTCAAGTCCTTTGTATTGCCACTTTGTAAGACTCCTATTCAACTTCAATTACTTACTTAAGGTGGAACTACAGTCCGGGGTGGACTTGGGCCTAAACCAACAAACTTCTCCAGCCAGCTGGGTCCCTAGCCAGCTGTCTCCAGTTTTGCGTGCCGAGTTGGTTGTCATCTTCAACTTGCGCGTGCTACCTGAGCCTTGATCTTCCTCCACTGCGTCGTCCCTCTGAGGTCGATTCGAAGACTACGGCTCGGAGCATTGGTGTCCATCCTCTCCACGTGACCAAGCTATCTGAGTCTTTGGACCGTCACTCTTTTAGCTAGGTCAGTTCCGCCGTACAACCCGTACAGTTCGTGGTTAAATCTTCTCATCAATTCACCGTTTATGCAGACAGGACTATAGATCTTCCGTAGAATTTTTCTTTCGAACCTAGGCCTAGGATGCTCTCATCTGTTTTCGACAGGGTCCATGCTTCTGCATCATATAGCAGGACAGGGATGACGAGGGTCTTATAGAGCGTCATCTATGTTGTTCGGGAGAGGGCTTTACTACTCGATTGCTTGCTTAGGCCTAAGAAACAGCGATTAGCAAGAGTTATTCTCCTTCTGATTTCGGCGCTGATGTCGTTATCCGTGTTGATAGCGGAACCAAGGTCTACAAAGTCCCTAACTACCTCGAAATTATATGCGTCTATCGTGACGTTTTGTCCAAGACGTCCGTCGGTGTTGGATATCATTTCTTGAAGACAGCATATACTTTGTTTTGCCCTCATTAACCGCTTAGCCCATTTTTTCAGCCTCTGCGTTCTCCCAATGATATCAGTGTCATCAGCGTACGCAAGTAGTTGCACAGACTTCTGGAAGATAGTGCCTCTAGTGTTGACGCGGGAGTTCTGCTCTATTCGTCTCAGTATGATGTTAAAGAAGTCGCATGACAGTGCATCACCTTGTGTAAAGCCTTTTTTGACATCGAAGGCGTCGGTGAGGTCGTTACCGACTTTAATGAAGCACCGTGAGATCACATTGTCATCCTGCTCAGACGAATGAGTTTTGCAGGGATACCAAAACTGGACATGGCTTTATACAGTTCCTCTCTATAGATGCTGTCATACGCGGCCTTAAAACCGATAAAAAGATGATAGGTGTCGATTTGGAGTTCTTGAGTTTTTCCCAGGATCTGCCGTAATGTGAATATTTGTTCGATGGTGGACTTTCCTGGTCTTAGGCCACACCGTTTGTTGACAAACGGCTTCAGGCGTTCACATAGTACTGCAGAAAAGATCTTATGTTATGTTAAGGAGGCTGATGCCTCTATAGTTGATGCAGTTTAGAGGGTCTCCTTTCTTCAGGATCGGGAAAACAAAGCTGAGGTTCCATTCATCGGGCATGCTCTCTTAAGACCATATTCTGCAGATGAGTTGATGCATGCTCCTTACCAAGTCATCGCCGCCGGCTGCTTTGTTCGGCAGTGATGCCGTCAGCTCCCGCAGCTTTGTTGTTTTTAAGCTTAGATAGTGAATTCTTCAAGGTCGTGTAAACGGAAATCTTGGCTTGCGTCGTCTTCATTGAATGGTTCTTTTTGCCCGACAGCGGAATTTTATTCGTCATCGCCGTTGTACAGTCTGCAGTAGTGGCCCTCCCATATCCTCAGTTTTGACTGTGATCTACTACGATATTTGCCTGTTGATCTTAACAGGCTTCAGTTCGTGCTCGGTAACCTTGAGTCATTCGTTTTATTTCTTGGTAAAACTTCCGAACCTCATTTCTGTTTTTTAGTCTCTCAACATCCTCGATTGATCGCTTTTCATGTTCTCTCTCTTTCTTTCTGAAAAGCTTGTGTTCTTCTCTCCTCTTCTACTCGTTGAGCTCGCGAGCTGATCTCGTTCTCCTGTGCAGCGCTGCTTTATATATTTCTTGCTTGGCTACATGTACCTGCCTGCATTCTTCACAAAACCAGGGGTTTCGTTTTGGCAGAGGCAGCATCCCCAATGGATTCCTGGCAATTCTTCCACTGGTTCTCAATACTCGATGCTGGCTGTAGCGGATTTCTCGTGAGGTTACTTGACACTCGATCGGAAAAGGATCTGGTGATCTGTTGCGATTATAGTCGCCCGACGTCATACTTTCTTCTAGCGCTTCCTGTTTTCGGCTTTGGTAGAGATATCCGCTGCACTACCTGCTACAACGAGGTAGTTGTCTGAGTCGATGTTGGCCCCTCGGAAGGTTCGGACATGAATAATGCTTGAAGAGTGTCTTGCATCGATCGCAATATGATCAATCTGGTTGACAGTCGATTGGTCTAGAGACCTCCAGGTCCCCTTGTGGATGTTGAGATGTGGGAAGCGCGTACTTGCTACTACTATGTTTCACCCCGCCGCAAAATCGATAAGCCTGTATGGGGTCGGAGGTTTTTTCGTGCAGGCTGTGTTTTCCGACTGTTCCACCAAAGATGTCCCCTCTTCCTTGTTAACGTCGAAGCTAGGGCATTGCTCGTATGTCTTGTCGAGGAGCTCGTAGAACTTGTCTGTGGTGTCGTCATCTTTCTCTTTTGTGGAGCGTGAGCTCATATTAGGCTTATGTTGCCGAATTAAGCCTTGATGCAGATTGTCGTGGGGCGCTCGTTGACAGCTCTGAAGCTTATCCTGCCTCCAACGACAAAGCCACATCCAAACCGACGCTGTTGTTGATCTCTGTAGCAGTCGCCGTAGCAGATATCGCAGTTTTTCATCTTCCTTTTGCCCGGCCCATCCCATCGCATTTCCTGGATGGTGGTTATATCCGCTTTATAAGGGTATAGGACCTCCGCTAATTGTTCGGTTGCGCCTTGTCTGTTAAGGGACCTTACATTCCACATGCAGATCCGAATCTCGTTGTCCTTATTTCATTTGAATGGTTTGTCATCACTTCATCAGTAAATCCGACCGTATCCGAGGCTTGTTGAGCTTTTCTTTACGTGATTGGGAAGTTACAAAAGCACGACCCCTAACCTGGAGGGCCAGGTCCTTATCGGCTCCTTATCGGCCTGAGCTCCAAAAATGTCGAAGTAGCCCGTATAAGGGGTTCTCTGAGTAGTTCACCCTAACTGGAACTGTAGACGCCACCGTTGACTCCATCCTGGGGATTCAACCGCTGCCGCCTCAAAAAAGGAGCAGTGCCTCAGTGGAAAACACTCTCCCCGCCCTCTCTCCTTAGCTGTCGCCGACAGCCTTCCATATGGGTTTTCACCCTATCTCCAGCTGAGGTACTAGACACCCGGTGATTACCACGTAGAGGTGACAGTAGGACTTGGTAGACAGAGGTTGTTGAGGACGCTTGGGTCCTCATGATTGCACTGATGTCAACCATTTGACGCACTTCATTTGCTCACTGGCATTTCACATTAAGCCAGGGCTTTGGTTGTAGTGGCCGTCGGCATCTCTGATGGCTGTTTGGCAATGTTGCCACTGGTTCTCTACATTCTGGCAAAGGACTTCTAAAAACCAGCGGTTGTAGCCATTTGACGTCAACCTTCGCTACAACGAGGAATTCGTCCAAGTCAATGTTGGCCTCTTGAATTCTTTATGTCAGAAAAGTGTCTTAAAGCGATCGCAATGTGGTGAACCGGCTGGTGTTTGATTGGGAAGCAGATGTCCAAGTCCCTTTAGGTTTATCCAGACAATGCAATCTCGTGACGTCTAAGTCGATCAGCGTGAATGCGTTTATCCAACCAATAGTCGAGTAAAGACTGTTCCTTTTCTACAATTTAGGAAATCAAAAACAGAAATGCTGATCTCAACTATTTCCGCTGCCGTTATCAACGCAAGGACATGACTAGAGAATTTGATTTAAACGATCCCAATCTACTTAAAAATGACCATCCAGCTCGTATCTGCGATGACGATCCACGCTTAGGCATTTCCAGTGCTCAAGTGTAAGTTCATTGGCATCAGTAAACAGAAAGTCCTATGAAAACAATGTGATTTACAGCTTCCTTGGGGAGGACTTAAATGGCTTCGCTCGTCGACAGGCACAGAGAAACCAACAGAAGGCTTGGCTGGATCAACAAGTAAGTTTCGATTTCAGGCTCGGTGTCAAGTTATAATTTTCATTTCCCAGATGAGGGAGCGAAAACAAGCTGCAGAAGATCGCAAAAGAGCTGACGCAATGATCGAACAATCCCTTAGAGCCAGAGATCAACGCCTGATAGATATGTCAGTTGCTGAACGAGAAGTTCAGCACAAAATCAAAGAATCAATTCTTCACTACAATCAAATGCTGGTGAGTACATCCACATGTTATTTGTTTGGCTTCCCTGCACAAATGTCTGCTTGAAAGGTCCAAGAGAAGAAAGCAAACAAAAAACGTGTGCATCAAGAGACCCAGGAAGATAACTTAGCTGAAATCTACAACATGCTTGGCAGTGACATGCTTAAAGACCAGAAAATCATTTCAAAGAAGAAAGTGGACCCTGAAGATATTCGTATACAGCAAAAGGAGCAATTGAAGCAGAATCAGGTTGCTCATTGTAGCTTTGCCCAAACTTATGACTAATGAATTTTTCTAGCAACGCAAGGACGAAGAAAAGATGAAGGAGGCCATGTGGGATCAGTGTGTGCTGAACACCGAAAGGGAGCTCATTCTAAAGGAGAGAGAACTCAAACGAATGGAAAAGTAAGTTCAAGTGATTCCCAAGAATCTAATCCATTGTTCTTTCCTCCAAAGGGTTATTCTAGAAGAGCAGGTTGAAGCGAACAAGATCCTTGCACAAGAACAGCGAGCCAGGAACGATTACTTCAAAAACGTTGTCTACAAGAACCAAACCACCGATGAGTATTGGGACCAGTTCAACCGAACCACTCGCTAAAAATATATTTTTTAAAAGCTTTGAATGAACATTTTATATTGCTTCAACAATAAAAAGAAAAAACTTTAAAAAACTGTGTTTACACTTGAACTTAGGCTAAGGCTAGTAGATAGGAAAGCTTGGGTCGACATTTCTTTGCCAGGCGTACAGTCCACCGATGATGTCTTTGACTGGACAGCTTTTCAGCTTATTGCGCAAATGTTCGACAGCGATTTGGGAGTCGTTGCCACGACGGCAGAGAACCACAACTGGAAGAAGAGGATGAGATGGGTTGGAAGTCGTTTTTTTTTCGTGTTTCTATTTACCTGGCATTGTATCGCTTTGAATTTGAGCCTGGATCTCATTTATTCTGCTGTCGTCTAAAATGTGTTTGAGGGGAATATTTACCGAGTTATCTAGTCGACACATATCGAATTCGACTGGACTTCGGACGTCGATGAGGAGATGGGGTTCCTTGGTAAGATCTTCGTATTCTAAAGCTGACATCCGGTGATTGGCTTGCAGGATTGATAGGGCAAAGTCCTTGAATTAAAAAAAAATACGAGCTCCGTTATGAATGCAATAAGTTGTTGTTGCTATCTTCTTAGCCTTTGAAAACTCAATGACATGATTTCTGTATTTTTAATTTAAGCGGTGGATGTTCGAAGCGTAGACAAAGTGCATTCAAGAGGACACAAGCGTCCAGAGCAACCTCTGTCTATCAAATCTACTCTCCACCTCTCCGCGGTGAACATCGGGTGCCTAGTACCTCAACCGAAGATTGGGTTCCAACCCCAGTGAGAAGTTGTTGGCGGCCGCAAAGAGAGACAGGGGGAGGGGGTATGTGTCTACAAAGGCATGCCTCCTTTTCAACATGCGGCAGCGGAAGAACTCCCAAGATGGAATCAACGGTGGCGTCTACAGTTCCAGTCACGATGAACTACTTATTGAACACCTTATAGGGCTACTTCGACATATTCGCAGTCCAGGCCTATAAGGAGCGGTTTGGCAGGCTCTTCGTCTTAGAGTTAAACTAAAGACCTGGTCCTCCAGGTTGGGGGTCGTGCGTAGGGGTGACTGCCCGGCCACATCAAGAAAATATAGTTCCGAAACACAAACAAGCCTCGGATACGGACGGAATTAATGATGACGACCCACGCAGACGATTTAAGGACAACGAATTTTGGTTTTGCACTTGGATTGTTAGGTCCCTTAACAGACCACGTGCAACCGAACAACTAGCGGAAGCCCTTGACTGCTATAAAGCAGATATAACCGCCATCCAAGAAATGCGATGGGATGGTCTGGGCCTACGTAAAATGAACAACTGTGATAACTACTACAGCGACTGCTACAGACAACAACAACAGCGTCTGTTTGGATGTGGATTTGTAGTTATGACTCGAGTCAGGAGGAAGGTCTTGAGTTTCAACTCAGTGAATGAGCGCATCACGACAATCCGCATCAAGGCTAAATTTACCAACATAAGCCTCATCTGCGCTCACGCTCCCACTGAGGAAAAGATTGAAGACTACAAAGACAGGTTCTACGAGCTCCTCGACAAGACATACGCCCTAACTTCGACGTTAACTAGGAAGAGAGGACATCTTTGGTGGAACAGTCGGAAAACACAGCCTGCTCCAAAAAACCTCCGATAACGGATTCAGGCTTATCGATTTTGCGGCGGCCGGCCGGGCGAAACATAATAGTAGCAAGTACGCGATTCTTATATCTAAACATCCACAAGGGGACCTGGAGGTCTCCAGACCAATCGACAGTCAATCAGATTGATCATATTGCGATCGACGCAAGACACTCCTCAAGCATTATTGATGTCCGAACCTTCCGAGGGGCCGACATCGACTCGGACCACTACCTCGTTGTAGCCAAGGTAGAGCAGCGGATATCTCTACCAAAGCCGAAAACAGGAAGGGCTAGAAGAAAGTATGACGTCGGACGTCTTCAATCGCAAAAGATCGCCAGATCCTTTACCAATCGAGTATCAAGTAACCTCATGAGAAGTCCAGCATCGAGTATTGCAATCCAGTGACAGAATTGCCAGGAAGCCATTAGGGATGCTGCCTCTGATGTGCTGGGTTTCACGCGGCCACCACAACGAAACCCCTGGTTTGATGAAGAATGCAGGCTGGTAAATGTAGCCAAGCAAAAAGCATATAAAGCAGCGCTGCACAGGAGGCCGAGAGCAGCTTGGGAGCTCTACGAGCAGAAGAGGAGAGAAGAACACAAGCTTTTCAGAAAGAAACGGTGACAGAAAACAGGAATGACGTTCGGAAGTTTTACCAAGAGGTAAACCGCATGACTCAAGGTTAACGAGCACGAACTGAAGCCTGTAAAGACCAACAGGGAAACTGTAGAAAAGTCACAGTCAATGCTGAGGATATGGAAGGACCACTTCTGGGGCCTGTACAACGGCGATGACGATTCAAATTCCGCTGTCAGGCAGAAAGAACGATTCAATGAAGACGACGCAAGCCAAGATTTCCGTTTACACGACCTTGAAGAAGGTAAGATAGCAATATCTAAGCCTAAAAACAACAAAGCCGCGGAAGCTGACGAAATAACTGCCGAGCAGCCAGCGATGACTTGGTAAGGAGCATGCACCAACTCATCTGCAGAATATGGTCAGAAGAGAGTATGCCCGATGAATGGAACCTCAGCATTGTTTGCCCGATCCTGAAAAAAGGAGACCCTCTAAACCTCCTTAACATCACCTATAAGATCTTTTCTGCAGTATTTTGTGAACGTCTTCGTTTGTCAACAAACTGATAGGTCCATAACAGTGAGGCTTTAGACCAGGAAAGTCCGCCATCGATCAAATATTCACATAACGGCAGATCCTGGAAAAAACTCAGGAACTCCAAATCGACACCTATCATCTTTTTATCGATATTAAGGCCGCGGATGACAGCATCTATAGAGAAGCACTGTATAAAGCCATGTCCAGTTTTGGCATCCCTACAAAACTCATTCGTCTGAGCAGGATGACAATGGAGAACTCACACTGCTCCATTAAAGTCGGTAACGACCTCACCGACCGACGCCTTCGATGTCAAAAAAGGCTTTAGACAAGGTGATGCACTGCACTGTCATGCGATTCTTTCACATCATATTGGAACGAATAGTGCAGAACTCCCGCGTCAACACTAGAGGAACTATCTTCCAGAAGTCTGTGCAACTACTCGCGTACGCTGATGACCTTGATATCATTGGGAGAACGCAGCGTGATGTCAACAGTGCTTTTGCGAGTATACAGACACAGGCTGAACAAATGGGTTAAGCGGTCAATGAGGGCAAAACAAAGTAAGTCATCAAGAAATGACACCCAACACCGACGTCTTGGACAAAACGTCTCTATAGACGCATATAATTTCGAGGTAGTTAGGAACTTTGTTTACCTTGGCTTCGCTATCAACACGGAAAACGATATCAGCGCTGAGATCAGAAGGAGAATAATAGCGTTTTTTTTTGGTAATCCGGAATTGTACACAGAACTGTCCGATTCCGGATTCCAAACGAACAGGCAAACACATTTTTTTGCTTCTAAGGGTTGAATGGTTGTGTATTTGTGAAACCTCATATGCAGAATTGCAGATGACATGACATTTGGCGTTTTTCTTTTTTACCTCCGAGCAGATTAGATCAGATTACGGTTGTTGTCTTCGCTTAGCAATCTGCTCTATTTGCTCAGGATAAAATGATCGAGCAAATAGAGCAGATAGCTAAGCGAAGACAACAAGCTCAGAGCATGAAAATTTTTGGCTCCGATTTAATCGGAGCTAAAAAAGAAACACAGATTTTTTTTTTGACACATCCATGATCTGATCTAATCTGCTCGGAGGTAAAAAAGAAAAACGCCAATTGTTTTTAATTTCTTTATTTGTAAACATGGCAGCGAGTACGTATATGCGAGTGTGTGCATGTATGCGTGATTCTGTTTTTGATTCTGACTTCAAATTCGGAATCGTTTTTCTGTTCTATTAGGCGTTTTTCTTTTTTAGTTCAGAGCTCCGAACTCTGAGTGTTCAGAGCTTGCTGAACACGCTCTGAACAAATGAAGCTCTGAACATTTTCTGAACGCTCGGATTTCATTTTGAAATGCAATGGAGCATTTTTAGTTCAGACATCGACACTTCGTATTTTTGAAAGCTGAAATTAACATTTTTTTATTAATAAATAAAATATTTAATTAATTATTCAAAATAAAACACACCCTCTTTGCCTGAGCGACGTGTTTCCTCCGCCATTTCAATTGTTTTGAGAAAAACACGCTTGCGCTCAGCATTTCGCTCATTATGCTCGGTCTCTTTTTTCTGAGCGCGTCGCCGAACTCTGAACACTAAGAATCAGTGCTCTGAACGAAAAAAGTAACACAACTTTGATGCTCTGAACACTCTGAACTAAAAAAGAAACACAATTTTTCGTTTGACAGTTCAAGCTCTGTTCAGATGTAAAAAAGAAAAACGCCTATTCAGAACAAGAACTGTCATCTTGTGCCAAGTGAACGAGTACAGAACTGTTCCGGACGACCAAAAAAAAAAAAACGCTATAACTCTTGCTAATTGCTGTTCTAAGCAAGCAATTGAGTAGTAAAGCCCTCTCCCGAACAACATAGGTGACGCTCTATAAGGCCCTCGTCATCCCCGTCCTGCTATATGGTGCAGAAGCATGGACCCTGTCAAAAACGGATGTGAGCACCCTAGGCCGCTTCGAGAGAAAAGTTCTACGGAAGATCTATGGTCCTGTATGCATAAGCGATGAATGGAGGAGAAGATTGAACCACGAACTGTACGGGCTGTACAGCGACCTAGCTAAAAGAGTGAAGGTACAAAGCTGAAGATGACTTCAACCAACTCGGCGTGCGTAACTTTAGACAGCTAGCTAGGGACCGAGCTGGTTGGTTGAGTCCCAAGTCCACCCCGGACTGTAGCGCCACCTTAAGTAAGTAAGCAATGACATGATTTCTGTGTTCTCAATTAAAGCGCTGACGACATACTTCACTATTTGCTGTCTTACCTTATCTGATGCACGCATTCCACAAAAGTGCTCGTAATTGATAAGCCTCGTGACAAACGGATGTTCCGAGCAAACATCACAATCTTTTCGCTTCGTTCGCAATTTGATATTGCGAAATATTGATCTTGTGCCATCAAACAACAACAATCGTCCGCTTAGAGTATCGCCTAGATCGAGAGCAACTTTAATAGCTTCTAGCGCTTGAAGAGATCCAATGACTCCAGTAACTGGAATTGAGTTTGTTTAATGACATAATCTTCAAATCTAAAGTATAGAATTACCAGCTCCAAGAACTCCCCCATCGCCACAATTCGTCACAGTTTCGGGGGGTGGCGGTACTGGAAACAGACATCGATAGCATGGTCCTCCATTGAAATTGTAAACAGTCAATTGGCCATCGAACTAAGAATAATCGGGTTCATACAAGACATTTAATATTGACTCGATTCTAAACTCACCTGCAAGGCACTTCCTGACACCAGGGGCTTGCCCTTAATGACACAAGCGTCATTCAGGAGATATCGCGTGGCGACATTGTCACTGCAGTCCAGAATCACATCGAATTGCTCTACAATTTCCAATGTGTTCTCACTGGTCATTTGGCGATAGTAAGTGACAATATTCACACTCGAATTCAACTTCTCCAAAGCAGTCTTGGCCGAGATTACTTTTGGAATGCCAACAAACTCCTCCGAATGGAGAATCTGTCGATGGAGATTATTCTTCTCGACCATGTCATAGTCGACGAGACCAATTTTGCCAGCACCAGCTGCAGCCAAGTACTGAGCTGCAGGACAACCAAGTCCACCAGCCCCAACGATAAGAAACGAAGTCTTCTTGAGTTTCAATTGGCCTTGAACGCCTCCGAATTCGGGAAGAATCAATTGGCGACTGTAGCGAGCTATTTCATCGTTGGTGAGTAATCTTGGCGGTGCAGAAGGTGGAACACTCTGGACCTATTATGAAATTGAACTTCAAGAAAACTGTGCCAAGAATAAGTGGAAGCCTACCTGATTTCTTTTCAGTTCTGCAAGTTCGTTTTCCTTTTCAATCATTTGTAATCGAAGACTTGCGATTTCGGCTTCAAGTTTTTCCTTAGCTTCGTTGTCCATTGTCAAGGAATTTGCTGTCGACATTTGATTAGTGTTTTGTGTCTTCAATTTGTAAATTTTGTATTTTAACAGCGAAATAAACATAAAACAAACCAGTCGGAGAATTGATTAAAAAGCACGGAATACCTCGGAATACTACGAAAAATCTCAAGTTTTTTGACAGATGTTATCTCTCTCAGCAGCTGTTTGAAATAAAAGTAGTAGATTACCGATTTCTGTTGTTTCCCTACTCGGCTCTAGGTGGCGCATACAAACAAAGAAGCGGAAATGTAGAAAATGCATTTTTGAAACGGTTTGAACGGAAAAACTTTATTTTTAAATAAAATCGGTTGATTATAACATGGGACATTGGAAAGATGTTCATTGAGTTTGTCTAGAACAGTTTGGAACAGTTTAGAACAGAATTTTCTGTTTTCATTTTAGGTAGAACACAAATGAGAGAAATGTTTGTGCTATCTCTTTTCTCTTTCAAAGCTGATATCGGCGAGCTGCTGTACAGTTTTATCTCTGTATAGAACGATCTAACGTTCTATGTCAGAATTCTGTGGTCGCTAAGCCGTTTTCATAGCTGAAGTTAAATCGGGTAAAACTTATTGTCGGGTCGTGGTTGGAATTTTGTTCGTAAATAGGAAGAGAGCCGGGCCTCATAATAGCTTCGTTCGATGTAACCAGCCACGGGGCGCTCCGGTGCTTGTCACTACCCTGAACGGAGCTGTCAAAATACTAAAAAAATTCCCTGGGTTTGGTTTATGGTTTCACATCGAACGCATTAGTAGTGCTCTGTGTTTTTTTCTCTGTTGTATAAAAACAGCTGATTCGAACAGCTCCGAGATTCTCACACCGAAAAAAACTTGGGGCGATTCAGAGCGCTCCCGGTGCAAGCACTGAATACACAACGAACACGGTGGAAATGCACTGGGGCGAAAAAAGAGCGACATCGAACAAATCAGTGCGAAATCAGAGCACCACAGAACGACCCAGAGCGCACATGGAACAAATCTAATATTAGCCCTTGAATGAATATGTCAACTGAAGAACTTTTGAATTCTTCGCTATACCTTAAAGCTTGAACTTTAATAAAAGCCAGAGAACCCAAAACGCTTGCCTGCTGTGATGATTAAGGGTCATTCATTTGGTAGTTTTACGTTGGTAGCGCAGGAATCTGATTCGTGTCAGACTTAACTGTCACCTGAAGTGTCATAAATTCATAATATTAAAACTGCCGAAAACTCCCAAATTCTCCCACTTTTCTGTTCTTTTACTCCCGATTTTTGTAAGTTCTGTCATTTTTGAAGGAGAAAAATATTTCCCTTATCTGCCGATTTAAGCCACAAACATTTCTTATGTCAGTTTTTGTAAATTCTGTCAAACCATAAGAAGTTGTTGACGTTTGATATAATTTTGTGCATTTGGGAGATTTTGGCTGTCAAGCGTTCTTTTACTTTTTGGGAGAATCACAAAATTTCATCCCCACTCCTCGATTTTTGACAGTTTTTACAAAAACTGCCAAAAAAGTAAAAGAACGGACCAACCGACCTTTCGAAAAAAAAATTTTGGAATCCCCAAAAAGTGACTGTTTGGTGTGCTCTATGGTTGAAAGGTGTCATTAGTTCGGAATTCTGCGAAGAAGCCAACGGGCGGACCGTCAATCCGGAGCGATATGATATCCGATTTTTTTGGCCGGTAGTTGAAGATCATGAAATGGACAATAAGTGGTTCCAACAAGATGGGACAATAAGCCACAAAACACGACCAATTATGGCTTTATTGCGTTAAGAGTTTCCTGGTCGCGTAATTTCACGTTTTGGCGACGTCAATTGCCCACCGAAGTCATGGGTGGCACGACTTTGTTTTCGAGAATAGTCCCCGAAAGCTTCTTCTTCTCCTTACGGTTGCTCACCTCTTTGAAGGCTGATTATCAACCTTTTCATTTCATCTCGAGAGTTAACATTTCGCATTAGACAGACAGTCCGAACCAGTTCTGAAGACTATCCATCCATTTTGTGCTCTGTCTACCTGTTGATCTTCTTCCTTCTATTTTACCTTGGAGGACTACTTGCAGAAACTGATATTTTTCGTTTCGTATAACGTGTCCCAGATATCCCAGCTTACGTTTTTTTATTGTGTTTAGGAGTTCCTTTTTGGAATTCACCCGTCTCAGAACTTCTATATTCGTGATTCACTCAGTCCAAGATATTTTTAGGATCCGTCGGTACATCCACATTTCAAAGGCCTCCAAGTCTCCAGTTTCGCACGCCAAGCTGCTTCAGGTCCTCTACCACCTGAGTCACGGTCATCCTTTTCTGCCTTCCGGGTTGTATTCGAACACTCTACGGGCCGAAGCATTGTTTTCCATTCGCTCTACGTGACCCAGCCATCTAAGCCGTTGGACTTTAACTTTTCTGGCTAGGTCAGTGTCGCTGAACAGCTCGTACAGTTCTATATTGAATCTTCGTCTCCATTCTCTATTTATGCAAACTGGACCAAAAATCACTCAAAGAATTGTTCTCTTCATTTTCTCTTCGTTTTCATCCGGTGTTGTTATGTTATGGTCCATGTCTCAGGTCTCTGCACCATACTACTCAATTGCCTTCTTAGTCCAAAGAGGCAATGATTGGCAAGAGTGATCTTTCGTTTGATTCCAGCGCTGGTGTTGTTGTCTGAGTTGATAACGAATCCTAGGTAGAAGAAGTCCTTAAATACCTCGTAGTTAAATCTATCTATGCTGACGTTTGTTCCAAGAGCAACCGATGTCGGTTGTCCTTTCTTGGTCTTGCCCTCGTTAACCGCTAGACCGATCTTCCTGGCCTCCGTCTGAAGTCTCACGAACGCTCCACTGAGATCACGCTGTGTTCATCTAATTATGTCAATGTCGTCTGCGTATCCTAATAGCTGGACGGACTTTAGAAAGCTTGTGCCTCTGGTGTTGACGTTGGAGTTTTGCACAATCTTCTCAAGAATGATGTTGCAGAAGTCGCATGACAGCGCATCGCCTTTTCTAAAACATTTTTTGACATCAAATGTATCCGTTAGGTTTTTTTCGACCATTTTGGAACAGCGTGAGTTTTCCATTGTCATCTTACACAGACGGACGAGTTTTTCTGGGATGCCAAAACCAGACATTGCTCTATATAGTTGGTCTCTATAGACGCTGTCATACGCGGATCTCGATAAAAAGATGGTAAGTAGCGATTTGAAGTTCCTGGCTCTTCTCCAAGATCTGCCGTGGAGTGAATATGTGATCGATGGTGGACTTGCCAAGTCTGAAGCGACACTGATAAGGATCTATCAGGTTGTTGACGAAAGGCTTCAAATGTTCACAGAGCCCGGCAGAAAAGATCTTTAGGCAATATTAAGGAGACCATAGGTCTTGTCGAGGAGCTCGTAGAACCTGTCTTTGGTGTCTTCATCCTTTTCTTCAGTGGGGGCGTGAGCGCAGATGAGTATGTTCGTGAATTAAGCCTTGTCGTGGTGCGCGCATTCACAGAGTTGAAACTCAAGACCTCCAAAGTCGAGTCCCAAATACGAATCCATATCCAAATAGACGCTGATTTTGTTCCTGGTAACAGTTGCCGTAGTAGATGCAGTCACAGTTTCTCACTAGGCCAGTTCCACCTAACAACATCTCACTGAGATCTTGTTATCTCTGAGATGAAAATATTTTGGATTCGATTTCTCACTCAGCTACACAAAACAATTAAAGAAACACTTGAAAAAACTCAAAAATTGAGTGGTTTTTTATAAGGCTGTATCTCAGTTGAAAAAAGTCGGATTGAAGTGAAACAAAAAGTTTTTCAAAGGTTATCATTTTTTCTTTTCAAATTATTTTGAGTTAAGAAAGTACCGTTAGTCGTTTTCGCTAGAGCGTCAAAAATGTTCACTCAATTTCAAAATCGAAAAAAAATAAACTTTGATTGTTCATAAAATGAGCGGATATTTTTTTTCAATCCAACCAATCCTAGATTCAATTTGAGAATTTTGTTGACTTTAATTCACTGTTTAGTTCAGATCGCTACGATTTTTTTTTTCTACTCAAAAAATGGGTTTACATGCAAAAACACAGTTTTGACTTTGGACCCTAATAACTCTTTTAAATATTGACTTACAAAAAATTCGGACGAATTTCCTTGATTTTGATGAAAATTCGTCCGAATTTCACATAATCATAATGATAATGGAAAAAATAAAAAAAAAATTAAAAAAATAAACAAATTCAAAAGAACAGAAAAATAAGAAAAAACAAAACTTTCCCTAAAATTGAAAAAAAAGTGTTTCGTAAGTTTGATTGATCGAAACAGAGAAACGGTTAATCGTATTGATGTGAAATTTTCACCAAAATCAAGGAAATTTTATGAGCTTTAATAATTAAGCCTCAGATTAGTTGTATCACTGAAAACGACAAAATAACGGTAGTTTTTATGAAAAAGTTGAAAAATGAGTTTTTTGGACCTTTTTTTTAAATTGATAGAAAAATTTGAAAAAAGCAATATTTTTATTTTTTCAAAATGTTTTTGTGTAAAAAATCTAATAAGTTTTTCAAATCTGCCTTTATTTTTTTTGTAAGTCAATATTTAAAAGAGTTATTAGGGTCCAAAGTCAAAACTGTGTTTTTGCATGTAAACCCATTTTTTGAGTAGAAATAAAATTGTAGCGATCTGAACTAAACAGTGAATTAAAGTCAACAAAATTCTCAAATTGAATCTTATAGGGCCCATACACTACGCAAACACGTTTGTCCAAACGTGTGTTTGAGAAAACATAGTTTCGCCACACACTACACAAACTGTTTGAGCAAACGAATGTATTTTGTTGTTTTAAAAATGTTTGTGCAAACTGTTGGAGTAGAGCTTTTAGTACCCGATTGCAATATTCCTTACTTTTTACACACCACAATACCGGTAAACTTTTATAAAGTTCTATGAATTCAGTCCAAAAAAAATTTTTTCCTCTTGTTTATTCATGTTAACTCTATGAAAATTGGCATCGGTTTGGGAAAAAATCAATACAAACCACACAAACATGTTTGTGCAGGCACGGAAAATTCAAATTTTTTTGATTTTGTTCAAACCGCTTGCGCAAACACGCATCATCGCTACACATTACTCAAACAGTTTGCACGAATATTTTTAAAACATCAAAATACATTCGTTTGCTCAAACAGTTTGTGTAGTGTATGGGCCCTATTAGATTGGTTGGATTGAAAAAAAATTTCCGCTCATTTTATGAACAATCAAAGTTTATTTTTTTCTTCGATTTTGAAATTGAGTGAACATTTTTGACGCTCAAGCGAAAACGACTAACGGTACTTTCTTAACTCAAAATAATTTGAAAAGAAAAAATGATAACCTTTTAAAAAAATTTTTGTTTCACTTCAATCCGACTTTTTTCTACTGAGCCTTATAAAAAACCACTCAATTTTTGAGTTTTTTCAAGTGTTCCTTTAATTGTTTTGACTAGTGTATTTTATCGTGACTGACATACGTACAACAACAATTTGTAAGGTAACCATTTTATCTCAATGAGAAGTGAGAATTATGTTCTACCAAATGATTTTGCCTCAGTCAAAATGACATTGAGATCTCAGTGAGATGTTGTTAGGTGGAACTGGCCTATTTTTTGAAGGCCCGGACCATCCCAACGCATTTCTTGGCTGGCGGTTGTATCGGCTTATAGCAGTCCTATCGTTTCAAGAGCAAAACGGAAATTCGTTGTTCTTAAATCGTTTGCATGGGTAAGCATAATTAATTCCGTCCGTTGGTAATTCGGTGGTGGTATTCCGTTGCCTTCCCCGAACGCAACGCAACGAAGCTTTGGCCGAGATACCGCTCAATATGTGCGAAAAAGTGATTAAAAATTACTTCAAAAGAATCACATGCTACGAAAACTCCCGAGGCATCCATTTGAATGATACTGTTTTTCAGACTCAATGGCAAAGTCCAAACTTTATAAATAAATAAAATTTTCATTGAAAATGTATCGGTGCGTGAGTTTTCTTAAGTTTGACTTTGTAACGAAGTGTTACAGTTTTACATCGAATTCATATAATTCCAGCTCGCTTCAAAAATCACATATGCAGGCAAAACTAATTCGAGCATATATTTGCATACATTTCATTTGGCCTTGAATCCATACAAAGCATAAGCAAAACATCTCGTATGACTCATAAACTCATGGCGTGTTTGCATTCATCATCGATAACAGTCTTGATACATGACATAAGCAACTAAACCGAAACACATAAAAATTAGCTTTCGCATTCATACAATTCACACTCGGTTTCAGTAGTAAAGTTCATATGAGGATCAGTACTTTTGTAGCAAAATCACCCCTACCACTACCTTTCGTCACTACTATTACTTGTCATTTCAACTTTGGGTTTCAATTTGAGTGCTTTTGGTCATTTCCGCCACCGACCGCCATTTCGTTATTGAAGCTTCCCCAAACCAATCGTAAGGGGTTTTAAAAACTGAAGGAGGAGCGTGCCACCAAGGGCCGTACATAACCTGCTGACCGACCAGAGCTATTGCCTGCCGTGCTGCGCGCCACCAGGGGCCGTAAATAAACCTGCTGATCGACCAGAGCTATTGCCTGCCGTGCTGCGTGCCACCAAGGGCCGTGAATAAACCTGCCGATCGACCAGAGCTATTGCCTGCCGTGCTGCGTGCCACCAGGGGCCGTAAATAAACCTGCTGATTGACCAGAGCTATTGCCTGCCGTGCTGCGTGCCACCAGTGGCCGTAAATAAACCTGCTGATCGACCAGAGCTATTGCCTGCCATGCTGCGTGCCACCAAGGGCCGTAAATAAACCTGCCGATCGACCAGAGCTATTGCCTGCCGTACTGCGTGCCACCAGGGCCCGTAAATAAACCTGCTGATCGACCAGAGCTATTGCCTGCCGTGTAGTGCCACCAGGGGCCTTAAATAAACCTGCTGATCGACCAGAGCTATTGCCTGCCGTACTGCGTGCCACCAGGGGCCGTAAATAAACCTGCCGATCGACCAGAGCTATTGCCTGCCGTGCTGCGTGCCACCAGGGACCGTAAATAAACCTGCTGATCCACCAGAGCTATTGCCTGCCGTGCTGCGTGCCACCAGGGGCCTTAAATATACCTGCTGATCCACCAAAGCTACTGCCTGCCGTGTAGTGCCACCAGGGGCCTTAAATTATACCTGCTGATCCACCAGAGCTATTGCCTGCCGTGCTGCATGCCACCAGGGGCCGTAAATAAACCTGCCGATCGACCAGAGCTATTGGCTGCCGTGCTGCGTAAATAAACGTGCTGCGTGCCACCAGGCGCCGTAAATAAACCTGCTGATCGACCAGAGCTATTGCCTGCCGTGTAGTGCCACCAGGGGCCTTAAATAAACCTGCTGATCGACCAGAGCTATTGCCTGCCGTGCTGCGTGCCACCAGGGGCCGTAAATAAACCTGCCAATCGACCAGAGCTATTGCCTGCCGTGCTGCGTGCCACCAGGGGCCATAAATATACCTGCTGATCCACCAAAGCTATTGCCTGTCGTGTAGTGCCACCAGGGGCCTTAAATTATACCTGCTGATCCACCAGAGCTATTGCCTGCCGTGCTGCGTGCCACCAGGGGCCGTAAATAAACCTGCCGATCGACCAGAGCTATTGGCTGCCGTGCTGCGTGCCACCAGGGGCCGTAAATAAACCTGCCAATCGACCAGAGCTATTGCCTGCCGTGCTGCGTGCCACCAGGGGCCGTAAATAAACCTGCTGATCGACCAGAGCTATTGCCTGTCGTGCTGCGTGCCACCAGGGGCCGTAAAAGTACCTGCTGATCCTCCGGAAACCAACCGGTCGAGTAAGAATTACCAAACGCTTAAACGGAAACAGGAACAGGAAGCCCAGTAGTGGAAGCCCTACCGCCAGTCAAGGCAGCAAGCAACCGGACATCCGTCAAGCGGAAGCTTTAAATAGATCCGAACGCACACCGGAAGTGACACCAGCGAATACTCCTTTTTGCCAAATTTAAGAAGAATCAAGTCAAAATTGAATATTTTCCTGTAATCATAATTTTAGTTATTAAGTGTTCCCAATAAAGAATTTGTTATTAGGTTCAGACGACCTTTCATTGGAGTTTCGTGTTTTCTTCAATAGACCTTGGCAAGACCGACGAGCAAAACCTCGGCTGGGAAACAAAAAGCACATCACAACTTTCGAAATCGAAAAACTAATGACCCTTTACGTTGTAACTGTCTAAAATTTACAACTTCTAACCAAGAAAACGGATAAAAACAGTATTTATTTTAACATTATTTTATTTCATTCACAAATAATATCATCGTTTTATACAACCTTATCATTTAACAAAATAAATCAACTTTCATAATGTAGTATTTTCTTGGAAAAAAATAATTGCCAAAATATTACTGTTTTTCTAATATTATATTTGTGCTTTTAATAATTATATTTAACACCTAAATAGCTGCGCACTTAAAATATTAGAAATTTATTTTGTTTAAAATATAATTTCGTTAAAGGTTAATTTAAAATTAACTTTGGCACATAAAACATAACAATATGAGCTTAAATATTATTTATCGTAATCGTATCTTATAAGGGCTTCACTGTTTGAATTTGTCAAACATAAATATGATGATCGTGTATTTTATTTGTTTATTCGTGTTTCGTGGTGATTAACATTAAATTAAAAATAATAATATAGCTACAACCTCTTATATGATAAATTTATTTACAACCTATATACACAGTACATATTATTTTTAATTTTGTTGATTTTTTTTAAACTCGTTTAATTTATTTTCTGTTTGATTTTTATTTTATTTTTAAATAGTGTTTTTATGTTTATTACTGCTTTGATGACTGTTAATTGACCTAAAATATTTTGTTCGATCGGTAGAGTGACTAGTGGGTTAAATAGCTGATTTTCGTTTTTTTTTTTAATGTATTGTTATATTGTTTTAATGATTACAAAAAAAATATTAATTGTTATAAACAGTCTTATTCGATTTGCTTGTTAAAAATAATCTCATTATGGCACTTTGAAAAAATACCCACTTTTTAATTTAGTTTTTGTCATGTTAAATGCCTTTTTTAATAATCTCTTTGTTCAAAAAACAAAATTCTTAAAAATAATAAAATTTAAATAAATTATTTATAATAAATATTGCTACGTAAGAGAAAACTGCTCATAGATTGCAATTCTCTCAAATTTTTAAGGTTTTGTGTATTTTAGTAGTGATATCGAAGTAGCGTCGTTTCTCTTAATGTATCTGTATCCGATTCTTCATCACTAGATGGCGGTGTTTCTAGTATGGGAAGAGCTAGATCTAGATATTCTTCGTTGGCGTTTACTTTTGCTAGAAGAATTTTGTCGAGATTTTCAACGATTTCTGTGAATGTAGGACGAGCATTGGCGTCAAAATGCCAACATTGACGCATCAACATGTAGCTAGAAAGAAAAAAATAAACAGTTTATTTATTAACATTTGAAAAACAATGATAAAGAGAAGACATTTGTGGATTAATGGGGACAAGACATCATCGGGTTTTTCAAAGGGAAAGGACCAACTTATTCCTATACCAGTTTCTGTATACAATCGTCGCGTCGCCGTAAACATCGTGTGCCTAATACCTAAACTGAAGGTTAAAAGGTTGGCGCAGGTAGGTAGCAAAGGAATTGACCGGATAAAGACAAAAATGACGTCTGAATAAGTCAGGATGAACTATTTAGTTAGAACTCTTTAAGGCTTCTACGGCAAATACAATTGTCCGGCAAATAAAGTACCGTTCGGTGCGGCCCGGCGGCGCGGCGGCGGCGACGGTCTCTTCAACTTGAACTTGATGTGCCGTGGGATGCGCAGAGCACACAGCCCGGCTTTGTAAAGAAATACAAGCCTAGACTAAAAAAGTTTCGGACTTTTAAGTGAAACTCTCGGTTTTTTATGAGATCACGTGAAGCATTCGAAATAGCCGTAAACCGTTAACAACTACATGATAGATAAGACACCGTCCAAGAAATGAAAACTTTGGTAGTAGTAGTATCTACGAAGGTAGCAGACCTCCACGTCTGTCTGCTTGAATGTGGATTTATAATTGGGACTAGACTCAACAAGTAAATCTTGAGCTCAGCTCTGTAATTCCCTCCGCAAAAATTCAGGCTTAATCCGCCAACGTTAGCCTCATCTATCAAACAATTTAAGCCTAGGGATAAAACCTGCACGGGACCTCCACCGAAAAAGGATCAAGACGAATCGAGACGTTTTGACAGTTCTTTGAAAGAGACAGTATACCTATACATGCCACTATTCTACAGCAACTGTTTTTTTTTGTCTATAAGTTGATTTAGGTCTTCTTCTACTTGATTGCGCCATCTGAGGCAAGGCCTGCTTGTACGTCCCTCGGGAATGGTGTCGAAGACTTTTCGGGCCATCCGCTGAATACGACCAAGCGATCTGAGTTGTTGGACCTTGACTCTTCTGGCTAGTCTCCACATGTACCACCCGTAAGTCTTCCTTTGATCTCGGCGCTAGTGTTATTGCTCGTGTTAAAAGAGGAACCTAGGTAGACAAACTCCTGTATTACCTCGAAATTATATGCGTCTATTGTGACGTTCTGTCTGAGCCGGTGGTGTTGGGTGTCCTTTCTCATTTATTTCCCTCATTAACCGTTAAGCCCATTTTTGCCCATTCTGCCTCAATTCTCACAAAGGCGAACAAAACAGACATATGGAACAGACATATGGAAGAAAGTGTCTCTGGTCAAGAACGATGTTAAAAAAATCGCATGACAGTGCAACGCCTTGTCAGAAACTTTTTTTGACATCGAAAGATTCCGTAAGCTCGTTGCCAACCTTGATGGAGCAGCGTGAATTCTCCATCAAGTGAATGAGCTTGGCAGGGATGCCAGCACTAGACATAGCTTTATACAATTCTTCTCTGTAGATGCTGTCATTCGCGGCCTTAAAATCGATGAAAAGGTGGTGGGTATCGATTTGGAGTTCATAGGTTTTTTCCAACATCTGCCGCAACGTGAAAATTTGGTCGATGGTTGACTTTCCTGGTCTGAAGCCACATTGATATAGAACCAATCAGATTGTTGACGAAAGGCTTCAGACGATCACATATTACGGCAGAGAGGATCTTGTAGGCGATGTTAAGTAGGTTGATTCCTCTGTAGTTTGCACAGTTTAGAGGATCTCCCTTCCTCGGATCGGGCAAACAATGCTGAGGTTCCATTCTTCACACATGCATTCTTTCAACCCTAGCCTTCTGATGATTTGGGGCATGCTCTTATCTAGATCGTCACCTGCTGCTTTGAACAGCTCGGCAGCTAGACCACCTGCTCCAGCAGCTCTGTTGGATTTCAGCCGTGATATTGCTGTTTTCACTTTTTCTAGGTCGGTTTCACGGAATTGTTGGCTATCATCGGCATTTTGTTCGTCTTCGCCGTCATTTCAAGCCCGCTGTGCCCTCTCCTCTTTTGTTCGTAGAGCGCACGAGCAGCTCTTGTCCTCCTATGAAGAACTGCTTTGTATGCCTCCTGCTTGGCTGCAAGCACCTGTCGATATTATTCGTCAAACCAGGAGTTTTGCTTTGGTGGCTGTGTGAAACCTAGCCCGTTAGAGGCGGCATCTCTAACTGCTTTCTGGCAATATTGTCACTGGTCTTCGATTCTTGATGTTAGCGGCATAAGACTTCTTAAGAGACTATTTGACACTCGTACAGAGAAGGATCTGTCGATCTCTTGCGATTGTAGCCGTCCGACGTCGAATTTTCTTGCAGCGTTTCCTTTTTTTGGTCGTTGTCGGGATATTCGTAGCGCTGCCTTGGCTACGACGAGGTAGTGGTCCGATTCTATGTTGGCTCCTCGGAAAGTTCAAACATCTAGAATGCTGGTTGAAGATTGATTAATCAGGAGATCTCCATGTTCCCTTATGGATGTTAAGATGTGGGAACCATGTACTTGCTTCCACGAATAAAGTTTTATTTTATTTATAAAAGTCCAAAAGTGGGTAAAAAAAAATGCTCAAAATGAAGAACTTTCAACTCCTGCTGTACAAACGTTTGAAGAAGTAGAAAGCTAGAAACTTACATACTACGAGAAGCGCATAGACGAGAATTTGTCTAATGTAACCGCGGGCATGAAAACTAACCCATCATAATCATCATATCACCATCGATCTCAAGCGCTGAATATTGCACTTAAAAACCTGATGAGCATTCGAAATCAATAACTCGGATTATTCCCTCATAAAGACCAACCAATATTGCTACAATGTTTGATTTTTACGTTCAAAATAAGAACTTACATATTGAGTGAGCATCTCTGTGGCTTCTCCATCCTCTGCCCCGACATCAAATAGCTATAAAGCTCTTCAGCCGACATAATTTGTGGATATGGTTGTTCGCCGTATGTCATTATCTCCCACAAAAGTACTCCATACGACCACCTATAAAATTACAAAAGTGTCAATAAAAAAATCATCCAACATGAATCTAATCTTGATAGCCAACTTACACGTCGCTCTGAGTGTCGTAGAACTTCTCCTGCAGCGACTCTGGTGCCATCCACTTAATTGGCAATCGGCCATTAGTGTTCTTACGATAGTAATCGGTGTCCTGGATGTCTCTGGCCAAACCGAAATCAGCAATTTTGATGACATAATCGTCACTAACGAGCACATTCCGCGCTGCCAAATCGCGATGGATGCACTGAAAGAAAATTCGATATAAAATCGATCAAAGTGGAGATCAATGAAAATCCTTACCCTTCTCGAAGCCAAATATTCCATTCCACGAGCCACTTGGAAGGCAAACGAAATCAGATTCTTCTCAGTTAAATGCTCGCGATCGTTGTTGTCCAGCATTGACATCTCGAACGACGATGGGGGTCGATTCTTCTTGAGGAAGTCCTTCAAGTTTCCATGCGGTGCGAACTCGACGATCACATACAGCGGTCCATCTTGACTGCAACAGCCCAGCAAATTGATGATGTTGATGTGCTTGCCGATCATCTTCATCACTTCCATCTCGCGAACCAAGCTGGCCATATCGGCGTCAGTGTGGCCTTCTTTTACCATCTTAACTGCCACGATACAGCTTCCAGGGTATTTGCTGAGTCCGGTGGCTTCGGCCATGACCACTCGACCGAACGCACCCTCACCAAGGGTATTGCCCAATATCAGTTGATTACGGGGAATCTCCCAATTGGAGTCTAAGGGGAATTCGTACTCGTTGAACGGAGCTGGATCGGTGTTCGAGCTCTGCAAAAGTGTGGTACGTTGTTTTTCGATTTTGATGATTGGCATGATCATGGTTTCGGGACTGCTTGGATCAGCGGAAGGCTTGTAGATGATGACCTTCTTAGTCCACTGATGGACCGTTTCCATGCGATGTTTGAGGAGTTTCTCGTGCTTCAGTTTTCGCAGGACGTAAACAATGAATGTCGAGGCCACGAGGAAGAGCAAAATTGTGACAACACACACGATGGTCACCCAAACGCCATGATTTCGAATTGGCGATGCGATGGTTATCATGTCCTTCTCGATTATTTCTAAAATATTAGGGAGGTTAAGGTTATAGGATTCTAGATGTTGTTTTGAGTTTTACCATCGACGACAGTGAGGTAAGCTGTGGAGGTTGTTTGACCGAGACTGTTGGCCGCGATACAAGTGTACCATCCTTCGTCGTCATGAGTGACATTTTCCAGTTTAAGGACATTCGTCCTATCGGGATCAGTCTGTGTTTGGAAGTTTGTTTGTTTAAGAATTTGTTCAAATGATAGAATGAATTAAGAGAACACAAAACATGCAAACAAAAAGTGACTAAGTGTCGAATTAAACCATCACCTTAATGATTGACCTATTTTTAGAACAACGCTCGTGTTTACACGCAGTAAATGTCCAAGCGAGTTCGTGATGTAGATCAGACAAAAATTCACACTTCATTTCACCAGTACCATTAATGTGTATTGTCAAATTTGACAAGGGAGTTAGGACAATTGGTTTGTGATTAACACGATCTGTAAACGAGATTTTAAAAATAATAAAAACCAGCACCAGAATAGAAAAAGTAGAATAAAGTAAAATTTATAAAAATAAAAAAATACAAAGTTATGTACAATTTGATAAAAATGAATTAAAAGTATTTTCAAAACAGAAAAAACCTTCACCATTATACACAAATGATACCTATACTGTTCTGCAAAATAAATTGTAAAGAATAAATTTGTAATAAATTAATAAATTATAATAATTTGAAAATAATTAACAAATAACAGATTTCAATAGATTCGCCGGAACCACTCTTATGACATCGGAGAATTCTTACACAAACAAGGTACGTGCTTACTCTTTCTAGGCTCTAGATTATTTTCGTTAACAGTCAGGGCTAATTATTATTAATTATTCCCACGCCTCTTTCCCCCCAGATACCGCACGCACTGGGGTCCATTTTCACCGAGGCACTTAATAAGAAATTATTTGTAAAAAATAAAATAAAAAAAGCTATGGCGATACGAATATCAGGAAGACAAGAGTTAGGGACTGCTTAATGCAAGCAGGTACAAAATGTAAAAACAAAAAAAAATTAAAATTTTAAATTTAAATCTTACAAAAAGCAAAAAGCAAAAAAAAAGAAGAAATCGAAAAATTTTAAAATTTTAAAGTCAAAAAAATTAAACACGAAAAAAAAAAAAATAAATAAGCGTGTAGAAGACACTTGTCATGTTCGTAAAAAAGAAAAAAAGAGTCAGTTTCCCTCTACTTCAAATACGTGTTTATTTTTTTTTTTTTTAGTTGTTTAAGGAAGTACAGTATAAAAGCTTCCTTTGTGTGATCTTGCTAAGGTTGAAATCAAAAAGATTAGAGTTTTCGTTCACATTCTTACGTAACATTCTCGTAATTGGTTCATTATTGCCGTAATCAGTTCTGTAATGAGCTAGATGAAATTGAGGAACCGATCTTAGAGAATGAACATTAATACTCATTGCTTCAAGGAGGGTGGAAGATTCTGTAACACCGGATAGAATTTGGTGTACGAAAATAATATCGTCAACTTCACGACGTTTTTCTTGAGATTGTAAGTTTATGAGCCGCAACCGTTCTTGATACGGAGGTAAGTTAAGGTTGTCAACCCATGAAAGTCCTCTTAAGGCGAAACGGAGGAATCTACGTTGTATTGCTTCAATTCTCTTTATATGGACTTGGTGATAAGGGGACCATACTTGGCTGGCGTATTCAAGTAGAGGCCTTACAAACGTGGTATAAAGAGATTTCGTAACGTAAGGATCCAAAAATTCCTTAGACCAACGTTTGACGAAACCTAAAGCAGAATTAGCTCTGGCTACGATATTGTCATAGTGATACCTAAAGTTAAGCTCACTATCACAAATAACACCTAAATCTCGGATAGTTGTTACTCTGTGAACAATACACTCGTTGATATAATAGTCCCGTGTTAGCTGACGGAAACGTTTACGGGAATATGTGATAGTTTGGCATTTGGAAACATTAAGTTCTGAATTGTTTTTTTGACACCAAACATAGAAATTGTTTAAATCGGCCTGCAGGGGTAAAGCATCATCGGGTGAACAAATCGTTCTAAAGATTTTCATGTCATCTGCGTAGATTGAAACTTGAGAATTTTCAATCACAGATTCTACGTCATTAATAGTCAGAATAAAAATAATAGGGCCTAGATGACTACCTTGAGGGACTCCCGATTTTGCAGTAAATGGTTCTGATATTGAAGATCTAAATAAAACGCGATATTTACGGTCGGATAGGTATGATTCCATCCATTCAATGAAACCAGGAGGGAATCCACGAGCCTTTAGCTTGAAAGATATAATACTGTGGGATATTTTATCAAACGCCTTGCTAAAGTCCGTAGCAATAACATCAACTTCTTTTTTACATTCTATTGATTTTGATGCATAAGAAACAAATTCAGTTAAATTTGTGGTCGTTGATTTCCCTTTTAGGAACCCATGTTGTTTGGCCGAAAATAATGTTTTGCAATGAAAGTACATAGTGTCGAAGATAATACTTTCGAAAAGTTTTGGAATGCAGAATTTGGCAATCGGCCTGTAGTTAGAAATATCTGATTTACAACCTTTCTTGTGAATAGGTATTATGAAAGAATCTTTCCACATAGATGGAAATCTATCTAGATCTTATTGTACTTAAGAAAACCCAAAGACGTATGTAGGTTAGGTTAGGTTAAAGTGGCTGTGGATACAGGATCCACCCAAGAGAGGTGAATATTAAATTGCTGCGCCATCTCCATAATAGATGATCGAGGGCTGTTTGAGAGTTTATTGAGACACCGTCGAGAGATTTTATAGCAGGCTGACTGTAAGAGAAGATGCGGATATCTGAAGTTGATATCACGTTTTCTCTTAGCCAGGAGAGAACCTCTTTGATCGCTAAAATTTCCGTTTGGAAGACGCTACATGCTACAATGATTAGGGAGGCGGAATGAGAGGCTTAGATTAAGCTTTTCTGAGTACACACCACTACCAACACCATCATTTGTCTTGGTCCATCTGTATAAGAATGAATGCTCTTGTCTTCCAGGAATTTTTCGCCTTCCCATTCATCTCTGGATGGAATGGAGACCTGGAAGTTTTTCGCAAATTGGGGTTTTGAAATGGTGTAGTCTATGAACTTTGGTAAAGAACCGAAGTTCAGAATGATGGAATGTCTCACATTATAGTTGGTCCATGGAGAGGAGGCGTTGAGTCTTATAGCTGTACTCGCTGGGACTTGTTTGCTGAAGATGTCGAGGGGTGTCAGATGGAGGAGAGTGTCTAGCGCCGCTGAGGGTGTGGTTCTCAATGCCCAGCTTATGCAAAGACATGCAGTGCAGCTACTGTAGCTTTCCTAACTCTTTCTTGAATGTTAGGTTTTCAACTAAATTTTTTGTCTAATATCAGACCAAGTTATTTGGCTTCATTGGTAAAAATTAGTGGTACACCTTTTATTTAAAAAGGTACAATTTCTGGAATTTTGTATTTCCATGTAAAAAGAACTAGATCTGTTTTTTGAGGATTAAGTGCGCTTTGGAGGAAGTCTCTCAGGGTATAAGGGTGTTTTCCTGTGACGGCGATAGCAACATGATCGGCATACGCAATCACTCTGTGGCCTTCTTTCTGGAGGGAAATTAGCAGTTCGTTAACTACTATGTTCCACAGGAGAGGGCACAGAACACCCAAAGACGTAACGTGGTATGTTAAGTTTTCAACTACTTAATGAATGACAATTACAAAGGATTTCAAAACCATACGTTTAAATGGTTGCAACCAAAGTTTTTATTAATTTAATCAAGATCACCAACTCTACCAACAGCATAATTTATATGAGTCAGTCGATTATTGAATATACTATTCCCATGTGAATCCGATACAAATTAGTACAAATAAGGAAATTATTCCAATCCCTTCATCGATAATTCCAAGTGCGCAACTTTCTTTAAGCTGAACATCATCGGTATGCATTTGAACAGAGGACCTTCTTATAACAATCGTAATTTAATAAATATATACAGAAAAAGGTTAAATGTAGTGTCCGTGGCGTAGTGCTTATTTGCGTTGGCTGCTACGCAGAACGTTCCGGGTTCGAATCATACTCGTGCCCATAGTGTTTTTATTTCATCTCCCACGGCTACTACCTCTTGCAAAGAACTGATAAAACTTCCAAGAGTGCCATGAAAAAAGTGCTTCTCAACTTTACCGTTCGGAATCGGCGTTAAATCGTGAGTCCCCTTAATTCTTTACACGCACTCAGACAATTGTAGATGAATGTAAGTCACTTAGTGCTTGGCTCTCCAAGAGCTATCGCACCACTCTACTAATTTTTTTTTTTTTATAAGTAAAAGACACGGGCCTTTAATTTGACCCCTGGGGTACACCTCTGGTGTTTGGAGTAAGGGTGAACATTTTATTTCCGTAAGTATAAGGACATTAGATGAACAACAGAAGTGGAAAAACGAAAAAGGAATATAGTTTAAAACAAAAATTTTCAAGATGCACTGAAAATCAAAGGCTTTGGAAAAGTTAAGAAGGACAATAAATGTCACTAAATCATTATAATGGATTTTTCAATGGGGGCGATACAAAAGTACACCAATAGGGTCTTGACGTTTCTCTTCAGTAAGGTGTGCCATTTCATCATGGAATCGAAAAACGTATAAACTATTAAAAATTACTACCTATATGCGGAGTCAGAAATCACAACTTTGAGATCACTACGTTCGTTTTATGGTCGACATATTCGTCAAACCAGAACTGGGACGTTTAGAGGAAAAATTGGAATGCACAGGCAAAGTACATGATATGCCAGTGCCAGTGAGACAAAGAAGTTCACATAGTGGATCGAATTGAAAATGACCCAAATCAGTCGATTACTCGTCGTTCTCAAGAATTGGGCATTTCCGTGACGTCATTGTGGTGTATTTTGCGAAAGGATCTTGGACTGCAATTCTGCACACAAAAGATCAAATTGACGCAAGAACTGAAGTCGCTTGACCATTATAAGCATCGTACGTTCGTGAAATGCGCCGGATTTTTATTAATTTTTTTCTAAATGGCTTCGTCAATAAGGAAAATATGAGTTATTGATCAGGCAGCAATCCACACGTACACCATGAGTCACCATTGCATCCAGATAAAAATACTGTTTGGTGTGGTTTATGAGCCGGCAGCGGGCGGCGGTGTCATTGGAACGTACTTCTTTTTTAATGAATCGGCATGTTACTGTGAATTGAAATCGCTATCGCACGATGCTCTCTGATTTCAAAAAATGGTACTGTCGATTGACCACCTCGTTCGTGCGATTTAATGCCATCTACGGCATTTAGCAACGAGCCAACGACTATAGATGAACTAGCAACAAATCATCGACTATTGAGCGTGAAATAGCAGCAGTATCAGCCGACATACTGGCTTCTACAAGCCTACCAGTGGTGGTCAGGCCATTAAAAAAAATCACCTTCTTCTAAAAGCCTTACGATTTTTTTCTTATTTCTCAGCCCAACCTACACTCTTCAGCTTTTTGACACAACGCACTTGAATCACCCTGTATAGTAGTATATAGTTGATACTTTATAAATTTCTTGTAAATAATGTTGTTTAACAGTTTTTTAATCGATATCGCACAAATTTTCTATTTTTACTTTTTTATTAATTGAGGTTTTAATAATGCAGTCGAACACTCGCTTTGCAGATTCATTGAAAATTCGAAATTTTTGGAAAATAGCTCTTCAACTTATATTTTATTTAATAAGCAGAGTAAGTGTTAATCTGAGTGATAACAACAGCGGAAATCACGCTTGCACTCCAAAAAACAAGTGGTTCGACAATGACTGTGCGAAACTCCGTAAACTTTCATTTGTTTATCTTAAGCTGTTCAGATCTACAAACGCTTTTATTTTTAAAAACATTTACCTTCACATTAACAAGGATTTCAAGAGACTTTGTGCCAAAAAAAAATGTTGACTACATTAACAATATCGCAAAAGAACTTGCAAGCTGTAAGGACTCCAATGCGCTCTAGAGCAATGTTCGTGAGCTGGGTGGGCGTGGTAGAAGCCAGGTGACTACCCTCGAAGCTGAGACACTAGCAGCTCATTTTAAAACTCTTTTGTCGGCTGATGAGAATCACCAGGTTTTCTATTACGCTCAACCCAACGTCACTATCTGCGAACTGGATAATCCAATCACTCTACCTGAGCTTGTAAAAACTCTGAGTAAAATGAAAAATAACAAGGCACCCGGCATAGATGGAATTCCAATCGAATTCTACAAGAATAGTACGGAACCGTTTAAAAATCTTCTACTGGCATACTTCAACAAACTTTATGAAGACTCATTGGTCCCAAGCAACTTTAACAAAGCGGTTATATTCGCAATCTTTAAAAAAGGAGATTCTAACTTACCGGAGAATTATAGAGGAATCTCGATTCTGAACTCGCTAAGAAAGATCCTAACCTCTATTCTTTATGAAAGGTTGACGGAATGGATCGAGAACAATAACCGTCTCAGCATGTTCCAAGCAGGCTTTCGATCGGGATTCTCAACGCAAGACCATATATTCGCTCTGACGAGTATTGCCAGGAGATCAATCGAGCAGAAAAAGAAACTATATGCTTGTTTTGTGGATTTCAAAGCAGCCTTTGACAATGTAAATAGAAATGCCTTGATGTACAAGTTGTCATCGTTAGGAATGTCTCGAAAATTCTTAATGTTTTATTTCAACTTTCTTGCCTCATCTACTGCATCAGTGTGGGACGGAACTAAATTTTCGGAATGGTTTGAAACCACAACAGGTGTCCCCCAAGGATGTATATTAAGCCCGATATCATTCGCCTTGTTTATTGATGATGTGTGTGATGTACTTCCGGGAGGAATACTCTTTGCCGGTATACAAGTCAAGGTTTTACTCTACGCCGATGATTTAGTTTTACTGGCTGACAATCCATCTAACCTTCAGTTGCAAATCAACAAACTTAACTTGTTTTGTGAATCCTGGAGTCTGTGCGTCAATACTAACAAGACAAAAATAATGATATTCGAATCGCGTCAGAGAAGAAGGCTCTCAGAAGAAAACTGGTCCCTGAACAACGCGCCTATCGAGGTCGTTCATTATTTCAAATATCTTGGTGTCTTGCTGTCTTACAATCTGAATGTTTCGAAAGAGAAAAGCAATGAAGCCAAAGTAGCTCTAAACGTAATGTGGCCTAAGTTTTATGCCAACCAAAAAATCGATCATGCATCCAAATATCGTGTTTTTCAAGCAACAGTGAACTGCTGCATGTGCTACGGTACCCAAATTTTTGGATATCTACAATTGGAGGACTTTGAAGCCGTGCAAAGATATTTCTTCAAACGCTTGTTCCGACTGCCTTCTTCAACCCCCAATTATGCTATTTATGTGGAGTCTGGTCTAACACCTCTTTACATTACAAACCTTAAAACCAATTCAGAATACCTATTGAAAGTTATGAGAAGGGACGAAAGAAGCCTTCACAAATCCATTAACAAGGCTCATGCAAACAAATGCCACCCCGTTTAAGGAATGGAACCAGCTAGCTTCTTCAAATGGAAGTAACCTATCTTTTATGGAGTCCAATTTGAATGAATGGCCCACAATGTTCAATGATGTTATCGCCAGAGCTGATGATAATATTTTCAATCAACACCTATCCAGAGCCTCAACAACAATATCAAGAAATGTGTACAGGAACCTCAACCATCAACTTACATCACAAGCTAAATATTTCAACAATGAGTTTTCTTCTGAAGCTATAAGTTAGGTACATATTTAGAGCCCGAGTCGAAATATTGAATCTCAACTCTATGCCTCATCGATCCGATCTCATTCAAATCTGTAGCTTATGTAACAGAGGAGAACCAGAAGACATCACCCACTTCTTTGCAACGTGTCCTTTACTTCAAGAGATTCGACGGCTACATTTTCAATTGAGTTATCTCTCCCCAACTCGCCTCTACGAAATCCTTAACGGAGATCTCGGATGGGCAACCTTGTATAAATACTGCAAACATGCTCTTAATTATCGCAATAGTTTTCTATAGCAGCCAGTTATTGCAATTACAAATAATGTTGCTAAACTCTCACTAACTTTTATGTTTCAAATCATTATAAAATTGATAAACTATTATTTTGTGTTTCAAATCATTTCAAAATTGATGTATCTTTTGTTTCAATTCATTAAATTGAACTTACGTTTTGTGTTTCAAATCACCTCAAAATTGTTGTAAGCGCACTTGATGCTTTAATTAATGTATATAACTTTTTTATAATTAGTTAACTTATATTATTATTTTTTTTATTATGGAAAAAGTCTGTGTCATGTGGGTCCACCATTAGATGACCTGTATTTGATAAGTTTGTAATTTTTAACTTTTCCATGTCGCTTAGTTTAATATGAAAAAATGGAAGTATAATGTTGACTAACATACTTGTAAAGTTTTATAATAACACGTATACGCCCTGTGGGACAATGCTTGAAGGCTTTATATTAGGACTCATTCAAGAACTATTATCCGCTCTGAAAATGATGAAATTTAAAAGAAAATATAAACAACCATCACCAGAAACAAATAAAAAATAAAAAAAAACAGAAACATAATTCCCTTATCCTTGACAAATAAATCCGCCACCGAATCAACGCTAGAACATAAATTCTCTTTGTACCTTCAACGGTCGAATTAACGGATGCGGTGAATGGATGTTTGCAGTAAAACTCTGCAAAATCTCATCGATCGAATCATTTTGAGTCAAATATGTAACCCACTTAATGTGTGGTTCCAAATCTGACAGCACCTTACATTCCATATAAACCGTACTGTTTTCCAAAACAGTCTGATTATGTGGGTAACCTTCGTTGATGATTGGTCGGGCTCGTAAACGGTCTATTTATATTAAATGCAAATTTTTAAAACACCCTTTAAGCAATGAAACAGGAAGCAAACACCTAAAAAACCGAACTCAAAACTCACCTTGAATGTAAAGTTTGGTCGTGTGCTCAGCACATCCGTGAACATTA
Organism: Sphaerophoria taeniata; assembly: GCA_943590905.1. Classification (NCBI taxonomy): domain Eukaryota; kingdom Metazoa; phylum Arthropoda; class Insecta; order Diptera; family Syrphidae; genus Sphaerophoria; species Sphaerophoria taeniata. The sequence continues at coordinate 217,202,877 of OX016540.1, read as the reverse complement.
CACACACGACACGTGTAGTTTCCAGAATCTTCGGGTATCGAGTCCTCCATTTGGATGCCCCATTTCTTGTAGACAACTTTGCCCATGCTCCTCGAAATCGGTTTGTCATTTTTGGTCCAAGTGATGTTTGGCGTCGGCACTCCGTAAACGGCACAATTGAGCTTGATGTAGCTGCCCGATGGCTTCGGCAGGTATTTGGGCAGAGCCGTTTTCGACTTGAACCTGGGTATATATTCCTGCGGATGACCGTCCTCGGTGTGGTGATTGTTGTCGTCCTGGTCTGTATCGGTATTGTCCTCGTTCTCCTTGTCGACATAGTCATCGGAGGCCTTGTGATGCTGGTGATCGCTGTCAGTCGGGGTCGATGTCATGTTTGGTTCTGCGACTAAGGATTCGGCTGCAACCTGAGAGAGTGCTTGCATACTGCCACTGAAGTCAGCTTTCATCTCGCCACTGTTAGCAGGTGAAACAGTCAGCGTCAAATTCGCCCACGATCCATCGGCCTCAGAACGACACGAGTAGCTGCCAGCATCGGTCTTTTTGATTTTCTCAAATTTAAGCCTGAAATGGAAGAAAAAAGCGTGGAAAATTGTTATTTTGTTGTTTTCGAAAGAGCCGTTTTCGACCTGCACATGAATTGTTTACAAGAAGCGTGGGGTTAAAAATAGCCTTAAGCAAGCAGTTCTGAAGCAAAATGTATACCCAACCGACCACGATGTGGCCCAGATGTTGATTTTTACTTTTTTCTTAACTCAACACTCCGAAGACGAGGTGCTGCACATTTTCCAAGAAAATTGCCACAAGCAGTGTTATTGGTGGAAAATTGAACTTATTAGAAAATCAGGGTCCGTTGATGGAGTAGAAGACCATTGCGGAGGGGAGTGTTTTTATGAACTAGTTGCCGGGTCTTGTGGATCATAAAAAGTGCGCATCTGTATATGGACAAGATTCGAAAACGAAAAAAAATCTTTTTGAACAACTTTGATGTTAGAAAGATGTAAACGTTTACACTAAGGCAAAGGAAAATCTAATGTTTTGATGGTTTTTGAAAATTCTGGAAAAAAAGCTGAAGAACCTAGAGGGGGAGAGTTCATTAAACGAATTTTAATGAAGTTGCTATTTTTTGGTCGACTCGCTTCTGTGGTGTTTAGATAGTCGTACTTTGACTTGAAATAGATGCCAGCAGGTTCTTTTTGAATTACTCGGATGGAGTGGATGGACGGGAAATTTATGTTTGAACTTTTGTGACAAATTTTTGAAAGACGGAGACAGAGGTTATTTTTGGAACAAGATTTTTAATGGGAACATAAAATTGTTTTTAAAAGCTATTAGACATGATGTCAAAGTAATAAAAAATAGGATTTTAACAAGATTACATGAAGAGCTGCTTTAAGGGAAGATTTATGGGTGGGTAGTTTTTTGCTTTCGTTAGCATTTGGGCACAGGTGTAGCTTGTGATACTTAAAAAGTTACATTTTCGTATGAATATAATTTTAAAGCCGCCTATGACAGCTGGAGAGAACTGTACAAAGCCATGATAGAATTCGAAATCCCATAATCAAATTATTAAGACTTTGTACATAGAATGACCATGACCAACGGGGCAAGCCAAATTAAAGTATCCGGATTGCTGTCCAGACCCGTCAACATTTTCAATAGACTCCGATCTAGCGTTCAAGAATCAATCAGTTCATCTGGGACCAGGGAGACTATCGTCTCCAAGTCCACCCAATTATTGACGCAGATTACATTGAAATCTATGGAAAGTACTCACAAGCTGTACAATCCTCATTCATCCAGATCGAGCAGGCAGGTGGGGCTGCGTATAAATGAGGGAAAAGCTAAGTACATGGTGACCCCGTCTGCTGAAAAAGTTGGCAATAGTAGAAGAACAACTATTAAGGTGGAGGAGCACGAATTCGAAGTGGAACGATCTTTCAATTACCTTGGGTCAGTACTAGCAGCCGATAACAATATAGAAGAAGAAATACGTTGGTGGCTGCTCAAAGCCATTAGCACCAACTTTTGTCTTTTAAGGCTATTTAAATCCAAAAATATTAACATTACTTTGAAACTGCTGCTGTAGTATAGTCTTACTAGTACTCACTAACGGATCCGAGACATGGGTGCTTAGCCAAAGGCACTCAGAACTCTTAAGCCGCGTTCAAGAGACAGTCTTACGGATAATTGCTATCCCCGTTTGTGAGGAAGGAACGACATAACATCGAAATATATGAAATCTACCACAAAGCTTGATGACAAAAATTAAGCTTGGTATAGACTCTGGTGGGATGGACATCTAGCTCGCATGAGCGAAGAGGAACCGGATAGTCCTTTGCCGTAAAATTAATTTTGCTTTCGAGACAGCGCGGTAGGATGGCATCAAAGGATGGCGTAGACTAGTGCGCCCATAACGACTGGGGCTCGGAACTGAATGGCGTCGTCCAACAATCGGGATACATGGAAGAACTTGCTGGAGGAGGCTCGGACCGGAAGCCGGTTGTGGCGCAGATGAAGGCAGAAACTTCACTCAGGTGTTATCTGAAGGTTACCTTTTTCAGAAAGCTTTGAATAATATTGAAGAAGACGAAACTCAAATATCACAAACATTTAACGAGGCTCAATGTTTGGTAAAGGGAATCGGAAAAAAGAAGTTGGAAAATTAGTAGATCCCTACAGAGTCCAGCAATAGAAATTTGAAAAGGATTCGTTCTTTTAAAATTGCTTTTATCTTTTTTTTGCAGAAACCAATACCAAATATAGTGAGTAGCGGGTTCAAAGTAGGAAAAACCTTTACTTGTGATAAGAGGACTGTCAACAAAAAATACAAAAAGTTCACATCAATGCTAAGTTCAAACAAATATTGTAATATCTTTTTAAAACTGAGATAGATTTCATCATCCATGTTTTTATGTTTGGATTTGAAGCAACGACATGAACCGTGATAAAAAATAAATAAATAAAAATAAATAAATAAAATAAATAATAAATAGAGTGGCGCGACAGCTCTTGAAGAGCCAAGGCCTAAGTGGCTTACTCTCATCAACAATTCTCTGAGTGCGTGTGAAGAATTGAGGGGACCTACAATTTAACGCCGATTCCGAACGGCAGAGTTGAGAAGCACTTTTTCATGACAGATTGATACTCTTGGAAGATTTGTCAGGTCTTCGCAAGAGGCAGTGCCCGTGAAAGATGAAATAAACACTTGGCCTGAGTAGGACTCGAACCAACGACGTTCTGCTTAGCAGCCAACGCACTTACCAACTAAGCTACGGGCAACTGCGAACCATGATACAAGCGAATTAAAACGTTAAGGGCTGCTTCAATCCTCCGTTCTGGTAGCATAAGCGGATAATGGAGACTGTACTCGTACAGCAACATTCAAGAACATAAGAGTCATGGCCCAACGACTAAACCACTGTGATAAATTGAGCTAATTTACAGTAGTGCTCCGGCATGGATAGCCTTCGAACACTATCCCGAAGGACATCAACGCAATAGAAAAAAAACTGCAAGTTCAGTCTTTGAGGAAAAGAACTAAAACACGAACTAGAGCGTCTACACGCAAGTTATGTAATAGGAAAAATCGAGAACGGTCACTATATCCGGTCTTATTAATTTGAAGAGCCTGACGAAGAGAATATAATGAAGATTGGTTATTCTCTAGACCCCTTGAACCTGGACCCGTGTTGAATGAATTTTTAAATGGTGAGCGGTGATGTCCCAGTGCAAAATCAGGCTTTACTGTAGAAGAATTTTTTTCTTAGAATATAACCAAGATTCACATCCCAGATATAAGTCACTCCCAATTTTACTATGCAAAATCTACTAATGAACTTATAGGGCACGTATAAGCGGAAGGTGAACGAGTGTATGTATCTGGTTCTAAGGTGAAAGGTCTTCACGTTTGGTGGAGAAATCGTGACATGGATCTAAGGAAACAGACGTTTGTTGTTGAACCAAGGACTGGTCATCTAATGGTTTCTTTTTAAAAAAAAAGTGACATCTGTTTCCTGTTCAAACTTGACCTAAAGTAAGTTTCATAATGAAATGAATCGCTTTATGTTGAAAAAAATTGGCAATTGGAAGCACCAATAAAAGTGCAGTGTTACCGAAAGACAGCGTCTTTTGAAAAAAAGGATTTTGACCATAATAAAGTACCCACTGCGCCTACGGTCTCATTTAAGCAAGCTTGTGTAAGTGTACGACGGTCATTTATCGTACGGGTACGGTGTTTCAAAATAAAAAGCTCAACTTACAAACAATAATTCGACATCAATCAAAACACTTGCACTCACAAGCCTCATGAAAATTTCTCAACAATTTTTCAAAACAAAACAATAATTGTTTCTCTTCCAAAGATGCGAATTTTTATCCCACTGGTTAGGTTACAAACGAAACTTCAAAATATAGAGCTCAGTTTGTTGTGGATTGTTAAATGGTGGCATATTGAACCATTATTCTTCACAAACTTAGCTGGAAACATTGTTTCCCTCAAGAGTGGTGTTACAGAAATGACTTAAGGCCCTTTTTTTAAAGACTGAAATGAAGCACATGGATTGGACTAATTCTGATTAATGGAGCACCATGTTAATCAGTCTATGCCACAATGACTTTTTATGCATCAAGTCTGCAGGGCTCCGACTTAGCGAAGTCAGTTGGCTGCCTCGAAATTGCAAATTTGCTTTTTTTGGGTAACCATGGAGGTCCGGTGCTGTGCAAACAATCCGGAAACGATTCAAATATAACGCAAGTAATCCGTGAGCTAGAGCTAAAACACGATCAGAAATCTGGGTGCCAGCCAAGGGAGCAACTTGAACTAAATTCTCCACGGGAGCTCTACGAACAGAAAAGTGACGAGCACCGACTTTTCTGAAAGGAAAAGAGAGATCTCAAGAAGGAATGAGTTTTGGAAGATTTACTGAAAAGTTGTCAAAGATCATATACCTAGCCCATCAAGGGAATATCGTGATAGAACCACAGTCAGTACTGTGGTCAGTACAAGTTTCTTTCAAAACTAATAGTTGATTCGATGTAAGTCCACTTAAAACATTTGCAATGCACCTACGAGTATGTACTTGCTGAATCTTAGAACTTGGCTTTCTTTTAGATCTCATTACTTTTCGTGGCTGATTTGTTAGGCAGAATTTTTGTACGGGAGAACTTGGCTCTTTTTTTACTTTTATGTTTTTGGTGTGATATCATTACTTTTTGCAAAGATTTTTTTTTTTTTTATACCAGTTGAAAATCATAAATTTCATATTTTATTTGTTCTATTGCACGTTGTACTTGTATGCCAAATTTCATGATTCTACTGTACTCCAAAGTGCTCCATATAATTTATACTAATAATGTAAAAGTAGGCGGCTACCATGCCCCCTGACTGAAAATTTCAAATTTTCGATTTTTTCCTTTATATGTACCTACTTCATGACCTATCACTGTGCTAAATTTCTTGATTTTACTGCACTCCAAAGTGCTCCATATAATTTATACTAATAATGTAAAAGTAGGCGGCTACCACGCCCCCTGATGAAAAAATTTCAAATTTTCGATTTTTTCCTTTGTATGTACCACATGACCTATCACTGTGCTAAATTTTTAGGGCAACGAGAAGTGCTTCATAATTTTGATGATCTGTCAGTGAGTGAGTGAATCAGTGAGTGAGTCAGTCAGTTACGGTTTTCGTGATTTTTGGAACATTGTATCCTAGAAACTACTTATGCTAAATATCTGAGGTGCTTCTTCTTGACTAGCTTAACAAATAATGTGAGTTTGAAACTTTTGGCTTCTTTGGTATAGAAGTTAGAGGTGTGTGGAAATTGCCCTGAGTTGATTCCTGTAAATAAGGGTGTAGTGCCAAAGTTGCTAGAGAACTTGGCTGGGCACTACCGTGCCCCTTGATAATTTCAAGTAATTCAACATTGTTCATTTGATTGCTTAAAGACTACATTTGTGATAAGAAGGGAAAAAGAGGATCGGATGTAAAAACTGAACTCCTTTCGACTTTTGTACTACCATTTTAACATTACCTACATACTATCATTGCAGGTTCGATTGAAATCTCGAAAATATTACTTTTTCGATATATTTCTTAGATAACAAAATGCATACAAAAACACCGAATTGTTCGTTTTCATTAAAACAATGAAAAATTGAGTTTTAATTCCGCAACAAAAAGTTTAAAAATAGAGTGCGATCCCCCCCAATTATCTGTCATGTATTCGCCAACCTCTGACATGACGCCAATTCAAGTTGAATTAAAATTATAACAAAAAGCCCCCTTCTTGGAGTTCAAGACATAGAAAAACGGAATATTAAATAACACAACCTGCAGACAGAAAATTATATAAAAAACAATAAAAAAATCTATGGCAGACAGATATATGCAGTGTGGCCAAATTTCCATCCGCTCGAGGTACTTGAGATTTGCTCCTGTTTTCAAGTTTCCTAAAGGGGTGACTAGGTATCTATAAAATGCTGCTCCTTTAGAACTGCAATTCGCATTAGAATAGGAGAAATAAGAATAGAATGTGCGAAGTGCGATGCATCCATTTAGCAGCAAAAAACCATCTGCTGATGGTCTTGTACGTCTTCAAGACTGTGAAAGGGAGTTCCTCTCGTAACGAAAAGAATCCCCTGACTCCCATCGGCCATGTAACAACAAGTCAAAGTCACGGGTGACGCTAAATGCTATATCTAGAACAAGAATCCTATGCCATGTTGCTCGCACTTGCATACTTAGTGCGTTGAAATATATACGAACTCTATCTTGTTGAGTTGGCAGCAGCAGTCTGATGGCTGGAAAGTTGTGTACTTTTCAAAAATGCACCACCATCATCATCAGGCTCATCAACAACATCATATTTCTTCGGTGCAATTGTTGGCTGATGTCTCTGAATCATTCGAGAATGTATTTGGATTTCGAGAAAGGGGTATAGCATCGGGGAGGACACAGCCCGTGCCGGCGAACACGCGATTAAAGTGGGATTACCACGCGACCAAGACCAACGCGCATTAATGTTTTAAATATAGTTTTTTTTTTTACTGTTGTCTTTTTGTTTCGAATATGCTTTTAACAATACACACACTGCGTGTTGTGTGTGTTGTTTACAAAGAAATGAGCTTAAGTCCATTTAAGCATTTAGTGTGTAATTTTTAAGAATGATACATTCAGTCATTGTCATTGTGAAACGATGGCACTGGCAGTGATTAGTGACGACGATATTTAAGTGGCGTTTTGCCCAAGGGATTACAATGTAGAGGCTATTTTTGGAAGAAAGCAACACGCTATTTTGGGAACATGTTTTGGCCTTGATAAATTCTAATTGGAAGAGGCTTAATATTTTTCTAAAAAAAAACATGTAAATTATTGTTTCTCCGATTTTTTCGCCTACACGAGAATAGCGATAGTAAATTTGTGTGCCTAAACTGGAGTGCAATGCACCGGATATTGCTCTATGAAAGCTTTCCATCCAAGCGTCATCGCATAGTGATGCTCTTAGTCAAAAATTCAAAATGATTCACTTTCGATCAACCAAAGGTATTTCTAGTTGTATGAAACAGGAACTCGTGCGAATGTGTTTATCGAACCCAATTTCATCATGCCCCCAAAATCTCTTTATAAAACGAGTGTTTACATTTCCCGCTTTTTGTATACATTTTGTGGATTCAGATTGTGAGAATTTTAGGAAACTGTTACAAAGTTGCTATTCAATTTTGATTGCAACAAACAAAAGCTTTGAGGTGGTTTTTTCAGGTCACGAATAGTTTTTAGTGCTAAAATTACTTACGTTTTCGATCTTCGGACTTCTGTGTAAAGTTTTTCGTTGTTCTTCAACCATATTGGATTTTCCATTTTACATTTTAGCAAAACTCTTGAGTTGACAGGAACTTTTTCCTCTGTTTTTGATTTGCCATCTGAAATGAAAAATTAAACATTTTAGACAGTCGAAAATTATTTTTTATTAAAATTAATTTCGAAACAATTTTTAAGAACTGGGGACCGACTCTCTTGTTCACATTGGGGTTATAGTGGAAATGAATATCTAATATGTCAACGCAACGCCCAAAAGCTGCAGTATAAACATGTACCGTACCTACCTACTCTTTTCCAGATTAGGTTAGGTTGGAGTGGCTGTTTAGTTGTTATTGACTCACTTAGACCTCAAGGGTCTATTGTGTTACCACTATTTGAGAATTTGTGGAGACAGACGCGAGAGATTTGAGAGCGGCTTGGCTGTCCGAGAAGATTCGTATATCCTTGCAAGATATAACGTTTTCTTTGAGCCAGGATAGTGCCTCTTTAATCGCCATTACTTCTGCCTGGAACACCTATTGATTGGGAAGTCTATATTATAGACTGAGATTATGTTGTTTCGAATAGATACCACACTTCCAACGTCGTAATCGGTCTTTTAACCGTCTGTATAGAAGTGTACCGCATTGTCTTCCGGGCAGTGGCGTAGATAGCTTTTCGCTATGGGAGGGGATGGATCTACTTCGCTCATTTTTACTTCCGACATCTATACTAATATATAAAGTTTGTTTGTTTTGTTTGAACGCGCTTATCTCAGAAACTACTGTTTCGAATTATAATTGAGTTGGATAGTCCATTCTCCAAAATTCGAGGAATCTTAGGCTTCATAACAAATTAGTCTACGGCCAATAGGAGCGAAGAATCAGTGGAAAATGTGGAAAAAAACGGAAAGATCTCAGAAACTGCTAAATCAAATTGAAAAACTCTTTTTTTTTGTGGAGAATAGTCCATTTATCGAGGAAGGCTTTAAGCTATACAAAGTTACGCTGCGAATAATAAGAGCAAAGCTTCAGTGAAAAGTCTTACTAAAGCGGGGAAAATAATACATATTTAAAGGCTTCGAGTTAAGAAGAATTTTGTATTAGGAAGAGTCGACTAATATACAATTTTAAAATAACTTTGCAACCAAATTCATGCGCATCATGCACAAGTCAAGACGCACCTCTGGCCGAAGCACGAAGGAGAGACGGACGAAGTCACGGGCAACTACTACAGAGTGCGGCACGAAAACTTGGTGATTTGTTTTTGGCGCCAAGCGGGGGAGAGTGGTCGGATGTTGGTGGATAGTGTCTCATTTTTTAGGGGACTTTCTGAAGTTTCATCTGCACCGCAGTCAGTCGACATCATGCATTGGACGAAAGAGCAACGCGCATTTGCCTGCGAGGCTTACTTTTCCAACAGTCGTTCCATAATTTCCACTCAACGTGCAACAAAATCGCGTTCACGAAGCTCCTGCACCAAAGCCAATTTGTAAGGATGGAAATGAAGATCCTGGTGGAGAATTCGTCTCACAGTGCGATCAGATATGCCCAAAGCAACTGCATGTTTGCGCGCCGAACGCCGGGGAGATCGCAAGACAGAAACTCTCACCCTCTCAATGTTTTCCTCTGTTTGATTCTCCGGTGTGCTGGATGGGATTTCGTCACGTTTCCGGCCAGGAACGCGACCTGCGGGATGGATGTTGAAGCGAGTACGGAAAGCACGTTGAGTGGAAATTAGACTGTTGGAAAAGTAAGCCTCGCAGGCAAATGTGCGTTGCTCTTTCGTCCAAAGCATGATGTCAACTGACTGCGTCGTCGATGAAACTTCAGGAAGTCCTCTAAAAAATGAGACACTCTCCACCCACATCCGACCACTCCCCCCCCGCTTGGCGCCAAAAACAAATCAGCAAGTTTTCGTGCCGCACCCTGTAGTATAGAACATATGAAAAGTTTTGGATGTTTGTCTGTCTTTCTGTTAAAGTGTAAACGCACCCAGCCACCACTGGTCCGATTGACTTAAAACTTGAAAATTGAGGTCTCAGCGAATTCGCGTTGGTCTTCTTTTTATTTTATTATTTTTTTTTTTTAAGATCAAAATTTAGGGAAGCCACTAAACAATTTTTTTTTGCCAAAAACCAAAAGTATCAATTTTGTCTTTTTTTTTTTTTTAACTTCGTCCAAAACGCGAATGGGTAATAGCGCATTTTGCTTTCTGGTTTAAATGAATTAGTGTGAGTTATCGTTACCGTTAGGATTCGAGTTTACTTCACCGCAGTTATGCAACATTTGTGTTCGTGTGGATGAGCGCGTTGCGTGTTGGGGGCGGTTTCTTACACCAAATTAACAATGTGACATACGGTGAGAAGAAATCTAAATAACTTTAAATTTTTGTGTCGGTGTGGGCTTTTGATGTGGAAAGCTGGATTTAAGCTCTTTTTCTTGCACGTTTACCTATTATCAATTGGTGAGAGACGTTAAAATATACTTTTTAAAAATCGATATAAAAAAGAAATTCAAAAAATTAGGTGATTTGCAGAAGTAATAATTTCTTTCAGATGAAGTAGACTTTGTGTTTTCCCCGTAGACTGTAGGTATAGAATATACAATGCGTTTCTTCAACTTATTTGGCATGACTGGTTATGTTGAACAATTATGAATCCCAATGGGGGGGGATATATCCCCCTGATCCCCCCCCTATCTACGCCACTGCTTCCGGGCGTCTCTCTTCTTCCCAAAAAGATCTTGAAGGGATGGAAACATGGAAGCTATTATCGAATACCATTTTTGGGGTAGTATAGTCTAAGCGATCTGGGATAGATCTGAAATTCTCTAAGATAGTAGTATGACCAGTGTTGTTACTCTAAGCCTCACGCATGAGTTGGTTGCCACCATACTGAAGAAGATGTCAAGAGGTGTTAGGTTTAAAAGCACTTCCAGGGCTGCGGTTGGTGTTGAGCGAAGTGCTCCTGTGATGCACATACCTGCTGACCGCTGGACTTTGATGAGTTTATTTAGATTTACCATCTTGTCCAGTGCGGTCCACCATACGACAACTCCATACATGAGTATCGGTATTTTTGGGGAGAAGCCCCATTTTGAGCCTATGGCCTTTTTACAAGTAAAAAGCGCTACGGTAGCCTTTTTTACTCTTTCATCAATATTTGCCTTCCAATTTAGTTTTTTGTCTAAAATGAGGCCTAAATATTTTGCTTGGTCGGAAAAGCTTAATGGTATTCCTTTAATCTTGGGTGGGTTAATCTGAGGAATTTTGTACCTTTTCGTAAAGAGTACTAGTTCTGTTTTATGTGGATTGACGTTCAAGCCACACTGCTTAGCCCAATTTGTTAGCCTGTTTAAGGCATTTTGTAGGAGTTCCAAGAGAACTTGGGGATGTTTCCCAGATACAGATATTGCAACGTCGTCAGCATAGGCAATCACCTTGAAACCCTCTGTTAGTAGGTCGTTTGATACCATGTTCCATAAAAGAGGCGAAAGGACCCCACCTTGGGGGTACCTCGACTCATCGATTTGGTGGTAGTAAAACTTCTCATGCTGGAAGTTATTGTCCTGCTTTTAAGCATGAGACTTATAAGATCTATGAGTGATTTCTCTAATTTCAGCTTGTCCATTGCTGTTGTGATCGCCTGGTAGCTGACGTTGTTGAAAGCTCCTTCGATATCTTGGAAAGCTACTAGGTACTCTTTTCCAGAGTTTTGAAAAATTTTCTTTGCCAAAATCTTCTTCTGGCAATTATTACCAACAATTGTTTTTTTGTTTGCGTTTCATTTACGTTTCATTTTAGTATCAAATAGTTTTCAAGTGACAACAACTCTTAAGGAGTTTTTCTTTCAATATTCAGTGACTGATCTTTTTCGATATATTAAGGAAAAACATTTTTATTATTGCAATCTGCTGCCAAATTTGTGTTAATTGTTTGACAAAGACGATGACAGAAGGGTCTGCTAGTTAAATAGGTATTTGTTTTATGATTTTTAGATCGTCAGATATAACTTGCTCCCAGTATTGCAATACGAGAAAGTCAACTTGGACGGTCTTCTTCGAGAGCCACTAAAACTCCAGAATATGATGTTTTTGGGGAAGCAATTTTTTATCCCAAATACAGGGTTAAAGTCATAATACCCAAGGAAAAGTAATCATTCCATCCCGAAAGTAGTTGGAAAATTACTTAGTGGCGGGAGGCCACTATTTTTACTGACGATGACGGTTCAAAGATGGAGTGTGAAGTTGGTGCAGGAATTTTCTCCGGGTCTTTAAATGTCGCTAGGTCTTTTCGGCTTTCTGATTTTGATAGTGTCTAACTAGATCTAAATTAAAACCGTAATACAGCTATTTTTTCGGACAGTCAGGCGGCTATTCAAGCAGTCAATAAGCGTCCTCGTCATCCTCTTAATTAGTCCAATGTCCACCAATGCCGAAATCAGCTCAACAATCTAAATGAGCTTTCTGAATTGAAGGTCAAAGATTTGATAACTTTTCTAAACAGAACAAAGTGGATTTGAGGCGTATTTCAATCTAATAATTCCTCTCCGAACCTGAGATACAGAAGCTGGGAACTCTATATAATTTCCTTCAATTTTACAGGTCAAACGAGTTTTTATGGTATCAAAACGGTGCAATCGAGGGGTGATTGTGTCACTGAGCTAGAGGGCTCGTGGTAGCCATTTTTACTACTACTACTATACAATAGAAAAAAACTTCCGGCCCTTAGAGCCAAGGTAACCGGGGCAAGTTTAAACAATCCAGGAAGACTTTCAACGCCCATATTCGACTGACCAAGTTTTTACATGACCAAAAATTAAGGGTTTCCTCTAGTGTGTCAACCTAGTTTCCTTCGGCTATCAACAAGGTTTCCCTTGGCTTATCAGCACCTTTGAACCCGTTTATCAACGAAGTTTCCTCCGGCTTTCAACGGCCAGGTCCAGGACTTATACTTTGACTGACTGATCGGCTTCCGTATCCTTGGAGACATGAATACTACCATTCTTCAACCTGATTTTGTCTTATCCACAATTCTTACAAAAACTGGGTGTGAATTATATTCTGTCGAGCTGTAAAATTTCATACAAAAGTCTTTCTGGTACGATATGAATTATATTTTGTTGATAATATAATCATTCTAATTTTGAATTTGGAATGTATTCAGCTAATTACGGTGTATTCTTCTGGGATTTCGTGCCCGTTCCGAGTAAGTAGTTGGGAAACGGAATTTGTCCAGCCTATTCCAAAAATAGAGCGAATCTTCTTCACCCTCCAATAATTGGCCGATTGCACTTACGTCCTTCTTTCAAAGGTAATGGAAACACTGATAAATTATCATAGCTGATTATTTCACAGCAATAGAACCACTAGTGATTTGATGGTTTATCTCACCGAACAGTTTAACAAGTCTTTCTCTACAGAATTTTGAAGACATTTCAAAAGCAATTGATGGAGCTTGGCATCCGGCTCTGTTATCGAAAATGTGTGCTTTCGGTTTCTTTTAATACCTTCTTCGGTAGATTGGAAACTTTCTTTCAAACCGAGCACTACAAGAAGTATTGTATAGTAGAAGTAGTAAAGGTTCAAATCTTATCCGCCCAAAAAAAAAGCTGGCGCACCCCAAGGCTCCGTTTTGCCTCCCACACTCTTTTTTATTTTCATTAATGATCTTCTGATCACCTGTTTCGCTGAAAACAGTACCCTCAGATGTTCCTATTCATTGGATAAGAAATGCTGTCTTAGTGTCTCTGAAGCGTATTATACCACCTTTTCCACTATCCACGAGTGGAACTTGCATCTAGGAATCTGAAACACCTCTTGTGCAACGATCATATAAATGGAATGATATTCTCTTCGGGCCACGCGCTTTACTCATTGTACAATAGCTATAATCTGCCTTACAAGTGCAGTGCAGCGCTTTCAATATGTTAATATTTGTAGATCTGTAAAAACAATCCTAAAACTACGTTATGCTTTGTCAGACATTCAAATACTTCGAAAACATCTCGCTCAGAAGAACACTTTAGTGTTGCTCTCCGACTCGCTATCTCCTATTTCCTGATTGAATTTCTTCATTTACCATTTAATTAAGTCCTTTTTTAATTTTTTTTTTACACTATCACATTTCTTTCTATGAAATCGTATTACCCACGTAACAGATTTTATTACACAAATATTCCATGTACCCAGGTTCCCAGACCTTTTCCACCAAATAGACAGAGCCACTCTGCAGGTACCATCGAATGAACAAAAACAAAAATTCATATCTCGCATAAGTAATTAATATTGTAATTTCCCACAAAGGAAATGAATACTAATTAGAAGAACAACCATAACCACTTTGGATAGGACAACAGTTCAATTACAACTTCGACAGCCCTTAGCCCTGATGAGGTTTTTCCTTGTGAGGTCGAGCAATACGGAATATTGAAAGAAACACACCGGAAATACTTGGAAGAGAAGAAAATCCATTTGTGAACGTTTGAACACATTATGAAAATTTATATTTTGCTCTTTTCTTTTATGCGCTCTTTCGTCAATTTATGAAAATGATGAAAAAAAAAAAATGTAATAATTGAGAACAGGAAGGAAAGTTTAACCGTCAATGTGTCTTGAATATCGATTAGTTTTCGACGTAATGAAAAAGGGTCATTACGTTTTTCTTCGTAGTCTGTTGAGTGATCGCATATCACACTGCATGTCGCTGGATTAGGCTTCGGAAAACCCTCATGTGGGATGTCAATTTACAAACAATTTCAAATGTCAATAAAAGAAATTCAACAACTTTATTAGAAAAACACAATTACCACATACGACACTTTTTCTCTGGGTTCATCGGGCTTCCCGTCGAGCACTGGAAGACCTTTGAGAATTCGTCAAAATTCTGCAACGGCAAATTGACACGATACTTGTCCATTGGATAGCCAGCATACAGTTCACTCCAGTAGTCTTTCGGTTCATATTTGGCGCAATAAACTTGAGCAAAGGCAACAAAGAATGTCTCATCAGGTGATCGATCCAATCCAGGCATCTCGAACTCCTTCTGTTTCACATCACCGGATTCCTTCAGCAATCTTCTCAGGGTACTCAACGACCCCCTCAGACCGCCACTATCGCACACAGTTTCCGTCAAAGATTCCTTCCCATCCAGCTTGATGTTCAGCTCTGGAACAGTAAAATTACTATGATGCTCGATGAAGCACTGCGAATTCATTTTCATCGATTTCTTCGACTTCTCCGACCACGCGTGAATTCGCTTGAAATATCTCTCGTACTGCTTCCCTCGTGGATCAAGACTGTGAACAACCTCATGGCCAATAATGAACCCAAGTCCGCCATATTTAACAGGCAGTGGCAGAGCTCGATGATAGATCGGAGGAAAGAGAATACCCGCCAAAATGTTTATGGTATGCTGTGTGTTATCGTAGAATCCATTCGGCAAAATAGCTGTCAAAATCTCCATTGGGGTCGCGTCATCGACTGAATCGGAATGAAGGAAGACATATTTGGTCAGATCAACCTTGAACCTGGCCAGTTCCAATTTGTTCAGATCATAGTTGTCGGTAAGGTGGAGCTTCTTTGTTTCCTTGATGTAGACATCAGAAATGGAATGTTTGACTTGGCCAATTGTGGATGTTAACATGCTTAAAGAGTCGCGAATCCCATATTTTGTCCTGTCATCTAACCAATCAGTGGATTGGACAATGTCGTTGAAGCTCTTGACAATTTCTGCAATCATCTTTTTGACATCTTGAAGAACTTCGCGGCTGAAGTGCTCCTTAATGAAGAAGTGCGTCAAGAGCATGGGGAGACCTTTTTTAACTAGTGTCAAACAATGTTGATGCTGGTGTTTGGCAGTTTTCACTTGGGGATGCATTTCGAAGAGAAATTTCAGGGCCATATAGTTGGCGAGCGCTTTAGGAAGTCTTTTGGCTATCTCATTGAGCTGGTTGAAGTATGAGTCACATGGACAGGGCATCCCGTGAATTTTTGGCGTGTCTTTGAGATTCATAGTGATTTCGAACAGCAATTCCCATTGGGAGAACACATTTTCCTCCTCACCGGAGTCATCACATCCGTTCTTGGCTTTTTTCTGGAAGACCAGGGCTTCTCGCCAGAACTCAATGATTTCCTCAATCACTTGATCGGCGTGAGTCCCTTCGACACCGTAGATCTTCAACAATCTCTTCATCATCGCCACATTGTGAACATATCCCAGAGACTCATCAGTCTTGATGTTGTCCGAATAGACATCGAATCCAAAGCCGAACTTTCCAATCTCGTACGTCGGTGGATAGGGGTACAGCCCGAAGATTTCCTCCTTGACAAGTCCCACAACTCCATAACGAACAAGATGGGCCGTCATGTTGAACCAATCGAACTCCGATGCATTCCAGCTTTGGTCTACCGCAGGGAAACCTCCTATACCCTTGATTACTTTCAGATATTCTTCGCTTGGTTTCAGAGGGAAGATGTCAGCACTGTCACAGACGTTCACAAATTGTTTGGCTTTCTGTAGTTCCTCGTAGTACTTTTCAGTTGGGAGACGCGGTTTCTGGAGAATTTCGTCAATGATGGCGTCAGTGGAGTGTGTTAAATCGTACAGACTATTTTGCTTGATCGTTAGTTCGATGTCGTTTATGACATTCGGGTAGTTTCCGCAAGAATAGGCATAGAAGTCTTCACAGGGATCGATCGATGTATTCATGTAGGACTTCATCCGTTGGGCGTATGATGCACGGAACTCTTGGACTTTAGGGTCGCTAGCGTTTGCGATTTCATTTTCGATAGTTGGAGCCGACAACGAAGACTGTACGTAAAAAAAGACTCCAACTGAGGCGAGAACACTCAGAAAAAATTTCATTTCGCGCCCGATTTGATAGAAATTATTTATTTAAATGAATTTGCCGCAAGGTTCTTCAAGTCATTAGAAGACTTAACAATCAGCTTGATTTTGATAACCTCGGAGAGGTTTTGTTGTTTGTTTGAAAGCTTGTGGATCGACTGATAAGGAGCTTCTAGTCGTCTATTGAAAACTTAATTTTGGCATCTGTCTTGGCATTGAAGAGAGGGAGAGGGAATAATTTCAATTGAAATTCGTTTCCATTGAGAAACTACTAATTTCCAATAAATTGGAATGTTATTGGTTTTGTAGTATTGTCCTCAATTGACCCCCCAGTGGCTAGTTGGGGACGGAGTTCTTAATTAATGTCAATCAATATTGGCAGACAAAAAAATTAAAGAAGTTATGATATTTTGATCGCAGTTCGATTGAGAGGAATAATTCTAACGAATACATAAATTAGCAAGGGAGAATTTGCGTGCGTATCTGTTTGTGGCGTGAGAGGGAGAATATTTAACAGTAAAAGTAGTTTGGGTGCTTAAACCTTCGGCAAAAAGTTTGCAGCATTTCATTCTCCTTGCGGCTATCTGATTTGAATTTTCAACATAAACCACCGATAACCATCAAGTTGTTTTGACTCGCTATAGGTGGGCTTACCGCTACGAGTGGGCTTTGCTGTATTGAAATCGTCTGCCAAACAGTAGCTTTACGCTGCAAACATGGTAGGGCTGCAATGAGGGTAACATCCCAAAAATCACAAACAAAATCAGTCTTTCGGTAGGTATCTATTCCTGCTCCCAGTTAAGCACGCAGTTAGATTTGGTCGAGGTCCTCTGCCACCAGTGTATTACATCACAGTTACGTCTTGGTTGGAAGACTATCCGCTTCGGAAGCCAAACGCTAAGGGTGACCTAGCCATTAAAGGTGTAAGAGCTTGATTCCTCTGGCTAGGTCTCTTTTTCTGTCGGGCCCGTACAGTTCTAGTGATACTAGTTTTTATTCTCTGTTTATGTAGGGTCAGTTTTTTCAAGAAGGATATTGAAGAAGACACTGGACGGTGCCTTATTTGATGATGAAACAGTGTGAGTTCTATATCGTCTTTTTCCACAAACGTCCAAATATGTTTGTACCTATATATCTGCAGTTTTGTGCAATAGAACTAATGAATCAACTGCATACATTCAGCTGGTGTTCGACAGGGTTGTGTTTTAAGTCCGTTAACGTTTGCTTTGTTGAATCTTTATGTTGATGTTCTCATTATTTTTTCTGAAAAACCAAAGAAGCTAAACATTCCTTTTGAATCAGCAAAAAATGTTTCGATTGTAAAGGATACGCCGACCCACGGTTCTTTGCCTGCCTTCGTATATTATCGGCACCGACTATGTGTCTGTTGAAAATATACCACCCTTCATTTTCGAAGTCATAGCTATCCCAGTGTAACCCCGAACAACCTTTAACACGAAGTTGTTGATTCTGTTGATCCGAGCTCAGTTGTATCTTGTATAGAAGAACTGAGCAAAGGCACTGCATCTCGAGTACCCGAGTCTTCTCCATTTGAGATGATGAAAAGTTGAAACATAAACTATCATTGGCCGTATGGGGGTCATGTAGCTACTTACCTTCACTGATGTGTTGTATAGCCGACTGCTGCAAAACAGCCGTTCCTTAGTGAAAGCTTCTCTGATCCTGTCACAGCAGCATTTTTATGTTTTTCGAAATATTAACACTGACTGAAGCAGATACCGAAGTACTTCACTTCATTTATGCTCGCTAAACGCTGTCCATGGAACCAACGGTGACTAACATGCACGTATCGCTCAACTCTTGTCAACAGAGTCCGGGACCAAATTTTCTGGCATTTCTTGACGTTTGTGTTCAGTTTCCAATAAATTATTGCAATATCGCTGAAATTTCTCGAAACCACGGTGTAAAAGAACTCTTTACCTTTCTTTGGAACAGTCCTTTACTCAATTAGATCGTCCGCATACGCAATTGACAGGGTAAGGCTATCTATCAGATAGCTGGATACTGAAGAGAATTGCTGAGTTAACCGCAACAGGTTTGCAGACCATTTTTAAATTTCAAAGGTTGTGGTAGAAGGTACATTGCGACTTTCGACAACATACTTTCTAACATCTAAACACTTTTTTCTGCGGACCTTCATCATTCAAGGCGTCTTTTCTTAGAATATATTGCGCTGTCGGGAGAATTTTTTTGTTCTCTGTCGTTTGCTGGATTTTGAGGCACAGAAGGTCGTTCTGTTTATCTATTTATAAAAAATTCTCTTACAAATCCGTTGAGGACTCACTACTTTTGTGCCAGTGGAGTGTTTGCCTCCAAATTTTGAGGGAATATGTGGGTAGTGGTACAGATGGGTTTGAAGTATTTTGTACAAAATCGACCCAGCCGTTCATGAGATATGCGGCTGGGGTAGTGGGGTAGCGGGTAGCGAGGTGACTGGTAGTGGGTAGCGGATAGCGAGTAGTTGACAGCGGGGTAACAGGGTAGCATATAGCGATTAGCCGGGTAGCGTTTAGAAGTAGTGGCGGTGGGGTACGAGTAGCGGAGCTATGTAACGGAGTAGCGGGGTAGCGGGTCGTAGATAGAGGGTAGTTTGGTACTAAAGTTTAGATCTTTTATTCATTGATTGAGGCGTAAATTGCGTACTCTGCTGGGCCAGCTTGTTTTCCCTAAATATATTCATGATCTGGGAAAAACATACTCGGGTCATGTGGGTCTGTTAATCGTCTGTACAAGTTTTTAAGTCTAAGTGAAAAGTCCACTATTATGTGACTTCGTTTTATTAACGTTCCTTGTACTAGGGTATTGTTATTGTCCGTTCCATTGTTCATTTCAAAGCTTCTGCTTCGTCCATCTGTTGTGGATGGCGGTCAATTTCAGTGATCGTTAGGTTCCTGTTGTCAACGCACATAAGACATCACCATTACGCCACGGTTACTACTCAATTAATTTAAGTAGGTAGAAAATATTAAAGAAAGCAATAACATTTATGAAACTAGAATTGTCTCCTAAGCACATGAATGCAAATGAATTAAAATCGTATCAAATGAATAAAAGAAGTTGCATTTTTTTTACAATCCACGAACAATTCCGATGGGTCTGGACACATCCTCTTCGGAATATTTAATTCAATCCAGCAACAGCTTGACCGCGATGGCAGTGTTTCCTGGAATATAATTCGAACGATCCATTATTGTTGTTGCTGCTCCTACTGTTGGAGTTGGAGTAGGTGCTCAATTCTTGACAGCACACACTATCGCCTCTCAAGTTGTAAATTGCAGATCGTCTTCGCATGGACTCTCGATGGATAGATGAATGGCTTTAAAAATGGTAGATGATTGCTTGGTCAATAAATTGCATTGAAATTTGTTTAGCAACAAAACAAAACGGAAAAGAAAGAAAGAAAAAAATAACATAAGACACAAGACACTAGGTTGAAGAGCATTGTTGTTGTAAGAACTTCAATCAATATGGCAAATGTGCTATTTTGCGCCATGTCATTGATTGTAGACTTTAGGTATGCCAATGTGAGGTGTCTTTATTTTTTTGTTCTCTTCTTTGAGTATGCTTAGGCTTAAGATAGAAAGATAATAATTTTTGCAAAAGGCGTTCCCTTGTTAAGCTATGTATATCCACCTGAAGAATCTACAAGTACTTACTTCAGTGATCCACGCCTAGGAATTATAGAAAATTGCAAATCATTTGCCAATCAAAAGGTACGAATAGACAATTCAGCGACACACACAACACACAAATCGGCTTTGGCAGTAAAACAAGCAACTGGAAGAATATTAAAAATGCTTACTTCCAGAGTTACTGGTCGAAAGGTACCTAAGTCAACAAGTTCGATGACTTCTTATTGAATTATTCTTTTAACCCTTCCCTGCCAAAGTTGACTTTTTTTTATTGTGGAATTATTTAAATTTGACTTTAAGATTTTGTCTTACTGCTTTTTAATTTAAATTGCATTTGGCGCCAAAAGTTACAGCAACATCTATCATTTTGCGCGTAGGAGACATAAAACAGTTATAGAGTTAGAATTCGAAGCTAGATAATCGAAATTCAGAGAGAATATAATTTATTTGCGAAATTAAAATCCCACATTGCTGTTAAAAAAGGTACGAAGTGACTTTGAATACTAAAAATGTGATTATTTTGCAACTAGCGTTAGCGTTTGCAAAATTTACTTACGTCATGATTAGGTAACAGAATAAATAGTATTAAAAGTGACGGAAGTGGGCAACAATAATATTTTTGTCAGTGAGGTGCTTTTTGTTGTGTTTGGTTCTAGCTAGGCCTTAACGATTGTGTTTTAGAGGTAAGGATTTTACCAAGTAAGATGAACCATACAATTTGCATTCTATTTTCGCTGTCTTGACCCGTTCTAAAAGTAAAATTTGAGAAAATGTTAAGTTTCGGGCGACTAAGAGCCAGGAAGGTCTGCAATGCTCAGCTCATATTCGTCTAATTTTTACATGACCAAAAATTAAGGCAAAAATAACTGCAATGTCCCCCAGTAAGAATTTTTGGTCATTTGTAAGAAATATGAAGAATTCTTCTTCTTCCTTGGTCCCTACACTCGTTGACAATAACACTCCAGTTGTCAGCTCTCTCGCGAAAGCTAACCTTTTTGCAAGGCAGTTCGCCGCCAACTCTTCGCTGTCAGAGAGTATCATCTCCTTGAGCGCATCAATGATTCCATGGATCCTAGAGGATCTCAACATACATAAATCCGCTAGTCCGGATGGTATACCCGCTATTATTCTGAAGAGGTGTTCTTCCACGCTGGCCCTCTTCTCTTCCTTGTCTATATTAATGACCTACCTAGTGTTTTTTCTGACTCGTCATGTCTTATGTTTGCAGATGATTTGAAAGTGTTTTCATGTATAAAAAATCCCGTTGATTTTCATCTTTTACAAGAGGACCTTAATAGGCTTTTTGAATGGTGTAATAAAAATAAACTATTTCTTAATATTTCTAAATGTCAAAGTTTTTCTTTCACTCGTCGCTTATCTCCGTTATTGTGTAATTATTATATTGATGATACTGTTTTGGAAAGAGTTTTCTCTAAGAAAGATCTTGGAGTAATTTTTGACTCTTGTTTAAAGTTCGATAATCATATTGATTACATAGTTAATAAATCTAATTACATGTTAGGATTTGTACTTCGTAACTCTAAGGATTTAAAAGATCCATATACACTTAAATCATTATATGTTGCTTATGTCAGATCAGTTCTTGATTATTGTAGTGTGGTGTGGAATCCGTGTTATATAACTTATTCATTTAGAATCGAGAGGGTCCAAAGGAAATTTACTCGAATTGTAGTAAGGAAACTTAATTGGAATGTAGTAAATATGCCTCATTATAATACAAGATGTCAGCTCATTGGTTTACATACTCTTGAAAATAGGCGTAAAATGTCTTCAATTGTTTTTATACGTGATATAATAACCTATCGTATCAACTGTTTGTTTTTGCTTAATTTGATCAAATTCTATGCACCTAGTCGTTTTCTTAGGAATAGAAGTTCATCCCAGTTATTTCTGGAAGAATGTCATCGAACTAATTATGCTTCAAATGAGCCAATTAATCGCTGTGTTAGGGAATTAAATAACATTTTAAATGATTTTGATTTTAATTTTCATTATAGTAGGGACAATTTTAAAGTTATTTTAAGTTTATCGTCGGCTTAAAAACAAAACCTCGTAACTCCAAAAAGGTAAATTTTACAGGAGGAGGAAAAAACGTGGTGTGTGCCCATGATAAACCAATGTGCAAATGTTTTTTCAAAACCAATTTTTACCCGTTTTTTACCGTAATTACCAAGAAATTACGGTTTTAGGACATGCTTACCTACCTAAATTACCTATTTCTGCAAAAAAAAAAAATCTTCAAATTTGGAGTTACGAGGTTTTGTTTTTAAGCCGACGTTATATTTTTTAAATAAATAAATTATCTATGTAAGCATTTTGTAATATCATAGTCTGTAACAGTTAAACTCGATTGATGAAATAAATAAATAAATAAATAAATAAATAAATAAATAAAACCCTTGCGTTAGCTTTTACATCTATCCTATTCTTCTGGACTCGTTCCGAGCAGTTGGAAAACAGCATTTGTTCAGCCAATCCCAAAAAAAGGCGAATCTTCTTCTTCCTCCAATTATCGTTCGATTGCACTTACGTTCCTTCTTTCTTAGGTCATGGAAACACTGATATCAGTTCAAGAAATAACTCGAAGACCGAAAGCTTCTTAATGACCGGCAGTACGGCTTTCGTAACAACAGGTCAACTGGTGATCTGATGGTTTATCTCACCGAACAGTGGAACAAGTCTTTACATAGTTTTGGAGAAAGTGAGACTGTTGCACTTGATATTTCAAAGGCATTTGATAAAGTCTGGCATCTTGATCTTTAATCGAGAAACCGTGATTTCGGTTTCAATGAATCCCTCCTTCGTTGGTTTAGAAACTTGCTTTCGAACCATTCAATACAAGTTGTATTGGAGGGATTCAAGTCTGAAACCAAAACACTTACCAAAGTACAAAGAATGGCTTGCATCTGTACTAGTGGTGTGATGAGGACTACCCCAACTGCAGGTTTAGAAACGATCCTCAATCTCCCCCCAATAGATCTATTCGTCCAAGAATCAGCAGCAAATAGCGCCCTCAGGCTCAGTCACACTAACATCTGGAAAACTAGCCAGAGCGGCCACGCAGCTATTCTTACGAAATACGTAGATATCAATATCTGCACAGATTATATGACCCCCTACTTAGATTTCAACAAATCTTTTAGTACTAGGTTCCCCAATAGACTTGATTGGGAAAATAGTATGCCCTACACTAACGACTCAACCATTGCCATCTACACCGATGGTTCTAAAATGGATACTGGAGTAGGTGCAGGCTTCTACTCCGAAAGCCTCAACCTTGCCAAATCATTCAGGCTCCCCGACCATAGCAACGTCTTCCAAGCTGAGATCTTGGCAGTGAAAAACGCTGCTAAACATATATCCATGATGGCGATATCACACGCGGACATCACTTTTTTCATTGATAGCCAAGCAGCAATACAAGCTATCTCTGCCATCCAAATCAAGTCGAAGCTTGTTTCTTGCTGTCGTGAAGAGCTAAAGGTTCTTGGCACACAGCTTAACGTAAGACTCTGCTGGGTTCCTGGCCACAGTGATGTACCAGGCAACGAAAAGGCTGATGAACTTGCAAGAAAAGGCTCTACACTAGAACCCTCTCTCATAGACCATCATATAGGAATCCCGTTATGTGAACATAACGTCAGTGAAATCATCATTGAAAAATCCAACAACAGATAGAATCTCCTAGAAACCTGTGTTAACACCAGGAAGCTGTGGCCCAGATACGATAAGAAAAGATCCGATTGGATTTTAACTCAAAATAAACCCTCCCTAAGACCCCTTATCGGCATTATTACTGGACACAACCTACTCGGCTACCATAAGAAGAAGATGGGGCTTAGTACGGATGACCTCTATAGAGGCTGTGGTGATGAGAACGAGCACGAAGACACTGCTCATTTTCTCTGCCACTGTCCTTCACTCTGTCTTACTAGGAAGAAAATTCTAGGCAACTTCTTCTTCAATGAACTAGAGGAACTATCAGAACTGCCAGGCAAAAACCTATACTAAACTTTGCCAAGACCTCTAAATGGTTAAACGAACCACATGATTCATAGGTTATTTATTTTTCAGGAAGTTACAACACTTCAGGGTACCACAATGGATCTACATTGATCTTAGTGTGATGGTAACAACATCAACTATCAGCC
This sequence comes from Sphaerophoria taeniata, assembly GCA_943590905.1. Classification (NCBI taxonomy): domain Eukaryota; kingdom Metazoa; phylum Arthropoda; class Insecta; order Diptera; family Syrphidae; genus Sphaerophoria; species Sphaerophoria taeniata. The sequence continues at coordinate 217,178,407 of OX016540.1, read as the reverse complement.
CGCTAAACCTAACCTAACCTAAGTCTAAAACCCACAAAATAAATGCTGGTGTGTCCCAGGGCTCGTTTTGTCTCCGACCTTTCTCATTTTTATAAATGATCTCTTGTCTGTAATTTCTTATCCAAATAATTGTTTCGCTGACGATAATACCCTTAGCTTTTCTTATTCGTTTCCAAACTCACATCCCTCCTCTTCGGATGTGGAACTGGAACGGCAAAATATGATAAGCTCATTAAACTCCGACCTAAACAGCATTGTACAATGGGGAATTAAAAACCGCGTAGAGTTTAATACTTCGAAAACTCAATGCTGTCTTGTATCGTTGAAGCAAAACATACTCCCCATGAGTGGCACTTGCATCAAAATGAGGCCGAACATCTCGAATTCGCGAACCACCTTTTGTGGAATGAGCATATACGATGTCATTAAAAATGCCGCAAGATGTTTGGGTTTCTTAAGGCGGTGCAAGAATTTTTTCTCTTCGTCTGATCTGACTATTGTCTTGAGACTTATATTCGTCCAAAGCTTGAGTAACAGCTACATACTTAAGCCTCTTGGATGGTATACAAAAGAGAGTTATAAGAATGATTGGTGATAGAGACATCACTAACTCAATAACTTCATTGGAATACCGTCGTAACGTTTCTTGTCTCTCTCTGTTCTAGTCTTACTTTTACGGTAATCGCTCTATTGAAATAGCCAGTTGCATTTCCCCCCCTCGATACCCTCGTTTCCAGGAATGCCCATGTCCGAAGTTGGGCTCGAGGGTAAACTACGTATAGAGAATCGTTCTTTAGCCATACTACGCGAATGTGGAACTCTCTTCCACACTCTGCCTTTCCCAATGATTTAAATGTTCAAGAATTCAAGACCAATGTACACCGACATCCGACACCTCCTTTCCAACCCTTACCTTCTTTCTTAATGCACCTACTGTTTCTCTGGCATAATAAGGGTATACAAAATATCTTGAGTGGGTGCAAATTATTAAAAAAAAAAAAAATCCATCGCTTTCGGGCTCAGTGGAACGAGCTCGACCGCAATATAGAAATCAGACAGTGGTCAATAAAGCTCATCACGTTGGAATCCATGAAAGGAAATACGAGTCGATTAGGTCGATGGTGTATTTTCTTTATGATAAGGAAAAAAGAGATTTTTGACGAAGGCCTTTCAAGGCTTTGTCATCTTTAATGAATCAAGTTAAAGATTAAAATCAACTCTTCTGCTATTTTGCTCTTTTTCTTAAATCTTTGATGACCTTGCAAGGCAGTGTTTCACTCAAAAACTAATATTGTTCCCCGAATTGTTTGGAAAAATGTATCAAAATCAATGTCAAATTGGCTTGCGGCTTGTGAGGAAGAAGAACTATTCCCATCGTCCGCCCCCAAAAATAATAATCAAAATAACATTCACACATGCGCACCGTATGCATATCGGTCGACCACGAATCAAGCCAATAACAACAAAAACTATATTTAAAACTGATCCACTTTCGTTAATGTATGTTACCATAAACAAAAAGAAGTCTTTTGTGTCTTCTCCTAAAAGGAACACGAAAAACCAATGAAGAAAAAAAACATTTAAAGGATTCACGCCAAGTGAAATCCTTTCTCATTAAAAACGCATCCAAGCATCTGCAACACACATGGTTCATGGGGTAGACCTGAAAACCCCGAAAAAATATTTTTGTTGCCTTCAAAAAACTAAAAGACAACAACATTTTGTTTCTCTAATGAAAACAACCAGAAACGAGCTGTCACAAATGTCAATTGGTTTTTTCTTTCTTTCCGAAATTTTGGAATGTTTTTTTGGGGATTTCTTGTCGACTTCTCGGTTTCTCGTTTAAAAAGGAGACGTACAATATTCTGAGAGATAATACAACGTCGAGCACTTTGAAATGAAATCATTTAAAAATTTGTTGTAATGCCTTTAGGTTAGAAGTCGAGTACTTATAGGAATATTTCTTTGCAATTGAGAAATGAGGGTTCAATGTTGAGTGAGATTCTTATGGGAAATCGTAATTAAAATAAGCACCTTCCGTTTATTTTTGTAAATTGGAAAATGCGTCGGGAGAAGATGGTGTTCCTTTCCCAGATGTGTATGCACCCTTTTCTACTTAGTACGTTTTCTGAGGGGCTTAGCCCCATATTCATATCCGCAGAGGAATAGAAAATGTCTGCAGAGGATATGATAAACATTTATGGACCGTTGACATTGGATACAATAAATTGTCACAGAATGAGATGCAACGCATCGTTTAAGGCTGTAATGGATCGCACCTGTGAGAATTTTGAATTTTTAATATTATTTTGAGATGAAAGAGATAGGGTAGTTTGAGGGAGGTAACTAAGAAGAAATTGAAGCTTCGTTCCTGTTATGTTTTTGATTAGTTGCTTGTTTTAAAAGCTTTTCAACTCAGCTCTATGGAGCCTATATCAAGTATAAGAGATAAACCACACTGCCAAGAATATATTAAGATTCACCACGTTTTCATTTTTCGCGCTGGATAATACTCCATCACCACAATGAAGGCCCAGTGCTTGCAATCACATAAAACCAATCGGGAACTATTCAGTATTGACGGCAAAAAGTGACAACCTATATGTTTATTAAGTCGATACTAAGAGCTAAAAAGGCGGCTAAGGCTGGTTGAACGATTAAAAGTGCCAGGGGATGAGTTGGAGGAGTACACACGCTAAATATAACCTTGCCAATGTTTACCCGTTTCTGAAGAGAGAAAATAAGTCTCCTCAACATCACTTTTCTTAATTCTTTACGTGTAAGGCTTTTCGTCAATAATCTCACTTATCCTTATCAGCCGATCTTACGATCAATTCTCCCTTAAAATAACCAATTGCATTTCTTCTACATTTCAGACGAGCGCAACTTCGGAAGAGCTGCTAAGTACAGATAATTATTCTGTAGCCGCACTACACGAATGTAGATCTATTTTCCACACTATGATGTCTTTTCATATCATTAAAATGTTCAGGAATTCAAGACCTATGTGCACATCGACACCCCTTTTGCAACCCCTCCCTTAATCCCTGATGTGCTCTCTGTGTCTTTGGTATAGTAGGTAAGGGCATAAAAAAACCCTTGAATATGAACGAATTATAAAAAGGCAAAGATGCTCTCATATAAGAATATATCGACACATAGAAGAGTCCGTTCAATAGAGAGAACGCAACGTAATGTCAATAGTGCCTTTAATGGTCATAGTTTCCAGAAAAGGCAACCTTTAAATACGGCTTAGTAACACCAGATTCAGAGCTGGGATTGCTGATTCCTTGGGCAAATAAGCAATTATCGTTCAGTAAAGCCTTCTCGATAGCAACCATCAAGCATGGAGAGAGACGCTTTCAAAGCTTAGAAGAGATTTTCTACGGCGCTGTTTCTTTCAATGGCGTATCGTATAGAGAAACGAATCCAACGAATAGAACATACAAAGGGTGTTTTTTTTCGAGGTATAGAACTTTAAGTTGGCATTACTTATCAAGACGGCGACGGATTAAATACTTGTCAAGTGATTTATTCTCAGTTTAGTTTGGCAATTCATCATGAATAGACTCACGCCTGAACAACGCTTGCAAATTGTGCAATTTTATTTCGGAAATAATGGTTCTGTGCGGAATACGTATCGCGCACTACGTCCATTTTATCGTCGACAAAATCGTCCATCAGAGCAGTTAATTCGATTAACCATGCAACGTTTTCGCACCACGTTTACTCTAATTGAAGCATTGAAGAAGACCCGAATGAGTCCATCCGCCATCGAACACAGGAATTTGATCAGTGTCCATCCACTTTATGGAAGATTTTGCGGAAGGATCTTGGTTTGCGTGCTTACAAAATCCAACTCGTGCAAGAATTGCAGCCGATCATCAAGCAAGGCGTAGATTCGTCGAATGGGTCCAAAACGAGATGGCCGTTGTTCCCGATTTTGATAAGCGAATTTTGTTTAGCGATGAAGCGCACTTCTGGTTGAATGGATACGTCAACAAACAAAACTGCCGCATTTGGAGTGAAGCTAATCCTCAAGTGTATGTCGAAACATCGTTACATCCAGAAAAACTGACTGTTTGGTGCGCTTAATGGGCTGGTGGAAGCATTGGCCCGTACTTCTTCAAAAACGATGATGGCCACAACGTTACAGTCAATGGTGATCGGTATAGGGCCATGATTACTAACTTTTTCATTCCTGAATTGAACAATCATGATGTCCAGGACCTGTGGTTCCAACAAGACGCAACATATCACACAGAACTCGAGCCACAATCAATTTATTGAAACCCACGTTTGGTGACCGCCTAATTTCACGTTGTGGACCTGTGAAGTGAATTGGCGTCCAAGATCTTGTGATTTAACACCGCTAGACTATTTTCTGTGGGGTTATGTAAAGTCATTGGTCTATGCGGATAAGCCACAAACGCTTGACCATTTGGAAGACAACATTCGCCGTGTTATTGCCGATATACGGCCACAAATGTTGGAAAAACTCATCGAAAATTGGACGTCCTCGTCCATATTGGACTACATCCGAGCCAGCCGTGGCAGTCATATGCCAGAAATCATATTTAGAATGTAATGCCACAAGATTATCTTTCGAATAAATAAAAAATCATGTCAATCGAATATTCCATCGTTGTTTTATTGCAATTTAAAGTTGTATACCTCTAAAAAAAACACCCTTTATTTATGCCAAGGTTTTTGACCGGCAAAGTTCGAAGAATGTTACCTGCTTGTAAATATATTTGCGCAAATAAAATCAAATGAATTTTATGCCTATTATTTGTTGATCATTTGCACCGGAATTCGTAACCGTTGAAAATAAAACAGTTTGAAGCTAATTATTTTTGTGAATCTGTTCCAAAATCAAATTTTCCACTTCTGAATTTATGGGTTGTTCTTCCTTTTCCAATTTCCATTTTTCAGTTTAAAATAAAATTAAAATTAAATAGAACGTGCCATCAACAAAAAAATATAATTGACTGAGAAAATTAAAAGAAATCACAAAAAATTCGAGTATGAAGTTACACACACAACCGGAAGCCGAAAATAATTGAAAATTCCGACTGCCGAAAGGTGTGAAGAAATATTTAGCAGAATAGCAATATTCCATTTTTTTTTCTTATAAACAAAAGTAGAGCAATGAAGTGATTTCTTATTTTTTTTTAACTGTTAGCACCTGCAAATGAAAATTACTGAGTGCTAAGAGCTTTTCAGTCTGCTTGGCTTGTAAACATAGACGTTTTTCGGTGGAAGCAATGGAAATGTCATCAGCTGTCCTTTTCTTATTTGAGAAGAATTTTAAGGATAACGTCAAAACAAAAACAGATCCTCTTTTTTCTTGAAACAAAAATTCTAAAGCCGACAAGATTTCCTCAAAAACTCCTTTGCGATCAATGACCATTTATCCAGCTTGTTCCAAAACAACGAATACCTTCCAGATGCGTAATACTGTGCTAAATAAATTTTTCGTGTCCAATTTAATTCTACATCGCAACTTCCTTTGGCGCAGAGAAATAAATAATAATTTCGTATCTACTACTAACTATTTTTAATTCACGCGTCTGATTATTTGCATCATTTATTTTCAGAATGATTACAACACCAACAAAATTTCGCATTTAGAGGCGCGTACATATTTTAATTGAAACACTAGCAAACGCATGCAAAATTCCTAAGCAGTCAAATCAGCTCTACAGGAACGAGACTATTGAATATAAAGAGCAAGCGATACGTCTCCGTATCATGCGTTGTCGTCGTCTTGGCGTCGTCGCAACGTCATCGTCTAGAATTTGGCACTGCGGGACTGCGGCAGAAAAGAGCGCTATTCTAGCGCGCACCATGTGTTACTACTACTATTTGAATAATAATGATCATTTTTTTGTTGTTTATAGTTTTGTTTTTATTTATGTCAACAACATTCGCAAATTTGTAACACATTTTTCGTTTTATTATAATTTTGTTTCTAACACTTATTGCCACAAGTGCTTCTCTATCACAAAGAAAAATGCAGTGGCGGATTTGGCAACTTTGGGCAATGCGGCCCTTGATGGTTTTGATTCACCATACAGAGGGATTTTTGAGGAACCGATTTTTGTTGCAATTTGGAAGGAGTCAAAGCAAATATTTAGGAGAAAAAACACCATAAATTTGATGTTCGAAGGATAGACACAGTGCTTTCAAGAGTACACAAGCGTCCACAGCAACCTCTGTCTATCAACTCCTACTCTCCACCGCCTGCGGTGAACATCGGGTGCCTAGTACCTCCCCGAAGGTTGGGTTCCATGTTCCAACCCCAGTGGGAAGTTGTTAGCGGCAGCAAAGAGAGAGAAGGGGAGGAGGTATGCGTCCACTAAGGCATGCTTCCTTTTTAAACAGGCGGCAGCGGAAGAAATCCCAAGATCGAATCAACGGTGGCGTCTACAGTTCCAGTCAGGATGAACAACTTTGTGAACATATTATACGGCTACTACGACATATTCGCAGTGTAGGCCTATAAGGAGCGGTTTGGCCGGCTCTTTGTCTTAGAGTTAAACTAACGACCTAGCCTGGGGGTCGTGCGTCGGAGTGACACATAAAGAAAATAAAGTTCCGAAACACAAACAAGCCTTGAATACGGAAGGAATTAATGATAAGCAATCGATTTAAGGACAACGAATTTCGGTTTTGCATTTGGAATGTTAGGTCCCTTCACAGACCACGTGCAGCCAAGCAACTTGCGGAAGCCCTTGACTGCTATAAAGCAGATATAACCGCCATCCAAGAAGTGCGATGGGATGGTCCGGGCCTACGTAAAATGAACAACTGTGCCTCTATTTGGATGTAGATTTGTAGTTGGGACTCGACTCAGGAGGAAGGTCTTGAGTTTCAACTCAGTGAATGAAAGAAGGATGAAAACACCAAAGACAGGTTCTACGAGCTTCCCGACAAGACCTTGGAGCAATGCCCTAGCTATGACATTAAAATTGTCCTTGGAGATTTTTATGCTAAGCAGGACAGAGAAAAAAATCTTTGGTGGAATAATCGGACGTCACGACACCAACTCCGATAACGGATTTAGGTTAATCGACGGGCGAGACGTAATGGTAGCAAGTACGCTATTCCCACATCTCGATATCCACAGGGGACATGGAAATCTCCTGATCAATCAACCGTCAACCAGATTGATCGCATTACGATCGGCTCACGACACTTCTCTAGAATGCAAGATGTCCGTACATTCTGAGGTGCGAACATCGACTCGGACCACTACCTTTTTGTAGTCAAGGTACGAATGCGGATCAAGGCCAACCAGTGAAAATGCTAAGAGAAAATTCGACGTCAAACGGCTACAATCGCAAGAGATTGCTAGATCCTTTTCCGATCGTGTCTCCAAAAACCTCCTCAGAAGTCCTTTGCTGCCAGCATAAAATGTAGAGAACTAGTGGCAACACTGCCAAGTAGTCATCAAAGATGCCGCCTCTGAAGTGCTAGGGTTTACACGGACACAACACCAAAACCCCTGGTTTGACGATGAGTGCCGACATTGACGAAGTGAAGATAACTAAACTTAAGTCGAACAAAGCCTCTGGAGCAGCCTCAGGAGAAAGGAGATTCCCTGAACTGCACCAACTGCAGAAAATTCTTCGAGTGATTTTTGGTGCCTTCTTCACAAATGGAAAATGGAGACGAAGATTCAATCAAGAACTGTACGAGCTGTTCAGCGACAGTGACCCAGCCAGAAAAGTTAAGGTCCGACGACTTAGATGGCTGGGTCACGAAGAGTGATTGGAAAACAATGTTCCGGTTCGTAGAGTCTTCGAATTCAAGCTGGAAGGAAAGACCGCGACTCAGGTGGAGCACAGGATCTGAACCAATTTGGCGTGCGAAACTGGAGACAGTTAGTAGGGACCGAGCTTGCTGGAGATGCTTGTTGGATGAGGCCCTGATCCGACCTGGACTTAGCGCCACCATGATGAATGAAAATTAAAACACCACTTGACATTGACACGCCCACATTTCACATATGGCACAAATATAACGTTACTTTAATATGAATATTCACTGAGTACGAATCATTAGAGTTACGACTTTGTGACGTTCAGTAACTGTTACAATCCATTCAAGGCGTTGAGTTAGGGAATACGCTCATGATAATTTGGCAGAATATTCCATTCCACTACGACTTCTGTTCTGCATCTCCAATTATGTGATGATCACAATGATGACATTCGCGATGTTCTTGATGGCGACAATTATCTGTCACATTAGAAAAAGAAGCCATCAAGATGGTTGATATAATAATAATCATGACATTTCATTCGAGGATCATTGAGCTTCGTAATTGGAACATTATTTCACTTATTTGCCCTTCTTCCATTTTTTTTTCTTAATTTTATTAAGTTTCCTATAATTATAAGCAATTTTCCCTTCCATTCATGACTTATTTTAAGGAGAGAGTTCTTATGGGTCGGGAATCTCATGCGCCCTAAAAGAAACTCATGTCATTTATTGACGCTCTGATAAATTCGCTTAGCTTTCCACAAGCTATCCGACGAAGTGTCACTAGAAACTACATTCAGGAAAAAGAAACCACTGTTGACAGTCTTTGTTGATTTGATGCCAAAATTAAGTGGATCGCCGCAAGATTCCGTCGTTGGGCCACTTGTGGTTTTTCATTTTCACATCACAATGAATGTCTAATCTGACAGTCATTGATTGCAAGACACACACACACTGTACTAAAACGTCACATCGTCATAGGGGCAGCGAGGAATAAGGTACACTTTAAATGTCAATAAAAATGTAGGTCTATTGTTTGTCTAGGAATTCCTTGTCATGCGAGAAACACTCGAATCATGACACAATGTTTAACGCGCGTATTCTGTCAGACTTTGTTACGGTTTGACGTTGATGCTGAATTGTGTAATGATCGTTGTTATTATTATTTAATTTATAGTGGTACGAGTGAAGTAGGACACATAAGGACCTTGCTTCAATTCTGATGTAAAGATCATGCGAGTGTATGATGTTGTGGTCGGTTGTGATGTTGAACAACATGGAGGGAAATCAATTGATACGCAGCCATGAAAATTGAGTGCAATATTCCGTTTACGCACTCTGTGGGGTCTATAAATCAATTTTAATTTATTTTCATAAGAGAAAAAATGGCATTGAGTTGTAACTATGCAAAATGAGTGTATAGAATTTCGTTGGAAAATCGCACCGCCAAAGGAGTTGTGGAGTACTCGTCAATTGAGTTAAGGTTAAATTGTGTGGAAAATAATTCGTTTCACGACTTCTAATGATTAGGAAATTGTGAAGAGATTTGCGTTAAAAATTGAATATTTCTGGTAATTTTGTTTAATGGAGAGGGTTGTCAGCTAAAGACAAGGTATTAAGATGGAGTAGTGGTGATTCTATGGAATGAGCAGTTGAGTGCTAAAATTGCAGATAGTTCGAGTTGGTTAACTGAGAGGCTTTAAGAAGTTGATTCATTGCAATTGATTGATCTTCATAGGACTTAAGTTTTGATATTTAAGAACAGATTTGAAGCAGACACTTTAGGAAACCGAATTTGGAAGAAACTCTATTAAAGGATCAAGGAAAATTAAATTGGAGTTTTTCACTAAAAAGTTCAGCTTATTGACCAAACCGTTATAACAGCAGCTAAGTGTACTGATACCGACTGACAATTCGCCTGGGAACACGGCTGCGCTGCGGCTGCCTTGCGCAATAAAAACACCGACAAAATCTAGAGTCACTCAATCGAGCTCCGCCTCCAAGACCTAGGTGTGGATGAAGTGGAGTGGACTCAAACATAGAGGGATTTGTAACACCAATTCCTTCTAAGGCAGAAGTTGCAGATTTTATAAGGACCGGTTTGATGATGAATGCCAGCAAGCTACTAAAAACTGAGAAAGCTGCATACCGGACAATACACTATTATCTCACATAGAACTCGGGCATGGGAACATCTTTATACGAGAGGAAAGCAGAAAAGAAGCTTGAGAGACAAAGGAAAGCAGCCTGAGAAATAGAAAGAAAGAAAGATTGATAACTTCACGAGGCTTGGAATTTCTTCAGCAGCTGCTGTAAGGACGTAGAGGGAAATATGACCACCGATCTCAAAAGTATTCTGGGGTGAAGGCAAGTGTATTTTTATGAATTGTTCAACTGTCAGCTTTTTGAAGAAATAACGGTTTTCAGCCATTTTTAGATGGCGATTTCATTGATTATCAAAAATTTAAATCTATCACATTGATCAGATATTCATCCTTACGAAGGCGATGGAAACATGTCTAGAATTTAAATTCCCAACATACCATGATATAGACTTAAGGGCGGCTAAAGGAAAGCATAGTCATAGACAGGTTTGTAATGACTCATTTCAAAATCCCGCCATATACCTATTTTTATTCCTTACAAAATATGAGTCACATCATGTGCCTCCCGTTCGGGGTTTAAATAGACCCCCAAGCCCCAAATTAGCATTAACCATCAGTTGCCGATTGACATCAATCGGTTTAACATCAGTTGCCAACCGATCATCGTCCGATACACATCCCCGTCCAGCACAACCAGAAGACAAGTATCCGTTGCTAACCGAAGTAAAACAAACGCAAAACCGTTGCTAAGCAGCAAACACTAAGCACACAGGCAACAGTCTATAAATAGCCAGCTGCAAGCCATAGTAAAATCAATTGAACCCAGGCACTCGAAGCGAGCAGACGTGTGCTCCCGGAGTGGTAAGTATAAACCCGAACTAACCAGGCCTAGAATTCCTCCCACCAGTGCTAAGGGGTCTTCTCATTTATACTAACCCATTACCAGATTCGTCTGAAATTTACCGGATCCGTCCGTTATTTACCAGATTCGTCCGTGATTTACCATATCCGTATGCGATTTACCGGATACGTCCGTGATTTACCGGATTCCTCCCTGATTTACCGGATTCGTCCCTGATTTACCGGATTCGTCCGTGATTTTGTATACTAACCGGGGATAGACTTCCCCCCACCAGTGGTAAGGGGTTTTGTCCTTCATATAAATCCTGCACCAGTAAGCTTAGTTAGTTACCCACCTTCTCACCAAACGACCTACCTTCAGGAAAGGAAATCTCCAAAGGCGGCGCATCATTGGAAGGTGTCCAAACCTGCTGTTAACAAAGATGAAAGAGCTTGCATCACTGAATATATCGTAAGACATGCTTAGGACTTTATGGGTGAAGCAACTTCCAAAGTCTTTTCAGGTTTGCATTGAGAATCAAGATCTCAAAATTTGATTGAAATAGCTGATAAAATCTCAGATGTCTTTTTGAATAAAGACATTGCTTCTGGCTCAACGCCGCGCCGCCGTCATCCAGTGTTGCTACGATTTTTGAATTGCAAAATCAGATGGCTGCTCTTCCAGAAAAAAACAAACAACTCCAGGTACTTAGAAGCCAAAGTTCCTTACGTGCGAAAATTCTGTTAAAAGGAGATCGAAATCCAGAAATTCATACTCAATTCGGCAAAGCAGCAAGGAAATGTCAAGAACCTCGTCAATTTCAGTCGGGAAACTTATTTGAAAACAGCAATCAGCGTTTAGCAGACCACAGAGGTACAGACCCCATAAGTCGCCCATATGTCAATGAGAAATCTTCCAAAAAATATTTTCTCAAATACACTGGAGCTGCAATTTCAGTCATTCCACCTAAAGGTAAAGACAAGTGGAACAACCAATCGAATCACGTTCTCTACGCAGCGAATGGAACTGAAATTCCAACTAATGGAGAACAATATTGATGTCACTCAACCTTGGCCTTCGCAGAATGTTTCCTGGCCTGTTATTAATGCTTAATCCACAGAGCCAATAATTGGATGTGATTTCCTGCCATTTTTCGATCTCTTAGTCGACGTTTAAAACAAAAAAACTAATCGATCAAAAAACAAATCTTCAAACACATGGTTTTGGTGCAACAATTTCATAAGTTCAGCAAATAATATTAAAACAATAAATCCATTATCCAAAGCACAACGTAACGCACCACAATCAAACAAAACGACCTCCTGTGTACCTCTCCAAAGTCAGACGTCTTTTCCCTGATGAACAACTACAAACAGCGAAAAAAAGAGTGTGAGTACAAGATCAACCAAGGAATTTGTGGACCTTCGAAGAGTAGTGGGGCGGGTCCTCTTCATATTATGATCAAGAAGAAAAATGGTGACTGGCGACCTTTTGGCGAATTTAGACTACTCAATGCTATTACTAGGGCAACCAAAAATATGCTCGAGCATGTTTTTTTTGGAACGTCGAATTTGCTAATTGACAAGATAGAAATACGTTTCATGAGAAAACAAACATTTTGGACCCTATTCGTTAGAGCATATTTTAGCATATTTTGTTATAAATGCATATTTTTGCATATTTTGCTTTAAAATGCATATTTTGGAATATTTCATCATTATTTGTAATTTTGTTGCAAATGTTAGAGTAAATACTTTTTTTAAACTTTGAAAAATTCGCGATGCTATTCAAGTATTTTATCCAAAATTAACGCATGTCACTTGTGAGGCCCACAGGCTCCATAGAACTTGTGAAACACTTCGAGGTTAATTTCCAGAAGTTGATATTTTCATCGCAAACGTGAAAAAAGTGTTTAAAAGCTCCGTCAAAATTAAGAGTATTCAAGGATATTGCACCGGAAACACCACTTCCTTTGCAAATGATTACAACTCGTTGGGTATCTTGGAGGGAAGCAGTTTACTGTGTAGAATTTTTTTTTAAGTGGAAAGCCTTTTCGAAACACTACATGAAGAGGAATCAGCTGCAATACGAGTTATTAAAAAATTGTTTTAATGAATTGGCATTAAACGTGACTTGATATTTCTATCATCCAATTACCAATACATTTTTATTGAAATGTATTGCACAGCTGGAAACAAGCGGCCTTCAGCAAGCATAAAATTATTGATCGATGTCCAAGTTAAAATTAATACCATCGACTCCAATATCGAATAAATAAAAAAAAAAAAATATCGATATTTCGGAAAAATTAGAGGGCTCAAATTGTTATGTTTTATTATGGCAGAATTTATTCGTAGAAAAAAAACTGAATCTGAAATAATGGCATTAAAGCTTGCTTATACGTGCTGGCGGATGATGTACCTACAAAAATGTTTTCAGAGAAAAAAGTTTAAGTAAAACTGTTTTCCTTTATTGCAACAAAAATTTTAACAAATTTTTTGTCTTTAATTATTCTGGTTTATATTTTCATTTTTGATTTTTGGTATTTATTTAAGCTTTTTATGTTTTTGTTTTTTTTTTTGTTCTTTTATTTGTGTCTAAGGCTATTCTGACCTCTGTTTTTTTTTTTTTGTTGAAAACTCAATAAACTTAAAAAAAAAACACACGAAATTAAAGATTTTTGGCTATTTAAAAATTTTTTAGGGCATATTTTTAGAGCATATAATTGGCTTTTTAGAGCATATTTAAAGCGCTATAAATGGTTTTTATAGAGCATATTTTTGGTTGCCCTAGCTATTACATACCATCTCAGATGCCTCCTATCGGAGATTTCGCTCACCATCTGAAGGGTAAGGAAGTGTTGAGCGTTATGACTCTGACGCGAACATTCCATCAAATCCTTGTGAATCACAAGATATCCCAAAAACGGCTAATATCACTCTTTTGGGCTGTTAAGTAATGACCTTTGGTCTGTGCGCAACGCTGCGCAAACCTTTCAACGATTCGTCCACGAAGTAACAAGAGGACCGGGTTTCAGGTTTCCATATATCGATGATTTTCGTATCGCATCAAACTGAGTTGAAGATCATCGAGTGCATCTTAAACAGTTTTTCCAGCGATTCCGAGAGTATGGACCCGCCATCAAATATCAATCCGTCCAAATGCACTTTCGAATCATCATCCCTAGGTTTTTTGAGTTATACCTTATAACGGAAGAAGGAATCAAACCGCTGCCATCTAAAGTTGGCGCTTGTTGAGATCATGATCTCATACAAGAAGCCATCAACACTCCAAGAGCTACGAAGGTTTTTGATACTGCTTTATTTCTACAGACGTTTCATTCCCAAAGCTGCTCAGCTGCTAAAATTAAGCTTGAAATTGGTAGACTCCAGTGGGCTTGACACTGAATAAGTATTGCGTTTATTACATTCCCCCTCTACTAGATTTCGATAGGAAATTTTCTATTTGCATACCAGAAAGACAGGGTTGGGTGGGATCCTAATTCACTTATAAGTAAACAGGGTATTTCTTCTACACTGACGGTTCAAAAATGGAATCAGGAACAGGTGCTGGACTGTTTTACCAAACTCTCAACATCAGAGAGTCGTATAAACTCCCAGCTGACTGTACTGTCTTTCAGGCCGAGATCTATGCCATTGGAAAAGCAGCTGAATTGGCACATCATGAAAAGCTAAGCTCCTCGGAGATTACTTTTTCCGTGGACACCCAGGCTGCTACCAAAGCCTTAGCCAGTGAGACCATAAGATCAAAGGCAGTTTTAAACTGTAGGAAGGAATTGAATAGAATCTCCCACACTAACCAGGTTAAGCTCTGCTGGATTCCTGGACATATTAATATAGAAGGGAACGAAATAGTAGATGAACTAGCCAGGAAAGGGTCAGAAGATACAAATAGTAGCGACCATTCAGATAGGGGACCACTCGTCCCGATTGGGGTACTCAATTGCGCCACACTGGCACAATGGCCAACAAGATAGAGGCATTTGCACCCGATTTCTGTAGGAGCTGTCAGGATGAGGAGGAAATAGAAACCATTAAACACCTGCTCTGTGACTATCCGAACCTCCAAACTAACCGACTACTTCATTTCGGGAACAGGTTTGTTGGGGAACTGGATGATCTATAGCACAGGTCTCAATGGCAAACATGAGGAAATTTATAGATAGCACAGGCTGGTTCGTTAACGAGCCAGTCTACGTTAATCGGCAATTTTCAATAGCATCGAAGCTACCTTTTATTTTTATAGGGGATCACAATGGACCAGTAAGCCCCCGTGTATGCAACAGTTTCAGGCTGTGCACACCCCTTATCACCTAACCTAACATAACCTAAGTATTGCGTAAATTGGGACGGCAGAAGTTCTTAAATCTAAAAATCAATTAAAACCACTTCTCATGATTGATACAATTTTCGAATTCCATTAACTGAAATTCGAAAAAAAAATCAAAAATAAAAAAGTCGCTGTATTTCCACAAATTTCTTAACCCACACTTTTTTATGTCTGTCTACTGTTAAAAATCATTTGCACTTTAAGTAAAACATGACATTGGTGCTGATGGAAAAAAAAATATAAATTTTAGGGGAACACAGCAATAACAAACAAGGGGTCTTCTTAATTTAAAAATAACCTTTCCTTTGACCCTGATTAGAGAGGAGAGATTTTTTTATTATTGCAGTTCGAGTTCGAACTCTTCTTCTCTTTGAGATAAACTCTCAAATCTCGAGTGTTGGGGTCTTGGCAAACGCAAACAATCTATCTTTATGTGTTTTTAAACGTTTCCCTCAAGATTGGTTAGCGTTATATATTTTATTTTTAGAACGGCTTGGTTAAAAAGTTTCAAAAACGATGATGATGGCGCCTTCAAAGTTATTTTGTGTTGAAAAGGTCAACGAACACTTATACTAAGATATGAAGACTGAAGACATTTTGGGGTGACACAGCCAGAAAGAATTTTAAGTGTGCCAATTTTTGCGATCCCACTGTCGTGTTCAAATTATGAGGTCAGTTTTGCAAACTCATTTCTAACTCGAACATCTTTTGTCAAAGTCTCGTATGTAACAAATCATCCAGGAAGAACCCAATTTCGCCTAATATTGGATTTATTACCTTCCTACTCGAAGCCCAAAATTAATAGCTTTTTCTGCCATTTCGCAGATAAATTTCTTCTGATTTTCTTCAAAAATTATAAATCTTCTCAAATAATCGCAAAAACCAGAAATGAAAGAAAAGCCTTTGAACAAAAAATATCGAGGCTAATCGCAAGTTTAACATTTAAATGTGCCTCATCCCATGCAGTCAAATCTTGTGGGTCGTTTAGTTCTTTTCAATAACAAAAAAAAAAGAAAACTGAAAAAGCAAATAATTCAAAAAACACAAAACGACTCATTGTTTATGTTGGCCGCAGTCACATCGTATATTATACTCACTGCACTGCCCCTGACAGGCGCATCCAACTGAGATAACCATAATTTTTCGTCCAAAAAGCCAAACACCAGCCAAACGCACAATCTTGCTTCCTACTTGCTTTACGGATCATTTGATGCAAATTGCGAAGGCAGAGATGGCTGCCCCTGCATCTGCTGGTAATTTGAATGAAGATTGCAGCACAGTGATGTTATCAAGGAAAGAAAAAAAACATTCACTTGCGTGCAATTTGCTTCATGGGAGTACCTACATTCATTGGGCATTGGGCTAATGTGACCATTTAATCTTTTACATAAACATTAAGAGCATCATCATTATAAATGGCCTCACAACTTTATAAAAATGTTCACGTTAGAGGAATGGGATTAACCAGGGCAATAAGTATTTTAACGGCCAGTGGGGTCGTTAAGTGTATTTTGCTAGTTTCCTTAACAATTTTCTTAGTAAATAGTAAAAGAAAATGAAGTTTCTTCCATTTCTTTTAAAATTTTAAATATTTTTGTAAGAGTAGGTCATACTAAGCAACATCAATTTCGATACTTACCTATATGCAAAAGTGATTCTGTCTGTAGTGTAATCACGCCTTAACTACTGAACCGATTTGAATGAAATTCGGTTTAAAGATAGTCTAGAGGCTGAGAAAGGACATAGGCTACTTTTCGATGCAAAAACGAAAGGGGTTGAAATATTGGATGAAAGTTTGTACGGAAATCACGTCATGTTTGGAGAGAACTTAGAAGCTTGAAACTTGTAACTTGTTTAAAATGGGTAAAGAAAGTTTTTATATGATGATGTCGGCTAAAAGGGTTTAGGGACTAAGAATTAAATGTTATTTCAACCGCCGCCGATGCTGTTCCCGTCACAGAAGCTTCGAAAGGAATTATTTCAACTCTTTCTACAATATTTTTCTTTAATATACCGGTAAATGCTTCTATTTTCAGCTTTGTGGTACAAATTCAACCTCTACTCACTTTGGTGTACTAAACAATGATAAAAAAGATTTTCTGCAGATTAATTTCAAGCTTTGTTTGTATAAGCTTCCAAAAAAACACTCAGCTATCGGAGCAGAGTTGGCTTACATTAGGTTAGGTTAGGGAGCTGACAGTTGGTGTCATTACAGTCACACTTAGATCAATACCATTGTGATACCCGTGAATATTGCTACTCAAGCTAATAAAAACCTATGCTTCCAGTTAATCAAGCCTTATACCTGAAGTACTAGAGAGTTTTTCTTAGTCCCCGAAGAAATAATTGCCGAGCAATAATATGCCGAGCAGTTTCTTAATTTGGTGGGACAGTGCGGGGCATTGACATGAAAATGCAATGTGTCTTCATGCACTTCCTCGTCACTGTATCCACTGCATCATCTGCACTGATTCTCATCTTGATCTTATCAAAACAAGCTTTGATTTTACCTCAGTTGCAGTGATCGCTTTTATTGCCGCTTGGCTTTCAATGTAAAAGGTGATATCAGCCCATGGTATCGCCATCATTAATACCTGTTTAGCAGCTGTTGTCACTGCCAGGACCTCCACTTGGAAGACACTACTGTAGTGTGAAAGCCTAAACGAGGCGATTAACTTGAGAGATTAAGAATAGAGGCCTGTCCCTACACCACTATCCATCTTAGAGTTATCAGTATAGATAGCTATTGACGACTCACTGGAGTATGGTATGTTATCTATCCATTCCCCTCTGCTTCGGATGGCAGCCTGGGATGGTTTATGAAAATCAAAGTCGGGTATTTTATAGTCTGTTGTAGTAGTAAGACCCATAACTTTATGAAGGATCTAAGCATGTCCTATGGAACTGTTTTTCCAGACTTTAGTCTGACTAAGTCTCAAGGCACTTTTAGCCGCAGATTCTTGAACAAAGAGGTCTAGGGGTATTAAATCGAGTAAAACTTCCAGTCCCGCAGTTGGAGTGGATCTCATTGTCCCATGTAAAGCCTGTGCACGCAAGTCTTTGAACTTTTGACAAAGTTTTGAGGTTCGTGCTCTTTTCTAAAGCTTTCCACCAAACCAGATTAACATAGGTTAGTATTGGTCTAATTATTACCGAATACATCCATCTGATAATTTTAGGGTTTGGTCCCCAGGTTTCGTCCCCAGGCGATCGTCGCCTTTTTATATCTTTCTTTGGTATTTAGACCCCAGATTAGAATTTTTATCTATAAGATCACACCAAGGTATTTTGCATGATCAGGGATTTTAAGAGGACAGCCTTCAATTGAAGGTACTTTAAAATCGGGTATTTTATGTTTGTTAGTAAACAGCACTAGTTCTGACTGTCAGCCCACAGTTCCTAGTCTATTTAATTGCCAACAAGAAGGTATATTCGGTCTGTCCGCTGATAGTGAATAAGAACTTGCCGGTCGCTAGCAATTCAAGATCGTCGCGTATAGCGTAGGCTATTATTACTCCAGTTGATTTCAGCTTAAAGAGTATGCCATTCATGACTAGAACCCAGAGCAGGGATGAAGGACCCCCCCCCCCCCCGTGTGGGGTGCCCCTAGATGTGGATACTCTCACCTTTTCCTCTGCTAACTCTTAGTTGAGTTGAGTTGAGTTGAGTTGTCTCCTCCTTAGCATACACATAATACATTCTGTTGTTGCTTTTTTGGCCTTGGGGTCGGTCAAAGCTTGTTTAACTGTTTCATTCGTTACATAATTGAAGGCTCCTTCAATATCCAAGAACGTTGCGAGCATATTTTTCTTGTCATTCAGTGAGTTTTCAATGACGCTGAAAACACTGTGCAATGCTGTTTCAATGCTTTTTACTTTTGTGTATTCATGTTGAGCTTCCGATATACAGTCCGGTTCCAAGGTGGTGCGGATGTGCATATCAATCAGCCTTTCAAAAGTTTTCAAAATAAACAATGTTAGACTAATGAGTCTAAAGTCTTTGGCCTCCATATGGCTAGGTTTACCAGATTTAGGGATGAGAACTACCATTGCCTCACTCCACGATAAGGGAACATACCCCCATTTGAGGCTATTATAGAAAAATGCTAGAGTTGGCTTGCCTGAAATGTCAAATTACTCGCCTGAGTTATAGGAAGAGTAATTTGCCATTGAATTGCGACTTAGCAATAACTCAGGGTAGTGATTCTGAGTAGGTAATAAAACCCACCAGTTCCGATCACTTTCAATACGAAATGCATTAAATGCAAAACCAAACTCATTAATCAACGACCACTTAAAAAGTTGGCAACCCCACTGCACGTTGTGCAAGAGCTAACAAACGTGAACGATAATCTTAGAAAATTGAATGGCAATGCTCATCTCATTTATCAACAGCTAAACCAGCGTACATAAAAAATACGAAGAAGATGTGAAACTTATCGAAACTCTTGACTCTTAAGTCTTGAGAATTCATATGCGTGGGCAAGCCGTCTCGTGCGTCGTACTTGTATCATTTCAAAATTTAACAACCTCCGCCAGTGACAGGTAAAGGATTAATAAAATATCGATGAGTACATTAATATTTCGCAACAACAAAGTCATTAACAAAATGAGACATCAGCCTAAGCAACTGCAATTTCTGATCGATTTATTTGGACGGACTCCAAAAACGAAAAAAAAACTGCACTACGAATGACAACTTTTAAGGCCCTGTTTACACAGCAATTTGTCTTTTTCCAAATAAAATCATAGAAAAAAAGAAAAACCTCAAAGAATAGGCCCACCATGGTCGAAAAAGTCGCGTGCCCTTTTTTCTTTGAAATCGTCATGGTCCGGGTCCCCATGCCCCTAGTCTCTCTCTCCAGAAACGGTTATACAAAAACTGCATGATGTATAGACTTTTGTGTTGCCATAATGTCAGTCAAGTACTGCTTATGGACAATCTTACAACAGATTTGACACTTTTTGTGTATTCAACTAGCGTGCATTTTCTAAGGCCCCTACACTCTCCCTCTCCCTCCATTTTGCTGGATTATAGAAAAAAGTCAGCCACTTTTTTTTCCTCCAGAAAAACGACGACTACAATAACGACGCTTCATGGAGTTCCGATTGATGAGAGAATCGCAGGGGGGGGATGCATGCTCAAAGCTGGAATGAGGAGTTGTTCATTGATGGCCTGTTTGAAAAGATCAGGATGATTATGGAACTTAAATGATGAATTGAATGGCAGATTAACCAACAAAGAAACATGTGCATTTATGCACAGAACGCACAGACTGTGCACACTGCACACACAGCAGGCAGACAGTTCATAGAGGGCAGATGAAAAGATGCAATTATGATGTTATTTAAGAGATTAATAAGTTTTTATGAGAGTGAATGGCAATTCGCAAATAGATCGACAATAAGAAATGCAGATAACAGAGGTAGGTGTTTGTACGGGGTTACCATCCTGTCGGGATTTTGGCGATCCGATCAGACAGATACTCAGAAGTGTGATTGTTTTGTGGTGTTATGATAAAAATACTTAACATAATCTTCAAAGTCAAACACCCAGCCTTCCTATATCGATGTTTTCTCAATAACAACAGCTTTAGCTACACGGTACATTCAAGAAGAAACAAGCGTCCACAGCAACCTCTATCTATCAACTCCTACTTTCCACTTCCCCGCGATGAACGTCTATTTGGATGTGGACTTGTAGTTGGGACTCTACTCAAGAGGAAGGTCTTGAGATTCAACTCAGTGAATAAGCGCATCACGACAATCCGCATCAAGGCTAAATTCACCAACATAAGCCTCATCTGCGCTCACGCACCCGCTGAGGAAAGGGATAAAGACACCGAAGACAGGTTCTACGAGCTCCTCGACAAATCTATGAGCAATGCCCTAGCTATGACAATAAAATTGTCCTTGAGGATTTTACTGCTTAGCTGGGTAGAGAAGAAATCTTTGGTGGAATAATCGGAAGACATAGCCTACACGACATTACCTCTGAAACGGATTTAGGCCAATCGACGTCGCTGCGGGGCGAGACGTAATGGTAGCAAGTATATACGCACGGAAATCTCTTGATCAATTATCCATCAACCAAATTGATCACATTCCGATCGATGCACGACACTTCTCTAGCATGCAAGATATCCGCACATTCCGAGATGCCAACATCGATTAGGACCACTTCCTTGTTGTAGCCAAGGTACGAATGCCGATATCCCGATCAAGGCCAGCAAGTGAAAATTCTAGGAGAAAATTCCACGTCAAACGGCTACAATCGCAAGAGATTGCTAGATCCTTTTCCGATCGTCTCTCGAAAATCTCCTAAGAAGTCCTTTGCTGCCAGCACAAAATGCAGAGAACCAGTGGCAACACTGCCAAGCAGCCATCAGAGATGTGAGCCTCTGAAGTTCTGGTTTGACGATGAGTGCCGGCGAGCACTTGCAGCTAAACAAGACGCATACAAAGCGGCACTGCAAAGAAGGACACGAGCAGCTCGGGAGCTCTACGAGCAGAAAAGGAGAGAGGAAGAAGAAGTCCTTTGCTACCAGCACAAAATGCAGAGAACTAGTGGCAACACTGCCAATCAGCCAAGTGCGCGATCGAGGAGATAGAGGGATGTCACGACAGGAACGAGGTTCGAAAGTTTTACAAAAGGTTAAACAAACCACCAGGGCTTATACACCCCCAACCGAAGCCTGTAGAGACCATCATAGGAACATCGTAGTGGAACCGCAGTCAGTGCTGAGGATACGGAAAGACCACTTTTCCAAGCTGTATAATGGCGATGACGAGCAAAATTCCGCCAGCTTCAACATCATTCTTGAAAACACTGTACGAAACTGTCCAGCTACTAGGATACGGAGACGAGATTAACATAATTGGAAGAACACAGCGTGATGTCAGTGGAGCATTCGTGGAATTGTGATGTAGGCCAGGAAGATGGGTGTAGCGGTTAACGAGGGCAAGGCCAAGTTAATGCTGTCAACAAGATGGGATTGCCCAACATCGATGTTTTGCAGCCAACGTCAGTATAGACAAATTTAACCTCGTGGTAGTTAAGGACTTTGTAGACTTTGGATCCGCTTTAAATTCAGACAACGATATCAGCGCTGAAATCACACGCAGAGTCACTCTTGCCGATCGCTGCTTCTTTGGATTTAGAAGGCATTTGAGTGGTAAAGCCCTCCCTCGAGCAACAAAAGGGTCTGTGTACAACACCCGGACGTCGCAGAAGAGGAAGACCACGACTCAAGTGGAGGTGGTAGAAGACCTGAACTAACTTGGCGTGCGAACTTGGAGACATTTAGCTTGCTGGAGACGCTTGTTGGATGAGGGCCTGATCCGACCTGGACTGTAGCGCTACCATAAGTAGATAAGTAAGTAAGTTAATAAGCGAAAGTCCATGAATTGTTGAAAACTCATATCATGACTCGTTGTTTGACGAGCTAAGCCAAGTTCAGCAACTGAATTCACTAAATAAAAAAAAAAGAAGACTCCGCTCCAAATTCCTTCAAAATATTTAGGTTCTCTGAAGTTTGAACCTTCCCTCTTCATTCAACCCAAAAATACAAATAAGAAAAGAAGAGGACATCTGATCACTTGTTTGCATGTTAACACGAAACCAGCATCCATATGACGCATTGTCTTGAAATCTCTCGAATACATTTTCGGGCTCTTGACATTTTTAAATAGGTACATAACTCCCAGAGGACAATCCACTCTCATCTTACAAAACAACTGCACTCCCAGTTCCTTAACAATATGGAATACGACTCTTAACATCTTTCGAGTGTTTGACTTCGCCTTCTTGATTTTCAAAAGATGCTTGCAATTCTGCTCCGGACACAAAACAGAGACAAAAAAAACCTCAAGCCTCAACAATCTGCATTCGAATTCAAAGTGCAAACATGTGTTAAGTGTTCGATAACACAAAAATGCCTTCGCAAATGTTTTCTTTCCATTTTGTTATTTTCGAAAAAAAATACAAAAAAAAATGTTCTTTATTCTCACACAACATCATTATTGGCCATGTGATTTATTAGCCTTGTGGAATCTCCAAAAAATTTACATTAGCCCGGAACGCTGTGACAAGGTCTCGTTTTCATTAATTGCATCTGCGGGAGAATTTTAAAAGCTTACAGAGTTGCCACCTTACAGTCTTCTCTTACTGTATAATTCTGTGGGTTGCCTTTTTGGCTAAAAAAATTCTTTTGGGCAAAAATCAATATCAACTCTGTTAAGAGCGCAAAAATCCAGTTCGACAAATTGGTCCTGACAAGGATGTTGCAATAAATCTTTCGACTGTTTTGAAAATTCAATTTTCACGCCCCGCAGTGCTGTGCACAAAATTTATTTCCTTTGACTTTTAATTGGAATAAAATTCAAATAAAGAAAAACTCACCTAAAATAAATTCCAGCGTCTCGAATTCGGTGGCAGCAGCCGGTATCTTGCGTGAGGCAACATAATTAATTTGAAATATTGAAATAACTAAAATTACAACGACTAGGGAATTTGTAAGCAAATCTGGAAACGATGTTAATTTTCTCGATATTTTCATTTTGGAACGTTTTTGTGAGGTCGTTGGTGTAAATAAACAAACATTCGACTGAGTTGTTGTGTGGGAATTCGTTGAATGCATTTTTCTTGCCGCGCGCTGGTGTTTTTGTTTTAGTTTATTTAAGATTTTTCTTGGCAACAAAAATCAATTGTTTTGACCAAACGGTTGTAATTTATTGGCAACAAAATTGAACTTTCGGGTGTGTTTTCTTTTTCGATTAAATTGGTGTTTCTCGGTAATCGCACATTGTTCATTGGGGGATTTATTTTTCCTGATTCCGTTTACAGTTGAAAAATCTGGAAAAAAGAAAATAAACATAATTTTAAGAAAGATGCAATATTTCAATAGGTATTTAAATTTATGGATATTCGACTTTCCCGGAAAGGCTTGGACGGATTTTCGGAAGTGATAAATCCTAGTAATACAAAAATGTCAGTTTATAACAAAGTTTTGCAGCAACTTAAGCGGACAGCAAGGAGCCAGTAGATTGGGTTGACTCTCCTTTTTGTAGACTACTCTTGTACGCAATGAAACATCAGCAATATCGTCAGTCATGCTCTCGAACTCGACCTCGTGCTCGGAGAGCTCAAAGTAAGGCAAAAGTTAGTCCTGAAAAGAGATTGCCGGGCGTTGAAAGAATTAGACATGCCATTAGCACCGTCTACTCTATTTCAGGAAGGACTCTTAGCGCTGGAAGCGACTGGTTTGATGACTTCTGCAACATGGTGTCTAAGGTTAACCGAGCAATACTGCAATCTCATAGGACTTCTGATATCAAAGACGTATATAAGAGTCTAACGCAAGATAAGAAAGCAACCTGGGAAAATAAAATGCTTTGTGAACTATACAGAAGTAGAGAGCGAGTCCACCGCGCTGCACCTTTTTTTTAATTTGCACCGTAGAAGTAACGATAAAACAGAAAGAGAGAGATGAAACGTTACGACAGTGGTCTAACGAAGTGAATGAGCCAGTGATACCTACCTCTGATAATATCCAATCAATCATTCTTAGAGTTCTTCTTTGTAAAAAATCCAGGAGGCTTAAGAATGTAGCTGGAGCTGGAGTACCAGCCCAGAGATGGGAGTTGTACTCAAACCTTGGACGGATATTGTCTCATATAAGCAGCAGTTGCCCGTAGCTTAAGTGGTCAAGTGCGTTGACTGCTAAGCAGAACGTCGTCGTGGGTTCGAGTCCTACTCGTTTCCATAAGTTTTTATTTTCATCTTTCACAGGTAGGTACTGCCTATTGCGAAGAATTGACAAAACTTCCAAGAGTATCAATCTGTCATGAAAAAGTGCTTCTCAAATTTGCCGTTCGGAATCGGCGTTAAATTGTAGGTCCCCTCCGTTCTTCACATGCACTCAGAGAATTGTTGATGAAAGTAAGCCATTTAGGCCTTGGCTCTTCAAGAGCCGTCACGCCACTCTATTTATTTTTATTTATTTTTAAGCAGCCAGATCAGACGGAGAGAAGAATTTCTTGCCCCGTCTTAACCGGCTGACAGTTGGTTTTGTTACTGTCACACTTGGATCAATGTAGAAGTAGATCCCTTGTGATACCCTGAAGTATTGTAACTTTAACTTCTGAAGTGTTTAAACCTATGAATTCTATAGTTGGTCGAGCCATTTGGTGGACTTGACAAAGTTTGCCTGGGAGTTCGGATAGTTCTTCTAGTTCATTAAAGAAATAATTGCCTAAAAATGTATATCTAGTACGGCAGAGTGCTGGACAGTGGCATAGGAAGTGAAACGTATTCTCGCGCTCTTCTTCACTTCCGCAGCCTCTACATAATGTCATCTATACTAAGCCCCATCTTCTTTTTGTGGTAGCCAAGTAGGTTATGTCTTATGTCCCGTTATCACGCTTATGAGGGATCTGAGGGACGGTTTTTTAAGAAGTAGAATCCTATCGGAAACGGTGCTGCCGCAGGTTTCTAGTAGGTTTCATCTATCATTTGCTGTTTTAATGATATTTTTAGTAATGTTTCTTTTTAATTCGCATTGAGGGATTCTAATGTTGTGGTCTATGAGAGAGGGATCAAGTACCGAGCCTTCTCTTGCAAGCTCATCCGCTTTTTCGTTTCCCGGCACACCACTCTGACCGGGAACCCAGTAGAGTCTTACGTTATGCTTACTTCGAGACAGCAAGAAACAAGTTTTGACTTGATTTTCGTGGCAGAGATAGCTTTTATTGCTGCTTGGCTAACAATGAAAAAGGTGATATCAGCGTGTGATATCGCCATCATGATCATGGATATTTGATTAGCAGCGTTTTTCACTGCCAAGATCTCGGCTTCGAAGACACTGCTATGGTCGGGAAGTCTGAATGAACTGGTAAGGTAAAGATTTTCCGAATAGAAACCTGTCCCTACTCTAGTAATCATTTTCGAACCATCAGTAAAGATGGTAAAGTTCGATTCATTAGTGTAAGGTACACTGTATTCCCAATCTTCTCTATTGGGGATAAGGAACCCAAACATCCTGCGGCTTTTTTGTCGGCATCGCATAATATATGCTCGTTCTGCAAGAGGTGGTCTGGCGAGTGATGCACATACCTACCGAGAATATCGGTATGTTCGGCCTCATTGATGCAAGTGCTATGGACAGTGGCAAAGATGGTTATCTCGCTTTAACGATATACAAGACAGCATTGGGATTTCGAAGCATTAAACTCTACGGGGTTCTTAATTCCCCATTGTACAATGCTGTTTAAGTCAGAGTTTAATAAGTTTATCATATTTTCTCATTGCAGTTTCACACCTGAAGAGTCTGGAAACGAATATGAAAAGCTAAAGGTATACCGTCAGCGAAACAATTTATAGGATTAGGGGTTACAGACAGGAGATCATTTATAGAAATGAGAAAGAGAGTTGGAGACAAAACGGAGCCCTGGGGCACACCAGCATTTATATTGTGGGGTTCAGACTTGAATCCGTCCAATTGAACTTGTATTGAACGGTTCGAAAGAAAGTTTCTAATCCAACGAAGTATTGATTCGTCTATGCCGAAAGAAGCCAGACTTTATCAAATGCCTTTGAAATATCAAGTGCAATACTCTTACTTTCTCCAAAATAATGAAAGACTTGTTCCACTATTCTGTGAGGTAAACCATCAGATCACCAGTAGAACTGTTGCTGCGAAAGGTGTTCTGCTGGTCTTTAAAAAGCTTTCGCCTTTTTTGGATTTATCGAAAAGCTTAGGTAAGGTTTTGCCAGTGCCAGCGTGAAAGAATATCTCTTCAGAATGATAGCGAATATACTATCTGGACCAGCGGATTTTCATATGTTGAGATCTTTTATTATTCTCGCCACAGCACTTTTTAGAAAGAAAATTTGTCCCATGGAATCATTGACACACTCAAGCACTGGGAGTGTCATGGAACTCTCTGGCAGCGTAGAAAAGGTAATCTTTTTGGAGGGAACTCGACGCTTGACCTCAACAAAATATTCTTACTGCCTTTAAAGTAATTTTTACCTTGATTTTTGGTCATGTAAAACTTGGTTAGTCGAATATGGACATTGCAGGCCTTTCTGGCTTAAATTTGTGCCGGTTTTCCTGAGTTGCCTTGGCTCTTTTACCCTAATAACCCCTGATGACTGGTTTCTGCGGAGCTCTTTCTTAAACTTGATTAGTTTCACTCGACAAATTTGCAGATATAACACTATGGTCTGATCTACCTAGAGGCGTAAGTACATTGATAGTGTATTCATCAGGGTCAGCCGTAAGGAACAAGTCAAAGGAATATGCCGCTTGGGCTCATTGACAAGCTGATAAAGGTGTTAAAACTCAGGAAAGATTCCGTTGTCGATTTATTTTTAATATTGTCAGCTTCAGTAGTTACTTTGTTCGTATGGAAAGTCTGGGCCGGACCTCGGAAGTGTAAATCGTCTTAAAATCAACACATCATTTGCGTTTTAAATTGACAACTAAATTATATCCAATGAACCAACGACACGACCAGCTAAATAAAAATATTTCATTACCAAGCTCACGACGACGCTGGTCATGACATTGAAGTCGTTAAGCATTCCTGATCTCCCATGAGGACCATTTGGTGTTCCATAATACTCCATGGTCCAGTCTTTTTGACTCGAAATTTACAAGTGATCCTAAAAACTGATTTATGAACATAAAATCCCTTTCTTGCAAACGGTACGTAGGCTTAAAGCTTTTAAAGGAATCGAAGGCGACTTGTGGCTTATATCTCGAGCGTGAAGCATAAATCAATAATTTCTGTCAATAAAACAAAACGTTGCAACGCGTTGTCAGCAATCTGTACCATGGCCACGTAGAGTGACGCTACGACAACGATGAAGGAGGCGACACAGCGGCATATTGAAAGAAACCTGTGGTGGCGACATGGTCGCTTTCAAAGTTTCGGTCGTCGTCGTCACGGTTGGCTCCCACTTCTGAGGTAGTTGACTTGTGCGACAATTTATCGCTGAATGTAGATCCTCTCTATTGTTGTACTTGTTTTATGAGCTTAAAACGGCTTTGAGGGTTCCAGACACGACTTTTGATTTGCATGACAATAAAATGAGTTGAAGTTGAAGGTGTCGCTATCGGACAAGGTGTCAGAATTTGGTCGCCAAGGTGTTCTTTTGTGTAATCCTCGCTTTCGGTCTCGTGTCTTCGTCATCAACCAGGTGTTTCACGTGCCCATTCAAATTTTCAAGACCAAAATCATCATCTCAAACGTTCTTCATGCAATAGGAGCTGCGATGGGCACGGAAAGTCACGTTTCGTTCGAATCTATTGTTCTCCTCTGGCATTAGCATTTTTGATAAATCTCGAAAAAGGTATGTGCATATTTTAAGAGGTTCGGCTACTGTCTTGCGAGATTCATTGATAAAAACGTGTGTGCGTTGTCTTTTTTGTTGGAAATAACACAAAACCTGAAGATGCTTACGCCACTTGGTGGTGCTCACCTCGCTCAAGGTCGTGTTGACATGTTATTGAACGAATATGGTGATGTATCAGTATTCCACTTTGGAATGGGAATGGGAATGAGCAATGAGGAATGTTGTCGCTTCCTTTAATAGAAATCTCTTAAAGAGACACTCTTAGAGGAATGCAGGTGATCCTCCAGCTACTGTAGCTCCTTTCAGGGACAAGAAACTTGAATTCCTTGAAAGGAATTCCATTTGAATTGAAAATAAAGTGTTGTGTTTACTTTTGGAATTGGAATTCCTTTTTGAAAAGCTTAAGCAGAGTTAGGAATTCGAAGTCAGTGGTGTGCGCACCGAAAAAACATATTTTGCAGTTTTTTGAACCTTTGTTGAAAGAGATGTTGGCCAGATGGTATGCATACTTCTTTTGAGATTCAAATGGAAATGAATGCGCATCTGTTTGTTGTTGGTATTGGAAATGGAGAATGCCTTATCTACCTATTAATGTGACAATAAATTAAAAGGAGTGGCAAAACCGATCAGTCAAAGACAAAACTGATAAAAAAAGTAAAAAAAAGTCATAACTTTTGCACACGCATGTCGATGAGCGAATTAACCAGCATGCAGTTCAAGTAGCATGGTTTTAGCCACGATCACTATTATCTTTTGTATCGAGAAATCAAAGAATCTCAATTTTTTGATAATTTTTATGAATCCTCCTAAATCTATTTTTAAAATTTAAATCATTTAAAATTCAAACCCACTTAACTTTGAACCTTGAGAGAACTCCGTCCTGTTCTTTGGATAACCTCAACTCCATCATCACGTTGCATGTTAAGTGCTCAAAGGCCCTTTCCAAAGTTCAAGACAAATTGAATTAAAGACTAAATAACTTCTCACTTAAATGTCTTATCCACTTACCCTTGAATTGAGTATTTGCTTTTTAATGTCTGTTCGCTTGGTTCTTAATTTAAATTAGCCGGAAGCAGACATTTCTTCATAATGTACGCATCCATAACACTTACATTCAATTATTGCTGTATTATGACATTATGTACGCATGGTACTAATTTAATTGTTCGGAATGTTTTTATTCTTCTTAATTATTATTTGATTAGAAGCGTTTCACTAAAATTGAAACATCAATTAAAAACAATGTTTATTTAGTTTGTTAAGGGTATTACTATTTTACATCGGAAATGGATGGAAATGATAAAAGCTACAGAAACAAAATTGCTTTGATAAGAATCGAAAGTAGCACGAAAATGTTTAAAATATATTTTGAGTGAACTTTCCGCGGATTTTGGGAAGAGATCCTGCCTCCTCTTTCGTTACACGAGATTCAAAATGATAAGAATCAAGGAGAACGAAGGAAAACAATTGTTCGTTCAATTTTTCTTCTTAAGCGATTGGTGCTTTTTGGTTCTTATTTTTCCCCGACTTACAATTTGGATTCCGCAATTTACACTCCATATTTCATCCCTTGCCGAATTTCCAGTCCGGCGTCAACACCAGGATGCTTCCGTTTACGTGAAAAGCTCATTGTCTGAAATTTGCTAATGTTGAATTGTAAGCAATTTTTGGTAGTCCAGGTTGAGAAATTGTATTGATCTTTTTAGAGGAGAGATTTATCTTCACGTGCTGCAATGATTCTGAAAAATTTCGTATCATCATGTCGTATGTCAATGTCGTTATGACGTCCGATCAACCTGTGCAATCAGACTGAAAAAATCTGTTTTCCGCTGATGACCCACTCACCTAAGCGTCATCCATCGAACCTACTATAGCAATCTGGAAGGTTGAAGACCATGTAAGGAGACTCTACGACTATAACACCAAATGTGGCATAAAGATCAACAACGCCAAGTTGGAATGAGCTTCAGAAGACCGATTTCAACCGCAGCCTTCGCGTTGTGATCGGTGGCAGCTTGCAGTAACCTAATTCTGAATACATCGGAATCCACTTCAATGAGCTTTTTTTTTCTTCAACACGCATTCAAGTGCAATGCTAGTGAAAGTTAACCTAAATTTTCATCGCATTAATCTTCTTTGAAGAAGAAAATCAGACTTAGCAAGCCCACTTTCCAGTGTGGTTCACTATCTTTACCAAGACAGTGATGTAGAAACTTCAACTGTATGAAAGGAAGCTGATTTGCACTGAACTGTGCAATGATTCTTCAGCCATAAGCTGACGCAAATGTCGCCGTTACCCTTACTCCGCTGATGGGAAGATCAATGAGGAACGATATTCCGAACCGAACATTCATCAACAATTCTCTGAGTGCGTGTGAATAATTGAGGGGACCTACAATTTAACGCCGATTCCGAACGGCAATGTTGAGAAGCCCCTTTTTCATGACAGACTGATACTTTTGGAAGTGTTGTCAGTTCTTCGCAAGAGGCAGTACCTGTGAAAGATGAAATAAAAACTTTATGGGCAGAGCAGGATTCGAATCCACGCGCTCTGCGTAGCTCACCAACACACATACCACATAATAAGTAACAACCAGTTGCTAGTAAAAACAACGATAAATTTGCCAACAAACCGTTGACCTGTTAACAAAATAGCGCAGCCAAAGTATAAACTCTTGTCACACAAAGTAACCCTGTATCAGGATTCGTTCTTTGGATTGACCGGATTCATCCGTTAAATATCCGAATTTGTCCGGTTCAACCTCTTCTTCTAACCTAAACGTACAGTAAGGAGACCACCCGACCCGAGTTAGTCAACAGAACACCTTAAGGAGGCTACGGCAAACACCGGACAAACACCTCACCTTTCCGCGTTAAGCAATGTATAATTAAAAAAAAAGAAAAAAACATTGTAATCGAATAAATTAACTAAAACTTGACTATCATTAAAGTACTGATACTCTGTAATTCCAAACAGTGGATAGACCGACAAGCTGACCTCATCCTAAGCCCACAATCCTTAGGCAGCTCTACATACAAATGATCAACTCGTCTTAACTATAATTGATCGTTTGGGAACGCGGTACGCCTACGCATCGAATTACATGTCGGTTAACATGCCTTTGTCACATCAACCACTAGGTGAAACGTTGTTCCCAGTCTTGTTTCAAAAGAAACAAAAATTATGACAACACTCCACAATCCAATCCGAACCAAACTGGTACTCTCTGATGTAGCCTTTGCTCCTCGGCAACAACGTGAGAGTTTTTTACCTCCATATTCCCTTGGCGGTTAAAGGTTGGGGTTGATGGAAGAGTATCAATCTCTCAAAAAGTGCTTCTCTACCTTATTTCATCAAGAAAGCTGATTTCTGCCCAAAATCGTTGTCAAATTCCAGCTTCTTTCTGATGTTTGAAGTGAATATACCTACATCAAAATCTTTTAGTGTCCGACCGAAGGTTGATTTTCTGGTGCAGTGCATTAACGCCCATGGAATTAACGCCCGCGGGTGTTAATTCCAAAAACAAAAGGAATTCACCCCCGCGGGTGTTAAATCCTTTTTGAATTGGCAATAAGGCCCACCATAAAAAAGAACTAACGACCGCGGGTGTTAATGCCATTTGAAATTGGCACTAACACCCGCGAGTGTTATTTTCTTTTGGAAGAGATCTTTTCAACCTCGGATGTGAACACTTGCGCTGGCATCCTAGACACCTTGGCCACGTGAGTAGAAACAAATTAAACATCACAAATGAAGTTTACAAATTTTACATTTCTAACTTCGTACGATTATACTTTTTGTCACTCAAGACTTATTCGGTTTGTGAATCAATTTTTTTTTTTTAAATTCAAAAACTGAATAAATCTTTGGGATGTCAAAGTTCGGTGAGGATATGGCGTTCTACAAGCACACTATACTTGAAGCCAATTTCATCTTATTGTATCTATCTGTCACCTAAAATAACCAAGCTATTTCATTTACATTGAAAGATGGATGGACACAAGCGGAAAAAATTTTGGCCAAAAGAGAATCAATTTGGGGTGTGAAAATAAAAAAATTCGCGCGAATTTTTTTATTTTCACACCCCAAATTGATTCTCTTTTGGCCAAAATTTTTTCCGCTAGCTACGCTCGCGATCAAATCAAATCGATCTTGAATTGTTTGTATCGGCTTCAACCTCAGTCGAAATGATGCTGAAAATGAATCATTGAAATGCTTGCAAAAATGTAAAACCACTACTTTTCCAAATAAAAGGAAACCTAAACAGCTCTGACAATTTTGTCGACAGCTTTATTAGAAACGTGGTCCTATTTATTTCAATGTGTACTTAAACAATACATACATACAAGAATTTAAGTTTTTTGTTTATTTGTTTAGCATGCACGTTCGTTGTTTCACTTTTTTTTCATTTGGGACTTTTGTCCCATAAAAAGTAAAATTTAATTGGGACTACTGACTGGCCATAGTGGGTTAATAATCCCTAAAACTATTTCGTTACTTTTTAGTCTCCAGAGTGGCTCAGAAGTTCCGAAAACCATTTTCGGGACTTCTGACTTCGAGACGAGTTTCCCTGCGCCAAGTTTCTAATCAAAACCGAAAAAACAAAATAAGGCCATACGGGCATTATTTCTAGGTTGCAATGGACATAAGACCGCAACCCTTGTAAGGGTCTAATTTCCATAAGAAATTGAAATAAGGCTTTATTTCGTCAGACGTTATTTCACGTCACCATTTGTTTCACGTGTGGGTTTTATTTCCAATTAAAATTGGAATTAAAGCCCACCAAAAAAAGGAATTAACCCCCGCGGGTGTTAATTCCAAATCAAAAAAGGAATTAACACCCGCGGGGGTAAATTCCTTTTGATATTGGAATTAACACCCGCGGGCGTTAATTCCATGGGCGTTAATGCACTGCACCTGATTTTCTGCCGAAGCCGAAGCCGAATGTTCGGCTAAAAAAAAACACTTCGGCCGAAGCCGAAGCCGAAGCCGAAGCCGAAGGTTGAATGAAGTGAAGAATTCTCATTTCGAATAAGAAAAAAATATTTTATCTTATTCAAAAATTGATTTTTTTCGTCGCCTACTACGATTTTCGATATCAACAAAAAGTGCCAGGCAATTTAAAAAATTCAAAATTGAAATTTTTTTGGCGCCTACTACGATTCTCGATATCAATAAAAAAATGCTTCGGCTTCGGCCAAGACTTCGGCCTAGTATATACCGAAGCCGAAAATTTGGCCGAATGTTGTTTATTTGGCTGAATTCGACCGAAGCCGAAGCCGAAGGTTCGGTCGGACACTAATCTTTGTACAGAATTCTTCTCAGTCTTGTGTGTTAAATGTTGGGCTGTCATCGATGTCAAGTTCTTGTTCGTGGATTGAACAACCAGCAACCGCGATTTGTCTTTCATTTCGGCCAAAATGTCTTTTTGACAAAAAGAAACTGTTTTCAATATTTGCCCCGAAGGTGTGACATTGACTTTCTGCCGAACGGTAAGGAGGTGAAATCATGAACCTGGCAATTTTGAAAGGAAACATGTTTCCGAGTACATATTCGCCAGTAAGTGAACGTGCTGACCTACCTTCTAGCGGTGCCTCTGAGAGGTTCTTGTCAAATTATTGGCATGAACAAGCTGCCTGAGTCGTATGGAATTAACGAATTGAAGCAGGACGTATGATGAAGATTAATGCGATCATAAACAGATACTATATCCAAGTTCAAGGATATAGTAAAGGAGGAAATTACGATTAACGAGTATCGACTGTGGATTAACTTTAAGGAAATTAGACAAACTGTTGGGTGTGTCCCTTGATTGGCCGGTTCAACCCTTTGATCAATGTGGATATACCTGACAGAGGGTGATCGGTGACCCTCATCCGCCAGCTGGAGAAGCTGCGAAAAGCTAATAAAAGCATAATATTATAAAGTATGCGGTAAATTAGCGTTGCAGAATATCACAGTAAGTATAACGTAGGAGTATACAAAAGTGATACCCTCACCCAGGCTGTTGGGTACCGCGGGTAGTGAGGTTTAGCCACCACACTAGAGGGATGGACCTTCGCGGGGGTTATGGTTATCTGAGTTTGGCCTCAGCTGCTTTTCGTAAATCACGGTTAACGGCTCTTCATTCGGTACTGAAAGTTGAGTGCAGTTTCCGTGACCGGACAACGGCTCTTCTTTCGGTGACTGAAAGTTGAGTGCGGTTTTCCGTGGTGTTGCATGAATAGTTAGTCTAGAATCAAACCAAGATGAATAAGAGCTGGCACTAATTCAGTTAGTACTGGTGTGAATCTAGATAAAGGGTACTCCTGCTTCTTTCTTTTTAGAAAGTTGAGGTGTGATTTTGTATGCTGGTGGATCATCAGGAATAGGTTTAGTGTCCTCTTAAATAAAACATAGTGACTAAGCTGACTTCGGTTGGAATTTGTCACGCCGACAGTATGCATAGGTCCACCGTGAGATAAGGCTTAATTGCTAGGTGTTCACGTTAAATCTATACTACTTCTGTCGAACGGTAAAAAGCCTTTGCCATCAAATTACTTTAAAAAAAGAAACCTCTAAGTTCTAACTGGCTCACCCTGTATAACACATAGACATTGTTGCCACAAAAAATGGGTGGTGCCATCCTAAAATGAAAAGTCTTAATGAATTCCTTGAAGAAATAACTTTCTCCTACAAAATGTATTTATAATTTTGTATGAAGTCATGCCCGAAAAAAAATACTCATCCAATGAGATTAACAACTAATTAATGTCAACACGATTTAAAAAGAATTTGATTTATCGATTCCGCACGATTTCCATTATGTTCAATTAAGCTCCACACTTTTTTGACTATAAACAAAATGAAACAACAGGACCACGAAAAATTGCCTGCTGTTTGGCCACGGGTCATGCTTATTAAGAAATCGTCCTTCTTATCATCTCCTTAACGAATTTATCTTCCCCCAAACTATTTTTGAATCGAAAAGAAAAAAACATCGCAAGCAAGAATGATTTTATATCTTTTTAAAGAGGAACGCAAGAAATTGTAATATTTTATTCTCGAGGAAAACCACCCACGAAACTTCTGTCACTATCCTCAAAGCCCATACCGCCCGCTATCGCTCGCTGCACGCGGCTGATTTCTTGGCTCGGGCGGTCGGTGTTTCATTATTGTTATCGTTATTGTTATTTCCAGAACGATAAATGGAGGCCATTGTCTTTTGTTGATTTGTTTTTTTTTTGTTGCATGTTCAACAAATTAAATGAAAACCACAGAAACTGCATTAATTTACCGTCATCACCGTTGCCGTTGCCGCCACCGCGTCGCGCGACACCGCAAGGAACGCGACAAATATTTTGAATTTACTGAATGTCTCTGTGTCATGGGACAAATCGGAATATCAATTAAGTAAACCGTCATGGCACGAGAGCATTGTTTTTTTTTTAATTTATTTAACTGCCTTTCGGGATTTTGAACTGTGCCAATATGCGGTCAGTGGGCTTCGTGGGCATTGGGCAGTCTCGTAAAATGGTCATGGCCGACATTTTCTTAAAAGGAACTGATGTTTATTGGACTTGTTTGATTTAACCACAAATAAGCGGTTGACGTGATTTTTGTTGTCGAATTGAATTTGACAGTTGCTTTTAAAAACTTCGAAGAGGTTTTCGCAATTGAGTCATTAACATTGAGTTCACGAGATAACTTAATGGGTTGGTGGTAATTGTTCAGAATAATTTCTGCAATACTCTGTGAACATCGGAACGAGTTCATCAACAACCTGATAGGTCCTAACCATTGTGGCTTCAGACCGGAAATGTTCACCATATTCAATTGACCTTGGCCCGCTTGACGCAAGCGAATTAGAACACACAAGAAGCCATTAAACACTTCATTTGTACAAAATTCATTTTTATTTGCTCTGGCAACTTACATTAATTCACATCTGTGATCTGTTTTCGGTGACTATTGCAAGAACTTTTACTTTTCACCCCTCAATAGCATCATCATTTTACTATCAATTCTAGCAACCCCCAAAGCCCAAAGCATTCTACTATAACATTGCTCAGAAGGCAGCTATGAAACGTACGATTTTGAATCTCAAAATGCAATTTAATAATAATTTTCAACTGAACAGAAAAAAATCTTAACAACGCAGAGATTGTTTTTATTTCAAGTGAAATAAATTTATACGAGTATACAACTCTGACTATTAATTTATTTACTGCATTTCTATTTTTCTCACTTGGCGATTTGTTTACGTTGAGAGAAACGTTCTTCTGGCTATTTTAACGGATACGTATGTTTCTGTTAAATTTCAAATAAAGCGAAATGTATTTACGTTCGTGCACACCTACCTTGGATTCTACTTCTCGCCTTAGATTCAGCGAGCTTCGGAAAAAATATATATTAAAAACTGTTGCCTTCTGTCTCTCCTCTAGTCGTCCAAATGACTTGATTACATGTGTGTGTTGTTTAAGGTATTACACTAAGGTGCACAAATTGTTAACAACTTTCTAAAAGACAGTTAAATTTACAAACACAGAACAGCTAAGTATTAACCCTTATTCTGCGGAATACGTGGAAAATGCTATTAATAAAATAAAATGTCTTAACAGACCTTTACTAACTTATTCCACCGTGGAGGCTGGTCTAGCGAAGAAATAAAAACAAAGATGTAAAAAAAACTGTTTCTCCATCAGTTCATAGTTTTGGTTAAACGTAACAAATTATTTTTATTGATAAGAACTATTAACCTATGGATAAACTTTAGTTAGTTAACCTGTGGAATAAGAGTGAAATAGGCGTTTTTTATTAATATGCCTAAGAGAATTTATGATACGAAAATTGTAAGAATTATTGACCTCTACAATTCACCCAACTTCTTGATTATGCTGACAAAAGTTCAATTTGTAAGGCCTTAAGAACGATTGAAGAACGGGAACAAGACTTAGTTTATGTTATACTGCTATTATACGCTGAATCATGTTTCATGTTTCATGACTTCTTCGAATTCTCTTTTGAAATTTTATCCCCTGAGTCGAACACTATAACACAAATACTGACTTTTAAGTCAGGACTCAAATTTTGGTAACAATCTTTTATTCAGATTCCTCGAAATGAAATGAAAAACATTCTTTCCCACTTTTTAAAATAGTAAGGTAAACCTTTGAACTGGAAGCAAGTCGAATTCAAATAAAACAAAAAAAGAAAATATTGAATGAGAAGTGAAGAACGTGAAAAATGTTTCGTTTAAAAAATTGCCTCCGGCTCACCGGGCAAATTATTTTCCTTTTCAGCTTTTCGAATTTTGTATCCCTTTTGCACCAACTTAGTTCAAAAAAAGTTATGAAACATGAATCACTGTGTAATAGCAGTCTTAACAATAAAAAATGCATCTAAGTCAACAGCAATTTTAGGGTAGCTTAAAAGTTCTCTTTCTCAAATAAGCAGAATTGAGGGGACTTACAATTAAGGGCCGATTCCGAACGGCAAAATTGAGAAGCACTTTTTTCATGACAGATTTATCCTCTTGGAAGTGTGGTCAGTTCTTCGCAAGAGGCAGTACCCGTTAAAGATGAAATCAAAACTTTATGGGCACGAGTAGGATTCGAACCCATGCGTTCTGCGTAGCAGTCAACGCACATACCACTACGGCACGGGCACTTCTTTTTTAAGGTATTCTTAATATGAAACCCACTAACAACACCAAGCATACGCAAAACCCGTTTTACGAGTGCTTAATAATCAAGGCAAATTGAAGGTTTAAATGTCCTCACATAGTACCATAATACAAAATTCGGAAAAGAGCTATTCAGGGATTTATAATCCTGCTATGAAATTTTTTAAAACTGATCAAGTACTGGAAGCCAAGATCAAGCGTTCCCAGTTACTGAAGCCGAATTCAACTGGTTTTAATCTAGTCCGATTGAAGAAAATGTATAAGAATGTTAGCAAAAACGTGCGCTGGGCGCAAGTTTTTCACAGTGAGAAACCGTTTGTCTGCTCGATGATAATAGCCCCTGTAGTGTGTACCATAACAATAATGTATCAAGGAATGAATCTAGAAGAACTTATAAGCTAGAAGCACTTTTTAATCGGTCCAAGAAATATTATAATTTACATTTTTTAAAACTTTCGATTTTTGTTCTTTACATCAGTCTTAGAGTGGTACTGCAATTTGACTTTCATTAGCTTCGGGAGTACTGAACTGGATAACCGGCCCTTGCAAAATAAGCACTCAAGAGTAGAAGACACGTCGATCAAGGATGCACTTGGCAGGAGGGGGCTACACACACTTAGAAGGAATAGATGCTGAGGTAATTTATAACAAAAAGTATTCGTTTTGCTGGTATCAAGCGTATCGATGACTGACGTCGAGCAAAGACCTAAATTTGTTCGAGAAAATTATCTCGGACTATCACATATCTTGCAATGATTGCATGTGAATCGTAAAATTATAAACAATGTCGAATATGACTTTTCTTATACTAAACCATGTGCCGGAATGAATGCTTGTCTTGTATTGTGCATTAAACATCATGATGTCTTTGTCTTTGGTGTTTATTTGGTGCAAATAATATAAATTGAATTTCCCTAGGCCGTGGTCCGTGGGTATAAACATTTTGAGTTGTTTCCAAGTATGTTTTAACTGCATCTTGTGCATTAATACAAACGAATCGAAAGTGTTGATTACAATCGATATTGTAAATGTTAACTTTAATTTGGTAAGAAGAATAAAATAAATTGAATGATTAGAGAAGAAACTTTTTCCTATGCCTTTCTATGAAATTTAGTATGTAGGAGAGAATGGGTACGAAAGTAACACGAGGCGGTTGTAGCATTGAACTTTAACAAAACCCTAAGACTGGATACGTTCATTTATAAATTTAGAAATCTTGGCAATTCGGTTTTGAATGCACCCATAAAAATGCAACTGTTAGCGTACTGAATTGTGCCAGATAAAGTTGAAAACGTGAAATTTGGGTCCTGTTGTAATTTTTTTTTGCGATTTTCGTTGTATTTTTTCGAATAACATCCTTTTAAGATAAACAAGGAAAATATTGCTTGGGCAATCAACACATTTTCCCCGTACAAGTCTCCAGGCCTGGACGGCATAATGCCGATCATGCTTCAGAAAACGCAATTTCTGGCGATTCCTTGGCTGGAGATGATCTTTAAAGGATGTCTCTGTCTAAATCATGTTCCCGAGTCTTGGAGACATGTCAGAGTAGTTTTTATCCCGAAGGTTGGCAGGCGAGGACATGAATCCGCGAAGGATTTTAGACCAATAAGCCTTACTTCCTTCGTGCTTAAGACAATGGAGCGCATTCTCGATTACCATATCAGAGGCATTTTAGATGTATGTCCTCTTGAGAGTTCTCAACACGCTTATCTTAAGGGCAAGTCTACGGAGACAGCCCTACATGAGGTAGTGCGTACAGTTGAAAAAACCATACATTACAAAGAATTTACTCTTGCTACCTTCTTAGACATAGAAGGAGCTTTCAACAACGTCTTAACAGAATCTATTCAAGAATCACTAGTCGATCAGGGTGTAGAAGACTACATCAGAAACTGGATTGTATCCATGCTCAGTGATAGAAGAATTCAAGCTACCTTAGGTAACACCTACTTAACCAGACGCGTAAACAGGGGAACACCTCAGGGGGGTGTTCTGTCCCCCCTTCTTTGGCTTCTGGTCATGAACAAAATTCTTATTAAACTCGAAAGTTGTGGTGTGAAGGCCGTTGCTTACGCAGATGATTTGGTGATACTGGTATCAGGAAAGTTCACTTCCGTGATTAGTGAGATCACGGAGATGGCATTGCTAAAAGTAAGCAGCTGGGCTACAAGCTGTGGCCTGGGTGTCAATAAAAGCAAAACTGAACTGATGCTCTTTACTACGAAAACAAAAGTACCACCCTTCACCCTCCCCCGCCTCAACGGTGAAACTCTTTCCTTGTCCTCCAGCGCTAGATATTTGGGAGTAATACTTGACCCAAAGTTAAACTGGAAACTTAATATCGAAGAAAGGGTCAAGAAGGCCAGCATAGCTTTCTATGCCTGCAGTAAAACCTTTGGCAAAAAGTGGGGCTTGCAATCGAAGATAATCTTGTGGACGTATACAGCCGTGGTCCGTCCAATCTTGTCCTATGGTTCGATTGTTTGGTGGCCCGCGCTTAGTAAAGCCTACAATATAACTAAACTAAAAAAGGTTCAGAGAACAGCTAGTGTTGGCTCCACTGGAGCTTTGCGCTCGTGTCCATCGGACGCCCTAAACGTTTTTCTCTACCTCTTACCAATAGACCTGCATATCAAATACTTAGTATCTTGCAGCGCGTTGAGACTTAGGGAATCGAATAGTTGGTATTCTAGGCCCTATGGTCATAGTAATATTACTAACCTCATCCCAGCGGACATTTTTTCGACAGAAACCGACTACTGCACCCCTACTGTGGACCTCAGTGCGGATTTTAAAGTAATCATTCCATCTCGAGATGAATGGGATGAGGACTTAGTGACGAGAGGCTTCGACACAACTATTTTCACTGACGGCTCGAAGATGGAGTGTGGGGTCGGTGCAGGAATTTTCTCCGAGTCTTTAAATGTTTCCAGGTCTTTGCGACTTCCTGACTTTGCAAGTGTTTTTCAAGCTGAACTACTCGCGATCAAGGAAGCATGCAAGTTACTAAAACTAGATCCAAATCAAAACCGCAATACAGCTATTTTTTCGGACAGTCAGGCGGCTATTCAAGCGATTGGCTCGTCCACTTCATCCTCCAAATTAGTTCAACAATGCCGAAGTGAGTTAGCGGGCATGAACATTGGACTCAAGGTCACTCTTATCTGGATTCCGGGTCATAGAGGTCATGAGGGCAATGAACGTGCTGACGAGCTGGCTAGGCAAGGATCAGCCCTTCATAGCTCACTCGCGGAAAGAGTCAACATTCCTCTTGGTGCTATGAAGGGCAAGATCTTCTCAATTTTCCTCGCTGAATCAAACGACAGGTGGAACAGCCTAACCAACTGTGTCATATCTAGAAGGATATGGCCCACCTACAACAAATCCCGTACTAAT
This sequence comes from Sphaerophoria taeniata, assembly GCA_943590905.1. Lineage (NCBI taxonomy): Eukaryota > Metazoa > Arthropoda > Insecta > Diptera > Syrphidae > Sphaerophoria > Sphaerophoria taeniata. Next base: position 217,136,918 of record OX016540.1, on the reverse strand, counting down.
AATCTTATTTGCAGACCCAGGCAAGACATAGCCAGGGTCGTTGCTACATGCACCGGACACTGGCCTGTTGGAGAACACGCATCTAAGCTGGGCATCCCCCACAATACTTTCTGTCGTAGTTGTGAGGACCAGCGAGAAAAGGAAACTGTTCTTCACTTCTTATGCAAGTGTCCTGCCCTAGCCAAAACGAGAGCCAAAACATTGGGAAAATCCTTTTTCAATGACCTCAGTGAGCTCTCAGAACTGGAGGTCAAAGATTTGATCTCCTTTCTAAACGCAACAAAGTGGATTTGAGGCGCACTCAAATCTCAGTACTATTTATAATCCCTCTTTTAACTCTATAGGTCAAACGAGTTTTTTTATGGTACCAAAACGGCGCAACTCAGCGCTAATTGGGTCACCGAGCTAGACTGCTCGTGGCCACCATTTCAACTACTACTATCCTTTTAAGAAAGTGGTAGCTGTCTTATTCATTTGCAGCCCTATTAATAAAAACAACCTATCCACTGGATAACACACGTTATAGCTAGCACACGGATAGTGAAGTTGTTCGTTTGTTAAATAAGTTCATTAATAAACATATTTTTTCCTCGTGTTACATATTCATTGAATAGCTCTAAAATGTACTAAATAGTCTAGTATTTTTTCGAGTTTGAAGATTGGTTGTCACTTATTGATTGTTTTTTTGATTATTCATAAATAAAAATAAGAGAATATAATATATCCAAGGGTGAAGTTTTGTCGGCTTATAGGTATTTGTTCTGGTTTACAAACAAGACTGCACATTAATTTTAACGAAAGGAGACTACCAGCAAACAGCGGCTATGGAATCAGAGGCTTCAATATTCAAAAATTCGCTGAGAAGTACCAGTTTGTGCCAATTGCTGGTAATTCCTTTCAAGTGGAATATGATGATTATGTTCCACGCCTATATGTTTGCAATTTTCTGGACGTATGGAATCAGCTTAAGAAAATGGGAAATTTCTGGTTCTAGAGGATAGGTAGTAAAACAACAAGTGCAATTTAATATTTAAAAAACGAATAAAGAATTGCATGATGGTGAAGTTAAGCAAAAATGGTTTTAAATGCAACTGAGTCCAATTCAGGTTGGCTAAGGTCACGCAACACGAACAAAGCGAACCAAATTTATGTTAAGAAATTAAACCAAACTTTCTTTTCCTATCTCATTACGCTCGAATTTCTAATTGCAGTTTTACTTATCCTAATAAGTATAAATTACCTACCTAAATTTGCTGTCAAATATTTTTAAATAAAAAGATATTCGGTCCTAATACGCAAAAATCAAGCAAATAAGTTATCCGTTTGTAAACAACTGTCATTTAAGGCTAACACACGTTTATTAATAGGAATTTTGATTTACGATACGAGTTAGTCTTGTGTTAGAGTTATTTTGTGTTTATTAATAGGGGTGTTGATATTTAATATAAAAAAACGAGATGTGGAGTTCGTAGATGAGTTTTTCCCTAGCGACGTTACTGATAGACCAAATCAGTATAAAGTCGCAAACCAGTCATTGCCCTCAACATCTTCTCAAACTGCTCTCATTCAAGAAGCCATCTCGAACTTAAATTTATAATGTCATGATATTATTTCTCAGATTGCATCGGTATCGGTATATATTTTTTCTCTCGAAATCGTTATTCCGTATCCAAAATCATAACTTGCAGCAGGTCAACTAAATTCCAAGTAAAACCAATATTTCTCTTTTTTTAATGATATTTATGTAGTGTTGCATACAACCGTCTTTTTATCGTGTTTTTGCAGCATACACTCGGAATAAAGATAAGGTTGGATGGCAAATCGATGTTTGACATTTGGCTACGGCGCTACGCCCACTTATCAATATGTTTTTTTTTTGCCATGTCTTTTGATTTAAAGGTTATGGTACAAAATGTACATGTAAAATGTAAATGTAGCTTCGTACCCACTCTCCCCTACTCTTACAGCTATATAAATAAAAAACGCCTATTACACTCTTATTCCACAGGTTAACTAAGCAATGGAATGAGAGTTAATCTATCTGTTTACATTTCTCATTAATAAAAATAATTTGTTCCAAGAATAATAAAATGATACTAACCAACAATTCCCTTTGGGAATTAGCTACCGATTTGTTGTTGTTTTTTCTGTACTATGGCAGTCGATTGTGGCGTCATTTAATGAACTAACAAAGAAGTTTTTTTTTCAAATTTTTAAAACGAAAGAGAAGTTTTATTTCACAGAATAAGGGTTAATCCTTCGTTATTCTGTGTTTATTAATATAGCTGCTAATATTTGGTTCAGGAAAGACAATTTCACTTTGCACCTCAGTGTTTCGTGGATAGTGTTTTATTTTTTATAATAAAATGTTTGTCTTATTTAATTTTTAATTTATTTGCGCATAAACGTCTGCTTGGTCTATTTTGTATGCTAGAACCGTACTATTATTGTGATTCGTGAAGGTATTGAGTACACACACTTGACCTTGTTTTACGATCGGGAGGCTTGACGCAATCAATACATTTGTGTTGTTCTTAATTCGAAAATTACTCAGACATACAATTCTATATAACATTTTTAAGACGACGACAACGAGCGACTACAATTCGTATTGTTGTTGTGGAAATATTATTTTTGCAATTAATTGATTTGATTGGTCGTCCGTCGCATTCAATTTGCTTCATATTTGGTCGACTTAAATGTATCTTCTCGTGGAACAAATTTGTGTCTTATTTTCATTATTTTGTATCTCTGCGGCAGATGTTCTGAGAGCTGATTCGTTCGAGTATTTGTTTGAATCTATTTGATAGATGCATTGCATTCTGGGTCGTAATTGAAAATTCTAATTGAATATGAATCGAACGATATGGATCAGTAGGTTTGTATGACGATGGGTTGGGATGGGATGGGGTTAATGGACGTTATTCGCAGTAGAAATGATTGATGGCTAGTTTACTTATGATTTTTTTTTCTGTACACAAAAAAAAAACTTAAATTTAGCTCTTACATAGGATGATGAATATTTTTTATGCAAAAACAAAATTTTATTATTTATTGGACAGATGTCAAATATATTTTCTTGGAAATGGAATATTTTGGCGCCAGATGATGTGGATTATTCAGTTTAGATCATTTTTCCAGAAATTTTTGTGTTGGCACTAGGGTTGCCAGATGAATTTTAGAGCTAAGCGGGACAAATCACAAAATATTCGAAAAATCCCGGGATTTCGAAAGTTTTCCCGGGACAAAATAAAAAAAACAATTTTTTTCCATTAATAAACAATTTTATTACATAACTACGTAAGTATATAATAATTTTTATGTGAATATGTTGTATTTACAATTTATGAATAAAAATAAATAAATCGAAACAGTCTGTTCAGTTCAGTTCAGTTTTTGAAAATGAAGTTTAAAAATAAAATTATCTACTCACAATTAGTAGTATATTTAAAGGAACTCTTAGCATGTTTTATTAATTCCTTATTATTTTTTACATAATTATAAAACTCCATGCAGTTTAAATCATAGTTAAATGATGTTTGTAGCTCGGCTTTTATTAACTCCGGCTTACATTTATTTCGAACATCTGTCCATTTCCATCTGCGAAAAACTCTTTCTGCGAAACAATTGGAACTTGGAATACTGAATACAAAAGAAATTAATTTAAAAATATTTGGTATATTTCCAATAGAAAAGCACATCAGTATTCCATTCCACTTTGTTAAGGAGCTCATTTCGCTATCATTTAATTTAAATTTAAATTATTTTATTTAATGTCGAGTGTCGGTCGACTCGACTTGCACTGGGATTCAGCAGAACAGAAGAAAAAGGAAAAACTGATAATAAGAAAAACAATAGCTGATCCTGCTTAAGTAGAAGAGAGAAAAGAATAAAATAGCTTACATCGGTTTCATTCTGGTGCTCTATTCCACTTCCAAACAACATTTGTATTTGTACAATTTGACATAGTTGAAAGTGACGTTTAACGAAATAAGGTTTGTTCGATTACATTCAATCAAGAAAATTCGAAAAGGTAGAGCCGCAATGAAAAAGTAAATTTTCTTGTAGTTATTGGTTGCTCACATAGAGTTTTCACGGGAATTAGCTTGTCCCGGCGGGACGGTTGAAAAAATGTTAAAAAACCGGGACGTCCCGGGAAAATAGGGACATCTGGCAACGCTAGTTGGCACAGAATCTGGGAACAATTTGATTTTTAAAGTTGAAATTTTTAACAGGAAGTCTTATGGTTTCTAGAGTGGGGTTCGTCTATCCTTTTAATTTATAGAATTGTAAACTGTTCACGTAGTATTTAAGCCTGTCACTAATCGTCGTTTCCCATAGACGTGTTTTTCATTTCCAATAAAGACTCACTGGCTACAAGTTGTACGTGCAATGATTCTATCAAAAGGTTCATTTTTCTAATTTTCCATTTCTAATTCGACGCTTGGAATATTTATGATTTTCAACAAGTTAAAGGAACTAATAACAAGCTTAGTATTGAATTTTATGACTTTTCCTGCATTGTTAAGAAAATTTATGGACATTTAATGATGGATGGCCTGAAAACTATAGTCTTTAAGAAAACAGTTACAGCTTTCTCAGAATAATTAGTCAGAGTGAAATATTTTACTGGCATGAGCTGTTTATATAGGAATTAGTTGGATCTTGTCATGTAGGTTAATTTTTTGCATTCGAAATTTTATGTCTACTAATTAGGGGACTCCCCGAGGCTCTTACCGCGAACTTTGATCGCAGTGAGTTGATTTTTTTTCAGCTTGAGGTGTTTTTTACTTTGTTGGGTAACTGGGTTAGTCTACTACTAATTATTTTTTCTTAAAATAACAAATTCTTTTTGAAACGTTTAATTTCCTTGCCTAAAATGTATCTATGGTAAAAATGTTCCACTTCCATAAAAACAATGGCGCAAAATTATAGTCCGCTAATGAACAATTTTAAGAGAATTTAGTGTGATACTAGCTTAAAATGACGTTTCAGTCAATTTTAGTCAGCTAAAGAACAGTTTTATCGTTAAACACTTGCATTAAAGTTAAAATCATGAAACCCTTACTTTATCTTTTTAATGCAACGTTAGCTGTGGTTCATGTGTCATTATTCTCAAGTTTTGCAAAATGTTTTCCGAAGACGAAGATTTTGATCTGTTTGAAGATTTGGATATTTTAGAAGATTTTGAAGTTATTCGAAAAGCAAAAGTGTATAAAATACGAGCTGATCCGTTTTCAGAGCTAGACGATGAAGAATTTTACTCGCGTTATAGATTTGACAAGACAACTGTTCAGTTTTTAGTCGAAAATATAAATATTCCTGAACCTGTGACAAATCGTGGACTTCCAATTCCCAAAACACTAAAAGTGCTTGTAACACTTCATTTTTTTGGTAGGAATGTTCATCAAAGTGATGTTGGTATGAAATATAATGAGCTTGTATGAAAATGAGATAACCTTAAATGTGTCCTTGCAGGGTCCTTACATGGAATTGTTCAATCAACAGTTGGGAAAATAATTGCAACTGTGGCAAAAAGTATTGCTTCATTGCTACCTGATTTTATAAAATTTCCTTCGTCCACTGAAGAATTCAATGAAATAAAACGAGAGTTCTATAAAATTGCAAAATTTCCCAAAGTTATTGGAGCCATCGATTGTACACATGTACACATAAAACGACCAACCAGAACGGTCGGGCCTGTAATGGTTGGACATTATATAAACAGAAAAGGTACACACCATAGAATCAAATATGTATAAAGCAGAAAGATCTTTAAAATATTACATTTATACCTACATAGGTAACTATTCATTGAACGTTCAGATTGTGACTGATTCCAATTGCAAGATCATTGACATCGTGGCCAGATCTCGGGGTTCCTTGCATGATGCAAACATTTGGAACAATTGCTTACTGAAAAGAAAACTAGAGGAGACCAAAAGTGTTCATCGAGGTTTACTGCTTGGTGACGCAGGCTATCCGTGTTCAACTATTCTTCTTACACCGATAAGGAACACAACAAATCAAAAAGAAGAACGTTATAATAACAGCCACACGTCAACAAGGAGTCGCATTGAATGCCTTAATGGTCAACTTAAATCTAAATTTAGGTCACTGTTAGATAGATTAAGAGTGGACCTTGATACCGCCAAAAACGTAATTGTTGCTGTAGCCGTTCTCCACAACATTGCCAAAGAACGAAATATTAATTTCCTTGGTGATGAAGATGTAGCACCAAGTACGTCGAGATCGAACCAAGTAGACTTGAGTAATGATGACATGACAACAACAGGAACAACTGGAAGAGCATTTCGAAACGCATTTGTCAACCAATATTTTTAATACTTGATTAAAAACAAAAAAACACTTGAATTGTATCAAAACATTTGTTTATTTGCCTTAAAAGTACCTTACAAAAATTCTTTCTTAAATTGCATTCTTTTCTCATGCAGTTCTCGCATTTGCTAAGCGGTAAGGTGCGTTGACTGCAAAGCAGAACGTCGCGGGTTCAAGTCCTCCTCGGCCCATAGTTTGATTTTATCTTTCATAAGCACTGCCTCTTGAGATGAACTGACAAGACTTCCAAGAGTTTCAGTCTGTCATGAAAAAAGTGGTTCTCTACTATGTCGTTCGAAATCGGCGTTAAATTTTAGGTCCCCTCAATTCTTCACATGCACTCGAGAATTGTTGATGAGAGGAAGCTTCTTGGGCCCTGACTCTTCAAGTTTCAAGAGCTGTCGCGTCACTCAATTTATTTATTTTAAAGTCCATACAACGCTCTCAAGTTGTTTGCATTAAGTTTGACAGCCTGCGCATAGTAAGTTTTGGCTATTTCTATATTTCCTAGTCCTTCCTGTCAAGTTTAGGAATTCCTAAGTTAGTTGATTTGTATTTAAATTTATCTGGAAGACTTACCATTAAGTAACGAATTTCTGCTATTCTCTGATGAATCAGATGACTTTGTGGATTGTATGAAACTACTTTATCCATGTAGAAAACAGCTTTTGCAAAATCACCCTCGGACAAATACTTTCACTTCCAATCAGTGATTCCTGCTTTGACAGTGCTTTTGGTACACTGCTAACTTTTGTGTGAATCACGTACTTAAAGAGATTCTTCCCAAAAGGGCTAACATTTTTCAAAAGACCATTCTTCCCCTAAAACAAGAGGTTATTTAAAATTTTAGTTCACTTCTTCTTTAAGGGCAAATCTTACTTCTCCAATTTGGTCGATCGGCAAGCCCTTTAAATATTCTACTTTAGGTGCTTCTGAAGGGAAGTATTTTTGGATGGCTGCAAACACCTCTGCAACATTTTCCTCCAAAATATACAGACAGGCGTTTGGCCCGGCATCAAAAGTATAGGCAACCTTTGTCGCACCAGCAGCTACGTTGAATGCATGGACGAATTCGGAGATTGCATGTGATACATCATGTAGACACAAGGCGGATAAGTGCTTCTTGGTCCGACATGAACCTGCAAAGAAGAAGAATAGGTAGTTACATTGAGAACAAATATATAAGATCTTGGTTGATGAGTTTTTAACTAATATACATACCTGCTCAATGGTATACGGAGGCTGTCCAGAGTACGACGTCAAAATCATACTCGTAGATTTCAATGCAAAAATCGGAAAGGAAAACATCTTTGGTGGGTTACTTGAAAAACACAGCATCCACGAAGTTACAACAGATAAAAGCTTCCGACTAATCGACTCTGCTGCAGCTCGTAATACGGTGATAAGTATCACTAGGTTTCCAAGACGAAAGATCTTCACAGCAACCTGCCGGACTCCTCTCCATATTTACAGCTGTAGTCAATTGGTTTTTGTTTTTATTTTTGATCTGCTGGATTGTGCTCTGAGGAAAAGAAGAGTTTTGTTATTATTTTATATTTTTTTAAACATTTGTTTGTTTCTTACCTCTTTTCCCATTTGCAAATGAAATCAAATCAAATGAAATTTTGACATTGTTTATTTTAAGGAAATGTCAAATGTTAGGTGTGTTGACTTTGTTTTTTTCGAGAACTGTCAAATCTTAGACGTGTTCACTTAACACTTTCTTTAAAAACAACACTAGCTTCACACTAGATAGCATCGCACTAAAAAGTGTCTATTATTCAAGAAAAATAAGAAAACTATTTTTGAGTTAGCATTTTGCTAAGTAGTATCACGTTAATGAGCTAAACACAGGCCGACTATAATTTTGCGCCAATAACTTTGCCCGGAATCGTCCGGAGACTAGATTTCAATCGTCCGGAAACTGGTCCGGAATTTGGTTTTCATTTTTTTTCAGAATTATTGTTGAGTAGAAATTAGTTTTTTAATTATTTAGATTCCAAATTCGATAGTACCAAACAATTTCCGATGCAGAAAATGATTTGCCCTTTAGGAACCTACTCAATAACTTACAGAAAAACAGATATTTACTGAATTTGTAGTGAAACTGTCCGGACACTCGATTTTCGATCGTCCGAAGACTAGTACTATCACCCGGAGACTCCAGAAAATCGTCTTTTTAAGAATTCATCCACTTTAATTAATGTTTTGAGTAACTTTCAATTCATTTATGCACCAAACTAATGGAAAATATCTATAAATTCGGAAAAATGTTTAGATTTCAATGAATGAAAAAAGTTATCTTTGCCTTACTTCCTAGTAGGGTAACGGCACTAGTCTCCGGACAGTTTACTTGTTTTCACTTTCAATGTTAATATATTTTTTTCAATTAGTGTTTCATTCAAATCTTGATATTTTTCTAAAACTAAGTATAAATATTTCCAGGCAGTTTAGTGCATAAATGAATTGAAAGTAACTTATAAGTTATAACATTATGTAATTTAAAATTATGAATTATAAAAAAGGGTGATTTTGCGGAGTCTACAGACGATAGTTCTAATATAGTCTCCAGACGACTGGAAATCGAGTATCCGGACATTTCCAATTGAATACATATCTTTTTTTTCTGTTAAGTGTTGAGTACTTAGAGGAAACCTTTTCTGCATCGGTAGATATTTCCTGATTATTTGACATCTGACAAATATTTCGAAAAATGATTCCAAATTATTGTTGATTCAGACAAAATATAAAAAAAACAAAATCGGGACCAGTCTTCGGACGATCAAAACAGAGTCTCCGGACGATTTTGAACTTACTTCACTTCCCGTCGCTCAAATGGCGCATAGGCCCAACTTTGTAATACTTACATGTTCCAAGGTCAACTATTTTTTGCTTCTTGTTTCCAAAATCTACCTGAAAAAGAACGAAGCCTTCAACACTTTACTGATGTAAACTGTAATACAAATATTCTACTCAGTCTCCAGACGATTCAAAATCTAGTCTCCGGACGATCGAAGACAAAATTGTTGTTTTTCGGTTTAAATCTACAAGAGGGATGATAACTGCAAAATTTGTAGTCTGGATAATAAAATCTAGAAGCTCTCCTGAGACCAGTGCCCCGGACACTGAAAACTAAAAAAAAACAAAATTTAATTTTTCTCTTTAGTTTTTGGAAGATCGCACAAAATCAGCTATTCCCAGTATATTTTTCCAAGGTCTGCCACTATTTGTTTTTACTAAAATTAGCAAAACAGCACCGGCTGTTGCTTTAACGACCCATAACTTTTCCGTTATACCTTCAATCGGGTTGAAACTATGTATGTGTATGTAAAAAATGTTACTGGTTATGTATTTTGTTGTTGTTTTCAAATTCTGTATTTAGTTTCTCTATTATTCCCTATTCCCTATTAAGTGCAAAATCGTCCGGACGTTGGTGTCTGTCTGGAGACTGGTGCCGTTATCCTACCTACCGTTACTTGAATATCTTTTTTCTACTCTAAGAAAAAATGATGAAAATAAAGTTAGTTGTAAAAAGATGTTTCCCATATTGTTGGATTTCAATGCAGAGTTAGATTCCCCGGCCGAACAAAGTATAAAAAACATTTGTAACTTCAAAATGGTGTTGATCGTCGTGTGCTAGTTTAGAACATTAATATGCTTGGCAACCTAAGTTGCTTGAGCAATTAAATTTTAAACTTAGCATCTAAGCATCTAAAACTGATTTATTCGGCGCCTTTCTACCTATAAAAGGCCAGATACATTTCTGATCCGCAATTGGGCGCCATGTAGCTGGTACAACAAGTCGAAGAACATAATTAATTCTTCATTGCTTATTCCCAAAAATTTTGCGTTTTTCAAAAGTCTTAAGAATTCATATGTTCATTCCAGCACTTTGTATGTTCCCCTCTCACCGAATCCCCCACTGTGTTTTTAAAAATACATCAACTTCTGTACTTACTCTCTGCAGAATGTAAACAAAATGGCATGAATGTTTGTATTTAATTAAATAGAACATCCGCAAAATACATTCAAACCAAAAAAGCAACAAAATTGCGAGCTGTAAAGTGCGTTCGTTCAATCTCTGTTCGAAAAAAAAGAACGCAAAATATAAATTTTACTCAGATTTATGATTTCCATATATAAACAAAACCGACCCGCACGAAAAACAAGACGAACACAACCAAAACACATTCGCTTGTACTACCCCCTAACAATACACAAATAATGATAAATGCACTGCAAAAGTCAGCCAAGCCAAGTCGAACAAAAAAAAAATATCAACACACGCAATAAGAGTTTGTTCCGAAAATAAAATGAAATCAAATCAAAACTAATTGATTACCCTCAAGTCTTTTTGGTTTGGGACTGTAAGAGGGGATTGTGTTGCCTGGTTGTTGGTGATTTTTCTGATTATTTCAATGCCCCTACTCGATATCTTTCCATCTCCCTCGCTCTCGCTCCCACTCTTTCGCTGATCTTCTCGTTATCGTTTTAATCTGCCACTTTGACAGATGGAAACCCCACTGATGTCAAATGGTCCATCCATTCACAAATTGTCTGTGTGCTGAAAGTCATGTCGCGGTCAGTCAGCTATCTGCGATAATATTTTGATATTGTTGTAGCCCCATTTGTATCTTTCAGACATAACATTCAGCATCAACAGATAAATAGATAAACAAACAGTAGTCCCCAACCAGATACAACTCGCTACTCTACTCTACTTTCGGCATGAGTATCTCGAACAGTCTGGGGTAGGCTGAAGCTTCATGCTACTGGTCAGAGACCAGAGCACAGTCCCAAAGTACTCTTGAATTTAAATGGGGAAAAAATGTCATCTTGTCAAGCAGCAAACAGCCCCACATGTATTTAACCGCAAGATTTAAATTAACTATCCACAGCTTTGGGTAGTTACGCTGATTCCTTATGTGAGTTGAGTGTATATGGATAAATCTCTGTTTATGTTGTTTAGGAGGAGCCCAAAAGCCGAGATCATCCACCAACTCGGATGATTTTTATGCACACAGACAAGGCAGCGTTATAAATCTCTTTTGTTCCATTAAGTGGACGGTCAATTATTCTATTAAAGTCTCGAACTAAAAAAAAAGAAAAATGTATTATCCCGAGAGCTGCTGGGTTGCATTCTATCTATGGCTGATGGCAAGCGCAGATGTATCTTTTGTGTGTGTAAAAATGCATCTATCATCCATAAACAAACATTACAACAGACCGAAACAATTGTCTAATCATAGATACTCATAGATGCACTCCACGTTCTTGTAGATACTTTTTGTTCTTTCATCACGAAATTTCATACCCGCACAAAATCGGTCCATGATTATCTTGCCCATAATTTCTTTTTGTTCACTTTAAATCGTTCCAATATCTGAATATGGACATTCTGGAACAGATTGAAAAACTCAACGGAGTGACTGTGAGGGCAGAAGATAGAATATCTTTTCCTTTTGGGGCGTTGTTATGGGTCCGAATCGTGCAGCGGATTGATCGAATCGAACGTTATAGAAATACGTGCTCCTGCTGGCTATTATAGTCGATTGAGTAATCTGTACTCACTGAACTTGAAAATTGATTAACTGGGACACTATTGCGCCCATAGGAGAGGAGGACGAGGGAGGTGGCAATTGTGTGTTTTTATTGTTTTATCGTTAATTTTTCTATTTCACTCTTTTGAAACAACATATCAATTGAAAGTTAACTTTGACGATAATTGAAAATGATTGTTTTATTGAAACGATGGACGCTTGACACTTTGAGGTGCGAAGTAGATACATAGAGTTAGATGACTGACTACCTTTTTAGATACAATTTATGAAAATTAATTTATCTTACAATGTGGGTTGGCCAACACGACCGACGGACACAACGTGAACGGTGTACCGATCCAAGTACGGTGAATTCATCGTAGAGGGTAATATTGTCACCTTAGATTATGTGCTAGATTAAAAAAGATACATGAAACGTAATTGATTGTGAGTGAGGGAAGAGGTCAATCTAATTGACTTTTGTTGTTCGGCTGATATTACGACACGATGAAAATGGTTACGGTAGCTTAAAGGTGGTATCGGTAGTTTGCAAGAGCAAAATTGTATATTTTTGCTTGTATCTATGTTGCCTTAGAAATGCTAGAAGTGAGATGACAATCGATACAACTAGTAGAAATATCAATCTTTTCATAACAGTACTAACTTGAATCAATGCCCCCGTGCATTGAGTAAATGGTGTGATGTGCATTTTGGTCCCCAGTCGAGGTTTCGCTCGCCGGTCTCGCCAAGGTCTTATTGAAGAAAACACGTAACTTCAATTAATGTCTTCTGAACCTTTTGACAAATAACCTTTATTAAGAATAAGAATACACCTTAAGCTTACCAGTATGAATAAGCGAATAAGTATAATATCTAGTGATAAAAATAAATATAAAATATATAATAAAAATTTATAATATCTAGTGATAAGATTTGATTGAAGCTATCCTTGGTGACCGTTGGTTACTCTTCCCTGTAGTTTGACAGCTCTCTGCAGAAAACAAGAAACTACGGATCGGAATGTACGATGCCCTCGACAAGTTTAATGCGGCAGGTATTGCATTGATCGGCAGCTAAAATGCCGCTGATAGCACCGATCAACAGGAACAATGTCACTGAAGACACGGATAGGCAGCTATAATGCCCCTGGTAGCACCGATACGCAGGTGCAATGCCGCTTTTGGCACAGATCCACAGGTAGAATTCCCTTGGTGGTACGGATCACCAGGAACAATCCCCTTGGTGTTAGGGATCGGCAGGTATCATGCCCCTGGTGGCACGAATTTGCAGGTATAATGCCCCTGGTGGCAATCAAAACAGACGGAAATTCTTCAAGATCGGAACCCCTTACTGCTGGCGAACGGGAAGTTTCGATAATGAAATGTTCGAACTTTTTCAGGCTTACTTACTACCAATATTACTAGATTGAGCGTCTGTTTCACAATATACAACTAAAGTTCTGATTAGTTAACCAGCACTTAAATTACCTGCCAGTTCAATCCTCCTGTTAGTGAGTTTAACGTTTCACTTTCATCCTTCTGTTAAATTTATGTTTCGGGTAACTAATTGCCAGTTATTCCAGTTTTCCAGTTAAAAATGTTTTGACAAACATGAAATCTAAGAAATAGGTTGAAGTATTTGCTATATATTTCTATCAGAGACGCAACCCTCAGGTCCATTTTTTGACGTGTTGAAAAGAATATCCGCTTTATTGGAAAAAATTAAAATTATACGCATACGAATCCTTGGTTTTTGGACTTCACATTTTATTTTAATTGAAAAAAAAAACACACAAATGCTTGTTTTTTCGGACTTTCAATTCTATTTTGATTGAAAAAAATGACAAATGCTTGCTTTTTCAGACTTTTAACTCTATTAACTGCCAGTTAAATACTTTATAGGGCACTTCATCCTCCCTATAAGTTACTTGACACTTTAACTACTAGTAAGCTCTACTCAGATATTGTGAAACGCTTTTTTGAATTTTAACTGCTAGTTATCTTCCAAGTAGCTCAACTGGGACTTTACTTGTATATTGTGAAACAGACGCTGAATCTATTGTATCATTCGTTAGTAGTAGTACAGGCGACGGATTACAGCCAGGCGATTACTAATTGGCTTGAAATCTATTACTTTCGATCTTAGGTGATTTCCCACGACGAATCCGCATCCAAGTATGTTCATTCTTTGATGACAGCTGTTATAAATGTCAAATTTTTTTCTTTTTATTATCCCTGACCCTATCCATCGTATTTCCTGAATCGCAGTACTTATACTGCTCTGCCTATCTCTCATACGTTAGCCCCTCGCACTAACCTCCAAATTTCTAGTGCCGTTGTTTAAGTGCTTCTGTTTCTCCGTTTTGCACTCGCGCTCACAAGTTTCGCAAGTTATATCTAGTGATATAACCAGTACTCGGTGGTTACCACTTGGAGTTAAAGTAATCACTTGGTGTGTAGGAAAAGATACAGCGTATGCCGCCAGATCTTACAACACCCAATCTCCCCTTACACCTCCTCAAAGGTTGTAATTGTATTTTCAACTGTCATCTCTATATATATAAAAATGGATGTGTGTTTGTTTGTTTGTTTGTATGTCTCTAATAGACTCCGAAATGGCCCAACAGATATTTGTGAAATTTTCATGGCTCATACTGTTGCATTCAGTGATGATTTCTGTGAAAAAAAAAATTGGAAAAACCTCATGGATGAATGGGAAAACTGGAAAAACCAAACAAAGGTCGAAAATTTGTTTTTTTTTGCTTGGAATTATTTGTTTCAAAATGGGTTTTCGAATGGAAAAACAGAAATTTCTTGTTGAAAAACTCGGTAAACTCATTGGGAAAATTGCATATTATTGCAGGTGTATTGGTTTTCAAATGGAAAACTGGAAAATTTCAGAATGGGTTTTCCAATGACTTCAACACCTTAAATAAAGTTTTTTTTAATGGAATTTAAGGGGTACCAAGCAAATATGGCCAAGCATACCAAAAACGGTCAAAAGGCTTGATATCCCTGAGCAGACAAAATATAAGCTCTACAATTGGAGTTATAAATAACAGGACACTGCCTCATAGGTAGACATGCTCTGAGGCTAGGGGTCTACACAAATGACTTCTGTAGAAGCTGCATGGACGAGGAGGAAGAGGAAACAGTCCAACACCTTCTATGTACATGTCCAGCACTCTCCATTAGAAGGAATAACTTTCTCGGTAATCCCTTCTTCGATAATACCAGTGAACTGGCAACGATCGACACAAAATGTGTCTCTAACTTCATTAAAAGCACGAATTGGTTTGTTTAAGTTCATTACTCTCCCATGAGTATTTTGTGGTAGATTCACAACGGATCCTTGAGGTCTAAGTGAGTCAACAACAACTAGACAGCCACTACAACCTAACCTAACCTAAGGTGCATTGGTTTTGTATATCCGGTTTGGACTCTTAATCCGCTCAATCCTCAATGCATTTTTATAATATTTTCATTGTATAAAAATAAATTATTGGGACCATCTTACGGGAAAGTCAGCAAATAAGGGGGACAACCGTAAGCTGTTTGGAATTCTGATTTTTGTGAAATAGTCAAAACAGAGAAGTTTTTGAATTTTTCAAAGAAATTTGCATTTTATTTCATGCTTTAATGATTTTAGTTGTAGAATGTAGAGCTTGGAAAAATTCAGATTTGTGGTTCTCTATTTGAAATGGATGTCTGTGTTAATCATAATGATTATTCTGGAGTTGCTCTGAAGGGTGGCGGGACGAAGTTCGCGGGGTCAGCTAGTCTAATATAAACAATAATTTCCCTTAAATAAATTGACTACCTGACATTTTTTCACATTCAAAACATGTACCTTGGGAACACTGACTACTTCAAGCCTTTCAAAAATAACAAAACATTAGCTGAAACTTTTTGGGTCAGGGAATCTCACATTAATGTCGTCTATTAATAAAATTTGAAATTTCTATTCTCTCTTTTATTTTGATACATTTAAAAAAAAAAAAAAAACTTTTATTTCTTATTTTATTTTTATTTTTGTTGACATTCTATTTTTGAAAATGATACACAAGAACATCACTAGCTCCGTCTATTATATTCCTAATTAGATCTTACACCGTTTCGTCATATAGGGGGGCTTCCTAAATACCTCTTGGTCTTGTGTCTAGTCTCTAGTCTCTAGTTTCTCGATTCGAGAGTTTTAGGTAATTTTTATTTCTGTTTGTTAAAATCCTGTCCGGATCTCTCGTAAATTAGACAAAATGCCTATTTCTCGGATGAAAGTTGATTTTTAATGATCGTAGTATTTGGCGTCGTTGTCGTGGAATGGCCGATTTGGTGTTTTTATTGTGTGCACCATCTGTTTGATGTCGCTACCGTTGCGTTGTTGGGGATGTACCTCTACAAAATCATAATTAAAAAGCTCTCGTCTTGAAAATTTTGTGTTAACTCTAAGTTTGTTGTTAAAGTTATAGAACATTCTTTCGAAAATTTATGTGGACATTTTATCACACTCAATTGTCATAATGCAACATTTTAACGCGGTCGGATTTGTCAGCACTGAGCCTGAGAGCAATTTTTCTTCCCTGAAAAGGAGTCCAAGAATATATTCAATCGCTCTTATGTTTGGTGATCAATTGGAACGACTATTTCTTAGAATTTTTCTCAGCCGCGCCCCCTACTGTTCGAGAGCCCTTCTAGTGCACCAATAAAGTCCGCCCCTGTTAAAGTCGGCGTTTTCCATTTGATAAGTTATGAGTGAAAAAAAAAACTCAACAAGATATGGAATATTTAGAGACTGATTTATTCGAGTTCCTTCGAAGGAAATTAGTGATGGGAAAAAAAAGTTCGAATGAGGAATAAATAAGATTTTTGAAAGGAACCGTAAAAGTGTCGCAGCCACAGGAAATATTATCAAAAAATTCATCAAAATTACTGAGAAAAGTGAGGAAGCCTTATGTTCGAATCAATTAAATTAGATTCTTTGTGGTTGTCCTCCTTTTTTTGTTGTCTCGAGAAAAGTGTTGGTCTTAATGGCAAATAATGTGTCAAATATTTCTTAAGCTTTAGTGTTATGATTTTGAAAACACAGGATGGTTATTTATACGTTTTAAGTGCTCGTTTGGCTCGGAAAAAAATGTAAAGGGTTGGAGACATTTAAATGATTTATGGAATAAGTGGTTTGAGGACTTTAGAGTTATTCATAGATTTCAAGAAGTTCCTAATGAGGTCGCTTACGAGTATTAAATTTCAGTAAATTGTTGATTCATTAAAATTCTATACACTGTCAGTCGGGATGATGAATTTGAAGTTTTATTATCCACGAATAGAATTGACACCTTCGAAATGCTGCACCATGTTGTGGTTAATTGGCGATAACCTTTAGCATGTAACTTTCATGCAGGTATCAAGTCGGACAACCTTAAGCAGCGACCAATACTTCTCTGGTCGTTTAGCAATTTATACCCGCACAAAATTATCATATAATAAAAATATTTGTTAAAATTGTTTTGCACATAAATCTTGTAATCGAGATATTGAGTAAGCAAGAAATAAAGTGTCGATAGTCGAGACTATGAGAGTGAGAATGTCAAGGGGGAGTGAGTGCTGATTTGATTGCGCTAAAAGGAAAGTTATGTTGCGATTGTTGTTAACGGTGTCTTATCGATAATGCTATCTGGAAATTATCTATGCTTTTAATTAACCTTAGAACGTTTAACAGGCGTTGGTGTCTCTTTGATTAAGCAAAGTTAAGAAGGTAGTTCTTGTTGAACAGTAACAAGAATTAAGTAGTGAAATTTAAATATCTGATAAGAGTGCTTGGCCTTTGGCATGTGATGCAGGTCGACTAATTCTTTCATTTTGATTTTGGTTGTTTATAACTAATTCGATCTCATTAGTTTTTTATACCCTAAGAAGCTAGAAACACGGTGCGAAAATTTGTAATGAACTGAGGGGTTTGAAAGGAGGTGTCCGTGTGGGTCGCTGTGAGTTTCATTTGAATTCCGAACATTAGCAGGAAAACACAAACGTGGTAACATTTTAAGCTAACGAACATAGCAGAAAGACCGAAGTTTTGCTCAAGGGTGAACTAATAGACGCAAAGTTATTTTTTTACCAAGGAATGTAACATGGATTTTAAACAATAGATCTCGTGCCGAAGAAGCAACGATAAAGAGAGAAAGTTGGCTGCAGAAAACTAAATAGTTTCAGATAATCGCTTTTTTGGGGATGCGGATTCGTCGTGGGAAGCAGACTCAGGCAAAAAGTCTTGAGCTTCAAATGTGTAAGCGAACGCATCACGACGATCCGAATCAAGGCTAAATTCGGCAACATTAGTTTAATATTCATGCATGCCCCACAGAAGAGAAAAAGGACGACAGCAAATACGAGTTCTACGAGCTTCTTGACAAAACATATGATTGCGATTTTAACGCAAAGCTGGTTCAGGCTGATCGATTTTGCTGCGGGGCGAAATGTTGTGGTAGCAAGAACCTGGTTCCCATATCTCATCATCCATAAAGGTACATGGAGATCTCTTGATCAATCAACCAGATTGATCGATCACATTGCGATTAACGGAAGGCACTTGTCCAGCATTCTAGATATTCGAACTTTCCGAGGAGCCAACATCGACTCGGACCACTACCACGTCGTAGCCAAGGTAGTGCTACGAATATCCCGACAACGGCCAAAACAAGGAAATACTACAAGAAAATTCGACGTCGGATGGCTAGAATCGCGACCTCTTGCGATCCAGATGACAGATCCTTCTCTGATCGAGTGTCAAGTAACCTCTCAAGAAGACTTATATCGCCAACATTAAGTATAGAAGACCAGTGGCAACATTGCCAGAAGGGAGCACGAGAAGCGTCAGACCGAGGGTGTTGAGAGAGCCAACAGCAGGAATGAAGTTCGGAGGTTCTACCGGAAGGTAAAACAGCTGGCTCAAGGTCATCAAGCTTGGACCGATGCCTATGCAGAGATACACAAGGAAACAAAATCCCGCCGTCAGGCAGGAGCCTTCCATCGGACAGGATGAAAGCCAACAATTCCGTGAACCCGGCCTAAAGCCACTGGAGCAGATGGTCTAGCTGCCGAGCTGTTCAAAGCAGCATTCGATGATCTAGATGGGAGCATGCACCAAATCATCTGTAAGATATGTCCGAAGAATGCTTGCCCGATGAATGGAACCTCAGCATTGGTTGCTCGATCCTGAAGAAGGGGGATCCTCTAAACTGCGCCAACTATAGAGGAATCAACCTACACAACATTGCTAACAAAAAACCTTTGAACTCCAAATCGATACCAACCACCTTTTCATCGATTTTAAGGCCGCGAATGACAGCATCTACAGAGACGAACTGTATAAAGCTGTGTCTAGTTTTGGCATCCCTGCCAAGCTCGTCCGCTTGTGCAAAATGACGATGGAGAACTCACGCTGCGCCATCAAGGTTGGCAACGAGCTTATGGAATCTTTCGATGTAAAACCAGGATTTAGACAAGGCGATGCACTGTCGTGAGATTTCCTTAACATCGTGCTTGAGAAGATAGTGCAAAACACCACCGTCAACACCATGAGGCAACTATCTACCAAAAGTCTGTTCAAATTCTCGCGAACGCCGATGATATTGATAAAATGGGAAGAACACGGCGTGATGTCAATGGTGCCTTTGTGAGAATTGAGACCGAAGCGGCAGAAATGGGTTAAGCGGTAAATGAAAGCAGAAAGAAATGCTATCTTCAAGGAAGGACATCCAACACCGATGACGGCTCGGACAGAACTTCACAATAGACGCATACAACTTCGAGGTAGTAGAGGAGTTTGTCTTCCTAGGCTCCGCTATTTACACGGGCAATAACACCAGCGCCAAGATCAGACGAAGAAGAACTCTTGCTAATTGCTGTTTTTTGGGCTAAGAAAGCAATTGAGTGGAAAAGCCCTCTCTCGAGCAACTAAGGTAAAACTGTACAACACCTCATTATCCCTGTCCTGCTGTATGGTTCAAAAGCATGGACCTTGACAAAATCGGATGAATGTGCCTTAGGCTATTTGGAGAGAAAAGTTCTTCTAGTCATCTTTGCAATCGCTACTTCAAGCCACGCTAGACGAAGGCCAAGTGGATTATTGGAATTGATTTTCGCCACAAATAGATAAAGTAGGTACTACTTTGTATTAGCTCAGGCACTCAATCTCGCCTAATGAACTCATTCAAACAGTTGATTTGTTTGTTAAGCTTTCGTTAAGTAAACAGCTTCAAAGATTTTGTAAGAAAAATGTGTCAAACAGCAACAAAGACCTGATTTTAATGTTCCATCAAATGTTCTTTGAACATCGACATTCGGCACGTGATTTGGTGTGCTTCATTGAGCTTGAAAGTAGTTCAAATTCGAAAACACCCAACAAAGAACATTAATTCTTCACTTAAAACACAACTCTCGTTTATCTTAAAATACAACAATAAAAGCGATTTCAATTAAGAATTGCCTCACGATCCGAAGTGATCGAATAATTTACTTTAAATTCACCGTGAATCCATCACACAGTGCGACTGCACAAACACATAGAAACTGCATGCAGTATAATGTATAAATCACAAATCACAATCAGCCTCTCATTCGAACATCACGTATTTGTAATAATAAAACCAAATCCTGTCGATTACATCTATCTATCTACCAGCTCCCGAAGAGCTCAGTTTCAAACTTAATGCGTGTCATGTTTGCGCATAAACAAAACGCATTAATGACAGCTTACTCTGTTGGGTGATCTGAAAACAAACCGAAACCAGTAATTTATCGCCATCTCGAAAATGACTTACAAACATTTGAGTATCTTTTGCTAATCGACCATTGACATCGAATAGGCCAGCGAACTTCCAACATAATAAAAAGCCGACATTATCTCAGATTTTACAATCGTATCCTTTGTTACTCAAACGCTGATTGCAACCGAGTGGCGCGATCGCTCTCCTTTAATTGCCAGTTGCTAGTTTTCCGTTTAAAGTCAACTGCATTAGGGAGCCTTCTTAATAAAAGACTGGCAGCGAGTTGTTCTCATGAAAACCGTTTCCATAAAAAAGAGATTTTATTTTCGAAAAGAACAAATTTTACGATGCGGTTTTTACACTTAAACTTATCGGTTTAGGAATCTCCGAAATGGCTTTGGAACTGTCAAAATTTGAATCGATAAATCATAAGAACTCTACCCCACCACTTTTTAGCTTTAGCGTGACCAGAAACTGTCAATATAGCCCGTCGCAATAATGTGCCAAAAATTAATTTCGAAATTCGAACATGATTGTCTTTGGCATGAAAAATTATGCAAATGTCAAACACGCACGATTCGAATTGGTATGCGAAACGTCAATGACGGATTGAGGGTACATATTTGTTGTGATTGTTTTTTTGCTTATCCACTTGTCAAATTTGATGACATTAATTCAGTCCACGAGTATTTCGTATGATTTTTGCATTTCATTTTAAATGTCATTAAAATGGAAGACAAATTGGATATGATTTAAATTTTGTTGTTCCTTTTGTTTGGTTGTTTACAAATGTGTCATTTGAACAAACTTGTAATTTAGTTTCTTCCTACACGACAAGGAGCGACATGGACGGACACAGACGGGCTAAAAACACGAATGGAAAATAAATCTGACCTGACAAATGACAGAATGACGTGAGTTGCTGCACAATTCTGACGTTTAACAGGCGGGTGGTGATTTTTCTTCCAAAAACAAAAAAAAACCCTAAGCGAAAAAATATATACATTCGAAAACTCTTGATGTTGTTTGGCTATTTTTTTGGCACCTGTTCTGTTTCAACAGCTAGAGGAGGGCGTTCGAAACGTCGTCATCTTGTTGTTTTGTTGCGTTTGTTCTTTGTGTGTGTCGGTCGGAGATTTTGAAAGCGATGAATGGAAATCGCTTGTCGGACTTAATCTCTTTTTTTCTTTCGAAAGTAGAAAAAAGATAAACATCCGGCTGATGTACTCAAACGTTAGCCAAAAAACACAAAAATAAATATTCGTATCCTCTTAAAAAATTAAATTTAAAGCAAAAGAAAGCAGATGATTGTTTTTTTTTAAGGAATTTTCTATGGAAATTTTTAAGAATAAGATATCTTCGGTTCTTTTGGGATTTTGTAATAATTCAGAAAAAGATGTCAACAGAGCGATTTTGTGTGGGATAAGCATTTTGTTCGATATTGTTGAGGCGTTGAGCTATTTTTTATCCATTAATTAGCTTATGGGACACTTTAAGACTGTTTTCTTACTTTTCTGTTGACATGCATTTTTGTGTCGGGTTTGTTTGTTGTATAACAATTGTTTAGTAAACAAAAAAAAACACAACATCTTAACATGCATTTACTAAAATATGTTTCTTATTTAAGATTAATAAACTAGGATGGTAGAGAACCAGTGGCAACACTGTCAAGCAGCCATCAGAGATGACGCCTCTGAAGTGCTAGGGTTAACACGGCCACCACAACGAAACCCCTGGTTTGACGATGAGTGCCGGCGAGATACAAAGCGGCGGCTGGCGCTGCAAAAAAGGACACGAGCAGATCGTGAGCTCTACGAG
The DNA here is from genome assembly GCA_943590905.1 of Sphaerophoria taeniata. Lineage (NCBI taxonomy): Eukaryota > Metazoa > Arthropoda > Insecta > Diptera > Syrphidae > Sphaerophoria > Sphaerophoria taeniata. The sequence continues at coordinate 217,114,460 of OX016540.1, read as the reverse complement.
CAGGAAAAGAGAGAGGAGCACAAACTTCTCAGAAAGAAGAAAGGAGCATGAGAAACGCGAGATCGAGGAGATATGTGACGTCACGACAGGAATGAGGTTCGAAAGTTTTACAAATGGTTAAACAAACCACCAGGGCTTATGCACCCCGAACCTAATCCTGTAGAGACCATCATGGGAACATCGTACTGGAACCACAGTCAGTATTGAGGATATGGAAAGACCACTTTTCCAAGCTGTATAATGGCGATGACGAACAAAATTCCGCCAGCTGTACAGAACCATTGAATTTTGGTGAAGCAGGCCAACAATTCCACCCACCCCATAAATCAAATATTCATTCTACGGGCCTACGGCAGATCTTGGAAAAGACCCAGGAACTTCAAATCGATACCTATACTGCGTATGATAGCGCCTATAGAGGCCAACTATACAGAGCAATGTTTAGTTTTGGCATCCCAGAAAAACTCGCCCGTCTGTGAAAAATGACAATGGAAAACTTACGCTGTTCCATCATGGTCAGAAAAACCCAACGGATACATTTGAAGTCAAAAAAGGTTTTAGACAAGGCGATGCGCTTGCGATTTCTTCAACATCATTCTTGAAAAGATTGTGCAAAGCTCCAACGTCAACACCAGAGGCACCATCTTTCAAAATTCCGTCCAGGTACTAGGATACGCAGACAACATTGACATAATTGGAAGAACACAGCGTGATGTCAGTGGAGCGTTCGTGAGTCTTGAGACGGAGGCCAGTAATATGGTTCTAGCGGTTAACACGGGTAAGACCAAGTTAATGCTGTCAACAAGAAAGGGCAATCAACATCGACGTCTTGGACCAAACGTCATCATAGACAGATTTAACTTTGAGGTAGTTAAGGACTTTGTCTACCTAGGATCCGCTATCAACTCAGACAACAACACTAGCGCTGAAATCAAACGAAGAATCACTCTTGCCAATCGCTGCTTCTTCGGAATTAGAAGGCTATTGAGTAGTAAATTCCTCTCTCGAACAACTAAAGTGACACTCTTCAAAACCCTCATCATCTTGGTCCTAATGTATGGTGCAGAGAACTGATACTGGACTTTGAAAACATGCAGGCCACTGTCTGCATAAATGGAACATGGAGACGAAGAATCCATTAAGAACTGTACGAGCTGTTCAGCGACACTGACCTAGCCAGAAAAGTTAAGGTTCGACGACATAGATGTTTGGGTCATATAGATTGAATATAAAATAGTGCTCCGGCTCGTAGTCTTCGAAGAAGAGGAAAACTCCACGACTCAGGTGGAGTAGGACCTGAACGAACTTGGCGTGTGAGACTGGAGACAGCTAGCTAGTGACCGTACTTGCTGGAGAGGCATGTTGGATGAGGCCCTGGTTCGACCTGGACTGTAGCGCCAACATAAGTAAGTATGTAAGAAAACTGATATCCGTTTTAAATGGTTTAAGCTGAAGAACAATTTTTAACACACAAAATAATAAATGCGCCTTTCAAGGGAAACCTTTTCAACTATGAATTGAAATCAGTTCTTTCAATAAATAACAGTGGAACCTAGTCTTAAAGACAATGGCGCAAAATTATAGTCCGCTAATGAACAACTTTAGTGTGATACTAGCTTAAAATGACGTTTCAGACATGACTCAAACGTCATTTTAAGCCAGTATCACACTAAAGTTGTTCATTAGCGGACTAAAATTTTGCGCCAATGTCTTTGTTTTTATCAGTATGAATATTTTCACAGTCGTGACATATTTAACCGCGGGATTTTGATCACACTTAAGACCTGTTCTGTGAGAAAAGTTTAAAAAAGGAAACTCCCGGTTCCTTGTTTTCTAGATTTTTTTAAAGAAACTAATTCACCGAATGTATTCAGCGGCTTATCTACTAAAAGAACAACGTTCCGAGATCAACTCTGCAATTTCGTTTAAGCTCCAAGTTTTGTTTATTGGCTGAAAGTTTGTCAGGAAAAAGGATTTCCCAAGCCAAAAGAAGATCTCATCCATGCTGTTTAGGAGTTCTTGTGACAAAGTCATAGAGAAACAGATGCCTTGCCTGGAAGAGGGTGGTTCAGATCCTTCCTAAAACGTCATCTTTCTGTGACATTCAGAGCAGTTGATCCTGTCTCTTCGGGCAGCGGAACTGTGTCTGTGACGGACTTATTCAATTTGTTTGATTCCATACAGGAATACCTAGTCAAAAATAATTTCTTTTTAAACCTCGAAAAAAACGTCTGTCCGAGATCTTAATCTGTGCTTGCCGCAAAGGGTGCCAGAAATATCTACGAAGTAGAAAGAGGTCAAGCCAAGGCAAACCATACTATTATGTTTCCTTTCAATGCTTCAGGTTCAAAATGCCCTCCGATGGTTATTTATCCTTTTAAAAAAATAAAGGATGAAATTCAGCAAAGTATTCCCGAAACTAGGACAATGCTTGGATGAAAAAACTAACCGTTTACGAGTATATTTCAAAAGTTTTGCATCCGTTTTTGATTAGGGAAAGAATAGAACTCCCAGTAATATTCTTTGTCGATGGACACAGTACCCATTTGACACTTCAGGTGAGCCAGTTATGTGTTCAACTTGAAATTGTACTTTACCCGAACTGAAGACGGATCTTGCGACCAGTAGATGTTGCAGCTTTTAAGCCATTTAAAAATGCATGGAATAACGCAGTGGGCGACTGGCGGCGAAAAAATCCTGGTGCAAATCTTACGAAACAAATATTTGCTCCATTGCGAAAAGACGTTGTGGATACAACCATTTCTCCCACTACAATTCAAAATTAGTTTAAAGAGTGTGGTTTATATATTTGGAATAAAAATGCCATTCGTTTTTCTAAATGTCTGGGAAGGAGTCACTACCGTTACAACAATGAAGAAGATTTTGTACGGGCTAAAACAGACACTTTTGAAAGTATTTGTGAATTGATTGGCAAAGAAAAAGTTGAGCGAATAGAAAAAATTAATTTGGATGACCAAAACAGCAACGATTTTTCAAAGCTGCATTCACTATACCTACAATTTTTTTCAAAATAAACGTTTTTAAGAGAGTCGAAGAAAAAAAAATATGTAAATAGCGGAGTACAAACTGAGCCTCAAACCTCGGACTTACCAGAATTGCTGGACATTAGTGCAATCAACGAAGTTTTATTTGGTGATGGAGACAATATCGACGTTTTATAGAATCCACCTTTACCTTTTTCCTCTCCAAAATGGTTGCCCTTGGAATCGATAACCTCCAATGAATTGGTTTCAACGAAAAACTCTCCCGGTAAACAAATGCTTCTGGTTTCTGTTCATCACCAAAGCAAAACGCCCCCTTTCTTCTTCCACTTCTATAAAGTTGAAAGCAAAAGTAATCTCTGTAACCTAAATTAGTTTCAAAGGATAACAAAGTTTCAGGAACCCATGGTACCGTCACGCTTTTTGAGATAAACGCAAATTTAAAAAAACCCTTAACTGAATTTTTCAGTGTGACTTTAGGAGAAGTGTTCGGAAATTTCTTTATTCACCTTCATTCGGAGAAAAATCGAAGTTACCATCTAACTCAGGACTAAGAAAGTGTAATTTCAGAATTAATCTTCATTTAAAAAAATGCTCTAAGCAATGTTGCCAACTTTTCAATTTTTAGTTTTTAGTTCTTATATCTTACAATTTCAATGAAAAGTACAAAAAGTTGCGAAATGTTTGCAAACTAGCAACATTTCGAATTGATTGAAACTTGAAGACCCTTTCATGAACAGATAATGAAGACGTGAATTATAAAATATTAAAGTAAATGAAAGCGCTTTTCTCGAAGATTTAAAAACAATCCTTATGAATACAATAAAAGACAATATGTATACATACACGTTATAAAGTGAACTCCCTGATTCGCAACACTAAACGCGCTTACTTGTTGCAAAAACTTGATCCGTCGCTGAGTACAAGGGAGCTTTGGAGTAGCTAACCTAAATAAACTTGGTGTGAAGAAAGATAAAAACACAAAATGTCCTTTCAGTGCTGACGAGACGATTGGTGTTCTTTTTCCGTCCTTGTCCAGAAATAAAAGTCCAGAAGATATTCTAACATTGCCAGACAGTGAAAATTCTTTTTCATTTGCTTGCATTAATGCTAGTGAACTATTTAACTCTGCTAAGTCTATTAAGTTTAATGCGATTGGTCCTGAAAATTTTTAAAATTTTTTCTTCCAATCGTTATTAACTACTTACTCTATATTTTCAACTATTGTACCTATATAATAGTGGTAGATTTCCAGATATATGGAAAAACGAAAACGTCATTCCAGTTCCGAAAAAAGCAAACCCTTTGAATGCTCTGAGTATAGGCCCATTTTCTAGTAAGTTGCTGGAAAAAATTATGCATGATCAAATGCAGACCTATATCAATAGCCGTGATCTTCTCTCAAAATGGCAATTTGGGTTCAGAAATAAGTACAGTTGTGAAACTGCTGTTATCATAGTTACAACAGACATTCGTTATGCCCTAGATTCAGATAAAAATGGTATCATTGTGCTCTTAGACTTTTCGAAGGCATTTGATTGCATTGATCACTCTAGTTTACTTGCACACATCTAATACATCACTGAAGCTTTTTTATAATTATTAAGCTGAGAGTCCAAAGGATTAAAACAGATGTTGGTATTTCAAAAACCCTAACTTCTAACATAGGAATACCTCAAGGTTCAGTACTAGGTCCTCTATTTTTTTCAATTTTCATACACGACCTTACTAATATAATTTGTAACTGTCGCGTTCACTTATATTCGGATGATGTGGTTCTCTATTTTTCGACCTACTGGTTTGATGGAAGATTGTGTTGCAAGAATAAATGAAGATTTGATTCATATTTTAAGCTCGCATGAAATTAAATCCTGCTAAGTCTCTAGCCATGTATTGCTCTAGAGTCTAGAGCTGAGTATGACCCTTCTGATTTACCTCCAATTGTTCCTGATGTTACCTATTTAGGCTACTAAATGAATACTAATATCAGCTGTTGCAATCAGAAAAATATATGGGGGATTGCGTAGTTTGAGGTCTTCTTCGGAATTATTTTTGCCTCATGTTAAGAAACAGCTCTTGAAGTCCTTATTATTGCCTTTTTTCTCATATAATGCTTGTATTTATCCTGCTTTAGACTAAAACTTAAACTTAATGTAGCTTTTAATGATTGTATTAGATTTATTTATAGTGTCTCATTTTCGGCAAACTATCCTAGGAATGAATCTAGATGACTACTTGAACTTTCGGCTTATTCTGACACTATACATTACATAGTATCATTCACAGAAGGTGGCCCATTTACCTCAGTTTTGCCCAGTCACAAAGAGGTTTAAAACTTATTTTGGCGCGTTTTTATCGCAACATTGCAGAGTGATCATTTTACGTAACAGCAATTCGTCTATGGAACTTACTTCACAGCCTCACCTTCAGCTTTCAGGAATAAATTATTTTTGCACTACACTAACTGACTCAATATGTTTACTACTTTTATTATTATTTTTGTTTCTTTTCTCTTGTCTTAATAACTTATATAAATATTTATTTTATTTCTATAGATGATTTAATCAAATGTTTTAACTAATGAAATGTATATTGAAGTGCTCATTCATTTTTATCATTATTTTATATAATTTTTTCTGTTAGTAACATTAATTGAAATAAAATTTTATTGATGCTCTAAAAGATTTAAATCTTAATGTATCTATCTTGTTTGAAATAAAGAAAATGAAAATGAAATGAAATAAAATATCCATTAAAAAAAAACTTTAAAAATGTTTTTACATTGATTTCTCAATTCACCTTTCAAATATCGCCAATTTTTCCCAAGTTGATAAGTTTAATGTTATCCATAAAAAGATCATTAATTATTTGATAGTAAATTAATATTCCAACAATTAAAAACTTATTATGTTTTTTCGTAATTTGTAATTAAAGTTATTGACAAATTTATCGTTCGCGCACAACAACTAAATAAATTAAAATCATTTCCACTTTATTCCACCGGATATGGCACAATTAAAGTATCCATTGGTAAAGACTTTTCAAATTCAACAACAACACAAGAAAAAACACAAAACAAAAATCAAAACACTTCCAAAAACGATTTTTCTTTAACAAATCAATTAATATTCTTCTCGCAGTTTCAATTTTAATTCCTTAGAATTTAATAGACCTGCAAGTTACAACAACAAATAAGTACTTGGTTTTGTACACACACAGTACACAAGGCACATAGATCCGGACACTTGTACGTTTGCTAGAGAAGGCACTCTACCCGAAAATCAAAAAAAATCTCTTCTAATCGGAAACCACCCTCGGGGTATTAATCTCAATTTCCGGTTAATACCATTTTTAAATTATTTTTAAAAGAAAATTAACAATTTATAACTTTTTTTCACAATTTTTGAAGGACACTAATTAAATCTGCTTAAGGGTTTTTCATTTTTAATTTTATTTCCACTTCCGACGAATTTTTTATTCAAAATTTTCCACACTTTTTTTCGAATGCAGCCGTTTTTGTTTTGTCAAAATTTTATTTAACAATTTTAATTAATTTTTTTTAATGTTAAAAATTATTTTCTTTGCTTGATTTTCAAAAAAAGTAAAAATATTTTTTTTCACTGGTAATCCAAATTTTATATAAATTTTGTTGATTTCTTATTTTATTTTTGAGTTCGCGCAATTTTTTTTTTTTTTTAAATAAGTGAAAATCGCTTTAAAATTGCTTACAATTTTTTTTTTTAATCTCAACCGTTAGAATATTTTTTTTTCAAATTTTGAAAATAAAAACCATAACCTTGATCGACGGACGAAGTCACTTCGCAGGCGTACACAATTCAACTGAATTAAAACATACGCTCGAAAACATTCGAAATGAGCGCCCTGGCACTGTGCAATATGCGATGCGCGATGGCGATGGCGAGGGCGATTCGAAAACGAGAGAGCATAGCTAGCTGGCAGTTGTTTTATTTTTATTTTTGTAATTCAAAAAAAGAAAATATCCGTCCGTCCGACTACCGATCTGCCCGTTGCTGTCGATCGTCGTCGTTGTCGTCTGCCTGCCAGAAAATATACAATTCTTTGCACGTAAATAAACAAAATGTGTATGTGCGTTGCGTTTGCGTTTGCGTGCTGGTGGATTGGGGAGCTTCGAGGACTGATGGATGAGGATGGTGCGCGTACGAAACGGTAGTCGTTTGAAAAATCAAAGAAGCAGAAGAAGCCCAAAAGGAACCTCACTCAGGCAGTCAATGTTGGAGAACACAACAACAGAAACACCCGCATAAGAAGAGAAATGAGTATCTGCGAAGTGCGACGAATATTACAATTACGACTGCGAGCAATAACGACGACGACGGCGCATTGCCAACATGTGTTCGACTTATGGTGGCCAAACGATCGACGAAACCCAAACCAGGGAAAATCAGATTTTCCCCGACAGTGGCGTAGATAGCTTTTCGCTATGGGAGGGGATGGATCTAGTTCGCTCATTTTTACTTCCGACATCTATGCTAATATATAAAGCTGAAGAGTTTGTATGTTTGTTTGAACGCGCTTATCTCAGAAACTACTGGTTCGAATTGTAATTGAGTTCAATAGTCCATTAATCGAGGAAGATTTAGGCTACATAACATTAAACTACGACCAATAGGAGCGAAGAATCAGTGGAAAATGTGGAAAAAACGGCAAGAAAGTATTAATTTTTTGGCTGTTTGAACGCGCTGATCTCAGGAACTGCTTAATGAAATTGAAAAATTCTTCTTGTATTGAATAGTCCATTTATCGAGGAAGGCTTTAAGCTATACAAAGTTACGCTGCGATTAATAAGAGCAAAGCATCAGTGTAAAGTCTTACTAAAACGGAGAAAATAATACATATTTGAAGGTTTCGAGTTAAGAAGAATTTTGACTTAGGGAGAGTCGACTAATATACAATTTTAAAATAACTTCGCAACCAAATTCACGCGCATGATGCACAAGTCGAAACGCACCTCTGGCCGGAGTACGAGGGAGAGACGGACAAAGTCGCGGGCAACTGCTAGCATAGAATATATGCAAAAGTTTTGGATGTTTGTCTGTCTTTCTGTAAACGCACCTGCAGCCTTAACCACTGGTCCGATTGACTTAAATCTTGAAAATTAGAGGTTTGACCGAATTCGCGTTGTTTTTTTTTTATTTTTTTCAAATTTTTTTTTTGGCCAAAACCAAAATTTTCAATTTTCCCAAAAACGATTTCTTTTAAACTTCCTCCAAAACGGTACCTCTCATAGAATCGTTTTTTTTTTCTTGTACAATTTTTTCGAAAAACAAAAGCCTGATCAGCGTACTTTTTTCTGAAAGTATCTACGTATAAGTAATATTTTGTTTTCAAAGAAATTTAAAATTTTTTTTTGTATTTTTTAAAAACCTTTTTAAACTTTTTTTTCAAAATTCTATATCTCGAAATCGGATCAATAGTTAAAATCGAAAATCACTTAGAAAATGTAAATTTACATATTCTTGAATACTGCATACCCAAATTAATTTTAAGAAATGTTCGAAAAATTTTATATATAAAAAATTAATTTAAAAAAAGCCACTCCAAATAATTCGCACAAATAACTCGCAAAATTACGACGAATGATTGTCAATCTGCCGCTTGTGGCTTGTGTAAGGCATGCTTAATGAGTAATAGCGCATTTTGCTTTTTGGTTAAAATGAATTAGTGTGGGTTATTACCGGTAGGATTCGCGTTAACTTCACCGCAGTTGTGCGAACATTTGTGTTCGTGTGGATGAGTGTGTTGCGTGTTTGGGGCGGTTTCTTACACCAAATTAACAATGTGACACACGGTGAGAAGAAATCTAAATAACTTTCAATTTTTGTGTCGGTCTGGGCTTTTGTGGAAAGCTGGATGGAAGCTCGTTTTCTTGCACGTTTACCTATTATCAATTGGTGAGAGACGTTAAAAAATACTTTTTAAAAATCGATATAAAAAAGAAATTCAAAATATTAGGTGATTTATCGAAGTATTTATTTCTTTCAGATGAAGTTGACTTTGTGTTTTCCCCGTAGTAGGTATAGAAATAGAATGTACAATTAACAATGCCTCTAGGAATCCTGTGAATACTAATAAGACTTGATCCACTTAGGAAGTAGGTACTAAATTGCAGAGCGCGTTTTTTTAACTTATTTGACATGACTGGTTATGTTGAACAATTATGGATCCCAATGGGAGGGGATATATCCCCCTGATCCCCCCCCTATCTACGCCACTGTTCCCCGATAGATACTTTTGCATCGGCAATGTGCGAGTTGCGAGGGAAATTATCCACAGGCGAGTGGAAATGCCGGCTATTGAAGATTGGATGCGCAAGAAATTGAGTGCACTCGATTTGTGGTGGTTGGATGCGAGATGCAACTGAAAACGATTGTTCGTTGACACAATGCCAACTGCCAACTGAGATTTTCATTCATGAAGTCTAGAAACGAACTTGTGGACCATATGGAACGAACGATGTTTTGTGTTGCTTTTGGTTCGATCTCGTTGTGTAGTCTGAAGCGGTACCAAGTTGAGTGGGCGATGATGAAGTTGATTTTGTTGCAAACTCAAGTATCGTAGAACTGAGAGATTTTTTGTTGTCGTTTAAATTTGTATCTCGATCTCGATTCTCGTGTGTGAACTGCCCTGCCGACAGTGAGGTTCTGAGATAAATTCTTCATTTAAGATGACAGAACATGTCTCATTGATTTGGGACTTGAGAGAAACTGTATGATGATGCAAGTCTCGCATGCGACTTTTTATGGGTTGCATGCAAACTGCATTCACAAAAGTTTTTGGCGGGTATCGTGAATTTGAATGACAGGAAAGCAATAGCACAGGAAGATTTGAAGCATTTCTCTCCATTTCCGGTTGATATGGAAAGTTTTTCATTCATTATAGAGCTTAACCTCGAGGATTTAATCGAGATTATCAAAATGGGTCCTACAATTCCTAAATTTAATATAGTTTCAGTGGAAAGTTGTCATAGAGTAGTGTGTCCACGATGACATGCCTCCTTTTACAACGGATGGTAGCCGAGAAATTTACAGAAGCGAGTTAAAGATGTCATCCATTGTTCCAGCAAAAACGAACGACTTTGTTTAAACTTTTAAAGTTTTTTGAAGAGCTGTGCGAATTCGGGGTGGTCCGATAGCAGAGGTATCGCAAGAACAACACGATAGGCGTAGTAAATTCCCTTACCGCAGACTGCTATTGTCGAAATATCAGCCGAATCAGATTCATAGTTTTGTTTTGACCGCGTGTTGAAACAGCAGTGTCCGCGGGCTAAAGGAAAATCGAAGAAGTTCAATATCAGTCGGTGATTCGTTAGAAGTTGTATAATATTATGATTCACCTCCTTCGGCCGACCGTCAGAAATTGCTTTATCGAGTTTCAACGTGGTTTTAAATGAGCCTTATACAATTTTGGACATGAGAAAGCTTTCAGGGCAACGATTGCCGTGTAAGCTCACTAAGAACAGCAAGCAAGATCGTGAGACCGCACAGAGCACTGTCTGACGCTATTCAAACGCATCCAATTGAATTTAAGTGTAGTTTTTTGACAGTCAACGAAATACGGATCCAATCGCTCGAAGTGACCGAGCCAATGAAATTGTCTCTTCTTCGCTTTCTGTTCTACATCCACACATTGGTAGAGCTCTTACCAAAGATAATAGAATACAAAGATGTCGCATCCCATACAAATTTTTGGAACCCAAAATTTTCAGGCGTGGATCTGCCGACATGTTGCTAAGTCAAAATAATGTTGCGAAAGCGAAAAAAATCCTTAAAATAAATTGATCTCTTAAAATTTTTGCTTTGACAATTTTTCTCCCTGTTCTCTTTTTTATTGTTTTTCGTATTCGTTTTCAAGGACATTGGCATTGGTTGGTTTTAAACAGAAATTATAAAAATGAATATGGGTAAGCGAAAAGTGACGACGAGGACGACGCGACGGCGACGCACAGTGCGTCCATTGTATGGAGATGGTGGACAAAATTCAATTTTACAAAACTTTGTCAAATTTCGCCAACAAAATTGTTGCGAATTAATTAAATAATAAGTTTTACGAAATTTCAGGTAATATTTACGCCCAATGCCACGCCCATTTTTTGAATATCATTTTATATCTTGAGAACGACTGGCAGGAATTGAATGAAATTTAAGGAGTTTAATTTTCTAGATGAGTTTATTAATACAAAAAAATATGGACTCAATCCGCCCACTGCCACGCCCACTTTTAAAATTGTTTATTTCTTATGAACCGCTTGGATGTTAATATGAATATTTTGGAAACAGGGATATGGGATACAGACAGATTTGAGATATTTTTGGTAACATCTTTAAAAAACAAAAAAATTGACGCCAAAAATGAAAAAGGAAACCTCATTTCTTCAGTTTGGCGTTGAAAGATTCGCAACTCTTCTTTTTCCGTCTTTTTTGGCGCGTCTAAAAATGAAGTTTCTGGTCCATAAAAAGGCGGTACAGTAAGAAAATTATGTTAAATGCTATCGGAAAGTGTAAAATTATTTTTAAGTCAAGCCTTGTAGGGCTTATCTGAAAGACTATGGGTCTTTGAACATTGCACCCATTGTCGTTCTAAACTTACGTCAAACATTTAATTTTCGATTAAAAATCACCCTTTATTTTAAATGGACAGTTATTTATATTTTAATAAGCTATAACAAAAATTAAGACATCCTTAATTATCGATTTTTTTATCGAAAGAAACCATTTTTCATAAATAACTTCATTTTTTATGACTTGAACTTGTCCTACAAAAAACGAAATATTTCGAAAGTTTGCAAAAATTAGCAATGGAACTCTTTGTTTTTAAATAAAATAATAGCAGGGGATAACAAAAAGACTTAAAATTCAGATATACTTTGATATATTTTTTTTAAAACTCAACTTATTTAAATTTATGTGCCTCAAAAAATAGCACTTTTAATTAAATTAATTATAAAATTAATGTCACATAAAAATAAACCAAAAAACGTTTGTATCACCTCTTAATATATCCATAATTAATATTCAAGAGAAAAAAAATTTATAGCTAGAAACACTTTCTTGAACGAGATCAATAGTTGCATGCGAAAATCGAAATCAAAACTAAGAAAAAAAATAAAAGTTCTTTTTCTGCATATAAAAATCCCGCTAATCAATGCAGAAGAAAAAAACAACAATTGAAAATAATAAATTACAGTTGCTAAACATGTTTTTGATAGACTCCACAGCATTGTAGATCTCAAACGCATATTTAGTTTTTTGATTTTTGTCCACTGGTCGACGCACTGTGCGACGGTGACGGGTACGATGGTGCTTGAACATGGTGTGGTGCTTTTTTATTCTTTTTTTATCATTTGCACGTTCACAAAAAATGTTGTTAGTCTTAGTGTATGGAAAGCACACGATAGGCATATGCGTAAACGCAGGTGTACACACATGCAAACGCTTTACTTCGTTTTCTGAAGGATATTTTGATTTTCATTATTTTGCTGATTTGTCCTTTTTTTAAGTTTTCAATGCGGAATTCTTTGAAAAGTTGGTTGGTTGTTTTGGTTTAGCAGGTACCTAGATTTTTATGCATTTATACGTAGGTTCATAGGTATTCGACATTTTTGTTTTAATAGCGGATTTAAAGAGTTTTTTTAAGTCATTAAATTAAGAAGATGTTTGTTATTATTGGTATGATTTTAAGTTATAATGCAGATAAATAGGCTCTGATTAAAACCTTATTACATATTTAAATAACTATATCTATAATATGGATTTATATTTACCTTCCTACCTTAATCTATTTATTCATATTGTTTTTTTTTTTTGTGTAAATTTTATTTTATTCGAGTACAGTTAATGTAAAGGGCAATAAATTATGAATTTTTAATAGTATTCTAAAGTAGGTAAATTATTTTTTTTTTAAAGCAGCAGCATGAAAAAGACTATTAGGTATATACATATTTGTACTATTGGTTTTTTCGCCACCATCAAAAATAGGGTTTTTAGTTCACCCCTAATATAGAGTTTCTTCAAAAAGAAGAACTTAGCTAGGACCACTGATAGATAGGGTCATGATGACTTCTTTCGTTGATTATTCATAGCCAATATGGTTTTCATTTTACCACGGTTGTTAAAAAATTAACTATGTATTGTATACCTACTTTGAGCCAAGAGATTGATTCGCTACAGATTAGTAGGGATTTTTCCGTCAGAATCAAATTCTATAGATTTTCACACATACTACAATTTGGACATTTGGACAAAAATTGGTGAGTAGGTATAATGAAATGTTGTATAGGTACAGTTATTGTTTATGAAGCAAACAAGCCATCTTTATAGGTACGAACAAAAGTTAGTTTGTTAGACTTTCCTGAGTTCCATAAATTTCTATGAACATTGACGGAAACATAGTATTGAACGGATAATGAAAAACTAAGTTTGATTTAACCGTACCATCAATTTTTATACCGAAAGAAATTTCAGACCCTCTCGTAGCGCTAAACGTTAAAATTCTAGAAACTTCAAATACCAAAATATCGTAAACCTAGAACGAAACTCAGAATTACGGATCTTTTACTATATTCTGGATATATTCTGTACGTTAGCATTTAAGTTTTCAGTGTTACTTTCCGCACAAAGTCTTATATTTCAAAGATAGCACACCAATTGATCAATTTGTGGGATTTTCCAAACTGGGATTTTTATATCAAGGGTTTTGACTTCTGCAAATTTGACTATACCCTAATAATTTGCTGAGAATCGGCGTCGAAAGAATCAAAAAGAGTGACGGGATAGCTTCATTTCTTAACCTTTTCTTTCCAATAAACTCTTTAGAGAAGTGTTTTTCGAAAATATCAATTTGTCTACCTTCACTTTGAATATTGCATACTTGTCTCCAAATTTTGCCAAGAATGGAATCATTAGAAGGAAAGCTAAATATCTTCAAACCAGGAGAATTTCATTTGTTGCTCTTGCAATGAGACAAAACACACGTTTTTCCGCAAATTTTCGAGGCCATGATTTCTTTTAAAATTACTTTTTATTTTGCTGCACAGAATTAAAAACCGATGGTTCTTCCACAAAGAGAGAAACCAGAATCACGAATAACGAAACAAATATTTAAGTGGCGGATAATATTAAAATGATGGAGGAACTTTATTTATTTTGACAGGATGGATGATTTTCCGTCAGAATTTCTATTGAATTTTCACTATTAGGGTATAGTCAAATTTGCAGAAGTCAAAACCCTTGATATAAAAATCCCAGTTTGGAAAATCCCACAAATTGATCAATTGGTGTGCTATCTTTGAAATATAAGACTTTGTGCGGAAAGTAACACTGAAAACTTAAATGCTAACGTACAGAATATATCCAGAATATAGTAAAAGATCCGTAATTCTGAGTTTCGTTCTAGGTTTACGATATTTTGGTATTTGAAGTTTCTAGAATTTTAACGTTTAGCGCTACGAGAGGGTCTGAAATTTCTTTCGGTATAAAAATTGATGGTACGGTTAAATCAAACTTAGTTTTTCATTATCCGTTCAATACTATGTTTCCGTCAATGTTCATAGAAATTTATGGAACTCAGGAAAGTCTAACAAACTAACTTTTGTTCGTACCTATAAAGATGGCTTGTTTGCTTCATAAACAATAACTGTACCTATACAACATTTCATTATACCTACTCACCAATTTTTGTCCAAATGTCCAAATTGTAGTATGTGTGAAAATCTATAGAATTTGATTCTGACGGAAAAATCCCTACTAATCTGTAGCGAATCAATCTCTTGGCTCAAAGTAGGTATACAATACATAGTTAATTTTTTAACAACCGTGGTAAAATGAAAACCATATTGGCTATGAATAATCAACGAAAGAAGTCATCATGACCCTATCTATCAGTGGTCCTAGCTAAGTTCTTCTTTTTGAAGAAACTCTATATTAGGGGTGAACTAAAAACCCTATTTTTGATGGTGGTGAAAAAACCAATAGTAAAAATATGTATATACCTAATAGTCTTTTTCATGCTGCTGCTTTAAAAAAAAAAAATAATTTACCTACTTTAGAATCTTCTACTTTCATATTAAAAATTCATAATTTATTGCCCTTTACATTAACTGTACTCGAATAAAATAAAATTTACACACAAAAAAAAAAAAAAACAATATGAATAAATAGATTAAGGTAGGAAGGTAAATATAAATCCATATTATAGATATAGTTATTTAAATATGTAATAAGGTTTTAATCAGAGCCTATTTATCTGCATTATAACTTAAAATCATACCAATAATAACAAACATCTTCTTAATTTAATGACTTAAAAAAACTCTTTAAATCCGCTATTAAAACAAAAATGTCGAATACCTATGAACCTACGTATAAATGCATAAAAATCTAGGTACCTGCTAAACCAAAACAACCAACCAACTTTTCAAAGAATTCCGCATTGAAAACTTAAAAAAAGGACAAATCAGCAAAATAATGAAAATCAAAATATCCTTCAGAAAACGAAGTAAAGCGTTTGCATGTGTGTACACCTGCGTTTACGCATATGCCTATCGTGTGCTTTCCATACACTAAGACTAACAGCATTTTTTTGTGATCGTGCAAATGATAAAAAAAGAATAAAAAAGCACCACACCATGTTCAAGCACCATCGTACCCGTCACCGACCACCGTCGCCGTCGCGTCGTCCTCGTCGTCACTTTTCGCTTACCCATATTCATTTTTATAATTTCTGTTTAAAACCAACCAATGCCAATGTCCTTGAAAACGAATACGAAAAACAATAAAAAAGAGAACAGGGAGAAAAATTGTCAAAGCAAAAATTTTAAGAGATCAATTTATTTTAAGGATTTTTTTCGCTTTCGCAACATTATTTTGACTTAGCAACATGTCGATGGATCTGCTGGCAGATCCACGCCTGAAAATTTTGGGTTCCAAAAATTTGTATGGGATGCGACATCTTTGTACCAATTCTATTATCTTTGCTCTTACAGTTCGCGGTTGAATCTTATTCTCCATTCGCCGTCGTCGTCGCATACGGGACCGAAAATCCGTCGAAGATTTTTCTTTCAAAAGTGCCCAGTTCCCCTTTATTACTTATCTTCCACCACTCGGAGCCATAGAGTAGGACTGGTAAAATCAAAGTTTTGTATAGCAGACACTTTGTCTTTCGAGTGAGCAGTTTTGAACCCAGTTTTCTTGCCAAACCGAAGCAGCAGCGGTTGGCTAAGGTAATTCTTCGTCGGATCTGCACTAAGGTGTCGTATGTGAGATTGATGTTTGTTTCAAAGTAGGTGAAAACCTTAGCTACCTCGAAATTGTTCTGCAATCACTGTGGAAGCCTTAAACACAGTTTTTTAGGAGCAACCGATGATGTCTAGCCTAGGAGCTGGGTGGATTTGTTGAAGATAGTGTTTTCCGTGCTCACACCTGCTTCCCGCACTATCTGCTTCAGGACTATGTTGAAGAAATCACATGACAACGCATGTTTGAAACAAGTCGGATGAGCTGTTGCCCATTTGCACACTGCACTGCGTATTTTTTTAAAACGCTCACATAGTACGTTGGATAGGTTTTTGTATGCAACATTAAGCAGGGATATGCCACGGTAGTTTTTGCATGACATCGGATCGCCTTTTTTGTAGATGGGGCAGATGGAGCTCGCTCGACATTATGCGCATTCAGCAGCTGCTCGAAGTGCTGCTTGAAAACATGTACAATTTCCTGTGCTTCGGTGACAAGGTTCCCTTCACTGTTTCAAAGAGCCGGTGTCCCGGTTCTGAAACCAGGAGCTAATTGCTTCGACCTTTTAAAGAAATGTCGGGTGTTGTTGTTGGTACGTGAATCTTCGAGATCTTTGAGCTGAGAAACTGCGGATGCTCTATTCGTCCTTCACAGTCTTTTTCTCATTTGTAAACGGGCAGTTGCCCGTAGCTTAGTTGGTAAGTGCGTTGGCTGCTAAGCAGAACGTCGTTGGTTCGATTCCTACTATGGTCAAGTTTCTATTTCATCTTTCACGGGTACTGCCTCTTGCGAAGACCTGATAAATCTTCCAAGAGTATCAATCTGTCATGAAAAAGTGCTTCTCAATTTTGCCGCTCGGAATCGGCGTTAAATTGTAGGTCCCCTCAATTCTGTTGCGTAGGCGATCTCTTCCGACTGACATTCAGATAACAAAACGAACCATAGACATATTTGACGTCACAAATAAGGACTCACACAACCAAACCAACAACTGTGAGAATATCTAAAAGATACTCAAGCTTTTCACATTCATGCTTAAACTCACTCACACTTCGACTGACACGGAAACTCATAAACAAAAAAAAAAAAAAAATTTAGCCAACGACTTACGTTATCCACACGAAGACAAACACGTACGAGGGGAACGAAAGGGGGATTATTCTTTAGGGGATGCGGGAAATTGTGTTCTACAACACAGTTGGGAGAAGGAAGGACTTTTGAAGCATTTATAGTTCATATGATAACGAAGAATCCTAGTTAGCTGCACCGACTCACCTGAAAAGAAAAGAAAAAAAAAGAAAGGTTAAAAATTGATTTGCGGAGGGGAAAATTTGCCACTAGAGTCTGCCAAGGAACCACCCTTCAAAGAAGTTAGTTTCACCGACATTCTCCAGTGACAAAAATCACTTATCTTTAGATAGTAAATGGTGTTATGGGAAAAAGCATGATTAAGTGAAGTCCATCTGAAAAAAATATAGTCTGATTTGAGACGTAAGGATGGGTTGGAAGCATAGCTGGGCACCGTTAATCAAAAAGTTAACTTCGTTAATCGCTTATCCGTTAATTTAAAATTTAACTTCGTTAAAAGTTAAAACGTTAAATTTTAGAAAAATTAAAGCAAGTTAACGTTAATCGTTAATCCGTTAATACGCCATAAAAATTTTATTTGGCAATGCCAAATGTTTCTCCGATGCTCATTTGTCACCCTTTTTGCCGAACTCTTGCTCGAGCTTGTGCTGGCGCTATCATCAGCTTGGTCGAAATTAGCAGTTCTCTTTTTCTGTTTAACGCGGTTCAACGCTGCCTTGACAGTCACTTCAAATTTTGTATACTGGCACTCAAGCACTCTTTTTACGTGTTGTTTAAGGCTCGATATATGAGCCTTGATTAATTTTTTTTAGGAAACATTGTTTACATGCAAAAATTATTTGATCTCCCGTTCTAGATATAAAGTTCATATAATCACTTAAATGTTGCCACGGATTTTGGTCTATTGCGGAACTCGAGTTCGATTCCATGATAATTTTACAATTTTATTCAGTACAGTTCACAGAATCAATACTCTCTGTTTATTGTTTCTAAAAAAACACACAATGTACTGATTTAAAACTGAATCTATCACTGACTACGCACAAAAAAAAAACACTCGTCACTCTCTGAGCACGCGCTAAGGAATAAAACAAACATTGTCGTATCGTCGTATTATATTATACAATTAGTATGGCAGTTTTCCCACTAACAGCCACTGGAAAATAGTGGTATTTAAATAACGGCAATAATAACGGCACCCGGAATAATAGTGGCATTTCAAATTTTACCAGGGACCGAACCTCGCCGGCACGGCGCGCGGCACCGCACATTTCGACTATAGCTCATGATTCGTATAAGAATTGTTGTTTTTTCGCGAAGCCGCGGCGGCGCGGCGCGGCGGCGGTGCGCACGGTAAACCTTTTCACCAACAACCCAAAAAAAAAAAATCTCACCCTGCATAGCTTAGCGCTTAGGTAGCGCAAACAAATTTTTCCATTGGGAACCAACAACAGTTTTTTTTTGGCAATAAAGAAGCCAGTAAAAAACGCTCGGCAATTGAATTTGCGATATTATATTCTGTATACCTATAGCACCAAAAAAAAAAAACAGGCAGGCAGCGAAATAGACAAGTCGCGTGCCGTTGTGTTTCCTGAAGGGTGTTGACTAATTTTTTATAAGTTATAAAAATAATTACCAATAATCTAATTTGAATGTGTATCTATATGGTATTTGTGTTCGATTAACGATTAACGGACTTTGGAAAATTTAACGATCGTTAACATTTTTTTGAAGTTAACTGAAAAGTTAATCCGTTAATGGGAATGTTAACTTCGTTAATTAACGATTAACGGATTAACGAAAAAATGCCCGTTAATGCCCAGCTATGGTTGGAAGCAACCCTTTACTATTCAACCCAGTAGTTAAGTTTCCATGTTCTTAAGAATTATTCATAATTATTATTATTCTTATAGATTTAATAAATACAAAACTAAAGGAAAGATTTTAAGAAAATTAAATAGCCAAGATGCAAAAATGAAGGTAGAATATTTACTTTTAGTTGAGTTATGTCAAATGCAATGACAGTTTGCAGACATCGCATCGTGGCGAAGAAAGTAGGAAAAAACGAAATCAGTGAAGAATTATGATGTCGGACCAGATTTGCCCCGGAAACGATTAAGTTTAGGTGTCAGTTGAGTTTAAAATAGTAATAATTTTTGTACTAAAAGTGTGGATTTGTGCAATAATTATAGAGTAAGGTATTTATGTTATGATATAGTTATATTTTTACTTAATTTCAAAGATTTAATAGGTTAATTGACGACTTTAAACATACTGAGATCGAATTCGCCGTGCAACATTCGGAGTAAGTTTAAGTCTGCAAATGCACACTCATAGACAGAACTAATAAATATTAGAGATTCAAGTATTAGTAATAGGGGAAATTAAATTAAGTTTGAATGCAGACTATAAACTGCAACGAAAACTTTAAAGAGGAATGGTAAACTATTGCAAAAGAGCAATGACCACCTAAAAAGTGCATTTCGGAATTAAAACCAAAAGTGCATTCCCAATTAACACACAGTGGTACATGGATGATTCATACTGCGACAAAAGTTGAAAAGATTTTTGTACCGTGAACTTTGCGGAATCATTTTTTTTCCTTTCGTGTGTTGCACCAAGGCAATATATAGTTTTAACTTATAAGTTTAAAAGTGGTAATAAAACATTTTTGAAGTGAACTAGTGTTAAATTCAATTAAAGGTGAGAATTAGGTTCATTAAGGATGGTAAAGAAATTAAGTCTTTTTTTTGGTAAATCGTAGGTTAAGGCAAGAAGAAGTGTCTAAAAGCAGTGCACCGAAGGGCAGAGGTACGTAGCAAACAAAGGTCTCATTACAAGAATTTAGTGAATAATTTGGATTTAAAATATAGGTAAAGATCGGTTTTGGGTCCCAAAAAGGCGATTCAGATATATATACATATACGCCAACGGACGAAACACGTTTTGAAATACATATATATATATATACGAATCGGTCTAAGCCTCTGCCAAAATTTAAACCTTGAATTGGCGCTGATCATAAAAAGGCTTACCAAGGAAGAATCTATAAGATTCACTTGTGGTGTGGTGGAGTTGGCAGCAAGGCACGAGAAGTGGGCTAACTCTGAGGAAAGTGTCACCGGGTGCCCATTCAGCCATTTGCAATACTATAGTCCTTTGAGGACAAACTTTCATATCATTTTTCATATTTTTTATCAAGTTTTCTTTTTGCTATTGTTTAAAAATTACGTACATTATAAGAAGTAGTAAATTTAAATGATTAATTTTGTTAATTAATGAAAATCGAAACCAAGTGGATAAAAACATAAATTAGGAAGAGAGTGGTTCCGGTTTTAATGAAATAGACATATATATATCTATTATATAAAATTCTTCTGTCACAGTTTTAGTGGTCATACTCCTCCGAAACGGCTTGACCGATTTTGATGAAATTTAATATGTGTATTCAGTAGGTATGAGAATCGGTTCATATCTATTTTGTATACCACTAATTGTTAAGGATGGCTCATCCACACATTTTGTTTTGGCAATTTTTGGGCAGTTTTTTTACTATAATTTTTGTATGGTGCGGCATTAAGAAATACATTGAATCCTTAATTTTCAACTTCCTACCACTTACCCCTACTTTTTAAGAGCCACTTCTTAATGAGTTTCCATGAAAATTTCGTCGATTATTATTATTGTTTTGTTTGTACATCTAATATATAAAATTCTTCTGTCACAGTTTTAGTGGTCATACTCCTCCGACAAAAAATATTGTACATTCCATTGCACTGAGAGATTAATATTGGTGACTTATATTATTAGAAAAAGTAATAATAAATTAAATGAATTAGTATTTGATGTGTTGTTATTTTTACATTCCGTCATGGTTCACAGCGCTCCATGCCTCTTCCACTCAAATACCTCATACTCACACGCTCGAGATGAATATTATATATTTTCATACTCTAGAAATAATTCGTATGGCAAAACAGCGTTTGCCGGGCCAGCTAGTATATATATATATTTAAACAAGTGTTTAATGGACAATTCCGAAAGTATCTTCGAACGTGCTGCCGGCAGGACTCCGAGGGACATGAAATGTAAGTGAATTTTAATTTTTATAATATACACTAGTCAAAACAATTAAAGGAACACTTGAAAAAACTCAAAAATGGAGTGGATTTTTATAAGGCTGTATCTCAGTAGAAAAAAGTCGGATTGAAGTGAAATAAAAAGTTTTTCAACACTAAGAAAAAAAACGAGCTAAAATCAAGATTATCGGTCTCAAATCAAGCCGATTCGTTGTCTGTTAAGCTCGAAAATTCTTAATTCAAGACCAAAACTCTTATTTTAAGCTTGTTTTTTTTCTAAGCCTAAAATTCTTGTTTTAAGATTTTGAAATCTTAATCTAAGAATAAAAGCTCTTAATTTCAGATTATTCCAACCTCAAATTAAGATTTTTGTCTTATATAAGAGTTCTTATTTTAGTAGAAATTTAGATCATTTCAAACTCAAATTAAGATCACTAATTCTAAATTTTACCAGACTTCAGAACAATACATACTCAAATCAAGATTTTTTATTCTTATAATAAGAACAAATAACCTTGTTTAAGTTCAATTTTTTCCGGATTGTATCTCGATTATTCTTGATTTGAGCTGAATTTTAGTCGGCGCTTAGTAGCCGCCACATTTGCAATTTTCTCCACTAGGAAACCAAAATGAAATTCATGTTTGATTATTTAATTGTATTAATTTTTTTTATTTAGTATTTTTACCCTTTCAGGCTATTGTATAAACTAGTTGGTAATATTGGTTAAAGATATTACCAATACCAAATAGTTTATACAATTGCATCATTTGGTAGTAGTTGTAGAGGCGATCTTATCACTTTTGTTCTAATCCTATAATATTTTCCGAAGGGATTGAGTGTGAATTGAATAACGAAGTTCAATTCTGTATGAAAAAGTATTTTATATGAAAAAGGCATGTGACTTCGTTACAAAACTTAATTTGAGAACGAAGCGGCTCAAATAAAGATTTTTGTTCTTTATTTTTGAAAACGAATTTAAGATCGTTTCGACATGCTTAAAGAATGTTAAAACTTAATTTGAGAACGAAGCGGCTCAAATTAAAAGTTTTTTTTCTTAATTTCAGACTGCAAATTTGTTTTAAGAACAAAGTTCTTGATTTAAGATTGTTTCGGTTTGATTTGAGAATGCAATTACTTAATTTAAGAACGTGGCAGCTCAAATCAAAATGTTGGTTCTTAATTTAAGAATACAAATTTGTTTTGAAAATAAAATTCTTATTTTAAGAATAAAAGGTGTCATTTTTAGGATAAAAAAATTAATAATATAAAAATCTTGAAATAAGCCTACTCGTACTTGAATTTAGCCTCCTTTTTTTCTCTGAGTGAAAGGTTATCATTTTTTCTTTTCAAATTATTTTGAGTTAAAAAAGTACCGTTAGTCGTTTTTGCTTGAGCGAAAAAAATGTTCACTCAATTTCAAAATCGAAAAAAAAATAAACTTTGAGGTTTCATAAAATGAACGGAATTTTTTTTTCAATCCAACCAATCTAAGATTCAAAAATGGGTTTACATGCAAAAACACAATTTTGATTTTGGACCCTTATAACTCTGCTTTATTGACTTACAATAAAAATAAAGGCAGATTTGAAAAATTTGTTAAATTTTCTACACAAAAACATTTTGAAAAAATAAAAATATTGCTTTTTTCAATTTTTTCTATCAATTTATAAAAAAGTCCAAAATACGCATTTTTCAACTTTTTCATAAAAACTACCGTTATTTTGTGGTTTTCAGTGATACAACTAATCTGAGGCTAAATTATTAAAGCTCATAAAATTTCCTTTATTTTGGTGAAAATTTCACATCAATACGATTTACCGTTTCTCTGTTTCGATCAATCAAACTTACGAAACACTTTTTGTTCAGTTTTAAGGAAAGCTTTGTTTTTTCTTATTTTTCTGTTCTTTTGAATTTGTTTATTTTTAAATTTTTTTTTTTCATTATCATTATGACTTTGTGAATTTCGGACGAATTTCCTTGATTTTGATGAAAATTTCAGAATTTCAGAATTTGTTTATAGATTTAGTACAGGTTTAGTTTCTTATATCTTCATTGATATAATTATCCAAAAATAAGGGCTTAGCGGTAAGGTTAGTGTAGGTAATTCTGGTTCTTTTCCTTTTTTTGACAGGTCCCACGTTGACTTCAGCCTTTCACTGATGCAGTGGCATAGGTACCTAAGTCTGTGCGATTCCTTGATTTTTTTTTATCTCCTTACTCTTCCCATCCTTTCCTATCCCTTCATCCTTATCCTATCGGTACGAAATTTTTGTTTGCTGAGTATGTGGTGTTCGGAGAAAAGCAAGAACCACCCCCTATCCTTCGAGCTTAGCCGAGCGAGAGCAAGCGTACCGCAGCTCTTTTCCGACACCAGAAGATGCACCCTTCGCTAAAGCCAGACTCGCAACAATTCTTCACACGCACTCAGAGAATTGTTGATGAGAGTAAGCCACTTAGGCCTTGGCTTTTTAAGAGCTGTCGCTCCACTCTATTTATTTATTTTATTTTTAAACGTGGATTTTCCGTCTCTCCTTTCAGTATCGCGGATTCTTTATCATACCACGTAATCTTTTCCGGGGGTGGCTGTGGCTGGTAACCAATGATGGCCTCAGCTACATTTTTAATTATTTCGCGATGCTGGTTCCACAGGGTGTTGACATTGTGGCATTTGGGAGTATGGTGGAGAGTCCCTCACTCAGGCGTGCATTGTAGTCGCTCTCATTCTTCGGGGTGCTAAGACAACTGAAAATGAACTTCTTTCTTTGGGCAGAACGTGTTTTCTTGTCGCTTGATAATCGAGCTCTCTACTAGAAAGGCGACATTAGCTCCTCGGGAAGCTTTGACACGTATATTCACAAGATAGCTGAGAACGTTGCTATTTTAAAAGCACGCCAAGGTCAAACCTATCCCTGAATGTGATTCGGACGCAATGCGGGCCGCATTTGCCAATCATTTAGCAAGTACAGGCGTGAGACAACTTCAGAGTAGACCACCAGATAGACTAAAGGAGCGGTCGAAATAGTGAACTTCAGACGGCAAACGTCCGTCGAAGAAATTTAAATCTTTCGGACCGGTCGTAAGATGGCTACAATTTCTTAATTTTACAACTGTGATCCACATCAACTAGTTGGAGAAGGCAAACTTGACGAAGAAAAAAGAGTCGGCAATGATAACGCACATTGGGCTACGAACTGCTGCCACATCCACTGTATTTTCAACATCTGCTACTTTTCCTTTTCTCACTCGCTGGTCAGAAATTTCAGTAAAATGAGTCTAAAGAGACAATATTGAAAAATAGTTCGCAACTTTTCTAAAAACATTGTTTTTCTCTTGCGGACTTAGTACCTACTTATCTCCATCGAATAATAAATCGAAACACAATCTAATCTGCTCAGGGATTTCCCAAGAGCCACAGAAAAAAATCAACTAAAACATTTCCGTTAACCTAAAGGTCCACATCTCTCAAAAAACATTACCCACTAAGTTCCTCATTGAAGTTTAAGGCTTCAAGAATTCCTTCTAAAGCGTTCCGGCAATTTGAATCTCTCCCATTGTTCACACGCCTTTTATTGAAATCAAAACCCCGCAACAACGAACTTACATACTATTGCTTTACATATGATCTTGCCAATTGATAGCTCCCACAAAGCTACAAGCCATTCAAAAGCTTTATGAATGAAACTCTCCCAACGAACAACATGGTCTTTGAAAGCAAACAATATGAAAGATTTTGAGGTATTGTGTAGACAATTTCAAATTGATATCCATGGTCAGGGTCTCTGAGTTCAGACGGGCCTATTGCCTTCGCTAGACAATGTTCATCCATCAGTTTGTATCTGACCCCATCTGGACCTAGGTGGCTGGCTGAATGATGCTAAAACGTGCCATATCCTATCAAAATTGATTATTTTATTGTTATATCGAACAAAGGAGGTCTTTTCAAAAAATTTGAAAGAACGGGAAAGTCTGGAGCTTTCTCAAATCATGATGAGAAATCATTTTTGTAAACTAGAACGATTATTTTTTTTTTTTTTTGGGAACATAGGGTGGGGTTCAATTGAAATCGTGACGACTTTGCTAGATGCAAAGCCCAAAAGCCAAAAGTAAATGAAGACAAAAGTTTAAGGTGTCACGATAGTTCAGATTCTTCGCTGCATGTTTGCCTTTTGGTTCGACGAAAAATCAATTAAAATGCAAATTGTCAAATCATTGCTTATCTATGTTTTATTTGGCATTCATTTGATGGATTAAAGAAGATTCAGAATGATTAATTGTTTTTTAATCTTCATAAGAATAGTATAGTGGGTGTGTACTGTACCCAAGCTTATGGAGAACAGATTTGATTTAAATGAAACATTATTGCTTTGAGGGTATCTACGTCTAAGAGGTGTGGTTTTGATGAATCAATTAACTAAACAATAACTTTAAGTTATGGGTCTTCATTGTAAAATGGGGATTTAGAAAGGTAAAGGGAGTTTATTTAGAAACAAACAAGATTTTTTTATAATTGAAAAAAATCAAGGGAAACAATAGTGTCCAAACAAGTTCTAGCACTATAACCTTTTATTGGATCGAACTCTGGCCCATTTGAAACCCCCCTTAAGTTCTGAGAATATTGTTCATGAAAACAACGGCTCTGTAAAATCAGTGCTTCGTGAGATATTGAAAATTGGACAGTAAAAATTTCAAAAACAGTAATTGACGATATCTACAAGTAAGAATGACTCCAAATACAACAGTTTTTTTTTATTGACGTATCTATTCAACCAAAACGGAGATTTCATCATGATTTCATGACAATTGGGATCAACGGCAATCGTGTTGTTAAGTTGCTTGTCTTAAAACAAAAATATGACTTCTACTTGCCAAATTTACCGCAGAAACCACCAGTGAATTATAAGGGGTTAAAAAAATCAAACTATAAAAATACAAAATACTATACGTTATGTTGTAGTCTGGGCGGTTTGGCTACTAGCTGTTCCCTAGTCTCAGTGCACGGATGTAACATTACTTACCTACTTAAGGTGGCGCTACAGTCCGTTGTGGACTTGGCCCTGAATGAACACTTTCCGCCAGACAGCTCAGTCCCGAGCCAGCTGCCTCCAGTTTTGCACTCCAAGTTGATTGAGGTCCTCCTCTTCTGCGTCCCTCGGGAATAGTGTCGAAGGCTTTCCAGGCCGGAACATTGGTGTCCATGCGCTCTAAATGACACAGCCATCTGAGTCTCTGGACCTTGACACTTCTACAATCCGTAAAGTTCGCTGTTGTATCTTCTTTTCTATTCCCCTTCAATGCGCACGGGGCCAAAGACGACCCGAAAAATTTTCCTCTCAAAACAGCCCAAGGCACATTCATCCGATTTTGTCAAGGTCCATGCTTCTGCACCATACAGCAAGACTGGGATGATGAGGGTGTTATACAGTTTTACCTTAGTTGCTCGTGAGAGGGCTTTTCCTCTTCTTTGCTTACTTAGCCCAAAGAAACAGCAATTAGCAAGACTTATCCTTCATCTGATGTCCATGTGTTAATAGCAGAGTCTAGGTAGACAAACTCCTCTACTACCTCGAAGTTGTATGCGTCTATTGTGACGTTCTGTCCGAGCCGTCGGTGGTGGTTGTCCTTCCTCGAAGAAAGCATATACTTCGTATTTCTCTCATTTACCGCTAAACCCATTTTTGCCACCTCTGTCTCAATCCTCACATAAGTGCCATTGAAATCACGCTGTGTATCATCGGAGTACGCGGAGTTTTTCACTATCTTCTCAAGCAAGATGTTAAAGAAATTGCATGACATGGCATCGCTTTTTCTGAATCCTTTTTTAACATCGAAAGATTCCGTTAGCTCGTTTCCAACCTTGATGGCGCAGCGTGAGTTCTCGAACGAGCTTGGCAGGGATGCCAAAGCTAGACATAGCATTATACAGTTCGTCTCTGTATATGCTGTCATACGCGGACTTAAAATCGATGAAAAGGTGGTGGGTATCGATTTGGAGATCATAGGTTTTTTCCATAGGATCTGCCTCCAAGTGAAAATTTGGTCGACGGTTGACTTTCCTGGTACGAAACCACATTGATAAGGACCAATCAGATTGTTGATGAAAGGCTTCAGACGTTCACATATTACGGCAGAGAGGATCTTTTAGGCGATGTAAAGTAGGCTGATTTTTCTGTTGATGGCGTTCCTCTCTCCTCTTTTGCTCGTAGAACTCACGAGCAGCTCTTGTCCTTCTATCCAGCGCAGCTCTGTATGCTTCTTGCTTGGCTGCATGCGCCTGCCTACATTCTTCGTCAAATAAGGCGTTTCGCTTTGGTGGCTGTGCGTGAAACCTAGCACATTAGTGGCGTCATGTTATTGTCTAATTGCTTTGTTGGCAATGTTGCCATTGGCCTTCGATACTTGATGTTGTCGGCATATGAACCTCAAGAGTTTAGTTGACACTCGATCAGAGAAGGATCTTTCGATCTCTTGCAATTGTACCCGTCCGTTTGGTCCCAAAATTGTCAATATTTACTGGAATAGAAGAAGCAGCGGCTAGTTCAAGCCCCTTTATGAAAACCTTACTTCAATATGTTGGTTATTCTCTTGTGAGTACATTTTGTGGCGAAACCCAAGTTTATGATCGCACACACACTTTCTCCAAGGCGAGTAGTACTTTCGTAATTAACAACAATAAAACCATTGTAATAGACAAAAAGGCCTTGTGCCATTAAGTTAAGGTATACCTCGCTTTAATAACTGGCGCTCTTATCCCACACTCATTTGCACGTCCCAGGTATGAACAAATTCAGCTCTTTAAAAATCCGGAAGTAGCCATTGTAATGGCTCTTTCTCTATTTAATGTAGTTGTGTTGCGTGTATCATCGGAAAACATTATTTTTTTTGACACCCACGATAAAATTCAGGACACACCATCAGCAACAGGTAGCTAAATTCAATTGTAGAGCTGTTACCATTCTCCCATCAGACGATTCCTTTGCTTTCTCTTTTAGATTAATCTGAAATTCAGACTCCGTAGTAGTTGGGATTTTAGATCTTATACAAGAACACCCGATAGTGTTTAGGTGTTTCCTGATAATCACATTTGCCGAAGACAACGACTACGAGGACGAGGACGTGTTTGTTATTGCTTCATAGAATTTTCTAACACTGCCGCCAAGGTCTCAAATAGATGGCAGGAGATAACGCACTCTCGTTGGCATGTGGTGCAGAATTAATTTTTTGTCGTCACTGCTTGGGTTGGAATTGGAATGGAATTGAATCTGCACTCCTTGGCTGCTCTAATCTTAATCTACCTACATTCTGAAGATAGGTGTGCCTTTGGAATTGATATCTTGGTTTTGTATCGCTGCGCTGTGTTTGGTGATAACCGAGCGTAGGTGTGAATTTCTGATGAAACATTTCACACGGGAAATTTATCGCACATCGAGATTGTCAGCTGAATTATGATGTTCTTGGTTGAAACAGAAAAAAACTTCTAAGATTAAAAAGTGCGCAGGCAAGGATGAACCATGTACCTGTCTGATAGATTTATCATCAATTTTATCAGAAGAAATCTTGGCAATATTTGAATTAGATTGTGCGTTGGTGATTTAGATTGGAAGAGGTCTTACAGCTCTAAGTGTGAAACCATGGGCAGAAAGGATATGGCGAGATATCCCAATTCCCAAAGTGTCACAACAGAAGAAAGCCAAATTGGAACTAGAGCAGCAACAAACAGATGTTGAAGGAAATGCTTGACTGACGTAGATAGCAACACCATTTTTGAAGTGAATTAATCGTTTTGTTTGTAATTTTAAATTAGAAATGTTGTTTGTTTTAGTTCAGAATGCCAAGAGCTTGGAATTGAAAAACTACCCGAGAAAGGAGCACTGAAACTCAAATTCAATTGGCCATAGATAAAGTGGGCAAAGGAGCCTCTATACGTTCAGTGGCTCAAGGATATAAAATTTCCAAATCCGCATTAGCTCGTCACGTTAAAGCTACCAAACTAAACAATACTAAGGAGTATAAATATTCTGCGAACACAAGAGCACGCCAAATATTTACTGACGAACATAAATGTTAACATGCTTTGAAATGTGGCCAAAAAGTAGATTGTGTTTACCCGGACTTCTCGAAGGCTTTTGATCAACTATCTCATGAGACTATCAAGTTTAAATTAACCTCTTACGGCTTCCCACTTTTTTTGATTTCGTGGATTGTCTCTTACCTTGAGAATAGATCTTATCAAGTTAAATTCAGAAATAGTTACTCTAAATCATATTTGGCCAAATCAGGTGTTCCGCAGGGGAGCCATCTGGGACCCCTTCTCTTTATATTAGCTATCAATGATGCACCGTTATGTGTAAATAATAGTGAAATTCTCATCTTCGCGGATGATATGAAGATATATAAAAATAAAACTTCTGCAAATGATCGCATTTTACTTCAAAATGACATTAACCCTCTTACATTATGGTGTGAAAAGAACAGTTTAAACCTTAACCCGATAAAGTGCCAAACAATGACCTTCTCTAAAAAACGTTCACCTTCATCTTATGACTATGTCATTTCAAACCATATTTTAACTCGCGTTTTTACTGTTAAGGACCTAGGAGTTCTTTTAACACAAAATGTAGATTTTTCTGAGCACATTAACGGCATAGTAAATAAAGCTAATTCTATGTTAGGTTTTATTAAGCGGTGGTCAAAACAATTCCGGGATCCTAATGTGTGTTTTATACAACAGTTTGGTTCGTCCCCACCTAGAGTAGAGTATGCATCACAGGTGTGGTCCTCTTTATATGATGTTTATATTGAAAGACTGGAATCTGTGCAACGGAATTTCACTCGTTTCTTGTTAAAAGGGTTTCAGTGGATTGATCCCCTTAATGTCCCTCCATACGAAAATCGTTTGTCAATCCTTAATATGCAAACACTACAACAGAGAAGAAACAAAATAATATTGTATTTTGCCATCAAAATATAACTGGAATCACTGATGCTCTTGACCTTCTCTGTAAAATTTTGTTTTGCTATCGAGGAGGAGGTTATAATCTCCGTAGTCAGGAACTGATTAAGATCGATATTCATCGAACTAACTATGGAATGCATGAGCCTTTGACACGTATGGGTAAACTTTTAAACTGGAACTCAAAACTTTTTGATTTTAATTAAGTAAAATTCAACTAAAAATAATTTTGAAAACAAGTGTTCCACTTTGTTAAATGTTTTATGTTAATTTTGTCATGTTCTTTGTTTATTTTATTTTTATGTTATTAATAATGTGTGCTGTGTTATTTGTTATAGTTTCGTTATTTGCTTACTAACAACTAACACCACACTAAGTGATGAGCCGGTGGTATAACACAGTTTCTGGGTTGGCAAACCATTGGTCGTAAAATGGTGCTTGCTATGAGCCCATACGACCAATTCTGATAGTGTGTAAAAAAAAAAATCTATTTTCGCTCGCCTCATTGCCCATAAATGAATACTTAGGCAAGAAAAAAAGCTTCAAAAAGCTCCTTGTCCGCTACGTGCGTCGTTGTCTGTTAAGAGCAAAATATGTTTCATTTTTTTCTGCAGGGATGAGACCAGTGACGTGCCGTGGTGATTTCAGTAAGGTGTTCACTATAATTATTTGTACAAATAATTTGCCTATTTTTAGTTTTAAAAAAGGATCACGACGGGGACGTAATAGACAAGATCCCATTTTTTTTTATTTTTTTTTTTTAATATTTTTTTTTTGTTTTTTTTTAACTATTTATTTTAATAGTAGAATAAGTCATATTTATTTAGTAGTATAGTTAAATTAACGGAGTCCAATAAACATTTGCTTGTAGATAAGTTCGATTCGACGGGATTTCATAAAAAATATTTTTTGCTTTTATTTCCTTAAGAAATGATTTTTCAATTGAAATAAATTGTCAGTTCTGACAACCTTTTCTCCAGCATTTTATTTCTGGCATATGATTTTATGCGTTTAAGTGCAGAAAAAGATCGCTCGACAGAGCTACTTGACACTGGAATAGTCAAAATTAGTGAGCTTAATTTAAAAATTTCAGAAAAAGTGTCCTTAAGTTCCATATTATCGAGGAGTTTTGGAATATCATTAACGGAAATATTTTTGAATTGTGACTGTGCAAATTTAAAAAAACACAGTTAGTTCATTTTTAAGCTTCACGAAATCAAAAAACGGACCATATGAACTTTTAAGACATTCGAAGGCTTCAGTTGCGATTTTTTTTTTCATTTTCAGCAAATTTTTACAGAAAGTAATTCTTATTATGGAAATTTATGGAAATTAAATTTGGAAGAGGTGATATTGGCCTTCCAACATTTATCAATTCTGTTCTTTTTTCATGGGCCTTAGCTGTTAAAATGGCTTTTCCATTAATTTTTCAATGATGCACCTGCAATTCATTAAATTATCATTAATTTGTCCTCGAAAAATGATCTTTTCATTCTAAAGTCCAGAATGAGAATGGGTTATGAGAATAAAATAATAAATTTGAATTCTTCAAAACAAATAGTACTGTAACAAATAGTGCACCGGAGTCGGAGACCGAAGCACCGCATCCACATCACTCAGTGAATTATTATTATCATTATTTTTCAGAGTTCACTCTCTCTCTCTCTCTCTCTCTCGATGCCCATGCCAAGCCAATGCCATATTGAAATAGAGAATGGTACGCTCAAAGAAGTTGAACATCAAACCAATTTATTTCCTTTTCTGTTTTTCTGTTCATTCGAATGAAGGTGGTGCACTCGATGAAGGTGAACACCAAGCCATATAGAAACTACACATTTTGTCTCTTCTTTGCATTTATTGTGTGGATGTTGATTTGCTTTACCTTAGCTTTGGTGGTCGGTCGGTGGTGCGTTGACATGAGGAGAACACCCTGGAGTATTATATTTGTATGAGAATGAATGAATTATGAATGGTATGAATTGGTGCGCTTGATGAAGGAGAACACCAAGATTTAAAAAATCAAATAAATGGAATGTGACGATTTTGCTAGGGTGTGCGGTGAACACCTGCGTACCTTCGAATAAACGTCACTGGATGAGACATCTGTATAAATTTATTATCTGTGTTATGGTTTTACAACAGCACAAGCACGGGTCTTAGCGTTTCAATATGCTGAAGTCTGTGAAATAAGTGTTCCAGAAAAATGGAAACAGAATTAAGCTGTAGGCAAGGAGTGGTGGCTTCATGGATTTTTTCGCAGGCATCCAGACCTCTCCTTAAGAACACCTGAAGCGACGAGCTTGTCACGATGCCCCAGCACCGATGTGGGAATGTTTCACAGCATTCTATTCGAAGTTCTATGCAAGGCATCCATTGTGGAAATACGATTCCCCCTGCATTTATGATTCCACACTAATTTTTTAAAGATGCTATGATGAAAAATGGACCAGCAGTTAGTTTAGGACAACCACAACCCTCAGGATGGATGAATAGTGAATGCTTTTTGAAGGTAAGTTTATATTTTTTAACAATTATTGAGAATCTTAAAAAAATTGTGTTGGGTTTTTCAACATTTTATCATGCATATAAGATGCTCTCAAGAGGATCCGGTCGTCCTCCTTTTTGACAACCACGAAAGCCATATTTAAATTGAATTGATTGAAGAAGCAAGAAAGAAAGGAGTTTTCGTGATAACCTTCCCTCCTCATTCAAGCCATCGACTCCAACCTTTGGATGTCTCTGTTTACGGCCCATTCAAATGTCGATACAATCAAGCTTGTTCCGAGTGGATGGTTACAAATCCAGGAAAAACCTTGACAAATTATGATGTTGCTGGCCTCGCCAACCGGGCATTTGAAATATCATTTAGCAAACAGAACATCATAAGCGGCTTTCATAAAAGTGGAATATGGCCTTTACATACGAAATATTTTACAGAAGACGACTTTTTAATGTCAGTGTTACGGATCGACCGGACCTTAATATGGAGGGAAACACCCAAATAGCGCTTGATTCTGATCCTGCTGTGCTATGTGAAATTCCATTTACATCTATATCTTTACGGGTAAATGACATTAGGCAAGTTGACGCAGAACCTGAAGACTCCACTTATTTAAATGATATAATATGCCTTCAACATCCAGATCTTTCACGGGCGTGGACATATGCCCCGCTAACTCAAACACGTCAACGTCGTCCCTGAGGCCTGAGGACATTCAATCATATTCTAAAGCAAAACCACATTCTGTTGTCAGAAAGGGAAGGAAGCCTGATAAAACACGAATCTTAACAGATTGTTGCGGTAAATTTTACCACAACAAGTTTCATCTTTCCCGGGACTAATCATTTTCTTTTGCGACCCTAAGATTCTCGAAGAGTTCAGTTGAAACCTGGGCCATCAGCCAGTGACCTGCTCTTCTAGCATTTTAGGAACGTAATTCCACAGGTTTCTTTAATAAAAGTGTGCGACAGGTGGTCCACACCAACGAATTGTGCGACGGGCGGTCCACAGTTATGATAAACTTATCCTTGGATTGAGTGGAAAAGGCATGAAGAAATAACCCATGCCCAACGATGTGTGAATTGTAATCACGCCAACGTAAAATTAGTATAGCCGAGTGCCCAACGTAAATAGTTCCAAACACGTAAGAAAGATTATACAAGGCCAACTTCTCTTTAAGATTTTCGCGATGGTGGTTCGAACCGAATCGATTGCTTAATTTTTTAATTCGTCTAAAAATGTGTCCTCATATATTGACTAATCTAATGGCTCGGTAAAACGCTTCTCGGATTCTCTCCACTCGTAAGGGAAGTGACGGAATGGGGCTGACTTCTTCCATTGGTTGCGGAGTGATCGTATCACTCTTCGAACGAGACCGCGTGCGATGAATGCCTCATGGTTTCTCTGTCGCACACCCCAGTCTTATGGACGGAGGAAAGTGCAGGACCGAGACAGAACTTCACCATGCTAAAGGTCAGAGTGGGTAGACCTTAGGGCCAAGTGACCGGAAAAGCTTCAGCCACCATATTTTTGCAAGTTTTTTCGAGCTCTTGGAGAAAGGATCTGAAAACGTGCAGACGTGTTGTAGAGAGTTCTAGAAGCCATTTTGGAAATTTTTAGAAATTTTATCTGGGGAAAACTCTAAACATTTTTTTTTTTGAAGAGGAGGAGACATTTTACTTTCGGAATTGAAAAAAAAAGCTAAGTATTTTGTTGTTTTATTAGATTGGTTTTTGTCGTTATCTTTCTGCCTTGTATTCTCTTTCTTTCCGTGTCCCTGGACACAAAATCTGTTTTCGATTTACTTTTGCTTGCTTTAAATCGTCTCAAAACTTTCGAGAATTGACCCTCTGTCAGTCTCAGGAAGTTCCCTTGTAACCTTCTTTCTTTTTGGGTTGGTGACGTTTTCCCCAAGCCAAAATCCCCAAACGAAAATCCCCAAACCTAAAATCCCCAAACTGAAATCTCCAGCAGCGAAATCTCCAAAGAGAGAATCCCCATGCACAAAATCTCCATGCCAAAATCTCCAAAACAAATATGTTCGAGTAGTAAATCATGCGATTAAATCGCGCGATTTAATCGCATGATTCACTACTTGAACATATTTGTTTTGGAGATATTATTGTATTCAGTTAAGGTTGTTTAAGAAATAAATGTTTATTTCATTTTAAATGTAATTCATTTTATTCAAAATAAATAAAAAATCAATTCAAAAGAACTTTAAACTTTAAACTAAACAAATAAAGAATGAATATAAAACAAAACATGTCGTGAGAGGAACGGTGTAAGTAGACGTACTTGAATGTTGGAGATTTGGAGATTTTAAGGAGATTTTGGCAAAAAGTATTTTTTCTTTGGGGATTTTTTCCGTGGGGATTTTGTCGTGGAGATATTGGCAAGTTGGATTTTTTTTTTTTGGAGATTTTGTCCCCATGGTGATTTTGTCTTTCGGGGATTTCGTACGACTCCCTTTATTTTTCTGTCGAAAAGATCCTGTTTTTTAATCCAGGCGACAGCCACGGTTTTCCAGGCAATAAATCCATTTAACTTAACTTAATTGTATTATTTCATTAATAATTTTGAAGATATTTTCAGGTTTTCTATCGTCCTTTGTTTTGGCAAACTTCCATTGAAAAAGTTTCCTGGCGCCCACTTCAAGAAATAAGTACGCCCCTGTACTTAATTTCTAATTAATTTCGATAT
The DNA here is from genome assembly GCA_943590905.1 of Sphaerophoria taeniata. Taxonomy (NCBI): domain Eukaryota; kingdom Metazoa; phylum Arthropoda; class Insecta; order Diptera; family Syrphidae; genus Sphaerophoria; species Sphaerophoria taeniata. Next base: position 217,078,865 of record OX016540.1, on the reverse strand, counting down.
AATTTGATATCAATTTTATTCGATCACCTTGATCAAAAATTATTTAATTAAACCCACCCCCTTAATTGAGCTACCGGTGTGGCAGCACTTGTATTGCTGCCTTGTTGGATTCTTCCATCACAAACGTCATACGACCTGACACTGCTCATTTGTTTGTCATTGTCAATTAAATTTCCATTTCGCGACACATCGGTTGTGTGCATTTCGTTTTGTTTTATTTAATCAATTTAAAAAGTTACTTTTAATAGTTTTCGATATTGGATCGGAAATCCAATATCGACCAATAAAAATCTAAATCGGGTCGTCGTGCGTCGTCGTCGTGGAAAAATTGCAACAACCCCCGAAAAATGAGCTTCAGGATATACAAAAAAATAAGATATCAGCAGTGAAACGGGTAAAGAAAAAACTTTCATAGATTTGTTCAACGGTTTCGAAATTCCAAGGAAGCATTTACTTTTATTTTGGAAACCTTTATCACACGGTGACCGGGCCACATATATTCCTCCTGTAATTAGACTAGCAATAACGGTCGAGACCTTAGGAGGTGGAGGATACCAATGGCTCACAAAGAACGATTTTGGAATCGCTTTGGGTCAAAGTCAAAGCACTCTTTCCAAAATTGTTAACCAAACAGTGAACATGTTGGAAGACAAAATATGTCCTTTTTGGATATGGACAGTGAGCGATGAAGGAAACAAGGCTGAAACCAAACGATGGTTTTAAAGAAATTTTTCAATACCTGATATTGATAGATATTTCGATTAAAACATTACAATTCATTTAACTGTTTGGTAAATTTCATTTTAAGTTGTTGATTGCATTGACGGTACTCATCTCTTTATGGAAAGACCGTTAGACCTCTCTCGAGCAATTAAGGTAAGACTGTTCAGCACCCTCATCATCCCAGTCCTGCTGTATGGTGCAGAAGTATGGACCTTGACAAAATCGGATGAATGTGCGTTAGGCTACGACTGGTTTGGACCAATAGTGATTTACGAAGAGTAATGACACGTTTCTTGGAACCAATACAACATCCCTTCAATATAACGAAGTCATTGTTTACTTCACCATAATGAGGGAAACCACCCATGGGCGTGATGCTCTTATCCGTCAAATCGTATTCAGTTGAAGCATTGTTCTTGATGACCTTTCCGAGCCAACAAAGCATGTTAAATGCACGGGCTTTTAGGCATCATCTTTGGGGAAAGCCTTAACCTTACCACGATGTCTAGCTGCATGCTTCTTCGAGTAGAAAGCCATGGAACCATGGCGAATTGCCGCAAACTTACGATGAGACATAATTAAAAATTATTACAACGCGTCCTATTCGCTCAGACGACGATGATAGAAATTTGAAAATAAAACATTTCAAATTGGTTGTCAAATATCAACAAAAATGAAAATTCCCAAAGGGGAATTTTTGTTAAACTTCACTTTACTATTCTGGGATCAAATTATTTTTATTAATGAGAAATTTTAGGCCGTGGACTAACGCTTAGTCTATGGACCAGTTAGACTGTGGATTAAGAGTGGACTAGGCGTTTTTTATTAATATGGCTGTAAAGCCTCTTATCAAATGTACCAATATCACATGAATGACAATTATTGCTCACGACAATGACTTCCTTCATATACTTGGCATAGATAACTCCTGTGTTACTCTCCCAAAAAAATGCTCACCATTCCGAAGCTTTTCATTCACAACAACAACTGGCAGTTTTTTTTTTTTATTTGACAAAACTGTTCCTAATGCAGGATAATCTAAGGTTTCAAAAAGATGAATACTCGTGAAAAAGCGTTACAGGGTTACATTGTGGTTTCAAATTGAGCTAGCCAATAGTTTCTATGACTGCTTCTTCTTCCCTTCCGCAATAGATATTGAAGTCGTATGTACACCCAAAAAAATCTAGGCTGTAAATTTAACAACAAGTGGAAATCAAAAATACAACTAACTGTTTATTCATATATTTGACAAAATTTGTGATAAAATTCACAATTAATTGTTAGCTTTACAGATTTTCTATCATTTTTACAATGAAATTGTAAAAGTGATTACCACTTCCAGTTGTAGAATTCATAACGTGTTGTCAATTTTGGTTGTCAATTCTTCATTATTTTAGGTGTCTCAAATTTAACACCTTACTCTATCAAAAGTACAACAATTTGTGAAAATGAGAATTGAATGTTGAATTGTTGAATTGACAACAAGGTAGTCAAATTGACAACCAAAACCTTCAATTCACCATCATAGCATTGAAAGCACAAAAAGTTGTGCTTTCAACATTCAATTTGGTTGAATTCACAACAGCGCAATCAAAATCCAAACAAACTCTTGAAGGAATGGTCCCGTTATTATCATTTTCTCTTCGCATTTGAATCAGGTCGGTCAACCTGCCAAAAGTGGATATGAACAGTGATTTTCTTGTCAATTACCAAAGTATTGAGAACAGCAACAATCTATCAAGGCATAATATGTGAAAGTAAAAATAGTTCTGCTTCTGTGGTTGTGTTCTTTAGGCTTTGAAAGTTTTCCAGATAGTCAGCGATTTCGATTTGACTTTAAGTGTGGTGATGTTTTAATCAGGTAAGTTATCATAATTACGAACTTTTTTGCATACATTAAAAATGAAATCAGAGTATGGAGTTTTAATAATAGTTCCCTGTCATTACAGAATCGACAACGCTCCAGCCAAGAAAGTCTACTCATCGCAGGCCCCAGGTTCAAGACGACAAGAAAGACCGAACCTACCGTACAAGGACCAAGTGATTGCGGATGCCATAGCGCGCTTGGCTTTGACGACTTGAGAGTGCATGCGAGGGACCGTTCCCGATTGAAAGTTGCGGTGTCTCAGGCTGAGATCCTTTTGAATTGGAAGCTGGTTTAGAAAATAAGATCCTACAGAATTCATTATTTTACCTCTGTATATAAACATTTAACTATCTTTATTTATATTTAAAAGGTCAAGCGCTTAATTTCATTATAAAAACAACGTAAATATTGGTTTTCGTTTTCAGAATGCCACACAGTCACTAGCAACATGAGCACAGAAAGACCCTCTCAAGCATGTTGTTAATCTGACGGGGAAAATCTTTAAGATCAAACCGAACAGCAACAAATATCTCAACCAGCGATAGCAAAAGTTGCTATGCCCTGAATGATGGATCCAAAATTTTCAGGAATAAGTATATTAATAATTTACAGCCAAATTAATAAACATAGACTACCGAAGGACTAACTCTTAGTCTGTGGACTAGTGAAAAATGCTATTAATAAAATAAATTTTCTCTTAAGTGACGTTTACTAACTTAGTCCAGCTTGGGAGGTGGACTAGCAAAGGACTAAGCAAGAAATGTCAATCGTGAAAGAAGAAAAAAAATACCTAAACGTCTGTGTGAAAATAAATTATTGATTTTTTTTTTTTTTTTTAATACATAAATGGCTAATCGGTATAGTGAGTTCTTAAATCGTTTAGATTTAATAAACAACCAGCCTTCGACACCTCGAAAAAGAAAATTTTACAAAACGAGGTACAATCCTATGGAAGTGCTTTGTGAGGAGGACTTTAAAAAAAAGTATAGGTTTTCAAAAATAAACATGAAGAAGCTCATGGAAATCGTTGAATCCGATCTAAATGGGGATGCAAGAGGTGGACATATACCCGTTGAATTACAAGTTATGGCTGCTATTAGATACTGGGGTCGTAATGAGGTACAGTATATAGGTACAGAATACGATCAACTGAAATCAATACATTTTATATAGGTTCAAGACGATTGTGGTGATATGCACGGTTTCAGCCAGCCGACAATGGCTTTAATATCTGCAAGAGTAGCCAAAGCATTTGCTTCGAAAGTGAGGCGGTTTGTCAAAATGCCGCAAACGATTTCCGACCAAATAAAGGTAATCGAAAAATTTAAAAACATACGTGGATTTCCATTGGTTATCGGGGCAATCGACTGCACCCATATAAGAATAAAAAAACAGGGCGGAGATGATGGGCAGTACTACGTCAACAGAAAAGGATACTATTCCATCAATGTGCAGGTAAGAAGTATTACCTACATATATTTATAATTCAGTTTCATCACTTCATTTTATACGAACAGGCAGTCTGCGATGCAGATTTGAAAATAATGGACATAGTTTGTCATTGGCGTGGTAGTACCCATGACTCCCGAATATTTCGAGAGTGTACCTTGAAAGACCGCTTTGACAGAGGAGATTTCCGAGGACGACTCTTAGGTGACGGTGGATATGCATGCACAAATCGTTTATTCACACCTGTGCAAAATCCAATCACTTCAGCAGAAATGAGCTACAACATTGCACACATAGCCACCAGGAACACTATCGAACGAACCTTCGGACTTTGGAAATCCCGATTTAGGATTTTGCAAACAGGGATGAGGTGCTCACTGAAAAATGCCAAAATATTAGTTGTAGCACTAGCCGTCTTACACAATTTGGCTATTCAGTTCAACGATGACCTAGGTAACATCTTCAAAATAAATACTGAACTTTGATATAATGAATTCAAAATGTTTTTGTTTTTTTTTCTTTCAGAATCAAATGACGAAAATGATTCCTTGACCCACATTGATACATCATTCCAAACGGATCAGCACCCATCAGGAGGTCAAGCGAGTTCACGTGCAGCATTTATTACAGCTCATTTTACATAAATTTTGAGTATGCAACACCGTCAATAGCAAATCCATACAATTAACCTTTATTCAATAAAACAGACAACAGCAACATCAGTTCAATCAACAACAAAATCACAATGCCCAGCAGCAAGATATGTAACTTCAGTTTCAACAAAACAATTCAAACAAAATCAATTCAATCAACAACATCAAAACCAGTTTAATCAACATCCACACAACCAGTTTACCCCGAAATGTAACAAAAATCAACAATCGCTTCACAGATCACAAACAGTACAAACAATCAAAATAGAAGTCATCAGAACGAAATGCTTTACTTCACAAATCTATTATAATCACATAACACAAACAATAAATTCATTTTAAAAACAAAAACATAAACAAAGTCACAGCAAATTCATTGCAATAAAAAAGAGTAAAACGAAACACAGCAAACAAAAACTACCCAAACAATTTTCTTTCATTCAAAAGTTCTCCTTGAGCCTTTAAATTTCGCAGCTCTTGTTCTCGGCACTGCTGCTCTAACCGTAGCACTTTTACTTTTTCAGCGTGCTCCTCCACCATATGCGCTTTGGTCAGTTCAAAAATTTGCTTCTGGTATGAATCCTAGAACGTTAAAGCATTATATTGTAATGTGTACATACTCTACAACATGAATATTGTGTTGTGGTAGAATAAGTATGTATGTAACAAAAGTGACTGTGTTTGATAAAGTGAAAACTAAAAGTGTTGAATAAATAAGTTTGAGATTCCAATAAAGAAAATTTGTGTTTTATTTGCAAAAGTGTGAGTAAGTTTTATTTGGATCTAGCCGAATATTAAAATATTTATCGTTTCAATCTTACATTTGAAACTTTTCTTTCTTTTTTTTTTTTTTTTGAACATTGCTTTCTTCCAAAATAGTTACACTTTCATTTGCATCGATGTTTTCTAAAAAAATATATGAATTCAAAAGGGTTACATATGATTTGGTAATGAAAGATTTGCTTTACCTTTATCACAAACAAAGTCTTCTTCCAGATATTCGAATTCTTCAAAATTCAAGTTTTCTGTTTTTGAATTCTAAAATGAAAACGAAAACAATGTATGTATGTTAGAAGTACTAGCGAAGAAAAAAGTTTTATTACCTGCAGAGCAATTCCATCGCTATCATATTTATTGCTGTCTATAGCGAATTCGTTCGGCATCAGGCTTATCAATTCCTGATCCTCACTGGTCGGGGATTTTGGTGGTGGACCGCCACCTGTTTTGTTCACAGATTTTCTATAGGCTGACTCTGTTGCCTTTACCCTCTGCTTTATCTTCTTCCACTGCACCTGGACTTGGGACACATCACGGGCAACATCAGCAGCTACGTTAAATCTAAGGAATACATTCTATATATTGGAACAATAAATTGAACTAAAATATTTCACTGATTTATGATCTGCAGCCAGCAATCCTTCTTCTTTTTGTTCGTGTTAGTGTCCACCGATTTGTCCTCAATGATTGCAATTTTGTTTTTGCACAAAGATGTTAAGAGGTTCTGAAAAAAATAAAGGGTAGGTAATTGGATTGGTTGACTTTAATTTTTACAAACTTACCTTGTCGTTAATAGTCCAATTTTCCGTTCTTTTTCGTTTTTTATCCGCGTTTTGCATTTTGATTTTATTGCTTGAATTCAAATTTGATGTTTACTTTTTTCTATTTTTCAAGTTGGCTGTCAAATGGCTGGTAAACGTCACCCTACTAGTCTGGGATCAAATTATTTTTATTAATGAGAAATTTTAGGCCATGGACTAACGCCTAGTCTATGGACCAGGTAGACTGTGGATTAAGAGTGGACTAGGCGCTTTTTATTAATATGGCTGTTAGATAATAATAATTTATGTTTTCATAAATATCCTTATTTTATTTGAATAAACCGAAAGATAAATTATATTGGTGTGTACTTTTTCATTTTTTAGTTGTAGTTTCTGCAGCAAAAGTTTGTAATTTTGATAAAGATCATTTCAATTTGACTGCAAACATTCAAGAAAAATATAACAATGTGTTCAATTTGACTGCAAATTTTTTTGAAACCAGAACCGAATTTGTGTTTCCGACAACAGGGTGTTCATTTTGAATGCAGAAATTTATAAAAATCACAGCGAAATTTATATTTTCTACAAATTATGTTGTAGTTTCTGCAGCAAATGTTGTTGTTTTCAAATTTCTCCGGTTTAATTTCTACAGCAGGTTTTGTGATTTTTACAAGCTGATGATAGATTTTACAACCACGTCTTAATCATTTTGATAACATTGGATGTAGGGTCAAAATCGACAATGAATGCAATCATTAAAACCGCGATTTTCATCATATCTACAACCGATTTTTTTGGGTGTATAGCCAATAAGGGCATCACATCTTATCCACATTTTTATCCCTCGTTTAGTAGGCTTCAAGGTGATGTATAGCTTCATTGATGAGCGTCCTTTGAACTGGGTTATGCTTTTATCAATGCTTTGGAAAGCGCTGACGTCTCTGGCTTTCAAAACCGAGATTTCAAGCATTCAACAACATCCTCAAATTAATAAACATAGACTACCGAAAAACTAACTCTTAGTCTGTGGACTAGTGAAAAATGCTATTAATAAAATAAAATTTCTCTTAGGTGACGTTTACTAACTTAGTCCACCTTGAGAGGTGGATTAGCAAAGGACTAAGTAAGAAATATGTCAATCGTGAAAGAAAAAACAAGAAATGTTTGAAAATAAATTGATTGATTTTTTTTTTTTTTATAATTTCAAAAGAAAGCTCTTTTATCACTTCACCAATTGATTCCAACAGCAAAGATGAAATTCTTTTAAAGTAAGTTTCTGAAACACTCAAAATCAAATAACCAATTTATGATTGTATTGCATTGCAGAGCAATAACATTGATTCTTTCCCATGATGAGGCTATTTCTATACACAAGCGAAACAATCAACAATCAAAGCAACAAGACCCAAAAGAATGCATTTAATATCACAAAAGGAAACAACGACAAGATAACAAAATCGAATCGGAACAAACGGTCGAATATACGCAGCAAAAAAGCTGCGAAATGTCCCGCGCACATAGAACTCATCACCGGTCAACATAGGGCTACGCCAAGTAACTAAACCATGCGACATGGTCGTAAGAAATCCCATGAAGCACAGAAAACCCAAGAAACAAAACGAAAAGTAAATCCAAAAACAACAATTCCAAGTTGAGGCGAATGGTCTTGTTGCTTAGCTTGGATGTGGCCGTTGACGATCCACTAGCTCTGGACTTTTGTGACGTCACTGGATCGATGAAGCGCCGCACTCGTTGCTTTGCTGTTGACGCTGGAGCTGGTACTGTTGCTGATGATTGTGAAGGCGACTCGCTTGATTTCCGACATGTTTTGCTGTGTTTGTCACTCGTCTTCTTCAATACTGGTTGTGACGATGAAAGTGCCAATCACGAGGTCGTCCAAGCTGAAGCACGCATTGACAAGCTCCTACTTGTTGGTACGCCTGGCCCAAGACTCAATCCAAGTGTAATTTTGCCCCAGAAAGGAGCACCACTAGAACCTTTTGAATTGTTTTTTTTTTTTTTAAGACCAAAAAAGAACCAAAATCAGAATTAGAATTGTAAATAAATAAATGTTAACTCGGAATTAAAGTTGTTTATTGGTCTTCCAATAAAGAGAATAAATTACTTCGCTGTTGTTATGAGGCTGTCTCAGATATTAATTTGTGAAACTTTCATTTATCTGAGCTGAGGAATGTACGCTTAATGATTCTTCATTCAGGTTTTTGTCTTCTTGATATTTCCTCACTTCCGCAATGTCTGTGTGCTGCTGTCATTGCTCTTTACAGGTACAAAGTAATATTAGAGAATAGAGACTGAAATTAATAATAAGACGATCATGTACGTCTCTCCTTTAAAAAGCCTGGGGGATAGATCTCCAGTGTTATTTGTCAACCCAAACACATCCGAAGAAATTCATTGCCAGCACGATAACGATCTGGTTGGGCCATCTTTGCTGTTGATCTTGGATCCAGGACGATCAGCTTCTCGAACAATGTGAGCCACAACGGCCTTGTACCCAACAAATCATGTTAAATGCACGGGCTTTAAGGCATCATCTTTGGGGAAAGCCTTAACCTTACCACGATGTCTAGCTGCACGCTTCTTCGGCTAGAAAGCCATGGAACCATGGCGAGGTGCCGAAAACTTACGATGAGACATAATTAAACATTATTACAACGCGTCCTATTCGCTCAGAAGACGATGATAGAAATTTGAAAATGAAATATGTATATTTTTTAATTTTCAAATTGGTTGTCAAATATCAACAAAAATGAAAATTCCCAAAGGGGAATTTTTGGTAAACGTCACTTTACTATTCTGGGATCAAATTATTTTTATTAATGAGAAATTTTAGGCCATGGACTAACGCTTAGTCTATGGACCAGTTAGACTGTGGATTAAAAGTGGACTAGACGTTTTTTATTAATATGGCTGATAGTGACCAGATATTTTTTAAGACAATGCGGGACAAAAAAAAATTTAATAGATGAAAGTATTTTATTTTCTTTTTAAGTACTACAATAAATAAATAATAAAAAATACATCAACATGTACAACATATTTCATAGGTTGATATAACTAATCAGATACAAAAAATCACAAAACTTAAACAAACTTCTTTATAAAATAAAATAAAAACATAAACATAAATATACTTAATTTTCTGTAAAAAAATATTCTTTGCCCAGGTCGTTAGTTATATTTTTCAATGGTGTGAATTTTTTCTAAAACTTCACCATTATTCTTAATCTATGATAGCTGTGTATTGAGCACCGGTTATTTTCAAAGTTTTCAGATCTGACCGTATTGTTTCAAGGGGAGGGGGAGTGGCTATTTTCATAAAAAAATGTTTCAAAAGCAAGTTAATCAGGAGCACAGTTAATAATAGTGGGTTGCAATACCTATTTATAGAAGTCACCTGTGCAGCCAATAAATGTCTGATTGGTGTTATCTACAAACCACCTAATATAACAGACACACACGTCATTACAGACATTCTAGAGGAAGTAACACCTAACTTTAACCACATTATTATTGCAGGAGACTTAAATATTGACCTATTAGATAAACATAACATAAGAACCAAAACTTTCAACGAAAATCTATTATCCATCAACCTTTTTCCAGTTAATACTGATCAACCCACACATTTTACTTCCTCTAGCTCCACTCTACTTGACACATTCCTGGTCAATCAACCACATCTTGTGAACTTCTATGGGCAGCTTGATGTTCCCGGATTTTCCAAGCATGACTTAATTATCGCTTTTTATAACATTAACCTAAATCCGACCTCAGAAACAGAAAGCATCTCATTTAGGAATTTCAATGCAATCGATATGCAATCATTGGTAACAAGCATCTATAACTCTAATTTAGAAAATATATTCTACATTTCAGACGTAGATGAGCAAGTTTATTTCTTTACTGACAAAATTAATGACCTTTTTGAAACTTTTGTGCCTATTAAAAACGTGCGAATCAAAAACCCCGAAATAGGATGGTACACTAGTTACATTGACAAACTTATTCTGAAAAGAAATATAGCTTACAAACGTTGGAAAAGATTCAAGTTGCCACAGTTGTTCATGCAGTACAAAACTTTAAGAAATGCAGTGAATATTCAAATTAGAAATTCCAAGCGAAGATTTTTCGCGTCAAAATTTAACAATGTGTCTTCCAAAAAACTGTGGAAGAACATAAAATCTCTTGGTATTACGACGAAACAAAAGAATGCTGAGGATGACTGTGATGTAAATGAACTAAACAAACAGTTCGTAAGTTCTGTTTCTGACACAAATAATGGTGCTGCGTTTGACACAAACTTTGAAAGAAGTAATGAGCTTCTCTCAAGTTTCAGTTTTAAAAGAGTTTTTGAAGTTGAGGTATTTAAGGCCGTAAAAGACATTAAATCGGACGCTATTGGACTAGACAATATGAATCCTAAGTTTGTAAAAATTATTCTGACTTTCATATCTCCTTTCTTGACACATATTTTTAATTCAATCTTAACAAAGTCCTGTTATCCGGCACTTTGGAAAGCTTCAAAAATATTGCCAATTCTTAAAAAGTCCAATTCGCAACAAAAAGAATACCGACCAATTTCCATACTACCTTTCATCTCAAAAGCGTTCGAAAAGATCGTTAGTCAGCAGATAACAGCATTTTTGGAAACACAGAAGTTAATTACACCGATGCAATCTGGCTTTAGACCAAAACACAGTTGTACGACTGCGCTTCTTAAAATAAGCGACGACATACGGCAGCAAATCGACAATAATTAAGTCACAACTCTGGTTCTCCTTGATTTTTCTAAGGCGTTTGACACTGTCTCACATAAAATTCTTTTAAAAAAACTGAATTCTTTCTTTTTCTTTGAAAACTCAGCCTTAACCCTCATAGCACAGTATCTAAGCCATCGAACTCAGGCCGTTTTTGCTAACTCTAGGCTGTCTGATTTCCTCCCTACCCCTAATGGTGTGCCCCAGGGATCGATTTTAGGACCACTCTTATTCACACTCTTCAATAATGACCTTCCATCTGTACTCAAGCATTGCAAAATTCATATGTATGCTGATGACGTTCAAGTTCACCTGAGCTACAAAATCGGCATGGTTGAAGACGCAACTGACAGAATGAATGAAGATTTGATGTGTATAAACCAGTGGTCCAGGGAGAATCATCTTAAACTTAACCCTAAAAAATGCCCGGCAATTGTTATCAGTAACACTGCAATAGATACTTCTTATTTCCCTAGTATTGAACTTGAGGGGAAAACGTTAAGCTACGTTAGAACAGTTAAGAATCTTGGAATTGTTTTTAACCAGAAACTTACATGGGACGATCACTTGACTTGTGCTGTTGGTCGAATTTATGCTGCTTTGCGGGTTTTATATATATCTGCCAGTTGTCTTCCAGTTTCAACAAAAATGACTATAGCTAAATCTCTTGTCCTACCAACACTTTTCTATGGCAGCCCCATTTTCTGTGCCCTTGACAGCGCTAATAAACGAAAACTTCAAGTCGCGTTTAATAATGTTGTTCGTTTTATTTATGACTTACGACGGTTCGATCATGTTTCGATGCAAGCAAGTAGTGTTTTCAATATGACCTTTATTTCATTTCATTTCATATTTATTTAAAGACTGCTTTCACATTAAGATAATAAAATCTTATAAAATAGTGCTAAGCTTTATAACATGGAACAAAAATAAGTTAAGTTAATTTAATTTAATTTACAAAACATAAAAATATTAACAAAGAGATAATTACAATTAATGAAACAATTACTCGACATTAATTATTTGTTGTTACCTTTAAAATTAAAGTACATGTGTTAATTAATTTTAAAATAGATTTCAAAAGAAAAGATTTTAAGATAGATTTAGCCCGGATGAAGTTCAAAGTATTTATTTAGTTCCCTGCGAAACTGAACTATGCTCCGCAGACTCCTTATGTGCCGTGGTATGGAATTCCACGAGCGAATAGCGCTGATGAAGAACTGACGCTCGGATGTCAAACAGGAAAAACGAGGCAGAATAAGTTGTTAAGATCTACTAGATGAGGACATCCGTAATCTGTCAAAGAGATAACTGGGCTGGTGCGTTTGAATGATATTAAAGAGCAAGATTAGGGTTTTGTATCGCAATAAGCTGTCAAAGGAGAAATTAAAAATATTTCTAGAGAAAAGAGAAATGTGATCAAATCTTCTTAGACCGTAAATATACCGCGCTGTATTGTTAAACGCAACGTTGATTTTACGCCTACTGAGAGCGTCGCAATTAGAATACACTTCACACCCATAAGTAAGTTGTGGTATGACGAGGGTCTTGGCTAGCATTAAGCGTGTTTTAAGAGGCGTGTAGTGTTGTGAGTAGTGCAGTTGCCGAAGTATACCATATGCTTTCTCCACGGATTGATTTATATGGGTATTCCAATTCAAGGTCCTATTAAAGGTCATCCCAAGATTTTTTACTGTTTCTACAAATTCTATAACAGAGTCATTTAAGATTATATTGGGAAAATATGTTAGGTCAAGTGGCTTTTTACTGATCACAATACATTTAGATTTTACCGGATTAAGAAACAACCCATTTCTCGCAGACCAGCAGGATATATTGTGTAAATCATGATTTATCGAATTAGCACAATCCTCGATTAGACCCAGAGGACAGCTCTTGAACAACTGGACGTCGTCGGCATACATGTGTACAGAAGATGTTGTTATTTGCTTCGGAAGCTCGTTTATATAAATTGAGAAAAGAAGTGGTCCTAATATTGACCCTTGAGGGACACTACGTGTAGTGGGGAGGAAACTGGAAACTGCGTTCGATGTATACACCGCCTGTTTTCTATCACTGAGATATGATGTCAACAAATCTGCTGAGGATAAAGAAAACTTATTCAACGTCAAGAGCTGGTTACGTAGGATACTATGATCCAGAGAGTCAAATGCTTTTGAAAAATCTAGCAATACGAGAAATGTAACATGGTCTTTGTCCAGGGCTTGTCTGATTTCCTCCACGACATTTATAACAGCTGTAATGCAACTGTGGCTTGGCCGAAAACCAGATTGAATGGGTGAGAGAATATTGTTTATTCTTAAATGATGATTTATTTGTTTCTGCATTATTTTTTCGAACACCTTTGACAAAAATGGTAGCACCGAAATGGGCCTATAATCATTTCCATGATGACTTTTGGGAATAGGGATTACCTTAGATAACTTCCATTGGCTAGGGTAAACGCCAGTCATTAACACTGTATTGAAAGCGTGTGTAAAAAGGGTAGTATTATTGGGAGGATTGCTTTGACGAATACAGGATGTATTTCGTCAACGCCTAGGGCGTTTGATTTTATCGATATAACACTCTCGACAATATCGGTGCTATAAACCCTTTGAAAGTAAAATATACCTTCACGCAAGTCAAATGGATCGACTATCGGTCTAAGTGTATCGGAACTTAAAGACGGAGCTTCGGGGATGGTGGGAAAAGGCAATGTCACGAAATTTTGGTTGAGTTTATTTACATCTATATTTCCTTCAACTTTCTTTTTCTTACCAATTCCCAGTTCCCGTAAATTCTTCCACAATTGCCTTCCGTTCAAAGACAGATTCAAACGCCTACTATAAGTTTGTTCTTTCGCCGCTCTGATTTTTGAAACTACTCTATTACGTAACGTACGATAGACATCATAAAACACATCTAATTTGAAACGTTTCCATCGATTGAAGGCTTGATTACGTTGAGTTAAAAGTTGGCGAATTTCGGCAGTGAACCACGATCGTTGTCCATGTCTAACCACTTTTGTAACAAGAGGGACATGGCGATTAAAAAGACTTACAATATTCCCGTTTATAAAATCGATTTGTTCCGAAGCAGATGTCATGCCATAAACTGTGTCCCATTCAATCCTCCTAGCATTTTGTTCCAAATTAGCATAATCTATATGACTGAAGTCTCTGTATACATAACTCGTATGAGAGTAATTTGTACCAAATTCATAAGTTATGAAAATAAGATCATGCTTCGAAAAAGCGGGCGCAGATAGCTGATCGTACAATAGTATTTTATTAGAGTGACTTACAAAAAACACATCTAAAAGAGTATTAACAGTCCGAGAAAAATGAGTTGGAAAGATAATATTGACCGGAAATATGTTGAATGTTCGCAAAGCTTCTGTGAGGGAACTATCTACCAAGAGATTGCAATTAAAATCACCTGTTAATATTACTTGTGAGCAGCTCAAAGAAATATTTTCTAAGAGATTTAGCAGTGGAATAATATTTACATTTCTATTTGGGCGGTATACAACTCCTAAAAGTAGATTATCTTCGCCAGACATCAAATTTATAAAAACGTACTCAACTTCGGAACCAGCCTCTGAACTACAATTGTACTTAAAAGTTATACCTTCACGCAAGTATATAGCAGTTCCTCCACCTCTGCCATGTCTGTCAGCGCGGAACAGTCTATAACCACCTAATTTATAAAAAACATCATCATTTTCAGGTAAAAACCAGGTTTCGGACACGCAAACAACATAAACCTTGGAGCCCTCGAACAGATACCTGAACTCATCTAGTTTTGGAAATAAACTTTGCGCGTTAATATGACATATGTGAAAACCAGCATTTTTTCCGCTGAGAATGTTGATCATCGAACGCAAAATCACATCGTTACTTTCGCCCGTAGAAACCATAATAGATTGAGGAGCAATCATATAGTAATAAAAAAATGGGGAGAGGCATCAAAAAGGAAGTTTGAGAAGCAAAGTCATTTACAGAACTATAAACCCGACCATTTTCATCCAAGCTAATATCTGAAAAACAATCAAATGATAACAACATTTTTAGCAAGTTTATAAAGAAGAACATAATTGAAATTAATTAAAGAAAAAATAATCAAGAACAATGAATAATATAGTAATAATAATATAATAACAATAATATAATAATAACAGATGGAAGTAAAACAAGTAATAAATATTTTAATAACAACAAATTTGAATAAAATAAAAGAAAATAAATAAAAAAGTTTGATAAGCACTGGAAACTAGTCTTCATGATGAGCTGGCAATTAAGTTTAAGCTTTCTATGTTATTGATGACAATTGCTTTCTCTTCTCTTTCTGTCATTGCATTAGATTGAATGTGTACAAGGCCTCGAAGAGTAAAAACCGATTTAAGTTGTTTTTGTTTTTTTAGTGCAAGTGCAGCACGAAGCAGCATGTTATTTTTTTTTGTCAAACTCTCACGCAGGAATATAGGTAATTTGGATTTTACACCAATATCATCCAGGCAAAGTTGTTTTCCAATTTTCTTCCGATGTACGGCAAAGGCCTTCAAAACGAAATTTCTGTCAAAAGGTGAACGGAACTTTATAATGATTGCAGAATTATTTTCATTATTTGACGGGCGCGAGCGAAAGATTTGACTGAGTGACGGTGTTTTGATTTGTATTGTGTTGCACAAAGTATTGAAGTAATGAGACAAATTCTCATCAGCAATAAAAGGTACACCAAATAAGACGGCATCCGCAGAGACACATTTGTTTTCTTGTAGTTCTTGTGCGGTTTCAATTTTATGTAGTTCTGATGAAAATTCGTCTTTTATATCGTTAAGTTTTTTATCGGTTTCTTTTAAATTTGATTTGGTGACATTGAGTTCTATGTTTATAGATGAAAGTGATGATTTTAATTTATTAATCTCGGTTTTGAGAGAATCGATTTCGGTGTTGGAGTTCGACGTCGTGCATTCTAGTTGTGAAACCCTCTTGTTGATTGCAGTGATGTTGTTGTTAATCTCCTCAAATTGTGTTTGCATTTTTTGTGCAGGTATTTTCCTTCATCTTAGAAGTAATTAGAGTAATTAGAGACTCACTTTGAGCGCGAAGTTTTTCATCCATCTTATCCCACATCGTGCTGTCATCGAAAACCATTTTTGTTCTACGGATTTTTGTTTCGGAAGTTTGAGGTGAGTAAGATTGGGAGGGGGAATTTATGTTCGCGTTTTCTTCGCTGTTCGATCGGGGTCGTTTATTTGCAGACGGGGTTTTGGGAGAGGTTTCACTTTTCAAGTTCGTTTCTAAGTTCGATCTGGTGCGTTTATTGGACATGTAGTAGTGATAGTTGTATATACAAAAATAGAGACTTTTTTAAAGGGCGAACAAAGACACCGATTAATGACCAAATTATTAGAAACAAATTTATTTTAATTTTGGTTAAAAGTTATATTCAAAGCACTTAAAATTGCTCAATTATCACTGAGATTCTTTATGTTCAAATAGGAGAGTTCGAAAGCGATTTGGAAACTTATATGATGCTTAAAGCTTAATTTAATTATCCGCCTGAAAAAAACACGTCTACACAGCTCGAGTCATTGTAATGTTCAACAACTACATAAATTATCAAACTTTGACTTTTCTTTTTAGACTTATTCATTCTAGATCTCCTGAGTTTTGAGAACTCTTTAAAGAACTTATACAAATGCTGAAAATGTTTCCAAAATAAAGATCACTTTGTCTTAGAATTTAAAATTTTTATTAATTTACATTTTTTTTTTTTGTGTCGGTATATAATTATATAAAGGATCATGTCATCATGACCATTTATTTAAAAAACTTATTTCTTAACTTCTAGCCAAATTGTAAATCTAACATAATAATTTGATTCTTCTTTTAATGTTTGCCTAATTTGATTAAATTTAAATCTTCAGATAATAAGTATTAAAAAAAAGACACTATGTTTTAAAATGCTTAATAACTATAAATAAATAAATAAATAAATAAAACAAAGTCGTGTTTGTTACAACACTTATACCTAACTCGAGATCTGCTGGACCAATTTTCATAAATTTTGATTCGTTGGATTTGTCTCCGCCCCGAATAGCAGAATACATCTCAAAAACAATGAAAACTCGATTACGCGGTCGCGGTCATAAACGACAAACAAAATTTATACTTTTCAAATCACAACAGTAAAATATGTATATCAAACCGACTTTTGAAAATTTCGACAAATATTTTTATTTTCATAGGCCGTGTGCGAATTGGATGAATTTTGGTTAAAAAATAAAAATGGATGAATTTTTAACCACTACTGTCATATTTTAACCTGCTCAGCAGCTAGTCAAATAATGCGAAGTGTTAAAATTTAACCAAACTTAAAATTTTAACCCATTTTTAACTGAATTCGCACACGGCCATCTGCTTCTGATGCATTCGCTGGTAATGGATTCGGGTTCAAAAGCTTTCCATCGATTACATCTAAGGCCCCTTCATGGTAATCCAAAAGATCTCGGATCTTTCTCTTCCAAATAGGCCAGTCTTCTTCCCCAGATAAAAGTTTTATATTTCTTGAATGTTCCATCTCAATGAAATCAAAATTCTCGATATTCTTCTTTAAACAAAAATTCAATATCTATCTTAAAAAATTCTTCTCCTTCAGGAAACTTCTTCTTTTAAAACTTTTTTCTTTTATAAAAGTATTTCGCGTATAAGCAAGGATGGGACCATAACCTTTTATAGTTTTTTTAAGTTTCCAAAGAATTTTAAATTCGTTATGAAATAAAAAAGGATGTTGAAAGTTTGATATAATTTCGAATACAAAGTTTATTTAATATTTGATTTGATGTTAAAAACAATTTTAGGAAAGATCAAAAATACAACAAATAAAGTTCATATTTAAAGTATTAAAGTTTTATATTAACAACTTCAACAGGCACTACAATCGATTTCAATCTTGCAGTTACTATCCAAAAATATAGATATAAAGCGAACATGGACTAGGAGCAAACCATTGCGTATTTTCTTTACACAAAGACTTAAACTTTATTCTTAAATCTTAAATTAATAAAAAGATCACATACTGTATACAAAATATTATTTTTTCAACTTCATATCATTTACCACAACCGACACTTTACCCTTGGGTTCATTGCACTGTCACGCGGACATTTAAAAACCCATGAAAACTCTTCGGAATTCCTCAGCGTGCCCAGAACTCGATACCTGTCTAACGGATGACTGGCACTCATCTCGTTCCAATAATGCATCGGTTCATATTTCGAGCAGTCAAGTTGGGCAAATGCCAAAAAGAATGTTTGTTCATTGCTCAAATTCAAACCTGGCAGCGAAAATCCGTTGTCCTCAAATTTCATTCCATGCTTGGAAACCTTTCGTAAGGCGTTGAACGCTACTCTCAGCCCAGCGCTATCGGCTTCAATCTCTGGCAATACCTTCCTTCCTTTGAGTTTATGATCAAAACCCGGATCCTTAAATGTCTCGTAGTCATTGAGGAAACAGTTGTTTCGCTTTCTAACTTCCGCCAAAGATTTCTTTGACAACCACATTCGTCGTGTCAAATTTGAAGTGAACATAAATCCCATTTCTGCAAAGCTATGACCTATTTCATGACCAATAACGAAACCCAGACTTCCGTATTTAACAGCATTTGGAAAATCTCTGTGATAAACTGGAGGCTGCAGAAAACCAGCGAGGAAATTAACATTGTTCTTCCATATCATATTGAATGCTAAAATTTGAAATGCACCGAGAACTTCGTACGGTACGGATTTCGTGTTGCCACTTGGATGCAAATATCCATAGTGACGCATGTCAACTCTGAACTTGCTCAGTTGGAGCATGTTTACAGCGAAATTGTCGGTCAAATTCAGTGACCTTATCTGCTCGATGTAAGTTTCAGAAGTGGGCTCGTCAATACTACCAATATGCCAGTTAAGGTTTTTTAACTTCTGCATTGCTTCGGAGTATGAGGAGTAATCCAACCAATTGGTGGCACGAACTGTAGCCTTCCAGCTAGACTGGATACTCAGGATTAGCTGGACAATATCTTGTTCGTTGTGATTGATGTAATGCTCCATCATGTAGAAATGAGAGAATATCAGTGGCATGGAAGCTGCTGCAATGGAAATGCACTCTCTTCGCTGAAATTTCGCACTATCTAGAATAGGATGCATTGCGAAGAGGAACTTCAGAGCCATGTAATTGGCAAAGGCTTTTGGTTTCCTTACAGCAAGATCATTCAACCGATTGTAGAACCATCTGCAGGGACAGTATGAGACAAATGAAATTGAGAAGTCCTTTTTCTCCCAAGCGATCTCAAAGAGGTTTCTCCAGTTGTTAAACGGCTGTCGGGACAGCTCAGCACAATAAGTGTGAAGTTCAGTAATGTTCCCATTTGGCAATTGGGCCTTGAGTTCCTCGATATCACGCCACAGATCAATGACTTCTTCAACGACCTTTTCGGTTGTTTTGTCAGACACTCCATAAGTCTGCAGCAATAGCCTCATGATCTTTTGATTGTAAACATATCCTTCAGACTCCTTTGTGGCGATATTCTCCAACGAGACATCAAACCCGAAGCCCAGTCTTGGGAGATTGTAAGTCGGACTGAAGGGATACAATGTTGTGATAGTCTCTTCCACTAGTCCAACGATTCCATATCGAATTAGATGTGCTGTCATATTGAACCAATAAAAAGAGGACGCTTTCCAGGATGGATCGACGGCAGGAAATCCTCCAATATATTTCAGCACTTCCAGGTACTCTACACTTGGTTCGACAGGAAAGAGCTTCGAGCTCGAACATGTGTCGACGAATTTCTTAGCCACTTGCAGTTCTTTGAAGTACTTTTCACTGGGATCACGTGGTTTCTTGAGAATTTCATCTATCTGCTCGTTGACGACGAAAGCCATATCGTAAAAGCTCGAACGTTTCCGAAGTGTCTCCTTGTCCTTAATGTGGTTTGGAAAGTTGCCACAGGCGTAGGTGTAGAAGTCATCGCACGGATCTACGGAAGTGTTCATCAGAGATTTCATTCGATGTGCGAAGGATTCCATGAATGTGCTGTTTTTTATTAGGATTTCATTTTCAGCAGAAAATGGCGCACTGTCACTGTTCCGAATTTTGAGTACGACACACAGGCAGCAGGAGAAGAATAACCAAGTGAGAAATTTCATTTTAAGAATACGGACTCGCGAGTGATATAACTATCCCTAGTGAAAGCTGGGAGACAAGTAAGTCTCAATCAAGTGAAGTTCGTATTTATATGACGATGGGGCAAGATGGGGAAATTCACAGTTCAAATCAACAAACTTGAATGACGGTTTGTGGAAAGTTTGCAGTGAGAGGCGAAATAATCAGATTTAAATAGAAATTAAGTTAGTCAGTGCTGTAGCTGATAAATGAATAAACCTTATCGATGTTCTTAAGCCAAGCTGGGATTGAGTCTCGAGAGAAGTAAGTACTAACTAGAGATAGTTTTTCACTGGAATTCTATCATGCTGCCAAATAAACTTAATAACAACAATTTTTTGTTAGCTGATGACTCTTGCATGTAATTAGATTGGATTATCTTCTGAATGAAGGCAGTTTTTGTGATTGACTGAACTAAGTACAGTAGAGGCATGTTTGTTCGGCATCAGGGGTTTCTGAATGAAATTTTATTTCTTAAATTGTCCATAGAATTTTTTTGCTTCATTTGCCAAAAGCAGGTAGAATACACATCCCTATCCATGTTTCGCGTTTTTTTTTTTCAAATTTCTTCGGTAAAAGAAGACGAGTTCGGTGAGTGCTATCAGAGGTTCGCTTAAGGTCAAGGGTAGTAGGCACCGTTTGTAAATCTCTGCGCGAATTCCATGGAGCTCGTCAAAGATCATGCTTACTTATGGTGGCGCTACAGTCCGTTGTAGCTTGGGCCTCGTCTAACAGTCTCCGCCAGCTATTTCGGTCCATGGTTATGTCTCCAGTTTTAATTTCCAAGTTGATTGAGGTTCTCTTCCACTTAGGCTTGTCACCTGGCTCGCGGTCTTCGACCCACGGAAATTGTGTTGAAAGCTTTCCGGGCCGGATCTTTGGTGTTTATCCGCTCTATATGACCTAGCCTTCTGACTTGCTGGATCTTAACCCTTCTGGCTAGGTCCGTGTCGTACAACCCCTTAATTTCTTTTTCTCCATTCCCCATCAACGCATAAATGGCAATCAGAAACAGCCTAAGTCAGTGTCCATGCTCCTGCACCAAACAGCAGGACTGAGATCATACGTGTGTTGTATTTTGTATAGTTTTACCTTAGTTGATCGAAAGAGAGCTCTACCACTTCACTGCATTCTTAGCCCAAAGAAACAGCAATTAGCAAGAGTTGTTCTTCGTCTGATCTCGGCGCTGGGGTTATTGCCAATGTTAATGGCGGAGCCTATGTTGACAAACTCCTCTACTTCCTCGAAGTTGTATGCGTCTATTGTGACGTTCTGTTCGAGCCGTCGGTGTTGGGTGTCCTTCCTCGAAGACAGCATATACTTCTTTCTGCCCTCATTTAGCGCTTAACCCATTTTTGCCGCTTCTTTTTCAATTTTCACAAAGGCGCCATTGACATCACGCTGTGTTCTTCCCATTATATCAATGTCATTGGCGTACGCGGCAAGCAGATTTTTGGAACATAGTGCCTGTGGTGTTGACGGTTTAGAACGATGTTAAAGAAATTGCATGACAGTGCATCGCCTTGTCTGAATCCCTTTTTGACATCGAAAGATTTCCTAAGCTCGTTGCGAACCTTGAAGGCGCAGCATGAGTTCTCCATCGTCATTTTGCTCAAGCGAATGAGCTTGGCAAGGATGCCAAAACTAGTCATAGCTTTATACAGTTCGTCTCTGTAGATGCTGTCATACGCGGCCTTAAAATCGATAAAAAGTTGGTGGGTGTCGATTTGAAGTTCATAGGTTGATTTCAGGATCTGCCGCAAAGTAAAAATGGTCGATGTTTGACTTTCGTGGTCTGATTGATTAGGAGCAATCAGATTGTTCCCTTGTTCATGTCTGCAGGCATCAGTTATTGCTCGATGACCTTGAGCCAGCTGTTTTATCTTCCGGTAAAACCTCCGAACTTCATTTCTGCTTTTCGCTCTCTAAACATCCTCGGTCTATGGCTTCCCATGCTGCCTCTTTGTTCTCCTGAACAAACGCTGGCGGCGGCGCGGCGTTCCTCTCTCCTCTATTGCTCGTAGATCTCACAACCAGCTCTTGTCCTTCTATACAGCGCCACTATGTATGCCTCCTGCTTGGCTTCATTCGCCTGCCTTATTTTTTCAACAAACCATGGGTTTCGCAGTTGCCCGTAGCTTAGTGGTTAGGTGCGTTGGCTGCTAAGGAGAACGTCGTGGGTTCGAGTCCTACTCGTGCCCAAAATTTTTTTATTTCATCACGGGTACTGCCTCTTGCGAAGACCTGACAAAACCAAGAGTATCAATCTGTCATGAAAAAGTGCTTCTCAAGTTTGCCGTTCGGAATCGGCGTTAAATTGTAGGTCCCCTCAATCCTTCACACGCATTCAGAGAATTGTTGATGAGAATAAGCCACTTAGGCCTTGGCTCTTCAAGAGCTGTCGCGCCACTCTATTTATTTATTTATTTAGGGGTTTCGCTTTGGTGGCTGTGTGAAATCAAGCACATTAGAGGCGGCATTTCTAACTGTTATCTGGCAATGTTGTCACTGGCCCTCGATAGCTGATATTGGTGGCATAGGACTTCTAAAGAGGTTACTTGATACTCGATCAGAGAAGGATCTGGAGATCGGTTGCGGTTGTAGCCGTCCGACGTCGAATTTTCTTGCAGCATTTAATTGTTTTGGTCATTGTCGAGATATTCATAGCAGTCCTTTGGCTACGACGAGGTACTGGTCCGAGCCGATATTTTGGCTCCGCAGAAAGTTCGAATAATCTAGAATGCTTGACAAGTGCCCTCCGTCGATCGCAATGTGATCAATCTGGTTGACAGTTTATTGATCCCAATTTCGTTGTCCTTATTAAATTTCCTTGGGTTTTCATCAATAAACGGACGACGAAAACGGACGGCCGCAACCTATTGTTGCTTTCTACGAAGCTGGCAAGTGCCAGACATACAACCCCCAAGCTGGGGTACAAGGCACATGATGTAAATCCAATTCTTCTTCTTTTAACGGCCTGGGCTTCACATATGTTTAAGTAGCCCTTATAAAGGCGTTCACGAATTAGTTCCTTCTAACTGGAACTCTGGACACCACCGTTGATTCTAAAAACAAGAATTCTTCCGCTACCGTCATTCGTTGGAAGCGCCCTTGTGGGAACGCTCTGACCTGCCGACCATGGAAAAAAAACTCTCGCGATCACATACCTCTAAGTAGTTGTCACCGTAAGCCCCACGTTTATTCTTTCCCCATGGATGAGTACGAACAAATCATCGGCTAAAAATCACATTGCAGTTGACATCAATTCCTTGCCTTAAGAACCCCGATATAACATCAGTCAAATTTCTGACAAATTAGATATTGTTAAGATTAGTGCTTCATTGAACTATTGGTTGCATATTCGGGTAGCACATGGAACTCAATTAAACGACCTTAAATTATATAATCTAAGAAAATATGACAACATAAAATTCATGTTAACTAATCTGTTTAGCCTTGAAGTTCCCGAAAGAACATTCTTATCATCGCCTTCGCTATACCGTTTCGCATTTCCACAGTTTACTATCAGTTGAAACACATTGAACAGATTCTAATGAGAGCAAAGTCTTAGAAGAAATTTCAAAGACAAAATTACCTCATAATGTCAACGACACCTCTCTTCTTATATCAAAGCCAACCTCAAGCTCACCGCTTACCACTCGTAAGTCGTTATAATCTCTAATTGCCATTCACGCGCAAAAACTTTCTCCGACAAGCTTTAAACAAACGTAAAAACATCAAGAAAAAGCACCTCCAACTATAAAAATAGAAACACTTCATCCCAAAAGGTTATCTCAGTCTCAAGCTATTGCCATGTGCTTCGGGAAGGTCAGGGTCACCATCAACAACAAGCAAACGCAACATGACAAAAAAAAAGCAAAATTCTAAAACAAACAATGCCCAGTCGAAATCTATCTATTACCGCATTTGAATTTACTTTCCGCGAGAGTGAGGCTGGGCGTGATTTTAATTAAATTTAGTACTCGCTCGAAGCTATTATGAAATCCTCGTATCAACTGCTCGTGCTCAAGCTAATTGGCGCGATATTTATTTTAAACGAAAATTTCCAACCGACTTTCGCTGCCCCTACCGCTACGCTAGACAATGAAATTCCTCTCGGCAAGTATGAGGACGAGGTTCGGTTATTCCGCGAGAACTACGCCCAGCGCATGAAATCCTACATGAACACATCGGTTGATCCTTGCGATGATTTCTACGAGTACGCGTGCGGGAACTTCGGAAACGCCATCGAATACATCGAGACTGTTAAAAAACGAAGCAACCTCCTAGATTTGGGTTATATCGTCAATGAGCTGATAGACGTGACACTTCAAAAACGACGCCATTCGGAGGAAAAGTATGTGCCGGAGCTGGAAAAGGCAAAGCAACTGACTGACTCGTGCTTGGCGGCGACAATCTGGCCAATCGAACCCAAGAAAGAGTACCTTGAAGTCATTGAAGCAATTGGAGGCTTTCCGGCGATCAATCAAACTTGGAACGCATCGAACTTCGATTGGTTCAACATGAGTGCCCATCTTAGTCGTTATGGCATCAATGGATTTGTGAAGGAGGAGATCTATCCGAAGCATCCATCGCCGCCCTACTACGAACTCCCAAAGTTTGGCTTCGGCTTCGATCTTTATTTGGAGAACATTGCCACCAAGGAGTCCCCCGGCTATGTGCACAGCAAGCAGATTATGGGCGATCTATTGAAGATTTATGGACTCAACGAGACTGATGCCGACAAGGTAATTGATGAAGTCATCGAGTTCTTGAAAGAAGTCTTAGCCGCTTTGAAGAAGAAAAATAGTTACGGCCACTGTGAGTTCTTATCGTTGATTGACAATACTACCGACTTCACGAGATGGCATACCTTCTTCGATATCGCCTGGGCAGGATCAGAATTTAACGAATCCGAATACAGTGAATGTCCTTGTGATTGGTTCTACCATCAGCTCGACAAAATTATTGCAAAGCGACCCGCTGAAGCGGCCAACTATATGGCTTTGAAATTCCTCTTCAGTGTGCATCCTCAGGTGAAGTCATCGGACTTCCAAAGAACCTTCTGCCTTGGCTTTGTCAAACAGTCCTTCCCACAGGTGCTGGCCCATTTCTATATGCTGGAACATTTCAATACATCAATCGAGGCCGACATCAATGAAATAATCTCCGAGCTGAAGCACAGCATGCGTGATATCATGGAAACATCTGACTGGCTGGATGATCCGACGCGCCTTGAAGCTTTGGAAAAAATTCGCACGCTCCGAACTCGTATCGGGCAAGTCGTCGATCCAATTATCGAGACTTATATCAAACAAGTCAATAAACTAAACTTGACGAATAATTTCGCAGCAAATGTCCTCGAGATGGCCAAGTTCCGGATTGACATGAAACATTACGCCTTTATGCATCCAGATTTGCCGGAAGATACAGCACCCTATGACCTACTTAACCCTCTTGAAGTGAACGCATTCTACTATATCTTGGATAATACCATCAACGTGATGGCAGGAATCCTCCATCCACCGGTGTACCATCAATATCTTCCTAAGTCACTGACTTACGGCAGCCTCGGATACATCCTCGGACACGAACTGACACACGGCTTCGATAATATTGGTTCGAATTTCGACTCTAATTTGACGCTACGCAATTGGTGGTCTGAGAATGCCAGCGATGCTTTTAACGACCGCATGAACTGCTTCGCCGAGCACTACAGTGCATACTCGATTCCAGAACTGAACCGGAAGATAAATGGAACGACGTCTCTGGATGAGAACATCGCCGACAGTGGTGGCTTGAGAGAAGCCCTTGCCGCCTATCGTCGAGTCTACAATGAAAGCATCAAGAATAATAAAATGGAAGAGGTCGAGAGGAACGAATTGATGCCGGGATTGAATATAACCAGAGAGCAACAGTTCTTCCTTAGTTTCGCTCAGGTCTATTGCTCCAAGTATGACATGAAGCATTATTGGGTGGAGATGTCTTCCGAACATCCTTTGGACAAGTACAGGGTGATGGGGTCTTTGCAGAATTTTGAAGAATTCCCTCTTGTGTACAATTGCCCGCTGGGGAGCCAAATGAACCCGAACGAGAAGTGCCGCCTGTGGTAGGCTTTTGTGTGTTTGTTATTTTTTGTGTTCAGTAAACGTAGTCTTTGAATAATAATAAAGTTATTAAATACCATTTAGTGAATTTGTTTTTTTGAAAAATCGAGTAAGGGATAGATTCCGATTTGGAAGTGTGCCGCTTGATTGTCTAATGACTTCTAATTGGGTTTTAACGAACGCCTACACGACAAACGACAGCGACACGGAAGGAAACGTACCTCAATTCATAGTGTAGTCTATTATGGATATTGCACGCATGGAGAAATGCATTCATAACTGTTTGAAGGTTTCATGTTCGGGTTAATGAAGCTATTGCAACATTTTTTCTTTGTCAATTATGAGCTTGGAAAGTGTGGAAAAGAAAAACTCACTCACTAAAGAAATGATTTGTTTGTTGGGACTTGGGTAAGACTCATTGGGACCTAACGGAGGGAGGGAAGGGGCAAAACGAATCTTTGTTTGTCATGAGGCTCATTATTGCTGTCAGTACAATAGATTTTTTTCTAATTTTAGTTTTAAAGTACACTTTTATACTTTTGGTTGGGTGTGAAAACTGAGGAAAGAGGTTGGTGAACAGCAGCTTTTCCTTTTTTTTTCTTTTACCGAATGATTAATTGAAATATGGGATATTAGGTGTCTTTTGCTAAATACAAAGGTAGTTAATTATTATTTGTAAACCCCTATTTGAACAAAACATTGATAGGAGTTTTCTTTTTAGTTTAAACAAGAAATGGATGGAGAGGCTATGATTCAAATTTCTTCAAAAGTTCGGCTAGGTCCAAAAATTAAAACTCATTCAAACAAATAAAACACGAAATTACTTTATTCAAATCGCTCAAAATTCTTTATTTAAACACATGATAGTATTATGTATGGTATGAAGGCACATATTTTGTACATGCAATGTAAATGTGCTTATGCACAATCTAGTTTTTAAGATCTACTAAATAAAATGAGTTAGTCTCTGGCTAAACGTCTAAGCGGTTGTTTTAATCTCAAACATACATATTAATTGGCGACGAGGATAAAAAAAAATACAAGAAAAATATATAGGTATATATGTCATCAGACTCGGAAAGCAGTAAATCAGTGATCTCAGTTAAAATAAAAAACCAAAAGCACATGGCTCAAAACGTGGCCAATTTTATTGGTGCGATTGAATTTATCAATCCTTCGGAGGATGAGTTTGATAATGTTTTTAGAGCGTTTTGAGAATTTAAAGGTTTTAAATAAAATCACTGATGATAAGAACAAAAAATCTTATCTTTTGAACCTTGGAGGAAAGGAGCTATACAAAGTCATTAGAAATGTGTCTCTACCTGATACTATTGAGAACGTAGAAAACGCGGATTTAAAGTAGTGATGGGATCATTCGAATGATATAATCGATTATGGCAATCATTCGAGATCATTCGATTATTGAAATCATTCGAATGATTTCTCAAACCCTGATACAACTACTACTCTTCAAAATTAAAATCTCAAATGAAAAAAAAATCGAATGACGATTATTAGTATTCGAATGACCATTATTATCATTCGAATGCAAATAATCGATTATTAGTATTCGAATGAATAATCGATTATTAATAATCGAATGAAAAATCATTCGAATGAAAATAGTACTCGAATGAAAATAGTACTCGAATGAAAATAGTAATTGAATGAAAATAGTAATCGAATGAAAATAGTACTCGAATGAAAATAGTAATTGAATGAAAATAGTAATCGAATGAAAATAGTACTCGAATGAAAATAGTACTCGAATGAAAATAGTAATTGAATGAAAATAGTATTCGAATGAAAATAGTACTCGAATGAAAATAGTAATTGAATGAAAATAGTAATAGAATGAAAATAGTACTCGAATGAAAAGAATCGATTATTAATATTCGCATAAAAACAAATCGAATATATTTTAAGTTTTAATTCGAATGACGATTTTATTTCTAGTTAAATTTGCAAATCTTTGCAATGGAATTTTGTTTATGATTTTTGGTTACTTTTTTAAAGGCAAACAAAAATTTGTATTTGGAGATTCTTTGCTTTTTTTTATATATGTACGTGATTGGTAGAAATTTTTGCGAATTAGTGTTTAAAAAATGAATACGGAACATTGTTTATAGCTAAGAAGAATAACAGGCTATTTTTAAAAATGTTTCTAAAATGAAATTGAACAATAAACCCAGGTCGGTACCTACCATCTGAGAGGGTATTTTCTAAGGCAGGTCTATTGACAAATGACCGTCAATATTATTATACCTGTAAAATAGCTCATTGTGCACTGTAAACTTTAAATTTTTCACCATTTTCATTGGATTTCGTAATTCGAATGATCATTCGAATGATCATTCGATTATTCAAATCATTCGAATACTATTTTCTCGATTATTGAAATCATTCGATTATGCCCATCACTAATTTAAAGGCAAAGCTGAGGAGTCACTATACTCCGCAAAGAAACATAACCGCAGAACGCTTTAAGTTTGGAACTCGCAATCAGCACCAAGATGAATCAATTAGTGACTACGTCATAACTTTCAAGACGCAGTAGAAATAGCGAAAGGTGACGAGATAGCAAAGAATCAAATGAAGGTGATGCAACCAAGCACACTGGCATCTAGTGAGATCAATGCGTAAGTGAGATCATCGCTGTACAAGACTGAATGAATAATTCGAAAAATGAGAGACATGACAAATTTTAACGTCGAGAGAGACCACAAACACTACAATTCAGAGCCAAAGGAAAAGAAATACCATGCTATCATTGCAAAAAGTAGCTCTGATGATGAGGCATGGGGCTTGGCTGAGTGCTCTGAACTATGTAAATGAGGTTATTTCGGGATCATTAAAGGTTAAGCTATTGGTAAATGAGAAGTATGTGTAGTATGAATTAGATACAGGTGCATGTGCCACTGTTATTTATGAAATTGATTATTTGTCTTTATTTAAAAATGTTGAACTAAAAAATGTTTCTAAGTCCATAGAAGTTGTAACTGAAGAGCGCGTGGTCATACTGGGCAGTATTGAGGTTATGGTCAAATCTAAGAGGTGGAATGATCAAATGAAACTGACGATGTTTGTTATTAAAATCAAAAACAACTTTGTTCCTTGCTGGGTCGAAATTGGTTGGACCGTTTGTATCCAATTGGAGAAAATTTTTTGCGCAGGAAATAACAGTAAGTCCTGAAAATATAAGTAAAATGTCTCAACGTTCTAAAACAAATGATGACATTATAAACAAATTAAAACATATTTTCGAGAGTGTTTTTGATAGAAACTTGGAGAATTCGATTGTGGGTTTTGAGGCCGATTTGATTTTAGATGAAAAGGCAAGGCCGATGATATATACCTACCTAATTCATAGTCAGTTCCGTTCGGGTTATCTACGCCCGCTTCTGTTATTAAAGCACTGGGTGTTGTTGGAGTCTTGAGGCTTCTGAATTATTTTCTATTTTTTCACAGAAATTTCTCCAAGAAGACGTCTTGCTCTTACTTAGTTCTTTCTTATATTGCTTTAGAGCTTGTTTTTAGAAGTCCCAGTCAGAGGGAGATTTAGTGTTCTTGGATCTATTGAAGAGTTTGCGACAACTCTTCCTCAATAGTTTTTTTCCTTAGGCCACCAGTTAGGTTGCTTTTAACCCTTTAAATTGGTTGAAGGACATGAAGTCCTCATTGATTCATTGCAGGCTTCGGTGAGATGATTCACAGAGAGATCTAGTTCATCTTTACCTCAATACGTCGTCGCCATCGCTCCCAGTTTGTATTAAGGTGATTGCGAAAACCCGTAGATATGTTTGCCACATCATTGAGATCAAACTGAATATACATATCTATGATCTGTGAAGGAGTTCTCTTTTGAGACTAGCCAGTATGAAATATGATTATGAATCGAGTCAGAGGTAAGTGTTATATCAAGTACCTCTTTCCTGTTTTTGGTTATAAATGTAGGTTCATTGCTTCAGGAATTGGGCTGTCGGTCGTGGTCCAGGTATGAGGATATAAGCCAGTAGGTGGCCTTGCCGGTTGTTATAACAGTAGTTGTTGTATCCTTGTCGCTGTAATTAGGGAGTAAAAATACATTTAAGTCTTTCTTACTTCTTCTTTACTTCTCCGATGCATATATTAAGTTGTAACCAGGAGTCCTGAGTCCTTTGATGGTGGATTTTGAGACCCATGGCTCCTGTATTAAGACGATGTCTTCTTTGTTGTTTTGCAATCGGAGTATGAGGTTATTCGTGGCCATGATCGCGTGATGGAGATTAATCTGAACTTACTTAGCCAGATCAACCTCCACCACTGTTTTATCGGCATTTTCATCGTCTGAGGAGGAATGAAGTAGGACATCCTCGCTCAGAGTGATGCTTATGGTAGAGTCTTCAGTATCCATGTCAGAATTACTGTCAACTGTGAGATCAGCCTCCACGTTGGATGGCTTGTTAGGGGTTGAGGAGGTCGATGGTTTCACGTGTGGTGTTGCATCGACCTCCATATTTGTGTTCTTTGAAGCGTTTCCTTCCGCTGAAAGGGCTGCTTGAGGAGTTGCGTTAAGCGAGTCTTCGTCTTTCTTATAAATACGGACCATGATTTCGTCCAAACCATATACTTAATCGCACCTTCGGTCGCGGCCAGTGGAGACAGTGATTCCCTATTGATCACCAAGAGAGCTGATCTATAGCGGCCCACTGTCTCCTTCTCAACCCTTGGGACTTTGCAGTCGTGAGAAGCACGTTTGCATTACTCATTTTAATCAGTTTTATGATCATATGTGGGCAGTTTTGTAGAGCCGGGACCATTATGCATGCTGTTGGTCGGCAAAGAATATTCTCCCTTTTAACAACAATTGACCAAACGCAATACATACATTTTTTGGTGTAAAATCGAGAGATAGGGGAAATACTTTTCTCCTTTCTCCTTCAAAAAACTTGAGTAAAATAACAGAAAAGTGCGAACATTTGCGAGTTTTCGGGAGTAAAATAGCAGACCTACGTTGCGTTGCCAACAAAATTCTGATGTCATTCAGATATTTTCCCACGAACAACATAATGTCTGGTCCCGCGAACAAAAATCAGAAATTCAAGAATTCACCAAAAACACAAACAAAAGTTTGACATTTCTGATTGTGATTGAAATATTTTTGCTTCTACAAAATGCTCTTCAAGCAGAATTAATTTTTTAATTATTCAAGCCACGTGAATTGATGTTCGTTTTAGTAGAAATTCTTCGGTGGCCTTTAAACGGCGATTACATCGAATCGATTGAGGCCGCATATTGGCCAGGTAGTGGCCGATTGGAAGACAAAAAAAAAATGCATGAAATCAACAATCGTTCTCCTATCATGCGAAAAACAACTGCAACTCATAAAACCAACAGCTTAAGCTAGACTCTACTGAAACTCAGCATAACCATGGCTTCCATTTTTGAAAAAAAGAAAGAAAAAGACGTTTCGTTGCATACTTCCACCGACCGGTCGCATGATACTTGTCTAGAATAAATTATAGAAAACAATTTTTTTTTGTTTATTAATAAGGTGCTATGGGTGTAGTAAGGCACAAACAGAAGAGCATTCATAGTCAAACAATGAAAATAAAGATAGGAAATGAAACGTTCTCCTCATAGTCAAAATGTTAAAGAAAAACAATCGAAAGATTTCTGAAAATGTAAAGTGAAGAAAACTAACTACTTGTTATATCACTAGATATAGGTAACTTGCGAAACTTGTAAACACGAGTAAAAACGGAGAAACAAAAGCACTTAAACAGGTCCTACAAATTTGGAGGTAAGTGTGAGGGGCTAACAACCTTTCCACAAAAACTTGAACGTTATGAGAGAGATAGGTAGAGCCTAGGAAAATGACCCCCCGCTTATGGTAACAAGACCCAGAACGACAACGGACTACGCATCGAGAGTTTGTACTTGGAATGTAAGAAACACTCTAAACTCCAGGTGTAACTCAAAAACTTGAATCTGTCCTCACGCAGTATAAGGCAGACATTACAGCGATCCAGGAAATACGATGGATAGGATCAGGGACAGATACGGAAAACCAATACACGTGAACACCTGGCTCAAGACCCTAATTTCGCGGTGGATTGGATTCCAATCCACTCTATTTTTATATGCATGAATTACATGCATATATCTCTCAACATCAGAGAGTCGTATAAACTCCCAGCTGACTGTAGTGTCTTTCAGGCCGAGATCTTTGCCATTGAAAAAGCAGCTGAATTGGCACATCACGAAAAGCTAAGCTCTTCGGAGATAACTTTTTTCGTGGACAGCCAGGCCGCTATCAAAGCTTTAGCCAGTGAGACCATAAGATCTAAAGCAGTTTTAAACTGTAAGAAGGAATTTAATAAAATCTGCCACACTAACCAGGCAAAGCTCTGCTGGGTTCCTGGACATAGCGATATAGAAGGGAACGAAATAGTAGATGAACTAGCCAGGAAAGGGTCAGAAGCAGACGCAAGCAGTAGTGACCACTCAGTTAGGGGACCACTTGTCCCAATTGGGGTACTCAAGAGGAAGATAGACCTTAAATCAAAAGAGAAAACCAATAACTCTTGGAAATCCAGGGACGATTGCGTAATCTCGAGAAGTTTATGGCCTACCACGAATGAAAAGGAAACTCGGTATATTCTATCGCTGAGTAAAAAGAACATTAAGATCTTGATAGGTGTACTAACGGGTCACTGTGCCATTGGCACAATGGCCAACAAGATAGAGGCATTTGCACCCGATTTTTGTAGGAGCTGTCAGGATGAGGAGGAAATAGAAACCATTAAACACCTGCTCTGTGACTGTCCGAACCTCCAAACAAGCCGACTCCGTCATTTCGGAAACAGGTTTGTTGGAGAACTGGATGATCTAGCACAGGTCTCAATGGCAAACATGAAGAAATTTATAGATAGCACAGGCTGGTTCGTTAACGAGCCAGTCTACGTTAATCGACCTTGAGAAGCATCGATGCTAACTTCTATTCTTATAGGGGATCACAATGGGCCAATAGGCCCCCGTGTACGCAACAGCTCACGCTGTGCACACCCCTCATAACCTAACCTAACCTAACCTACATGCATATTTATAGTGTATGTTGCCTTGTAGTTAAAGGAAAAGGCACAAGATTAATCTTGAAGCATCTGTCCCATTGCCGTAGACTTTACCTTCCGCCATTTGCATTTGTATCAAGTACCAGTTTGCTTTTACCGCTAATAAAAGCCATACTGGTAAATGTGTTTTTATCTATATAACTGAGCTTGAGAGACGTAACTCAGTTACCGAGAACGAATTTCTCGTCAACCAACAGCCACTCTGAAACTCCCACAAAGGGGCCGACCGCAACTGTAGTTGAGATTCAAAGGTCCTAAAACACAATGAATCGGGCATCAACTACCCCAGAGCCCAGAGCACCAGTTTTTTCAGAAGACACGGTAGTCTCTTTTGTTATTTTGTACTCTGTGAATGTATGAAATTATCATACACTATTTACGAATGTGTAAAGGATAATTTTCCAGCTTCGTTGAGTTAGCGGCTCAACAGGAACACTGGTGTCCATTGTCATGCAGTCCATTTTACCAGAAAGGAGTTCGGTGGTCCAAACTGGAAGACTGCATGACACATTGCCATGCATCACCAATTTCTAAGGAACACTCATTAGTGCCTTATTCTATCACAATGATATCAAGTACAGTCTCATTATTCACCATGTATCCAAAAAAATTTAATGATACAATGAAAACGTAGGTTCATTCGCCCTGATTGAAGTCTGGTTGACGTTCTGCACCACTTGGAGGATGAACCTTCCGCACATGAGCGGCAAGAAATCTGTACTCGGCATTGCAAGCAATCCTTTCCAAACCCTCACCCACTCTTCGCAGAGCAGGATCAGGGACAATAAAAAGGAAAAAATGTGACATTTATTACAGCTGCCATCAAAAGAATGTGGGAAATCGGCTTAGATCGAAGTCATGGATTTCAAGCCAATCAATGATCGCCTGGCTGTAATCCACATCAAAGCCACACTACAAAACATCAGTTTAATATGTGCACACACCCCTTACCGATGATGCTGAAGAGTCTAGCAAGGAGAATTTTTATGACCTCCTGAATTGAGCCTACGGAGCCTGTCCAGAGTACGACGCGTCGTCAAAATCGTACTCGGAGACTTCAATGCAAAAATCGGGAAGGAAGAAATCTTTGGTGGACTAGTTGGAAAACACAGCCTCAACGAAGTTCCAACAGATAGCGGCTTCCGACTAATCGACTTTGCTGCAGATCGTAATACGGTGATAACTGATAACTGATAAGTAGCACTAGCTTTACAACACGAGAGATCTACACAGCAAGCTGGCGATCTCCGGATGGTCGAACAATCAATCAAACCGACCATCTGCTAAGGTCCCAACATCCAAGCACCCAACATCTTGAAGTTGCGCACTTTCCGAGGAGCAAGTGTCGACTCTGACCACTTTCTGGTAGTGGGTAAGTTTAGCGCTTGATTATCAAATGTAAAAAAAACACGTGTGGCCCAAAGGAAGAAGTTCAACATCGGTTGCCTTAGCACTCCCGATAATGCCAGAGACTACACTGAGCGCCTGAGTGAGCGACTCTCCGCGCGGCGCCATTGCGCCAAGTGTTTGACGATAAGTAAAAAAGATGGAAGAAATAAACAAAACAAGAAATTCTTTTGTTGTTGTTTAGTTGAACTTTTTACAATATAAAATTGTTTTTGTTTGACTTTTAGTTCAATGCGTTTCGCCCAGGTACGACAGTTGGGCTCATCAGTTAGATGATGTCGTACCTTTCTAAGACGCAACGCTTAGTCGATGACTACCGACACAAATAAAATTTACAACACATAATGTGCTGTGAATTATATTTTTCTAGAAGAATTTGTCTAAATTCATAAAACTAGAAAATATTTGCCTGAGTCTGGCTAAGAAGAAAAATGATGGAAGAAATAAACAAAACAAGAAATTCTTTTGTTGTTGTTTAGCTGAACTTCATCATCGACTAAGCGTTGCGTCTTAGATAGGTACGACAGCATCTAACTGATGAGCCCAACTGTCGTACCTGGGCGAAATGCATTGAACTATAAGTCATTTTTAAAACAAAAACAATTTTATAAGTAAAAAAGGGGAATTGATACTGGGCACTTTCGAAAGAAAAATTCTTTGACAGATTTTCGGTCCCGTATGCGACGATGGCGAAAGGTTCAACCGAAAACTGTACGAGCTGTACCAGGATGTGAATTTAGTCCAGAAAGCCAAAAAAAGACGACTACATTGGTTCGGCTACATCGAGCCAATGGACGACAACACTCCAGCCAAGAAAGTCTTCTCATACCACCCCCCAGGTTTGAGACGACAAGGAAGACCGAACCTATGGTACAAGGACCAAGTGACGGCGGATGCCAGACCGCTGGGTTTCGGCGACTGGAGAGTTCATGCGAATGACCGTTCCCGATGGAACGCTGCAGTATCTCAAGCTGAGATCCTTCATGGATTGTGCGCCGGTTAAGTTAGTAAGTCAGTGGATTGAAGAAAACAGTTGGTTTAAGGAATCAATCCGGCACAAACTAATTAAATACTAACAGCCTTATCAATAAACACGGAATAGCGGAGGATTAACGCTGTGGACTAAGTGAAAAATTCTATCAGCAAGATAAAATTTCTCTTAACTGACGTACATACTTATTCCAACCTGGAGGGTGGTTTAGCAAAGGAATTAGAAAAAAAGATGATGTCAGTTCATTAGATGGCGCAATAATCGATTGGCATGTAGTAACCATAGCAAAAACAAAAACAAACGGTTGTCGAGTATCAACAACAACAAAATTCCCAAAGGGAATTATGGGTCAACGTCAGTTTACTATTCCGGGAACAAATTATTTTTGTTGATGAGAAATTTTAACCCATGGAATAACTCTTTTCTATGGGTAAGTTTACCTGTGGAATAAGAGCGGAATAGGCGCTTTTCGTTAATATGGTTGTATGGGGACTATATCGGGGACTCGTAAATGGTAGAGGAAAATGAAAACATTGAAAAAGTCAGATATACCACACACAAGGTAGTGATCCTATACCTATGAATATTTTGAAATTGCACAATAATTATTGAGAGGCTTCATTCCACCAGAGGCATTCCTCTCTTTAAGTAGATGGAACCTCTAAAAATTACTGTCGTAATGCCCCTAAATGAACAAAATAAATTCATGATTAACTGGTCCCAAGTCATAAGACTGTCTTTCTGCTTGTACTTACATAAATTAACAAAAAGTCAAAACTCTTACCGACCGACGATTAAACTCCCATAACTTAACAGTAAGCAAATGGAAGCGCTATCATAAAATATGTCAAAAGGTGCCGCTAAAGTGAGTGCGACTTTAAAACATTTTAATTACCGATTCATCTAGTCTTACAATACAAGTACAACGTCATAAACATCAACATGTGTAATAGCGTCATTTCTATGCCTTCAATTTCGTATATCCAAATCGTTATGTCTCCTTAGTACAAAAAGAACCTTATCTGACAGATACAAAGTGCCCCTTAATCAATGAAACAAAAAAACTCTGTCTGGAAGTCTCAAGTACGCCAATTGATCCCGCGCAGGTACAGTCATTTGAATAATGTTGAAACTCAAACCGTTCTCGAGTTGTTGTCCATTTTGAAAACAATTAAAGTGGATAAAAGTTGAAACCGAAAGGAAACAAAAAGAAAAGATACTCGTGTGTCGGTTCTGGAGTTTTTTTAAGAAGACTCAAGAAACCAATTGTAGATACTTGGATATCTACTTTGGTGTTTACATAGTTTTATTGTTGCGAATGGCATTCGGTTTTTTCGAGTTCCTCGCAGGCACATTCTTCTCTACTTGGATGTTGTTTTTATGTTAAACTGTACAAAAGAAAAGTACAAAAACGCACTTGTCGTTTGCGCGCTCATTTTTATCATCCGGTCAATAAACATCTGACTTGCAGAAGCCTTTTTCTCTTGCCCTAAAAATAGTAGAGTTAAAGGTGCGTAAAGTGGTTATCCATTGTTACTACTTATAAACTATGAACGTTTCAATCACAAGATGTAGTTTAACCCACGAAAATCAAAACTCTTTTAGGAAGAACAAGTTGTCTAACACGACTAAATTGTGTTTGGACAATCGCTTAAGCTTGAGTAACTAAAATTCTAATTTTGGTGCTAAGCACACCGACAACAAGCTACCCACTGTTTTGGGTGAGAAGGCTGAACAAACTCACTTAATTGATTCCATAAGTTTTCAGGTGACGAAAGTGGGTTTATCTTTAACTTCAAGAAGGTACAAAACTTGCAACACGAGTCTTGATAGCCAACAAGTGACAAGTGGGCATTAATGTATGTAATTCTTTTAAGGAAATCACTTTGGTAACAGTTGTTTCTGTTTATTGGAACAAACAAGACTTTAAGCAAAACTTAACCCACATAACTTTTACTAGACGCCAAGCCATTTATCATTCTACTGATCTTGTTTTATTGTAAATCAGTGGCGCCTAATAGACTTGTGAATTGTCTAGTTCAATAGTAAATCAGAGGTGGACTTATGACTGATTTATTACTTGAAAGACTGCCTTAGTTTCAATGATAATAAACGTTATTGTACATATTTACCTGATTTTTTGTTATGGAAAATACACAAGATGGTTAGAAAAACGATTTATTTGACGAATTGGTTCGTTTTGAAGTAACTGCATTTTGCCATGATTTTGACAGTTGAGAATATCGACCTGAGTAGAGTTGACAAATGACATTTCTGTTCATTAAGGTGTGGCAATTCACAAAACGTGTGGAAATTGTTGAGGGTTTTGTAGACTGTCACTTTAGTTGCTCGGGAGAGGACTTTACTAATATTACTTCTATGTAAGTCCAAAGAAGCAGCGATTGGCAAGAGTGATTCTTGTTTGATTTCAGCGCTGGTGTTGCTGTCTGAGTTTATTGCGGTTCCTAGGTAGACGAAGTCCTTAACTAATACGAAGTTCCAATAAGCAGCAAGGACTTTTGAAAGATTGTGCCTCTGATGTTGACGTTGGAGTTTTGCACAATCTTTTCAAGAAAGATGTTGAAGAAGGCGCATGACACCGCATCGTCTTGTCTAAAACCTTTTTTGACATCAAAAGCGTCCGTTAAATTTTTTCCAACTTCGTTCTTGTTGTAACATCCCTGTTTCTCCTCGATCGCGTGCTTCTCATGCTCCTTTTTTTCTTTCTGAGAAGTTTGTGCTCCTCTCTCCTTTTCTGCTCGTAGAACTCGCGAGCGGCTCGAGTCCTTCTTTGCAGCGCAGTTTTGTATGCCTCTTGTTTAGCTGCATGTGCTCGCTGGCACTCATCGTCAAACCAGCGCGCGGTTTCGCTGTGGTGGCCTTGTAAACTTTAGCCCTTCAGAGGCAGCATTTCTGATGGCTGTTTGACAGTGTTGCCACTGGTTCTCTACATTTTGTGCTGGCAGCAAAGGACGTCTGAAAAAATTTTCGGAGACACGATCGGAAAAGGATTTAGCAACCGCTTGCGATTGTAGTCGTTTGACGTCGAATTTTCTCCTAGCATTTTCACGTGTTAGCCTTGATCGGGACATCCGCATTTGTACCTTCACTACAACAAGGTAGTGGTCCGAGTCGATGTTGCCACCTCGAAATGTGCGGACATCTTGCATGCTAGAAAAGTGTCGTGCGTCGACAAGACCTTCCTCCTGAGCCGAGTCCCAACTACAAATCCACTTCCAAATAGACGCTGATTTTGTGCCCGGTAACAGTCGCCGTAGTTGATATCACAGTTGTTCATTTTACGTAGTCCCGCACCATCCCATCGTTTTTCTTGGATGGCGGTTATATCTGCTTTATAGCAGTCAAGGGCTTCCGCTAGTTGTTCGTCCTGCACGTGGTCTGTAAAGTGACCTAACGTTCCAACTGAAAAACCAAAATTCGTTGTCCTTAAATCGTTTGCGTGAGTCGTCATCATTAATTCCGTCCTTATCAGCGGCTTGTTTGTGTTTCGGAACTATATAATCTTTATGTGGCCAGGCAGTCACCCGACGCACGACCCCCAACCTGGAAAGCCAGGTCTTTAGTTTACCTCTAAGACAAAGAGTCGGCCAAACGGCTTCTTATAGGTCTGCACTGCGAATATGTCGTAGTAGCCGTATAAGATGTTCACTAAGTAGTTCATCCTGACTTGAACCGTAGACTCCACCGTTGATTCCATCTTGGGAGTTCTTCTGCTGCCGCCTATTGAAAAGGAGGCTTGCCATAGTGGACGCATACCTCCTCCGTCTTCCCCCTCTCTCTCTTTGCTACCGCCAACAAATTTCTACTGGGGTTGGAACCCAATCTTCGGTTGAGGTACTAGGCACCCGATGTTCACCGCGGGGAGGTGGAGAGTAGAAGTTGATAGACAGGGGTTGCTGTAGACGCTTGTGTCCTCTTGAATGCACGTGTCTACCCTTCGAAAAGCACCACTGTCATTCCTCCAGTTGCATTCCTCCCCTTAAAACAATTTGACCGTAATATCTACTCACCCTTCTAGGAATGCTCATCAGTTTACCCTCGATCCCAACTTCGGGTGTACTATAATGAACAGAGAATCATTCCTTAGACGAACTAAGCGAACGTGGTAGTAAGAATGCCGCTGAAGCTGCGGCTTACACTCGAAACGTTTAGGTCATAAATCAGGTATTCATTCGAATCAGAATTGAAACACCTTTCTTTGGAGTAAGAAATGTTAAATTTACTGACCATTGTAGCAGCAATCGATTTTCTTAATTATTTTTCTCTATAAATTCTCATATTTCCGCAGCACAATATAATTTTTTGAATAACCTTCCTACTTTCCTTCGGGCAATGCATCGCTGTTCTGTTTCATTTAATTTGTAAACTTCTGCGATACACAACTCATTTCCACATCATTTGCCTCCTCCTCCTGTCAGTTCCAATGGCAAACGATGGCATAAACATCATAATGTCGGCATCTTAGAAGTTGCCTCCAACTCTTACACATTTATCCGCTTTGCAGGACTCCACGCATCGCCTGTAATCAACTTAATTCGGTAAAACCATAAACATAAACAAGAAATCATAAACGCCCCGCAGACACAAAACTGAGCCGAGCAACTCCTTTTTCATCATACTTCCAAGGAGCACGCGTGGGCAGCTCGTTGATTAGTGATCGGTTATCTGATTCTTACATTAATTCTTTTATGAATGATCCCCAAGACCGGATAGTTGGTCAGAGTTTGGAGTCGACCAATTTTACTTTGAAAGAAGGAACAGAGAACTCCACTGTGAAATATTAATTGGTCTCAGGAAATCGCGATTCAAGCAGCACAAACGAAGAAATATGAATGGACGAGCGATATAAAAAGGCGGGGTCGCTTTTGGTCATTTTAGGAAGTTGCCAAAATAAATCTTCTTATCGTAACGATTTGATCTAAGGAAACGCAACAGAGTCAGTCAGAATCAAAAGCCATTTATGAATATTTATGATAAAGGCAATTGGGAATTCTATAAAGCTCTTCAGTTGAGGCTTTGGCTTTGACACTGACATTCAATCAAAGATGCGGTATATTCACAAATCAGAATTTAAAAAAACTTAAAGACGTTGTTCACATCAGGGGACTAATAAATCATAATTCGTTGCACACAGTCGGTGCGACAAGAAAGTGTTGTTGTTTGTCTTGAATTTTTTATAACAGAAACAATCTTTAGTAGCAACAAGTTTGAACTTTTAATATTCATAAAAAATATGAAGTTTCAGTTGTAAAACATTTAACAAATTTAGGGCTTGTCCTCTGAAAAAATCTGGGTCAACCTCTTGCTGAAATCGTAATAGCAAGTTTTTCGTTATTTCTTCAAATCGTTTAACTTTTTAATAAGACACTATCTTTACAGGGTGTCGTTTTAGAGGTATAGAACTCTAAGTTGACAAGAGTGGCGGCAAGCCGTAGATTCGGTGAATAGTACCAAAACAAGATTGCCGTTAATCCCGCTTTGATAGGCGAATTTTGTTTAGCTAATAAATTAACTTTTGGCTGACTGGAAGGGATACGTCAATTAACAAAATTGCCCTGTTTGGAGTTATGATAATCCAGAAGTGTATGCTGAGACACCGTTACATTCACAAAAACTGAATGTTTGGAGTTCTTCAATAAGAACTTTTCGATTTGCATACCCGAAAGACTGGGATAGGATCCCAACTCGCTCGTCAGTGAACGGGGCATCCCCTTTTATATTGTCGGTTCGAAAATGGATTACGGAACAGGAGCTGGAGTTGAGAGTCATACAAACTCCCAGATGAATGTAGTGAACTTCAGGCTGAGATTTATGCCATTGAAAAAGCAGCAGATCTGGTGCACCAAGAAAAACTAAACTCATTGGAGATTACAATTTTCGTGGACAGCTAGTCAGGTATCAAAGCAGTCTTGAACTGCAGGAATAAACTACGTAACATTTGCAACTCAAACTCTGCTGATCCCTAGACATAGAAAAATAGAAGGAAAAGAAACAGCAGATGAACTGGCAAGGAAAGGGTCAGCTACAAATAGAAGTAATACCATCCATCCAGTCAAGGGACTACACGTCCCGATTGTAGTGCTCAAGAGGAAATTAGACCGTAATACTAAAGAGCGGATCAATAACTCCTGGAGGGCCAGGAACAATCGTGTTATCTCTAGAAGTTTATGGCCAATAATTAATGAAAAGGAACCTAGGCATATCTTATCGCTGAGTAAAAAAAAAACATTAGAATCTTGATAACAGGTCATTGTGCCATTGGCATATCTAATGGCCAACAGAATGGGGGCCTTTGCGCCCGATTTCTGCAGCAGCTGTCAGAATGAAGGGGAAATAGAAACCATTCAACACCTGCTCTGTGAATGTCTAAACCTCCAAACAAAT
Organism: Sphaerophoria taeniata; assembly: GCA_943590905.1. Taxonomy (NCBI): domain Eukaryota; kingdom Metazoa; phylum Arthropoda; class Insecta; order Diptera; family Syrphidae; genus Sphaerophoria; species Sphaerophoria taeniata. The sequence goes on along the minus strand of OX016540.1, from coordinate 217,036,617 downwards.
CGATTCCGTTACTTCGGAAATAGATTTGTTGGACAACTGGATGATCTGGCGCGCAGGCCTCAATGACAAATATGAGGAAATTCATTGATAGCACAGGCTGCTTCGTAAATGAACCAGTCTATGTTAACCAATAGTTGTAGGAGCATCAATGCTACATTTTTTTATATAGGGTATCACAATGGACCAATAGGCCTCCGTGTAAGCAACAGCTCCGTGCTGTGAACAACACTTAACATCTATCCGCGTTTAATTTGTATGAAAATGGAATCTGGACGGCCTCCGATTGCAAATTTCCATTGTCATGAATATTCGTAAATGGGCAGCAAAGGATTTTCAATGGCATTGATGATGTGTAAGTACAATAGTGAAAAGTGTTCCACACTTTGCTCTTTTTGTGCAACCCCCTATGCAAAATGGCATCGTGAAAATTTAAAGTTTAAGAACTGTCAAGTGTCATTAATGTGTGGTGTATCCCTCCATTAGGTAAGCCTTGACGTGGCGGCTTACGGTGACTATGCTATTATGAAGCTTAGGGCTATGTGATCGCAAAACTTATTTGTGCAGAAGGGCCTCCCATGGGCGACAGGTCGAAGTGGAGTAGGATGTTGCTATTAATTACCACACCAACGCAGGAGTGTTCCCACCAAAGCACTCCCAACGAGCGACGGCAGCGAAAGAATTTTTTTTTTTGAATCAACGGTGGCGTATTCAGCTCCAGTTAGGCCGAACTCGTTGTTGAACACGTTTACGGGCTACTTCGACTTATTTAGAGCCCAGGATATAAAAGGAGGGGATTTTCCACCTCTTGCACTTAGAGTCACATCAAGTGCCTGGTATTCCAGGTAGGGTACGTCGGGGTGACTTCCCGACCATCTGAAAAACATTTAGCTGCGAAGCAACAACACGCCTCGGAAACGGACGGATACACTGATGACGACCCAAGCAAATGTTTTAAGGACAACGAATTTCAAATATGCACTTGGAAAGTAAGGTCTCTTTATATAGACCACGTGCTGCTGAAAAATTAGCGGAGACCCTCAACTGCTACTAAGCAGACATTACCGCTATCCAGGAAATGCGATGGGAAGAACCGGGCAAAAGGAGGAAATAATGCAAGAAAATTCGACGTCGGACGTCTACAATCGCAAGAAATCACCAGATGCTTTTCTGATCGAGTGTCAAGTAAACTCTTAAGGAGTACTTATGCCGAAAACATCAAATATCGAAGATCAGTGGCACCATTATCAGAAAGCAGTTAGAGTAGCCACCTCTAATGTGCTAGGCTTCATACAGCCACCAATGCAGGCAGGGCCGTGCAGCCAAGCAGGAGGCATACAGAGCTGCGCTGCATAGAAGGACAAGAGCTGCTCGTGAGCTCTACGAGCAAAAGAGGAGAGAGGAATGCCGACTTCTCAAGATAAAAAAGAGGGAGCATGAGAAGTGTCAGATCGAGGATGTTGAGAGAGCCAACAGCAGGAATGAAGTTCGGAGGTTTTATCGGAAGGTAAAACAGCTGGCTCAAGGTCATCGAGCAAGAACCGATGCCTGCAGAGATAAACAAGGGAACATCATAGTAGAATCGCAGTCAATGCTGGGGATTTGGAGAGACCACTTCTGTAGACTGTATAACGGCGACGACGAACAAAATCCCGCTGTCACGACGGAGCTTTTCATCGGATATGATGACAATTCCGTGGACCCGACCTAGAAGATGTTTAAACGGCAATACTACGGCTGAAATCCAACAAAGCCTCTGGAGCAGATTGTCTAGCTGCCAAGCTGTTCAAAGCAGCAGGAGCATGCACGGCAGTGTTTTCCCCATCCTGAAAAAGGAGATCCTCTCAACTGTGCCTACCTAACATCGCCTACCGTAATATGTTAACGTCTGAAGCCTTTTGTCAACAATCTGTTTAGGTTAGGTTAGGTTAGGTTACAGTGGCTGTGGATTCAGAATCCACACACTTAGGCCAAAAGAAAAGGCCCATTGTGATACCACATGAATCTAAAGAATTACTGTTAAACTTGTCCTTCGTTGAATTTGAATTTCTTGAAGAAATATGAAAACAACAAAAGATATTTGTTCTCGAAGAAAAATTTAATTTAATGAAAAAAATAAAATTTGATGTTGCTTGAAGAAAATATCAGAATGAAGTGAAAAGAATTTCACAGAGTTACTTGAGTTAAAATTAAAAATTTAGAAATGTAAAACTTAACACTCTAACTCATTTTAAATTACATACATTCATTTGAAAAAAAAACAGAAAGAATACATTTAAGTGATTTCATTTAACCCTAATTGACCATATTTGATTTGAAAGTTGCTGCTGGTAAGGGTTTTGTGAAACCATCTGCTAATTGTTCTTCAGTTTTAATGTATTCAACTTGGATAACTTTTTCTTCATAGAGATGACGAATGAAATGTAAACGGACATCGATATGTTTAGTTCTGTGATACATCTCAGGATTTTTTACTAAGCGTATTGCGCTTTGGTTATCAACAAATAACTTAGTTGCTTGATGTTGTTCATAGCCAATATCTTTGAGTAACTGTCGTAACCAAACTGCTTCTTTTGAACCATCACAAGCTGCCATATATTCAGCTTCAGTTGTAGATAACGCAACTGTTTTCTGTCTTTGACTTTCCATGTGACAATACCTTTTCCGATTTTGAATGCATAACCAGTTGTTGAACGACGTGATTCGATATCTCTCGCATAATCAGCATCTGTATATCCGACCAGTATTGTGTTATCTTCTAAGCCATAAGTTATACCGGTTGTTTTTGTATGATTGAGATAACGCAGAATTCTTTTTACAGCATTTATATGTTCTTGATTTGGATTTTGTATAAACCTACTTACTTCTCCCACTGCATAAGAAATATCGGGTCTTGAAACTGTAGCAGCATACATTAACGACCCACATGCTTGACGGTATGGAAAGTTTGATTCATAATCGCAATTTTGTTTTGAAAGGATTGTTCCAACATCAAAAGGAGTTGAGATTGGTTTTGAATCAATCATTCGAAATTTGTTTACTATCTTCTCAATATATGCTTCTTGACTGATTGATATTGTTTTAAGACAACGATTTCGTTTGATTTCCATTCCAACATAATAATTGTTATCACCTAACGTGATTTTAAAGGTATTCTGTAATTCATTCACCAATGATTTGATTGCTGACATGTTTTGTGAAAGAATAAGACCATCATCAACATATAACAAAACAATAAGCTTTTTGCCATCACGAACGCAATAAAAAACGCATGGATCTGCTTTGGATTGAACCAAATTCTGACTTGTCAGAAATTCGACGAACTTTGAATTCGACGCTCTTGACGCTTGTTTTAGACCATACAAGCTTCGGTTCAATCTACAAACCTGGTCAGTTTTGTGTTCAATACCTTCTGGAACTTCCATATATATTTCTTCTTTAAGGTCGCCATTAAGAAATGCCGTCTTGACATCGAATTGTACCATTTCCATATCTTCAATAGCTGCAATAGCCAAAACACTTCGCACGGAATCATACCTTACAACTGGTGAAAACGCTTCGGTATAATCTATTCCCTTGTGTTGGGAATATCCCTTTGCCACTAGACGAGCTTTGAATTTCACTTGTTTATTTGGAGTTGTTTTAAGCTTAAACACCCATTTGATCCCAATTATGTTGCAATTCATTGGCTTCGTGACAATATCAAATGTTTTGTTTTCCTGCAAAGACTTTATTTCTTCTTCTATAGCGATTTTCCATTCTTTCGACTTATTTGAACGTATTGCATCTTCGTAACATAGAGGCTCATCAATAATTGCACACATGCTAGCTTCAAATTGATCTCTCTTCTTCGGATCAGATCTTAAACGTCCATTTCCTCGTTTATATTCCAGAATGTCTTCTTCAACTGGCCTTCCTTCATCTTGAATGTTGGTTGGATTTTCTTCTTGGATATTATCCGATGATTCTTCTTGAATTGTTTCAGTCTTGGTACTAGAATCGTGTTCTTTATTTAAAAAATCAAAATAAACATTCTTGATGAAATTTTCGTTGAACTTAACATCGCAGCTAATAATAATTTTCTTTGAATTTGGATCATAGAGTCTGAAATTCTTCTGTGTTGGTTCATATCCAACCAAATAAACTTCTCTCGCTTTCTCATCCCATTTCTTGCGATAATGCTTGGGAATGTGAACATAGCCAACAGTGCCAAAAACCTTTACATGACCAAGTTGCGGCTTTTCCCCAAACCAGATCTCATAGGGGATTGTGGTTTGGTTCTTTGCATTTGGTGAACGCTTTAATAAATAAACAGCTGTTCGAACCGCCTCTGGCCACAAAGATTTATTCAATCCACTTGCCAACAACATTGTTCTAGCACATTCTTGTACAGTTCTGTTGTCACGTTCAATATAGCCATTTTGTTCCGGTGTGTATGGAGAGATTCTTTCAATGATAATACCACGCTCAGAAAGATATTTCATCAAACTTCGATTGATAAATTCAGTTCCGTTATCACATCGAATTCTTTTGATCGAAACTTGCATCGAATTTTCGACAAAAGCTACAAATTCTTGAATTTTTCCTCTACTTCCAATTTGTAAGCGATTAAGTAAACAAATCTTAAGCCAGTTGCCTCATCTTTTATCAACATGAAATATTGAGCCCCACCAACACCTATTTGCTGCATTTTTCCACATAAGTCCACATGGAAACATTCACCCTTTGCAATAGAATGCTTTTCTCTCAAAGGATGTGAACTTCTATGCATTTTTCCAAACTGACACTCCCTACAGAAAAAGTTATTTTCATCAGATAAAGTTATACCTGTTACTGAGTCCTGTTTGACCATTGTCTTGATTGTTGCAGTATTCATATGGCCTAAACGTCTGTGCCATTGTTGCAAGGAATTCATCGACTGACCATAAACACTGTTTGCAGATAAGCAAGATTCAATGCAATTTTGCTTCATCATGGTATGCTTGAAAATCATTCGCACCAAATTGTTTTCGTCTTTATATCCAATACCCGCTGTCACATCGTCTTTTGTAATAATGCATCGGCTTTCGTCAAAGCCGATCTCAAAACCTTTGCTCATTAGCGATCCAATTGAAAACAAATTGACCTTAGATTTCGGTACATATCGAACATCATCCAAACGTCTTGAATGCCATTGGCCATCAATCCACGCTTCTATTTCTATTGAGCCACTTCCCTCGACATTAAGTGCTTCATTGTTTGCAGTTCTAATACTACTATGGGCTTCATTTGATGAAAACGAACAGAACCAGTCCTTCCGGAAAGTTATATGTCTTGATGCTCCAGAATCTGCTATCCAAACATCTTTATAGCTTGCTGATAAGATATCTGTCATCGCCGAAAATGCCATCGATGATTTCTGTTCTGGTTTTGTCCTCTTTTGATTCGGCTTCTTCTGATCTGGGCAATCTTTCTTCCAATGTCCTTCCTTTCCACAGCCAAAACAAGTAAATTTTGGTTTCTTTTTGTTGTCAAATATTTGCTTTTTGTTTTGCTGTTTGATATTGAAAGCTGCTCCTTCCGAATGTTGTTCGCTATCTATTTTGTTCTTTTGATCTTCTTCTAATTGAAGTTTTGCCATAAGTGTATCAATTGTTCGGCATTCTTTGATATTATACCAAACTGTCTTGAAGTTTTTGAACTTGGAGCTCAAGCCGCTGATAATTCGACACATCTTAAGGTTATCAGACAACTTTTCTTTATTTTCTTCTATTTCAGCTGCCAATCGAGAAACCTTCGAAACATACGCTGCAACAGATTCATCTTCATTCATTTTTACTGCAAAATATTCTTCATACAATGTCATAACCCTAACATCACTCTTCATGTTATGAATGCATTCCAATTTTGTTAGCATTTCGTTAGCTGTCTTGCAGGTTAAAACATGATTTGCTTGTTCGCTGTCCAGTGAAGAAAAAAGAATAGCCATTGCTTGACCATCACTCTTAAGCCATGCCTTGCGTTCTTTATCCTTCGTTTCATCTGGTGCAACCTCTGAACCATCTGCAATTTCCATTAACCCTTTTCCACGCAAAACTGCAGAAATTTGAAATTTCCAAGCTTTAAAATTGGCCCCATTCAAACGGTGAGACATATGAGCAACATCCTCCATATTCATTTTTGCAAATTTCTTGTTATTGGGCTTCAAAGTTTAATAACCAATTGTACTGCAAAAAATTTCTATTAAATAGTTCTTCGCGTTAGTGCGCTGGGCCCATAACCTGTTAAACTTGTCCTTCGTTGAATTTGAATTTCTTGAAGAAATATGAAAACAACAAAAGATATTTGTTCTCGAAGAAAAATTTAATTTAATGAAAAAAATAAAATTTGATGTTGCTTGAAGAAAATATCAGAATGAAGTGAAAAGAATTTCACAGAGTTACTTGAGTTAAAATTAAAAATTTAGAAATGTAAAACTTAACAATTACTTCTTACTAGTCGAACCATTTTGAGCTTTGTATAAAGCGAAGAAGATATTTGATATCCTTATTAGCTAGTTCACTGGGGTTATCATAGAAGTACTCTCCCAGATGAAGTTTGCGCCTTAGTGAAAGAGCAGGGCAAGTGCAGAGAAGGTGAGAGATTGTTTCCTCTTCTTCCTCATCCATACAGCTCCTGCAGAAGTCATTTGAGGCTACACCAAGTCGTATTGCGTGTCTGCCTATAAGACAGTGTCCCGTAAGGACACCTATCAGGGAGCTAATATGAAGTCTGCTTTGAGATAACAAGTCTTTAGAGCGCTTTAAGTCCAGTGAAGTCCATATGAGTTTCGTAGCTGCGCACGTTGGTAAATTGTGCCACCTATAGTTTGTTATCATTAAAGCTGCTTCTTTTAGCAAAAGTTTACATGTAGCTATCGGTATACCTATCTTCTCCCTTTCAGGTGAAATAGGTATGACGGTTCCATTTTTAGCGAGTTCATCGGCTCTACAATTTCCTTTGATGTCTCTGTGGCCCGGCACCCAACAGAGGTGAATGTTAAATTGCTGCGCCATCTCCATTAAAGACGATCGGCAATCGAGGGCCGTTTGAGATTTGGTTGAGACACCGTCGAGAGATTTAATAGCAGCCTGACTGTCAGAGAAGATGCGGATATCAGAAGTTGATATCACGTTTTCTCTTAGCCAGGAGAGAACCTCTTTGATCGCTATAATTTCCGCTTGGAAGACGCTACAATGATTGGGGAGGCGGAATGAGATGCTTAGAGCTTTTCTGAGTACACACCACTACCAACTCCATCACTTGTCTCGGATCCATTTGTATAAAAATGAATGCTTTTGTCATCCAGAAGTTTTTTGTCTTCCCATTCTTCTCTGGATGGAATGGATATCTGGAAGTTTTTACCAAATTGGGGTTTTGGAATGGTGTAGTCTATGTACTTTGGTATAGAACCGAAAGAGTTCAAAATGATGGAGTGTCCCACATTATTGTTGGTCCATTGAGATGAGGCGTTGAGTCTTATAGCTGTACTCGCTGCCACTTGTTTGCTAAAAATGTCGAGGGGTGCCAGATGGAGGAGAGTGTCTAACGCTGCTGAGGGTGTGGTTCTCAAAGCCCCGCTTATGCAGAGACATGCAGTGCGTTGGCTCTGCGGAGTTTGTCGCAGTAAGTGACTTTCTCCAGTGCAGTCCACCATACTGCAACCCCGTACATGAGAATTGGTCGAATGACCGATGTGCATAGCCAATAGGTTATGCGAGGTTGAAAACCCCATTTGCTTCCTATGGCTTTCTTGCAAGAGAAAAGAGCTACTGTGGCTTTCTTAACTCTTTCCTGAATATTAGGTTTCCAACTTAATTTTTTGTCTAATATATCAGACCAAGATATTTGGCTTCATTGCACTGAACCAAAAAGGTACGTAAATACAAACAAAAAGTTTATTGGGACAATTAATTTAGTGATGGAATTTGTCCAATAAACAGGTTTATTGTGACAATAAATGGCCGTTTATATTTTTTCATTTCTGCAGAAACCATGGCTGGAAACTTTGCTAACCCTTAATAATTTTCGTTTATAACCACAATAAACAGAGTTAATTGATTTTAATAAATCCGTTTGTTAATACAAACGTTTATTATTTTCGTTTATTATATTAATTAATCCGTTTATGGCACCAATAAACAGAATTTATTGATTCTCAAAAAAAAAAAAAATCAGAGAATTCTGTATCTATTTACTTCTCTGGTTCTTATTCTTATTTATTGATGTTTATTTTGGTTTTTTCTGCAAGTGTCACTGTGTGTGTTTTCTCGATATACACAGTCCCTTTCTCTCCCATACTCCACCGCCGCGCGCCTTAACTTTTGCTTGATTACTTAAATTCCTTGAACTACTAGCACCTTGAATTGTTATTTAATCAAGCAAATCCATTCGTATTTATACAAGCACAGTTACGAAAAAAAATCCGTGAACTCTAAAAATCACAAGAAAATGAATAGTTTTGTTTATTACCACAGTTTATTATTTTTTAATAAACAACGTTTATTGTTTCAGTGAATATAATTATTAAAAATAATAAACGACTTGTAAATTTTAGATTTGGTTGTGGTATTGGATGAAGGTTGGGATAAAATCTTTTTGAAACCATCTTAAAAATCTTGTTTATTATAGCAATAAACGGTTAATTATTTTTAATAATGAAATGTTTATGGCAATTAATAAAGTTACTTATTTTAAAAAACGGTGATTAAGTGCTTTATTTTTCATTTAATAAATGGTCATTAATAGTATTAACAAACGATTATCAAACGCTGACATATTTTTTAATAAACCGTTTATTGTGACAAGAAAAACTTTATTGTGACAATAAATAACAAGTCAATAAACGCCGTTTTTTATATTAACGAACGTTTTTTTTTCAGTGTGGTAAAAATTAGTGGTACACCTTTTATTGAAGGGGGTACAATTACTGGGATCTTGTATTTCCGTGTGAACACAACAATCTGTTTGGTCCTTATCAATTCGGTTTCAGGCCAGGAAAGTCAACCATCGACCAAATTTTCATTCTGCGGCAGATCGTGGAAAAAACCTATGAAGTCCAAATCCATACCCAACACCTTTTCATCGATTTTAAGGCCGCGTATGACAGCATCTACAGAGACGAACTGTATAAAGCTAGGTCTAGTTTTGGCATCCCTGCCAAGCTCGATTGCTTATGCAAAATGACGATGGAGAACTCACGCTGCGCCACTAAGGTTGGCAACGAGTTTACGGAAGCTTTTGATGTCAAAAAAGGATTCAGACAAGGCGATGCACTGTCAAGCGATTTCCTTAACATCGTTCTCCATCGTCAACACCAGAGGCACTATCTTCCATCCAAAAGTCTGTTCAACTTGTCGCGTATGCCAATGATATTGATACAATGGGAAGAACACAGCGTGATGGAGAAGAAGATTCAACAGCGAACCTTACGGGTTGTACAACAACATGGACCTAGCCAGAGCCTTTTTTGTTCCACTCCGCATGCCCGTGTTCTATGACATTGCTGTATTGCTAGGTATGCAGGGTCCTTATATGTTCAGAGTTCAGACGCTAGTTTGCACTCATCATCAAACCACTCGCTCCGATCTCTGTGGCTACTGCTTAAGATGGTGTTAGCAGTACCAATGACATTGTTTGTCGGAAAAAATCGAAAGGATGTCTTAGGTAGCGACTACCCGGACTAAAAATGGGCGCAAAAGAGATGGCTTAAAAGAAACGTTGAATGAAGCCTAACCCTACATCTAATACTTTCTGAATAGGATGTACCTATTGATCCTAAATGCCTTAATAATACCCGGCATTTTCCTCAACACTGTACTATTTATGCCCAAAGTAAAAGGAGGAAACATTCAAAAATCCTCTAAATTACTTCAAGAGCCACCATTCCAAGCCCATAATTACACAAGTCACAACTGATACACATTTTGCAATTTCTGATGCTTATTTCTGCTATCCAGCGCAAAATTAAAAATCTTTTCAATTAATCTGAAGAGCCTCAATTCAGATGCCAGAAGTTTATCTTTTAGCCGACAGACGGGCATTGGCATATTTTTGTTTGCTTTGTTCTCTTTATTTCAAGGTTAATTTACAATCTTCTCTAAAAAAAATCGTCAATTCTCGGCAATGGGATCTTACTATCTTGTCGATTCGCAAAATAAGGTCTTCGCGACTGATAACGCATTTAATCGTATTATTCTAAGCCAGTGGAACAGTCGCACATCTCAATGTGCTGGACAGTGTTTTTGTTTGTTTTTTTGTTTCATGGAAACTTTTTGGTTCCATTAGAAGCTGTGATCGAAGAGTACTTGAAGCCCTCAGTGGATCCATGTGAAGACTTTTACCAATACGCCTGCGGGCGATGGGCTGAAGTGAACTCAAATATTCTCGATGGTGATACTTTGAGTCTTCTCGATGCGACCATGAACAAGAAGGTTAGTGTGCTCCTCGAGTCTAAGCAGTCTGAGGGAGTTCTTCATAAGGCCAAGACATTCTACGAGTCGTGTCGGAATCTGGAAGTCTACGACATAAGTAAGTTTTTGGAAATCGTTAAACCCCAAAGTGATTGGGCAGTGTCCGGGAGCTGGAACTCTTCGCAATTCAGCTGGATCCAGACGATTGCTGAGTTGAGAAAGTATGGGGCTAACATTTTCCTCGACCATACAATTAAGCCCAAGTGGGATAACTCCAGTGCGGACATCATCAACCTGGACATAGTTGAGTTGCATAGAACTAGCGAGGAGTCCCTTAAAGCCCTGCTCAATAAAGCTTCTCTCAGACAATCTTTGTCGAAGGATTTCATTCTCTTCGAGGAACAGCTTGCTTTAATTCAAGCGACAAGGATCGGCAGTTCTCCAGAAGATTTTGAAGGTGAAGAAGTGGTTTTGGGTTATCTTCGGGACATGTTTCCTCAAGTTGAGTGGGTCAGGTACTTCAATACACTCTTCGGTGAGGATATAGATCTCTTCACACCATTGATTTTTTTCAATCCAGACACCATGACAAGACTTGATGAGTTCCTGAAATCGTCAAAGCCCGAAACAGTGTGCAATTACATCATGATCAAGTTCCTGCAATTCTTGGACAAGTACAGTATTGATAGCATCGACTCTAACGAATGTGTTACGGTGCTTCATCAAGCAATGCCTCTGGCAGTAGATCACATAATCGAACACCACGTCTATGTGCATGAATACGATCAACTCGTCCAGGACTTGTTCAACTACTTGAAGGTTGAATTTCTTGCTGGAGTCTCGAAGCTCTACGAAGACCAGAGGGACGTCTTGGTGTTCATTTACACCAAGACCTCTGTAATGGAACTCCAAATTGGAAACTCCGACAGGAACATGACCTCTCTGGAGATAGTAAACTACTATGATGCTCTGAACATAAAGGAAGATGAGTTCTATCGAAATTTTCTTGAAGCCTTCCGTTTCAAGGTCTCAAAGGATCTGAAATCACTCAAGGGCGAACCAATACACATTGCCTACCAATGGACCGTGACTGCAAGTCCGTTCTTACTTCATTCAAAGAATAAAATTATTATCCCGTTGAGTCTCCTGCAGGAAAGAACGTTCGGCAAGGACCCCACCACCAACAAGTACAGTGTTTTGGGATTCAATATTGCCCACGAGTTCCTCCATGCATTCGACTTGAACGGAGTGAATTATGACTACACCGGTTCGATGGTTCAGAGTGCGTTGACAGCGAATCCGACATTTTATGATGGAACACGCTGCATTCGAGAAGAAATGGGTGACAATGGAATTGGCGAGAAAATCGCCGATTTAGGCGGAGTTCGTTTGGCATACAATTCTTTCCAGAGGTCTCTGTTGCAAATTGGACAGAATATAATGGTGAAAGACGATGGAGCGAGATCGTTGGGTCAGGCGTTTTTCATTGACATTGCGCAGTTTTTCTGTGGGAAAACGAGTAAAACTCCGAAAGGATCTCCGGGACCTGCAGTTCATGATCCAGATGATTTGAGGGTTAAGCGTTCGTTGATGAATTTCAACAGTTTTGCGAATTCATTTGATTGTGCTGTTGGAAGTGCTTTGAATCCGGAGAAAAAATGTACAGTGTGGTAAAAAGTTTCTCAAACTCTTATTGTTTTAATGAAAATAAAATGAAAAATAGGAACTGAATTTAAAGGTTTCTTTTGCTTTTTGTATTATCCTGTATTTTCGGCATGGTTGAGGGTTAAAGCTTCTGTGGAAAGCTTTTATTATATTTTATGCTCATTATCATCAACACAAAACTGTCTTCAAGCAGTTGATAATGTAAACTTGCTCGTCAAGGAGCTGGGTGAATCATGCTGAAGAACTTGACAGCATATGACAGGAAGTTCCGCAGCGAAATCAGTTTTTCCTGATTCTGAGTTTAGGCGTGAGTCGGTCGCCATCGAGAGTTCTTGGGCCTCAATAGTATAGTCATAAGGAACTAAACTTAAACTTATAAGACGGATAATGATTGTTCGGTCTACCCTTGATTTGCTTGGCTTCTACCGTTACAAGTTAGTGCCGATGATTGTTTTGTACAAGAGTTATAGAAGTACACTAAGCACGATAGAAGTAAATTTGATACATTGGGCACCATAGTTCTTCCAATACAATGTATAAGTTTTTTTGCAGAGGACGCATGGAGAGCTTATAGACCAAACATGATCTGGTAGATGGCATTTGTTCGAGGCGGAATCACTTTGCCTCCTTATTGATAGTCGTTTTTGATTATCAACTTTATTTTGATCTGGGCAAGGTGATTTGTGATTATCACATTTTTGACTATCAAAGGCATTTAAACAGTTCTTCTCTATAGATGCTGTCATATACGCAGCCTTAAAATCGATAAAAAGATGGTATGTGTCGATTTGGAGTTCTATAGTTTTTTCCAGGATCTGCCGTAATGTGAATATTTGATCGATGGTGGATTCCTGGTCTAAAGCCACACTGATATGGACCTATCAGTTTGTTGACAAACGGCTTCAGGCGTTCACATAGTACTGCAGAAAAGATCTTTAGGAGGCTGATGCCTCTGTAGTTGGTGCAGATTAGAGGATCTCCTTTCTTCAGGATCGGACAAACAATGCTGAGGTTCCATTCATCGGGCATGCTCTCTTTCGACCATATTCTACAGATGAGTTGGTGCATGCTCCTTACCAAGTCATCGCCGGCTGCTTTGAAGAGTTCGGCAATGATGCTGTCAGCTCCGGCGGCTTTGTTGTTTCTAAGCTTAGATATTGCTATCTTCACTTCTTCAAGGTCGGGTAGACGTAAATCTTGGCTTGCGTCGTCTTCATTGAATGGTTCATTCTGCGGAATTTGATTCGTCATCGCCATTGTACAGTCTGCAGAAGTGATTCTTCCATATCCTCAGCATTGACTGTGACTCTACTACGATATTTCCCTGTTGGTCCTTACAGGCCTCAGTTCGTGCTCGGTAACCTTGAGTCATTCGTTTTACCTATTAGTAAAACTGCCGAACCTCATTCCTGTTTTTAGTCTCTCAACATTCTCGATTGATCGCTTTTTATGCTCTCTCTTTTTCTTTCTGAAAAGCTTGTGTTCCTGTCTCCTCTTCTGCTCGTAGAGCTTCCGAGCTGATCTTGTCCGCCCATGCAGCGCTGCTTTATATTCTTCTTGCTTGGTTGCATTTACCTGCCTTCATTCATCATCAAACCAGGAGTTTCGTTTCTCAATACTCGATGCTGGCTGTAGCGGACTTCTTATAAGGTTACTGGCGATATCTTGCGATAGTAGCCGTCCGACGTTATACTTTCTTCTAGCACTTCCTGTTTTTGACGCTGTTGTTGTTCCCTTAAGCTGTCGCCGTAGTAGATATCGCAGTTTTTCATCCTCCTTTTTTCCGGTGGTCTGTTAAGAGACCTAACATTCCATGTGCAGATCCGAATCTCGTTGTCGTTATTTCGTTTGCATGGTTCGTCATCAGTAAATCCGTCCGTATCCAAGGCTTGTTGTTGCTTCGCAACTAGCTTGTCTTTATGTGATTGGGAAGTCACCCCAAAGCACGACCCCCAACCTGGAGGGCTAGGTCCTTATTTCAACTCCACGGGCAAAGAGCCGGATAAACGGCTCCTTATCGGTTTGACCTCTAAATATGTCGAAGTAGCCCGTATATGGTGTTCACTGAGTAGTTCAACCTAACTGGAACTGTAGACGCAACCGTTGACTCCATCCCGGGAATTCTTCCGCTGCCGCCTGGAAAAAAGAGTAGTGCCTCAGTGGAAAACACTCTCCCCGCCCTCTCTCGTTAGCTGTCGCCAAAGCCTTCCATAGGGGTTTAGACACCCAGTTGGCACCATCGAGGAGGTGAGAGTAGGACTTGGTAGACAGAGGTTGTTGAGGATACTTGAGTCCTCATGAGTGCACTGTTATCTACCATTTGACGCACCCTCCTCCCTATGGGAAAAATTAAGTGTCCCTCAATTCAAATGGACCACCGTCCTAGAGAATTACCGAGTGTGAAAGGGTATTATTCGAAGATTATCGTTAATTTGTTTGTGTTATAATTTTATGTTTTGTTCTTTAAGTTTTGAGCTGTCCGCAAGTATAACGCGAAACTAGAGGCAAACAAAAAATCAATTGCTCAAACTGGTGGCGGAACTTTTAGCATGAAGCCACTCGATGCAAACGAAGAGGCCATAGCCCAAGCCTGTGGAATTGAGGCTGTTGTTGATGGGATTGCCGGCCGGCGTCCCAAGTTTGGCTATGACGAGAAGATATTGTTTATTTTCGTTTAATGACACATTTTTGTTTAATGACGTTTAATGACACACAACAAAATATAGCAGTATTTAGTATTGAAGCAGTTCGACGAAGATTTATAAGGTTTGCACTCTGTAACATTCAATGATAAGACAATTACCATCTCCCACGTCCCACCATATGTCAACCGATTGCGACTAATTGCAGTCCTTAGAAATACGTCTAGATGTCACCGATTTAATTTTTATTCACGACTTACTTACTGGTAACATTGACTCCCCGGCATTCATTCAACTGGGGCTTGTTTAATGCAAATAGTAAATGGCAGCTGGCAACCACTGTCTTTCTTTTCAAAGAAACAATGCTCTTCCGCATTGAAGCAATATCTTCCATGATGGATCATCAAGCTCTCGCTGTTCGACAGGAAGATGACGAAGAACTTAAAGATTTTCTGAAATCAACATCCCTAAATTTAAAACAAGTTTTGGTACCTGTAACATCGATAAAACTTTACTGTGACATATCTACAGGTAAGCCACGACCTTTTGTAACTAAATTTTACCGTTGTTAGATTTGCGATTAACTACACAACCTAAGCCGTCCAGGAGCAAAAACAACAATCAAATTAGTGGGCGATCGCTTTATATGGCCTTCAACTTCAATGTGTAAAGATGGTCGTATTTGGGCTCGATCGTGTATATGTTGCCACATTAAATCACCGTTAGGAGATTTTGCAAAGCCATCTTTTTTCACATGTACATGCTGATATTATTGGACATTTGCCTCCAGTAAACTCGTATCGATATTGTTTAACTGTAACAGATCGTTTCACTCGTTGGTCTGAGGTATGTCCATTGGAAACTATCACAACTGAATCAGTCGTTACCGCATTTCTGTCGTGTTGGATATCTCGTTTTGGTTGCCCTGAAAAACTAACCGTTGATAGACGATCGCAATTCACATCATATACCTACTTTTAAGGATGTCGCAAATCAGTTTGTTACTGAGCTTCGTTACACGATGGCCTGGCATCCTCAAGCGAACGGGATGATCGAACGCTTCCATCGTCAGTTAAAAGCTGCAATCATGGCTCATACCAATGGGAATTTGATTGAAGCACTTTCGCTAATTCTACTTGGAATACGCTCCGCTTTTAAAGAAGACATTAAAGCCACTTCAGCAGACCTAGTCTAAGGAGAACCACTGCAGCTCCCTGAAGAGCTTCTCTCAAAACAAGGTCAAAGCTTGGTTTTGAATTGAAGATCCAACAAATTTTCTTCATCATCTTCGAAAATGCATGTCATGTTTACGACCAACTCCTGCCTCAAGACATTCTCAACCGCTCATTCGTTTTTAAAGAACTTTCAAATTGCCGTTATGCGTTTGTCAAAATTGGATCTATTCGTAAATCTCTTCAAACGCCGTATACAGGACCATACTGCTTGCACTTAGCGTAAATAAATAAATAGCTGCAATAAAAGATGCTTTGGGGTCCATCAACAACAATTTGAACTCTATTCAACTTACCCTCCAGAAAAGATGTGAAGAAAAGTCGAAGGAAAGGGACTGTTCCAACGCTCTCAAAGCTGAAGAACTCAAATTGAAAAGGATGGAGACCGAGCTCCTTCGGTTTTCCAATTTCTCTCTCGTCGCTTTTTGGTGTCTCTTGACCTTTGCATTTGCAAGCTAAAAACAATGTTTCATGTCAATAATTACTCAATTTCCCACACAATATGCTTGGGAACTATAGCTACATTTATCGAAAACACCGGAGACGTGATATTCCCAAATCTCAAGCCATTCAAGATCCAACCCTCTTTTATGGTTTTCTAAAACCACCTCAACGTAAGATTGCAGTTGTAAATCCAAATCTTCTGTAAAGAAACATTTTGCCTATAGATTGACAGCTTTTCATCATCACCAGAATGATTTGATTCTTGCTCTTTTTTTTGGAAAACTGAAATACATCCAAACTACCGACACACACTTTTCTCCTTCACCACACTTTTCTCACGTTACACCACATTCGTTCCAAAAACAGCCTGAAACGTAAATCTACATTCGTTTTTTGAAAAACAAAAGAGT
The DNA here is from genome assembly GCA_943590905.1 of Sphaerophoria taeniata. Classification (NCBI taxonomy): domain Eukaryota; kingdom Metazoa; phylum Arthropoda; class Insecta; order Diptera; family Syrphidae; genus Sphaerophoria; species Sphaerophoria taeniata. The sequence goes on along the minus strand of OX016540.1, from coordinate 217,019,797 downwards.
TCGTCTTGTTTTTGTAATTTTGATTATTTTTTTTTTTATGTGAGGAATATTTTACAAAATAATGTTTTCCAGAGGTGAATGTGGCACCTTACTTGAAAAATGAAATATTTCTATTCTTCCCCGTTTTCCTCCCAAAATCTAAAAATACTTGATTTGAATTTCATGGGTTTATGTGTTAGATAGTGACATGGAAGTGATTTTACGCACAGAGGAGGAAGTGGCGGATGGATAATACTGGCAACAAAATGAAAATGATCCCAGGGGTCGATGCTTTATCCGCCTGCCCGGGACAAGTTCATTTAAGTGCGACAGTGTTTTCAAAATTAGTTTCTCAAGAAAGGAGCCTACGGAGCAAAAAAAAAGGCGGAACGAATGGGGGGCGGAAATTCCAAAAAAACTCATAGAGGTGTTGTGGAAGTGGGAGATCCGAAGCGAACATAACAACAACTGTACGTCACCGTGGGAAAGGTTGATTTATCATTGCAAATGATAGATTTATTTTCGACGAGGAGTTTAGCCATCTAATTTACAAGGAAATTAAAAAAAAGTCCACTGTGCGCCTTCGTTTGTTGTGTCTTTTGTGATGGCTACGTGGGTACGTCGACACACTCGCTCGGCAGTTTCTTACCGGAAAACGCATAACAAGCGCATCGTGTTATCTGATGAACTTGTTAATTTTGTAATTTTGGGATGACAGAAAATTGTAGTTTAGGTTCTTGGCTAAGGCGTTTCCGGTTTTAGTATATTTTTTGTTTCTGGAAACAAAATAAAACAAATCTAATAAATTTTACCAAATGTTGAAAGTAGATTTTGGAACATGTCTTTAACGTGTTGAAAAACAAGGAGTGTGTGGAGGCAGAGCATTTAGGTCAAGTGACGGTTTTTTCTGACAAATTAACAAATTTCAAAAGTGGGAATAGAGACTGAAATTGATGAGGTGTCGAACAGGATGTTTAAATTAAGAGATCATTCACTTTCTGGACATTTTGTTTGTCATTTGGGTAGTCATTGTTGGGTCAGTTTCGAGTGGCAACTCTGGTTGAAGCTAGTGAAAACGCTTATTGTACGCTCCTACTTGTTTATTATTTTAAAAAGTTTTTACAAAGTGTTTCATACAATTTTGTGCTCTATTGTATATTTGATATTGTTGTCTTCGTTGATATTGACCTGTTCAATTATAACATCAACTTTTAAAGTGATTTTCGGAGCTATACAGTAACAGTTTTCGGGCTTTGTGTGCACTACTTGGTTTTGCAACACTCAATTGAGGAGTGTAACTTGCCTCTTTGTTTATGCAGCATTTTGTGCATCGACTGCTTTTTATTTTTTTCCTGCTCTCCATCTTCCCGGTGAGTGAAGATTTTGTATATGTTCTGCATATGAAGCTAAGTGTGACTGCATTGTATCGGAGATCAAAATTTTGTTCCTATCATTTCATACCGCAACCTGATTTCTACCTGCGTTTTGCTGGCTGCTGATTCATCTTTGTACAATTCGATTGTTTTCATCTGCTTGTGCAACAACAACTCATCAATAAGCTACCTGTCATTACTTCATCTGCTGTCAATCATCTGTCATACTACATACAACTACCGACAATTACTGCATTGCCGACCACTTTGAAATTTGGTTTGTGTATTTGATAAAACGAAATTTATTTTCAGTAGTACACTTTTAACCAAAAATTTTAAATTTTGCAATCATTTAAAAAAAATCAAACCTTAATCATGACTAATTGTGCATCCTGTGATAAATTATGCGATTACATGATTGATTCTATTCTTTGTCATGGCAACTGTTGTAGGAGCTTCCATATGAAATGCATTAATGCACCTTATAGTACACTCAAACTTTTTGAAAAAAGAAAATCATTTTACTATTTTTGCGACGATTGTGATCCTTTTGCTCACACGAATTTAGTTCGAGATGTACTTCAAAATACCAGACAATTAGAAAATGTATACTGTCAACTAACAAAACTTGCAGCCAAAGTTGAAGATCTAAGTACCAAAACCAAGATAGATAATACAACTGTATTAACGTAAAGCAAGACTAAAACTAGGAATATTGGCCAGCTCACAAACAATGAAACACTGACGAAAAGAACTCGAGAAGTTCCTGACAATCTTAGTGAAACTCAAACTTCAAAGAAACCAGCAACATCAATTTTTAATACGTTTGTTCAACCTCATTCAATTGCTGGATTTAACTTCAACAATGGTCTGCCAATACCATCTAGCCTTCTTCCACCACTACCGACATCTTCTTCGTTATCATCATCATCATCATCATCATCGTCATCATCATCATCATCATCCTCATCATCATCACCATCATCATCATCATCATCATCATCATCATCATCATCATCATCATCATCATCATCATCATCATCATCATCATCATCATCATCATCATCATCATCATCATCATCATCATCATCATCATCTTCATCAACATCATCAACATCAACATTAACATCATCTTCATCTTCATCATCGTCATCATCATCATCGTTTTCTAACCCACCATCCAATCAAACTTATAATGCTTTATCTGTACAACCTTCAGCAAATAGTATCACTTATACTGATTCTAATATTGTCAACTCTAATAAAGTAAGTGGCATTTTATCCCCAATTGCATCCGGCTTAAGAGCTGTTGAAGGTCAGAAAACATTATTTGTATCAAAGCTTGATCCCTCAACTAATGCTCTTGATTTAAAAAAAACATATTTCATCGAAAGTCGGACCACAATTGAAGGCACAAGTGGAAAAAATGATCCACCGCAATCATACAAAATACTCATCGTTCAAAATCCGTGTTCCAGACTCCTTCTTCCATTTACTTAACTCTTCATCGTTTTGGCCAAATGGAACTATATATCATGAATTCGATAACAAAATTAACAAGAGACAAGCAAACCAATATCCTTTTCAACAGAATATGACAAAGCAGAATCTTCGACTAAGCAGCTTCAAAAGATTTTAATATATTATCAAAACGTTAATGGATTAAGGACAAAGACTAACTCGGTCTACCTGAATTCAATAAATCTACCACACGATGTCATAATACTGACAGAAACATGGCTGAATAGTTCCTTTCTTGACACTGAGCTATTTGACAATACTTACCAAATCTTTAGACGAGATCGGCATTACACTGACTCTTCCAGAAACGTTGGAGGTGGAATTCTTGTTGCTGTTAAGAACTCTCTAGCTTGTAATTTAGTTAATGACTTTCGACAGGCTATCATCGAACTTCTGTGCCTTAAAATTAAAATGACAAAAGGATACCTTTATATTGTTGCCACTTATATACCGCCTGCCTCTGCTAACGATTCGTATGAGGAATTGAATAATTGTTTAGACACAATCTTCCTAGAATTGGAACCAGAAGATGAGATCCTTGTTGTAGGTGATTTTAACCTTCCACATCTTAATTGGACAAGTAACGAAGAAGATAATAGTTACATCCCAACCAACGCCTCTACTCTTAAAGAATTTTCTTTAATTGATGGAATGATATCCTTCGGAATGACCCAATTTAACGGTATAAAGAACTCTTCAGGTAAAATATTGGACCTTGTTTATTTCTCTGACAACGCTAACTCCGATGTTGCTGTTCTGACCACCCCTGTTGAACTAACTAAGGAGGACCGTCATCATCCAGCACTTGATATATGCCTTAACCTGAACATGAATTCCTACTTCAACAGGCTAAACGATAAAATTGAATTCAACTTTGCCAAATGCAATCATCTTGAACTGTCAAACCTATTACAAAATGTTGACTGGACTCAATTATTTACCAACTGTGATATCAATGATAAGTGTAATTTATTTTATCATAAGTTATTTGAATTTTTTTATCAAACGACTCCTATTAAAACTTCTTATAAAGACTCAAAAGACCCACCATGGTTTGACCGCCAGCTTAAAAACTTGAAAAACAAAAGAAATAAGGCTTGGTTAAGGTTTAATGTCACAAGAACAACCGAAGACTACAATATCTTCCTTTCCTTCCTTCCTTTTCACTGATTACCACACAATATTGTTTGAAGACTATATCGCGAAGACAGAAAGTGAGATTAAGTCAAATCCCAAATTATTTTGGCAATTTGTAGATTTGAAAAGAAGAAATGTAGGTTATCCAAATTCCATGTCCTATTTGAACTCTACGGGTGAAAGTTCAATAGAAATAGCTAATTTGTTTGCTGAATTTTTTAAAAATGCATTCGAGGTATCTAATAACCTCACAGATGACGGTGATATCACTAGCTCTGTGCAATTTCCACATTTGAATTCTATTAACTTTAATATTACTGTGGATTCTATTATTCAAGCAATTTTAAAACTTGATGATAGTAAAAGTCCAGGACCTGATGGTGTTCCAGCTTCAATTTTAAAAAACTGTGTCTCTCGTTTAAGCTACCCCCTATTTTTACTTTTTAACGAATCTCTCACAAGCTCTGTTTTTCCCAATCTTTGGAAAAGTGCCTACATTATCCCTGTGCATAAAAAAGACTTGAAAAGTGATATTAAAAACTACCGTCCTATAGCAAAACTCTCTGTGATACCTAAATTGTTTGAGTCCATTGTATGTAATATCCTCGCCTTTCACTGTAAATCAATTATATGTAGTAATCAACACGGTTTCGTCAAAAATAAGTCTACTGTAACTAATCTACTTGACTTTACATCTTTTTGTTTAGACGCTTTTGAAGACCATGGACAAGTAGACTGCATTTTCACTGATTTTAGTAAGGCATTTGACAAGCTGTGCCACTTAACTTTATTAAAAAAACTAAACAATTTAGGATTCAACCATATGTTTGTTCAATGGATTGCTTCGTACCTTTGTAATAGAAATTATTGTGTCGTTTTTCGTAACGTTTGTTCAAGCTCTTTTGTTGTTAACTCGGGCGTTCCACAGGGTAGCCACTTAGGGCCTGTGCTGTTTATCCTTTTTATAAATAATGTCGTATCTATTGTCCAAAATTCATGTGTTCTCATATACGCTGACGACATTAAACTTTACAAAAGTATTAAATCTATTACTGACTGCTTACTTCTACAAGACGATCTATTAAAATTCAGGGAATGGTGCAATAAAAATAGACTTATATTAAATGTTGACAAGTGTAAGGTTATGAGCTTTACACGCAAAAAAACTGCCTTAACTTATAACTATACAATTAGTTCGGACCCTTTAAATAGAGTCTCACAATACTCTGACCTAGGAATTATTCTAGACCCGAAATTGACTTTTAACGACCACTTAGACTATATAATAAAGAAAGCTAATAAAACACTTGGATTTATTAAAAGATGTTCACGCAATTTCAAAGACCCCTATGTTCTCAAGATATTATTTACCTCATTTGTCAGGCCCATTCTTGAGTACGGGTGCGTGATCTGGGCACCTTACTATGCCATTCACAATTCAAGGCTGGAAGCAGTTCAAAGAAGGTTTTTACGTTATTGTCTACGTTTTCTACCTTGGACCCAAGGATCAGCACTCCCAATGTACTCACATAGACTAGTATTAATCAATCTACCGTCACTTGAGAACCATCGTAAATACATCCAGTTCTGTTTCATTAACGGTATAATAAATGGAAATATTTTAGCTCCGTCGATTCTTTGTAGACTTAATTTTAACTTCAGCCAATCTAGTATTAGACTACGGCAACCTCTGTGCCAAATCTTTAGCAGGTCCAACTATGGTGGTAATAGTCCTCTAAATCAGTTAATTGTCATATACAATAAATATTATTTTCTCATTAATTCTGTAAATGACAACTTGAAAAGTATACAATTCATAACCTTGTTTTTTAGATCTATTGAACTTGCTTAATTTTTGTTTAGGTACTGTTAAGTTATATTTAAATAATTGTAACGTTAGCATTTAACGGTTTCTAAATAAATAAATGAATAAATAAATAAATGGCTATGGACTGACTACAAACCAGATGAGTATTCAATAATTCCAGCGTAGGTAAGGCAAAAACAACCTTCTCTTAAGACATCTCTACTACTGCAAAATGCCTGACCGAGACTTGAATCCTCAACCTTACTATCAACATAATAACCTTGTAACTATTAAACATTATTTTAAAATTTATTTAAACAAATTAAAATTCAACACTGCAACGTTCATAAACTTTAATGCACCGACATAATCCCTGAATAATAAATAAACAAGTTTTATGACCGAATATGATTCCACAAATGCATTAAATCCAAATCCAAGGAAAGTCCGTCTTTTGAGCTCAAGCGTTGTGTCCCCTTTCTCATAGGTACTAAGATCATTTGCCCTTCCGACTTTAATGCTTGCAAACAAATTGCATCGAAATCATGCAAAATTCGCAATTCCATGTGAGTAAAAGTAATTCAGACTTTTGTCTGCGGTTAAAAGCGATTCAAGTGAGTACTCAGGGTGCTCTGTAAAAAAAGTTGAAAAATAACAAGCATTCCATTTCAGCTGACGCCATTGAATGCAAATGTCATTTGATAATGAAAAATTGAACTTTAAGTGATTCTATTCTTAGGAAGAGAACTGCGCATTGACACCCATTCGAAGGGATTGTTGGCAATTAACATGCAGAATGCATTCCAACTGTCACGTTAACTAAATAGAACTCCCAGAACCATCGATCTCGTGAAATAAATCCATTTCGAAGCAATGTTTACTCAAGCATCCGTCCGTCAATCCATCATCTGGTTTTCATCGAGTGCGTTTGTTGTGGTTTGTCAGAAAGCAGTTAATGTTCGTTGCACTTTTTTTGTTAATTTGAAATATTCAAATAGTGATGTGTTTTGATTTCAATACGTAAAACAGAAGCCTTATTTATTACTGGGGGTTGATAAAATTAACGTCATTTTAACCAACGTCACTGAACAAAATAAAAAATATGTTTTGCACCGAACTTACTTTACCGGCTCACGATCCATGAAGGGTCACAGCCTAGATACTGCAGTCTTCCATCGTGAACGATCCCTCGCATGCACTCTCCAGTCACCGAGACCAAGCGCTCTGGCATCCGCAGTCACTTGGTCCTTGTACCGTAGGTTCGGTCTTCCTTGTCGTCTTGAACCTGGGGGCTGGGATGAGAAGACTTTCTTGGCTGGAGCGTTGTCGTCCATTCGCTCGATGTGGCCGAGCCAATGTAGTCGTCTTTTCTTGGCCTTCTGGACTACATCCACATCTTGGTACAGCTCATACAGTTCTCGGTTGTATCTTCTTCTCCATTCGCCATCGTCGCATACGGGACCAAAAATCGGTCGAAGAATTTTTCTTTCGAACGTGCCCAGTATCAATTCCCCTTTTTTACTTATCGTCCAGCACTCGGCGCCGTAGAGTAGGACTGGTAAAATCAAAGTTTTGTATAGCAGACACTTTGTCTTTCGAGTGAGGAGTTTTGAACCCAGTTGTTTGGCCAAACCGAAGCAGCAGCGGTTCGCTAGGGTGATTCTTCTTCGGATCTCCACTAAGGTGTCGTTCGTGGGATTGATGTTTGTTCCAAGGTAGGTGAACTCCTTAACTACCTCGAAATTGCTGCTACCAACAGTGACGTTTTGTCCTAGGCGGTGGACAGATGTTGCTTTGTTTGTTGATAACATGTACTTTGTTTTGTCCTCATTCACTTCAAGACCAACTAGTTTCGCCTGTTCTTCAATCGCTGTGAAGGCCTCAAGCACAGCTCTCTTGGATCGACCGATGATGTCTATGTCGTCCGCATAGCCTAGGAGCTGGGTGGATTTGTTGAAGATAGTGCCCTCCGTGCTCACACCTGCCTTGCGCACTATCTGCTCCAGGACTATGTTGAAGAAATCACATGACAACGCATCTCCTTGTCTAAACCCTGCGCAAGTTTGGAATAACTCGGATGAGCTGTTACCCATTTGCACACTGCACTGCGTATTGTTTAGCGTCATGCGGCACAGCTGGATCAGTTTGTTCGGGATCCCGAATTCAGACATCGCAATCATAAGCTCTTGGCGGTGGATGCTATCATAAGCAGCTTTAAAGTCGATGAAAAGATGGTGGGTTTCGACTTGAAATTCGTTGGTCTTTTCCAGGATCTGCCTCAGTGTGAATATTTGGTCTATCGTTGTTCTGCCTGGCCTAAAGCCACACTGGTACGTGCCGATTATTGTGTTGCAGAAAGGTTTAAGACGCTCACACAGTACGTTGGATAGGATTTTGTATGCAACATTAAGCAGGGATATGCCACGGTAGTTTTTGCATAACATCGGATCGCCTTTTTTGTAGATGGGGCATATGGAGCTTATCGACCAGTCAGTGGGCATGCATTCTTCCTCCCACACTTTGGTGATGACCTGGTGCATGCGGTTCATCAAAACATCTCCTCCATGTTTAAAGAGTTCCGCGGGTATGCCATCCGACCCTGCGGCCTTGTTGTTTTTTAGCTTTTGGATGGCTCTTTCTACCTCTTCTCTGCTGGGGGCTGGGACTGGGTCTTCATTGACTGGTCTTGCTTCTCTTTCGTCATTATCTTGCTCGACATTTTGCGCATTCAGCAGCTGCTGGAAGTGCTGCTTGAAAACATCTACAATTCCCTGTGCTTCGGTGACTAGGTTTCCTTCACTGTTTCGAAGAGCTTGTGTCCCGGTTCTGAAACCAGAAGCTAATTGCTTCGACCTTTTAAAGAAACGCCGGGTGTTGTTCTTGGCCCGAGACTCTTCTAGATCTTTGAGCTGAGAAACTGCGGATTCTCTTTTCTTTCTTCGCAGGGTCTTTTTCTCATTTCTCCTTTTCGTGCGGTACTCTTCCCTTGCTGCTCTTGTTTTCCGTTGCAGCATCTGCAGGCGTGCATTTTCCGTCTCTCTTTTCAATGTCACGCACTCATCATCATACCACGGGTTCTTTTTCGGGGGTGGCTGGTAACCTATGGTGGTCTCGGCTACATTTTTTATTACTTCTCGATATTGGTTCCACAGTGTGTTGACGTCTGTAGTATTTGGGAGGACGGCGGAGAGTCGCTCGCTCAGGCGCTCGCTGTAGTCTCTGGCATTCTCTGATGTGCTAAGGCAACCGATGTTGAACTTCTTTCTTTGGGCTGCACGTGTTTTTTTGTCGTTTGATATTCGAGCTCTAAACTTAGCCACTACCAGAAAGTGGTCAGAGTCGACATTTGCTCCTCGGAAAGTGCGCACGTTCAGGATGTTGGATGCGTGCCTTGCGCCGATAGCACATGGTGGATTTGGTTGGTGGTTCGACCATCAGGAGATCGCCAGGTTGCTGTGTAGATCTTCTTTCTTGGAAACCTAGTGCTACTTATCACCGTTTACAAGCTGCAGCAAAGTCGATTAGTCGGAAGCCGTTATCTGTTGTTTCTTCGTGGAGGCTGTGCTTTCCAACTAATCCGCCAAAGATGTCTTCCTTCCCGATTTTTGCATTGAAGTCTCCGAGTACGATTTTGACGTCGTACTCTGGACAGGCTCCGTAGGCTCTATCCAGGAGGTCGTAGAAATCCTCCTTGCTAGACTCCTCAGCATCATCGGTAGGGGCGTGTGCACATATTATACTGATGTTCTGTAATGTGGCCTTGATGCGGATCACAGCCAGGCGATCACTTATTGGCTTGAAATCCATGACTTTCGATCTAAGCCGATTTCCTACGACGAATCCGCATCCAAATATATGCAATCTTTGATGACAGCTATAATAAATGTCGCAATTTTTTCTCTTTATTGTCCCTGATCCTATCCATCGTATTTCCTGGATCGCAGTAATATCTGCCTTATACTGCGAGAGGACAGATTCAAGTTTCTGAGTTGCACCTGGAGTGTAGAGGGTTCTTACATTCCAAGTACAAACTCTCAATGCGTAGTCCGTTGTCGTTCCGGGTCTGGTTACCATAAGAGGGGGTTCATTATCCGAGGCTGGTATCTCTCTCATAACTGTCAAGTTTTTCACTGTGGAGGGGTTGTTAGCCCCTCGCACTAACCTCCAAATTTGTTGGGCCGTAGATAAGGTGCTCTTTTTTCCCGATTTGCACCCGCGCTTACAAGTTTCGCAAGTTATATCTAAGATATAACCAGTACCCGGTGGCTACCACGAGGAGGTAAAGTAAGCACTTGGTGTGTAGGAAAAGATACAGCCGAAGCCCCCAGATCCTACAACACCCAACCACCGAACAGAGTGCGATATTTCACGCAATAAAAGGACAATAATAGAGCTTGCCCGCAAATCTTTTACAATAGTCCAAGAGCTGGCTGCAAAAATACTGGCCGATCAGTTAACAGAATGAAATGTTTTTCAAAAGTTAGTACATACTTAAATCTAGAATGACAAATATCATTGTGTGCCTGGGCGGAACATGTGCATAAGTTTTATATGTATTGTCTCTGGAGCTTTTTTCGAACAATAACTGTACCAATGGAGTAACACTTTCAAATTATTTTCAAAAGTTAGTTTTTAAAAAGTAAAATAATTTTTTTTTGTGTGCCTCATTAAATCCTTGGCACACCATATTAAAAAAAAATTTTTTTTATTTATTTGTGTACCTATCGTGTAACAACTTCAAACTAATACCAAATTAAAGTTTAAACATTTCTTTATTAAAAAAAAATATGTGTGCCACGATATTGAATTCCCTAAAACGAAAAACGATGCTGCGAATCATCTTGAGTGCTACAGATAATTCGTACTACGATTCTCGATATCAATAAAAAACTTAACTTCTTCGGCTTCGGCCAAAACTTCGCCCTAGTATTTACCGAAGCCGAAGATTTGGCCGGGTGTTGTTTTTTCGGCTGAATTCGACCGAAGCCGAAGGTTCGGTCGGACACTAGTGCCATGTATTTGTAACAGGCATAGGTGTGGCCAGGGCCGGCCTTAGCTATCTTGGCGCCCCAGGTGAGTCAAATATTTGGCGCCCTTTTTTTTAATTACAAATTTTATAACTTCCTTCTTCAGAATTAAAAAAGGTGAAACTTGTATCTCACTTAAAAAATTGCAAGTTGATGAAAAAGTAGAATTTATGCTTTAAAGGATAATTATGTATAATTCTCCTTTACTCAAATATTATAAACATTTCAAGTCACTATGTAACACGCTAGCTATTCATATTTACATGCATTTTTTTATCAATTTTTCTTAATAGTTTAGAAGATAATAATAATTAATTTTATCCTGTTAATGTTGATTTCTTTTGAATTTGAAAATGTCAAACACAAATACACAAATAAAACTCGTTTAAGTGAAATTTTTAAACTCATTTGAGTTCGATTTAGAACTTTTTTATAGCTAGAACTATCGGTCTAATGTTAGAACTTAATTTTTAAAATATTTGGAACTCGACATTTCTTCACTTCTCAAAAACTCGATCTAAGATCATCACTGAGTTCTAAGCGTTTGTTTTTGAAACTTTTTAGTCACCCGGCAGTATTTTTATATAGACATTTCCTTCCATTCGAAACAAAATATGTACAAATAATTTTTGACTTTGCGCTTCTTTTTGTTATTTTTTTTTTCTTGTATGTGTGTACCTATTTTTATTTTTGTGATGCCCTTGGTGTGGTGTTTATGTGCGTTGGCTATTACGTAGAATGTGGGATTCGAAAAACTGTCAAGAAAAAAAAGTGCATAATAAATTCATTCCAATTTTTACCGTGGTTATGGATGTTGAAGGTCTTCTGCCACCAGTTAAAGGACTACGTTTGCTTTGTTAAACGGAAGCGCTGAAAAAAATCACTGTCGTCCCATGTTTTAATAGTGGCATTGGCCGTATCGTATCGATAAATACGCCGCCGTTCTTTCAGGATAACGTTCGCATCGTACTCAAAGCAACGTTCATAAATAGGAAATCATCGAAAATTTGATCCATTTTCCCTCCACTTATAATTATCGTATTATCGAAGTTTTAACGTGTAAGAACTTGGAGAAGAATTGAGTTAGAAGAGCTCTAAAATTTCACTTAACCTAGTTTTAAGGGCTAGAACTCTTACAGTATTTAAGCTGTTCCTATTTAACTATTGCAATAGTATGCTAATACACCATTATACCGTGATCCACAATATCTCAAAGATTTTGATCCATTTTGAGTAGGTTGTCCTTGGGGTGAGTCTGCGGCTCCCCTTGGACTACCGTGGATATAACGTGCCTTGAGCCGAAAATCGCCATACCACAAAATAGTCTTCTAAATATTGTTCTATAACTTCTAATTTACATCATGCTAACGGCAACATTAGCTTTTTCATCGGGGCTCATAGGTGTTCTAAGCCCTGGAGTGTTCCCTTAAGTCGCTACATATATAGTGACTCCGTGGTCACTGCGCCTCTCCTACTAGTTTTAGAATTACCATGTTAAATGTATTTCTAAAGATGTTATGATATTTGATTCTTCATCATTCCGCAAATTTACAAGAAAAAATGAAAAATGCCAAGAACAGAGGAAAACTACAACAAAATTTGCTGGATGACAGAAAAAACAATAATAAAAAAATTGTTGACAGTAATTGTAAAATACCTAATTTGCAATCTCTTTTCTAATGATAACAATTGCATACTGTGATATGTATATCCATTGTATTTGTCATCTCTATAAAAGTCCATGGGTTGATTTTGACTTGTTGCGCTTTAAACTGAAAGATGCCTTACCAAAATAGATAATACAAACGCAATACGCAATAAGAAATTAAGAGTGCCAACTGGTGAGAAGCTATAGCGATTAGAAATACAATGCCATAACAAAACTCAAGGTTTTTTTTTACCAAACACTACCTCAATTCACTCTTGTGTTTTCTATGTGTAGTGTATGGTGGAAATAAAAACAAAAACATTTGGAAATAGTCATGACACCTTTCGATATGAATTTTTTGAGCAAGAGCTTGACAACTTCACAACTTGTTGATTTGTTTCTTGCCTATGTTGAAGTTATGCCAGCTGTCTCGGCGCCCCTGAAGCGTGGCGCCCCAGGCGACCGCCTGGGTCGCCGTACCCTAAAGCCGGCACTGGGTGTGGCACACATATTTTTTTTAATAAAGAAATGTTTAAACTTTAATTTGGTACTAGTTTGAAGTTGTTACACGATAGGTACACAAATAAATAAAAAAATTTTTTTGTTAAATATGGTGTGCCAAGGCATGGGAACAGGGTTTAATGAGGCACACAAACAAAAATTTATTTTACTTTTTAAAAACTAACTTTTGAAAATAATTTGAAAGTGTTACTCCATTGGTACAGTTATTGTTCGAAAAAAGCTCCAGAGACAACACATATAAAACTTATGCACAAGTTCCGCCCAGGCACACAATGATATTTGTCATTCTACCCAGCAAACATTTTCATTCAGAAATGAATCAAAATAAAATCAAAAAAGTGAACAACTCGACCGAAAAAGAATACAGAAAAGAATCATTTTGAATTCTTTTACCTGGGCTCTTAGACACCGATTTGAATCATTAAAGGGAATCATTTAGGATTTTAAAATTCTTCATTTAAATGAACGTATATAATGTTCTATATATTCATTTAAATGATTACTTCATGAATCTTGTCTGAATCATTTAAATGAATATAATATGATTCGTTTAAGTGAAGGTTTTCAGTTCAATTCCATTGAACCAATTCATAATTTTAATTTTTTTTTCAAGTTTCTTCGCCTTTGTGCTTCTGCAAAAGAAAAGGAATAATATTGAATAATGTACGTATTTGTTTTCTGAAAATAATTGAACATTTTATATTATTTATAGATATAAGTACTTACTTAAACGCGTCAGCTCTTAACGAAATCTTTGATGAGGTCATTAATGTTAGCATTAACAATGTTTCACTCTTTTCGAAACAAGGTGCCGTTATCATTACCCCTTTGCAAAAAGAAATAAGGAAAACAAAGATTACGCAAGTTCGTTCTTCTTCATTTATATACCTACCAGGATCCTTTTTTGAGATTTGCTTGTGTACATTCATATTTAGCTCACATACATGAATGAAAATAAAATGTCAACGTACTCGTTTTGTCTTGCAAGTAAAAGATTGTAGAGTTTTTGTCTATCGTCAGAATTTAATCAAATAAATGAAGGTTTTTTGAACAAATATTCTTCACATTGTGTGAAGGAAATCTGAACCTTCACCAAAATGTTTGCTGGGTAGATATAAGTATCTACTAACTTTTAAAAAACATTTCATTCTGTTAACTGATCGGCCAGTATTTTTGCAGCCAGCTCTCGCTCTACAAGAGCTACTTGCAACTTGCTACATGCATAGGTCCGTTCCCCTTACTTTTTCAAGTAACTTCAAGTAACCCAGCAAACATTTCTCTTCATAAATGACTAGAAATTGATTCACTAAGTTAAGAAAACATCCGAATCTGAATGCATTTTTGATCCGATTTGGGTCCACCCTCGTAGGTAGCGAACCACATTTTTGAATTTTTGAATCCTTTTAATGATTAATTTTCGACCCGGAAATTCTTCATTTAAATGAAGGACACAAGCGATTATATATTCATTTTTGTGGATAATAATTTACTCTTTTCTAAGCCATTTCAAATACTCATTAACGACTCAAAAATCGTTCATATTAGTGGATGCGCATAGGAACCTAACATCCATTTAACTGAAGTAAGTGAAGTGTATCTGAAGCGAAAATGAATTCATTTTGACTTTTTTCTTATGCAGGTTATATTTACAATTTATTCGTTAATCCTTCTGGTCGTTTTTAAGTCCTTTAACCACTTTTAAAATGATAAGTTGCACTGTTTTTTTGTTCTCACAACACTTTGTAATTGTTATTATTTCTAACACTGTACCTACACTTCTTTAGCACAAATGTTATTTAATTTTTTTATTCACAACAAAATATTTTCTTAACGTGTTCACTCTACGCAAACTTGATCAAAGTGAATATTTTTATTTAAATTTTGAAATTTAGTTGCGACAAGATAGCGTTATCACAACCAAATAAAAACATCATGAAAGGACGAACAAAAAAAAAATCGTTGAAACAACGGTTCCTTTTTCCCATTTTGCATAGAAAGGATCGTACATTGATTTAAAATTGTTTTAACAATGTCCCGCTATCATGTCTTACATATATGCAAGAATAAATAAGAAAAGAACGAATAAGATTCTGGTGAAAGACCAACAATCTGCATATATAAAAACAAAACAAAACAAATTTCGGGAATATTTTTTTTTTGCTTGGAATTTTTTGGTTCAAAATGCGTTTTCGAATGGAAAAATGGAAAGTTCTTGATGAAAATCACTGAAAACTCATTGGTTTTCAAAGAGAAAATTCCATATTACTGCAGATCTGATGTGATGATTTGAAATTGAATTCAAAAAGCTGATGACAGCTGTTTTTGATAGCTCAATTTTAGCTGCTAAAAAGTGCCCGAAGAAATTTCTTGGGCAGATTTTATGTGGCTTTTCTTACAACCAAGAAGAATTGCTATACTAAAATTCAATGTTTTTTGGCGTGTAAGAAATGTGCAAAAACGAATCAATCCCTTTTTTGAATGTATGTGTTGTCTGGCCCAGCTGTTAAATCGTTTTGTAAATGATAATCACAACAATAGCAAACTCAGAAATTTCAAAATTCATAGTATATGTGTAAAATCCGTGTACAAGTATTTGTAAATCCGTCTCCAAAAAGAGATTCGAGAGAAATCAATCCTTCGAGAAATAAATTCAAAAAAATTGTGACTTTTACGTCACGGATCAATTCTCGGGTTGTAAGAAAAGCCACATTAGTAACCCTCTCTTATGAGGGGAAATGTCTTACTCTTTCATCGTCTCTCTTTTTTACGAAATTTTTGTGTTAGGGAACAGGATTAAGGCTAAATCACAAAGGCGCTTCAGCTTCGGCTTCGCCTCACGTTTACGAGTTCAGCTATAGGAATTCAATGCTTGCTATCACAATGACTCTTCGACCTCACGTTCGTACGTAACGTGACGGTGACTCCAAACGGAAGCTCTAGTTCAAAATTCAAATATGCTGAACTTTTGCTTTGTCTGAAAGCTCAACAGCTGTTTGTTCATTTGTTTTTTTGGAGCAGCGTTACCACTCGATACTCGAAAAAAAGGAATCGAAGTAGATTTGGGAATAGAGCGAAGTAAATTGAGAAAAAGTGAAGTAGTTTTCAAAATAGCGTATTTTATATTGTCCATGGATACATTGACGCAAAGAATGACATACAGTTATTATCAAAAGTTCATATAGACAGATCTACAATTAGGGCCGTGTGCGAGTTGTGTAAATATGTGTATAAAAACTTGACGTTTGATTTAATGATAAAATGTGTTAAAATTTAACTAGAAGACTAAAATATGACACTAGTGGGAAAATAAAACCAACATTTTAACGCAAGTCGCACACGGCCTAAAATATTAAACACTTCAATACAATCACGTAACTTATACTTGCGTATATGTATGGGCTGACATTTCGTGTTTGTAAAGTTTGTCCGCTTATTGTTCGTGTATAAGGATAGAAACCGCAGATGCAGATGTCGATTATCTATTTTTCTGATGAAAATAACAGAACTGTAGGCATAAAATTACTCAATGAGTTAATCGAAGCAGATTTTGGAAATATCAAGTAAAATCGATGTAAGTTTTTTCGGTGTGAACTGTGAAGTAGATTTCAAAACATTATTGATGGTGCATCGTAACGCAGACGAAGCCGAAGCTGAAGCGTGTTTGTGTTTTAGCCATTAAGCAGTTCTTAGCTTCTTAGTACCTACCTTTCGGCAGCTTGGAGTTACTTGAAAAAGTAAAGGAACGGACTTAATTAATAATCGTCATTCGAGTTCTTTTGAGTTTTGAACTTTGAAGAGTAGCAGTTGTAGCAGTAGTAGTAAGTTTGAAAAATTATTCGAATGATTTCACAGTGCATAATCGAATGATCTCGAATAGTTGCCTGAATCGATTAAATCATTCGAAAGCGGCCATCAGTAGTTTTAATGAAGTAAGCATAATATCGTACATCAATCCAGTTACTTGTGGTTGTGGCATTTCTTGACGCTTTGCATTGAAAATGTGTTTGGATGTCGATCCTCTTTACTATGAACAGTTCAACTATAAAAAAATATATATAGCTCTTAACACTTTTATACGTATCTGTCGTCATTTTTGAGATATTATGAAAAAAAGTGTTTTTTTTTTAATTTGAAATTTTGCTTTTTTTTTTTAATCGTGAGTTTTTTTTTTTAAAATATGCGTCCTGAAGCAGCCAAACTGATACTATCTATCAAACTCTTCATAATAAAGTTAATTCTAGGCGGAATAGAATTAACTTTAATTTTGGTGGAAATGGCATTTAAGAAACCCATTGATTTAAAAGAAAAAAACATTAGATGCTCCCCTTATTTGCAATACAGCTCACTTATCTTACGTGCAAAAGACTTTTAAGACTGGGTTTCCTTTTTTCTTGAACTCCGAGCTCGTGTAAAAGCATGCACGAGTGTTAGTTAATATTTCCCTTTCTTTTTTTTATTTCCGTCTCACACAGCCACTTGAAATTTCTAGTTTTTGTTTTTTTGTCTTCAGTGAGCGATATGTAACAAACGAGTTTCGCTTACGAAGGTCCACAAAATAGGGATGAAAAAAAGGTATTTTCGCATCCACTATTTATTATGTGGAACTCTGGACTGGTCATGTGGTGTGGACATACACAAAAATGCATCTGCATTCTACATACGTATTATGTTATGTGCACTTAGAGTTGTTGTTTTTCTTTTTTCTTCGCAAATTTTGTAATTTGGGTTTATGATGGTTTTGAGGTTTGATGACATTTGTGTTCGAATTGTTTCTT
The DNA here is from genome assembly GCA_943590905.1 of Sphaerophoria taeniata. NCBI lineage: Eukaryota > Metazoa > Arthropoda > Insecta > Diptera > Syrphidae > Sphaerophoria > Sphaerophoria taeniata. The sequence continues at coordinate 217,002,008 of OX016540.1, read as the reverse complement.
TTTTTGGGTTCCTGACGAACGATTTTAATTTTTCTTTGGTTTCATCTTTATATTTATCTATAAAGAGTCGTAGAGGTACTTTTTTACAAGCTATGATCAAACATGATTTTACGATGATAGCAAAAACAAAAAAGTGGTTGCCTCAATTCTGTCTTTCCTTGGGTATTTAGGCAAAAGTTACCCGATTGTCTTCAACAACGATTTGTGTCACGGTTGGGAGATTATTTGCTTTATTTTTTATAGGCAAAAAGTTACTCAAACTATAACATTTTTTTATTATTTCAAAATGCGTTGGGGTTTATTTTTTCAAGGTTTCAAGGAATATAATTTAATATAATAAAATTTATTTTTCAAAATCTACCTACGAAAGTAATAATATTATGAAGAAAAATGATTCCAAGGAATCAAAAATTATTTTTTTGTCATCTAGTTATCTTACCTTTATGTACTAAAGCAAAATAAAATCAATCTTTTGTTATAGAAAAACAAAACAAGATTAGGTCAAGATTAGACATTAGATTGAATTTTATAATTCTAAAACAAAGATCTCAAAGAAAAAAATTTAATTTTGAACTGCAATATTACTTATGTAATACTAATTTATTTCATGGTTGTATATTCTCCGTCTGTTCATAAATGTGTTCGGAATTATATCCGTGAATATCAATGTGTTTCTATTTCTTAGAGCTATAGCATAAAAATCTGAAAGCATTTATTGCTTTAATTGATTTTATTGATTGATAATCCTAAGAAATGGCACACACCACCACGAAAAAAAAGAAGATCGTTTCCTCATTGCGTAACAGGTTCGTTCTTCTCCTAAAAGAATATCACGATCACCAGCATAGAGAAACGAGAGGAAAAAATGTCATTGCTACAAAAAACAGAAGCAAACCAAAAAAGAAACAAAACCCTTTACATAAGCCTAAGAAATAGCACACACCACCACGAAAAAAAGATCCTTTCCTCATTGCGTAACAGGTATTTTACTTCTCATTTCTCAAGCACTTGCACTTGACTCATTTTCAAAAAATACGCGCATTCATGCAAATATGACAAATGTAGGTACGTATTCAAAACAACTTTTTCATCGAACAAAGTACATAGTAAGTGATCACAATTGCCTATCTAAATGTCTGCATATCAAAAACATTCCAGAAGTATAAAAAAAATTAATTTTCATTCTCTAACGAATTCTATGAGAACGTTTGGTATGAAGAATTTTTTCTCTATCCTATGAAAAAAAAAACGAAGGAGAAGAGAATGAAATATAAAACAACGCCACCTAGTTCAATTCGTTTGAACTGAGTACCTTAGTGTGTGTGAGCAAACGCGATTTTTCTTGTAAAAATCTAAAAAAAATTACCCATTTTCGAATATTTATATAAAATAAACGGGTTATCGTAAAATTATTTTAGTTTCTGATTTCTATTTAAAAAATATGAAAAAAAATAAAAAAAAAATATTTGAAAATATTGTTTGCTGCATTCTTCTCATAATTGATACACAAATATTGACTTTTTTAAATGCATTTTTAAATATGTTTAATTTTTTTTCTTTTTTTTCTAAAAACGTTACTGAGTCGAAGAGATATTCAATTTTCATAAAAAAATACTTTTGTTGTTGAGTCAAACTAAATGGGGTTGGAATCTTGTTCGCCGTAGAATATTTTAAGAAAAGCATGAATTTTTTTACTTTGCACTTCAAAAAAATATAGTAAAATAATTTATAAATATATTTTGTATATTTCGGCAATCGAAAAAAAATATTTTCAATTTTTTATCTTTTCTACTTTAGAAATTATTCCAAATAAATCACACCTACTTTTGCTAAATTTTCCCCATTTTTCGTGTTTTTGTTAATTTTTTTTTTGACGAAACTGGACAAAATGTTAAAAAAAAGCCATGTTACTGAGTCTTGAGACATTTTAAGAATAGATAAAAAATATAAAAAGAATAAAAAATGAATTTTTAAGGCAACAAAACTTTTCCACCGCAAACGTCTCCAAAAATTTCATAATTTTTCGTTATGCATGACCCTTTTGAGATGAAATACATTTTTGATATTTTTGTTTGCTAATTAATTTCTTAGCTTATTAAATTTATAATCTATACTCGTTTATTTCATTTAAATATTCGGAATATTTTGGGTGCTACACAGTTTTACGCAAAAGACCAACGAAATTTTCAATGGGAAACCTAGCCTTAATAGTGCTCATCTTAAAGCTTATTTCAAGCACTATAAAACCCTTTTGTATTAGAATGCCTAAAATGCATCTGCTCGCCGCTAGATGGCATTGACCACATCGATTAAATTTCAGACAAAGTAAAAAACGGCTTTGATCTTTAATATCTAGCTTAATATTGCACTTAGAATACTTTATAAAACACCAAATTGTTCATTGTTTTACCTGCTACAATTTTGTTCTTAATTAAATTTTCGATAAAACGTATATTTTTGGAGATATTTGCAAAAAACCGATGAAAAACGTGAAAAAATTTCGAATTTTCAATTGCCAATAACTTGAAAAGTATTGGATTTTTTGAAAAACTTTATAAAATATTTTTTGCTTAAAATTAGGCCTTCTATCGATATCCGAGGTTATTTTGAAAACACAAAAATTCACCCCCGAAAAGGGGTGGCAACCACCCCCAGGGTGGTACCGCAGTTCAAATCATTTTCACTTTTGAAGTTAAGGGTAAGACGAGTCTAATTCCAAAATTTCATGCAAATCGGTTCGCAGTATAAAAATTCGGACCTAATATGCTTCATTGACTCCCCTATTATTCCCATTCTTAAGGTTAACATTAAGCCATTGGCATAGTGTCAATTTGGATGAAGCAGGCCAACAATTCCACCCACCCGACATTCACGAAGTGAAGATAGCGATATCTAAACTTTAGTCGAACAAAGCCGTTGGGGCAGACGGGCTAGCCGCCGAACTGTACAAAGCAGCTGGAGATGATTTGGTTAGGAGCATGCATGACCACCTCATCTGCAAAATTTGGTCGGAGGAAAGCTTGTCCGAAGAATGGAACCTCAGCATCGTATACCCTCCTTCTCCTCCTTCTCCTCCTCCTCCTCCTCCTCCTCCTCCTCCTCCTCCTCCTCCTCCTCCTCCTCCTCCTCCTCCTCCTCCTCCTCCTCCTCCTCCTCCTCCTCCTCCTCCTCCTCCTCCTCCTCCTCCTCCTCCTCCTCCTCCTCCTCAAGAAAAGAGATCCCCTGAACTGCTCCAACTACAGAGGTATAAGTCTCCTAAGCAACCCCTACAAGATCATGTCTGCCATGCTGTGTGAACGTTTGAAGCCTTTCTTCAACAACCTGATAGGTCCTTATCAGTGTGGCTTCAAACTCGGTCCACCACCTTGGAGAAGACCCAGGAATTTCAAATTGATACCTACCACATTTTCATCGATTTCAAGTCCACGTATGACAGCGTCTGTAGAGACTAACTATATAGAGCAATGTCTAGTTTTGGCATCCCAGAAAAACTCGTCCGTCTGTGTAAGATGAAAATGGAAAACTCAGGCTATGCCATCATGGTCGGAAAAAACCTAATGGACGCATTTGATGTCAAAAAGGTTTTAGACAAGGCGATGCGCTGTCATGCGATTTCTTCAACAACATTCTTGAAAAGATTGTGCAAAACTCCAACGTCAACAATAGAGGCACAATCTTTCGAAAGTCTGTCCAGCCACTGGGATAGTAGACGACATGATATAATTAGAAGAACCAAGCGTGATGTCAGTGGAGCGTTCGTAAGTCTTGAGACTGAGGCCAGGAAGATGGACCCTCATCATCCCGGTCCTAATGTATGATGCAGAGACATGGACCATGACAACATCCGATGAAAACGCTTTGGGCTTCTTCGAGTGATTTTTGGTCCTGTCTGCATAAATGAAAAATGGAGACAAAGATTCAATCAAGAACTATACTAGCAGTTCAGCGACACTGACCTAGCCAAAAAAGTTAAGGTCCAACGAGTTAGATGGTTGGGTCATTTAGAGCGAATGAAAAATAATCTACGAATCGTAGAGTCTTCGAATCCAACCCGAACAGACGTCGAAGAAGAGGAAGACCGCGACTGAGGTGGAGACAGCTAGCTAGGGACCGAGCTGTCTGGAGACGTAGATATGTTAGATGAGAGCCTGGTCCGACCTGGACTGTAGCGCCACCATAAGTAAGTAAGTAAGTAATAGCATGGATCAGCTATGAAAAGTTATTCAAAGTGCAATGCCAGTATATCCACTCCAATGGGATTTATAACTGACCTATTACGGTCACTCAAAATGCGCACATTGGCCCAGAAAGCTTTAGAGTCAGGACTTCCAACCAAATTTGATGCAGATTTTTTTAAAAAAAGTTCTTTCTTTTGCTTACATAAATCTTTATAAGCGTTGTTATAATACAGATATAAAGTCTTAAAAAAAAACATCATTTGAGTCTCTAAAGAGTTTTAAGAACTAAAACGATCTCTCTCTACTTTTTCTGCATTCGTTGTCATACCAGCTAGATTTAAAAATTCTTCTATTATTGTTAATATTATTATAAGGCCTGTACTGCAGATTTGTTTTTGACGAAGTATAGTCTTAATAGAATTCATTAACTTCATTCAGTTAACAATTTCACCTTGATCCGGGTGGGGATGAATGGCCGAACGATTTTAGTAACTTTTTAACACAATAATCGTAAAGGACTTCAGATTTGCAGCTTTTCACATAACAAGTATAACGATGCACAATTTTCTCAACAAATAATGGTTTTCTTTTTCTTTTTCCTGGAAAATACAGTAAAGAGCTGTTTTTACGAAGCCCAGGTATAAACTCAAAAGAAGTACGTTGCTTAATAGAAAAACAAGTTACTCTCTTTCAACAAAAGTGCGTGTCTTGTTGAATGTATGGTACCTACTTATTTTAATAGAAATATAAAGGTGACAGTCCTAAACGTCCTAAGTCTGAATTATCATAGAGATAACTAATAATGACAATAGTTCGAAAAAGTTACTTTGTCAATCGGGAGCATAAAAAAAACACAAATAATGAGATTCTTAAAAAAATAAATAAAATTAATTTGAATTAACTTTAAATTAATTTCCTCTAAATCAAGCAATGAGAATGATCTTTCTGATCTTTCAACATTCTTCAATTTCCCAAGCAATGTTTCTTGTTCTCCACAGGAAATGTTAACCAAAATCGCTTCCGTAAGTCACCACAAAGTAATAAATTCGTTTTCCGCCCAATTTTGGAAAATCTGGTAGTTGTGTCGGAAGGAAGTACCTATTCTTTCCACACAAGAAATTAAGACAAATCTAATCAAAAGCGGTAAGTCTAAGCATCACTTCGACATCAACAACACCGACCAAACATGCCGACTGCCGACAGACAAGCTGAAACGGAAGACATTTGATGTCACTGACAAGCCGCCCGCCCTGGAAACTAGAATTTAATATCTGTCCATTGGGAATAAATATTGGGGTATCTCTTGCTTCTATAAATAGTTGATTTGATGCACTTACATATATTATGGGTCTAACAGGGATGATCGAGATAGAAAAAAAAGGAAAAGAAGGGCATGTGGTGGAAGTGATCTTGTCAGTCAGTTTGTCTGAAAAAATTAAACGCAAATCAAATCTAATTACTTTTATTGCTTTGGATATTTCCAATTACTTTCGAAATGAACTGCGGAGAATTTATTTAAGAGTCTAGAGAAAAGAACAAATTGATAACGCGGGCCCGGCCACCCTTCGGATCACACCTCTTAGGACCCATCAGTGTCGAATTAGGTGTAATTTAAGAACTCGGGAATAATTTGTTGGAATTAATGAAAAAAATTCTATATTGCTGAAGAATGGGTGCCGCAGAGTTGTGAGTTCGATCGTTGAAAGGTAAGAAGATTTGAGCTTGAAAAGATGATGAAAATAAAAAAAGGTTCAAGTGGATATTTTGTATCCGTTTGCTGGGGCCTGATTATGGGATTCGCGGCGGATCGTTTTCAATTCGACCTTTCAAATTCGACTCCCTTCGTATTTCCTTATTAACGAATTCGCGGCGAAGCGAAAAAATGTCTTCCAATATTCCAGTGATTTGACACTTAATATTCCAGTTAATAATGATAACAGCGTTACCGCACGTTCAAATTTAAATGAGTCCCAGGCCACAGCTTAAAAAATGATTCATTTTGAAAATAAATAAAATAAAAGGAACGAAGTAAAATAATGTTCGATAACTTTTATTTTTCAAACTAAAGTTCTTCTAAAAGAAGATTCTGAACTTTGGCAGTTGATAGCGGCCTTTTTGTGAAGCTACATCTGTTGTTCAGTCTGTTCTGCAAGATTATTGCTTACATGTTATAATTTGAATGAGAAGAAGAATTTTAATAAACATGCAGAAATGATAATTAACTCTTTTTTCATTCACTAACTGTAGAATACTTAAAAAGATGAGTCAAATTTAATAATATGAGTCCCTGAGCCAGCTTATCAAAAATCACACTATCGGCAAATGCTGAAGAGAGCTTATAGCAAGCTAAATCTTACGACAGATGTCTCATCACTTAGTGCAGTGTTAGTTGTTAGTAGACTAAACTAAAACAAACAAACACATACGTAATAACAAACATAACAAACATAAACAAAAAAAGAGTCCCTTTTGACTCAAATAAGTCCCAGTGGTAACTCTGAATAAACACTCTTTCGCCTGTGAATCCGCCAACAAAAAGCTGTCGTATTTCAACTCGCAAGCAAACACGAATGCGTCAATTGGTCGAATTCAAAACGAAGAAGACGAAAGCGAACGCAATAATTGAAAAATGTCAAACTCGCTAGCAAAACGATTCGCCGCGAATCCCATAATCAGGCCCCTGGATACTTAGACAACACAAGCTCCTCGTCCTGAGAGTGAACGACTATAGTGCAGTCCAACGTACCTTAAGGATGTTTTTCTGGAGAGGTACAGAATTTTGAAATGAAATTAAACAAATATGACTATTTTAAACTGACATGAAATTTACTTTGTTCGAGAGATAATCTTCTCACAATATAGTTTGAAGTAGTCGATCTAGCTCTTATGCAGTGCTAATTTATGAATGTATAGGGTATCTCAATAAGAGTGCACTTTTTAATTTGCAAATAAAACCAAGTACTTTATGACAGAGGTGTGATATTTTAAATGTATTGTAAAGAAGACATGTTCCGAATAAGTATGGAATAAAATATCCGTCAAATGACCCCCCGGCTCCGATGACAGGCCATTACTCTTTTCATGAAATTTTCCATGAATTTTGCATAGAGATGTGGCTGTATCTAACCAATAACACGTTGGATATCCAATTTGAGCTCAGGAATTGTTTCGGGTTTATTCGCATAAACCCGAGATTTCACAAAACCCCCAAAAAAAAAATCGCACGGCGTTAAATCGCACGATCTTGGTGACCAGTTGACATCAGAATTCCTTGAGATAATGTGTTCTGGAAATCGTTGCTGCAATAAGTCGATTGTTTCATGCGTGGTGTGACAGGTTGCGCCGGCCGTCCTGCTGAAACCACCTGTTGTTCAGATTCATGTCGTCCAGTTGAGGCCACAAGAAGTCCCTTATCACATTCCTGTAACGAATGCCGTTCACAGTCACTGTCGAATTGATGATTTCGGGTTTTCGGCAACACTCTCGTTTACAGCAGCAATGTTTTCAAGAGACCGACCAGTACGTTGACGCAAGGGATTCTTACCATCCATAATTGACCCAGTTTCTTCAAATTTTTTGACCCGCACTTTTCGAATGGTTGACATATTAGGTACACTCTCTCGACTTAAAATTTGGCGAAGTTTGCGAAGCGTAACTTTCCCCATTTTTGTAATGAGTTTTTATCATTATAATGTGTTGTTCTTTCAAAAAGTGCTCCATTTTTAGTAATCGGAACAAACAGAGGTGACATCTGTTAAATTTCAGGGTTGCCACTTGCATGGCAAAAAAATATTCCAATTTTAAAAAGAGCGCTCTTATTGAGACACCCTATATTTACCTTGTTAATAAATTCTTCGCAAACTCACCTTTCACACAAGAGCTGTTTGACACTTTTCTATCTTGGCATGTTGCCATGTCGCCTAATATTTTGCGTCGATTTCATTTAAGGCTTAAGGGGGTTCACTTTCAACAACATTTTTATCAACTTGTGTCATGTTGGCGGATTCGTGTAAAGTGGACACTGGACACCACTGTTAGCCCCCTTAATTCTTAATGACATGTCTCTAATTTGATTTTATAATTGTTTCTGTTTTACTTACCTCTCTTTTTTTAAATCTAAATTATGGAAGTATAAAATTTCGTTTTCGGTGCAGAAAGTAATTAGTTATTTTCAGGGCCCGGATTTTAAAGCTCTAAAAAATGTAAAATATGCGCCTAAAAAATGCACTTCAAATTTCAAAAAATGCCGTAAAAAATCAAAAAAATATGCTGAATAAAATAAACATAAAACATAAAATACAGGTAGTTCAGACAAAAAAAAAAGTTAATAATTAATAATTCTTACTTTATTAATTTTGTAAAAATGTTTTGTTTGTGTGAATCATAAAATTTTTCTTAAAGTTTTCAAAACAAAAACCTTGTCGATTTGGTCTCAAAAATCTTTTGTACGTGGAGAATGACGTCTCCACGTCAACAGAAGTAAGTATTGTGTTTTGAGCGATAAAATGTCATTAATTGAATATTGAATATCGTTTATTATCTCGTCGTTGCTATTTAACGATAAGACTGGGGAGATATTTTTTTATTTTCATATACATAGGTACAGCCCTATCGTCGTATCCGTTCGGAGAAACTTAAGATCGTAGAAAAGTACCGATCGTAACATTTATTTTGTTCACGGTATCTGAGGTGCGTTTTTGCGCTGACTATAATCAACTATAATCAACAATGGTTGACTATTTCTGGCTTTTGCACGCCAGTAGTTACGATTCGTAATCACAATTGTCGTTTTTGCGGTCTGTGTTGATGTGTCAAATCGTAACTATTGTCGTTTTCCATTGGTCGTCCAGAAGCATTCGGAAGAGTCCAGAAGTCTTCTGAAACCATTCCATTGGACTGACTTTGACAGACGGAATGCTTCTGAGAAGAGCAGAACTCTTCTGTTTTGAAAACAGAATGGTCCGGAGAATGACAGATACATCATAACCCGTTCCATTGGCGGTAGAAGAAGAAACGTCAAAAAAAGACCAATGGAAAACGACATATCTCTAACTATTTCCAATCCATCTCAGGAGGTGAGGTGAAAGTGGTTGGTGTGTCAAAGTGTTTTTTTTTTTTTATAATGGCGTTTGTCAATCTGGAATCTAAAAAAAAAACATTCTGCTTGTGCATTTTTTACAACCGCGTAGTCGTCCGTATCCGTACTGCCGCAAATTTAATTACAATCAAAGTATTTCTGTTCGTCTTCAATTATTTCATTACAAAATAAAGAAAATAAGGTTCCCCTTACAAATTTTAAGTTATCGGAAAAAAAGAACTTTATTTCGCCGGAGATTTTGCAAAAGGAACTTCATTAGAAAAACGAAAACAAATCATGGGGAAATTTCTCTCGTGCACTTTTTTTTGGTTTCAAAATGTGTAGTGTAGTGTGTACTCGTAAAAACATTCTGGTTTTAAAATCCGAAGGGAATCCTCTTGTTTTCAAAATCAGAATAAATTCATAAATTCATAATTTTCATAAATTCATGTTCTCCATTGCATGGGCTATGCCCATCGCGTCGTCAATCCGGAAAACATTCTAATCGACCGCCATCAAACTGGAAGATTTTTGAAATCCCGCTGCCTTGAATCGTGAAGGGCATGTGCACAGTTCCTCGCCGCCGGTTGGAACTCCTGATTACATTGCTCCAGAACTGCTCGAGACAATTTCCTATTGTAGATTGACCAAATCCCAGCAGAGCGTAAGTTCTTTCAAACCTCGAGTTTTAAACAAAACATTGATGCTAAAAACTACTTACAGGTCAGCTGTGACTTCTGGTCCATGGGTATTATAGGCTATGAACTCATCTGCGAAGTCACACCATTTCACGAGGACAATGCCACAATGTCCACAAGACATGCTTGAAAATCCTCAGTCACTGCGAGGAGAGTCACGCCAAGGAAATGATCGCCTTTCCAAGTGACTTAAAAGTCAGCACCAATTTCAAGAATCTCAATCTCTCCCTGGTCACAATCCCTTCCAATCGAATTGACTACACTGCGATCCGCAAACATCCCTATCTCGGGAGGACATGGCTGAGAAGTTCAGTGAACGACCGAAGAACGTCGGCGATATACCTACTCGAGAAGCAGTACCAAAAATTGGAGGAGAAGTTGGCCGCTGCCCATGAGCAGATGATTGTCAAACTCAGTCGGCACGAAAGGCAATTTTAAACCTGTGGAAGGTGGAGAAGCAACTGGAGCACAAAATGTGCGAAAACGCCGAGCAGGAGAGGCTGAAGGAGAAATCTGAGGTAAGGTTTTTCATCTCCAAACAGATCTCATTTAACGTTCATTGTATTCTTTAGGTCGTCGAACAAATTTCACATGCTCATCGTTTGGAGATCAAGAAACTCCTTCGTGAACTCAACGAAGAGCGGGAAAAGTCCTCAATCGATGCAGCTTCAGCTATCGAAATCAAGCTCAAAAACCTCGAAGACAATTAAGAACGACTCAAATATGCATGCACCATCACCGACAACCAGGTGACCGAAGTAGAGGCAATACTGGAAGCCGAAGAAGGGCGAAGGAGAAGGACGAAGCCATCAGCTGGGGAAGACAATCAGCAAGAAACATGCGAACAAATTCGGCCTTATTTTTATTATTGCTTTTATGCATGTTTATAATTCTGTCGGCAGTAACTTTTTCATTAGTATCAGAAAATAAAAACTTTCTCCGTTTATTTATATAAAAGCATGAAATAGATATTGAATTGATTATTGATAGTTTTTCAGCGAATCTGGAAGCAGCAATTAGGAGAATATCAGGAGCTGGCTTACTTGGAACAGCTTGAGGATTTCATCATGGAGGGTGGACTTCAGTTCGAATATTGCATTTGCCTTTCTTGCTGTGGGTTGTTCAAAGATAAATAAATATTTTCTTATTTTAATTTTCTTCAAAAACTTACCATATCAAGATTGTTCTTGAATTTTTGCAATAAATTTAGAGCAACGAAAATTTGTGTCTCTTTATCCATTTCAAAAATATTGAGTGTGTTTCTTTATTCATTCCGTATATTCTCGGAATATTCGGAATACCCTTTTTGCGTTTCTTTATTCAATGGAATATTCCGGATAAACTATTTCCTTGTTTCTTTATTCATTCTGGAATATTTGGAATGCATTCTTTTCATTCCTAGTCAAGAGGTAGTTTAAATGGAATATTCTGTAGTTTGACAGACACATAATTTCATTGTCAGCTGTTGCTTGTTGCTGTTGCCTAAGAAAAAAAGTAAACAATAATAAAATGGAAATGGGTATGAGTACTTATTTATTATATTTTTTGTACCTTTATATATTTATGTATTTTTTTCTTCTTTTTGCAGATTTGTTTTCAAAGTGGTCTCCAGGAGATATCAAATGTCTCATAGGACTGTATGAAGCCCATCAAAATGATTTCGACAACCCTCAAAAATCGTAAGTTTGGCAAAACAAGTTGGCTCAAGAGTTGTCGACAATCAGGAAAAAAAACATTGGGGCAGATAAGTGCATTGGAAAATGAAAGGGCTTGAAAACACACCAGGAAGCGTACGAATTTGCGGACATAATTATTGATGAAGGCAACCATGGGGCAGCTAGTCGGAGGGCACGAAAAAGAAAGGCAGCAGAAGTTGACGATGGAAAGGCGCACAGACACAAGGACAAGACGGAGAGGACAGACAAGTTTTTGGACAAAAAAAAGTTTTAGATAAACAGAAAATGAAATAAATCACAAAGCCTTTGATTTTTTTTTTTTATTAAGAAGGTATATTTAAACGTACATTAATATGTTTTTTTAATTCAATTTTAGGACGCCCACTGTGGATATCGCTAAAAATGCCATGCTCTTCTTTTTTTGACGTGAAAACAAACAGCTGATAATTTTATTCCTTTTATTCAAGTTCTGGATATTCTGGATAGATATTTTTTCTTTTCTGTCTTTTCTATTCCTTATCCGGAAAAAATAAAGAAACACACTCATTATGATCAAAAGAAAAGAAAAATGTAACCTCAAAAGATTTGTTTTTGTTTTTCTTGTTTGACAGCTCAACCAAACCTAACTAAAAAGCGTTTTTGGATTATTTCAACTATTTCAACTATGACACATCAACCATTTTTTTTTGACACAAAAACTATAGTGAACTATCGTCAGCGCAAAAACGCACCTCTGTTTCGTAAAGGAAATGTTGTCGTGTTACTACGCGTGCGCATGTTTTTCCGCAAATGTTCCGCAACACTTTAGGTATCGTAACAATTGGAGACACATAAAATTTGAATTTTTGATTTTCACCACATGAAATTGCGATGCATTACTCTGATTTTGACATTTCAACGCAAATTAGAAATTTTTTCTGAGGTATCTACAATTTAACAATCGGAACACCTACGATGATACAAAATTCGAATATTTCGTACAAATCGGATAAAATTTTGTTACGATCAGATACGACGATAGGGCTGATAGCCTTCATTTTTTTCACAACGCTTTCTGAGGTGGAAGAGGAATCTCCGCATATTTTTCTCTACACAAATCAACACGGGGCGGAGCTTTTAAAAATATTTTTTCGCGTTTGACACTAGTGTAAACATTCGGCTTGATATTACTTCTTCAGCCACTCTGTGCATGTCCATGAGCTAGACAGGTGATATGAATAATTTTCAAAGCGCGACCTACGCTTTATATGGCGCTGTATATGGCGCTGCATGCGTAAAAAAAATACGAACGAAAAAAAATGCATTAGTTTTAGTTCTGAAAATATGCTCAATAAGCCAAAATATACATTTTTACACAAAATATGCAAAAATATGCGCTAACAATTGAATGCCATTTTGAAGCAAATTTCTCAATTCAAAAAAATAAATGATTCATTTACTTAAATAAAATTAATACACTAGTCAAAACAATTAAAGGAACACTTGAAAAAACTCAAAAATTGAGTGGTTTTTTATAAGGCTGTATCTCAGTAGCAAAAAGTCGGATTGAAGTGAAATAAAAAGTTTTTCAAAGGTTATTAGTTTTTCTTTTCAAATTATTTTGAGTTAAAAAAATACCGTTAGTCGTTTTCGATTGAGCGTAAAAAATGTTCACTCAATTTCAAAATCGAAAAAAAAATAAACTTTGATTTGTAATAAAATGAATAGAAATTTTTTTTCAATCCAACCAATCTAAGATTCAATTTGAGAATTTTGTCGGCTATAATTCACTGTTTGGTTCAGATCGCTTCGATTTTTTTTCTAATCAAAAAATGGGTTTACATGCAAAAACACAATTTTGACTTTGGACCCTATAATAATTCTGCTAATTATTGACTTACAAAAAAAATTAAGGCACATTTGAAAAATTTATTAAATTTTCTACACAAAAACATTTTTTCAAGTGTTCCTTTAATTGTTTTGACTAGTGTATTTACAAAAATGTGTTTAAAAAAATATAGAATTTTTGAAGATCAAAAATAACAAAACAAACATTTCCAGAGAATTTTTCGTTGTGATAAAAAGTAATATAGGTAAATTAGGCATATACTATGATTGAATTTATCGCACAGGTGGCCTCAGATAAGCTGGCGATTTTCGTAGAAAAAGAATGCTGCCGAAGCTAGGCTTGAACCCGTAGCGTTCGGCTTAGCAATCAACTACTCTATCCTCTGAACCATGGCCACCTTCTAGACAAATTTGGTAATGCATTTTCATGTTAATTTTTAAAAATGCAATAAAGCCCCAAATTTTATTTAAACTTAAATGAAATTAGGTATGCCCAAAAAAAAAATGAAAAAGGCTCGAAAAATGAAAGAAAACCCCAAAATTTGAGAAATTTCGTTGTTGTTGTTTTGGTGCTTTTTTTGGGGCCTTATTTCCTGGGGCCTTATTTCAGGCCCCCATTTTGTCCAGCTCAGTTCATATTTTTTGAAATTCAGGCATGCTTAGTTTTTTTTTTTCATCGTTTCACCTGCCGATTCTAAAATAACTACTAGAGCATGCTTAGTTATTCCGCAATCTGAAATTGAAAATAATAATTTTTAGTGGAATTCTCGTCAATCTTAAAGCTAAAATCAAAATCCCTTCAAAATTTGTAGTCGAATGTAATCGCTACTAAATTCGATTCTTTTAGTTATTCTTATTACACTACGGTCGATGTTAAATGCATTCTAATTGTTTGCAATCATGTATACAAACTTAAAAAAAAGTGTTTACTATAACTTTGTATAAACTTCCTAATCGAATCCCATTTTGAAGCAAACAATCTCGCGCATATTGTTTTCACAATTCTTTGGTTGTGTTTCACTTTCAACGTAATCCAAAAACTGGAGGACATAATTTCTCTTCCAATTCCATTTTTTTTAAATTTATTTTGGCATATTATAAGCAAATCAAAAAATTAAAAACACTTTAAATTATGATTCACAAGCACAATAGCACATCAGCAAACCACCACAGAAAATAGTAATAGGCGAGATATATGTTTATTAACGGAAAGGCGTCGCTAACTAAACGCGGCAAAATTTTTGTAACAGCAGGGCAATCTGTTTCTTTTGAGTGCACTAACCCTGAAGAAAGGTTGAGAAAAAATAAGGATAACGGTAAATTATTTACGTTAACATGATGATCTTGTTAGTAATGTTGAAATAACTTTATATGATAATAGCGTAATATCAACACTGTGATAGTGTTAGGGGGAAAAAAAACAACCGTTAATTTTTTTTTTAATTTTTTTTAATTAATATCCCACGCCTCTTTCCCGCCCAGATACCGCACGCGCTGGGGTCCATTTTCACCGAGTACGATTACAATTATGGTTGCAAGTCGTATCGGCACTTTATTTGAAATTATTTGAAATAAATAAAATAATAAAAAAAAAGTGATGGCGATACGAATAGGTACCAGGAAGACAAGAGTTTGGGACTGCTTAATACAAGCAGGTACAACAAGAAAGACAAAATAAATTAAAATTTTATATTAAAATATTACAAAAAGTAAAAAAAGAAAAAATGCAAAATTTTAAAATCAAAAATTTAAAAAAATTTATGTCTAAAAATTTGAAAAATATAAAAAACAATGAAAAAAGTAAATACGCGTTTAGAAAACACTTGTCAAGTTCGTTAAAAATACAAGAAAAAAAAAGAAAAAAGAGTCAGTTTCTTTTTTTTTACAAATAATAAAAAAAAAAGAAAAAAATACGTTAGTAGACAACAAAAAACATTTAAGAGCGTGCCACACTGGTTTTAAGTATAATCTTTAATTTAAAACCATTTCCGTATGACCAGGTATATAGTTCAATAAGCCCTCTTGTATTCATAACTGTTTCTTACAGAAATTACACAGAACTTCCAACAGTTTGTTTTGAACGATCTGAAGCCATTTAGGAAAAACTCAAACCGCAGACAGCCGAAAATAAATATGAGGCTGGCAGCCTACCTCACTATTTGGAAGCTTGCAAATAATTATAAATGCCCTTTTAGCAGACGATCAATTAAACCAAATGGATAGTTTTGCATGTTTACGAGCCAATCCGTTTCCAAATGGTCTTGCATGTGTATACGGGGCTCCCGGAAATTACGCCATAGGAAATTACGCCAGATTTTTTTTTTGGAAAAAAACGCCAGAATATTTCTTTTGGTTAAAATTGGAAAAAGCACCAGAAAATAATTTGGAAAAAACAGCAGAAACATTGGAAATTGTGCCAGACAGCAGCTATGGAAAAAAAGTCAGAAAATGAAATGGAAATTAGGCCAGAAAATATTACATTCTGGCTTAATTTCCACATTTCATTTTGGAAAAAGAACCTGAAAATTAATAAATAATTTCTGGTCTAATTTCCTCATTTCATTTTGGAAAAAAGGCCAGAAAAGTTTTTTTCAATTCTAACAAAAAAAATGAATAAAAGTAAGTAAAAATACAACTAGCTGTGATCTAGAATAAGCGATTGTGTACCTACTTACTAGGGGAGGGGAGGAGGTCAACAAATTAACGGCCGGGGGGGGGGGCGTCGCGGGGCGCGCTTGCGCCGGGGCCGGGCGTTGCACCGCGTCGCGAGTCCGGCTACCATCGGCGGCGCGCCGCGCGGCGGAGGGGGGGGGGCGTCGCGATACGCGACGCAACCCACCGCAAACCGCCACACCCCGCTGCGCACCGCCGCGCCCCGCCGCGCCCCGCACCGCGCGAACCCGCTACCCGCCGCGCCGCGCGCCGATGGCAACCGGACTCGCGACGCGGTGCAACGCCCGGCCCCGGTGCAAGCGCGCCCGCGACGCCCCCCCCCCCCCCCCCCGCCCGTTAATTTGTTGACCCCCTCCCCTCTTTTTCCAAAGCAAAAAAAGGAAAAAACGCCAGAATTTTTTCTGGCTCTTTTTCCAAAACAAAAAAAGGAAAAAACGCCAGATACTTTCTGGCTTTTTTTCCAAATTTTTTTTCTGGCCTTTTTCCATTTTATAAAATGGAAAAAGCACCAGAATTTTTTTTGGAAAAAATGCCAGAAAATCGGAAATATTCCCAGAAAAATTTTGCACTTTTTTCCTAGGAAAAAACGCCAGATTTTGTATGAAAATTTTTTTGGCTTTTTTTCCAAAAAAAAATCTGGTGTAATTTCCTATGGCGTAATTTCCGGGAGCCGTATACGGAACCCAGATTTCGATCATCGCCCCCAAATCGGATCCCACCAATTATTTTAATCGTAAAGGAACCTATATGTGTTTTTAATTTTCAATGATTTGTGAACTTCGGTTAAATAAATAAATAGAGTGCCGCGACAGCTCTTGAAGAACCAAGGCCTAAGTGGCTTACTCTCATCAACAATTCTCTGAGTGCGTGAGAAGAATTGAGAGGACCTACAATTCAACACCGATTCCGAACGGCGAAAACGAGAAGCATTTGCTTATGACAGATTGATAGTCTTTGAAGTTTTGTCGGTTCTTCGCAAGAGGCAGTAACCGTGAAAGATAAAATAAAAACTTTATTGGCACGAGGAGGATTCGAACTCACAACGTTCTGCTTAGCAGCCAACGCACCTAACCACTAAGCCAAGGAGTTTTTCTCTGAGCGATGCTGTGATTTCCAGATGGACTTTGTCTACTCTGCAGGTCCAATTTTAGTTAACTTTTACCATCATTTGTAGCCTTATATCAGCAAAAACGCGGCCAATGTTGTCAGTTAACTTTTTTGTTTCAATTCAGTATAAAAGACTCAATAAGTCAATACTACCTATGCATTCTTATGAAAAGAACTTTAAACGCTTTTTACGTAGTGAAACATCAGCTGTTATCTTATCTGTTAAGAAACCAAAATTATAATTTAAATTTTTTGAAAGCGTTTTGTATTGAAAAACAAAAACGATACTGCCCTCAAACAAATAAACTATTCGCAATAACAACATGAGAGAAATGATAAATGTCTAAAAAGACAGTAGGTACTACGTTTTAATACTCAAGCTGTTAGTGGAATAAGTGTGCAGACTTAAATTTGCAAGTGAATTTAACAGAAGTGTTGTTGACTGGAAACCATCTCTTGAATGCTGCAGCGATCTGCAACAAAAAAAAAAACTTGTTCTAACCTTCCCACATAGAAAAACATGATTCCTGCTCAATTATTGAAACAGGCCGTAGCAGGGGGGAAATCTGTTAAGTTTTCTTTTTGTTCTCCTCTACAGTACCTTTAATATTTTGCCTAAAGGGCGCTCAAAAGAATTCTAGAGTTAAATCTCTGTCCGCCTCTTAAGAAAATGTTGTGTCTGATTTCCTGTGATTTTGACTCCGAACTCTCCCATCTCCCTTGCGTTAATATTCCCCAGCTACGGCCCTGAACTCTAATCATTTAATTAAAATCAAGCTGTTGTCGTTGAGACTGTTTACAATTATTATGAAAACCCGCACAGATAAACTTAATCTCCGAGCTACTAGTTCATCAATTCAATCGGAACTGATCACAACAAAAGCTCACGAGCCTCACATATATGCTCTCACTCAGCCCTAATCACACATAAATACTCCAATAAGAATTGAACAATCCAACAGACTCTACTGAATCGTCAGCAAAATGGGTCTTAAATTTTTAACCGTCGTCGTTGGTGTCGCGTTATCAATTCTTCTCAGATCAACAGAAACATTCGGTCAAGATCTTAGACGTTTTGAGGAATTCATCGATCCTTCAATAAGTCCATGTGAAGATTTCTTCGAATATGCTTGTGGTAAGTGGACGCCTGTGAATGAAGAAGCTTCAGATGTCATCAACGACCAGCGACAGGAGAACCGGAACACCCTGCGAGATTTATACGCTTCAAAGCGTCGAGATCACAAGGAGGACACTCATCCCCCGAGTAAGTTTTACTTCCTCTGTCTAAACAGCAAGTTCCAGAAGGATGACGAGATTCTAGCGAACTTCATGAGCACTCTTGTCACCTACTCCGATTGGCCATACCTCAATGAAACATTCGATGGATCTACCTTCGACTGGCTGCAAGTTGCTGCAAAACTCAGACGCCATAGAGTCGATACTTTGTTCAAACTTTCGGTGAACCGAAACTGGAAGAAGTCACAACAGCACCACGTCCTATATTTGACTCCCCTTAAAAAGCCCTTCGAGGGTTCGCCAGACGGGGATGACGCCTTCATGTATCAGACCTATGTGAAGTACCTGCTTTTAGCTTTCAAAGTTCGAGTTCGAAAGGCGAAAGAATACGCCCAAGAAGTTGTTGAGTTCGAGTTTAAGCTGGACGAATTGAGCCGGGGCATTGAAGATAAACTGATCGATCCGATCTCGATAACCAAATTGAACGAAGACTTCCCTCGCCTCAATTTAGAATTATACTTTGAAACACTTCTTAGTGGAGACGTCCAAGGAGCAGCCAAACGAACTCCCCAGATTGTGGTGCAAGCTGACTACCTAAAGAAAATCGAATCGTTGCTAGAAAAAACCAAGCCCGAAACTATTGCTCTCTATCAGCTGGCGAGATTTCTGCACCATTATCAAGTGAAGCTGGATCCACCAAACTGGATGGATTGCATTGACGAGGTTAATGACAAGATGCCTCTGTCAGTGGCGAACGACTTCGAAGGCTCAACATACGATGATCTGCGAGCTAGACGGGTATTCGAGGGACTTCAGGAAGAGTTCATCGAACAGATTAAAAATGCCAGTTGGTATACGGAGAAATCGAGAGCAGATATAATTGAAAAACTTGAGTCCCTGCGATTGGATATTGGCATTTCGGATCCAGCCATTCAACTTGAACCTGAATCTGAAATCGATCAGCCGAACTATCAACAAGCTCGAATGGCTTTCGATAAGCTGGCTGCGAGCAACGAGTTCTATCAACTCCAGTTCTACAACAAGCTCGCCAGTGACAATCTCAAACCCCTGAAAGTCAACGCCTATTACAAGTTGAGCACAAACTCGTTGGAAATTCCAATCGGACTGCTTCGAGCACCGCTGTATCGGGAGAACTCCAGTGAGGCTCAAGTCATGGGTTCGTTGGGATCAATCTTCGGTCATGAACTGGTCCATGGGCTTGATTATGACGGTCAGAATTATGATCAGGACGGAAACGTCATCATGGAGCCAAACCCAAAGGACATAATTCAATTTGGAAAGCGAGCGAATTGCTTCATCGATCAGTATGGTGAAGGGAAAATGGGATCTCTGAATGAAGATGTCGCTGATAGCGAGGGTTTGCGTTTGGCGTACAGGGCTTTCCAGAAATTACCGCCAAGTGAAATAAAGTCGTCGAATTCGAAGTTCAGTGAGAAGCAATTGTTCTTTTTGAGTTATGCTCAGATTTGGTGTCGAGCTAAGGGATCGCCAAAATTGGCGAGGAGTCATTCGGCGCATAGGGACCGTGTGAACAATGTGGTTGCTAATTCGGAGAACTTTGGTGAGGCGTTTACGTGTAGTAAGAATGCAAAGTTGAATCCTGATAAGAAGTGTCAAATTTGGTGATTAGTTGCTTAATAAAAGTTTTTATACAAAATATTTGTGTTATATTAATTTCAGATATATATTCCATCCCAGTCTGGTAGATATGACTCAACATCGCGGCTTCCGTGTTATTGATATCCATATCCCGTTGTATTCTCCCGATTATAAGTATTGACATCGTAGGCGACTAATTTGACAGATTATTGACAGGGATGTTTGTTCAAAATAATGCTGTCATACGACGAATTCAGATAGATAAAAAGGTAAGGCGTACTGATTTGATGCTCCTGGATTCTTATCCAAAAGTTATAGTTTTAATATTTGATCGATGATAGACTTTCATGGTTTAAAGAGGCTCTGATAATGACGATAGCCTCAAGACGTGCACACAATACAGCATAGAAGATTTTAGTGACGATTGTAAGGAAACCTACACCTCTGCAGTGGCCGTCTGGGTAACGTTCTTTTCTTCTCTTTGCCGCAGTCGCTTCTTAGTCTGATGGTGTTACGGCTTTCGTCAGCTGGTCTTCCGTATTGCTCCGACTGGTCTGACGGCTTTTGCCGGCTGGTTCTTACGGCTTTTTATGGTGGTTCTTTTGGCTTTTGCTGGCTGGTTTTACGGCTCTCACCGGGTGGTCTTACGGCTTTCGCCAGCTGGTCTTACATATTACTCCGGCCGGTCTTACAGCTTTCGCCGGCAGGTCTTGCGGATTACTTCGGCTGGTATTACGGTTTTTGCAGGCTGGTTCTTACGGCTTTTGCTGGCTGTCTTACGCTCTTGCCGACTGGTCTTACGGCTTTTGCCGGCTGGTTCTTACGGCTTTCGCTAGCCGGTCTTACGGCTTTCGCTGGCAGGTCTTACGGATTACTCCGGTTGGTCTTACGGCTTTTAATGGCTGGTTCTTACGGCTTTCGCCGACTGGTCTTAAGGCTCTTATCACCTGGTCTTACGGCTTTCGCCGGCTGGTCTTACACATTATTCCGGCCGTTCTTACGGCTTTCGCCGGCTGGTCTTTCGGCTCTCACCGGCTGATCTTACGACTTTTGCCGGCTATGTCTTACAGCTTTCCCGGCTGGTCTTACGGCTATCGCAGCTGGTCCTGCGATATGGACTGCTCGACCGCTGTCGGTTAACTGTTGTTTATTCTGGTTGGTTGTTTATTCTGTACAACGTTATGGCCTGATGTTGTCTCTTGGATATCTTTTGCTCGATTGACTCGATGCGACTTCTTTTTGTGGTTGATGAAGGTCTTCTGATAATACTTTCCTGGAACGCTGAATGTTAGGTCTATCTGTCGAACGATAATTTTGTTATTACGAGTACAGTCGACCATTTGTTTAGTGTTTTCAGTGGATGTGAATGTTATTATCGAGTTCTAAAATCTGCTCGTTAGTTTTTGCTGTATTTCTTCTTGGCTATCGCTAATTCTGTCGGACGATGAAAACATTTCATCAGTGCAGAGTAATCGAAATTTTGCAACTTCCTTGCTTGATGTGGCACTTCGATCCCGATTTAATTCTACAAGCTTCTTCAGGCAACTCTGCCTCTAAGTACCTTTCTCAAGATTCGTACGCCAAGTGGTGGAATTTGTATCATACCTTAGTGGTGAAAATTGACCCACTTCAGGGTGGGTCCACAAGCCACAGATTTACAAACTTTTTTTTCTACAGATTTGCAAATAATCATGTACCGACTTATGTATGTCTGCACAGACTTGTTGTGCAGACAAAATTCAATGGAAGCTGGAGTCAATGTTGGTGTCACACAACAACAAAGCATACTCAGTTCCAATTCCAATAAACGGCTGTGCGGTCTAATGTTATAGCAAAACTAATTCCCTAATATTGGTCTCTCTTTAAGAAGAATTACACTTCGTCAAAAATAACCTATGATGTGATTTTTCTTTTGATGTTCACACTTTCCCCCCTCCACACCTGCAACCTAATAAAGCTAATCTTCATTTGTGGAACAAATCCCTCTTATCCAAATGTTTGCAATCACATCATACTCAAACAAAATATAAAAGAACATGACGGTATTTACATTTTGATTATCCCATTACTATCTTTTTATCTGGCAAATGATACGACATATTCCCTACTCGGTCACTCGGTGACGGTGGCGGTGATTACAATCACACAGGAGGAGGGCAACAAAAACTGATACTTGCGCACATCGTCCTTATCGTTAATGATGTGGTAGGTTTATTAGCAAAGTCCTGATTATTAAAGTGGGAGCTCATACAACCAGTTGAATGTCCCCTATCAGATAAAAAGAGCATTCCTTTGGTTCTATCAATCAGTTGGGCTCGAATTAGATCAGGCTACGGTTTCGCGATTCTGTGTCATGACCTGAGGCAATTGTTTCGTTCGTTCAAATATGTTTTTTCGGAATGTGTTTCTTTGTGTCGTGGTAGTGTTGCTATGGCCTTTTATGAGTGGATTTAAGCTGACTGCTCCATTGGATAATTACTTTTTAGTTGCTCTCAAGGATTATGCAAGTTTTGTTGATGCGCTGCAAGTTGCGAGACACAATCATTATAAGTTTGTTAAAAAAGTGAGTTCAACAGTTTTCTATGCGAGCAAAAAACAAAAACAAAAAAGCCATATTTAAGCTTAAAGTTAATTGGACTGATGTCATTGTTTATTGTTACTATTATTCTGTAGTGCTCCCAGAAGTGTGTTTGCAATGACTTATTGAATGTTTTTTATCAAAAAACGAATCCGAACGTGATGAGATTTGAAGAATATTCATCAGATAACGATTTGAAAGTGAGATTTTCTTGCGAGTGATGATCAGCAAGGTTTTAGGAACCAGAACAGCTACCACCTAAAACTTTTAAAAGATCTTCAAAAGTGTCATCCAATCCAACATATTGTAATATTCGGCTTGGTCCGACAATTAAAACTTATTCACTTTTTAAATAAAACACAAATTCACTTTATTCAAATCACTCACAAACTTATTTACTCAACACTTTCAATTATTACTTTTCGAACACAGTATCTTACTTTATCGCAGTTCACAATCAACTATCCGCTTCGCCGCCAAACGGCTATATATATAACAAAAATGATGGGTTCTAGAAACTACTATTGGTTCTTGGAGAAGCTGAATGTTCCAGAAGTTCTCCACTTACAAATAAAAATACTGGGATTACTTTTTGTAGGGGCTAACGTTCTTAATGCTAAACAAAAAGTTTCTCTTAATCACTAGGTATTGCCCCTCACAAGTGTTTACTACTACAATTAAACGATATTAGAGTAGAGTTATAGCGATAAGGAGTAAGTAAAGAGAGTAAGAGTAGTATGTGCATTAAATATAAAAAAGAGGTACAGAGTAAGTAAAGAGAGTAAGAAAAGTGTATACACCTATACACATTACATTGCCCCCTCCTTAGGATTGATTATCCCGAACAAATCCATCATTCTCATCACCACTGTAGCCACAGAGGAGGTATACCTAGAGTCGCAACTCAAGGCATTTTACTCTTTCGACTAAAGAAATTAAATTTGATAAAATATACTACCCAATGCAAATGTATTGGCTTTTCAATGCATTTCAAATGGGAGGCCAAACCAATAGATTTGCAATGGGTAGTATATTTTTCTCTTATCCCAAAATTTTTTGGACAGTGAATTTTTAAAAAAGAGAACGAGTTGTAAATAGGTTCTCTATGACTGTAGCGATGTAGTCGGTCGCGATGTACGACTTTAAGTTTACCTCTGACTCCTTTTTGTATCCGGTACACGACGTCATTGATTTTGCTAATTACTGTATATGGACCTTCCCAGTCCTGTTGAAGTTTCGGTGACAACCCTTTTTGTCGATGGGGATTGTAAAGCCACACTCGATCTCCTGCTTGGAACTCTGTTGTTGTCGCTCGTATATCGTAGCGTGTCTTCATTCGGTCACTGAACATCTTTATTTTTGACCTGGTATCGTCGTGGATCTAAAGGAGTCTTTCTCTGAGGTCAAGTAGTCATCCTCGGCTTGCGGTTCCGACGTGGGACATCCAAATTTTATTTCGCTCGGCAATCTGATGTTCCTTCCCATCAAAATCTCAGACGGTGTATGGCCAGTTGAGCTATGTCTTGCACTTCGATACGCCATCAAAAACAGTGGAATGTGTCGATCCCAATCTCGCTGGTTGTCGTCCACAACTTTGCAAAGATGTTCCTTACGGGTTCGGTTGAACCGTTCGACCATGCCATCAGATTGTGGGCGGAGTGGTGTTGTTCTTGTCTTCTTGATGTGAAGAAGTCCACAAACTTCCTGGAATATGTTTGATTCAAAATTCCTTCCCTGGTTGGAATGCAGTTCTAATGGAACACTGAATCTGCTCACCCAGTTGAACACGATTTGGTCTGCGACTGTTTTGGCTTCCTGATTCGGAATGGCGTATGCTTCAGGCCACTTGCTGAAGTAATCCATGAAGACCAGAATATAACGATTTCCATTAGTTGTTTCCGGAAATGGACCGGCCACGTCTACTGCAATCCTTTCAAAGGGTGATCCGACAGTATACTGCTGCATTTGGCTGTGATTCTTTTTGTTCGGGCCTTTGGTGGCAGCACAGGTATCACATTTTCGCCACCACTTCTCGACATCTTCCCTTGCATGTAGCCAATAGAATCGCTGTCGAACCTTTTCTAGCGTCTTGTTTACTCCTAGATGGCCTCCAGAAACTCCATCATGCATCTCTCGCAGAACGTCCATTCTCTTCGATCTCGGTAAGACTGGCTGCATTACATAGGACTTTCCATCTGCTGATTCCCACTTACGTCGAAGGACACCCTCTTGGATATGCAACGAGTCCCATTGCGCCCAATAGGCCTTCAGAGCCGGACTTCTGTCGGAGATATCAGCCCATTCTGGTTTTTACTGGTGTTCGTTCCATGCGAGGATTGGTTCGATGTCTGGGTCCTCTTGTTGAGCCTTTCTCAACTCGTCGTTGCTCCATCCATGAATGGGATCGGCTTTGGTTCGTTTGACAGTAACCATTTCTTTTTCTTCTTGCTGTCTGCAACGCTTTGAGTCTGGTTTATTCGGTCTCCAAGATAGTACATCCGCCTTTGAGTCAAGTATCCTCCTCCGATGTTGGAATCCGTGTTTGCTTTCCGGCTGGGAAACAACTTGAGAAGTAACGCTGTTGTTGGGCTTTCCTGGGCCGTCGGAATTGCTTATGTTTTCACAGTATTGGCAAGTGGTATTCCTTCGTGGTAATCCGCACTGTTGTTGAAGATGCCCATTCTCATTGCAATTCCAGCATCGTGCTCGTCCGCCTTGCTGCCTCCTTTACACGGTAGCCTTCTGACAAGAACATTCTTGGACTTCCACTTCTCTTACCCGATGGATACTTTGTGAAGCTTTTTCTGCAGCTTCCATTGTCAGAGCGAATGCCAATGCTTCTGGGAGTGTTCGCTTTCCGGCAATTCGAATAGCCCTCTGGAGATTAATGTCGGCGACAGCTCTTACAAAGGCTTCAACAGCAAGTTGATCTCTTATCTCATTGCCAGCTGTTGGATATGCCAGGTGAACCAAGCGCTCAATATCTGATTGAAGCTGTTGCAGAGTTTCACCCTTTTTCTGTGTTCTATTGTTTAGCTGTACCTACTCGGCAGACTTCTGTCATGTGGCTGTCTCCAAAACGCCGTTCAATTGCGCTTACAAGAACACTGAAGACACCACTCTTTTCTGCTGGAATGATTTGTAGCAGTTCAGCAGCAGATTCTCTTAGAGCGAGCGTGAGAGCAATGCATTTGTCGCCATCGTTCCAGCCGTTTGCTAACGCTGCTGCTTCAAATTGTTTCTTATAGATCGACCACGGAACTTGACCATCAAAACTTGGAGGTTGGACTTCTCTCTTTCTTGAGCACTCACCAGAAGGTTCTCTAGCTTTCAACTTTCGCACTTTTTCCAGTTCCTTTGTGATGATGAATTTGTTCTTCAATTTTCTTGAAACGTGCATTAGTCGTTGAATTTTGTTTTTTGACACGCTCATCGAGAGTATTGATTTTGTCTTCGAAGTCGGCAAACCTGCCTTCTAGCAGATTTTTCTGTTCATCAAACCGATCTCGAACGTCATCCCTTTGAGCTTGTAGTTGTTCTAGAACATCATTCTTTTGTGTTTCCAGTTGTTTGAGAACATTATCTTGCTCCTTCTTTTGCTCGTTTCTTTGAGTTTCTAGTTGCTCCAGAACATTCTTGTTTTGAGTTTCCTGCTTCTTTTGATTCTCTTCAAATTTGGCAAATTTGGCTAGAAGAAGTGTCATCATGTTAGATAAGTCGGCAGTTGCATTTACCTCTTCCGATTTTGCTTCCACTTCGAAAGCAAACGTATCTGGGTTTTCATTTTGTTGTTCCAGATATTCCTGTAGCCGTTTTACGATTTCGTTTTTAACTCCTGCCCCACTTAAGCCACGTTTGCTTAATTCGGCCTTTAGTTCAAGGACAGTTAAGTCTTTCAAAACTTTACTCATTTTTTTTTTAACTTCACTATTTCACACAAAATAGTTTAATCACTGTTCACTGTTTTATTCTCAATAAGTTT
The DNA here is from genome assembly GCA_943590905.1 of Sphaerophoria taeniata. Taxonomy (NCBI): domain Eukaryota; kingdom Metazoa; phylum Arthropoda; class Insecta; order Diptera; family Syrphidae; genus Sphaerophoria; species Sphaerophoria taeniata. Next base: position 216,975,356 of record OX016540.1, on the reverse strand, counting down.
TAATTAAGAGGGTACAGAGTAAGTAAAGAGAGTAAGAAAAGTGTATACACATTACAATATTTTCCAGTATTGTAATTCATTTTTATAAGCGTGTTCCAACAAGGACTTGAAAACATTTTTTTAAAATAAAACGCAAACCATTTATTGAGTGTATATTATTATCAACTTGAAGTACAACTAAAACATTTATGAATGGGACTCCGTTCATAGGGTCACCGCGGGCCCGTTTGCAGTGGCCGATTGGTTGGACCCAATTTTTGTCGATGACTCGGCCAAACATTTCAGAGGAAATGGTGCCTATTTCGCGTTCAATGTTGGATGTGAGTTCTTCCAGCGTCGTCGCGACGTAGGCTAATTGGCTTAAGTCAATGACTTAACGTTGCTCAAAAGAGAAAAGCCAAGAATTGTTCAATCGCACGAAAGAGGCGGTTTATGGACTGACCCATTGCTTGAGATAACACGGTCTTCAAACTTACTTTTCAATATATCGATTGAGAATGTGGCATGAAAACACATGTTGTCAAGGTTGATATCTTCAAATTCGGGCCAAAAATAATCGCTAATCATTCCATTCACAATAACGTAACGGTAGTTATCGTCGAAGAAAAAATATGATCAACTTACTCCGACAGGTATGCAAACCGTACCTGTTTTGAGGATAATGCGGTGATGAAAGTAATGTGGATAATTATCCGACCAATAACGCATAAATTTGCTTCATTGACGAGATCATTGAACCAAAAATGAGTTTCGTCACTGAAGATGATTTTGAAATGAAATTTATTATCTTCATCGCATCTTTTCGAGAGTCTAGTCGGAAAACGTGCGTCGCTTCAAATTGCCCACCGGCTTCAATTCTTGATCTTGAATAGGTGTAAGCCAAAGCCAAGGACCAAGGTGCCTACGCAAAATACATCATAGTAATGTCAGAAATTCCAGATTCTTGAAAATGCTGTGGAATTGACTGAACGACAGCGATAATTTCGCCACTTTGACCAATCCTGACACTGACATTCAACATCACACAACAAATAGAAAAGTAGACTCAAGTTGGATTTAACGCTCCATCGGTTACCGACTCGGAATTTCGGTACAAATTTTTAATCATTACTCATTCGTGTATGGTAACATAGTGAGGATGTTGAGTTTCGTGAATAAATTGACAATGATAGTTCGATGTTTAGTGAAAGCTCGTATCCACAAATTAAACTCAAGGTTATCAAGTCCTTTTTGGAAATACCGATACTTCCAAGTACTGAAATTTGTTCGGAACATAAAACAAACAAATTTTAATCATGCATCTGAAATTGTTTGGCACTCCTCCGTCCTCCTGCCTTATATGTCAGAGATGTTCTTTTGACAATATCATGTTTTTCTCTCAAGATGTTCTCACGGTAGTATGTTTCAGTTTTTGGGTCGGCTAACTTTCAGCCGTGGGATTTAAATGCAGTGTATTGGTAAACTAACTCTGATTTTGTATACTCTTCTACAAGAAGCAGAGTATAACAGCGTCTTTAGAGACAAGTCTGAAGCTTAGACCAATATCTAGTTTTGGTATATGAGGAAACTATGTCTTCAGGCTGCTACAGCATGATCGAAAAAAACCATTCATGCTTTTTATGTTTGTGACACGTTGTGCCGTCTTGTTGAAATATGATGTTAGTTAACTGGTGATCGATAAAGTCAGTTATCGAGGCTCTTTGGCCGTCACCATTGACTCTATCGGGCAGCATAGTTCTTATAGAAGAACACCAATTATTCCACCAACCCGTAAAGCACAGCAAACAGTTAGTTTTTGACCCACTTGCTTACTCCAAATACGGCAGTTTTGTTTATTGACGTATTAATTCCAGCAAAAACGAGCTTCATCGCGAAAATAAATTCGATTTTGATAATTAGGATCAACGGTGATCCTTTTTTGGGCCAATTCACCAAATAAACGTCTTACCAGGTGATTCGTGGCTTTAATTTTTCCACGATTTGGATTTAGTTAGCAAACCAAGATTTTTGTCCGAAATCTTGCATAAAGTATACAAAAACGTACCCAGTGTGCACGATAGCGAATAAACTGATGCGGGGGTTCTTCTACGGTATGTATGCTCTTCTGCAGCAATGACTTCTTTAGACAAAGCAGATGGGTATTATCATTAAGAATAAACGTGTTATAAAAACGTTTCATAGTTAATCGAATTATTAATTGCACTGATATATCTTAACCGTAAATGAACGTATATTGCGATACGTATTGCGAACAAAAAGATGATTTCAAAAAGAAATTTGGAAGCGTTGTTCAGGGGTCAGCCTATTCATCTTGAGATGTCAAACCAAACCAAAAATAAATCACTGATAAAATGGGCACCAGTTGAAATAGTTTTTGCACTAAAACCAGTTCAAGTCTTTAGAGCAGACATGAGTAAATTATTAGTCGTGAGTGAAGAAGGATATTTCGTTCAAAGGAACCATTCCTATAACATATTCCGTGAAAATTTTATAAAAATCTGCAGGTCCCATGTCTATACATACTTGACTAGAAAGCCACCTACATTATCGACATATGTCACAATCAACAGTTGGTTGATTTGATAGTCACAATTTACTGCCTCTTAACTATAATCGAAATCTACCCGAGTGGCTAAAAATCCAATTCCAATGACGCATTTAACCACAAACAAATAAAAAAAACAGTAGGACTTATAATTACACTTGCCATAAAAAGCTGTGGGTGGATCCAATTTAGAATAGATAGCAATAATAATTGTTGAGCGCAACCAGGACGGGACTTATCAACTTCTGGACAAACCAAATAAACCTAATCCTAATCAATCAATAGGGAAGATATTTTTATATCTAATCTGCGAGCAAGTGAGTGTGGGGGGACTGGATACGAATAAAACTAGACACACGTTGTGTTTTGTTGTCTGCGACTTCATGGTTCGATGGTAATTAAAATGACAATCAGTAGGTCAATGGATTTGGACCGGATGGTAATTAAAGACATTTTTTTTGTCATCTGTTGTGTGTACCGATTTTAGCTATGGCTCCCACGGCAGATGGGAATGAATAAAGTGAAGAGATGTTTTTCTGAATAATTTAAAGACAAATACCCGAGGACTCACATAATAGGATCGAATATCATATAACAAGATGCGACTCCTAGCAAATTCTTGTTGACATTGATTAATATCTTCTTGGTAAACGAATTTTTGAATTTTCAGTCCCGGCCTTCCTCTTCTGCGACGTCCTTTTGGGTGTGATTCGTAGACCTTACGTGTCCCGGATCACTCTTTTTCCATTCGTCGTTGGACCTTATCTTTTTTAGCTATGTCTGTTTCACAATGTCGACTCTGGCCACTATTTTGCAGTGGCTACGGTAAGAGCTCGATTACCAACGAAAAGAAAACACGTGCTAAAAGAAGTTTAATATCGTTTGAGAATGCCTGAGTTAGAGACTCCCCGCCGCGCCGTACTCCCAAATGCCACAGACCTTGTGGAACCAATATCGAGAAATTGAAGGGAGACGGAAAATGCATGTTTGTAGATGCTGCAACGGAAAACAAAAGCAGCAAAAGAAGAGTACCGAACAAAAAGGAGAAATGATAAAGAGACCCTGCGAAGGACGAAAAGAGTATCCGTAGTTTCTCAGCTCAAAGATCTAGAAGAGTCTAGGGCCAAGAACAACACCCGACGTTTCTTTAAAAGGTCGAAGCAATTAGCTTCTGGTTTCAGAACCAGGACACAGGCTCTTCGAAACAGTGAAGGAAACCTATTCATCGAAGCACAGGGAATGCTAGATATTTTCAAACAGCACTTCCAACAGCTGCTGAATGCGCATAATGTCGAGCGAGCCAATGATGAAATAGAATCAATACCAGTCAATAAAGACTCAGTCCCAGCCCAGCACAGAAGAGGTAGAAAAAGCCATCCAAAAGCTTAAAAATAAAAAGTCCACCGGGTCGGATGGCATACCTTCGGAACTCTTTAAATATGGAGGAGGTGTTTTGAGGAACCGCATGCACCAGGTCATCAGCAAAGTGTGGAAGGAAGAATGCATGCCCACTGACTGGTCGATAAGCTCCATATCCCTATGCCCCATCTATAAAAGAAGCGATCCTAAGTCATACAAAAACTACCGAGGAATATCCCTGCTTCATGTTGCATACAAAAACCTATCCCACGTTCTGTTCTGTGTGAGCGTCTTGAACCTTTCTGCATCACAATAATCAGCACGTTACAGTGTGGCTGTAGGCCTGGCACAAGGATAGACCAAAATTCACACTGAGGCAAATCCTGGAGGAGATCAACGAGTTTCAAGTCGAAACCCACCTTTTTTCATCGACTTCAAAGCTGCTTATGATAGCATCCACCACCAAGAACATAATATGATGGCGATGTCTGAATTCGCCGCATAACGCTAAGCAATATACGTAGGGCAGTGTTAACACCTCATCTGAGTTTTTTCAAACATGTGCAGGGTTCAGGCAAGGAGATGCGCTGTCATGTGATTTCTTCAACATTGTCCTCGAGCAGATAGTGCGCAAGGCAGGTGTGAGCACGGAAAACACTATCTTCAACAAACCCACCCAGCTCCTTGGCTATGCGGCCGACTTGTACATCATCGATCGATCCAAGAGAGCTGTGCTTGAGGCCCTGTGATTGAAAAACAGTCGAAGCCCGTTGCTCTTAAAGTGAACGAGGACAAAACAAAGTACATGCTATCAACCAGCAAACCAACATCTGTCCACACCGCTCATGACAAAACGTCACTGTTGGTAGCAATAATTTCGAGGTAGTTAAGAAGTTCACCTACCGTGGAACAAACTTCAATCCAACAAACGACACCTTAGTGGAGATCCGACGAAGAATTACCCTTGCGAACCGCTACTACTTCGATTTGGCGAAGCAACTGGGTTAAAAACCCCTCACTCGAAAGACAAAGTTTCTACTATACAAGACCTTGATTTTATTTGTCCTACTCTACGGCGCGGCGCGCGGCGGCGGCAGCGAGTGTTCAACGCTAAGTAAAAAGGGGATTTGATACTGGGCACTTTCGAAAGAAAAACTCTTCGACGGATTTTCGGTCCCGTATGCGACGATGGCGAATGGAGAAGAAGGTTCAACCAAGAACTGTACGATCTGTTGTTGACGAACGGCTTCAAGCGTTCACAGAGTACTGTAGATAAGATCTTGTAGGCGATGTTTAGGAGACAAATGTATATGTAGTTGATGCAATTCAGGTTATCTACTTTCTTGAGGAACAAGTCTTGCACTAACCCGCATTTGCAATTTCAATGCAACCACGGTGGCGATTGTGGGGTCAGCCAGTGAACAAAAAGTCAAAGTGGCTCCACTTTTACGCAAATACGCAAATATCTTTCATATTCACGTTTTCCTCCTCCTTGACTCTTCAGTTCCTTTATTTTTTGTACTTCAACACTTTTTTGCAGATCGACGGTTACCAAAATATATTCCTATTCGAAAAGCTTCCCGACTGGAACGTTGGCTACGGCAACAAACGCTCTGGCCATAAGCCCCTACAAGAAGACAGTCGAGTTCTGTGGGCTTCTCAGCAGAAAATTCTCCAACGTGATAAACGAGATCTCATCGACTATGGCGAGCAGGCACCGGACTACAATGAAATCGATGAAGATCGCCAATCGATTGCTAGATTCAAGAACCCTCCGTTTAATGACGAACTTTGGGAACGCCAATGGTATATGGTATATGCTCTACATCCTCAAAGAAAATCTTCATTATTTTTGTCATTTAAAATTAGTCTACAAATTCCAGCTTGCCAAAACCCTTGAATCTTAATGTCCTGCCAGTTTATGCAAAAGGTATCACGGGACGGAATGTGCGAGTGGCCGTTCTAGACGATGGAATTGAGTATGATCATGAGGATCTTGCTCAAAACTATGTAAGATTGAAGGATCTTTTGAATTCTTATATTTTACTTCTTTTTTAAGGATCCCCAAATAAGTTGGAACTACAACGACGACAACGCAGATCCCTATCCTAAGTTCGTTGATGATGATGACAATTCCCATGGAACCAGATGTGCCGGGGAAATCGCGATGATGGCCAATAACAAAAAGTGTGGTGTTGGAATAGCGTACAATAGTCGTATTGGCTGTATTAAGATGCTAGGTGGTTTGGTGTATGATTTGCTCGAAGGATCATCTCTAGGGTTCGCTTTGGACAAAGTCGATATCTATAGCTCATCGTGGGGACCGATGGATAATGGTCAGACTATGGAGCAGCCAGGAATTTTCGCAAAAAGAGCTTTGGAAAAGGGGGCTTTACTAGTAAATATTGTTTTTCTTAAATTGCGGTGCTGGATGACCATGACGTTGATTTTAGGGGCGAAGGGGCTTGGGAAGTATTTATGTTTGGGCTTCTGGAAATGGTCGGAAGAAAGGTGATAACTGCAACTGTGATGGATATGCGGCGAGTATTTATACAATTACGATTGGCAGTGCTGATGACAAAGGACAGGGTGCATGGTACAGCGAGAAATGTGCTTCTGTAATGACTGTGACGTATTCTTCGGGGAATGATTCGGATCAGATGATTGTGAGTAGAGGCTTCAACTAGTTGATACTTTTATCAAACAGTTTCAGTACCCAATTTTTTCTTTAGACTACAACTGATGTTGGCAATTCATGCACTGTTCAACATACAGGGACATCTGCATCAGCCCCTTTAGCAGCTGGAATTATTGCCTTGGGTCTAGAGGCTAAGTAAGTTTAAACCACCAGTGTTCAAGCGATAAGACTCCTGAAAGTAGGTATTTTCTGTTTTCAGTCCAACTTTATCATGGCGTGACGTGCAACACATCATTGTTCGATCAGCAACCCGTGAACCCCTGACTAAAGATGATGATTGGCAACAAAATGGAGCAGGACTGATGTACAGCACAAAACTCGGTTTCGGTCTAATGGATGCCGATGCTTTTGTCACCCTAGCCCAAAAATGGAAAACAGTTCCAAAACAAAAAATTCACAAAGTTTATGGTAAATATTCCCCAAAGCAAAACGACTTTTGTAAATCAAATCGAAAACATTTTCAACAGGTTCACTCCTACCAAATCAACCCCCATCGAACTCCACCAAAATCATCTTCACCTACACCGGCACCAAAATCCGACATCTAGAGCACGTTCAAGTCATCATCACCGCTACATGTCAGCAACGCGGTGCATTGGAATTATTTCTGTCATCGCCATCGGGCACTCGCACAACAATTCTCGATAGAAGACCTCGTGACAATTTTGCTGGAAACTGCTTTGACAGTTGGCCGTTTATGTCGGTGGCAACATGGTCGGAAAATCCGTATGGCCAGTGGCAGTTGGAAATTCGCGATAGTTCGCCATTGGGCATGAAAAATATTCAAAGCATTGCTACGGTACAGTTAGTTCTGTACGGAACCACGCATGCATCGTCGATTTTTCCTTTTGGTTAATAAACTCGCACAAATTATGCATAAATTATAATTCAAACGTTGACTGTTTTTCTTTTGGGAAAGCAGAATTGCCATCACACCCATCGGCGGTATAGCACTTCATATCCTCCACACATGTCGAATTGCATTGATAAATGGTTTTGCAGAAGCAGTTGTGGGCTATGTTCTGGGAATTTATAATTACTTTTGCGTAGGGTCAGGCGGCTTAATTGATAATTTAATGTCTCTTGCAACAAGCAGGAATGATGAATGAAAAGACAAACAGAAAACCATCACAACGCCGGAATACGGAAGAAGTTTGAGGTAGTTTAAGTTTGGGTAACAAAAAAAATGACATTAAGAAGAGGAAAGTGAGCTATTAACCTTTTGAATAACGAGTAATAGAAGTATTCATAAATTTTAAGAAACTATTTTAATGTCCCTTTTATCGTCGACTGGATTAAATACACAGACCGGAGGGAAGCCAGAGCACTACTGTTCATTTGCTCATTAAACCTCTTCTGTCTAGATGCGTGTCGCTATGCAGAGAATATTTTTGATGTCCAAGCAACCTTAATCATTTTCACCAGTTCATATCAAGGATGAAGCTGGTAGCTTAACTACGTCTTTGTGAAAACTGTAACAGTGAGGTTTTTTGAATGACATCGATGTCAGGTGTTGACAACTTTAACTTGGTTTCGTCTGCATCAATCAACCTTCTTGGTCCCCATCTTAAGGCTCACAAACGCACCGCTCTCTGACATTATGACGTTTTCTTCCAATTATGTTAGAGTCATCCGCGTATCCTGGTTAGGTTAGGTTAGGTTAGGTTATGAGGGGTGTGCACAGCGTGAGCTGTTGCGTACACGGGGGCCTATTGGTCCATTGTGATCCCCTATAAGAATAAAAGTTAGCATCGATGCTTCTCAAGGTCGATTAACGTAGACTGGCTCGTTAACGAACCAGCCTGTGCTATCTATAAATTTCTTCATGTTTGCCATTGAGACCTGTGCTAGATCATCCAGTTCTCCAACAAACCTGTTTCCGAAATGACGGAGTCGGCTAGTTTGGAGGTTCGGACAGTCACAGAGCAGGTGTTTAATGGTTTCTATTTCCTCCTCATCCTGACAGCTCCTACAAAAATCGGGTGCAAATGCCCCTATCTTGTTGGCCATTGTGCCAATGGCACAGTGACCCGTTAGTACACCTATCAAGATCTTAATGTTCTTTTTACTCAGCGAGTTTCCTTTTCATTCGTGCTAGGCCATAAACTTCGCGAGATTACGCAATCGTCCCTGGATTTCCAAGAGGTATTGGTTTTCTCTTTTGATTTAAGGTCTATCTTCCTCTTGAGTACCCCAATTGGGACAAGTGGTCCCCTAACTGAGTGGTCACTACTACTTGCGTCTGCTTCTGACCCTTTCCTGGCTAGTTCATCTACTATTTCGTTCCCTTCTATATTGCTATGTCCCGGAACCCAGCAGAGCTTTACCTGGTTAGTGTGGCAGATTTGATTTAATTCCTTCTTACAGTTTAAAACTGCTTTTGATCTTATGGTCTCACTGGCTAAAGCTTTGATAGCGGCCTGGCTGTCCACGAAAAAAGTTATCTCCGAAGAGCTTAGCTTTTCTTGATGTGCCAATTCAGCTGCTTTTTCAATGGCAAAGATCTCGGCCTGAAAGAAACTACAGTCAGCTGGGAGTTTATACGATGCTCTGATGTTGAGAGATTGGCAAAACACTCCAGCACCTGTTCCTGATTCCATTTTTGAACCGTCAGTGTAGAAAGGGATACCCTGTTTACTTATAAGTGAATTAGGGTCCCAGCCCTGTCTTTCCGGTATGAAAATAGAAAATTTCCTATCAAAATCTAATAAAGGGGGTATGTAATCGGTTGTCTCCAACAGTCCTGGAATTGTGTCATATCTCTTTAGGATTGACCCGTGCCCATAAGTGCTGTGCTTCCAAAAACTCAGTTCTTTTAAACGAATGGCGGTTTTGGCTGCCGTGCACCTTATGAACTCATCCAGGGCCGGAAGGTCCAATATCATTTCCAACCCAGCTTGTGGTGTGGATCTTTGAGCCCCTGTTATTCCTATACAGGCTAGTCTCTGTACCTTATTCAGGTTCTTGAGATAGCTTGATTTTTCCACCGCTTTCCACCATACAATAGAGCCATAGGTAAGAATGGGTCTGACAATCGCTGTGTACATCCATTGGATGACTTGCGGTCGCATGCCCCAACGTGAACCGAAGGTTCTTTTGCATGTGTAGAATGCGCATAGTGCTTTTTTCATTCTTTCCTCATTATTACGCTTCCATGTAAGCTTAGAGTCAAGGATTACTCCTAGAAATTTAGCTTCCTTAGAAAGTTTTAGAGGAATACCATTTAGTTTGGGAGGGTTGAAGCCCTCCAGTTTCCGTTTCTTCGTGAACAAAACTAGCTTTGTCTTGGTGGGGTTGACCCCGAGACCGTTCTTAGTTGCCCAAGAAGATAAATCCTTTAATGCGTTTTCCATAATGTTTTCGATGATGGTAAGAAGCTTGCCTGATACCAAAACCACTATGTCATCTGCATATGCCACGATTTTAATGCCCTGATTTTTGAACTTTGTGAGAATTTTGTTGACTACGAGGATCCATAGCAGGAGTGAGATGACTCCTCCCTGTGGTGTGCCTCTAGTAACTGTTTTCTCAATAGTGCTAACTCCTATTTGAGAGCTGATAATTCTGCCATTTAACATGGTGAAGATCCAATCGACAATGACAGATTCAACTCCAACTTCAACTAAGGCAGTTTTGATTGGTTCCGTTTTAACGTTGTTGAACGCACCCTCGATATCAAGAAATGCTGCCAGTGTTTATTCTTTATGTTCAAGACTTTTCTCAATATGTGAAACCACTTCGTGCAGAGCAGTCTCCACTGATTTACCTTTAAGGTAAGTGTTCAGAAATGAATATTATAAAATTTTGTTTATTCTTTATTTAAATAATTTGATCTTCATTATTAATTTCCTGTTTAATTGTCTTTACTTAATAATTAATTATTAATATTTATTATTGATCATTGTTATTATTATTTGTTCTATATTGCCGAACATAGCAAATAATGCCCTATTTATTTTGCTTACCTCAGCTAATCCTACTTAATCTCTTAATCTTCACACTTGCTATGCTAGCAATGTAATTTTTTATGCATAGGCTTAGGCTATGCTGAGGCTAGCAATGCTATTTCTTATGCACAGACTTACGTTGTGGTACATTGCTAATTGTTATGAAAGCTTCTTTCTTATTCTTACGGTTTATTTGCTATGTTAGCAATGTAATATTTTTTATGTATAGTTTTGCTATTATTGAAATTAATATGTGGTTGCATTCGATTCAATTTTGTATTTTCGATCTCTTTACCATCAACCACCATCGTGTTAACATCAAAGTCTTGCCTTGATTCAATAAATTGTACCTTAAGTTGAAATGAGTTTTTGCTTTTGATTTCGAACTCTAATGATCGTTTTTCTTGGAACATATATTGCTAATCAAAGTTGGTCCTTCTAGTGAGCTGGATTTTTGGTTTTTATAAATTAAAATAAAATTGAAATTAATTTTAATTGCTGTCGAATTTGTGGTGGTTGTTTGGAATTTTTGGAGCTGGAAACGATTAAACCCTGTACATTGGTATCGTATGAATATATATATAAATTGTTGGTGAATTTGCTGCTGCTGTTTTTGGGGTTTATTACTGAGGTGCTGTCCTAGGCTGTTTTTGGAACCTTGAGCCCTGTTGTTCGTTGCTCTTAAGGAATTCGGTCTGTAGGAATTAGTGTTTGATCGTTTAAATCCTCACGTGATCCATATATTGAAAATCCATTTAACTAAAATGAATGTGTTGAAGCAATCACGTGGACACTTGAAAGGTGCTATCACACGTGCTCATACATATATATTAGATATAGACATTGAGGACATTAATATATTAGAAGTGCGTTTGGAACGTTTGGAGGAAGCGTGGAAGGGTTTTTGTGAAAATCAAAATGAATTCTTTCAATATTCCGAGGAAGAAGGATACGTTGATCCCGAAATAGACTTTGAAGCCACGAAAACGAAATATCTATTAGCAAAAAGTGCATTTTTGAAAGCAATTCGGAAAAATACCCCTGTTAATCCACCTCCTCTTCCACCGGGTTCATTGAATCATGCGGGTGATTCTACGGATGAACAATCCAGCAAACAAGCCGCCTTGTTAGAGACTCTTTTAAACAATTCGTCGTTCGTTTCGGCTTCCAAGACATGTTCGGAAATTGATCTCCCTAAATTTAAAATACCTGCTTTCGGTGGCGATTATCGAGAATGGCCAGAATTTCGCGATATGTTCCTCGGGAGCATTGATTGCAAACCAAAACTTTCCGGTGCTCAAAAAATGCGGTACCTGAAGTCGTTTCTGCAAAATGATGCCGCAAAACTTTTGAATGGCATTGAAATTTCGGATGCAAACTATTTAGAAGCGTGGGAAAAACTAGAGCGTCGTTATAATAAGCCGTTGTACATCGTAAACGCTCATATCGAAAGTTTTTTGAAAATACCGACGGTGGCTGTCGCGGAAAGTGGACATTTGCGTCGGTTAGCGGACAAGTCAGATGAGGTTATTCGCGGTTTGAAAGCTCTTAAAACTGAGGGCAGGGATCCGTGGTTAATCTATCTCTTGCTCAGTAAAACGGATTTAGAAACCCGTAAAGCTTGGTCCCTTTATAAAAATAACAGTGAGCCATCGACAATTTACGAACTTATTGAATTCTTAGAAAAACGTTGTGATGCTTTAGAAGCATGCGAAACCAGAGCAAGTGATTCGAAAAGCTCGAAATCTAAACAAAATACGCGTTCAAATGCTTTCCCGAACAATATTAAAAGCTTGGCTGTCGCGAATCCTTTGTGTCCGATGTGTAAGGAAACCCATGTTCTCTCACAGTGTCCTAAATTCATTGCCCTTCCTATACCGTCTCGTCGATCCTACGCTAGAGATCACAAATTGTGCTACAACTGTCTTGGTAGCAATCATTCGTCCTCAAGATGTCGTTCGAAAAACCGTTGTATACATTGTCGTAGTCGTCATCATGCCCTTGTGCATTTGGATTCGTCGTCGTCGTCGTCGTCGTCGTCGTCGTCGTCGCCTTCGTCTGTTGAATCAACTAACCCTAATTTAAACCCTGATCTACCATCGACTTCTAATGCTGCTTTGATCGTTAGTTATCATTCACAAAATGAAAATCGTCCAACTGGAATTTTGCCCACTATTGTTGTTCAGGTCGTGGATAGATTAGGCCAAACCCAGATTTGTCGCTTGTTGCTCGACACCGGATCCCAAGCTTCATTTGTAACGGAGAATTTAGTTAAAAGGTTAGGTCTTCGCCGTCGTCATGCTCGTCTTCCTATTTCTGGTATTTCTTCTATGGAAGCTGGTGTTACCCAAGGAGCAGTGAGACTTCGTCTTAAATCTTGTTTTGATTCCAATGAGATGGATGTTGACGCTCTCATTTTGAATCGAATTACCTCCAAAACACCGTTACAACCATTTGACTTTGATACATCGCTGCTGGATAATAGTTTGAACTTGGCTGATCCAGGTTTTAATTCACCAGGTCCAATTGATATGTTACTAGGAGCTGACAAGGCTTGGAGCATTTTGTGTGATGGTCGTAGAACAGATGAAGCAGGAAATTTGGTTGCCCATAACACTATTTTCGGCTGGGTGATAACTGGTAGCATTCCAGAGAAGCAAATTGTTTCGTTGCGAGTGGGGTTGGAACAAGATTTAGATGTACTTTTAAAATCATTTTGGGAAATCGAAGAGCTGCCTTCAAATAGGTATCCATTAGATACAGGTGACTTTGCTGACACTCATTTTAGTGAGACCTTTTCTCGTGCACCTGACAACAAATATATTGTCGAACTACCTTTTCGTCACAAGGACATTGCATTCAGCAACACTCTTTCTGGAGCATTGTCAAGGTTGTTTTCGTTGGAACGTCGTTTCTCTCGTCAGCCAAATCTATATTCGGAATATTGTAGCTTTATGAGAACGTACCTAGAGCTAGGACACATGGAACAGATTCCCGACAACGAAGTTGAACCGTCATCTGGAAAGGTTTTTTACGTGCCACATCATGCCGTCGTAACGAACAAATTACGGGTGGTTTTTGATGGGTCTCATAAGGATGCAAATGGGGTTAGCCTCAATGAAACGCTCCATGTAGGCCCTCCATTCCAACGTAATCTAATTAACGTTTGTCTGCGTTTTAGGATGCACAAGTATGTTTTTTGTGCCGACATTGTGAAGATGTTCAGGCAAATTTGGGTTAGTACTACTCATCGAGATTTTCAGCGCATTGTGTGGCGTGAAAATCCCAACGATCCTATTGGCCACTACAGACTGCGAACCGTTACTTACGGTACTTCACCTGCACCCTTTTTGTCAATGCGTGTTTTAAAACAACTTGCCTTAGACTACAAGGATCAGTTCCCCATTGCTTCCCACTCAGTTTTGCATGATTTTTACGTGGACGACATTATGACAGGGTCGGATTTTGTAACTAAGATCTTAGAGTTAAAAGATGAGCTGATAAAGTTGTTGTCGTGCGGGGGGTTGGAACTGAGCAAATGGAGCTCCAATTGCTGGCCAGTGTTGCAGGGTATAAAATCGGAACCTAGCTTTTCCCTTGATTTGGATGCCTCGAGAAATTGGACAAAGGTGCTTGGTTTGATTTGGAATCCGCATCATGACATTTTCACCTATAAAATTTCTTTGGAAAGAAATTCATCATCATCGCCTACAAAAACGATGCTGCTATCGGAGATCTCGAAAATCTTTGATCCCTTGGGTTTTCTGGCTCCTGCCACCATTTTGTTAAAAATGCTGTTTCAGGAGTTATGGGCGCATGAAACGAAAATCGGTTGGGATGATCCACTGCCTACTGAGGTAGCCAATAAATGGATTTCCTATCGACAGAATTTGTTCCTTTTCGAAGAAGTGAAGATTTTGCGAAGGTGTACCCTAGACTCCAAACAATTTGAATTGATAGGGTTTTCAGACGCATCTGAGAAGGCATATTCGGCGGTGATCTATGCTCGAAGTTTTTCTGAAAGCGGCACAATCGAGGTTCAACTTGTTGCAGCTAAAACTCGTGTTGCTCCCATAAAACAACAGACAATTCCTCGCCTTGAGCTTTGTGGAGCTCTACTGTTAAGTCGTTTGTTTCAACTGGTGTGGAATGCGTTGGACGTTAGGTCGGTCAAGGCCTTTGCCTTTTGTGACTCTCAAATTGTGCTTGCGTGGCTCTCTTCTCCTCCTCGTCGTTGAAACACTTTCGTTGCCAATAGGACTTCTGAAATCCTTGATGTTCTTCCCCGTTCCGTATGGAATTATGTTCGCTCGGAAGAAAACCCAGCTGATTGTGCGTCAAGGGGAGTGGAGCCTCGAAAGTTGCTGGATCTGGAGATTTGGTGGAAAGGTTCTTATTGGCTTTCAACGGATTTTGAGTCACAGTCGGTTTCTGCCGATTTCGCTATTTTGAAAGATATCCCTGAAGGAAGAACACAAGTTGTAGTTTCCAATTTATCTAGTTCCCAAGAAGACCTCATCGATGTACTAGGAAAGTGAGTTTCCTCATGGTCGAAAATAATTCGAATTGTAGCAGTCTTTATTCGTTGTGCGAAGAATTGTAAGCTTTCCAGTGAAAACCGTGTGAACGGATACTTACGTGCTTCAGAATTGCTTTACGCGAAGGAAAAATGCTTAACATGGGCTCAGAAGGAATTTGCAGCAGAGATAAGGGCTTTGTAGGTAGAAGGTTGTGTTCCTAATTCTTCGAAACTATCATCCTTAGCTCCGTTTCTAGACGATGTTGGATTGCTTCGCGTTGGAGGACGAATTTCAAAGGCTGAAAATGTCACCTTCAATCTGAAACATCCTGTTATTCTGCCGAAGAATCACGTCGTTTCCAGACATATTCTTCAAGAGTCGCATATAAGACATCTTCATGCAGGTGTGTCGGAACTTTTCTCCATCGTTCGCCAGGAATTTTGGATTCTGGGTAGCAGGAACTTGATCAGGAAAATTGTCCACGACTGCATAAATTGTTTTCGTCAACGTCAGGCTACATCGCAGCAACTCATGGGAAATCTACCTTCTTCGCGACTTTCACCGTCATTTGCATTCGATAGGACAGGTTGCGACTATGCCGGACCAATCACACTTCGTGTATCCAGAGGCAGAAATCCGAAGTTTGTGAAAGGATACTTCGCTCTTTTTGTGTGTATGGCGACAAAGGCATTGCACTTGGAGGTTGTTAGTGACCTGTCTACAGATGCCTTTATAGCAGCGTTGAGACGATTTACCGCCAGAAGAGGCAGAAATGCAGCATCATCTATTCGGACAACGGTACCAATTTTCGAGGAGCTGCTAACACTCTATCGGAATGGTATCAATTGGTTCGGTCCGAAGATCATAATTCGAAGATTTCAAGGACGCTAGCTGCTGACAGCATCAAATGGGAATTTATTCCTCCCCACAGCCCACACTTTGGAGGACTTTGGGAAGCGGGGGTTAAGAGTGTGAAACAGCATCTTCGACGGGTTATAGGGAACAGTATTTTGACCTTTGAGGAGATATCCACTTTACTATCTCAAATAGAAGCTCTACTCAATTCTAGGCCACTTTGCTCCATTTCTGATTCCGATCTAAACCCATTAACGCCTTCTCATTTCCTTATAGGCAGACCATATACGGCGGTACCAGAACCCAGTTATCTCGAGGTGCCACTAAACAGGCTTGGAAGATGGCAACTTATCCAAAATATGATGCAAGGTTTTTGGCGGCGTTGGCATCTCGAATACATAACATCATTGCAACAACGTCCAAAGTGGCAAAGGAAAACCACCAATATGAAAGTCGGAGACCTTGTTGTTGTTAAGGAGCCTAACCTGCCACCCTCAAAATGGGCTCTAGGACGAATTGCAAAACTTCATCCCGGAGCAGATGACCTGGTACGAGTGGTTTCTGTGCAAACGAAAAATGGAATTTTTAAACGCCCAATAACAAAGATAGCTGTTCTACCAAATTCCTGAAATTCCTTCAGGGGGGCCGGCGTGTTCAGAAATGAATATTATAAAATTTTGTTTATTCTTTATTTAAATAATTTGATCTTCATTATTAATTTCCTGTTTAATTGTCTTTACTTAATAATTAATTATTAATATTTATTATTGATCATTGTTATTATTATTTGTTCTATATTGCCGAACATAGCAAATAATGCCCTATTTATTTTGCTTACCTCAGCTAATCCTACTTAATCTCTTAATCTTCACACTTGCTATGCTAGCAATGTAATTTTTTATGCATAGGCTTAGGCTATGCTGAGGCTAGCAATGCTATTTCTTATGCACAGACTTACGTTGTGGTACATTGCTAATTGTTATGAAAGCTTCTTTCTTATTCTTACGGTTTATTTGCTATGTTAGCAATGTAATATTTTTTATGTATAGTTTTGCTATTATTGAAATTAATATGTGGTTGCATTCGATTCAATTTTGTATTTTTCGATCTCTTTACCATCAACCACCATCGTGTTAACATCAAAGTCTTGCCTTGATTCAATAAATTGTACCTTAAGTTGAAATGAGTTTTTGCTTTTGATTTCGAACTCTAATGATCGTTTTTCTTGGAACATTTATTGCTAATCAGTAAGCGTGTTGGTAGTTGCACAAATTGTTTTCGTTGAGAAGTTCTCTAACATGTAGATCAATTATCCTCTCTAGTGTCTTAAGAAGAAACGAGGAGAGACTTATTGGTCTATAATCCTGGGCGGTCGAGTGAGTCGGTTTCCCTGCTTTTGGGATGAAGACTACCTTGACCTTTCTCCAGCTACTAGGGACGTATCCAAGTTTGATATAACTTATGAAGATTACCCTAAGCCACGGAGTTATTACTTTGAGAGCATTTTGAAGAAGAGCTGGGAAAATCTCGTCTGGTCCCGCTGATTTGTAGGGTTTTAACGAGTTTATTGCCCAGATAATTTTCTGCTCAGTAATAACCTGTTTTAGTTTTAAATTTGATTCTGTATGAGTAAAATCCAGCGTGTTCGATTGCAAGTAATCGGAACTTTCTGGGTTTTTACAACCGGGGAAATGAGTTTCCATGAAGAGTTCAAGCGTTTCTAGGCTTGAGTTCGACCATGAACCATCAGGGTGTTTTATATACCCCGGGACCGTGGGATTAAGGGCCAGGGTTCTGCGGAGCCTCGCCGCCTCGCTTGTTTTTTCAATGGATTCACAATGTTTAGCCACGAATCTTTTTTGGCCTTCCTTAACTCTTTAGTGTAAGTGTTAAGTGCGGCTCTATAAGACTTTAAGTCCTCTTCAAATTTACTCAGTTTAGCTTTATTGAAAAGTTTCCTAACCTCTGTTCTACGTTTCTTTAGTACACCATTCCACCAGGGTGGGTTAGTGGAGTTTTTGGAACGAGATAAAGGGCAGTGCTTTTCAAAAGACGTTCTCATTTTACTAGACAAGTTTTGGACAACAGTGTCGATGGTTGAAATGTTTAGACTTGTATTGTCCCCTGGAGGATCAATACAGTTTTTCAGCCATCTTTCGTACTCTGTCCAATTCGTTCTAGTTGGGTTCCTGTAAGGTTTCTTTTGAGTAGAGTTCCTGTCTATGGAGAAGAGTATCCTAAAGTGGTCTGAAAAAGATTCTTTAGGTGAGACTCTCCAGTCTTCGACTGAAATTTTACTATTATTACTAATAAGAGTCAAATCTATGATTTCCTCCCTGTTTTTGTTACGAAAGGTAGGGTGATTACCCCTATTACATAACGATAAATTAGAACAGAGAATATATTCAAAAATTGACTCACCTCTTTTATTGATGTCCTCTGAGCCCCATTGTGTATGGTGAGCGTTGGCATCACAACCAACCACCAAAGGTGTACCGCTTGCTGTGGCATGGACCACAAGATCGCGGACTGTTTTTGATGGTGGGTTCTCCTCCTCGTACGGCATGTACGTTGACGCTAGAATGAAGTTTCCTTCATTCGATTCGACGCTGATTGCCGTGTTGTCCTTGTTGCTGTACCTAGATAGGAAGAAAGCGTTAATTAATTTTTTCACTAGGATACAACTTCTAATATCACCTTCATCTGACGTGGAATGGAAAAGGTTGTAGTATTTTGACCTCAACCCTCGGATTCGGTTTTTGCCTAACCATGGTTCCTGGATCAAGGCCACATCCACGTTCTCGTGAGACATGTAGAGCGTAAGGTCGTACGTTGCTGCTTTAGCGTGATGCAGGTTTATTTGCACCACTAGCAGCTTTTGACTCCCTTTTGTCTTCATGCCTCTTAACCTTTACGGTTCCGAGACCATACCTCAACACGTCTTTTTTCTCTTTGAGCAGAAGGTCAGATTTCTTGTCTGCCACGAACAAGAGGTCCTTCCCTTCGCCACCAATGGTCTTCCTTGAATGTTGGAGCTTCCATTCTAAAATGGGAAGCTCTTTGTTCTGCTTTGCCAACAGTTTAATAATGGCTGCGTCCTCATGTTCTGCAGGAGGGGGGATCCAAATGCTAAACTGCTGGCGTATCCTGGTTACTGGGCAGACTTTAAAAAGACTGTGCCTCTGTTATCACGTGATCGTGATATAGTACAGCGCGCGTGAGCATATGACAATTAATTAAATGTTCAATTTAACCCGCTCACAATTAATTAAGGATCTCAGCCTGAGATACGGGAACGGTCCCTCGCATACACTGTCCAGTCGCCGAAACCTAGCATCCGCAATCACTTGGTCCTTGTACCGTACCTTCGGTCTTCCTTGTCGTCTCGAACGTGAGGGCTGCGATGAGAAGACTTTCTTGACTGGAGCGTTGTTGTCCATTCGCTCGATGTGGCCGAGCCAATGTAGTCGTATTTTCTTGGCTTTCCGGACATCTTAGTACAGCTCATACAGTTCAAGTTCGAACCTTCTTCTCCATTCACCTTCATCGCATACGGGACCGAAAATCCGTCGAAGAATTTTTCTCTCGAAAGTGCCCATTATCAATACCCTTTTTTTACTTGTCGTCTAACATTCGGCGGCGGCGTAGAGAAGGACTGGTAAAATCAAAGTTTTGTATAGCAGATACTTTGTCTTTCCAGTGAGGAGTTTTGAACCCAGTTGTTTGGCCAAACCGAAGCAGCAGCGGTTCTCAAGGGTAATTCTTCTTCGGACCTGCTCTAAGGTGTCGTTTGTGGGATTGATGTTTGTTCCAAGGTAGATGAACTCCTTAACTACCTCGGAATTGGTGCTACCATAACAGCGACGTTTTGTCCTAGGTAGTGGACAGATGTTGCTTTGTTTGTTGATAGCATGTACTTTGTTTTGTCCTCATTGACTTCAAGACCAACGAGTTTCACCTGTTCTTCAATCGCTGTGAAGGCCTCAAGCACAGCTCTCTTGGATCGACCGCCGATATCTTTGTCGTCATCATAGCCTAAGAGGATTTGTTGAAGATAGTGTTTTCCATGCTCACACCTACCTTGCGCACTATCTGCACCACAATGCATCTCCTTGTCTAAACTTTGCAAATGTTTGACACAACTCGGTGGATGCTATCATGAGCAGTTTGAAGTCAATGAAAAGATGGTGGGTTTCGATATCAAATTTATTTATTTGATATTTATTATTTAAAAATAACAACTGTACATTAAGATTAACTTATAAGAAGTACAGGATTTATAAAATCACTGTTTAAGAAAAATTACAACTAGTTTGATTATAATAGGTTATACATAATTTTGATAAATGAACATTTTTTATAGTAATTACTTAATTTGAAAGCATCTAAGATTAAAAGTCGCAGAAAAAAGAAAATAAAGCCATTTCAGTTCAAATTAGAAAAATATTCAAAACAAAGTTTTTGAAAGTCTCTGTGTTCGATTCCGGACCTCATGTGACTGGGAAGTTTATTCCACAGTCTAACAGCATAAACGAAAAATTGCCTCCGTGATGTTAAACACGTAAATGTGGAAGAACGGAATAAGATGAAACGATTTGAGAAACCGAAATTTAGTCTGTGAAATAGGTAGTTTGGAGTCTTATTAACAATTAGTTTGGAGAGAAAAACACAACAACGGTATTCGAAGTAAGCCTTTAAGGTACAACCCATGAGTTGACGAGCATGAAACGAAACGTGATCGAATCTTCCTACATTGAAAACGAATCGAGCGATGGCATTGAACGCAACATTAAGTTTGTGTAGCGATTGGGAATCTAGGTCTGCAAACAATTCGCAACCGTATGATATGATTGGTATAATTAGTGATTTCACCAACTTTAATTTGACGTGAGTGGGTAGTATTGATCTAATCCTCTTAGTGAAGCGTAAATTTTACTAACAACCGTATCAATATGTGTATCCCAGGATAGCCTGTTGTTAAATATAATACCTAAGTTTTTTGCTTTTGCAACATATTCAATAATGCAGGTATTTAAAATAATAGGAGGCATGTTTTCAAAATTGAGTCTATTTTTAGATATCGGAATAGCTTTTGTTTTGTCTGGATTCAGTTTAAGTCCATTCCGGGATGACCAGTCATAAATTGACTTAAGGTCAGTGTTCATCTTAGTAATTGCATCCTCGACCATACCAAACGGAAAACTTATATACAATTGGACATCATCCGCGAAAATGTGATACTGACAAAACGACAAAACAGATGGCAAATCATTTATAAACAAAGAAAACAACAAAGGCCCAAGGATAATTCGTTGGTCTTTTCCAGGATTTGCATTAGTATGAATATTTGGCCTATCGTTATTCTGCCTGGCCTAAGGCCACACTGCCGATTATTGTGTTGCAGAATGGTTTAAGACGTTCACACAGTACGTTGGATAGGATTTTGTATGCAACATTCAGCAGGGATATGCCTCGGTAATTTTTGCATGGCATAGAATCGCCTTTCTTGTAGATGGGGCATATGGAGCTTATGGACCAGTAAGTGGACATGCATTCTTCCTCCCACACTTTTTTGATGAACACCTCCTGCTCCTCCATATTTAAAGAGTTCCTCAGGTATGCCATCCGACCCGGAGGACTTGTTCATTTTTTAGTTTTTGGATGGCTTTTTCTACCTTTCCTGTGCTGGGGGCTGGGACTGGGTCTTCATTGACTGGTCTTGCTTCTCTTTCGTCATGGGCTCGCTCGACATTATACGCATTCAGCAGCTGTTGGAAGTGCTCCCAACACTGGTTTCCTTCACTGTTTCGAAGAGCCTGTGTCCGAGTCCTGAAACCAGAAGCTAATTGCTTCGATCTTTTAAATAAACGCCGGGAGTTGTTCTCGGCCCGAGACTCTTCTAGATCTTTGAGCTGAGAAACTGCGGATGCGCTTTTCTTACTTCGCAGAGGAGGAAGCCTGAGCCAAAGGAAAAAATGATATAAAAAAGGCGTAAAATTGAAGTTTTGTAAAAATGGCTTAAATCAAAATGGCAGTTATCAAAAACCAGAAAAAGAAAACGTTCCTTGAATTTCTTGAAGAATAGTGCTTCTTAGGTTATGTTAGATTAGGTTATATGGGCTGACAGTTGATTTTGTTACCGTCACACTTAGATCCATGTGCCTTGTGATACCCTGAAGTATTGTTACTTCTGAAAAAGTGATTTAACCTATGAATTCTATGGTTGGTCGAGCCATTTGGTGGACTTGACAAAGTTCAGTAGGCGATTGCCTGGGAGTTCAGATAGTTCTTCTAGTTCATAAAAGAAGTAGTTGCCTAAAAATTTAGTGCTTCTTAGCTCTGCCATTCTGAAATAAAAACGTTTAAGGTATGTATATGTGTACCATTCTAATCCAAGCTTCTTATGTTACGGGTCATAACCTTTGCAATGGCCTAAGTCATTTATTAATTTATGTTTTGCATGCTGAAGAACCATTAATTTTGAAAAAATCTAATATGTCAGGACGGATGCAAGGGCTGAAACCACATCTTTTCATCAAATTCAAGCCAGTACCGCCGAAAGAATAATAAACAACAACGTCGAGAAAGACGTAGCAATTGTTTAGAATCGCCGATCTATTAGAATGGGCGAGGAACACTTGCCAAAATCCCGGTTTGAAAAAAGGCTCTAGTGCTTGTGAGAGCAGCCGTCATTTATGTACTGGTAAAACCGACTTAACATTATCTATTTATTAATGTAAAAAAAGTCAAAAAGAGATGAAACTCTAATTTTGGATTTTGCTTGCAGTGACTAAAAGATTACAACTTCATTATTTATAGAATTCAAGTTCTCTTGCTTGCTATTCTAAATTTGATGAACTCCATCTACGAACTCAAGTCAGCTAAGTGCATACAAAAATATCTTGCAGTTCCATAACCCTGTTCGATGGACTGCTTCAAACTTCAAAATTAAAATTAAAATGCTCTCCCTCTCTCTTCGCCCTTTATTCTTTGATTGAGTATGAGAACTTAAATAAAATTGACATAAGATTTCGGCCAATTAAGAATTTCCAGGAATTAAGGTTGAGGAAATCTCTCAAAGATTTCATTGCTTTTGCTTCAACACAGTGATGATTCGAACCAAGGGCTCCAAAACCACACGAGCACAGAGATAGACCCTTTGGTCTGAATTTAGCTGCTCCATATAGTAATTTATCAAATCCAAAATTAATTGGCAAGATTTTGTAAGAAGATTTGGTGACGTTTTTGATTATGAATGAAATGATGCTTGAATCAGGTGCGTTGCTCGTAAGGGGGTAAAGGGAACCTTGATGACATGACCCTTTGGTCTATGGTGAAGGCCATTAGGTACCTCTTTCCAGAGGAATAAAATATTCAAAACAGTGTCCGTCGGTTCATTAATACATCTTCCGTGCTTCCTCTTTTAAATTCAAGAAAAAAAAAAAATAATCAGAGAATATTCCGTCACCCTCCTATTTAAATGGAAAATATGATGCCACGCCACTGTATTTCACAAATATGAACACAAAAATGTAAATCGGGATCGCATTATGAGAGAGTGTGCAAGAAGTCAACTTTTTGAATGACATCTCTGAATGAAAACAAACATCTTTAAATGCACAAGCGTGCGACTGCTCCTGAGTTACGTTGACAAAATGCCAATCCAGATGCAAATATCCGCCACCGAAGGGGCTAGATCAAGATTGGATGGGATTCATTGAAATTTCTGCACTCATGAGGAACCGCACCAAGGCTACACGTCCAAGGCAAGATCGCAATAGCTCACAAAAATCTTCTCTTTTTTTCTGACATACAGACAACTTGACTACCAAAGATCAAAATGACGAAATTTGTACGTGAAGTATCTGAGATGTATGCAAAAATTAATGTGTGCAAGTGGGAGCAGATGAAGTTGATGGATAAAAATAAAAATAACTCCAACAACTCTTAAAGAAGGCTTTTGTTGTTATTTTTTTCTTATGGGGGTGAACGGAAAAAGATTTATGAAAGCAAAAGCAAACCATTTTTGAGTTAGTTTTCGAGTTTGTTACGAGAGGTCGAGGGTTGAGTGCAGTGGGTGTGTATTTTTTTTTGTTCGAAAATAATTTTAAATAAGAACGCAAAATATTGCTCAAAAAGCTGAAGTTTGACGAAAAATATGCGAAGCAGATGGTTGCTTGGCGGGCCGTCAATTTACAGAATATGCTAGCTCTTTTTTTACTTTAAGGGACTTTTTCATGTTTACTGCTTTTTGTATATCTTTAATGTCAGAAGGAGGGAAGGAGGCCAGTTTTGAAAGATGCCTAACTTTTTTGAAAAGACAATAAAAAAGCCGCAAGGTAAGCATTACTTATTTTTCCCTCTATTTCCTTCGTGAACATGTTTAACAATCAATTACACTCGCCATACTTCCTGCGTCATCTAATTTTCTTAATGTTCTTTCAGAGATCAACATCTTCTCAATAGTACCAGGTAGTCAGGAAATTGCTGTCCCACTTCCGTGTAGGATACAATTAGCGCTGAGTGCGCCGTTTTGATAACATACCAGAGATTCTAAAAAGATTTAAGGATGGGTTAGGAAGGATGTATATTTCTCACGTACAATCCTTATTAATGTAGTATTAATCTCACTACACTACGGCCTATTTTCTCATTTATTCAAATACGTTAAATTCTTACGCTAAGATTACAATGATTACTTAAATCTAAACTTAAAACTAACATTGTTTTAACTACTCATAACAACTACTCATAGTGCCCTCTAGTTTAGGAGAAATAAGGGGGGGGGGCCTAAAGCCAGTTTGAGTTATTGAGGTATGAGATCATGTCTCTGATCTTCAATTCTGAGAGTTCCTCAATGCCGTCTTTACCTAAGTGGAGTGCTCTTTTCCTAGCCAAGGCCGGACAATGGCAGAGAAAGTGTGGGACCGTTTCCTTTTCATCCTGGTCACAGCTACGGCAGAACGAGTTATGTGGTATACCCAATTTTGCCGCATGCTCCCCTATAGGCCAATGCCCTGTGCAGGTAGCAACAATCCTGGCTATGTCATGCCTTGGTTTGGTAATCAGATTGATTGATTTTGGTTTGTTATGGGCGGGCCAGATTTTCGTAGAAATAACGCAACTCGTTAAGTTAAACTATTCCACCTAAGGTTTGCTTCTGATGTGAATTTGTTCAGGATATTGCCCTTCACAACTCCAAGAGGAGCATATACTCTCACCACCAATGAGTTTTAAAGGTTTGATCCTTGCCTAGCCAGCTCGTCTGCCTTCTCATTACCCTCATAGCCCCAGTGGCCCGGTATCCAGATTAGAGTGACTCTCATGTCAAGTTCCTTGAGGACCTCTCTGCATTGCTGGACCAATTTAGAGGATGATAAAGCTGAATCAATGGCTTTAATAGCTGCCTGAATATCTGTACATTTTGTTTCTGTTGGATATTTTTAAGGGCTATACAAGCTTCCCTTATCGCTAACAATTCTGCCTGGAATACACTGGCAAAGTCGTGAAGTCTATAGGATTTTGAAATCTTAAGAGATTCACAGAAGACACCTGCACCAACACCGCATTCCATCTTCGAACCATCCGTGAAGATAGTTGTGTCGAAGTCTTCCGTCACATCGCCTTCCTCACAGTTGATTCTTGACGGGAACAAGACTCTAAATTTCTTTGAGGTGTTTATGGTAGGGATGCAGTAGTCGGTGGTTGTAGAAAGTATGTTTGATGGCATATCAGGCTTGTTTGATTGCAGCGCCCGAAGGATCTGGTTTTCCAGCAACCTATTTCTCTGAGTCTCAAGATACTGCAGGACCCCTGATATTTAATAAAGAGGTCAATCGGAAGAAGGTCCAGGATGACGTTAAGTGCATCTGTTGGGCAGGACCTGATTGCCGCTGATAACCCTACGCGTGTTTGATCACCTTGAATTTGCTTTCTACAATGCACCTGAAGTACACATATTTGTCAGGCTATCGAATAACAGGTATCGGAATAAAGGATCAGAAATCGTATCCAAATTAAATCTTTATAGGGCAACAAATATATGGGATAGCTAAGAAGAAGAAAAAACTTGGAATGCTATTATCGTGTTCAGGAAGATGCTACAAACGTTTAAACAACATCGTTCAAGAAAATTTGAAAGACTTAAAAGGTTCTGCAACGATCAAGGATACTCCCACGCTGCATCCCTTACTGAAGTTCCAGTTTGGTAGACGAGAAATCATTCCACAAACCAGTTATACCCTTATCCAAGCACCGTCTTATAGTAGGGGAGCCCGAGATGCTAAATTTGCAGTAACTCGAGCGTCATCGGGACCTATCGCGTTTTGAAGATTGCGGTCTAAGATAAAAATGTGCGTTTAAATTTTTTCATAACGGTGTTGCGATTAGCGTGCAAACACGTTTGAAAATGCAAAAAAAAACCGTTACATGGAAATACTCCAGCGCGTCAGATATTCAGAGTATATATTCACTTTGGCTTTCTGATAACGGGTATATAATAATCTGACGGAAAGAATGTTGCATTTAGCTGTAAAGGGCTGTTAACTTGGTAAAAAAAACAAAAACAAAATTGCAGTTATTCGAGCGTGGCAGATTTTTGGAGGGGACGTAAATTGAACTCAAATAAGTGTCCTATTTTAATGACTGACTTTTTACAGATTTTTGAAAATGTAAAAAAAAAACGTGACCTTGAAATATTCGAGCGCGTCAGATTTTTATACAGTGTGTTGTACTTGATGTTTTATTCACCCAAAATGATAATCTGACAAATATACCGTTGCATTTTCTTAATCTGAATATTCTTTAATAAAACAAATAAAATGATTTTATAAAATAAAAAAATTAAAAAAAATATATTTATTATTATAAAACTCAAAATCAAAATCAAAAGCAAAAAAAAACATCAATAGACTAAGCTGTGATGTGTTCAAGTCAGCTTGAGACGGCAGAGTGAGCATTGATTGTATTTGCAATAACAGTGTTAGTAAAAGAAAACATCACTTGGGCCGGCACAGGCATTGGTTCGGGTCAGTCATAAACAGAGTTACCAAAATGACTATCAGGTATACATCTTTTTTATGTTTTACTAATTTTTTTTTTACATACAAATACTTAGTAAATTTATCTTAATCTATATATATAAAAATGAAATCCTGTTCGTTTATAATCGAATAACTCACAAACGGCTGGACGAATTTGGCTATTTTTTTTATTATTTTGTTCGTGTTAGTCAGTAGATGGTTCTCATGGAATTTTTTTTAAATTATTGCAGGTACATTGGTTTTCAAATGAAAAACTTAAAAAATTCAAAATGGGCTTTCGAATGTAAAACAGAAGGTTCTTGATGAAAAACTCATAAAACTCATTGGTTTTCAAAGTGAAAATTGCATATTATTGCATCAGGTGCATAGGTATTCAGATGGAAAACTGAAAATTTCAGAATGAGTTTTCGAATTGAAAATAGAAAGTTCTTGATGAAAAATTCGGACAACTCATTGGTTTTCATAGGGAAAAATGCGTATTATTGCAGGTGCATTGGTTTTCGAATGGAAAACTGGAAAATTTCAAAATGAGTTTTCGGATGGAAAATAAAAAGCTTTGATTAAAATCTCGGAAAACTCATTGGTTTTGAAAGGGAAAATTGCATATTATTGCAGGTGCATTCGTTTTCAAATGGAAAACTGGAAGATTTGAAAATGGATTTTCGAATGGAAAATTGAAAGTTCTTGATGAAAAACTAAGAAAACTCATTGGTTTTCAAAGGGAAAATTGCATATTATTGCAGGTGCATTGGTTTCCAAATGGAAAACTAGAAAATTTCAAAATGGATTTTCGAATGGAAAATAGAAAGTTCTTGATGAAAAACTCGGAAAACTCATTGGTTTTCAAAGGAAAAATTGCATATTATTGCAGGTGCATTGGTTTTCAAATGGAAAAAAGGGAAAATATCAAAGTGGGTTTTCGAAGGGAAAATAGAAAGTTCTTGATGAAAAACTCGGACAACTTATTGGTTTTCCAATGGAAAATTGTTATTGGAGTAGCTCTGAAGGGCGGTGGGACGAAGTTCACGGGGTCAGCTAGTTTATTATAAGTTATTGCAATTATTTTTATGAATTGTTTTCCGATTTTTTTTAAAACCACAAATGTTTGATCTTGCAACTGTAAAATGCTTAGCCAAGTACATAATATTTTAATATCAATATTAATTTATGTTTCTGATACATTTTTTGTTTACTAAATATGTAATACTAAAAATTAAAAACAAAAATGGTAAAAAAAAATTTTATTGGAATTTTTTTTTTTAATGACTCATTTATCAAGTTTCTGGGACTCGGAAATATTTTAAACCAGCGGAAACACTGGTTATAGGACTAATAAAGATTTTACAAATACAATGGCGTGGGAAGTTTGCGAGAGAAGAAAAAACATGAGAGCAAATGAGAGAAAGCACTGATCTCAGCATCTAACCTATAAAATGCTTTAATGACTATTTACGCTACATCGCAACACGGAAATTTTCAGATTATATGTTTTTCGTAATCCTTATAAAATTTCCATTAAGATGGAAAAAAAACCAATCGCGCTCGAGTATTTCGAGCTAACGGTTTTTTTTGCAGATTATTGAAATACTCACTTTTTGCGTTATACTTAACTTATATTCTAAAAATCTGACGCGCTCGAGTATTTCCGACCATCGATTTTTTTTTACTAATCTGACGGGCTGCCCTGATGGAACGCAACAAATTTAACCGTTCATATCTGGTAGGTTCACATAACAAAGTGCAAGGTTTCTCTCCATATAATAATCTGACGCGCTGGAGTAACGCGCGAAATCCCTTCCTGGGCTCCCCTTCTATTGTGGCTATCAATCAATTATTAACCAAATTAGTGTCTTATTTTTTCCATAAATTTCTTCTTAGTAGCGGAAAGTTGTAAGCCGATAGTTAAACACACCATGGCTAGTGTTGCCCAGGTTCCAGCCAGCCAAATGACGTCCGGATCAATCTTTCACATCGGACTATAGGAGTGTGCTTTTCGCAGATGATTCACTCATTCCTACATCATCTAACCAAAGTCAGCAGTTTGAGAAGATGAAAACCGCATCATTGGATCCATCATTTGTGCCAGGAAGTTTGCTCGGAGTGAACTTTAATGCATTGTCTCGTTTTCAATCTCACAAAGGGCGGAAGCCTTCAATCGCGCTTATCCCCCCTTGAAATAAGAAAATACAAAGCTGAGAAGACCGGTGAGACTTCTGATTTACAAGCAATCATTTATGACTGTGATATTCTGCAGCTTCCCATTATCAAAAACTGTTTCCAAGACAGCACTCCTCAAAAGTAATTTTACCTTAAACTTCAAATTGGCATAATTGTTACTATTCAATTTGGATAAAAGCATATTCTTGATGTCAGCCATAGGTAATAAAACTTTATCACCCCTATCACAGAGTTCCTCGTAGCAAAGTTCCGAACGAAAAGCTCCGCTACGAATACGAACAAATAATAATCATAAGGCCCGAACGAAATAAATATAGGCATTGCCACACAAAAATCAATATTCCGAATTTCGGAATCATCTGACGTACTTCAAAATATGAAATTCAAAACATAAATTAAATTTCTACGTTGTGAATGTGAAATATGAAAGTTGTTTTTTTTCTCTACGGGTTATGAGCCCAGAAGAAATAAGATATACACCCCTATCACAGGCCCCGACGTAATAGATTCGTACTACGAATCCCGAAAATAAATATCATAGATCCCGTCGTAATAAAATCATTTGCTACGAAATTCGGAGTTCGTGAAATTGATATCACAAGCCCCGAACGAGTAGGAAGTTTGATAGTTTTTTCTACGAACAGTTTTTTTTGATCGGAGCTACATAAATTCAGATTCAAATGGACGTAACAATTCAACCTTTTGATTCGATTGCATAAAAAATGAACACCTATGTTATTTTTTAATCCAAGGTTATCGTGAAAAACTAACAAGACCCAATACGAAAGGTTAATAGAGGTATCCGGCATCATCTATAATGCAATGTTTTGTAAGCATATACATGCATATATAATAATGCAACCCAGTGTTTCTTTTACCTTCCCGATATCTTTTCGAGGAATAGCAAGTTAAGTGTCCGACATTCTGGTCCCTATTAAGCTTCATTTTTATCATATTATCTGGTTCGTGGCAGTACACTACGAAGAAATTGAAAAACTTAGCCTTAATTCGAAAAAAAACACCACCAATGTAATAAGCCTAAGTGTTCAACCTCAAAAACGGGCAACAGTTATTATCAATGTGGCGTTTTTCGTCAAGACGGCTTCGAAGCTGAAGTGCCTTGACTAAACACCAATGTCAGCCTCACATTCCAATACAGCCATCCCCCATCCCCATCACATTTTCGTTTGTACGACCACAGGGACAAAGATTTTTTTTATCTCTTCACAGGGAGGGACCTTGAACACTAGCTACACAGTCTCACGAATTTCTGCTTTTTCCACAAGCTGTATCAGCAGAAAAGCAGCATTAATTAGGACAACACTTCTTTTAAAAATAGCGGTCGATTCATTGGACATAATTTTCGATGACTCGAGCAGTCATACATATCTCTTTGGCTCTGAGCTCTTCCAAAGTGTCGTCAGTTTGTTGGAAGAATCATTTGACCTAACATAGCTTCAAAGACAAATGGTCTGATCAAATGGCCCATTTCTCTCTTTAAGTTATCGATTGTAATTATTGTCGGTGAGCTCTGTGGCTTGTGGCGAAATTCTGTTCTGTTGAAACCACATGTAGTCCAATAGCAATTGTTGTTGAGTCCATATTAAAAAAAAATGACAACTTTCATATTTCACATTCACAACGTAGAAATTTAATTTATGTTTTGAATTTCATATATTGAAGTACGTCAGATGATTCCGAAATTCGGAATATTGATTTGTGTGACAATGCCTATATTTATTTCGTTCGGGCCTTATGCTCAAAACAGATGTGCAGAATTTCTGCACGCAGCGCTGCATGCAGCGCTTCAAGCAAAACACATGTGCAGAAACTCTGCCAAGTTTTGTCAAGACAAAAACGACACCTGCCAAAATTTTATTAATTTGTTTGTCTTGAATTGCTTATTAAAAACTCTCATCCGAAAATTGTTCGAAACTTTTCTTGTTTTTAAAAGGAAACTCTAAACTCTCATTTTATTTTAAATTAATATATTATTATTTATATATTAGACAATAAGACAATTGATTCATTCATCACATTGTAGGTAGTATTTGGAAGAGTTCTTTTTTTAATAATCTCTAGTGCAACAAGTGGATTCAATTTTCTTTCGATGTTCAGCTGCGCTTGCTTCCTCAACATCACCTTCAAATAATTTAGGAATCAAAGAGCACCGCCCACAACAGTTGATATAAGGAGGTTTCTTCTTTCGTTTTCTGCCACACGATCACAGCCAGCCTTTCGCCACTTTTGCAATTTTATGTACATATATTCGATGATTCTATGTTGATACAAAATAATGTTACAAGCCAATACGATGTCTTATCCTTTAAACATTGTGTACCTACTTTAGTTTTCTTGGAGTTGGTGGATTGACAAGGATTCGCGCTTGGTTGTTTATTATACTAATAATTATAATAATTAGATTGCGATTTTTGTTTGGGATAACAAGAAAAAAATTTCAAATTTAAATTTCAAAAACGAAAATAAATTGACAGTTGAAATTTAGTGTAGCGTCAACAGTGTCAACAATCTTTCAATTTAAGTAGTGCCAAATAGAAATTTATTTGGAAAATTTTGTTTTTGAATTATGGCTGCAATGAAACTAGGCAGAAAATTTAGAAATAGAGACATCACGCAGCGCTGTTCTGCATGCAGAATTTGCTCCCATAAGAGCCTGTGTATTTTTAGTTTTGCTGCGCAACAATTCTGCACATCTG
The DNA here is from genome assembly GCA_943590905.1 of Sphaerophoria taeniata. Taxonomy (NCBI): domain Eukaryota; kingdom Metazoa; phylum Arthropoda; class Insecta; order Diptera; family Syrphidae; genus Sphaerophoria; species Sphaerophoria taeniata. The sequence continues at coordinate 216,943,495 of OX016540.1, read as the reverse complement.
TTTTGCCCTTTATGATTATTATTTGTTCGTATTCGTAGCGGAGCTTTTCGTTCGGAACTTTGCTACGAGGAACTCTGTGATAGGGGTGAAGCTTGAATAAACGAAGTCGAACGAACAAAATTGAATTTATTGAAAATAATATTAGGTGTGTTTTTTTGGCAAAGCTATCCGTATCCGCAGTAGTAGACTACATGTATCACAAATACAATACGATACTGCCGATAAAAGTAGAAGTGAATCATACTGCGGATAGAATTTAGAAAAATTCAATAATCGTCTGTAAAATGATAGCAGCGACCAACTTCTAAATACAAAAATTTAACAACTGTGATGCGTTTTTTTGGTAAATCCTACTGCACTGCGGATAGATTTTCCAAAAAAACACACCTTTTGAGTTTCAAAAAAATATAGTGAACGATAAGTTTAAACCAAGTGGATTCCCAACAGAAGTTAGCGAGGCAGGTATTCCTTCTGTTGAAGAGTGCTGGATAGGTAAAAAGGAAGTCTTGTAAATTGTAATGTTTCCTCTTCTTCCTTGACAATACAACTTCTACAGAAGTGATCTGAGAAACACCCTGCTTGATGACATGTCTTCCTATCAGGCAGTGTCCTTTTGTGACCCCAATTGTGGAGCTTATGTGTAATGTGCTCAGGTGTATCAAGCATTTCGATCGCTTGAAGTCTAAGCTTGGCCATATTTGTTTCATTGCTAGTCAGGTAGTGTCCTGTCACTTGTGACTATCTAGCATTTGTTGTATTATCGAATAGAGTCTTCTTCTTCCTTTCCAACGGAGCCGTTGAAGAGATCTCCCACGTATCTGCTTCATGCAAGTGAACGTTTGCAGCCACATGGCAAGGTTGTATGATTCTGCCTTTTTGACGAGTTTCTCACGGTCTCTACCTAGAACATGGCCAAAGTCCTTAATTTTTTTTTTTTTTTTAGGAGACGTAAAGTCTTCTTGCGATATTTGTGCTTCTTATTATATTGAGCTTTGTTACTCCTGTAACCAGTCTCTGAACAGATACAATGAGTCGGAGCCGAATGGTATTCAACGTAACTGAACCTATTGCCAAATTCAGTAAGCCACTAATCTGATTTAAACTGAACTTTTTGTTCATATAAAACTTGTTTGTTTTCTTAACTGAGAGTTCCTGCGCCTTAGTATTGGCTTGTGAATTTCGTGATAAGAGCACAATGGTCTCCTCCAGTGTCAAACATGGAATACAGCAAGCTTCTCTTTCTCAACCATTTTAAAATTGATAAGAAGTGTAATGGATCACTATGAAATAATTATTATCAACGAACAAAACAAAAACGAATTTGGAAAGTAAAGATGATGATAGTCTATCATAAAATATTGAACCGAGAGCACTTAATCTCGGGAAGGAAGTCTAAAATTAATAAAAAACTTGAGATTATGTTTTTTATGTCAAAATACTATTTTCGTGGTCCCTGTTGTAGAAAGAAAATGACAAGCGCAGAATATGGATTATTTTTGGTGCTGTGTGTTCTGGGATCAGCTTTGTCTTCACCGATTTCGCAAGGTCTTTTGAGCAATTCTTCCATTGAAATAGATGTTGGCCAACAATTGTCAAATTCAATTCAACCATCAGCCGATGCAGACCCAGAAAACAAAAATCGACATGCGATCCGCGCTGAACAATCAAAGCTCATGCAAAGCTACATGAACACTTCTCTAGATCCATGCGAAAACTTCTACGACTACGCCTGTGGCAACTGGGTCAACATTAATCCGATTCCAGACGACAAATGGAGATATTCGACAACCCAGTGGCTTCAAGGTGAACTTCAACTCAAACTCAAAGAACTCCTGTCCGAACCAATAGCTGAAACAGAAAGTGACACAAATGCTACCAGCAGCGCCAGTGCTATAACTAAAGCAAAGCTATTCTACAAAAATTGTCTGGAACAAGAATCCCAAGTGCAATTGGGGAAAGAAACTCTTTTGAACTTTATCAAGGACCTTGGTGGATGTCCTTTTTTGGATGAAAACTGGTCGGGAGATAATTTCGACTGGGTCAAACTGGCAGCCAACTTGTCGTTTGTTGGAAATGGTGTCATGATTGCATTTGATGTTGTCAAGAATCCAACGGTGCCAACGGAGAATGTAATGTTTTTGAAGCAGACGACTTTGGGTCTGATCAATCGGGATAACTATTTGAAAAAGGAGAATTCCAAGAATCTCGATGCTTACAGGTAAGTGAAAAAAAGTGTGAATTATTTGAAGAAAAGAAAAAATTGATGCCTAGGTACAGTATAGTTCAGGTCGGACCAATGTCTCCAAACTAAGCCAGTTAAGTCCTTAGACCTTGATCCTTCTTGTTTGATCGCTGTATAGTCGGTATTGTTCTCGCTTACAACTTCGCCTCCATTCTCTCGATTTGCAGATCAACAGGTTTTGTCAATGCATTCAAGGCCTTGGAAGTTCCCATCTAATTTTGTAGACCAAAGCTTTCAGTATCCTGGTCCGCGCCAAATAAGCTTAGCGCAATATCTCCTACCAGGCTTTCCAGGCCGGTTTCTCCTAGCCCACTATAGCTGGCTTTCTAGGCCAACGGAGTCATTACAGCTTCGAACGGAACCAGCTGTTCTTCGTAGAACTCTCGAACGTGGCAGATTGTTCAAGTATTATGGTAGAGAGGATCTAATAAGCGATATGTTAAGTAGGCTGAATCCTCTGTAGTTGGTGTAGTTTAGAGCATTTCTCTTCTTCAGGATCTAGCAACCAATGGGGAGGTTTCATTCATCGGGCATTCTTCCGACCATATCTTATAGATGATTTGGTGCATGTTCATATCTTGCTTGGCTGTCTGCGCCTACCTACATTCTTCGTCAAATCCGGGCTTTTCCTTTGGTGACTATGTGAAACCTAGAACAATAAAGGCAATTTTGCCACTGATCCTCGATAATATATGTTGGTGGCACAGGACTCCTTAAGAAGTTATTTGACACTCGGTTAGAGAAGGAACTGGCGATGTCTACCGATGTCGAATTTCCTTCCAGCATTTCCTTGTATTGGTCGTTGTCATGATATTCGAAGCACTACCTTAGGCGAGGTAGTGGTCCAAGTCGATGTTGGCTATTAGAGAAGTTCGAACATCTAGACTGCTGGGTATGTGCCTTCGTAATGTGATCAAACTGGTTGATTGTTGATTGATCGGAAGATCTCAATGTTCCTTTATTAACTTCCCATAGGAAGTTATTGTAATGGCCTAATGGGTCCGATTTTGTGAATCTCCAATTTTCGCATTTCTCGATGTTTTGAGGTCACTAGAGTCCGAATCAAGTGTTTTTAAGATGGCATCGGTGTGTGTGTGTATGTGTGTTCGTATGTGCGTTACGTTTTTTCAGCTCGATTATCTCGCGAACCACTCATCGTATTGTCATAAAATTGGTCTCATTCGACGTGGTATTGTGTTGTTAAGAGCTGATTAGATTTTGAGCGAAATCCGCTTAACGGTTTTTAAATGGCAATCAAAAATCTAAGACAACCTTATAAAAAATGAGTTATTTTTATTATAAAAAAGGGTTTTCCAATATGAGGTGTTATTTTGAATAGCCCGTTATTTCGGTAGTTGTCACTTTTGAAGCTGTCATTTTTTGGCATTTGACAAGTAGAAACTACGCCATTAATAAAAATGGAACGATACACGCTTCAACAACGCATTGAAATTATTAAAATTCACTATAAAAAATGGTGAAAATTTGGCAGAGACGGTTCGCACAAATAAAACATTTTTGGGTCGTCGTGAAGCACCTTGTCGGACCGCAATACAGAAATTGGTGGACAAATTCGAGCTGTTGGGACAAGTTAGTGATGTGAAGAATAAAACCCGTGCACGTCGCTCAAGAACAACTGAGAATATTGCTGTTGTAGCCCAAAGTGTTGAAGAAAACCCAGGTTCGTCCATTCCTCGTCGTTCTTTGGAATAAGGCATTCCACAAACGTCATTACACCGTATTTTGCATAAGGACTTGGGTCTTAAGGCTTATAAAATTCAGTTAACACAAAAACTCAAGCCGGCTGATCATCAACAACGTCGTGTCTTTGCTGATTGGGTCCTTGAAATGCATGAAAATGTTCCGGAATTTCATGGAAAAATCATCTTGACTGATGAGGCCCATTTCCACCTCGGAGGCTACGTCAACAAGCAAAACTGTCGCATCTGGGGCTCGGAAAACCCAGAAGTTATTGTTGAAAAGCTTCTCCATCCTCAACGCGTGACTGTTTGGTGCGGTTTATGGTCCCGCGGGGTCATTGGACCTTACTTTTTCGAAAATGAGGCTGGAGCAACAGTTACGGTCAATGGATTGCGCTATCAAGAGATGATTAATGATTTTAACTTCCCAGACGAAGTTATTGTAATGGGGCCGATTTTGTGAATCTCCAATTTTCGCATTTCTCGATGTTTCGAGGTCACTAGAATCCGAATCAAGCGTTTTTATGATGATGTCTGTGTGTGTGTATGTGTGTTCGTTACGCGTTAAGTTTTTCAGCTCAATTATCTCGCAAACCACTCATCGAATTGATCTCATTCGACGCGGCATTGTGTTGTTAAGAGCTGATTAGGTTTTGAGCGAAATCGGCTTAGCGGTTTTTTAATGGCAATCAACAATCTAAGACAACCCTAATATAATGAAAATTATGATAATTTCTGCAATAATTTCAATAATAGTGCAAAAAATCTTATAGTTAGTGGGGAAAAAACACAATATTCAGGAGTATCATATACTATATTTGATTACTAGCTGACCCACCAAACGCTGCTTTGCCGTATAAATATTAATTTTCAGAAATACTTATCCGATTAGAAAAATTGCTTCAATAATAGAAAACTACAATATTCAGGAGCAATATATGTAGGCTGTATTTTACTGTGCAAAGTAGTTGTGAATGAGTCCACGAAATGGTACGATCAACTCGGCAGTGGCAGATGGCGCCACTGTTATTCAATAAACTTAATGTTTTTCATAAAATCATCAGTTTTATGGAATTTGACTTTGAAGCAACGTGCGTGTACAACTACAACGGGATGCATCCGCTGAATATTTTGCAAAACAACTAATGTTTTTACGTATTTTTCTACTATGGGAAGTTAGTCGTGTGGACTCCATGGGTCGCACTCATATTTTTCATGTTGAAATCAGCCTGAAGTCGGAAGTGGTGTCGTGCAGCTATCAGCTGATTTCCGTGGTCTCATCATCATTGCCTTTCCCTTATTCTCACTTTTTTCCAACCCAGAGCCTTCCACAAACAGGTATCTCTAAAATCAAAAAAATCCATTACTCACTTTGTTATTTCTTCTCTTCCAGAATTTTCGTAAAGAAAGTCTTCCAGTTACTCAACCTCGACGAGGAAAAAGCTTCGAACGCCTCCAAAGAGATCGTTGACTTCGAAGTGCTCCTAGCAAATGCAACTCTCCCAATGGAGGCATCAAAAGCACTCAATTACTATCAACTAAACATCACAAAACTGAACGAATCATTTCTATACATCGATTGGAACAAATATCTCTCGGGCGTCCAAGGCACCAAAGTTAACATGGATCAAACAATCGTGATGCACCTAGGAGTCAAATACTTTGAGAATCTCTATCACCTTCTCACAAAGACTCAGAAGGAAACGTTAGCTAATTATATGATATGGCGATTTATTCTCTTCTTCCTAATTAATCTTGGGTCAAGTTTTCGGGGTGCTTTCGACGAACTTACCAGTAGTATCACGGGCCAGGCAGCTCCCACCCCTCTCTGGACAGTCTGTGTGAATCAAGTCAACTCGGGAATGGGAATGGCAACCTCGGGAATGTTCATAAAGAAATACTTTGACGAATCTAGCAAAAACGAAACCATTCGAATGATTAACTCTCTGAAAGAAATTTTCGAAGAAAACCTCCAAGAATTAAAGTGGATTGATGATCGCACCAAAGAGTACGCCAGAGAAAAGGTCAACGCAATGAGAGTCGCTGCTGGTTATCCCGAATATATTCGCTCCGAGACATCTCTTAATATTCTCTACAGAGATATCAAAATTGTAACTGGTAACCATTTTGAAAATAGCCTATCCATAACGCAACGCAACTGGCGAAAGAATCGGGATCGCCTCTTCAAGCCCTACGATCGTGATCAATGGATCTATCCGCCGACAATTGTAAATGCCCTCTACGATTTTGGGAGTAATCGGATTCTGATACTCGCTAGTATTCTGCAACCTCCGCTATTTCACCGGGACTATCCGCAGCCCGTGAATTACGGAGCTATTGGCTTTTTCATGGCGCACGAGTTGATCCATGGTTTCGATGACATGGGCCGAAGGTTCGATTCAGCGGGGAACAGTTTCGATTGGTGGACACCAAAGGCGATCTTTCATTTTGAAGAAAAGCAAAAATGCTTTCTCAAACAATATGAGAACCTGTCGAAAGAGGATGAGAGTTTCAAGAGCATTGCAACGATAAGTGAGAATCTGGCTGACAATGGAGGAATTAGACTGGCTTACAAGGCTTATTCGAAATGGAGGGAACTGCAGGAACCGGATGTCTTGAAGGATGAAACATTTACGGATATGACTTTCAATGATGATAAATTGTTTTTCTTGAGTTTCGCTCAAACATTTTGCTCGGCAACTAGGCCGGAGGCAACGATTGAATCGAAGAGCTACGAGGCGCACAGTCCGCAGAAGTATCGGATATGGGGATCTTTGATGAATTTCGAAAAATTCGCTGATACTTTTCAATGTCCTGTTGGCAGCCAATACAATCCAAGCAAAAAGTGCCGGTTGTGGTAAGACGGGTGTTATGTTGAAAAATTGTTGATAAAAAAAAAGAAACCATTGATTCAAAATGATGATATGTATTATTGATTTAAATATTAAGGAAATAAGACTGACAGTCTGTGATAAGATAAATGATCGAGTATACTTTCAGCAACCGTCTGTCTGAACTGCACAAAAATTTAAATCAAAAACAATCGTTTTCCAATAGTCACGAGTATGTGACTGATTTCCTTTTCAACCGCTGAATGGATTTTGATCAAACTTTTGTATGATGTCTGATTGACTGTTCCAACTTGCCTGTGTTAAACAGTCCTTTTTCGATCACTGATTATGCTGTGTATCACCGCGCTACGACCATAACAGCGGGGAACTATGTTACAAGACAAACAATCATGATTTCCTTTATTTATGATTGATTAATAACTACAACAAAAAACACCTACAATATTCAAACGATCTTGGGACAAACTTGCATTGCAAATAAGACAAACAAATAACACGCAATGCTAGCATTGTACTTTGAATGCATTTGTTATTTTACTGACGAACATCCAACTGAACCCATCGCACATTTTCATCGCCCACGCGCGTTCTCAACTCAAAGAACAAGTATAAAAAATGTTGATCCTTGTTGACATTTTCCTTTGACAGTTTTGAACGCACGCACCACGCATTGACATGACATCCTCACCCACGAGTCTTTCTGTTTACAATTCCAACAAATTGCGAACAAAAAACACCGATTAGCATTTTACAAGCGACAATATTTTATTGCCATCTAGGAATACCGTCACATCAGCCTATGCGTTTCTTGGTGAATTTGTCAAAATTGCGTTTGACTATGCAAAATGTCTTTGACTTATTATGTAGTTCCGTTATTCAAATTGTTTTCCAAGCAAGCATAGGGCTCTCGTTTGTATCCATATCCTTACCACATAATAGAGCAAAAAAAGAAATTGGTCACCATCGACCTGTAGCCTGTAGCACTCGCCGTTGACGGTGACCTCACCAACGGCGCTTTCAAAGAAATGTCGGCCGATGACAACGCGCCAGTCCAAATTCACCCAAAACAGACACTGCAACAGGATTCATTTTTTGTTGGAAAGGAGGGGCCGGTGTACATTGGTCTCAAATTCCTTAACATTGCAATCATTAGAAAAGACAGTGTGTGTAGTACAGTTAAAGAACGATTCTCTATACATACTTGGGCGTTAACCGAAGTTGGGCTCGAGGGTAAACTAATAGGCATTCCTGGAAGCGCGAGTATTACGACCAAATTGTTTAATTTACGGGGAGGAATACAACTGGCTATTTCACTAGAGCACTTACCGTAGACGTAATGAGAGAACAAAGAGACATACGAAACGTTACGACCGACGACGGTGATCTTACGAGTTTGAATGAGTCGGTTATGTCTATATCACTATCACTTATCATTTTTATGGCTCTATTTTGTATGAGAGTATGTAGCTGGACCAGCATAGAGATGAGAATTGTACTCAAGCTTGTACGGATATAGGTAAGTTTTATAGATTAAAGCCAGATCAGACGCGGAGAAAAATTTCTTGCACCTTCTTAAGAAACCCAAACATCTTGCGGCATTTTTGGCGACATCACAAACGTGGTCGTTCCACAAGAGGTGGTCAGTGATGCACTTACCGAGAATCTCGAGATTTCGGTCTCATCGATGCAAGTGCCACTCATGGACAGTGGCAAGGGGGGTATATCTCGCTTCAAAGATACAAGACAGCATTGCGTTTTCGAAGCACTAAACTCTACGCGGTTATTTATTCCCCACTGTACAATGCTGTTTAAGTCAGAGTTTAATGAGCTTATCATATTTTGCCGTTGCAGTTCCACATCCGAAGAGGAGGGATGTGAGCCTGGAAACGAATAAGAAAAGCTAAAGGTACTATAGTCAGCGAAACAGTTTATTGGATTAGAAGTTACAGACATGAAAATGAGACTTGAATCCGTCCAGCACAACTTGTATTGAACTGTTCGAAAGAAAATTTGTGATCCAACGAAGGAGGGATTCGTCGATACCGAAAGCACGCATTTTCGATAAAAGAGCAAAATGCCAGACTTTATCAAATACCTTTAAATATCAAGTGCAACAATCTTACTTTCTCCAAAACGATGTAAGGATTTGTTCCACTTTTCGGTGGGATAAACCATCAGATCACCAGTGGACCTATTGCAGCGAAAGCCGTACAGCCGGTCATTAAGAAGCTTTCTGTCTTCGAGATAATTATTGAGCTGATAGTTTATCAGCGTTTCCATGACCTTAGAAAGAAGGGACGTAAGTGCAATCAGACGATAATTGGAGGGAGAAGAAGATTCCCTTTTTTTAGGAATTGGTTATACAAATGCTGTTTTGCAACTGCCCGGGACAAGCCCAGAAGAATAGGATAGATGGAAAACTTACGTAAGGGTTTTGCCAGCGATTAAGAATACCGCTTTAGAATAATAGCGGGTATACCATCCAGACCATCAGATTTATGTTAAGATCTTTTAGGACTCTCGAAACAGCACGACTACGATAGAATTTTGTCCAATGGAATCGTTGACGCGCTCAAGAACTGGGGGAGTCATGACACTCTCTGGCAGCGAAGAGTTAGAGGCAAAATGCCAAGCAAAAAGATTAGCTTTCGCGAGAGAGCTAACGACTGGAGTGTCATTGTCAACGAGCGTAGGGAGCGAGAAAGAAGAAGAATTCTTCATACTTTTTACAAATTACCAAAAATTCGTACTGCCTTTTGAACACTGCAGTATATTTTGCCTTAATTTTTGATTTTGCAAAACTTCGGTCCGTCGAATATGGGCATTGCAGGCCTTCCTGACTTGTTGAACTTATTCCGGTTTTCCTCGGTTAGAAACTTACTTCTTTTTACCTGATAACCTCTTAACAGCTAGAATCAAACCATGATTTTTCTTTGCGTTTGATATTTTTAACCCTATTCGAGATAATAGTTATCATTCCCAAAATAATCATATTAGTAATCATATCTGCGCTGGAGTCTACGCCACTATCGAGGAAGCATAGGTGGTAACCAGTTAAAGATCCGGAAGTAGTTACTGAGACCGTCCCAGTTGGCTTTCTCCTATAGCCATACGGTTCTCTTCGGAGCTCTTTTTTTTAAACTGGATTAGTTTGGCACAAGAAATTTTAAACATAATATTATGGTCTGATCTGCCTAGAGGCGTTAATACATTTATAGTGTATTTATCAGAGTCTGACGTAAGGAACAAGTCAAGAGTGATTTCCGCTTGGCCATTAACTTCCAATATTCGAGTAGGCAAAATTTTAAATTTCCAGACACTTTCTCAAAATATTTCGTTTAAACAGGATTGATTTTTCAATTTACAAAATCGTTGTCCGAAGTTCAACTTGACCCTATGCGGAGCCTCTTGGGTTTCATTTCGATTGATATAGTCCGAATTGGAGTGGACAATAGGCAAACCGCGCGAATTTTATCTTTATGTTTATCCAGCAGTTACCCGTAGCTTAGTTGGTAAGTGCGTTGGCCGCTAAGCAGAACGTCGTTGGTTCGAGTCCTACTCAGGTAGGCTGACCAGGCGTCCTCTTTATGGAGGACATGTCCTCTTTTTAACTTAAAAAACTTTTGTCCGGTGACTTTTTCTTAAAAAAGCGATTTGTCCTCTTTTTCGGTGTCCTCTCAGTTTTTCGATTTATATTAAAAAAATGTGAAGACGGCCTTAAAAGAATCTTCATGACAAAATGTTGACTTGAACTCACCCATTCCAGAACCCATTCAGAACGCCATCTGTTCTTTTCTACTTTTTAATAATCGAAGCTGTACAATGGTGATGACGAGCAAAACTCCGCCAGCAGTACAGAACCAATAATTCCACCCAACCGACATTGACGTAAGTGAGGATAGCGATATCTAAACTTAAGTCGAACAAAGCCGCTGGAGCAGATTAGCCGCCGAACTGGAGATGATTTGGTAAGGCGTATGCATTAGCTCATATTCACACTACGGCAGATCTTAAAGAGACCCAGGAACTTCAAATCGATACCTACCACCATTTCATCGATTTCAAGGCCGCGTGCGACAGCGTCTGTGGCGTCTAGTTTTGTCATCCCAGATAAACTCGTTCGCCTATGTAAGATGACAATGGAAAACTCACGCTGTTCCATCATGGTCGGGAAAAACCTAACGGACGCATTTGATGCCAAAAAAGGTTTTAGACAAGGCGATGCGCTGTCATGCGATTTCTTCATCATCATTTTTGAAAAGATTGTGCAAAACTCCAACGTCAACACCAAAGGCACAATCTTTCAAAAGTCCGTCTAGCTACTAGGATACGCAGCAGACCACATTGACATAATTGGAAGAACACAGCGTGATGTCAGTGGAGCGTTTGTGAGTCTTGAGACGGAGGCCAGAAAGATGGGTCTAGCGGTTAACGAGGGCAAGATCAAGTTAATACTGTCAACAAAAAAGGACAACCAACATCGACATCTTGGAGCAAACGTCAACATAGACAGATTTAAATTCGAGGTAGTTAAGGACTATATGTCTATCTTTGATCCGCTATCAACTCAGACAACAACACCAGCGCTGAAATCAAACGAAGAATCACTCTTGCCAATCGCTGCTTCATTGGACTTAGAGAAAAATTCTTCGAGTGATTTTTGGTCCTGTCTGCATAAATGGAGAGTGCAGACGAAGATTCAATCAAGAACTGTACGAGCTGTTCAGCGACACTGACCTAGTCAAAAAAGTTAAGGTGCAACGACTTAGACGGTTGGTTCATGTAGGTAGAGTGAATGGAAAATAATGCTCCGGCTCGTAGATTCTTCGAGTCTAACCGGAAGGACTAAGCAGAAGAGGAAGACCACGCCTCAGGTGGAGCACACAGGTGGTAGACGACCTGAACCAACGTGCGAAACTGGAGACAGCTAGCTAGGAACCGAGCTGGCTGGAGACGTTTGTTGGATAAGGCCCTGGTCCGACATTAACTGTAGCGCCACCATAAATGGAAAAAAATGTTTTTAAAATTAAATATTTGTTTTGTTTAATTCAAATAAATTATCAAAAAATTTGAATATCGTTTTTTTTTTGAGATTTTTGTAGGTGTCCTCTTTTCCTTGATTCTATATCTGGTCACCCTATACTCAGGCCAAGTTTTTATTTCATCTTTCACGGGTACTGCCTCTTGCGAAGACCTGACAAATCTTCCAAGAGTATCAATCTGTCATGAAAAAGTGCTTCTCAACTCTGCCGTTCGGAATCGGCGTTAAATTGTAGGTCCCCTCAATTCTTCACACACACTCAGAGAATTGTTGATGAGAGTAAACCACTTAGGCCTTGGCTCTTAAAGAGCTGTCGCGCCACTCTATTTATTTTTATTTATCCGTCCATGGTGATAGGGAAAAATAGTGACATAATTAATTATAGTCACTTGACAGATGTGACTCCAACAAGATGACTGATATCAACGATCAAAGTTCGAAAAAATCGCTGCCTGCAAGAAAACGTAAGATCTCCTTTTTAGTAAATAAATACTAACGTAGAGATAACATCAACAATCAAGCACAAAATGACAAACGCATATGTAGGTACATAATTCTGGGTGGTATTTCTCATGAAAAAAAGTTCATGTTCTGAACTTTTCTAATCTGTTTGGGTTTTTGCGAGTTTTGCACTACGTAAATCAAAATTAACCAGAATTTCAGTTCGTTTTGCGTTGATATGATTGTGATGAACTCTACAAATGATTGTTTGTTTCTTGCAAAAATAGTTTTGTCATAAGCTATTGACTAATAAGACAGATTGGGAAATCCTGTCACACTGATTTTGAACTGTGATTTTCGTTAACATCGTAAATGCTCAAAATTATGAAAAGGTCATTGTGTAGATGAAATCAGTAATAGCGTTGGAAATATTCTTCATTGGGAAATGTCTTTGAGAATGCACTGCTGTGAACAGTTTACAGAGTTATCTGCGAGCTTTATTAGTTAACAGTTTACTCAATATTTGCTCGATGATATTGGGTCGTATGCAAAAAGATGAGATCAAACTCTTTACTCACTTTTTTGAGAACTTTCTTAAGGTTGTATGCAAAAAAATAATTACTGACCGAGTTAGATCTCAATTTGTGAGTTCAATCTCAGAGGGATGAGATCGATCTCAAAATGAAAGCTCGCCATGAGATTGAGCTCGTTTTCATATGCAAAAAGATGAGAAAACACTTCGTTACATGAGATCGATCTCACAAATTATTAAGCCTGGCATTTCTCGGACTCAGTTCACATAAAACTGTAAGGGTTGCTGAGTTTATTGTTAATTATGCCGGACAAAGAATTTATAAAGAAAGAAAGTGTCCAATTGAAGAAGATTTTCGTCGGTTTTATAGGTTTACCCCAATAGGGAATAATGAGAAAACAGTGTACCTTACAGTAATAAATCGAACTTTACCATCTTTACTAATGGTTCAAAATGGATTACTGGGCAGGTTTCTATTCGGAAAATCTTAACCTTGCTAGTTTATTCAGACTTCCCCACCATAGCAGTGTCTTCCAAGCCGTGAAAAACGCTGCTAATCAAATATGCATGATGGCGATATCACACGCTGTTATCACCTTTTCCTTTGATAGCCAAGAAGCAATAAAAGCTATGTCTGCCACGCAAATCAAGTCAAAGCTTGTTTCTTGCTGTAGCGAAGAGCTAAGGGTTCTTGGTATGCAGCATAACGTAAGACTCTGCTGGGTTCTCGGTCACAGTTGTGTACCAGGAAACGAATAAGCGGATGAGCTTGCAAGAAAAGGCTCGGTATTTGATCCCTCTCTCATAGACCATAACATAAGAATTCCTTAATGCGAGTTAAAAAGAAACATTAGTAAAACTATCATTAAAAGAGCAAATTATAGATGGAACCTACTAGAAACCTGCGGTAACACCAGGAAACCCTGGCCTTATTACGACAAGAAAAAATCCGATAGGTTTCTACTTCTTAAAAAACCGTCCTCAGATCCCTTATGTTTAACCGTGTAAACGGGACATAACCTACTTGGCTACCACAAAAAGAAGATGGGGCTTAGTATAGACGACATATGTAGAGGCTGCGCCAATGAAGAAGAGCACGAGAACACTGCTCACTTCTTATGCCACTGTCTAGCACTCTGCCGTACTAGATATAAATTTTTAGGCAACTGTTTCTTTAATGAACTAGAAGAACTATCTGAACTCCCAGGCAATCGCCTATTGAACTTTGTCAAGTCCACCAAATGGCTCGACCAACCATAGAATTCATAGGTTAATACACTTCAGGGTATCACAAAGGATCAACATTAATCTAAGTGTGACGGTAACAAAACCAACTGTCAGCAGATTTAACCTAACCTAAACTAACCTGTATCGGTTTAGTGAAGAAGTTGTGCGATTGTTGATGGAAGAATTTTTGGGGCCGAGCTCAGAAATACATGATGGTGCTTTCACAAACCAAGAAAAAATAAGAATCTTTCTGCAATATACATAGAAGACCCCGGGTTCCAAATTAGAGTTGGTGAAGACATTGGAGTTCATCAATCAACAGTGTTCATCGTTGGACAGCAAGTTTCTGCAGATATATCAAGCCATGCACATTATTGGATTATATTCCCACATACTGTGAAAGAAATCCAAAAGTGCAAAGGTTAAGGAGCAGGAAGTACGAGTTTCCTTATGCTATTGGTGCTCTAGATTGCATTCATGTCCGAATAAGGAAACCTTTGAATTATCATGACGAGTACATTAATCGTAAAGGATGATACTCCATTAATGTTCAAGCTTTATGCAATGCGGAAGAAAAGTTTACAAGTGTTGAAGTTTGCTGGTCAGAATCCTTACACGACTCCCGTATTTTGAAAAACTCTTTACTATATAGTTACATGAATAATAATAACTTCCGATTCACTATTTATATATGAATCATTTTCACTTTCAGACGGCATTTTTTTTTACGCGCTTCCCATAAAGTATAATCATAACTAAGCCACGAAAAGAGCTTTGAGATCGATCTCAATTTCAACGAGTAATAGCTGGTGAGCTTGAACTTGTTTTTTTGCATACAAAACTGAGTCTGAGTTCCGCCCTGCTCGATCGATCTCACAGGTGAGTTCAAGCTCGTCAGCTCAGACTCTGAGCTCTTGCTCATCTTTTAGAATATGACCCAATATATCTCAACATTCCTCTTCTTAGGCCAACGTTTCCCGCAGTCATAGCCACTATATACCTACTTGGTTGTCCGTTTATTTTTATATTCAACCCCAGGATTTTCGCCACTTCCTTGAACTTTTTTATTCAGCTTGTTGTTTCCTTCTAAGGATTGTTACGATGCATTACAAACTCAGTCACCACCCAATTCAAATCACAGACAAAATCACATGCAACATTTTAATACACCGTGATAGAATTCACCCTCAACCAAACGAGGCCAAAACCAATACAAATCATATGGAGATAAAAGAAAACTTAGTTGTAGCGTAATTTTAAACTTCGCCCTACGTATAGTTCACATTTGGTTTTTCCTAAAAGGTTGACTAGTAGAGGCTAAAGAAGAAGTGAAAGGAAAGTTGGAAGACCAATAACCAAAGTACCTATAGGAATAAATACCAGTGAACGAGTTGAGAACCAACCTGTCTGACACCGACCGCCGAGGAGTAAGGACCATAGGTAAGTTACTGAATATATAACAAAGGCTTCCCCCACCAGTGCTAAGGGGCTTCTTGTGAAATATTTAGTTCGTCGCGAGCCAGTTGACGGAACAAGGAAATTGTAATACCAGTCTCGACTGCGTTTTTACCGGTTTCGACCGCGATTACCCACTTTTAGTGGCGATTAACCTGTGTATACAGCGATAACCCGTTTCGGCGGCGATTGTACCGGTTTCGACCGTGTTTATACAGCTAAAACCCGTTCCGACGGCGATTATACCGGTTTCGACCGCGATTACCCACGGTAAGTGGCGATTGTATCGGTTTCGACCAAGATTACCCACGTTTAGTGGCGATTAAACCGATTATACGACGATTACGCGTTACGGCAGCGATTGTACCGGTTCAGACCGCGATTACCCACGTCAAGTGCAGATTAAACCGTTTCGTTTGCAGTAGGCAAAACCCGTTATTAAAATGCATAATTAACCAGTATCTAAGGGAGACAACACATAATTGACGGCCTAGCAGAAGCAGGAGAGGAACACATACCGGTATCCCAACAGTTTAGTGATTACCGAATACTATACAAATTACAAAACAGTAATTATAGAACAAAAGAAATAGACCATGAGTTAAATTTCGGTATTTTATTTAACAAACCCTGTACTTCCCTGAGCATACCTTAGCTATAAACTTAAAATACCATCACATGATGCCAATAATATTGGCCTGTATAAAAGCCAATAATTTGGTTGACTTGGTGACGTTATTCCCTCTTTCAGATGTTCCAGAATACCTCGGCGAAAGGTTGAAGAGTTGGCAGGTCTGTTCAGAGAATAGTTCTATTTTTTTGAAGGCGTTGGAAAACGTCGAGCAAAAATTTTTATCTTTTTTCCCGGATTTCGAATTGAAAATGGCCAGCATTTAAAAAAATTAATTAACCTACGTGTGCAGCAATAATATAAACATTGATAGAACACACTTGAGCGGTTACCAAAGGCATTCCTCTATTAAGATTTCCGACGTGATTGGCGGTGCCGCTAATGTACCTCGTCAGGCGAAAAACCGTAAATCGGCGGCCGGCGGCGCGGCTCCTTTACAGTCGAGACGTCCTCGCACAAGGAGTAGTAGAAGGCTTTGTATATATAGTCCTATAGTATTTCCACGCGCTTGAATTTTGTTACGCACTAAGCTGCCGTCAAATCGAAGGTGGCGCCACTTGTACTTTGCTGTCATTCTCTTTTTGCAGCCGACAGTCGCTCTCAGAGAATCAGATACAGATTTACTGAAAGAACAAGTACTCTACTATGTACTAAGCAAAGGAAAGAGAGGGAACAGGGAATTTTTCTTGGCTGCAAATAAGAGAGTAGAATAAACAAAACGAATGATGGTAGAGATTAGAGAATAAAAGGAAGGCAATGCAAACGCAAAGGCAATAACAAAAGATCAGCAAACACATGTTACTCAAATGCCTTTATGAATTTTATACATATGAACATATGAAGGAAGTTTTTAAGGCTATTGATATCAGAGTATATCAATTTCAATAAAAAACGCTAATAAACAGAAAAAAAGTTCTAGTAGGAAATAATAGTTCAAAAATGTTCGGTCTAGAAAAATTCGGAAGAAAGAAAGAGTTCGCAAGAACGATACATGTGTACGATACATAAAATCGGAATTTCCCAAAATGCTGGTCTGTGCATGTGTTCTTGTTTTTTTTCCTCTCAATCTGAAAAGGAGTGGAGTGACCAAACTAATCTTTTTTAGATCACTTTATTTTGTTTTTCAAGTAATTGTTTTTTTTTTGCTTACAAACCCATATAAATGAATAAAAAATATGAATAATTTAATCTAGAATATAAATCAACTAATGTATGGGCTGTGTGCTGTGATAACTTCTTAAGATATCAAATATCATATATTACGATTTAAACTTCAATTATCAACCCTTGTAACATGTTTTATTTGATTGAATCAGGTCACACTAACTGAGGGTTGAAATTAACAAGTTTTTTATGGCATTTCTTAGGACGAATTTTCAAAGACGAAAGATGCTTGATACTTTGATAGCTGTCATGCCACTTGTTTTTTTGTAGTCCTTATGTTTTGTCTCCTTCTCACTACAACACTTAGATTTACCGTCTATTTCCCAAGTATGTAGAACAAAAAATGTAACAAAAAATTATCTAAGTAGAGAGTGTCCTTACTCATTATTAGATATACTCTGATTGATATTCCTATGTTGCAGTATTTCATAATGTGTGCAAGAAAACCAATAGGTACAATTCTAATATTTTACTACAGGTAAGGCCTGGCTATTCGATACAATAGGTCCGTTCTTTTACTTTTTGGGCAGTTTGTGTAAAAACTGTCAAAAATCATCCCCACTCCTCGAAATTTTGTGATTCACCCAAAAAGTAAACGAACGCTTCACACCAAAAATCTGCCGAATGCACAAAATTATGTCAAACGTCAACAAAATTCAGTGTACTTCTTATGGTTTGACAAAACTTACACAAACTACCACAAGAAATTTTTGTGGCTAAATTCGGCAGATAGGGGAAATATTTTTCTCCTTCAAAAGTGACAGATTTTAATTTAAGTGGCAGTAAACGAACGAAAAAGTGGGAGAATATGGCAGTTTTGGGCCAGTTTTATGTGGTAAACGAACGGACCTAATATTTAGGCTGCAGAAACTTGTTTTCAAATTGAATATTTGGATCATTTCTTGTTTTTGCACCTTAAATGCCATTGAATTTGAATACTAAAAACAATTTTTTTTGGAAGTACCTACAATCTGCTGTTTTGAAAAAAGGTGTTGGCTTAGCTAAAGTATGAAACGGGTGAAAATGAACAATTTTTAATATTTTTGATAGATACCTACATTTATTCAGTTTCCAATCAATTGGAATTTTTTTTTTCAAGGGTGAAGAAATAGTAGGCATCTACACTTCACATAACTTTATTCGAGGTAAATACAGGTTCAGTATTCAAAACAACTCTATGATGATGTCTCATTTTAAAATTAAGAAAAAAAACTTAAAAGAAAGTTTGAAACATTTTTTATTATTCAAAATCGTATTTTTTCCACATTACCCAGGAGGTAGAGTACCAAATGCGTTTTTTAAGGGTATCTATCCCCAGTAGGCATAATCGCTGTACATTATTGCTTACTTTAGGTAAATATTTGCCAATTTACAATTAAAAAATTAACACAATCACAGAAAATAAATAAATATTTTTGTATTACTTACTATTATTGCAACTAATGTATAGATATATAATATAGCTTAGTACCTGAGTTGCATGCTTCACTGACAGCTTTTCAAAATTATTTTGATACACATGTCTTTTACTTAATTTACTTAAAATCCTAAACGAGGGACTTTTCAAGTCCATCTCATAAACTTTCACAAGAATTTTCCATTCAACTACTTCGTAAAGAATTTTGATCTGTTTATTCAAGAGAATGTTCCTAACACTCTTAAACATATGTGGATAGTCAAAAAATAGAAATACTTTCTGACCTCCAACGTCTACCCAGGGTCCCTTTGATTGTTCCATAAGCAAGTTATATGCTCGAACATTCGCGGGGCCTTGATCGCAGCAAGTGCCAACAACTTCAAGTCCACAATCGTTGACACTCTGCACTATAGCTATAGACACTATCATTTTTGAAAGCATGGCACCCTTTGAAGATCCTACGAAATAACAAATGGTCTGTTTCCAATTGTTATTAAAAAAGGGATTCTCACAAGAAACTGGGGACTTATAAAATTTGTTTCTTCTTTACACCATGGGGCATTGGTCTTGTGAAGGAATTGGAATCCTATGAACGTCTTTTGTTCCTCACTTAAATCATCAATGTTATTTTCCAAGAATTGTTTCTTCCCCAAAGGATCACTTTTGATCCTCTTCGGGGTGTCCAAAATACTTCTTGGAATAAAACATCTTTTTTTACATTGCTTTGGTTCGGGCGACTTACAGATATGAATACTCCCAATCATATGACATATTTCATATACATTGGGCCAAGAGTTTATAATTAAATGCTAACTTTTTGTATAGGTATATGTATATTTATATGATGGTATCTACTACTATAAAAGTTCTATCCATTCCATTCTTATCTGTAGACTTATGTAACTATTCAAATTCTTTTTTTTTATTTCAAATTTTTGCAATATTACCATTTTTTTTTTTCAAAACCAATATGTATTCTGTTTAAACATTTCAACTTCAATACATTTCTTAAAACAAAAAATGAATAGCCACAAACTTCCCGATCGCATAATTCAGAAATCCAGAAATCCAAAACAAATTCAATGCACTTGACCTGCGACAATAACAAAATCAGTTCATTGTCCTTCATTCTCCTAAAAATTTGAAATATCGCAACGTATAGTGTTACTACGCTACAAATTATAAGTTCGATAATAGAAATTTAGAATGTGTTAGAACACACAACCATAACAATAACGCATACCTACATAGATTTTGTTCTTCGTTTACGACATCAGCCATCAGCCAGCATATCGGCAACATGATAAAACGACGACAAGCTTGCCACCTTGCTGAATCACCTTGTTTTTTTTTGTTCAAAGAAACTGAATGAGACACATTTATAAAGTTCAAATAATTTCTTTGTACAAAAAAGCAGTACAATATCACCCACCAAAACAAAGCAATTCCCATTGAAAATATTTGCTATCCTTTAAACATTCCTTGAAAATGAAAACAAAAATATTAAACCATTCAAATTCTGTTGCCAATGTGGCAATCATAAAATGATATTCCGTACTTTTTTGTTCTCTTTTCTTCTATTCCAATAATCCTTTCCTTACCCACACACAAAAAAATACACCATCCTGTCATATATTTCAATTTTCAAACATGCATACTGTAAGAAAAAACGATCCAATGTCCAATCCCATCTCACCGTCCCACCAACCACCATCCACCACCAATAGACATTGACATGACATTGCGTATCAAATTGACACTTAAGAGTTAAGAGTACATTCTGCGAAAGAGCTACAGTGCAGAGGACTCAGAGAATGTTCTCAAAAATATACAGAAATTGTCTGCAAATGCAGAAGTAAAAAAAGGCAAAAGAGCTAATTTTTATACTGCCCCTCGTGTCGCCTCGATCGAATCGTCAGCGTGCGGGTACTATAGGACTATATATACAAAGGTAGAAGGGTCTTTGAAATCCTGACTATTTCGTTCAATTAATCCAATGAATATGAAATATGTGTGCAACATCCACACAGACATCATACCGATCGCGACACAAACAGCAAAAATAAACAAAAATTGACTCTTATTCACACGGTGTCTCACACCAAAATCGGTGCACACACAAGCCCACTGACGGCACACATCTCCATTCCCCACACGCATACACCGGTGTGCACGCACACAAGTGTGTTGTATAATGGCCGTTTAAGGAAAATACTAGGTTTTTAAATTTTTCATTTAAGAGAGTAAAAAAATAGAAGGGGTCCAAGATGGCAGCCGGTGGGCACACCAAAAGAGTCTAAACCTGGCTTTTGAGAGAACCTCGTCAATGCAAACAAATTGAACATTTGAGATATGATTCCAACAATTTCAAGAACTTTAAGTGGAAACCAAAGTTTTTTAACTGCATTATTTAAATAGAGCAGATGGTCTAGCTTCCGAGCTGTTCAAAGCAGCAGGTGACGATCTAGATAGGAGCATGCACCAAATCATCTGTAAGATATGGTCGGAGGAATGCATGCCCGATGAATCGAACCTCAGCATTGTTTGTCCGATTCTGAAGAAGGGAGATCCTCTAAACTGCGCCAACTACAGAAGAATCAGTCTACTTAACATCGCCTACAAATTCCTCTCTGCCGTAATATGTGACCGTCTGAAGCCTTTCGTCAACAATCTGATTGGTCCATATCAATGTGGCTTCATGGCAGGAAAGTCAACCGTAGACCAAATTTTCACGTTGCGGCAGATCCTGGAAAAAACCTATGAACTCCAAATCGATACCCATCACCTCTTCATCGATTTTAAGGCCGCGTATGACAGCATCTACAGAGACAAACTATATAAAGCTATTGAGAAATTGCAAACGAAGATATTCCAGAGTTAAATAATTAGATTCGAGAAATAGTATAAAAAAGTATTTTATTTAAATAAAAGAAAAATAATATTATTTGATGTTATCAGAACAGCTTCTTAAGAACGAGTGAAAAATAAAGTAAAATATATTTACTTAAGTCTCAAAACAAGTTTTGATCAAAAAGTTTCAAAGTAGTTTTAAAGTAGTTATATACATGTTAAATTACAGTAACCAACACCGCCTCTTAATTTAATATGGATATAAAATTACTTAAATAATTAACAAATTTAAAATTTAACACAAAAATAAAATTGAATCAACACATAATGAACAAAGAAATCATAACAGAAATAAGAAAAAAAAATTAAATCATATTTAAACAATTACGTAGTTTTTCAAATTGAATTCTACCAAGTGCTTTTGTCATTATATCCGCGATTTGTTCACTAGTTGGAATATATTTAAGTTCAACAAGTCCTTTTTCTATAGTATCGCGAACAACGTTGTATTTAACAGCTACGTGTTTTAGTCTCTTATGATTCTTTGGTTTTTCAGCAGCGCTTATGCATGATTGATTAGCTTCATATAAAGTGGTTGGCTCATTTGGTTCAGTGCCCAATTCTCGAAGTAGCTGCTTGATCCATTCGGCTTCATTCATTGCTTCAACCAGAGCTGCATACTCGGCTTCTGTAGATGATTGACTGATGGTATTTTGCTTGTGCGTAGACCATGTCACCGTATTTCCAAAAAGCTTGAATACGAAGCCTGATGTTGATTGGCAATCGTTTTTATCTCCTGCCCAATCGGAATCAGCATAACCAACCAAAATATCATCTTTTTGTCCCTTCCGGTATTCTAGTTTAAGATTCAAAGTTCCTTGAATGTAGCGTAGGATTCGTTTCGCATGAGTAAAATGCTCATGTGTGTAGCAACTTTGAAATCGACTAAAATAGTTTGTTGCTGCACATAAGTCCGGTCTTGTAGTTAACGTTGCATACGTAAGGCATCCGATTAGTTCTCGATAAGGAATATTCGAATCACAGGTTTTGTCACCGAAATTTAACTGTAGACCCTTTTCGATTGGTGTCGCGACTGGTTTGCATTCTTTCATACCAAACTTTTTCACCATATTCTTCAAATATTCAGTCTGGCTTAATTTGATTATTCCTTTTTCGTGATCATGTTCAATATACATACCAAGAAAAGATTCTGCCTTACCAATATCGGTCATTTCAAACTCTTGGGAAAGTAGTTTCTTGACGATATTAATCATTTCGATGCTTTGGCTAAATAGCAGCACATCGTCAACGTAGATAAGGATAAAACAATGGGTATCTTTTTCAAGTTTCACGTATAGGCAATAGTCTGAAGCGCAACGTTTGAAACCTATTCGTAAAATGAATGAATTAAATTTCTCATTCCATACGCGCGAAGCTTGCTTAAGACCATATAAGGATTTTTTCAGTTTGCAAACTCTTGAGTCTTTAGCAAAACCTTCTGGTTGGCGCATATAGATTTCTCCTTTTAATTCACCATTCAGAAATGCTCCTTTCACATCCATCTGATGTATATGCATATCAAACTGTACAGCAATTGCCAGTAGTATACGTAAAGTGGGAAGTTTTGCCACAGGTGCATATGTTTCGTTATAATCGAAATTTTCTTTTTGCGAGCAACCTTTGACAACCAATCTTGCTTTGTATTTGTCAATTTCCCCGTTACATTTACGCTTTAACTTAAAAACCCATTTGTTTGGAATAGCTTTCCGATTTTTCGGTAATTCACATAACGACCATGTATTATTTTTTAATAAAGATTCATACTCACATTCGATTGCAGCTTTCCATTGATCCCAATCTTGACGATTTCTTGCTTCGTGAATAGATGTAGGATCGTCCTCAACATATCCTTGTGCAGATAGAGCAAATGTCTCATGAGAAAAGTTAGACACAGTGAAAAGATTCAAGCGATTTGGTTGATTTCGAATTCGCTCACTTCGTCGAACTGGAACTACGACGTCTTCGACACTACCTGAAGGACGAGCTTGAGCTTCTTCATCTTGAGCATCTTCAAAATCTTCATCTTCACTATTTCCATTGCATAAAACATTGCTTCCTAACGATTCTTCAATTGAAGAATTACCTTCGTCTTTAAATTCAATCACAGCCTCTGATTTACAGATTCTGTTGTTGTCATCGATATTTCCGTTTCCGTTGGTATTGTTGTTGTTTTGTTTGTTAGCTTCTCGAAATAAAATCGACTTCTCGTTGAATGTGATATTTCGTCCAACAATCAGTTTTTCTTTTTCGATGTCCCAAATTCGATAACAAGTATCCGACATGTAACCCATCATCAAACATTTCCTTGCTTTTGGTTCCAATTTTCGTCGTTTTTCGGAAGGTACGTGGTTGTAACAAATTGAACCAAATATTCTTAAATTGGAAATATTCGGTCGCTTGTTGTACCACATCTCAGCGGGTGTCTTGTCAATGAATTGTTTGCCCGTTGCACTTGTCGGACATCTGTTCTTGATGTAATTTGCTGTCATTATGGCTTCATTCCAAAATTTTCGGTCCATACCACTAGCTGATAGCATTGCTAAAGCTTTTTTTTGCAGATTTCTATTTAGACGTTCAGCTATGCCATTCATTTCCGGGTTGTACGGAACTGTGTACGAAATTTGGATTCCTTTAGTCTTACAAAAATTCTTGAAATCATTGGATACGTATTCGCCACCGTTGTCAGCACGTACTTTCATAACTTTGCAGTTGTGCATTGTTTCAGCCATCGACACGTATTCTTGAAACTTACTGAATACGTCACTTTTCTGTCTCATGCAATAAATCATAGATGCTCGTGTGTAATCATCTATAAATGATACGAAGTACAGAGATCCATCATAAGCTGGTTTCGAGATCGGCCCACAGACATCGGTATGAATCAATTCAAGGATTCGTGATGATCGAATGTTGCCACATTTCTTGAACGGTAGTCTTGTTTGTTTGCTTAAAACACATGGCTCACAAAATTTCTCGTCAGTATTAACTTTCACGTCATCAATACCGTCGACCATTGAATGTTTAAGTAATTTGTTCATGTCAAAAACATTCAAATGACTAAGTCTGTAATGCCATAAATCTTGTGAAAAACTTTTTAAGTTGTCTTCACCTGTCAACCCAGCAAAAAAATTACGCTCTATATAAAATGTTACCTCGTATAATTGTCCTCTTGCATACGCGATGAATTTCGTTTCACCATCTTTGATAGCATAGGCATAATCATCTTCAAAAACAATCTTGTACCCCCTCTTCACCAGTTTTCTAATTGAAAGTAGGTTGCATTTTAAATCTTCAACATATAATACGTTCGGAATTATCTTGATTGATGCGTCATCATTGTGCATAGTCCTGATATGAATGTCACCTTGTTGAGTGGTAGATATTTTTTCATTTTTCTTCGCAACAGAAATATGCAATTCTTCAATGTCAACCAATTTATTAAAAAATTTCTTATCATTGCATAGGTCATCAGTTGCACCAGAATCCAAAGTAAACGTTATTTGAAGCGGTTCACATATGTTTGCTAATAAACCATCTTCTTCCATTTCATCATTGCTTGAATCTGTTACAAGAGCTTCCTTTTCAACATCTCTGAACGCACATAAGATTGAAGAGTTACTTGCAGCATTTTTGACATCTTCTTCGTCCTGTTCAGCTTTTGCGATATATGCTTTTGGATTCTTGACCTTAACTCTGCATTTAGACTTGATGTGTCCTTTCTTTCCACACTTGTAACAAACGATATTATTAGGATTTTTCACCTTCATATGCATTGCATATGCCTCATTTGAATTAGAAGGTCTTGTAATATTATTTTGCTTAGCAAAAACATCTAACAAACGAGATTTGGCATAATCTAATGTAAGCCTCGATTCATCCATGCCGTTGAGTGATTCAATTAAAGCGTCGTATTTCTCATTCAATGTTAGAAATAAACTTACGATTAGATCCTGTTCCTCAGGTTTGGCACTAGCCAAACGCAAATCACGTACGATGTTGTCGAACTTCACAAAATGCTTCTGCATATCGACTCCATCAAACCTCATCACCATAAGTTGCTTCCGCAAAACCAATTGACTAGTTATGCTTTTTCGTTGAAACATATTCAAAAGTCCAACGTACATGTCTCTTGCACTCGTTTTGTCCATGATGTATGTGAGTTGCTCATCGTTGATAGTTTGCGCAATCAGACTTCGACATCTTGCATCTTTCGCTTGCAATATCTTCCTCTCCGCATCATCCTTAGCTGTTTCTTGCAAGGATACCAATGGATTTTCAATAAATTTCTTCATATCCTTTTCTTCCAGGAGTAAGTCCAAACGAAATTTCCATTGCGTGAAATTCGTACCATCGAATTTCGGGATAACGACTCTTTCGCTGTCTGCCATTTTTCTTTACAAAAATTCAAAACAATTCAAAAACTAAATTTAACGAAATCTAATTTATAATGGCTCTGGGCCCATAACCTGAGAAATTGCAAACGAAGATATTCCAGAGTTAAATAATTAGATTCGAGAAATAGTATAAAAAAGTATTTTATTTAAATAAAAGAAAAATAATATTATTTGATGTTATCAGAACAGCTTCTTAAGAACGAGTGAAAAATAAAGTAAAATATATTTACTTAAGTCTCAAAACAAGTTTTGATCAAAAAGTTTCAAAGTAGTTTTAAAGTAGTTATATACATGTTAAATTACAGTAACCAACAGCTATGTCTAGTTTTGGCATCCCTGCCAAGCTCGTTCGCTTGTGCAAAATGACGATGGAGAACTCACACTGCTCCATCAAGGTTGGCAATGAGCTTACGGAATCTTTCGACGTCAACAATGGATTCAGACAAAGCGATGCGCTATCGTGCGATTTCTTTAACATTGTTCTTGAGAAGATAGTGCAAGACTCCACCGTCAACACCAAAAATCTGTTCAACTTCTCGCGTACGCTGACGATATTGATATAATGGGAAGAACACAGCGTGATGTCAATGGCGCCTTTGTAAGAATTGAGACAGAAGCGGCAAAAATGGGTTTAGCGGTAAATGAGGGAAATTGAAGTATATGCTGTCTTCGAGAAAGTACACCCAACACTGACGGCTCGGACAGAACGTCACAATCGACGCATACAACTTCGAGGTAGTAGAGGAGTTTGTCTACCAAGGCTCTGCTATTAACACGGGTAATAACACCAGTGCCAAAATAAGATGAAGAATTACTCTTGCTAATCGCTGTTTCTTTGGGCTAAGAAAGCAATTGAGTGGAAAAGCCCTTAGGCTGTTTCGAGAGGAAAGTTCTTCGGGTCATCTTTGGCCCTGTGTCTGTGTGCATTGAAGGGGAATGGCGAAGAAGATACAACAGCGAACTTTACCGATTTGTACAACGACGTGGACCTAGCCAGAAGGGGCAAGGTCCAGAGACTCAAATGGCTCGGTCATTTAGAGCGCATGGACACCAATGCACCGGCCCGGAAAGCCTTCGACACTATTCCCGATTGACGCACACAAGTGAAAGAGGACCTCAATCAACTTGGAGTGCAAAACTGGAGACAGCTAACTAGGGATCGAGCTGGCTGGCGGAGACTGTTGGTTGAGGCCCAAGTCAACACCGGAATGTAGCGCAACCTTAAGTAAGTAAATTAGTATTTAAATAGAGTGATTTACTCCGTCAAATGCCTTTGCAAAATCGATATAAACTACATCAATGTGATACCCATCTTCCAGTTTTATATAAACAAAATTGGAAAAGATGGAGAGATTGGTGGTTGTTAATCTTCCCGCAACGAAACCATGTTGAAGCCGTGAAGAAGTAGCAAATTTTTAATATACAACTTAAGGAATACAAATATGTTTTCTAATCGGAGTAGACTGGAGTTAGTCACTAAATTAATCATCTTCTTTCAATTGAGTCAAACGAAAATTCTTCATCAAGACTTCTGTTAGTCAGTCAGTTAAATTTGTTTATTTTAAGTTTATCTTCTGCAATTAAATCTCAAACGTGTTTAATGTTACGTGTTAGCAATTCGTGCAGTTAATTTTTTATCGTTTTCTTTTATTTTAAACAACTTCCTCAATACCAATTAACTTCATACTCAACTTAAACTTGCCTCTTCTGACAATTTGATAAATTATTATTGACATTAGTTGGCAATTCTAACAGGTTGTTTATCATTTCAGAAGTCAGAACACGGAGTAGCAAGCGTTTTCATCATAGAGAATCTTCATTCAAATTTATTCTAAGGCAAAACCAGTTATTTTGAATGGAAAATTTCGAAAAGCTTAAATTTATGTCAAGTGTTGAAAATGCAAAAAATTCCGAGACTCACAGACAGACAAATGAACCATCACTGCACTTGAAAGTTATTGCAAACAGAATTGTTTATTGTATGCTAAACAACAAACAAAACCACAAACTATTGAAAATTTGTTCATTGCCACAAGAGATAATAATTATACACAGCTCATTTTTAAGAAGACAATAAACGCGATGCATTCCGAGACGCGACACACGACCGCCCCTGGGCTTAATGTTTACAATAGATTCTAACCCATTTATCTTCTTTATGTTGTATCGGGGCAATGTCATCGCCAATTGTCAACATTGTATTGAAAACAACAGAAGCTGTCACACCCACAAAGTGCATCTTCAAATAATGTGATTTGCCATCAAACTGCCAAGAAAAATTGAAACAAAACACGTTTGATTCAAAAGAATTATATACCTACCTATTCGAAAAAGCTTCTGTATGCAATCGGTATGCAAAAAAGATACTCTTTAGATGATAGCGGTGTGTTGTCTTTATTCGAGATGCATTAAGGCGTACGACTTGGTCGTGAGTGTTTACTTGTTTATATTGAATTAAATGTTTTTTTTTTAATAAAGTTTATCATGCGTTTGATATCTTCAAAAAATCAGACTTGAAAAAGACAACAGCAACCGACAAATCGACTCTGATACAACTTTTAATCCACTTAGCATCCACTTTGAACAGCCTATCGAACTAACCTAAATGTCCAAGAAATGCAGACTCCAATCACTACTTGTCAACGGCATAGTTCAGAATTCAACTTTCCATGGAAGGGAATTTAATTGCATTCTTGTCTACAAAACTAAAATTCCTATATTCAATCAAAGGTAGCGCACTGAACCAACCCAAGTTTTTTTTCGGGGAGAAAATCTCGGACCTGTTCGAATCAGCTGTTTCTATACAACAATAGAGAAAAAAACAGCACTACTAAATGCGTTCGATGTGAAAGGAAACCCAGAGTAAATTTTAAAGTTTTTGGAAGATCCTTTCAGGAGCGTGACAAGCACCGGAGCGCCCCCGGGCTGATAACATCGAACGAACTTATTAAAAAAAATAAATGAATAAATAGAGTGGCGCGACAGCTCTTGAAGAGCCAAGGCCTAAGTGGCTAACTTTCATCACAAATTCTCTGGGTGCGTTTGAAGAATTGAGGGGACCTACAATTTAACGCCGATTCCGAACGGCAAAGTTGAGAAGCATTTTTCATGACAGATTGATACTCTTGGAAGTTTTGTCAGTTCTTCGCAAGAGGCAGTACCCGTGAAAGATGAAATAAAAACTTTATGGGCACGAGTAGGACTCGAACCCACGACATTCTGCTTAGCAGCCAACGCACCTAACCCTAAGCCACGGGCAGCTGCTGCTGAACGAACTTATTATTATCGGCGAAAAAGTAGATTTGAAGTTTTAAACAGAAGATCAATGACTTAAACGAGGAAGAGAGAGAAAACCAGAATGTATTTTATGGCTCCTTATTATCACTACAACTTGTATATTGTTTGAAAGTCTATAACCTAATCCTACTAATATAGCCTTAGAAATGCCGGTCGGTGTAAGGATTAATATTTATTACACTGTTCGGGGAGACAGCACATCAAAATCAAATTACCAGTGGATCTTTTGCTGCGGAAACCGTATGTGTCAAAAAGCTTCCGTTCCTAGGGATAATTCTTGAGCTGAAAATTTATCAAGACATTTATCATAAGGCACAAAATTGCAATCGGTTCGTAGTTTTTTGGGTATGGGTTGGTCTAATGAAGTTTTCTACCAGCTCAATATGAGCTTACGCTGACGCTTTGCCAGTGATAAAGAACACATTTTTGAACAATTTCGGAGATGGCATCAGGACTAGCCAACTAATATAGGTAAGTTGACATCTTTAGGACTCGGACCATGGTACGATTGTGGAAGAAAACGAGTTCGGAAGACTCATGAGGCTCGCTTGCAGGAATGAATAGGCACCAGACTGCCAAGCAAAAAGATAAGCTTTATTGAGAAAAAAAATATTTTTTAGTGTGTTATGTACCTATGTACATATAAAATCTAAATTTGGGGAACAATGGAAAATTTTCACTCAGATAACGAATTAGCTTTTCCTCCAAAAATATTCTAAACTCTCTCTTATTCAATAAACGAATATGTAAGAACAGGGAACTAATTTTTGTTTTTACGCCCTGCAAAGCGGGCGGGGGATTGCTAGTTCTACTATAAAAGCTCTTCGAGTACTGAATGTGTAGTGAATAAAATAAAGAAAACAAAAATTTATTTAAAGTGGATACAGAGAAATAAGAATGGATAATACACAAAGAGCCTGTGTGTCAATTATTATTCTATTCCTGGCTGGACACTGGTGCAGGGGCAGGCTTCTATTCCGAATCTCTCAAGTTAACCGCCTCGCTTAGGCTTCCAGACTACAGTAGCGTCTTCCAAGCGGAGGTCCTGGCAGTGACAGCAGCTGCTAAAAAGGTATCAATGATGGCGATACCACGAGCTGATATCACCTTTTACATTGATAGCCAAGCGGCAATAAAAGCGATTACTGCAACTGAAGTAAAATCAAAGCTTGTTTCATGCTGCCGCGAAGAGCTTAAGGTTCTTGGCGCACAGCACAACATCAGACTCTGCTGGGTCCCAGGCCACAGCGATATACTAGGCAATGAGAAAGCCGATGAATTAGCAAGATTAGGGTCAATGCTTGACGTAAGCCAAGCTCAGCTAGTTAGCACCCCTACCTGTTATTTAAAACAGGAAATCTCAAAAAGAATAACTATCAAGGTCGATGAAAGGTGGAATCTTCTTGACACCTGCGGCACAACAAGAAAGATCTGGCCCTGTTTTAACAAACAAAGAACGGAAAAAATTATGCAGCTACACAAAGGATCACTTCGATCTCTTGTAAGCATAATCACCGGACATAATCTGTTAGGTTATCATATGAAAAAGATGAGAATCAGTTCAGATGATCTATGCAGAGGATGCGGTGACGAGGAGGTGCATGAAGACACTTCGCACTTTCTGTGTCACTGTCCCGCACTTTCCCATCAAAGGAAGAAACTGCTTGGCAACTATTTCTTCGGGGATTTAGAAGAACTCTCTAGTACGCCAGGTACTAACATCCTGAACTTCGTCAAAGCCTCTAAATGGCTTGACTAACTGAACACATAGGTTTTTCTTATTAGCTTGAGTAGCAATACTCGCGGGTATCACAATGGATCTGTATTGATCTAAGTGTGACGGTAAAGACATCAACTGTCAGCCCCTAAACCTAACTTAACCTAACCTATCCCTGGCTACCAAACAAATGAATTCAAAAAAGGGTTCCACATAGATTTTAAAGCAACAAATTTTATCCCATTGCAATTTAGTTATGAAAATGTACACTCGGGCGTATACGTGTTTTTTTTATATTTTTTTATTTAATACACTTTTTTCGAGTTGTCACCCTTACCCTTTTTTATATCAGTTGTTTTCCACAGTAGAGTTTTTGTTTGTGTTGATGAATAATACGAAAATGTTTGGGGCCTTATGTCCCTCCAGGAAAGCATCTGTTTTTTTCACACTATCAGATAATGTCGAAGAGATCTTATAGCAAGCTGTTTCTTACGACAAATGTCTCATCACTTTGTGCAGTGTTAGTTGTCAGTAGACTAATCTAAAACGAACAAACCCTTTAACAATAAAAAAACATTACAAACAATAAATTAACAAAAACAGAAAAAATACAAAAAAAATGTGCACGAATCGGTCGTACGAACTTGCTCCTATATTCCAAATTATAACTCATAAAAAAAATTAATATTCGTAAATAAAAATTTAAATTGAAATATGTACCTCAAAAAAAGATTCTATCTGAAAAAAATTGATGTCGTATGATTTCAAGAAATTGTTGATTTTTCAATTTTTTTTTTTAAATCGTCGGAGCGGTTTTTTTTTAAATTAATTTTTTGTATATAAATTTTTTCGAAAATGTCTTAAAATTAATTTGGGTATGCAGTTTTCAAGAATGTGCAACTATACATTTTACAAGTAAGTTTCAATTCTTAATATTGATCCGTTTTTGAGATACAGAATTTTGAAAAAAAAGTTTAAAAATATTTTTTAAAAATCCAAAAAAAATTTTGAAATTTTTTCGAATACAAAATATAAATTGAACTATATAAACGTACTTTCAAAAAAAACTTACCCTGATCGGACTTTTATTTTTCGGGAAAATCTGATAACAAAAAAACGGTTCTATGGGCGGTACCGTTTTGGAGCAATACAAAAATATTTTTTTTACATAAAATACATCAGAGTTTTAAACAAAAATTTTCGAGGAAGTTTAAAAAAAATCGTAGGAGCCGTTTTTGAGAAAATTGAAACTTTTGGTTTTTGGCCAAAAAAATCGTATGGTGGCTACCCTAAATTTTGATCTTAAAAAAAAAATCAAAAAAACGACCCACGTGAATTTGCTCAAACCTCTAATTTTCAAGTTTGAAGTCAATCGGACCAGTGGTTAAGGCTGTAGGTGCGTTTACAGACAGACAGACAGACATCGGACGGAATCGCCGGACCCACTTTTTTCGAATTCTCTATCATCGTAATGTCATATCTCATCATTATCTCAACTTTTTTTTTACGAATTCAATACTTGCCATATATTCTATATGTCGCAAGTAAAAATTTAAGAACGTGGAACAGTGATTTTAAGAATTAGTTTTAGCTTGCTGTTGTTTAGGTATTGATTTGGACCTAGGAACAGACGCAAAAATTTTTTGTGCAGTAGTTGAGGTTTGAACAGATGCAGGGCTCGTCGAAGGAAGTTCAGATATCAATAGAATTTGGAGAAGGATTTTGGACAGCTTCATTTCCATTGTTTAAATCATTGGTTGGCGGATTTTCGGCTTCAACTACTACTTTTTGTTACTCCTCAAATTTGACTTTTTAGGAGCTGGACGTGCAATTATTGAAGTAGAAGCTATAGTTTTCGTCCTCTCTCTATTTGGGTTTTCGAGGGTTTACGGCTGAGGACTTAATGGCCTGGGAACTTAACGTAGGTGGCGTATCAAGGTCATCCGTGGAGGAGGATATGTCAATGAAAGTATATGGCACTGGGAAATTGTTTGCATTTTGAGCCATTTTTTTTATAATAAACGCGCACTCAAGGGCTTTTTTCAATACCCTTTATATGCCAAGAGCACAGTGCGAGCATTAGGGAAAGGATAGGGGATGTAAAAGGAGGTGCCGGTGAACATTGGTTTTGAATTCTTGAACATTACAATGACTGGGGAAGACAGAGTGTTGGAAGAGAGTTCCACATTCGCGTAGTACGGCTAAAGAATGATTCTCTGTACTTCACAGTACGTCCGAAGTTGGGCTCAAGGGTGAACTGATGGGCATTCCTGGAGGCGCGGGTATTACGGTTGAATGTCTTAAGGGGAGGAATGCAACTGGCTATTTCACTAGAGCATATACCGTTGAAGTATCGGTAAAACAGGGTGAGACATGAGACATTACGACGATGTTCTAGAGATGTAAATGACTCAACGATGGTATTGTCACCAATCATTTTGAATGCTCTTTTTTGGATACTGTCCAGAAGACTTAAGTACGTCACTGGAGCACCAGCCCAGACGTGAGAATTGTACTCAAGCTTAGGACGTATGTAGGTTTTGTAGATAGTAGCCAGATCAGAAGGGGAAAAAAATTTCTTGCACATTTTGCGGCATTTTTGGCGACATCGCATATGTGCTCGTTCCACAAAAGGTGGTCAGTGATGCACATACCGAGAATCTCGAGATGTTCGGTCTCATTGATGCAAGTGCCACTCATGGATAGTGGCAAGGGGGGTATGTCTCGCTTCGAAGATACAAGACAGCATTGAGTTTTCGAAGCATTAAACTCTACGCGATTTTGTATTCCCCATTGTACAATGCTGTTTAAGTCAGAGTTTAATGAGCTTATCATATTTTGCCGTTGCAGTTCCACATCCGAAGAGGAAGGATGTGAGTCTGGAAACGAATATGAAAAGCTAAGGGTACTATCGTCAGCGAAACAATTAATTGGATTAGAAGTAACAGACAAGAGATCATTAATGAAAATGAGGAAGAGGGTCGGAGACAAAACGGAGCCCTGGGGCACACCAGCATTTATATTGTGGGTTTCAGACTTGAAACCGTCCAATACAACTTGTATTGAACGGTTCGAAAGAAAGTTTCTAATCCAACGAAGAAGGGGTTCATCAATACCGATAGCACGCATTTTCGATAAAAGAGCAAGATGCCAGACTTTATCAAATGCCTTAGAAATATCAAGTGCAACAATCTTACTTTCTCCAAAACGATGTAAGGATTTGTTCCACTGTTCGGTGAGATAAACCATCAGATCACCAGTGGACCTGTTGCTGCGAAAGCCGTACTGCCGGTCATTAAGAAGCTTTCGGTCTTCGAGATAATTATTGAGCTGATAGTTTATCAGCGTTTCCATGACCTTAGAAAGAAGGGACGTAAGTGCAATCGGTCGATAATTGGAGGGAGAAGAAGAATCTCCTTTTTTTGGGATTGGCTGGACAAATGCTGTTTTCAAACTGCTCGGAACGAGCCCAGAAGAATAGGATAGATGGAAAAGCTTACGCAAGGGTTTTGCCAGCGTGGAAGAACACCTCTTCAGAATAATAGCGGGGATACCATCCGGACCCGCGGATTTATGTATGTCGAGATCCTTTAGGACTCTCGCCACAGCACGAGTGCGGAAGAAGATCTGTCCCATGAAATCATTGACGCGCTCAAGAACAGGTGGAGTCATGGCAGTCTCTGGCAGCGAAGAGTTGGAGGCGAACTGCCTAGCAAAAAGGTTAGCTTTCGCGAGGGAGCTAACAACTGGAGTGTCATTGTCAACGAGCGTTGGGACCAAAGAAGAAGAAGAATTCTTCATATTTTTAACAAATGACCAAAAATTCTTACTGCCTTTGGGACATTGCAGTATTTTTTGCCTTAATTTTTGGTCATGTAAGAATTTGGTCCGTCGAATATGGGCATTGCAGGCCTTCCTGGCTTGTTTAAACTTATTCCGGTTTTCCTCAGTTGGGTTGGTTCTAAAACACCGGAACTTTACTTCTTTTTCCCTGATAACCTCTTTACAGCTTGAATCAAACCATGACTTTTCCTTAGGTTTGATGCTTTTAACCCTATTCGGGATAAAAGTTTTCATTCCCAAGATAATCATATTAGTAATCATATCTGCGCTGGAGTCTACGTCACTATCGAGGAAGCATAGTGACCAGTTAAAGATCCGGAAGAAGTTGTTGAGACCGTCCCAGTTGGCTTTCTCGTATTGCCATACGGTTCTCTTCGGAGTTCTTTCTCTAACTGGATTAGTTTGACACAAGAAATTTGCGGATATGATACTATGGTCTGATCTGCCTAGAGGTGTTAATACACTGATAGTGTATTTATCAGGGTCAGACGTAAGGAATAAGTCAAGAGTATTTTCCGCTTGGCCATCAATGTCGAAAAATTTAAGCTCAATTCTTCAAAACTTTTTGAAATCTTTGAAATATCATCTTTCAAGGTTGACAGTTTGAAAGATAAACTTCCTAAAGAGATTTTTCTACAATTTTCACAGTACCAGAAAGCGATTTGGGATGCAGTTACTTTATCCAAAAAGCAGTTCTTGCACCCACGCATTTTGCATGAAATAAGTTTCCACAAGGACCGAAGAAGGCTTTGGGAGGAGTAGCGTCAGAGAAATCTGAACAATAAAGTTTTTGCAAGAAAAATGTGCAATTTATAATTATAAACAAAAACATATAACAACAGAGTTTTAATTGAGAAGTTATGGACAGCAATTCCAAAGAAGATGGAATAATGTTATTTCTTATACTAATCTTCTTAATAATAACAAATATGACAGCAAAACAATAATGAATCTAAATTGCATACTGCGACTGCCATCCCACAGAGGCACAGACCCACCTGTTCCGTTTACTTAAATCAACATTTTCAAAAATTGTGAAAGGTATACTGATTAAGGCAGTAATTGCAAGTCTTTCAAAAAACCAAATAACTAAATCGTTTATTTTAATTTTTTTTGTAACTTTGAAAGAACACTAATTGTTCAATAGAAATTTAATTTTTAGTGACTAATACGACTTGCTTTCGAAAGCAAACTTTGATTTGTTAAGATTCTGAAGATGCGAAGATGAACCGAATGTAAGGTTGTCCATCGACAATAATATTCCAACAGCTGCCAATTTCACGATGAATGTGTTTGTGAACAGATTTTTGATTAAGCTTGAAATAAAGCAGCTGTAGATTTACCTACTTTGCAGGAAAAAAGGCATAGGCTAGGCATGCATATTTAATTTAGGTTAACAACAGCGGTAATTCAAGATTGGCATTATAGCCACCTGCGTACAGAATTCAAGAACATGCATAGAGAAAGAAAGATGGAAATCAAAAACCCCAAGTAATTTTCTGTCGATTTCCGTTTTCTTGTTTTTGTCGGCTTCGGTGAGTGTTAGGTTAGGTCAGGTTAAGCGGGCTGAAAGTTGGTGTTGTTACCATCACACTTAGATCAATGTAGATCCATTGTGGTACCCCAAAGTGTTGTAACTTCCTGAAAAATAAATAACCTATAAATCATGTGGTTCGTTTAACCATTTAGAGGTCTTGACAAAGCTTAGTAAGCTTTTGCCTGGCAGTTCGGATAGTTCCTCTAGTTCATTGAAGAAGAAGTTGCCTAGAGTTTTCTTGCTAGTAAGACAGAGTGAAGGACAGTGGCAGAGAAAATGAGCATTGTCTTCATGCTCGTTCTCATCACCATTGCCTCAACAAAGGTCATCAGTACTAAGCCCCATCTTCTTCTTATGGTAGCCAAGTAGGTTGTGTCCTGTAATAATGCCGATAAGGGATCTTAGGGAAGGTTTATTAAGAGTAAAAATCCTGTCGGATCTTTTCTTATCGTATCTAAGCCATAGTTTCCTGGTGTTAGCACAGGTTTCTAGAAGATTCAATCTGTTGTTGGATTTTTGGAGATTGATTTTACTGACATTATTTTTCAGTTCACATAACGGGATTCCTATACGATGGTCTATGAGAGAGGGGTCCAGTGTAGAGCCTTCCATTACTGTGGCCAGGAACCCAGCAGAGTCCTACGTTATGCTGTGTACCAAGAGCCTTTAGCTCTTCGCTACATCAAGAAACAAGCTTTGACTTGATTTGGTTGGCAGAGATAGCTTTTATTGCTGCTTGGCTATCAATGAAAAAAGTGATGTCCGCGTGTGATATCGCCATCATGGATATATGTTAAGCAGCGTTTTTCACTGCCAAGATCTTCGCTTGGAAGACGCTGCTATGGTCGGGGAGCCTGAATGAATTGGCAAGGTTGAGGCTTTCCGAGTAGAAACCTGCACCTACTCCAGTATTCATTTTAGAACAATCGGTGAAGATGCTGATTGTTGAGTCATTAGTGTAGGGCACACCATTTTCCCAATCTAGTCTGTTGGGGAAGCTAGTACTAAAAGATTTCTTGAAATCTAAGTAAGGGGTCAAATAATCTGTGCAGATATTGTTATCTAAGTATTTCGTGAGAATAGCTGCGTGGCCTATCTAGCTAGTTTTCCAGATGTTGGTATGACTGAGACTAAGGGCGCTGTTTGCTGCTGATTCTTGGACGAATAGATCTATAGGGGGGGGGGGGGAGAGTGTATGTGTGTGAATATAATATAATTTTTTGTCGATCGTCAATGTTTTTCTGGCTTCGGTGTGTTTTCATCCTACGTCGAGCTATGTCCAAGATTATTCAGGTCCCACTCCACTTGCCACCTTAGCAGCAGTCCCTTGTAGATTCTTTATCTTTATGTTACCGAAGGCCAAAGACTGTACCCGTGCTTCTGCAACATAAGACAGGCTTGTTAATTGTTATGATTTTGTACTCGAGGCTGAGTACTCACATAAAACTTGGGTTAAAAGTTCAAACATTCTATATGGTACGAGCTGTGTCTAGTTTTGGCATGCCTGTGCTGGATGACGATGGAGAATACACGCTGCTCTGTCGGGGTCATCAAAGACCTCACCAATACCTTTGATGTCAGAAAAGGACGACGCACTGGCATGCGACATTTTTAACATCATTCTTAAAAGAATAATACAGAACTCAAACGTGATTACCAGAGGCACCATCTTTCAAAAATCCGTGCAGTTGCTTGCATATGCCGACCATATTGACATTTAAAGGTCAATGAAAGCAAAACCAAGTAGGTATATGCTGTTGTCAAGAAAGAACACCCAATAAAGATGTATTGGACAAAATGTCATCTTGGACAGCCATAACTTTGAGGTAGTAAAAGACTTCGTCTACCTTGGCTCAATACATAGAACAACACTAGTGCTGAAAACAAACGAAGGAACCTTTTTCGAGAGAAACGTTCTTCAGACGATTTGTGGTTCTGTATGCATAGGTGGTGATTGGAGAAGAAGATACAACACAAAACTGTACTAGTTGTACAAGGTCACCAATTTAGTAAAGAGAGTTAAAGTGCAGGGCTTGAGATGGCTTGGTCATGTGGAGAGCATGGACAGCAATGCTCCGGCCCGCAAAGTTTACGAGGAAGACCTCGTCTTAGTTGGCGCACGCAAGTGGAAGAGGACATCAACCAACTTGGCGTGTGTAACTGGAAGCAGCTAGCTAGGGATAAAGCTGGCTGCAGAAGCTTGTTAGTTGAGGCCCAAATCTACAAAGGATTGTTGCCGCCTTTAGGAGCTGGAAACCCTAAGTAAGTAAGCACGTATATGGTATCGGTAGAGACCGTATACTCTTTTCAACTAATACAATTCAATACTGTCCCAAGGTAAAGCGGGTCTCGAGAGAGAGCAGCCTATGTCCCCGATGCACTTCGAAGAAGTAGATCGAAGAAAGAAACAAGAAGAATTGAAAATGGGTCTCTGTAAGCGGTGAACAGTAACCGACTGGCGGTTTCTGCATGTGTTGCGCTTAAAAGAAGGACAGCCATAGAATAATCGTTTGGAATCGGTCCTTTGAGTCATCTTTGGGAAGCGGTCCTGCAATCAACAATAAAGGTCAAAGAGAAGCCTTGCCTGATCGGCTATACACTTAGCAGAAGTGGATTTCGGACATGCAAAGTTTCAAGGGTTACCTCAAAAAAGAGTCCGTTTCTGAAGCTTCTAGCTCGTACAGCTAAGTACAGCGGCGCGGCGTTTTTTACCTCTAGATTCTGGTATATCATTGAAAATTTAAATTTGAATCTCTCAACGGTCGATGGGTTGGAATGACAATCTGGTTTTGCTGAACGGACGGTTCGGCTGACGAAATCCTAACAGGTTTCGGCTAATGGATGTAACGTTTCGTTACAACATTGGCACTTTGGTTGCTTGACTTTTCTGCGCATAGAAACAGCGTTTGCCAGAAATAATTCTTCGCTTCATCCCTGTAGTTGTCCTTTTGAACCTATGTGTTGATAGTAGAGCCTTTACCTACTCGACGAACTGTGCCCGATCGAAGGCTACAGTATTGCAGGCTTAGTTCTTCATGAATTTTGACACTGACAGTCGGTTAAGGAGGTAAGAAAATACAACAAGAGTGACCGTTAATCGACCGATCATTATTTCCAGAGTTGTCTCAATTTAACACTCTGCCATTTCAATGTTCAATGGCTTGTCACTAAACATTTCACATTGAAACAGCTTACCCAAAAACGATGACTCATATTCTGGAGAAGCGCAAACAAAATACACATTTCTCTTTGTTTTCGCAAAACTATAAGTTGCCTTTAAAAGCATCTATCTACAGTAACACTACTGTAAGTTACAAGAGAAAACAAACAAACACGAAATTCGCTAGATCCGATGCCCCCTTTATCGTGTAGTTGGATCTTCTTCACAGAAATCTTTAATTGATTAGAATTGCGATTAATTCAGAAGAAAAAAAAAACACACAGATGAAAGAAAAAAACCAACCAGAGATGTATACAAATCCGCTGCGCCCGGCCAAGTCGCGGGACAATTCAAAAAAAGCTTCCCCTAGCAATGATAGTCAATTGCGGCGCCTCGCACAGAGAAGACTACTAGAATTCTCATTTCTTAGTTTTAGATCGTTTGAAGTTATAATTTCGCCAAAAGTGATGTCGAACTTTGTGTACATAGAACCAAAATAAAAATTCAAGAAATTCGTATTAAGGTGAAGTGGGAAAAATGACGCCTTTCGCAATGAAGATTTGTGTACTCTTAACGGTGTTTTCGGTTGTTTTAGCTGCTCTCATTTTGTATTTCACAAATTTCGGTCGATCTTCGTTGCTCTATGGCGATGATGATGATGGGGCGAGTGATTTGATGTCTGATGCCCCTAGACCAGTGAACTCATCGCCATGGAGGCACAATATCACTCGAGACTCTATTCGTGCCAAACAATCGGAAGTTATGCGCAGCTTTATTAACGAATCGGTCGATCCATGTGATGACTTCTATGAATATGCATGCGGCAACTGGGAGAACCACAATCCGATTCCCAACGACAAGTGGCAGTATTCAACGATTCAATTGCTGCATCACAATCTGGAGAACGAACTGAGGGAACTCCTGATGGAACCGATTAGTCATGCCAAGCCGCCGAGTGCCATGGACAAGGCGAAAATGTACTTTAAGAATTGTGTGGACAGGGAGGCGACTGCGAAGAGAGGAATCGACCCGTTGTTGAAGCTTATCAAAGATTTGGGCGGATGGCCAGTGCTGGATGAGGACTGGCGAGAGGAGAACTTTGATTGGATTCAATTGGCGATTAATATGTCGTTCATTGGGAATGGTGTGATAATTGCTTATGAGGTTGAGAAAAATCCAACGGTGCCAACGGAGTACACGATGTTCTTGGAACAAACAACTCTGGGAATGACGAATCGAGATAATTTTTTGAAACCGGAAAATTCGAAGAACCTCGACGCTTACAGGTGAGTGGTGTGCTATCGTCCGGCGGTGATTAGCTAATAAAGATAATAATCAATAAAATTCGTGTTGTGGTTTTAGGTAGTATAAGTAGCTTCTTCGTGGTTCCAAAAGTGTGATCATAAAATTATGCTAATGGGGTTGTGGGAATATATTTTAATCACGTTTGTTTGGATGTGATTAGCTAGTGTTAGTGAAATGTATTTTTCAGTCTTTAGAATATTAATCAAGACAGCTGATTACTAAGTGATCTGATCATGGATTGTGGAATAGTTCAAGAAAGATGCTTGATGCATTTTTCTTAACTTTTTTAATTCGGAATTTGTAAAGCGAGCTCTGACCTCAAAACATTTAATACTAGTTTGCAGGGAGAGAGTACAAATCTAGTTCTATTCAGCTAGCGATGAATTCTATGAGTCTCTCCATGACATAATGTGTAGAGCAAGCAAAAGGCAGGGGCAGATTTAACTAGAAGGAACTGCCACAATAGTTTAAGCAAATAAATTAACCAATAAACTACTGGCCAGACAGCAAACATAAGCAGTGGGATAAAAGTTCCTCGTTCTAGTTCCGTTTAGCAGCCAGGGACTTTGGATTTTTTGTGCAAAATTAAGTTCTGGTCCTTTTCTCTCATTTTTCAAATAAATTGGCAACACTGCCGGCCATTTTGTCAGCTGTCAAGTGATTTATTTTTAGTTTAGTTTGGCATTTCAAGAATTGAAACCCCAAAATCAGCTAGCAATGACTAGAATCTGTGCATGGACCAAAAATAAGATTGCCAGTAATTCTAATTTTCATAGACGAATTTCGTTTAAACAAAACTGACACATTTGGAGGGATATAACCCTCAAGTGTATGTTGAGACACCGTAACATTCGCAAGAACTAACTGTTTGGTGTGCTTTATGGGTTGGGGAATAATTGGTCCGTTCAGAACGTTACAGTCAATGGTGACCGAGGATTATTCACTTTTTTGTTCATCGATTGTACAATTATGATGCACAGGAGCTATGGTTACAACAAGACGGCTCAAAATGTCACACAGCTCGTGCCAAACTGCGTTTGGTAACCGCATAGTTTTACGTTACGGACCCGTGATTGGCCTCCAAGATCGTGCGTTGTAATAGGGCTTGAGTATTTCCTGTGGAGATAAGGGGTATGGAGGGAAAAAATTTACAGGTTAAAGCCGAAACCACAAATATTGGAAGAAATCATCGAAAATTGAACATTTGCCAGAA
This sequence comes from Sphaerophoria taeniata, assembly GCA_943590905.1. Lineage (NCBI taxonomy): Eukaryota > Metazoa > Arthropoda > Insecta > Diptera > Syrphidae > Sphaerophoria > Sphaerophoria taeniata. The sequence continues at coordinate 216,901,417 of OX016540.1, read as the reverse complement.
ATCGCCAATTGGCCGTTGAAGGGTACGCAAGGATACAAAAGCAGGTGCTCCATGACACCATTGCACCACTCTGTCGCCAGAACCGCTAGATACCCATTGACGATTGACATTGACGCCACTTGGGTGACGTTGATTCAATAACCAGTCAATTGTAGGATTGATAAAGCTGCGTATTTCAATAATACTTATGTATAGGCGAGCCTGAAACAACATTAACTATAAATAATAATAAAGAAATCGCAGTCAGGAACCTTAGACTTGGCACGACGTTGTCTAGATTTCATTACTTTTTAGAGATAAACAAGCAGCTCCATCGAGACTTAACTAGTTTTTACAGAATGTTTTTGGTGAGATCATTATTTAAATTATGATGCCAGAAGATCATCTTTCGAGTAAAGTAAATTGCGTAACAGTTTATTTATCTTTATCTTGCTCCATTTCAAAGTTATACACCTATACAACTTGCGCGCGCCACTTGAGCCTTGGTCGTCCTCTGCTGCGTCGTCCCTCTGGGGTGGATTCGAAAACTTTACGGGCCCGAGCATTGATGCCCATCCTCTCCAAGGTGACCAAGCCATCTGAGTCCTTGGACCTTCACCCCTTAGCTAGGTCAGTGTCACTGTACAGCCCGTTCAGTTCGTGGTAAAATCTTCTCCTCCAATCACCGTTTATGCAGACAGGACCATAGATCTTCCGTAAAAGTTTTCTCTCGAACCGGCCTAGGGTGCTCTCATCCGTTTTTGACAGGGACCATGCTTCTGATGGGCCATAAAGCAGGACGGAGGTGATGAGGGTCTTATAGAGCCTCACCTTAGTGGTTCGGGGGAGGGCTTTACTACTTAATTGCTTTCTTAGCCCGAAGAAACAGCGATTAGCAAGAGTTATTCTCCTTCTAATCATGGCGCTGATGTCATTGTCCGTGTTGAAAGCGGAGGTATACAAAGTCCCTAACTACCTCGAAATTATGTGCATCGTGACGTTTTGTCCAAGACGTGTGGGTGTTGGGTGTCCTTCCTCGATGACAGCATATACTTTGTTTTGTCCACATTGGCCACTAAACCCATTTTTTTCCGCCTCTGTCTGTATACTCGCAAAAGCACTGTTGACATCACCCTGCGTTTGATTTAGAGTTCTAGAGTTTTTTCCAGGAGCTACCGTAATGTGAATATTTGATCGATGGTGTATTTTCCTAGTCTAAAGCCACACTGATACAGACGGTGACGTGAAATAACGCCCTACGAAATAAGGCCCCACCTTAAATGCGGCTTTATTTCCATGAAGAAATCGAAATAACACCCGACAGGCCTTATTTCAATTGAAGTGTGGAAATAAGGCCTCATTTTACATGGAAATAAGGCCGCATTTCCAGAAGATAAAAATAATGGGTGATAAGTGCCGAATTTCATTTTGCGACTACTGACCCCACTATACTGGTTCATTTGTCCAGAAATCTAATTCAGGGTTTCCGACCTTCGCGATTAATTTTAACATTTTGTAAAACAATAAAATAAGTTTATTACATTTTCAAGGTTTTTTCTGTGCATACAAATAAAAAAATTCGCGCGAATTTTTTTATTTTCACACCCCAAATTGATTCTCTTTTGGGCAAAAATTTTTCCGCTTGCTTCGCTCGCAATTAAATCAAATCGATCTTGATTTTTTCGTATTGGCCTCATCCTCAGTCGAAATTCAAAAAGATGCTGAAAATGAATAATTGAAATTCTTGCGAAAATCTTTCTTTGCATTACAGGATGTGTAGTGGTTGCTTTTCCAAATAAAAGGGAACCTCAACAGCTTTGAAAAACGAATTGCTCTGACCGTTTTGTCGACGGCTAATAAAGAAACGTGGTCCTAATTGTTTGTAAGATTTTTTTGTAGTGTAGTATACCTACATACAGGAATTTACGGTTTTTATTTATTTTTTTAGCATGAACATTCGTGTTCCACTTTTTTTTTATTTTTACTTTTGTCCCATTAAAAGTAAGACCTAGTTGGGACTATTGACCCACCATAGTGGATTAATAATCCCTAAATCGAAGTCGGCACTTATGACCCTCCATAGAAGATCAGAAGTTCCGAAGACAATTTTCGGGAATTCTGATCTCGGGACGAGTTTCCCTGCGCCAAATTTCTAATCAAAACAGAAAAACCGAAATAAGGCCCCACGGGCATTATTTCTAAGTTGCAATGGAAATAAGACCGCAACCCTTGTAGGGGTCTTATTTCCATTAGAAATGGAAATAAAGCCCTAATGGGGCCTTATTTCGTCGGGCGTTATTTCACGTCACCGATATAGACCTATCAATTTGTTGACAAACGGCTTCAGTCGTTCACATAGTACTGCAGGAAAGATCTTGTACGCGATGTTTAGGAGGCTGATGCCTCTGTAATTGGCACAGTTTAGAGCAGCTATACTCAACCTGCGGCCCGCGGGCCGCATGCGGCCCTCGAGCTTATAAAATTTGGCCCGCGGCGTGGTTTAATAAATTCTTAAAATATCGAGTGACTGCAGAAAAACGTGAGAAAAATACATATATCATTTTGAGTTTTCAAAATGGAAGCAACACTAGAACGTACAGCAGTGGAAAAGTGGACATCGTGTGTCTTCAAAAAAATATTCTAGATGTCACTCCTTTCTACGCTAGGAAAGGTTTGAACAACTAAATGAAAAAGAGATGTCGCCTAGTACTCCTTACTTTTCTTGCCATTAGGAATTGAATTGGATAATTGGAATCATTTTATTCAAATTTTGAATGGACATCTTTTCGACGAAAACCGACTACTGCACTCCTACTGTGGACCTCAGTGCGGATTTTAAAGTTATCATTCCATCTCGAAAAGAGTGGGATGATGACTTAGTGACGAGAGGTTCGGCATATCTATTTTCACTGGACGGCTCAAAAATGGAGTGTGAGGTTGGTGCAGCAATTTTCTCTGAGTCTTTAAATTTCTCCAGGTCATCTTGGCTTCCTGACTTTGCTAGTGTCTTTCAGGCTGAACTACTTGCGATTAAGGAAGCATGCAAATTACTAAAACTAGATCCAAATCAAAACCGCAATACAGCTATCTTTTCGGACAGTTAGGCGACTATTCAAGCGATTTGCTCGTCCACATCATCCTCCAAATTAGTTCAACAATGCCGAAGTGAGCTAGCGGGCATGAACATTGGACTCAGGGTTACTCTTGTCTGGATTCCGGGTCATAGTGGCTTTGAGGGCAATGAACGGGCTGACGAGCTGGCAAGGCAAGGATCAGCCCTTCATAGCTCACTCGCAGAAAGAGTCAACATTCCTCTTGGTGCTATAAAGGGCAAGATCTCAATTTTTCTCGCTGAATCATATCTAGAAGGATATGGCCCACCTACAATAAATCCTGCACTAATAACCTTATATGCAGACCCAGGCAAGACATAGCCAGGGTCGTTGCAACATGCACCGGATACTGGCCTGTTGGTTAACACGCATCTTAGCTGGGCATTCCTCACAATATTTTCTGTCGTAGTTGTGGGGGCCAGCAAGAAAAGGAAACTGTTCTTCACTTCCTGTGTAAGTGTCCTGCCCTAGCCAAAACGAGAACCTAATCATTGGGAAAGTCCTTCTTCAATAACCTTAATGAGCTTTCCGAACTAAAGATCAGAGATTTGATCTCCTTTCTAAACGCAACGAAGTGGATTTGAGGCGTATTTTAAACTATTTATTTCAGTTCCTCTTCGAGCTTGAGATCGCCAGCTAGCGAACTAAAAACAAAAACTCAGAATTTTATATAATCCCTCTTTAAATTTTTTAGGTCAAATGAGTTTTTATGGTATCAAAACGGCGCAAGCCAGTGCTAATTGGGTCACCGAGCCAGACTGCTCGTTTCCGCCATTTCTACTACAACTACTATGCACATTAAAATGAGTATTATTATTTACGACAAAAAAAATTCTTGTGGCCCGGGGTAGCGTTACAAAATTATCAATGTGGCGCATTAAAAAAAAAGGTTGAGTATGGCTGGTTTAGAGGGTCTCCTTTCTTCAGGATCGGGCAAACAATGTTGAGGTGCCATTCATCGGGCATGCTCTTTTCCGACCATAGTCTGCAGATGAGTTGGTGCATGCTTTTTACCAAGTTCTCGCCGGCTGCTTTGAAGAGTTCAGCAGTGATGCCGTCAGCCAGAGTTTTAAAGACTGCAGTTATTGCGGTACTTTATTTAAGTCACGAATAAGACTTTTTTTTAGTATTTTAACTTACAAAAGTACTTTAACTGGAAAGGAGCAGTTATAAGTCAGTACTTATTTTTTAACTTGTAGTAAATTGAATAAAGTCAATTGACTAATAGGTAATTAGCTGGTCAAATCCATACACAGCATTCTGTACACGGTGAATCCAAATGAAAAAATCAATAGTATTGACTCAATATTACTGACCCAAATTCAATTCAATACATTTTAGTAAAAAAAAAAAGTCAATTTACTTATAGTAAATTGACTGCTGTCAAAAGACTTATTGACTTAAACCAAACTCGCTTAAGTTAAATAACTTTTTAGTGACTAAACTGACTAAATCCATGTAAAAAGTAATGCAGTTAATTAACTTTAATCAATTAGCTTTATTCAATTTACTGCAAGTTAAAAATAAGTACTAACTTATAACTGCAGCTGCCCGTGGCTAAGTGGTTAGGTGCGTTGTCTGCTAAGCAGAACGTTCGTGGGTTCGAGTCCTACTCGTGCCCATAAAGTTTTTATTTCATCTTTCGAGGGCACTGCCTCTTGCAAAGAACCGTGCTGTCATGAAAAAGTGCTTCTCAAAAGTGTGATTATAAACAAACAAACAAAAACCCTCTACCAAAAATGATAAGAGAGAGCAACGAGTTAATAAAAGAAGTAAGCTCAGTTTTCGGTTTTTGGCTAAAAAGAAAATTGTCAGTGTCCAATCCACAAGTCCCACTTATTTATTGTCTTCCCAAAATCCATAAATCCGGTGATAGACCAATTGTTAGCAGCATATCGTCTCCTTCTTATTTATTAGCAAAATGGCTAGTTAATGAAATGCGACTGTTGCCTCCAATTAACAGCCTTTCGATAAAAAATTCATTCGATTTCGTCGAAAAAGTAAAAAGCGAAATAATACAAGAAGATGAAATTATGGTGTCGTTTGACGTTGTGTCTCTTTTCCCAAGTATTCCGGTAGAAATCGCATTATGTGAATTTGAAAAATATTTGAATACGGTGGATGTGAGCAACGAGAAAAAAGTGTGTTTTTTGAATGTTGCTAAACTTTGCATGAAACAAAACTTTTTCCAATTCAGAAATAAGTTTTATAAGGTAGAAAAGGGAACAAATATGGGGAACCCGTTGAGTCCTCTAGTGTCGGAATTGTTTATGTCAGCATTTGAAATTCGGTTGAAGAATGAGAATTTACTACCGCGGTTTTGGTGCCGATATGTGGATGATGTGTTTTCTATTGTGAAAAAAGACAACATAGATAGTACGTTGAGTGTGTTAAACAGCCAATTTGAATCAATAAAATTTACAATTGAAACCGAGACAAACAGAAAAATCTGTTTTCTAGATCTCGAAGTAAGAAAAACGTTGCAAAATAAAATAGAGATTTCGGTTTACCATAAACCAACAAGTACACTCCGGTTCATTACAAGTGATTCACATTGTCCGACTCAACATAAACACGCCGCGTTTCATTCAATGATATATAGAATGTGTAAGCTCCCTTTATCAGCTTTAAACTACAAAACTGAGTATGAATACATTAAAAAAGTTGCAGATGTAAACGGCTACAGTTTAAGTTTAGTGGATAAACTGATCAAAAAACATTCTAAGAAAATTAAAAAAATCAAACATGTCGACGCTTTTCACGCAAAACATAGAAAGAAGTGAAGTTAAACGAGCCGCAGTGTGTTATGTGCCTGAAATAACCAACAAAATATCGAAAAATTTCCGTGAACATAATATTCAATTGGTTTTTTCAAGCAAAACAAAACTCAAAAACTTACTCGGGTCAACAAAAGACAAAATTGACAACATGAAAAAATCAGGCATATATGCAATCAAATGTGGTGACTGTGAAGGAGTTTACATGGTCAAACCAAAAGAACTATAGAAAAGAGATTTAAAGAACACTGTGCGTACATTAAACAAAATAAAAATCAAAGTTCTGCCATTGCAGACCATGTCTTAAAGCTTAACCACTTCAACATAAATGCAAGCAGTGTGAGTCTCAAAAAACACATAACAGACGAGAGAAAATTGGATGCATATGAGAGCTATTTTATACAGAAAGATAGCAATGGTATCAATGCTGATAACGGCAACATATCTTCGAGCCTCTTTTCTCTCATCTCATTATAAACCCAATAAGATGACACCAATTTGATCAGTCGTGATGCTGATGATGGACTGCATATAGTCCGAAATGCATACAAGGTACTTGTTTTTGATCGTTCCTTAGTTTTGGTTTTGTTTATTTCGTTTAATCGATTAATTAAATTATACTAAAAAACGACAAAAACCTAAAGTGTAAAAACATTAAGGTGGTTTAAATATTTGTTTATTGCTTCTCAACTTTGCCATTCGGAATTGGCGTTAAATTGAAGGTCCCCTAAATTCTTCATACGCACCCAGAGAATTGTTAATGAGAGTAAGTCACTGAGGCCTTGGCTCTTCAAGAGCTGTCGCGCCACTCTATTTTTTTTTATTTACTGACTTATAACTGCTCCTTTCCAGTTAAAGTGATTTTGTAAGTTAGTTAACAGTCTTTTTTTTAAGTTAATTAACTGCGACTTTATTGACTTCGTTACCAAAGTACTGCCGTCTGTTAAATCTCTGCAGTCAGCTCTCGCGGCTTTGTTGTTTTTAAGCTTAGATATTGCTATCTTCACTTCTTCAAGGTCGGGTGGCAGAAGTGATCTTTCCATATCCTCAGCATTGACTGTGACTCTACTACCTGTTGGTCCTTACAGGCTTCAGTGCGTGCTCGATAACCTTGAGTCATTTGTTTGTTAAGGGACCTAACATTATAAGTGCAGACCCGAATCTCGTTATCCTTATTTCGTTTGCATGGTTCGCCATCAGTAAATCCGTCGGTATCCGAGGCTTGTTGTTGGTTCGCAAGTCGCAACTACCATTTCTTTACGTGATTGGAAAGTCACCCCAAAGCACGACCCCCAACCTGGAGGGCCAGTTCTTTATTTAAACTTAAACTCCAAGGGCAAAGATCTTGGACGAATGACATCTTTAGAATATAGAGCACACCAAATAGTTACTTTTTCTGGATGCTAGGCATCATCTCTTTGATCACTTGTGATTTTTCTGAACATCATACCTATACGGAAAATTTGTTTACATACCCACCGAGTGAGAAATGTGCCTAATCGCTAAAGAAAATGTTGTTCTAGAAATCGGTTTTGATTGTCTGTTGTTCCAACAAGCGTTATTCGATTGTTAAGCGATCAATTATCGTAAATGGCAAACATTCAACTAATATTATGACACTTCAGATGACAGTTAAGTTTGACAAGTATCAAATGCCATCGCTACAAACTTGACACCACGAAAGGAATGACCCTATACGAGACAGAGTGAGTGCATTGGATTGGGGTTAGAGAAAAGGAGTCGGTGTACATTTGTCTTCAATTTCTGAACATTGCAATGATTGGGAAAGACAGAGTGTATAAGAGGGTTCCACATTCGTGTAGCTCAACTAAAGAACGAATCTCTTCCCTTGAAAATGCGTCCAAAGTTGGGCTCAATGGTAAAATGGGGAGGGGATGGGAGATATGCAACTAGTTATATCAATAGAGTACGCTAAGAAACAATCAAACAGAGAGAGACATGAAACTTTACGACGACGGTGTTAATTCATTCTATGAGCTCATTCATCCATCCACTAGATCAAAAGGGGAAACAAATTTCTAACACCGCTTTTAGAAACTCAAACATCTTGCGGCATTTTTGACATATGCGCTCGTTGCACAAGAGGTGGTCAGTGATGCACATGCCGAGAATTTCGAGTCGTCTCACTGTTGCAAGTGCCACTCATGGACAGGGGCAAAGAGGGTATATCACGATCCAAAGATACAAGATAGCATTAGGGTTTCCATGTATTAAACTCTACGCGGTTTTTTATTCCTCAGAGTTTAATGACCTTATCATATTTTCCCGTTGGAGTTCAACATCCAAAGAAGAGGGATGTGATTCTGGGAATGAATATGCACAGCTAAGAGTACTTTCATCAGCGAAACAATTTATTGGATTAGAAGTTATAGACAATTGATCATAGATCATTTATGAAAATGAAGAAAAGGGTCGGGGATAAGACAGAGCCCTGAGGCACACAAGCAGTTATTTTATTAGTTTAAGACTTGAAACCGTCCAATCCACTTGTATAAAGCGGTTATAAAGAAAGTCTCCAATACAACGAAAGAGGGATTCGTCGTAACAGAACCGATAATTTCCCCCTTACCATGTAGGAGGTATAGAGCTGTTAGGATTACCATTTAAACTTCGGAATTACTTCCTTTTGTTCGTGCTCAAAGACATTAACCCTTTCTCAAATCGCTTCCGAGGCCTCAAAACACAGCTTAAAGTTGGTGTACATTTCTTGGGCAAGTCTCCTGAGAGCACATCTTCTCGTCTAATACCTCCTCATACTCTGCACATAAAGTCGTTTGCGCTTTGTTAAGGTACTTGATTTCTTAAGTCAATTGAAAACACCTAAAATCCGTTTTTATCCTTGCTAATAATGAAATAACTTATATGCTTTATCTTTACAGAAACCTTATTGAAAAGGTTCTTATCATGCTGGATGTAAACGCAGAAAAAGCTCAAAACGTATCCCAGGAGATCGTTGACTTCGAAATTCTTTTGGCCAATGCAACCCTTCCACCCGAAGCAACAAAATCACTGCCCTACTTTCAACCACCAATTTCCTTGCTCAACAGCGTCTACCCCTACATCAATTGGAATCGATACTTTGCTGGCATTCAGCAAAAGCAACCCTCCGAAATCAACCAAAACCATACTGTCTTGATGCAACTCGGCGTCAAGTACTATGAAAATCTATACTACGTCTTTTTGCAAACCGAAAACGTCACTTTGGCCAACTACATGATTTGGCGATGTGTTCTCTTTGTTATGATTTCATTGGACGATGGTTTCCGTAGCGCATGGGACGATTTCAATACTGCCGTAACTGGGCAGGTCGAACCAAATCCAGTGTGGAAGATTTGCGTTAATCAAGTTAACTGGAACATGGGCATGGCCACGTCGGGAATGTTCATTCGGAAATATTTCGATGAGTCGAGCAAGAATGAAACAATCAAAATCATCAATTCTCTCAAACAGTCTTTCGATGAGAATCTCCAGGAATTGGAATGGATTGATGATGCCACGAAGTCCTATGCCAGCAAGAAGGCTAATGCCATGAGAATTGCTGCTGGATATCCAGATTTCATCCGGTCGGAGAAAGTTCTGAATAAACTGTACGAAGGTATCACAATCATTGAGGGTAAACACTTCGAGAACTGTCTAGCCATGACCAAGCACACTCGGCAGAGGAGTCGGGATAGACTCTTCAAGCCATTCGACAAGGACCATTGGTTCTTACCTCCAACCATGGTCAATGCTCTCTACGACACTGGAGCCAACAGGATTATCATTCTCGCTGGTCTCCTGCAACCTCCGGTATTCCACAAATACTTCCCACAGTCCCTCAACTACGGAGCTATGGGGATGTTCATGGGGCACGAGCTGATCCATGGCTTTGATGACATTGGCCGGAAATTCGATGTGGTCGGGAACTCGTTGAAGTGGTGGAGTCCCGAGGCGATTGCTCAGTTCGAAGAGAGACAAAAATGCTTCCTTGAACAGTATGAGGTGTACGCAAAGAAGGACCAGACCTTCAAGAGCATAGCAACGTTAAGTGAGAATCTGGCGGACAATGGAGGATTGAGGCTTGCATTCAAAGCGTATAAGAAGTGGCAATTAAGGAATTCCAAATCGAGATCGGTAATTGAGATGGAGACTTTTTCGAATATGAAATTCAATGAGGAGCAATTGTTCTTCCTAAGTTTTGCACAGTTGTTTTGTTCAGCTCTAAGGCCGGAAGCATTGGTCGAATCTCGAAGCTATGAAGCGCATAGTCCGAGGAAATATCGAGTATTGGGGGCTTTGACGAATTTTGAGGAATTCTCCAAGGCCTATGGTTGTCACCTAAATAGCACAATGAATCCGGTGAAGAAGTGTCGATTGTGGTAGACAGTGGAAGATTTTATTTAAGGATTAAGTTTTAAGCTATGACATTTTGTACAGTTTTATAGAATAAATTAAAAAAAAAAATCTAATGTTAATTTATACAAACATTATTGCATAGGTTAAAAATTACAGCTGATAGACGATAGTTCCTTTTTGAGCATAAGTTCATAGGTCATAGCCTCAATTATTTTTGTGTACTACGAGCGATATTGTCAGAAATCGGAGGAATTCTTTTGGGCGTTGACATCTTACCTGAAATATCACTTCAAAGAGGACGACCTACGAACATTCGCTTTGTAAAGGTGACAGGGGATACCAACACAGTTCTAAGCTTCACAGAAATCAACACGTAAGCCCCCTCGCCACGACAAAGCTTGCCTCAAAGGGGGAAAGGATGCTTGATTATAGTGAGTTCCCCGTGCCTCACACTTTTAAAAATTTACTCTCCTACAAAATTTGAGCAAGCCGCCAAAAACTCATCACCTGTTTTCCATTGATATTGCGACAAAATGTTTAGCAATTGTTCATTTGCTTACCCAAAAGCTTATAAATATTACTGTGCTGGCTTTGCAAAGAATTTTGGAAAACTTTATGCCAAGATTCTAAGCTGTTGTTTGTTCTTGGTAAATTGTCAATTATTGTAATGCTTCTGCAGTTGCAAATTTGTACATTAAATCTTGGACTTCTCCTTGTGCGTCCTACCCATTTATTTTCAAAATATTCAAAGAATTCTTGATTTTGTTCAGAATCCCCGAATTCATTGACAAATGTGTCTGTCAACGCATTGTATCGGTGAGAAATGTCATCGGGTTCGCAAAAACATAGGGCGACAAACTTTTTAATAGACGGATGATATGCTCTGTCTTTACCTTATCTTTGCTGCATCCCTATGTCCTGAACTTTCGCCGCAATGCCTGCGCAAAACGGAAGAAACACCCCTGAATTTGCGTCGTAGAAAACATGTGACGAAGTGCATTTCCCTCGGCTGTTAAGTGGCCTGACAATCTGACACTATCCGAACCACTTGACGCAATTAATAAATTCTAGAGCCCTGTTGTATATTTCTTCCATTTTGTTTGGGAGCAGGCAATAAATGAGAGGAAGCACTTTATTTCGGAAGAAGCCATGGATAACCCAGAGTTGATAAAACATTTCAGGGCAGAGCTTGAATGTTCCATCAGCCAACTATGTTTCACAGCGAAAGTGTTTCGAGGTCGAGGTCGTCTCTTCCTGTGTCCTTAAGTAAAAAAGCTTTCGGGTGAAAGAGTTTTGTAAGAAGAAGCTCTTCGGGGATAAAGATGTCTGATCTTGTACGAGGAATCGGTAGTGGCTGATTCTGATGTTTTTATGCCCGCATTACTGATTTATCTAGAGAAACGATCTTTGGAGATTGAACCATTGCGGACCCAGAAACTCCCGCAAGGGCGTTGTTACATTCGCTCTTCGCAAAAGCATGCTAGCTGAGTTCGCCTTAATCTCAGCCTTTAAAAGTGCGAGCTCTACTACTATTGGAGATGGAAGGTGCTTGTGCTCTTGAGTTATAAGAGTTATACAAGGTGAAAATTTGGTCGATAGTTGACTTTCCTAATCTGAACCCACATTGATTAGAACCAGTCAGATGGTTGACGAAAGTCTTCAGACGTTCACCTATTTCGGCAAATTGTGTTTGCATACAAAGCTCTTATTTATGAAAAAGACGTGAATTGTTTGCAAACCTTTTATCTTATCAAAAATATTAAAAACATTTTTGGTATTTGGAAGAGCAATAACAAAAAGAGTATATTTAATCATTTTGTAGTCTTCATCAGTGGAACAACATTAAAAAATTATCACCTCTTATAGACTGTTTAATTTTTTAAGTAAGATGATTGAACATTTTCGTATAGAACCCATTGAAGGTACAAACTACGTAAGGGTGCTTGCTCGAAGCAATGAAAAACTTCCCATTGAATTCGACTGCAGTACGAGGTTTTGTGTACTTGGATCCCTTGCTGAAAGGCACTTAGAAAGAATTCGTGACTTTGAAGTACGAAGTGATGATGTTTGGGTAGTAACTCCACCGAAAAGTGGCACCACATGGATGTTGGAACTCGTTTGGATTTTACAAAACAATTGTGACTTTGAGACAGCTCTAAAGACCGATCAAGATGATCGAGTACCGTTTCTGGAGTAAGTTTTTTCTCGAAGTTTGAGGCAACAGGCAAGATAATGCATGTTTGACTGACTATTAACATCTTTAAGATTACCTACAATTTTAACAACACCTTCAAACTACCCATTGGATGTTTACGAGACAATTCCATCTCCAAGGGTAATGAAATCACATCTCCCAATTCATTTGCTTCCTTAAAGATTGTGGACAGTCAAACCAAAGGTACTTCTTGACAAAATGACAGTTAAGAAATTGTTTTGATAAATGCTTTTTACCTTGAGATTATTTTTGTAACGAGAAATCCAAAGGATGCAATAGTGTCCTTTTTTCACCATCACACTGCTATGGGTACATTCAGGGGCTCCAAGGAAGAATACATAAATCGGACGTTAGACAATAAGCAACGTTATTCACCGTTCGCAGAAACAACATTTGAATTTTGGCAGCTTCGCAACGAGCCTAACATATATTTTACAAGCTTCGAACGTATGAAGAAGGACCTTCGAATGGTTATTTTGACGCTTAGTAAGTTTCTTAGGAAGGATATTGATGACGAGGAGCTAATTGTTAAGCTTTTGGATCATTTGTCCTTTAAGAACATGCAAAGTATGTCTATTTTTACAATTGGATTCTGTAACAATGTTTCCCTTCTGACAACATTTTTTTATTTTCTAGAAAATCCTGCATGCAACCATGTGGAAAGGACGAAGGCCCGTAATGCTCAATATGGGATTGAACCAATTCAAACTGAGTATGCTACAAACATAGAATGTTAGAGTCAAACTTTTTACATTGTCTTTCTATTTACATGAAGAAACTGGTTTATAAGAAAAGGAGAAGTAGGTTCCTACAAGAATGAACTCAGTGAAGCTGTTAAAGAACGTTTGGATAAGTGGTTTGCCGAACAGCTGGAGAGGCATGGAGTGACTGCTGAAGAGATATTCCTGTCAGATTTACAAAACTTATAACAGAAAGATAAATTATTGTCAGAAATAAAACCAGGCAAACAGAAGTGAAGCTTAATATACAGGGTGATTCACGAGCGTTGTGCCAAAAAGCTAGAGCGTGTAGGTTGAGTTGAGACAAGAAAAAAATCGTATGGGAGGGGGGGGTCTATTCCCCCCCGTTTAGCCGGGAGGGGCAATTTTCTGAAAAATTGACTTATTTTGTAAAAAAAAATATTAAAAATCAACGGCTTAGTTTACAACACCGTGCTATACCTTTCTGAAAAGCTAAAAACTTCTTCTTTCACTTTGTTTTTAAAATAAATTATTTTAACGAATAGTTTTAAAAAAATAAATTTTCAAACTAAAAATTTTCAAAAAAAAAGTCAAAAAAAAATTTTTGAACTAATTTTTTTCAAAATTTTATGTAATTAAGTACTAATTTTGTTTTAAAATTTCAATGTCTTTGTTAATTTTTAGTCGAAAACAGAAAACCGAATGCAAAAATGTCTTTTCGTTTTTGAGAAATTAAAAAAAAACCAAAACCACTTTTTTCTAAGAAAATCTTTGTTTTTATTTTTACCTATCTGGACTCTTAGTATAATTTACTAGTTTAGTTTATAAATTTAATTTTTTGTAATTGGAGTCTTATGAGAACTCAATAAAGTAGAAAAGTATTGGATTTTCCCTGGATTAATCATTTTGTTCATTGAAAACGTCTGCCACTGACCTTTCACTTCTAGCTCTCCGTGCTCTCGTCGGCGGATTCTTGAAAACATGCTACGACTTGGGCGCCATCTATTGGGATATCTTTCAGCGTAGAGTCTTTCGGCTTCCCGATCTCGACAACAAGTTAAACCGTAGCAGAAGTTCCTGTCCGCTAACTCTTCTCGAACATATGAGTTTGTTATTGTTATGTGTTGATGAATTAATATTTTAATTGTAAATGGTTGTTAAGTAAATATGCGATGCTTTTTATTAACCTTTAGGTTGTTAATTGTTTTTTCATTCAAGAAAAATTGCGTTTTAATTATCTTAAGCCCCCAGCAGGTAGAACCCTTCGCCGGCGAGTGGCCGCGGCCCCAGGTATAGTAAGAAAAAATTGCAGGTCAGTTTTCAGACGTAATCAATGAATAAAATGGTTAATCCATTGAAAATCCAATACTTTTCTACTTTATTGAGTCGTCATAAAACTCCAATTACAAAAAATTAAATTTGTAAATTAAACTAATAAATTAAACTAAAAGTCCAGATAGGTAAAAATAAAAACAAAGATTTTCTTAGAAAAAAGTGGTTTTGGTTTTTTTTTAATTTCTCAAAAACGAAAAGACATTTTTGCATTCGGTTTTCTGTTTTCGACTAAAAATTAACAAAGACATTGAAATTTTAAAACAAAATTAGTACTTAATTACATAAAATTTTGAAAAAAATTAGTTCAAAAATTTTTTTTTGACTTTTTTTTTGAAAATTTTTAGTTTGAAAATTTATTTTTTTAAAACTATTCGTTAAAATAATTTATTTTAAAAACAAAGTGAAAGAAGAAGTTTTTAGCTTTTCAGAAAGGTATAGCACGGTGTTGTAAACTAAGCCGTTGATTTTTAATATTTTTTTTTACAAAATAAGTCAATTTTTCAGAAAATTGCCCCTCCCGGCTAAACGGGGGGGAATAGACCCCCCCCTCCCATACGATTTTTTTCTTGTCTCAACTCAACCTACACGCTCTAGCTTTTTGGCACAACGCTCGTGAATCACCCTGTATAAAGGTTGTTGAATTTATTTGCATGTTAATCCAATTTCGATTTGAATATGATTTTTGGGACATAAAGGTCAAGTTTGGTTTTGATGTGATGCAGTCTTGAGGTTCAATTTCCTATACTTGTTGCAGCATTTAGGCTTCCTTAGGAACAAACATCAATCCCACAAATTATACTTTAGTGAAAATCCGACGAAGAATTGCCCAAGCGAAGCCCTGCTACTTCGGTTTGGCCAAAAAATTGGGTTCAAAACTCTTAGCTCAAAAGATTTAGCTTCCTCTCCATCTACGTTACGATGCCCTCGCTTGAAGTTTGCTTTGCATTTCTCCCTCAATCATCATCACCCATGCAAAATCAAATGAATATTCTTTGTTGACTTGTTTTTTTTACAGATGAAAGCTGTCAGAGAGCAAACGTGCGGCATATTTCAATAAGAGCTTCTGTTTGGAGTCATATAACGTAAAATAACGAACGTGACGTGAGGTCTAAGCTTCATTATGATAGCATGCATTGCATTCCTGCGGCTGAACTCGTAAACGTCAGGCGAAGGCAAAGCTAACTGACGCGGGTTTGTATTTCAGCCATTATGTTTATTTCGACAGCAACAACAGAGTTGCCAGAATGTATCAGAATAGATGCTTCAAGTGTGAGCTGTACGAGCCGTACCAAGATGTGGATGCAATCCAGAAAGCCAAGAAAAGGTGTTTATATTGATTCAGCTACATCGAGGACGACAACATTCTAGCCAAGAAAGTCCTCAATTCGTAGCCCCCATGTTCGAGACGACCAGGAAGACCGAACCTTCGTTTGGTAAAAAAAAAGGTAACTGGGGTTATCAGATCGCTTGGTTTTGACTGCTGGAAAATCCATGCGATGGAAATCTGCTGTATCTCAGGCTGAAATCCTATATCAATAGGAAACTGTCCGTGCGTCGGTCGTATTGGAAATGTCGTTATCGTACTTCCAGATAACTTCTAATTGCCTTTGTTTAACGTTCCCTGCTCGTGGAATCGAAAAGAAACTCGTCGTCACCTACATACGTCATCAAGTTTCACCCCCAAAGCTTCCAGCATCCAGCACTTTATAGCCTATGCTTATGCTGTCTCCACTACCACAACGAGCTTAACAAGTAGAGTCAAACAAAGCTTCACTGAGAGATGATCACAGACTAATCAGAAGGAACAAATATTTAGCATTAGAATGTCTCGATTGAGGAGGTTTAAAATTGCCATAACAGAAACAAAGTTCAGTGGATAGATAGACTTTTGATAGAATGCCTGGTCATTCCAAATCTTCCACATCAGTTAATCTTAAGTGCCGATTTCTGGGAACTATCCGGCATAGTCCCGTATTTAAAATCTAGTGTGTGGAATTTTTCTAGCCAAGAGATGGTGGTTTCGATGACCGACATGGTTGCTATTAGGGAGAAATCGGATTTAAACGATTTCGAAAATAGGAAATTAGAGTTAGGGAGGAAGTTTTTAAATCAATGACCGGAGGGTTGAGTGCACCAAATTAGTTCAGCACAAGATTAGGGCGTCCGCAGAGCCGATAAAGCAAAGGTATTAAAAATATCGATCAAGAGCTCCAGGAGATGTCGCAGGAGATTTTGGAAGCTGGTCAAGCAGTCAAGAAGTTCTTGAGGCAGCGCCGATTCTTCTCATCAAGGAAAGACGTTAGTTATCGGTTCTGTGTTGACCATAGGAAATTAAACGCGAAATTAAATCGCCCGTAGCTTAGTTGGTAAGTGCGTTTACTGCTAAGCAGAACGTCGTTGGTTCGAGTCCTACTCAGGCCAAGTTTTTATTTCATCTTTCACGGGTACTGCCTCTTGCGAAGACCTGACAAAGCTTCCAAGAGTATCAATCTGTCATGAAAAAGTGCTTCTCAACTTTGCCGTTCGGAATCGGCGTTAAATTGTAGGTCCCCTCAATTCTCCACACGCACTCAGAGAATTGTTGATGAGAGTAAGCCACTTAGGCCTTGGCTCTTTAAGAGCTGTCGCGCCGTTCTATTTATTTTTAACTGATAAAGATGCTTTTCCACTTCCATGTACTCCTGTGATTTTGGACAAGCTTGGAAACGCAAAGTTCTTGTCTTCGTTAGACATTAAGTCTGTCAATTGGCAGATTCCAATGGGAGGGGAATCGCGCATGTACACAACATTTATCGTGCCAAGGTGGGGTCCATAATTCACCAGCGACACGACACGTCGTCAATGATCCTGACGACGTTTTATGTCTAGACTTAGAACCGTTCGTCTTCGTGTACTTGGATGACATTATCATCGTAACCGATTCCTTTGAGAAACACCTAGAAATTCTCAACGAAGTTTTTAAAAGGTTAGGAGATGCGGGCTTTAAAGTAGGAAAGAAAAGTGTAATTTTTGTAGGCCTTCTTTGGTATTTCTAGGTTAAGTAGTTGATAGAAACGGACTTCATGTTGATTCGGAAAAAATGGAAAGCATGAACATGATGAGGATTCCTCCACCGAAAAACGTGAAGAAAATTAGGAGTGTTGCAGGGAAAATTTCTTGGTATCGAAGATTCGTGCCAAATTTTGCAATTTTGGTTCGGCCTCTTACCGATCTTTTAAAGAAAGGTTAGAAATTTGAGTGGACCCAAAAGCGTGAGGAGTGTTTTAGGAAATCCAAAAAGTATTTAGTTACGGCACCGACCCTAAAATTGCAAATATTTACAAAGCCGTTTGTTGTACAAACAGATGCCTCAGACTATGGTATCGGAGTCATTTTTTCGCAGGAGTTTGAAGATGGGGAAAAAGTCATTTGTTATTTGAGTCGGTCATTGAAAAGGAAAGAGAGGAACTACTCTGCGACTGAAAAGGAATGTGTAACCGCCCTTTCGGCGATTGAGAAGTTGCGGCGGGGAGGGTGTTCGATTTACCAGTCGTAACTGATCATCATTCACTGGTCTGCCTCAGAAACCTCAAGGATCCACGGGGTAGATTAGCTCCTTGGGCCATTTGGCACCAACAATTCGGTTTCAAGATCATTCGCCGAAAGGGCAAAGAACAAGTCGTTCCTGATATGCTTTCGCGAGGAGTCCCGGATGGAGCTGCGGTGTCTCCGATGCGAATTTATACGCTTGGGTGATGAAAATGAAATCACAGGTAGAAAAGAGCCCGTTAGATTACCCATCTTAGCGAATCGAGATTAGGCGGTCCATAAACATGTTAGAGATTTCTGTCATGAGGGTCCACTTGCGGGACACATGGGCGTTAAGAAAATTTTCGCGAGAGTAGCAGAAAAATATAACTGGCCCACAATGAGAGGGGATATTACAAAGTATGTTAGGAGTTGTGAGACTTGCCAAAGCGTGAAGCTGGTGATTGAGAAACCAGCTGGTCTAATAACCGAGAGGGTGGTGAATTCTCGACCGGGGGAAATGATTTGTGTGTACCTGGTGGGCCCATTACCGAAGTCGTCGCGTGGTTTTATTTGTATCTTAACGGTCGTCGATTATTTTTAACTAAATTTCCCCTGTTGTTCGCGTTACGGTCTGCTACGGCTAAAACGATTAGTCGTGGAAAAAAGTGCACAAAAATTGGTGAGCATATCCTCCTCATATATCCTCTGGGTCTGACCCAGACTGCAGGACCACCCAAAGTAAGTATGCAAGTTACATAGTTCTGAAGTACTCAGAATCAAGTTCTTTGACTCCAGCGGATCTCTTGCCCTAAGAGTCCTCGAATCCCGCACTCATGTTTTTCATATCTTCAACCAATATATTATTGAAAGAGAAAGTGAATAAAGCTGCGACCTTTACTTCAAAGAACTTTTCGCACAGGTACTAACTTGGGCTTCTAAGTCGCAAAAATAGTCGATATATAGAAGGGTTTCCAGTTTCTCTTATTATAAGTAGGTACTTCACAGAAAAAACTATACGTTGACATTATCCCTTTGCAAGGCAATTCCCATTCCAATTCCGAAGGGTTCACTAAGAGCACTTAAGTTGTTGAATTTACGATATCCCTTTTATGGTTGTTAAATTTTATATTCTGAAGACTCCATTTAAGTTGCTTCTTCCAATATTTAAATCTGCGAGATAACACTAAGATACTTTGTGTTATCTGAATATGCTCTTGAAATTTAAGAAGATTGAGAATTCAGTGCTGCATCCATTCACCATTCACGCAGTCTTTTAGCTTCCATCATTTTTTGTCTTCTCGGAACATACTCCAAATCCGGCCCTGTATTGGTCTCCTTTAAACCACTTCTTTAACATTCAGCAACCACATCTCCGACACTAACTTAAGTTCGAACATCAATATTGACACCTCTTGACCGTCATGCGGCAGTCGAAGGAACGAAAAAAAAAATATAAAGAACTCTCCATCCAAGCAAACACAACGCACCTTTATTGATTCTCTCGTCTTTTATTTTAATTGAGATAAGCCAACATTATTTGCACGCGTAGTGTAGGTGGATCGAGCTCCTTAACCTCTGCATTATTTCTTCTGTTTATCTTGGTTCGCGCACTTAAACTATCAGACTTGACTCAGACTTCAGACGCTCGGTCGCGGTTGGTGGGTTCTGTTCAATATAATGTCACCGCAATGTCCTCGAGCAGACGTAATAATTCATTAATCGCACAGGATACAAAGACCCTCAATCATTGATAACTGTGTTATGTGGGACTCTTGTTGCTCTTTATGGTTTCTCTCTTTCTCCTATTCTGCTGAGATGTCAACAGACCTTGATTGCATTTTATGATAAGACTTCTTTTGAGACCTTGATCATAATTTCTCGTCATTTTTGTTTGTTTGTTTTGTTAACATTTCGGTAAAAAAAAAAAAAACGAAAAACAAAGAGGTAGTTCGCTTCGACTTGACCCTGATTAGTATCCCGAACGTGCCACCACTTGATAATGTTTATGATGTTCCAGAAGACTCAACAGAACCCTCAGGTAAACTTCCCAAACAAATTTCGGAGATCTCTCCATATCGTCCATTCTGATCTCTTGACACTTTTTTCGGGTTGCTAGTTCATGTGAAATCTGTCCGCTACGAGAGGAGATTTTGTTATTTGTTTTTGTAACCCAGAGACTCTACTATGAAACCGCGAGGAGATGTGCAATAAATTGTTATCTGACCAAAATATAAATAAGGAACTCAAGCAGCATGAAATGACGTTCAAGGACATGTCGACGACGACTTGGGCTGTTCATTATCTCCAGGCAGGAGTCTTTTTCCCGAAAGAGATAATTGAAATGTTTTTATGTGCCATTTTTGACGAAGAATTATTAACCAAATTATAAACAAATTACAAGCGAGTGTAATAACTTATAATGTGGTGGAACTTGGTGTGCATTTTAATGCAAAATTTGACAAATTTCCTGGGTCTTCCGTAAAGTAATGACTGTTATTGAGTTTTGAAGATATTTTTAGTTTTAAAATAGAAAGTGAATGTATAAGAACATATGAAGTTTTTTTTTAACACTATCAGAATTGGTCGAAGTTCGAAGATGAGCTTATAGCAAACACAGTCTTACGACCAATGGTTTGCCAACATAGTACACTATGTTATACCACCGGCTCATCACTTAGTGCAGTGTTAGTCGTTACTCGTTAGTAAGCAAACATAACATAACAAACACTCACGTAGATGAACAAAAACAAGACCCATTTAATTCAACACAAAAACAAGACAGTTAACAAAACAAGATTGATACATAAATAATTAACTAATAACATTAATTAAACAAAAAAAAATATTTAAAAATGTAGAACACTGGTCTTGAGCAAATTTTTTTAATTTATTTTTGCTTAGATTAGGTCTGAGTTGAAGTTTGAAAGCTACACAATCGTGTCAAGGGCTCATTAAATCCATAGTTGTTACGATGTTTAGGTTCTTGTACCATTTCCTTTCTGCAAAGATTATAACCCCGATGGTTGAAAGATATAGCGCCAAGTAGTTCCTGTGCATCTATTACACCAGTTATAACTTGATGGAATAATACAATGTCATTGTTGTTTCGTCTATTTGACAATGTTTCCATCTGGAGAGTTAATAAACGGTTTTCATAAGAGGGGACATTTAAAGGATCACTCCATAGGATACATTTGAGGGCAAAACGAGTAAAATTTCGTTGGACAGATTCTATCCTCTCAATATGAATGTTATAGATGAAAAGTACTTTGTGCTTATTTACTCTGTTTATACACTTGAAAATGATCGATGAACTATGAAGAAATAATTTGTCTGAAAAGTCAGGTGAAAATTGTATAAAAGCGAGAATCTGTGCTTCTGGAGTCAATCAAAGTTTGACTGTGAAGGAAGTTAGCCAAATAGTTTGCACAGAATCGAGCTATCATGAATATCGTAATGAGGTGACCAAACCTGGGAAGCGTATTCTAATTGAGGACGAACATAGTGTAATATTCGGCTTGGTCCGACAATTAAAACTTATTCACTTTTAAATAAAACACAAATTCACTTTATTCAAATCACTCACAAACTTATTTATTCAACACTTTCAATTATAACTTTGCAAACACAGTGTACTTTTCTTTATCGCAGTTCACAATCAATTAATTGCTTCGCCGCCAAACGGACTATTTATATGTATAACACAAATAATTGGTTCTAGGAGGAGCTTGAATGTTCGAGAAGTTCTCCCCTTAACCGCTAGATGGGGGATGAATGCTGAACAAAAGTTTTCTCTATGTGTTGCCCCTCATTTTAACTGTGCTACACAAGTGTTTACTACTACCATTTAACTTATTGCTACGTACTTATTTCACTATAAAACGATATTAGAGAAATAGAGATAAAGAGTAAGTAAAGAGAGTAAGAGTAGTATGTACATTAAATATAGAAAGAGATACAGAGCGTAAGAGAAATAAAGTATACACTACACATTACAATAGAAAGAGATACAGAGCATAAGAGATAAATAAATTGTATACACATTACAATAGCAATTATATAGAGCGTGGGTGATATTTGGATCGCGGAACTCCTTTGACCAACGCTTTATAAATCCAAGCATTGAATTGGCTTTATTCACAATGTTTTAAATGTGCATTAGGGTTAAGAAACATTAGGATTTATAATCGTTTGGATTAAAAATGAATTTAGCAACATGAAATAACAGAAAACGGCTCGTAGTCGTGGGTTTTGTCAAGTTAGTGCACTCAGTACAAACAAGCGGATGGATGGGTGAATCTACCGGAATCACTTGGTCGAAACATCCTTTCAAAAACATCCTTTCAAAAACCACTTGATCAAATTCTCGATTTGATTTTTGAAGCGTGCAATACTTTCCATTATCTCAACACTGCACTAAAAAAAAAAGATAAATACCTAACGAATTTCATTTTTCTTTTCTTCTTTTCTCTCTTTTCGTCCTCCATGGGGTAAGACTTGACGTGGCGGAGCGGCTTATGGTAATACTACTATGAAGCTTAGAGCTAAGCGATCGCGAAACTTGTTTTCGCAGAAGGGCTTCCCATGGTCGAGAGGTCGAAGCAGAGTAGGCTGTTACTACTAATTACCCCACAATGAAGGAGTGTTCCTACCAAGGCACTCCCAACGAGGGACAGGGCAAGCAAGAACCGATGCCTGCAGAGATAAACAAGGGAACATCATATTAGAATCGCAGTCAATCCTGGGGATCTGGAAAGACCACTTCTGTAGACTGTATAACGGTGACGACGAACAAAATCCCGCCGTCCGGCAGTAGCCTTTCATCGTATACGATGAGTCGATGATAGCCAACAATTCCGTGAAACCGACCTAGAAGAAGTGAAAACGGCAATATCATGGCTGAAATCCAACAAAGCCGCTGCAGCAGATGGTCTAGCTGCCAAGCTGTACAAAGCAGCAGGCGACGATCTATAGATATGAGCATGTACCAAATCATCTGTAACATATGGTCGGAAGAATGCATGCCCGATGAATGCAGAACCTTAGCATTGTTTGCCCGCTCCTGATGAAGAAGAGAGATCCTCTTAACTGCCCCAACTACAAAGAAATCAGCCTACTTAACATCGCTTACAAGATCCTCTTTGCCGTAATATGTGAGCGTCTGAAGCCTTTCGTCAACAATGTGATTGATCCTTATCAATGTGGTTTCAGACCAGGAAAGTCAAACCTATGAACTCCAAATCGATACCCACCACCTTTTTTTTTTACACTATCAGAATTGGTCGAAGAGAGCTTATAGCAAGCTCAGTCTAGCGACCAATGGTTTGCCAACACAGAATCTGTGTTATACCACCGGCTCATCAAGTTAAAATCAAATAAGTTGACTTAGTAAAATAAAAAAGAAATATAAACTATCTCTTGCTATTAGAAAACATCCTAGCAACCAAAGGTTAAAATTATATTATGAAAAGTTGTGCAAAGAGATAAAAGTTGAAATTCCACTTTGCAAAAATTCTTATTATATCAATAAGTTAGCTTGTAACACCGGGAGTTCTAAAAATGAATGGCGAATTGTTAATGAAATCCTTGGCAAAAATACATCCGCCTCTGATATAATCATCAAAGAAGAAAATGAATTGGTAACCAATCCCTTAGCAATTGCTAATCTTTTCAATAACTTTTTTGTTGAGACTGTAGATAACAATAGCATTAATAATGTTACTAGTCCCACTCGGCTTTGCTCATCCAGAGTAGTAAATGATAATACACAAGCAACTAGTTTTTCCTTTGTACAATTTTCTGCGCTTGAGGTTACAAGAATAATTAAATCAATTAAAACATCTAATTCGTCTTCTACTGATTATATATCAAGCTTTGTACTGAAACATATTGCATTTCATATATCTGATGTTCTTTGTTTTATTTTTAATTATTGCATGCAAGAAGGTATTTTTCCTGAATGTTTAAAAACTGTAGTAGTTCTACCGTTGCATAAAAAAGGTGATACAAAATTACTTAATAACTATCGTCCTATTTCAATACTATCTGTCTTTTTTAAAGTGTTTGAAAAGGGTATTAAATGTAGAATGTTATCGTTTTTAAACAAAACTAATTTTTTAAATGATAGTCAATTTGGTTTCAGAAGTGGAAGATCCACTGAAGGAGCGTTGTTGAAGTTAACAGGAGAAAGTTATGAAAGTTTAAACGATTCAAAATTTACATCTGCCTTATTCATCGATATAAGTAAAGCTTTTGACATAGTAAACCACGAACTATTGCTCAGTAAACTTTTTAAAGCGGGCTTTAGAGGCCCAATTTTCAAATGGTTCTCCTCCTATTTGTCGAATCGTTATCAAGTTGTTAGGATTAAGAACATCTACAGTACAAAAAGATCATTAAGCATGGGCGTCCCCCAAGGTTCAGTACTTGGTCCAATACTTTTTCTTATTTATGCTAATTCGCTATTTTCTCAACCTTTCAAAGGAAATATTACAGCATTTGCAGATGATACTTCTCTCTTATTTTCAAATACGAATTTAGTTGACTTGTATGCAGATGTTTGCAATGATTAAGATATACTAAGAAGATGGTTCAACTTACATAAGCTTGTAATTAGTGATAAAACTAAATTCATGACTTTCAATATAAAAGGTAACAGTTTTAATGAACTTTCTCTTCATTACCATTCACCAACCTGTAGTCGATTTGCTTTGGACGATATGATTTTTAATAATCAAGTAAATTGCCATGAACATTGTTTTTTAATAGAGCGTGTTGAATGTATCAAGTACTTGGGCTTATTTCTTGACCAAAATATGTGTTGGAAAGACCACACTGCTTACTTAAAACGGTATTTAAATGGGGTAGTAAGACAATTGTTCCATCTAAGTATGTACTGCAATCTGCCAATTTTAAAACTAGTTTATAATGGCTTATTTAAATCTAAACTTGATTATGGTATTTCATGTTGGGGTGGTACCTATTTCAATAAATTGGAACCCTTGTTGATCAAGCAAAAACACGCAATAAGAATTTTATGTAAGGTTCACCGTTTAACTCCCACTTTTGAGCTTTTCAAAAATCTTAAAATTCTCCCCTTAAGACATTTGTATTGTTATAAAGTTCTTAAGTTGTTTTTCTGTAATTCCGGGTTTTATTCTATTAGATTTCATTCAAATTATAACTTGAGAATCAACACAAGAAACGTCGTTACTATTCCAAATATTAAAAAAACCCACTTTACTCATTGTTTTAATGTCTCTGCACCGCGCCTTTACAATAATTTACCTGATAGTATAAGATTTGAGAGGGTGAGATCTGTATTTTTATCAAAAGTAAAAAAATGGCTATTATCATTTAATCATTCTGAAATTAATGCTCTATTTACAACAACAATATAATTGCTTACTTTTTTCTTAACTTGTTTGAATTCAAATTTTCAAATGTTCGTTTATTGTTCCCCACCAATAATATTTTATATCTTGTTTTCATTGTAGTAAATTTTTTAGTACTTTCATCACTGTCATAGACAAAAGATTGTACTCAGCTATTTCTATTTCTTACAATTTAATTATGTTTTTTGTTTTATAATTAATCAACTTGTTATTGAGAAATCATTGTCAACGAATATAAATAAAAAAAAAAAAAAAAAAAAAAAAAAAAAAAAAAAAAAAAAAAAAAAAAAAAAAAAAAAAAAAAAAAAAAGTTACAGTTAGTCTGCTCATTCGTGTCAAGGGCTCATGCATACCATAATTTGTTCGATGCCTAGGTTCTTTAACCATGTCCCTACCACGAAGGTTGTAACCTCCTCCTCTATCGATAAATGAAATAAGGCCTAACAAATCCGGAGCGTCAGTTATACCCATACTAATCTGATGGAAAAATACAATATCGTTGTTGGTTCTTCTTTGTGACAATGTTTCCATTTGAAGAAATGACAAACGATACTCATAAGGAGGAATGTTTAAGGAATCGCTCCATTGAATACCTTTGATGGCAAACCTAGTAAAATTCGGTTGAACGGATTCTAACCTCTCAATATGAGAGGTTGTAACCTCCTCCTCTATCGATAAATGAAATAAGGCCTAACAAATCCGGAGCGTCAGTTATACCCATACTAATCTGATGGAAAAATACAATATCGTTGTTGGTTCTTCTTTGTGACAATGTTTCCATTTGAAGAAATGACAAACGATACTCATAAGGAGGAATGTTTAAGGAATCGCTCCATTGAATACCTTTGATGGCAAACCTAGTAAAATTCGGTTGAACGGATTCTAACCTCTCAATATGAGTATCATAAAAAGGTGTCCAAACCTGGGAAGCATACTCAAAATGAGGACGAAGAAAACAATTATATAGAGAACGAGTGATAGCCGGATCACGGAATTCCTTTGACCAACGCT
This sequence comes from Sphaerophoria taeniata, assembly GCA_943590905.1. Taxonomy (NCBI): domain Eukaryota; kingdom Metazoa; phylum Arthropoda; class Insecta; order Diptera; family Syrphidae; genus Sphaerophoria; species Sphaerophoria taeniata. The sequence goes on along the minus strand of OX016540.1, from coordinate 216,875,026 downwards.
TTATAAATCCCAACATTGAATTGGCTTTATTTACAATGCTATTAATATGTTCAGAAAAGTCTAGGCTAGATGTGAATAAAACACCAAGATCTTTGACAGTGACAGGACGAGACAAAATGTGCTGTGAGATTGTATAGAAGTCGGTACTCGCTTCTTAGAAAAAGTCATTGTTTGACATTTACTGGGATTCAATTTTAAACTATTTTTCTCACACCACAGTGAAAACCTGTTGAGGTCATTTTGCAAAAGAATTCTATCATTCGTTGAAGAAATGTTTTTGAACAGCTTCATATCATCTGCAAATATGAGAATATCGCTATTCTGAACACATAGCGGAGCATCGTTAATAGCCAATATAAAAAGTAGGGGTCCTAAGTGACTGCCTTCAGGGACGTCGGATTAAGCAATAAATGATTTAGAGACATGATGTCTGAATTTTACCTGATAGGACCTGTCTTCCAGATATGTAGATATCCATTTTATGAAAAAAGGGGGAAATCTATATGCGTTCAACTTAAAAGTTATAATCGTGTGGGATAACTGGTCGAAAGCTTTCGAAAAGTCAGTATAGACACAGTCTACTTCCTGACCAGACTCCAAAAAGTTTAAGCATTTGTTCACAAAGACAAGAAGGTTTGTGACCGTAGAACGTTTCTGCATGAATCCATATTGTTGGCTACAGATAATATTTTTACAATTAAATGCTAACGTATCACATACAACTTGTTCAAACAGCTTAGGAATACATGACAGTTTGGATATAGGTCTATAATTTATAATATTAGTTTTATCTCCCTTCTTAAATACTGGAGTTAAAAATGCATTTCATCGATTTTAAGGCCGCGTATGACAGCATCTACAGAGACGAACTATATAAAGCTATGTCTAATTTTGGCATCCCAAAGGATGCTAGGATTCAGACAAGGCGATGCACTGTCGTGCGATTTCTTTAACATCGTTCTTGAGAAGATAGTGCAAAACTCCACCGTCAACACCAGAGGCACTATCTTCCAAAAATCTGTTTAACTTATCGCGTACGCCGATGATATTGATAACAGCGTGGTGTCAATGGTGCCTTTGTGAGAATTGAGACAGAAGCGGCAAAAATGGGTTTAGCGGTAAATGAGGGAAATTGAAGTATATGCTGTCTTTGAGGAAGGACACCCAACACCGACGGCTCGGACAGAACGTCACAATAGACGCATGCATCTTCGAGGTAGTAGAGGAGCATGTCTATCTAGGCTCCGCTATTAACACGGGCAATAACACCAGCCAGCCAGCGCCGAGATCAGACGAAGAATAACTCTTGCTAATCGCTGTTTCTTTGGCCTAAGAAAGCAATTGAGTGGAAAAGCCCTCTCTCGAGGAACTATGATAAAATTGTACAACACTCTCATCATCCCAGTCCTGCTGTATGGTGCAGAGGCATGGACCTTGACAAAATCGGATGAAAGTTCTTCGGGTCATCTTTGGACCCATGTGCATTGAAGGGGAATGGCGAAAAGGATACAACAGCGAACTTAACGGGTTGTACAACGACATGGACCTAGCCAGAAAGGTCAATGACCAGAGACTCAGATGGCTTGGTCATTTAGAGCGGATGGACACCAATGCACCGGCTCGGAAAGCCTTCGATACTCTTTCCGAGGGACGTAGAAGGAGAGGAAGACCGCGACTCAGGTGGCGCTCACAACTGGAAGAGGACCTCATTCAACTTGTAGTGCAAAACTGGAGACAGCTAGCGGGGTAATGATTTTCCGGGCGGAACTCACAACAGGGATGATTTTTTCGTGAACAAATGAATTGGCTTCGGGGAATTGAAAAAAAGCGATAAATTTGATAAATATTTTTTCGTTTTTATTAAAATTTTTGAAAAAAAATTAACCCCTTAACCCCCCCGAAACAAAATCCTTGCTCCGGCTATGATCATCCGGTATGAATGGAAAAATTACGCAGATTTGCAGGTGCACTGGTTTTGAAATGGAAGAGTAGAAAATTAAAAATTCGTAATGAGGAAAAGGCATCATCGCAGAAGATATTTGTACAGAAGATGTTGGGACAAAAGATATTTACAGACAGAAGATGCTTGGACAAAAGATACTGAGAAACATTTTTGCTAGCAACGTTTTGTGTGAGTGCGGGTTTGTATTATACTATGTTCGGATTTCATTATGAACCTAAACACCCCTAATGTGAGTTTCGGTTTCACAGATTTCCGTCCAAAAACAAACACATTCCACATTTCCCTGATTGTGATTTCCGGACGAAACATTTTCCACTTCGAAAATGTTTTCTCTATTGTAGGTAAAGTTTTTTTTTCGGGTGAAATGTCAAGCATTTTTTAATTATTTCTTTCACTAGAAATTTTCTGATGGAATAAAACTAATTCGGCGAAAAATGTAAATACTGTTTGTAAATAAAGTGTGCATTTTATAAATTTTAGGAGCAAAACCAAAAAAAAACGCAACTAAACGCCGACATCTCCAGAAGTTTTTCAAAAGAAAACAAGGAAAAAATCATCGAGTTTTGGAAGAAAATAAACAGTGCTGGATGTCCAACTAAAAGAATGACGGAGTGGAAAAAGGTAAGCTTGTCTCTTCTATTTTTTTTAAATGCTACACGCGTATTCATCTGACTATCTCAGGAACCTCACCTACTTGGTATGCTTGCGTGAGCTGGGTTAGGTGCGTCAGAATGCATAATCCAATCGTTACACAAAATAAGTTAATCATACGAAGATTTTAAACTTAACATATAGACTGCGAACGGACATCTTTTCTTTTCACTTTAATTAATCTTAATTACTCCCCGCCTTCGTATCACTTTTGCTCGTATTCTAGTGATGTTGATCGTGGTTTGAGTCTACAAATTCTTGCACACTCTTCGAAGAATTACTCTTCTTGATTACTGGAGTGTGAGTTTCATTTCATCTGGATGGGAGAGATGCCGTTAGCGGTGGTAAGAATCGCCTTGCAGTTATTTTCTTATAAACTGATAGAAACACATTTTTCGAGTTTGTCAAAGCATTTTCTAATTAGTTTAATTTGTTTGAAACTTTCCCTGCTAAACCATGTTACTATTTTTTTGTTGCGTATACGCCCCAGTGCCACCTATTTACTATTGTAAAATTGGCAAAATTAATAAAAAAATTAACAATTTCAGGTTTGGAACGATCAAAAAAGGTTTGTGAGAAAGAAAACGTCACAAAATATGGCAAATCAGAGGGCAACAAAACGGTGAAGTATTCTATTCACCATCTGAGGTATCCATTATACAACTTATTGGAGTACAGAAGGCCGTCGATGGATTAGGTGCAACCTACGGTTTGTCTCTCCCCGAACAAAATAAAAGCGACGAGCCTGGAGGAAATGGACACTTCTCTGATGAAGAGGAAGCCTCAATAGAAGAACTTATGAGTAAGACATTTGATGTTCTAGTTTCATGCGAACCTGGGGCCTGTTTCAGAGGTTTCACATCAACTACATCAATTACATCCTACATCAACATTCTACAACTACATCAGCTACATTTTTCTGTTTCACAATTACAACTGGAAATGCTGTATGATGTAGCTGGAAAATGTAGTTGATTTGACAAACTGTTGTGAATTTGAATTTGAAGTTTAATTTATTTGAGGCAATAATTTGTGAAAACAAAATTTTCATATGGAAGAGCCATACGTTGCGGAGAAGTTTTTTATATCAAGAGCACGCATTAAATATTTATTTGAGGGTTTAGTTCCATTCCTTGTTGATAGTTGTTGCTGACTATCGTTTTTACATAGTCAGGAGCAATTTTCCTGGTTGGACGGAATGACGAAGGGTAATTATTGGTGAATCCCGCTATCCGTATGATTAGGTTAGGTTTGACTGTCTGTCTAGATGTTATTGACTTATTAGACCTCAAGGGTCCATAGTGATACCCAGCTACCCGTATAGAGATAGTGGTTTTTCACCCAAGTACGCTAAATGCCATTGGAGAAAGCCCAGAAAAGAACAAGACAAGTGGTGTAGTGCAGAAAGTTGTCAGCTTTGGAAGAGCAGTAAATGCATGTGTAAAATTGTATAACATACCTCCGCAAAAGGATGTCAAATGAACACGAGACGAGAAATAAAAAAATTAAAACACTATTGTTTCAAACAAAATGTACATAATGTACGAATGTACATATATTTTTATTCAGTCCCTCTAGGTTACGTCCAAGGTGGACAAGCTCCTTGCTTTCAAGCAATGGCAGAAATAAAGTGCAGCATTTGGTGAACTATACGAAGTTTTCAACAAAATAAATGCTTTCATTAACGTTTTTCCGTTTTGAACGTTGCATTTTGAATATATAACATCTGTTATTGCACAAAATTTCAAAGTTAAAATGTAGTACAAAATTATTGTTGTTTGTACTACAACAATGTGAAATAAAAAGCTGTGAAACAGAATCATACATCCTTCCAATAATACCAGCCTATTCTCCGTAGCTACAGTTCTGTAGTACAACAAAGAATTCGTTGTAGCTTTTAAACAGAAATGATGTAACAAAATTGTCAAAGTACTACATTGTAGTTGATGTTAAAGCTCTGAAATAGGCCCCTGATATCGATGATGTGAAAGAGCAGTCAACACCGAAAAAAATCAAGGAATGATAAGCTGACTCCAATGACAACGGCTGATCTCGTTCAAATGGAACTAGAATCACAAAAAGTTGTGAGTTCTTCTTTAATTCAAAAAGGATTTCAACAACTAAACAGTGAATTAGACCAATTCAATTCGGTTAAATTCTATTCGGGTGGAATCTGCATTAACTTATAAATTTCCGGGCGAGCAATATTTTGTCAGGTGAATAATTTTCCGGGTGAAAACGTTTTTTTTTTTGTGTGGAAATTGCAAATTTTGTTTATTGTCTACTGATTAGTCGTTTGTTTAGGTTTTCTGTGTGAATGCAAATATATACATTAGCTTTAGCTGTTGTTGCGATCATGTGTTTTTGGTTGTATCTTATAGAACTTTTAATCGGCTGTTTTTTAAGGGTAAGGAACCGGACTGAGAAGCAAATGCCCTTATCTTTCCTGTACTGACAATCTTTTCTGAACGGGCTGTAGTAGTAAGTTGATTTATTAGTTAAAAACATTTTGTTTTCCGTGACTGACTTTTTTTTGCTTGTTTAACGTGTACCAACGTTTTCATACATACATATGTCCCCAATTGTCTTTACATATAAAGCTCTTATTTATGAAAAAACTGCGAATTGTTTGTTCACCTATTATCTTATCAAAAATATTAAAAACTTGTTTGGCTTTTGGAAGGGCAATAACCAAAGTAGTACATTAAATCATTGCGTAGTCTTCATCTGCTTACTTCGGCTTGCTAATGTTCCCAAGTGGAACAATAATAAAAAAATATAGGCTCTTGTAGATTGTTTAATTTTTTTTTGTCTGAAAGTAAGATGACTGAACATTTTCGGATAGAACCCATTGAAGGTACAAACTACGTAAGGGTGTTTGCTCGGAGTAATGAAAACCTTCCCATTGAATTCGACTGCAGTACGAGGTTTTGTGTATTGGGATCCCTTGCTGAAAGGCATATAGAAAGAATTCGTGACTTTGAAGTACGAAGTGATGATGTTTGGGTAATAACTCCACCGAAAAGTGGCACAACATGGATGTTGGAACTCGTTTGGCTTTTACAAAACAATTGTGACTTTGGGACAGCTTTAGAGACCGATCAAGATGATCGAGTACCGTATTTGGAGTAAGTTTTTTCTCGAAGTTTGAAGCAAGGTAATGCACGTTTGATTGACTATTAACATCTTTAAGATTACCTACAAATTTAACAACACCTCCAAACTACTCATTTGATGTTTACGACAAAATGCAATCTCCAAGGGTAATGAAAACACATCTTCCCATTCATCTGCTTCCTAAAGGATTGTGGACAGTCAAACCAAAGGTACTTCTTGACAAAATTACTGTTAAGAAACTATTTTGATAAATGCTTTTTGTTCAAGATTATTTTTGTCACGAGGAATCCAAAGGACGGAATAGTGTCCTTTTTTCACAATAACACTGCTTTGGCTACATTCAAGGGATCCAAGGAAGAATACATAAATGGGACGTTAGACAATAAGCAACGTTATTCACCGTTCGCAGAAACAACATTTGAATTTTGGCAGCTTCGAAACGAGCCTAACATATATTTTACAAGCTTCGAACGTATGAAGAAGGACCTTCGTTTGGTTATTTTGACGCTTAGTAAGTTTCTTGGGAAGGATATTGACGATGAGGATCTAATTGTTACGCTTTTGGATCATTTGTCCTTTAAGAACATGCAAAGTATGTCTATTTTGACAATTGGATTCTGTAAAAATGTTTCCCTTTTGACCAGATTCTTTTTTTTTTAGAAAACCCTACATGTAACCATGTGAATGTGACGAAGGTATTTAATGCTCAACATGGGATTGAACCAATTCAAACTGAGTAAGCTACAAACATAGAATGTTAGAGTTAAACTTTTTACATTGTTTCTTTCTATTTACATGAAGACACTGGTTTATAAGAAAAGGAGAGGTAGGTTCCTACAAGAGTGAACTCACTGAAGCTGTTAAAGAACGTTTGGAAAAATGGTTTGACGAACAGCTGAAGAGGCATGGAGTGACTGCTGAAGACATATTCCTGTCAGAGTTGCAAAAAATGATAACAGAATGATAGATTTTAATAATTTTTACTTGTCAGAAATAAAGTATACAGACAAATGACGTAAAGCACTGAAAAGTTGTGGACATAATGTATTTGTATGACACTTCAATTTTTATTTGAATATGATTTTTGTCATATTGACATTGGCATTACAGTGCTTAGCGTTGTAAAACAGCGAAAGTCCAAGGAAATAAAAACAGTCAAAAGTAAAATTTAATTATTTGAAACGAGATATTAGGTCCGTTCCACACTCAGTTTGAAACTGCCGAATTTAGTAATATTTGGTTATTTTTGGTCAGAGTCTGTTCACAACTTCAAAAATTGTGTAGAAGAGAGCGCTCACGAGAGAGTAAAAATTTTCCCCACCCTGACAAATTTATGTCGTTTTCCATTGGTCTTTTTTTGACGTTTCTTCTTCTACCGCCAATGGAACGGGTTATGATGTATCTGTCATTCTCCGGACCATTCTGTTTTCAAAACAGAAGAGTTCTGCTCTTCTCAGAAGCATTCCGTCTGTCAAAGTCAGTCCAATGGAATGGTTTCAGAAGACTTCTGGACTCTTCCGAATGCTTCTGGACGACCAATGGAAAACGACATTAGCCAAAAGAATTTCGTCCGGCAGAAATATGAGTTCTGTCAAATGAGAATTTGACATACGTCAAACAGAAAAAAAAACAATCCAGTTTTGTAAATTTTTTCACACTTTTTAGCAGAGTATAATCTAAAAATGAGTAGGGAAACTCAAAAAAATTCACCTGTTGATTCACACATATTTTCACACAGATATTGGAAATAGATGCCAAATGAGAAACTTGTAGGAAGGAAAGGGAAACAACATATGTACGTTTTTTATCGAATAAATTTTTATTTTTATTTATGACAATCAAGTCATAAAGTCACAGATTGATCACATAGCGATCGACGGGAGGCACTTGTCCAGCATTCTAGATGTTCGAACTTTCCGAGGAGCCAACATCGACTCGGACCACTACCTCGTCGTAGCCAAGGTAGTGCTGCGAATATCCCGACAACGACGGCCAAAACCAAGAAATGCTGCAAGAAAATTCGACGTCGGACGGCTACAATCGCAAGAGATCGCCAGATCCTTCTCTGATCGAGTGTCAAGTAACCTCTTAAGGAGTCCTATGCCGCCAACATCAAGTATCGAAGACCAGTGGCAACATTGCTAGAATGCAGTTAGAGATGCCGCCTCTAATGTGCTGGGTTTCACACAGCCGCCAGAACGAAACCCCTGGTTTGACGAAGAATGCAGGCAGGCCCATGCAGCCAAGCAGGAGGCATACAAAGCGGCGCTGCAAAGAAGGACAAGAGTTGCTCGCGAGCTCTACGAGCAAAAGAGGAGAGAAGAACGCCGGCTTCTCAGGAGAAAAAAGAGAGAGCATGAGAAGCGTCAGATCGAAGATGTTGAGAGAGCTAACAGCAAAAATGAAGTTCGGAAGTTTTATCGGAAGGTGAAACAGCTGGCTCAAGGTCATCGAGCAAGAACCGATACCTGCAGAGATCAACAAGGAAACATCATAGTAGAACCGCAGTCAGTGCTGGGGATTTGGAAAGACCACTTCTGTAGACTGTATAACGGCGACGACGAACAGAACCCCGCCATCAGACAGGAGCCTTTCATCATACACGATGACAGCCAACAATTCCGTGAACCCGACCTAGAAGAAGTGAAAACAGCAATATCACGGCTGAAATCCAACAAAGCCGCTGGAGCAGATGGTCTAGCTGCCGAGCTGTTCAAAGCCGCAGGCGACGATCTAGATAGGAGCATGCACCAAATCATCTGTAAGATATGGTCGGAGGAATGCATGCCCGATGAATGGAACCTCAGCATTGTTCGCCCGATCCTGAAAAAGGGAGATCCTCTAAACTGCGCCAACTACAGAGGAATCAGTCAAGGCTTACCCCATGGAGGAAAGTCTACCATCGACTAAATTTTCACGTTGCGGCAGATCCTGGAAAAAACCTATGAACTGCAAATCGATACCCACCACCTCTTCATTGATTTTAAGGCCGCGTATGACAGCATCTACAGAGACGAACTGTATAAAGCTATGTCTTGCTTTGGCATCCCTGCCAAGCTCGTTCGCTTGTGCAAAATGACGATGGAGAACTCACGCTGCTCTATCAAGGTTGGCAATGAGCTTACGGAATCATTCGACGTCAAAAAAGGATTCAGACAAGGCAATGCACTGTCGTGCGATTTCTTTAACATCGTTCTTGAGAAGATAGTCCAAAACTCCACCGTCAACACCAGAGGCACTATCTTCTATAAATCTGTCCCTGTCCTGCTATATGGTGCAGAAGCATGGACCCTAACAAAATCGGATGAATGTGCCTTAAGCGAGAAACAGATTGAAGATTGAACCAGCAACAGCAACAGCGGCGGCCATTGTTTTAGAAACCATGCATTTTAATCGTCCGACACAGAATAAACCAGCACCAGCAACGTCAACAGCAACGTTTGGTCAAAGTCCTAAATTTGCTGTTGCTGGTCCATTGCTGACAACTTTCAATGTACAAAATTCAGAGGCACCAAACAACAAAAAATAAAACAAACATGAAAACAAGGAGAACAAAATGTCAAAACAGATGAAATGACGTCGCTGGTGCTGGTGGCAATGTGTTTGGAAAATATTTGCTGGCCAGCGTGCTGTTTGCTGTTGACGGCGCTGGTGCTGTTGCTGGTTTAATCTGTTTCACGCATTAGGCTGTTTCGAGAGGAAAATTCTTCGGGTCATCTTTGGCCCCGTGTGCATTGATGGGGAATGGAGAAGGAGATACAACAGCGAACTTTACGGGTTGTACAACGACGTGAACCTAGCCAGAAGGGTCAAGGTCCAGAGACTCAGATGGCTCGGTCATTTAGAGCACATGGACACCAATGCTCCGGCCCGGAAAGCCTTCGACTCTATTCCCGAGGGACGCAGAAGGAGAGGAAGACCGCGACTCAGGTGGCGCACACAAGTGGAATAGGACCTCAATCAACTTGGAGTGCAAAACTGGAGACAGCTAGCTAGGGACCGAGCTGACTGGCGGAGACTGTTGTTGAAGGCCCAAGTCCACACCGGACTGTAGCGCCACCTTAAGTAAGTACAATCAAGTCAGACCGCCTTTGAAAATCTATTAGGGAAAAAGGGAAAGAAGCAAGTGATGAACGTGTAGTCATTTCTTCTTGCTCAGGCAGTTTTACATAAGGAATTGATTAAACTATTTTCACTTATTGCATTTTTTTTTTTTTTTGAAAATCTGTGGTTGTAGTAGTGCCTACTACATTTTCAAAAGAGTTTCCCTACTCATTATTAGATATACTCTGCTTTTTAGACACTTTTTGATAGATTTTTTTCTCTCTGAGGGAGTTTTCTCCCCACTCCTCAGAATTTGACAGATTGCCTAATTTAGTGCAGAAAAAGTCTGGAACAGACCTATTTATTGCTTGAAGAATTTTGTAAGACTTATTTCTCGAAGAAAATTGAACATGAAAAATAATTAGAAAATTAAAAACAGAAGAGTGGATTACAAAATTTCTTAAAGTTTGTAAGGTTAGATTATTAAGTGCGTTTGAAATTTCAACACTCCTCCTCACACGAGTTACAGACGTACCACCAACCCACAACTTAATCAAGATCGAGATTCGAGATTCCATCGATCTCTTCCTTCACGGAACCAAAGTAAACAAAAAACAATAGCATTTTATAAAGTGCTTAATTACTCTACATCCTCCTCTAGAGATAAACACAGATATTTTGATGTGTCGCCAAATCTCAGATATTTTGATGTGTCGCCAATTCTAATGTCCCAAGAATAATAATCACTTTATCTTATCTCCAAACAATGAGTGATATGCATAAAAACAAAGTATTTACTTAAAGTAAAAGATAAAAGTAAATACTTTGATTTCAATTATTTCAGTATTTACTTCGTTTCGTATGCATAAAAAAAGTAGATACTAAAGAGTAAAAACTTTAAGTATTTACTGAATTCATCCAAGTAAATGCTGTAATTCATCTAAAATTCATAGTAAATACTTTTTTTAAATTTTATTCAATCATAATGAAGTTTTTATACTTGGAGCCAACTGAATCAACTGATATTTGATTACTTTGAATTTTGCACCCATTCCTAAATTGTAAAACGTAGTGCAGTGAACACTCAGTGCACCAAATTTTCGATTTTTACTTTTGTTTTAAGCTAAAGACAGTTTCATAAATGACAGATAAGATTACTAACTCAGTATGGTTTAACAGTTAGCATTAAACACTATTTGGTCAAGTTACATATCCCACTTGTAACACTGCTACAGCAGCTCACCAGGGCTATCAACAAATATCTGGATGCATGTGTTCAATCGACAGGACATCTGGCTAATCCCAGGAGCAGTTGATATATTCTTCTGGATGCAATTTTGTTTTTAGTATGGAAATCTGTATTGTTGCTCATTTTAATTTTATCCAGTTCAAAGCTTTGTTTCCAATTGATTTCGCAACAGAATTCACTGTTCTACAAACAGAACTTTGATGGACACCAATGTCTTCACCAACACCAACTTGGAAGCCAGGATCTCCAACATACCTGAAAAATGAAAGATGAAATTAAAACTTTTATGGGCACGAGTAGGACTCGAACCAACGACGTTCTGCTTAGCAGCCAACGCACCTAACCACTAAGCTACGGGCAACTGCCACTTAAAATCCTCACCAATAAAGTATTCACTTAACCAATCCACATTTTCCTTCTCAAAACGGTACAGATGCTTAAAATTAGACTCCGAATTCGATCTTCTGACTTTATAAACTTTTTGTGAATTAACACGCATAAATTCTTCCATTTCAGCAAAAATGAAAAAAACCGCAACAAAGGAAATATTAATAACTTGAACCTGATGTCAATGTTCTTAACACTTCAATTAAAAATGTAGGATTGAGCGAAAAAAGTATTTACTGAAATATTTTCAAGTTGCTATTTTGTAACTTTGAAAAAATTGAGTAAATGCTGAAGAAAAAAGTATTTGCTTGTTATTATGCATACGGAATAAAGTATTTACTGAAAAAATTCATCCAAAAAAAGTATTTGCTATGAAAAAAAGTATTTACTATATTTTCGGCTTTTACTTTGTTTTTATGCATATAAAAATAAGTAAATACTTAAAAAAAATTTCAGTAAAAGTATTTACTAGGTTTTATGCATACGGCTCAATAACAATCTCATTCTTTGATTCCTTTGTTCAAATGAAGGCCACAGAGCCATAGAGTTAAGTTGAAAACCAAATGTATTTTAGTCTTAAGTTTTGATTCAATAAATAAAGTTGCTCTCCAGTGAGGAGATTAAAAAAATATATTTTTTTAGTATCCCTGAGGATACCTCACATAAGTGGTGCAGTCGGTACTCGAGTCTATCCGTTCGTGGAAAAACACGGTTGGTTAGTCGAATAAACTATACATACAAATTTTTGTGTTAAACTATTCGTTCGTGGAAAAAACACGATTATTCGAATAAATATACAAACTGTAGTGATATATGTAATGAACCTATATTGAACATTGATGTATTATAACACATACACCTACATATTATGAATATCAACTCAGTTGTTAATAAACTCTCATACTAAATACCTCGCCTTCTTAATACATGGCGCAGTCGGTCTTAGAACTAATAGCATTAAAATATTGAAAAAAAAAAACAAAAGAAAAAATACAAAAGTGTATAAATGTTGAATAAATTACTTAAAAATAAATAAATAGAGTGGCGCGATAGCTCTTGAAGAGCCAAGGCCTAAGTGGCTTACTCTCATCAACAATTCTCTGAGTGCGTGTGAAGAATTGAGGGGACCTACAATTTAACGCCGATTCCGAACAGCAAAGTTGAGAAGCACTTTTTTCATGACAGATTGATACTCTTGGAAGATTTGTCAGGTCTTCGCAAGAGGCAGTACCCGTGAAAGATTAGATAAAAACTTGGCCTGAGTAGGACTCGAACCAACGACGTTCTGCTTAGCAGCCAACGCACTTACTAAGTTAGTAATACTAACTAAGCTACGGCAACGGGCAAATTACTTAGTTAATATAATAAAAATTAAAAGTAAAACACAAAAAAAAAGAACAATAAATCATCAATAGAAGCACATAGAAAAAAATTGTAACTGCATGGGCAGAGTAAAGAAAGAAAAGACTGAACTAAAGATAAAAAAACCTTGTGGTCGCCCTCCAAAAAACGTGCGCGTAGTGTATTTAGAAAAAAATTATAATATGGAATTCATTAAAAAAAATAATTGAACTTAACCTGACATCAGGAAATTTAGCAGAAAATTGGCAAATATTTTACAGAAATTTTGAAGTATTTTTAACTGCAATCGAGATCGAGACAAAAAGTGATGTTGTTCAAGTTGCCATATTTTTGAATGCAGCTGGTGAAGAAGCCACAGAAATATTTCAAAACGTGATTAGGCTTGAACCTGCTGAACGGAAAAAATTAAAAAACGTAGTGGAGGCTTTTAAAACGTTTTGCATCGGTAAAACGAACCAGGTTTATGAAAGCTTTGTTTTCCATACACAAAATCAAGGACAACAAGAGCCCTTTGACGTCTTTTTGATGGATATAAAAAAATTAGTCCGTAATTGTGGGTTTAATGATGCTGACAGAATGGTGAGAGATAGGATTGTTCTCGGTGTGAGCGACAAGGGACTGCAGAAACGATTGCTCGAAGCAGAAGATCTCACTCTAGCAAAAGCAATTGAAATGGCGAGATCTGCAGAAGCCACCTTAAAACAAATGAATCAGATGAACAACAGGGCTGAGGAAACAGTAGACGCGATCAATAAAAATAAAACCAAGCAAAATGATTATAATAAATCGAATTCATTAAATAAACAAATTCATAACAATAATTTTTATAATTCTAGGTCAGCAAATTATGTAAATTCGGATGGCCAAATTGATTGTATGAGGTGTGGGAAGACACACAAGAGATTATCTTGTCCAGCTTTCCGTAAGAAATGTACAAAGTGTAATAGACTCAACCACTTTGCAAGCGTTTGCAAAACCAAACCCGTAAATGAAGTCAATGTCGATAGAGATAATAGAGATAATAGAGATGAGGTGAGCGAAGAATTTTTTATTGATACGGTTATACAAAAACAAAAAATAATAAGCCCTTGGCTGGAAACAGTTAAAATCAGAAACAAATACGTAAGTTTCAAGCTGGATACGGGCGCGATGGTAAATATATTGCCAGCCAGATATATAAATGAACTTGAAGGTACGGTTATTTCTCAGAACTGCTCCAAGCTTTCAGCATATAACGGAACTGAAATAAAAACGTTAGGTACAGTAGAACTAGAGTGCGAGGTTAATAATAAAATAAATAGAAGTTTTTGTCGTGAAAGATGAGAGAGTGCCACTGTTAGGCCTGGAAACTGTGACCAGTTTAAATCTCATTAAAAAGGTTAATGAAATCCACGAAAATAAAGTGGGTGATATTAGTTCTAAATCAGAGCTTTTAAAAAAATAGGAAAAAGTATTTTCGGGTTTAGGTTGCTGTTACAAAAACTTTCATATCGATGTCAAAGAAAACGCAACACATGTAGCAAAGCCTGCTAGACGCATTCCGTTGGCTTTAAAAGAAACATTGAAAAAAGAACTAGAGAGACTATGTACAATGGGTATTATAGAGAGCTGCGAAAAATCTAATGACTGGGTTTCAAATATTGTCATTGTGGAAAAACCCAATAAAATTAGAATATGCTTAGATCTAAAATATTTAAACATGTCAATCAAGGACCACTTTCATGAGATTCCTTCTTTTGACCAGATTAAAACACTATTCGTAAATAAACGTTTTTTTCAGTGTTTGACGTAAAGGATGGGTTTTTTCACATCGAGTTGGATGAAGACTCAAAAAATTTGTGCACATTTAGCACTCCTCTCGGAACATATAGGTATAAGAAGCTTCCATTTGGCCTAAAAACGGCTCCAGAAATTTTTCAAAAAATTAACGAAGTCAATTTTGCAGGCATTCCAAATCTTTGTATTTATATCGATGATATAGCCATAGCAACAGAAAGTATTGAAGAGCATGACCGAATAATAAACTTGGTTCTGAATAGAGCATTAGAGAGAAATGTTACTTTTAATCCAGAAAAAGTTCAATATAAGTAAACGCAAATTAAGTTTCTAGGTCATCTAATTAGCAAAGATGGGATTACACTTGATGATGACAGGGTACAAAAAATTCAAGAGCTAAGAGGTCCAAACTGTAAAAATGACCTGCAAAAACTGTTAGGTTTTATTAACTACGTGAGGGATTACATACCGAATCTAGCTGAGTTATCTACTCCATTACGTGAGCTCTTAAGAAATAACATTTGTTTTCAATGGGACGGCGCTCATGACAAGTGCCTCCAAAAAATAAAAGAGTGCATTATAAAGGCTCCAATTTTAAAGCCATTTGATCCCAAGGAGATGATAACTATACAAACCGATGCATCTTTAAATGGGCTTGGTGCATGCCTTCTGTAGAACGGTAGGCCAGTCTCATTTGCTTCTTGCAGCCTAATTGATACTGAGACGCGGTATGCAAATATTGAAAGAGAATTCCTCGCAGTGGTGTTTGCATGTAATAAATGGCATTTTTTAATATATGGTAGAAAAGTAAATATAGTCACCGATCACAAACCGTTATTGGGCATAATGGAAAAAGAATACAGTAAGATTCCCTCTCCCAGGCTTCAACGAATGAAACTTAAGCTAGAAAAATATTGTTTAAATGTTGGGATTTACCTGGGAAGAAAATGGTTCTATCTGACTTGTTATCGCGTAATCCGAGTTCTATTAAATTTGATAAAAACCAAATTAATGGCTTGAATGAAATTATTCATACTGTCAATATAAGCACAGATAAAAAAAATTATACAGACAAAAGACAGACGAAGATGATGTTTTAAAAGATTTAAAAATAATGTTACATAATGGATGGCCTTCGCATAAAAGTAAGCTTCCCGAAAAGTTAAAGTACTTTTGGCAAGTGAAAGATAATTTATTTTTAGATGATGGCTTAATATTTTTTGACAATAGAAATATTTGTTCCTGAGGTTTTGAGAAATTCAGTTTTGGAGAAAATTCACTTGTCGCATTTAGGCATAGAAAAAACTAAAGCTAGAGCACGTGCACTTGTGTATTGGCCAAATTTAAACCAGGAAATTGAAAACCTAATTGCAAAATGTAAAACTTGCCAAAAGTTTAGGTCGAACAACATAAAAGAACCTTTAATAAATCATCAGTTACCAAAGGGTCCATTTCAAAAAATTGGAATGGATATTATGGAATATAATTCAAAGTCATATCTTGTTATAGGGGATTTCTTTTCAAAATATATTGATATAATACCACTTATAAAGAAAACTTCTATTGCAATTATAGGGAAGTTAGAAGTAGTCTTTTCAATCTATGGAATACCTAAGCAAATTGTTGCCTTTCAACTCATTCGAATTTAACGAGTTTTCAAAAAAAATGGACATTGAAATTTTAACAAGCAGTCCGAAATATCCTAAATCGAACAGATTTAGCGAAAAATGCGTTCACATTGCGAAACTTAGTTCAAAAGGCTGATGATTCAAAAAGTTGCATTTGGCTTGCTTTACTGGAGTATAGAAATACTCCGATTAAAGGTTCAAACTTAACCCCAACTCAAATCTTGATGGGCAGACAAACTCGCACTCTTGTTCCTGGATCAGATAGTTTGTATATAAATACGGAGATCTGCAAAAAGATTCTACCAATTTTAGAGCTAAATAATAGAAAAAAACAAATATTATCACGATCGCACTGCGCGGGTCAAAAAAGGTTTAAATGAAGGGCAGAAAGTTTGGAGGCAGGACGGGAAACAATGGGTACCAGATGAGATCATTAAAAAACATGCGACACCAAGATCTTATTGGATAAAACTGCAAAGTGGTAGAGTCTTACGCCGAAATTCTCATTTCCTAAGAAATCGGGTTTAATATGATGCGTGTACCTATATTATATAAACACCTACCGTCCTATAACCAGTTTGGCATCCGGTGGCGTTAAATTGCAATATTTAATAATTATATAATTGAAGCTGCTATCTTGAAAAAAAAAAGAAAATATGTATTCCTTGAAGTAAAATATAATTAAGTTAAGTTAACGTACATGAATTTGAACTTTGTATATTTGAATCAATTATTATGTTGCATTTAAAACAAATGGTTACTAGGCGAAATTTTAAAGAATTTATATAATATATTTTAAGGTTGAGATGTAGTGATATATGTTATGAACCAATATTGAACATTGATGTATTATAACACACACACCTACATATTATGAATATCAACTCAGTTGTTAATAAACACGACAAAAAAATTTTTTTTTTTTGTTTAACTATTCGTTCGTGGAAAAAACACGGCTAGTCGGATAAAATATATATTTTGTGTTTAACTATTCGTTCGTGAAAAAAACACGCCTAATCGAATAAATACATAAATATTATAACATTACAAAAAAAAAAAATCAAAAAAAAAAAAGAAACTCACTAGTGACATTGTTGAGCTAAAAGAGCAAGTGAATTCCATACATAATGTGTTTGTTTCAAATAAAACATCCATAGATATAAACTCAAAAACCATCTCTGAATCTGAAATTAACTCTTATGATATAAATGCTAAAATAAATGTCCCTTTGGGTCAATGTACTCTTAGTGCATCAAATTCTGCAAGTTCTTCTGATGAAGAGAAAAGTGTTAGTGCCCCTGCTCCCCCACATGTAGTCCACCCTAGTGAAACCAGTTTAATTAAAAAGCGTATTATTGGAAACAACACATCCACAACCTCGCAGCTTGTTGGTGTAACCTTACCAAAATCGAGGTGGCTTTATCTCTCTCACCTTGCAATAAACACAACAATAGACTCTCTTTCGTCATTTATTGCTAGCTCTTTAAATATTTCTACTTATCTGATAAAGTGCATCATGTTGGTGAAGAAAGATGCTGACATTGCTAATTGTAATTACTCTTTTATCAGCTTTAAAGTCGCTGTACCTGAAAATTGCATCGAAACACTTATGCAAGCTTCGATCTGGCCGATTGGTGTTCGGGTAAGAGAATTCGTTCATATTCCAAAAAACGATCAGCGGCTTGCTGCAAAACCGTCTCAATAACAAAACCGGTTTTCGCTGATGACTACAAACTCTTTTACGTTGCTGATGCTGATGTTGCTGTTGCTGATATTGTTGTTGCTGATGTTGTTGTTGCTGATGTTGTTGCTGATTTAATCGAAGTGAATGCTAATAGACCAGCTGATTCCATCTCTCTATACTATCATAACGTTGGCGGGATGAGAACAAAAACAGGTGTCTTTTTTAATGCTCTTATTGAATGCACCTATTCGATAATTGCTCTTACAGAGACATGGTTGAGCGATGACATTTGTAATGAAGAATTATGTAATGGTGACTATCAAATCTAAAGAAGAGATCGTGATCTTGCGTGCTGTCAACTAACAAGAGGAGGAGGAGTTCTTTTAGCAGTGAAATCTAACATAAAGAGTAGGCAAATATCTCTTTGTGACTCCTCAGGCTTGATAGAGCAGATTTGTGTAAAAATAGAATTTCCCAACGCAACATATCATGGCAACATTTGCTGCAGGAACATTTATTTATTTGTATCTTATATTCCTCCTAAGTCTAGTTCAAATGTTTTTCTTTCTCATGTTAATAATATTAAAGCTTGTTGTAATGGCCTTGATGCTTTTTCTTATGTAATTGTTTTAGGAGACTTTAACTTAAGTTCTGTGGAGTGGAATTATTGTGAAGATGTTAAAATATTGGTTCCGTATAATGTTTCACACGAAAATGAATTTTTAGTTCTTGATACTATGTCATCGTTAAATTTTATTCAAGTAAATAACATTTTCAATGGTCTTGGCAGGATCTTAGATCTTATTTTTGTTCATGAGGATCTAGATGTAGCATTAAGTAAAGAAAATTTTCCATTATTAAATGTTGATAAAAATGATGTTCATCATAATGCCTTACTTTTATCTTTAAAGTTTAATTATTATTCTAAAACTAATTGCAATCAGCATTGTACTACATTTAAATATGATTTTTATAAGGCCGATTATAATAGCATTAATAGTTATTTAAGTAATATTGATTGGGATTTGTTACTATGTCATGAAGATTTGTCTCTCAATTATAAATGTTTTCTTGATGTTTTATATGAAGTTTTTTCAAAGTATGTGCCGATCAAAAGAATAAGAAAAAGTGGTAAGCCTCCTTGGTTCTGTAAAAGCCTGTCACGTCTTAAAAATGCAATGATAAAGATGCTTAATAAAAGCAAAGTTCAATTAAGCTTTCGTGAGGAGTATTGCCGCTTACGTCGAGAATATGAATTTTTAAAAAGTTCTTGCATACTCAGTACATGTGGTCTATAGAATCAAAAATTAAATCAAACTCGAAGTGTTTTTGGCAGCATATTAACTCTAAAAGAAAATCATTCGGCATTCCTTCTACAATGACTTATGGTGATATTGTCTGTGACGATCCACAACAAATTTGTGGTTCATTTGCAAAAATTTTTCAATCAAATTTCAAAACCAGTTGTGATGTTTCTGAAACTAATTATATGCTTTCGAAGATTATAGATTTGGGAAATATATCTCTATCGGAGGGTGAGATTTTACTAGAATTGAATCACCTAGAAAATAATGTAACTTTACCACCAGATAATATTCCTTCTTTATTCTTAAAAAATTGTAAGTTTAATTTTATTAAACCTCTTAAGCAGATTTTTAATTCATCACTTGAAAGAGGACAATTTTTAGATTGCTGGAAATGTTCATACATCACTCCGATTCATAAATCTGGCTCTAAGCAATGTGTTGAACATTATAGACCTATCGCGAAACTTCAAGTCATTCCTAAGATTTTTGAGGCTCTCGTAAAAGACAAAATTTACCAAGCCGTACATATGCATTTCTCACCTTTCCAACATGGTTTTATGAAAGGAAGATCAGCTGCAACAAATCTAACACTTTTTACAAATTTCTGCATAAATTCTATGGAAAAGGGAGGGCAAATTGATGTAATCTATACAGATTTTGCCAAAGCTTTTGATAGAGTAAACCACAAAATACTAATTAAAAAGCTAGGTTTAATCGGATTCAATGGCCCTCTACTAAATTGGATAGCTAGTTATCTTACTAATCGTATCCAATACGTTAAATTAGGCTCAAATCGTTCTGAAATAATTTCAAATAAATCTGGTGTTCCTCAAGGAAGTCATCTGGGACCCTTACTATTTTTGATTTTTATCAATGATCTCCCTCTTAATATTTCTTTTTCACAATGCTTACTATTTGCTGATGATGTTAAGATTTACAAAAAGATTGAATCAATTGATGATTGCATAAACCTTCAAAGCGATTTAGATAATTTTTATAAGTGGTGTGGTCTTAATGATCTATCTTTAAACGTCGATAAATGTTGCCAACTCTCTTTTACAAGATCCCTACTTCCAAAAATGTTTTCTTATGAGTTGGAATCAGTCAAACTACGAAAAATCTATAATCATAAGGATCTAGGAGTAATTTTTGATTCCAAGTTGGATTTTAGAATGCATGTGGACTTTATCATTTCTAGGGCTAACTCTATGCTAGGCTTTTTGATTAGAGATTCAAAAGATTTTCGCTGTCCGTACACGTTGAAAAATCTTTTTGTTAGCTTAGTGCGGCCAACGTTGGAATACTGTAGTGTAGTGTGGTGTCCTTTTTATAAAAATTCTTCTGATAGGATTGAGAAGATTCAGAAAAGATTCACCAAGTATACTCTCCGTCAGCTTAATTGGACAGTTCCATTACCGCAATATAAATCACGTTGCTTATTACTAGACTTGAAAACCTTGGAAACAAGACGAATTTATTTCTTAATATCCTTTGCCCGAGATATTATCATTGGACATATTTCTTGTCCGTCTTTAAATCTATTATTTAAAACGCATAACCCAACACGCTCTCTTAGGCCAAGAGTTAACCACTTTTTTGATATTCCTCATCATTCTACAAACTATGGCTGTAATGAAACTGTCACAAGGTGCTGTACATTTTTTAATAAATATGCGAATTTTATTGATCTTGAATGTTCTAAGGAAATTTTCAAATTTCAAATATTAAATATTAGGTACATCACTCGATTTTTAGATTAAGATTTTTTTTGTAATGTACCTATTTATTTATCAATACTTTAATTATATTCACTGTTATTAAGCTAAGTTTCTAGTCTACGAAAGTTTATACTTATAGACAAATAAACAAATAAATAAATAAATAAATAAACATGGAACAAGAGCAACTGAACTTATTACTCAACCAGAGTGAAGCTGACCAGAGACAAGAAGGAAGACAGGAAGAAGAACAACAACGAGTTGAAGGAAAAACTTCCGTAGCCTTCGTCCTACCGGAGATGGAGGTAGTTAAAATCCTCCAAAGGATAAAACCATTCACCGGAGATCCCTCGAGGGACGTGGCCTCATTTATCTATGACTTAGATGTTAACATTCAGTACCTAACACCAGCAACATGTGCTTTTGCTACACAGAAAGTCGTTAGAGGACTTATACAAGGAAGAGCCCAGCAGACAATAAGGATGTTACCACCCTACTCAACATGGCACGCAACGAAGGAAGCACTTATTAGAAATTTTGGACCACAGGAATCATTCATAAATATTTACCAGCAAGCAGTAAGTGTCCAAAATACCGATTTAGATGTATATTACCTTAAACTTTGTGAACTTATGGATAGGATTAAGATTAACATTAAGTACAATTTTGAAGCTCTCAGCTGACCGCAAATCAGGAGAGTTTTGTTTTAAGTAGGAACATAAACTGTATGCAAAAAGCATACGAGCTCCTAAACACATACAAAAATTCGAATCCAAATCGTAATGTTTCACAATATTCAGATGGAAATCGCAACCATTCCTATAGAAATAAAAATTACAATAATAGAAGTAATAATAATAACTATAACAATAATACAAATAACAGAAATTATAACTCTAGTATTAATAATAGAGACGATAACAGAAATAATAATAGTAACAATAATACAAACAACAGAAACCACAACCCTAGTTACAACAATAGAGACAATAATAGGAACTATAATAACAGTAATAATTATCATACTAGAAATCATAATAATGGCAACAACAGAAACCCCAATAACTATAATAATTCAAGAAATCAAAACTATGGAAATCATAGTCATAACAATCAAAACGATCAACATCAATCTCGTTCACATGAACAAAATATATCACAAACAGTATCAAACGAGAATCAAGGAAACTTTGATTCCGATATAAATTTTCAGGATCCGGCCTCAGAGGTCCTCTTTCCATAGTACACCTTACAATAGGAACTGAAACATTAAGTGTTCTAATAGATTCTGGAGCCTCAACCTCTAGCATCGATCACAACTGTCTAAAATACTTTAAAAGATAAATATACAATATCCAATTGAAATAAATGGTTTTAATAGTAAAACTTTAGTAACTCAACAAATTAAAACTAATTTTCCTATAGAATTTTAAGTCCCAGAAAATTATAAAATGATCTGGAAACTAAAGACAAATCTTGTCAGGCTATTATTGGTCAAAACATACTTTATGCCTTAAACGCAATCCTTAATTTAGGCGAAGGTTCACTACAAATTTTTAACGAAAAATTATATTTTAATTACGCTTGTCCTCAAAATATAAACTATCATGAAAACCTTCAAGAAGCAAATAATTTAGATTGCTTATACACAAATTTAAACGAAGAAGAAATTTCATCACTTAAACGAGTTTTGAAAAATAATGATGTGTACCAATATATTAAAAGAGCAGATAGGTAGATATGTATTTTCAATTTGAAAATATATTTCAGAATAATCATTTTCTAATAACTGATTAGCAACGAAAAAAAAAGAATATATAGTTTTTACAAAATTATTTAAACAAAGTATTGAATACATTAGAATTGTAACAAGTAGCTAACAACTCGGCCATCCTGACAATCGATCGACTCGATCGACAAAGAAAACAAATTATACATAGATACATAGTATTAATGTACAAAAATGATACATGTCACTCTTCGAATTCAGATTCACTCAATACAGAATCTCGCCAATCAGCCCACAAGCGCATTCTTGAAGCCTCAATACAACCATCGTATGGTATCTGACAATTTTCAATATCTTTCACTATATACCGGTCATTCGGAAGTACTTTGTGAATACAGTATGGTCCACGAAACTTTGGTACGAATTTCTTATTTGATACTGAAGTAGTATCAATATTTCGTATTAAAACAAAATCACCTTCGGAAAACTTAATCGCTGACTTATGATGCTTGTTATGGTATTCGGAACTATGTTTTTGAGAAGATTCTATGTTCTTATGTGCATCTAATCTCAAACTATTTAAATTTCTTTCAACAGATCTCTTATCATCAAGATATTCAGAAATTTTATCTATTTCTAAGCTTCTTTGATTAACACCGAACAATAATTGACATGGAGTTTGCTTTGTGGTTGCATGAATGGAATTATTCAATGCAAACTCCACTTGAATTAATAATCTAGACCAGTCAGAATGTTGAATTGGCTCCGAAATTTTTGCAAGCATTGATTTGAGTGTTCGATTCACTCTTTCAACTTGGCCATTGGCTTGTGCAGAACCTGTTGCTATCTTAACGTGTTCAATATTATTATCATTTACAAGCATGCGCAAACTTCTTTGGAACTAGTTGAATTTACTGCATACAACTTTACATGTTTTGTAAAAGCATCCACAATAACAAATATATGCTTGCGTTTTGAAATAATTGACGGAAGAGGACCGAAATGATCAACATGTACTGTATCAAACGGAATAGGCTTTTTCGGAATACAATGAAGCGCCCTGTTATTATAGGAGGACGGAACAGAATGTATTAAACACTTTAAACAATTTTTTATGAAATTGTCAACTTTTGTTTTCATGTTTGGAAACCAATAATTTTTCGTAATTTCAAATATACACTTTTCAGAACCCATATGACAAACTTTTTCGTGTGCGGATCGAATTATACTAGTCTCCAATTCTTTTGGAACATAAAGAAGCAGTTTTTCGTCATTAATTTGACGATAAACTAGTCCATTTTCCAGAGTGTATTTTTCGACTGGATTAGATTCTAACTTGTTTCGTAGTAAAATATTTTTTTGTCTCGATTTTGTAGGGCCCTTAGCTGTAAATCAATGTCTTCAGAATTAATTATTGCAATGCAATCATTTGTTTCTAATTCTACGTCCAAAGAAATAGGATGATAACGACTTAACGTGTCGACATGGGGCATCAATGTTCCACTACAATGTTTTATAGTAAAGTTGTATTTTTCTAACATAAGAGCCCAACGAGAAATGCGAACATTTGTGCAGTGTTTTTCTAAAGTATGTGCTAGTGAATTACAGTCTGTTATTATAATACAAAACGGTATACCGTCTAATTGTGTGTGAAATTTTTGTAAGGAATATACAATAGCCAATGTTTCTAGCTCATAACTATGATACTTTGACTCAGATGGAGTTGTTGCTCTTGAGAAATAACCAACTGGATGAAATTTTCCATCGTCCTGACGTTGAACCAGTATTCCACCATAGCTATTAGAACTAGCATCGCAATGCAGCTCGGTTTCCCTCGTTGGACTATAAATGGCCAAAACCGGACTAGATACTAGTTGTTTACATAAATCAGAAAAAATCTTTTGACAGCATTTATCAAAATGGAACGGAACATTTGGTTTCATAAGGTTTCTTAAAGGTTGTGATATGGTAGAGAAAGACTTAATAAAGCGACGGAAATACGAGAAGAGTCCTAAACACTTTCGCAATTCTTCAATACATTTCGGAAACGGAAGTTTTTGGATAGCTTCTAAATGTTTATTATTTGGCCGTATGCCCTTATCATTGATCGAAAACCCTAATAGTTCAATCTCGGAATAACAGAATTTGCATTTACTTAATTTTAATTCCATGCGATATTCAGCAAGTCGGTGTAAAACTCTTCTAAATGCTCTGGAAAAGTTTTTGTTGCTAATGTGATATCATCAAGGTAAACCATCACAGAACCTTCACGAATAAAGTCTTTCAATGTATAATTTATAAACCTTTGGAAAACCGAAGGGCCATTTTTCAGTCCAAATGGCATTCTCAAATATTCATATTGGCCATCTGGCGTAATAAAAGCAGTATAATTAATCGAATTTTCGTCAATTTTTATGTGATGAAAACCATTCTTCAGATCTAAAGTTGTAAAATAATGCTTTCCTTCAAGGCGTTCAATGCAATCATCAATTAAAGGTAACGGAAAACTATCACGTACAGTGATTTTGTTTAACGGTCTATAATCAACACATAATAGTTTTTCGCCATTTTTCTTGGGAACTATTACCAAAGGAAATTAATATGGAGAATTGCTTGGTCTAATAATTCCCTGCTTAAGCATTTCATCAACTTGTCTATTTACAATTTGCTTATCAGCGAATGACAGTCTTCGGGGTGAGTAGCTGATTGGAATATCGGAAGTAAGTCTTAATTTCATTGAATAGTCATGTTTAATCTCAGGAATCCGATTCAAATCAGAATAGTTTTCAAGAATTATTTCTAAAAGAGCACTCTTATTAACTGCATCAAGTCTAGGATTAATATCATATTGTTCAGAAGGCGATTTTTCTATCTTTATATTCATAATTTCTTTTAGAAAATCATTGTCAAGTTTATTCAATTCTAAATTGGTGCTTAATTTTTGTGGCATCTGGCAAAGATTACATGTACTGAGCTCATCCTTATCGTAATCATTGTCGTTCAAAGAACTATACACGTAATGCAACATTTGGTTTGATGTTTTAATTTTATTCAAATCAGAGTTTAATTCAATTTTTGGTTTAAAAACTCTATTAGATGTAACACATAATTTTATATTAAACAATCGTAAGAAACTGCGTCCTAATAGCAATGGAAAATTCATAAAATGGTTAGGGACAACATAAACATCAACAGTTTTAATTTGATTACAAAAGTTAATTTTAACTGAAATTAATCCATAAGTATATATTTTGAACTGTCCTAAGCCTCTGTAATTTGTACTTGTTGTTTGATCAAATACAAATTGTTTTGGAACTGAAGAAATTTTCATCAAATTAACCGGACTTCCAGTATCGAAAAATTGAAAGAAATATGTTGCTTACGCATATAGAACCATCAACAATAAAAGTGACACATACCTTATTTAACTCTGAAATTTCATCAACGTCATCTGATGCATCTTCATTAGAGTGTAAGTTCTTTCCAAATCGAACCTCATCTATTACAGCTACTTGGTTTAAATTTTGTTATGATGGCTTAGGGCAATTCTTTAGCATATGTTGATTTGATCCACAACGAAAGCAGGATCCTCTACTTCTTTTTGGTTCAGTGCATGCGGATGAAAGAAAGACCAATTTTCGAACAATTGCAACACCTTATTGTTGGTCCTTATGTTGTCATTACTTTCGATGCCTCTCCAGATGATTTCGAAATATTATTTCTTAACTTGATAGAAGTGCTTGTATCCTTATTAAATTTATGCGCATGCCTTAATTTTGCATATCTATAAGCCAATTGCTTTAGATGTGTAAGATTTTGAGCCGGATAAAGAATAACAATGTTGGAGGAACGGTCTTCAAAACCATCAATTATAAATTCTATCGTTTGAACATCAGACAAACTTGCTCTCGAAGCCAATTCTTGCATCTTCAGGATATAACCCATGACACTTGTATTTGCAGAAGTAAATGTTGTTTTCTTCATACACTCAATAATTTCGGAAATCGTGAAATTATGTCCGAAATTTGCCAAAAAATTTGAACGAAATTCCTGATATGTTCTTGATTTATCAATTCGCAAAAACAATTCCCCTTCGGAGTCAGGCTTCATTAGTCGTTTAACACTCCTCAATCGAAAATCTTCATCTGAACAAAAAGATTCACACACATTTTCAAATTCAGTTATCCACCTCCGGGCATCATATTCTTCGGAATTTGAAAATGAAATAACGGATTCCTTAATTTCGTTAAAATTGGGTTTCGAATAACTGCTTGTTTCTTTAGATTCTAATTCTTCAAGTTCTTTTCGCAGTTGGACACATCTTCTGCGTTTCTCCAACAAACGCAATTCGTCATCGAGTGCAGCCTTTTCCTCTTCAAAACTTATTCTAGCATTTTCTTCAACATCTAAACTTGAAGAAGCGTTTTCTCTATTGCTTTGTGCATATAATTTGCGCAGCTGTTGGATGGTTGCTGAAGGTGGAAATTCAATTCCAATATCTGTCAGGGCTTGAATGAGTTCTTCTTTATTCATGGTTGAAAAATAAAGAAATCCCACTTCTGAAGTTGTACCAATATATTAAAAGAGCAGATAGGTAGATATGTATTTTCAATTTGAAAATATATTTCAGAATAATCATTTTCTAATAATTGATTAGCAACGAAAAAAAAAAGAATATATAGTTTTTACAAAATTATTTAAACAAAGTATAGAATACATTAGAATTTTAACAAGTAGCTAACAGATGATTTATTTTACAAAGAAGGAACTGACCTTAGTTGTACTTCAAAAACCAAAGATAATATTACTACTACTGACAACATACCCATTTTTTCAAAAATATACCGCTTTACCAAAATACATGAAGAAGAAGTAGAAAGACAAATCCAAGATATGCTCAAACAAGGAATCATAAGGAAGTTGAATTCTCCATACAACGCACCAAAGAAAATCGATAACTCAAAAACAAATAAATGGCGAATAGTAGAATATTACCGTAAGTTAAATGATAAAACTCTTGAAGACAAATTTCCGCTTCCCAATATCGAGTCAATCTTCGACAAACTCGGTAAAGCTCAATATTTCACAACGCTTGACCTGGCCAAAGGTTTCCACCAAATTCTAGTAAATGAAAAAGACAGATACAAGACCGCTTTAAGTACCTATCAAGGTCACTATGAGTTTGTAAGAATGCCGTTCGGATTGAAAAATGCCCCGGTAACATTCCAGAGAATGATGAACGAAGTCCTAGAAAAATACATAAATAAAATTTGTGTGGTATACCTTGACGACATCTATTTGCTACATCACTTCAAAAAATGGAAGTGAATATAAAACTCATATTCCTAGAGCTCCGAAAGCACAACCTGAAAATTCAGATCGATAAGTGCAAATTTTTCTCTAAGAATACAGAATTCCTAGGTCATACATTAACTGATGAAGGTATAAAACCCAATACATCAAAAATAGAAACCATTCAAAAATTAAGTATACCAAAACCATTAAACAAATAAGATCGTTTTTAGGTATAACTGGCTGCTATAGAAAATTCATAGATAATTATTCTAGGATAGCCCTTCCATTAACAGAATGTTTGAAAAAAAATAATACGATTATCGAAAATAATCCCGATTACATAAATGCCTTTGAGAATCTAAAACGCTTGATTACGAGTTACCCAGTATTACGATACCCTGACTTCAAGAAAAGATTTACTCTCATAACTGACGCTTCAGACAAAGCTCTTGGAGCTGTCTTATCACAAGATAACCATCCAATTTCGTATGCATCAAGAACTCTCAACGAACATGAGATAAACTAGAATTACTGTCAATAGTTTGGGCAACGAAATATTTTCGACCATTCCTTTTTGGAGTGAAATTCACGTTAAAAACTGATCATAGACCACTTGTCTGGCTACACAATCTTAAAGATCCAGGTTCAAAAATGATACGATGGAAAACAAAACTAAATGAATATAATTATGACATAGAATATGTAAAAGGTAAGGAGAATAAAGTCGCAGGCTTCTTATCAAGAATTAACACTAACAAAAACGAAATAAATGTTTATGAAAACAATGACTATAATGAAGACGAAGACGAAGACACTGATAGTGAAGATGAAGACTATGATGGTTATGAAGAATTTGAAATTGCTGATAGTAAAGGTATAGTCAACATTTTTAAAACACAAATAATTCTAGTAAAAGAAAAAGAAAAAGACTATAAACGAGTTATTTGCAAAAGAAGAATTTTTATTACAGAAAATGAAATAAATAATGGCGAAATGCTCAATATTTAAAAAAAATACCTACCTAAAAAAGGACTTGTAGGTCTTCATTCACAAATAGATGAAGACATTCTTACGACTTTTAAGAAAACGTATTTTGAACATTATGCTTATACAAATTTAAAATTGATACAATGTGAACATTTAGCAGAAGATCTGCCCAACAAGGAAGCTTGCAAACCAAAAATTAAAGAAATTGATGAAAATTTCAACCATAAAGGTTTCTTTGAAATTTATGCTGAAATGAGAAAAAAATATTAAGGGTATTCATGCAACGTCGTAAACTTTCCGACGTCGTAAAATCGGAAAGTTTACGATGCTCGTTTCATGAACGTCCCTTTATCTGCTTCCGAAAATGTCGTAAACTATGTCGTAATTTAATCAGCTGATTGTTAAACGTCATGATACACAGAAATATCAGGCATGTACACTCTTTGTGTCTTTGACTGTTGTGACGTCACTCAGAAGGTCAGCACATACCTTAAACATATTTTGTATCCTGATCGTACGTTAAACGTCAAACGGCATTGAGCATTAATCAGTTGAGAATTTTTATTTTATTTTTATTTTTATTTTTATAAAAAATATTTATCCGTGGTTAAAAAATGCCTAAAAAGAGCAATAAAAGAAAATTTATGGAACTATATACTAAAATTGCTTTTGATGATTTATTGATGTTGGAGTTATTCGGAGAAAATTATGGTATGTACATTTGTCAATATGAGCGTACTTACATATTCCTTACCAAAATTATGAACATTTATTTTGTGGGTAGATAAACGAAAAGAAAAAGTGGATGAGATCATAGAAGATTTAGTGCTCACAATGACAGTAGCTGACCATTCCCGATATACTGATCCATTCATCCATAATTCGGTTCCAAAACAACAAAACTTTTTAAAAGATGTATTGCCTTATTTCGACGAAAATAGATTTAAACAAATAGTACGAGTGAATTGGTCCAACTTTGATATAATTATGGACCTTATCAAAGATGACGATGTATTCAATGGTGCAAGGTCTTGCTTGCAGTTGCCTGTGGAAACACAATTAATAATCGTCTTATATCGATTAGGTTCCAGCGGCGAAGGAGCCATTATTGCTAAAATTGGAAGCCTGTTTGGTATTGGTGACGGCGGAACAATTCAGGTACTAAATCAAAGCTATTTTCTTATGCACAGTTGAATTTTAAAATCATTTTCCTTCCTAGGTAATAACTGAAAGAATTTTCAAAGCTGTGCTTCGTCTAAGAAAGAAGTATCTATACTGGCCAGACGCTTCAGAAAGAAAAACACTTGTTACAGAAATGTATGATAGTTTGCCTTTGTAGTTTGGCTATGTAGATGGGAGCGAAATTAAACTAGCCGAAAAGCCATCGGCAGATCCGGAAGCATATTTTTCTCGAAAACATATGTACTCTCTGAAAGTTCAGGGTATCTGTGATAACAAATTGCGAATCCTGCATATGGTTCTGGGATATCCAGGTAGTGTTCATGATGCTCGAATCTACAGTAACTGTGAATTGTACAAAAAACCACAGGAGTTCTTTACGGGAGCACAATGGATAGCAGGAGATACTGCATATAAATTAACAACTACTGTTATCACTCCCTTTAGAGCGAATTCTACAGAGTTGACAACAGATAAACGGAATAAATTCAACAAGCATTTCAGTGCACATCGAGTGAAAATTGAGCACTGTTTTGGTATTTTGAAGGAGAGAGTTAATAGTTTGAAAGAACTGAAAATTCAAATCAAAAACGAAGCTAATATCAAATTAGCATGTCGTTGGGTTCTAGTTTGTGCAATTTTGCACAACATTATAACCATAGAATCAACAACTGAAGATACTTTCCCTATTCCAGATGAAGAAGAAGATTACTATGAAGAGGACATTTATGAGGAATATGAACCCTCAAACCATCAAAGTTCTATCAATGATCCTGGTCAAGTAAAAAGACGGTCTTTGGTGGAATTAATTATAGAATAAAAATTAAAGACTTATTCACATGAGGAACATTTTTAATAAACTTGAAATAGAAATAAATTGTACAAAAAAATTTATATTAAATGTTCTTGTATTTTAATTCTAATTCGTATCTTTGTAGTCTTTCTTCTTTTTCGAGCTCCAACTTTCGAAGTTCAAATTGCTGATCCTGCGATTTTTCCTGCAACTCGAACTTTTTGATTTCAAGCTCCATTTTTTTTTCTTGTAGGGCAAGTAATCGATCTATATTACTGGAGCTCCTGTTCTTGTTCCTTTGTCTCCTGTTAATCTTTGTAAACTCTAAAATGAATAATAAAAACAAAACATTAATAGTAAAAATTTAAAAAATCAAAATGCAAATAGCAAAACAAAAATAAAGAGATAGAAGGTTTTTTGAAATATTAAGAAAACATAACATTACTTACCTTTAGCTCCTGATTTTTGTCGATTCCCTCCGGGTGTTTGTTCTTCCTGAGGGTTTCCAGAGCTTGTCGAGGTCGAAGGAAGGTTCAAAGGACTGCGGTTGGGATCATGTTCTTGCAAATCATATGTTGGTGGTGAACATGGAACACATAAATCAGTTTCTTCACAAGGAACTTCTTCTATTATATCGTCTGCATCAAAAGATGTGTCGAAAATAACAGGAGGGTTAACATTTTTCCGAGCTCCAAAAATTTGTTCCAGCATGTCAAATTTAGGACAAAGTCTTAGGACGTATTCCTCAACACTTTTTTCGTCCCCACTGGCAAGAAGACCAGCTCCTGTGTTGCCTTTCCAGGTGACCGCTGTAACAAATGTTCCTTTTTAATATCTCATCTTTCCACGGATGCACACCCAGTTGATGTTGGCTATGGCTGGGGTTTGCAATGCAATCCTTTGGTAAAATTTCTGAGCTGTGGATTTCTGAAAGTTAAAAGATTCTCAATATAATTTAATAGGTACATATGTGTGCAACAGACCTCAAAAGACTCTGGGTGCTCCTTAATATCTTCTAGAATTGCGTCTAAAAGAACGTTCGTCTCAAATTGTGTCCAGCGATGAGTTGGATTAAGCCGGCGACGTTGTTTAAATATTTTGCTTTCCTCGGAGTTCTAAAAAGAATACGTATTTTAATAGTTTTTTTTAATTTTTTTATTTCTTTATAATTTTATCTCACCTCAACCATTTTAATAAAGACAATTATTTATTTGTTGATCCAACTTTATCTGACTTAGAAATAACTTTCACAATCAAACGTCACTGTATGTACCGTTACAAAAAGTTTACGACTTTTCCGACGTTTACGACCAAGTTTACGACACAAATTCGTGTCGGAAAGTTTACGATTTGTCGTAAAAGATTTCCCATACAAATTTTGACAGCTAGTTTACGACGTCGGAAACTTTCCGACGTTTACGACGTTTACGATGGTTTTACGACGTTGCATGAATACCCTTATTATTTCGCTAAACTACTAGATTTAATCGACGTTTGCGTAAATAATTGCGAAATGTGTAATATAGCTAATAATAATAATGATTATAATCAGAAGAAACTTCCAAAACCAATATACAGATTCACACCCAGACCGAAGAATAAAATTGAAATTAATACTAACGAAATTGATACAGATATTGAAATGGTAGAAAATAAAGGAACTGTGAACAAATATAAGACTCAAATAATTTTATTGAAAGAAAAAGAACAAGTATTTAAAAAAATACTCAATAAAAAGAAAATCACCCCTGTTCTGATTTTCGTTTACGAAAACAATACTTTCGTTTTTAAAGCTGAGGTGTTCTCAATTTTTCGTTTTGATTTCGTTTCGATTTTGCTGACCGAATTTGAAATCGTAAATTTAAAAATTTAAGTAATTTCAGAGGAATATTTGTCAAAAATTGAAGGCAAATTCGTACGAATTTAGGAACACAGTTTTTTTAGCTTTGGGAAAATCAATTTCGAAAACGAATTGAATTCGTAACGAAAATCAGAACAGGGGTGAATCTTTGTTACAGAATCCGAAATCAGAAATAATAAAATGATAGAAATCTTAAAAAAAAAATTACCTTCCAAAGGAACATTAGGGATCTATTCGGAAATAGAAAACGAATTATTTGAACTTTTTAAAATCAAAATTTCAGAACATTTTGCAGTAAGGAATTATAAATTTATCAAATGTTCGTACATAGCAGAGGATTTACTCAGTAAAGACTCATGTTTTGAAAAAATTAAAGAGATCCATGAAAAAACAAATCATAGAGGTATTCAAGAAAATTTCTTCGAAATAAAATTAAAATACTACTTTACAAACCTACAAGAAATAATTGCAGAATATAGAAACCCGAAACCTGCGGGTGAAGAATATTGCAATTGCACAAATGCACAATAATGTTGAATGAAAATAACATTGCCCATTTCATCCGAACGAATACGAACCCTCTGTTCTTGTGTGTTATTCAAGATGAATTGGGAACTGGAGAGCATAAGTCCAGTTGTCTTCATGTGAGTTTAAACCTTCAAATCCAAAATCAAACTCTTAAAGTTGATGGAATTGTTATTTTTTTAGGATTCTTGAAGGCAATAGTGCTCGAGCACCTTCAGCATCAGCACATTTACGAAAACTAACTATTTGGTCTATGAATTAGCGAATTACAACGGCAAGGACATCATCCACAAGTGTCTGGACACAAAAATTGAAACACCACGTTGTCCGTTGAACGAATTGTCTTGTGCCTGGCTCGGCGCAGACAAAGGAGTGCAATCAATGAGGCTCAGTTGTGCTGCCTTATTATTCTGTTGCTTCTGCTGCAAGTATATGCAATTGAGAAATTGAGATCAGCAATTCTTCGAAGACAATAGTCCAAACCATTACAAGTAGAATAATAATTATTAGTTTGTTCACTTTAAAGCACATTCAACATTTTTACGTGCGCACATTGTAAGCCTACCCCCACACTTTTGTTTCATATTTTCATATTTTCTTTTTTTTTGATAGATTTGTTCCCATAAATCAACACTTCCACCAAAGCTTTCCTCTGCCAATGGCATAAGCACAGAGAAAACGAAAACTAACCGGGCAGCTCAATCAGAAACCCCGAATGTCCCTAACTCCTCATGTATTAAGGAAACAAAAGACTTCATTGCCATCATCAGAAGCCCATCCAAGACAAACGACGACGTTCAAAAGAAAGAAAAAAATAACAGAAAATATTTTTTTTTTATAATTTGATCTCTCTTGTTGGTGTTGGCCTGCGCCTGCGTACGGTTCGCACCATTCCGTTGCGTGGGATGAGCACTGCGATGCTTGACACGAAAATTCCGAAGTTCCTCCTTGCGATGCGGCATGTCATGCCACGACAACGTTCACCTTTCTCGTCAACTTTTGCTATTTCGCCCTCTACCTCCTCTCGGATATTTTCGTCGCTTTTCTTTGAGATATTTTGCTCCTGGGCTTTTTCCTCAAACTTCTTGCCACCTCCGTCATTTTCTTTAGGCTGTTGTTACTTGCTGTTGCTACTTTTTCTTTGCAATTGACTGATGAGCTTCTTGATTGTAACCAAACGCTTTGTTAGTGGATGATTCTTGATTGAAATTCCCTACGATTTCAACGAATTGTCTCTTTCCTGACAAAATCAAAAATTGTGAAATGCATTTTCTTTTTTCTTTTCAGAAAACTCTGTAATTGGACTTACCTTATATATTTTTACTCTCAAATAAGCCAGAAAATCTTCTTATCACCACCTAAGAAGCAAGTGATAATAATGGGATCGGGTCAAAATTCTGGCTTCAAAATTCTGCTTTTCAGAATTCTGCTTTTTTAACGAAAATTCTGCTTTTCAAAATTCTGCTTTTTTTTGTCTGGTTTACAAAATTCTGCTTTTCAAAATTCTGCTTTTCAAAATTCTGCTTTTCAAAATTCTGCTTTTCAAAATTCTGGAGATTTATATTTAAAAAAAATTCTGCTAATTCTGCTTTTTTTTAATCACAATTTAATTTAGTCACTACTCGTCCTTTGCATTTATCTTTAATTCTATTTGAGCATGCCCAATTATAGTTTTTACATTTATTTAACTTTTCAAAATAAAACATATATCCATCCACACACAGCTTTTCTTTTCCTTTATTAGATTTAACAAGTGAAACGTTCATTTTTGCTTTTTAATAAGAATAACACACTATCACGAAGGAATAAGAAAAGACACTAACCATTGTCTAAGACCCTGACTAAGTTAAGAGAGCAAAAATTAATTGCGTCTAAACAGGATAATTGTCTAAGAGGATAATTTTACAAAATTCTGGAAATAATAAAAATAAGGTTTGGAAAATGTTAAAAAGCGCGCGCTTTTTAACATTTTCCAAACCTTATTTTTATTATTTCCAGAATTTTGTAAAACAGAATTTTGAAAAACAGAATTTTGAAAAGCAGAATTTTGAAAAACAGAATTCTGAAAAGCAGAATTTTGAAAGCAGAATTTTGAAAAGCAGAATTTTGAAAGCAGAATTTTGACAAAAGAATTTTGACCCCGGCAGAATTTTGACCCCAACCCGATAATAATAATTTGTGCTTCAACTGTCAAAGTTATCGATGTTAAAAGATACAGAACGTCAGAACACCAGTTATCGATAATTTTCCAGTGTTTTTGTTCGTTCCGGGTGATAAAATTAACGATTGTCAGAGTTACAGAAGCCCAACAACGTGATAACTTGAAATTTGTTTCGATTCCTTGCGTTTGTCACTTTTTTCTTGCAAGTGATAAGTTACAGAACATGGGTCCAGAGTGTAGGATCTATTCACTTCCTGATGTCGCTCAGAAACGAAAAATCGCTCGTGTTAAACGTCAAAACGAGAGAAAACCTACTGATCTGAGGGAAATCAATATACCGCAACGCCTACGGTAATTACCAACGAAAATTAAATACAAATTATAAAAACAAATCTTGTCTTCGTCTGTAGAAACTAATTTATATATCTACTTGTTTTTTGTTCGTCAATATTGTTTATGTCTTATACATTGTTTTAATATGATCCCAAATAAAAAAAAAAAATTTAATCTGCTATGAAAGGATTCTTATTATTTGTGTCTTCAAGGTACGTTGATAGGAAGCTTTTTGTCCTTTCTGAAAAAGATTACGAGGGAAACAAACTCATAATTTTAGGAACAACAGAGAGTCTAAACCTTCTCGGTTCTTCAAGAATTTGGTTGATGGATGGGACGTTTGAAGTAGTACCATCGATAATGAGGCAACTATTTTCCCTACCACTGCATGGTGAGGATGATATTGTTCCAGTTATATTTTTATCATGAGTTCATGAGTTTTTTTTCTGAAATAATTAAATTATTGTCTGCCGAAAACAACATAATCCTTAATCATTGATAATTTCAGACTTCGAAAAGGCAAGCTACAAATCGGCACAATCTTTTTTCCGGAAGCCAAGCCTATGGGCTGTTTTTGTCATTTAGGACAAATCCTCTATAGAAAAATTCAGAAAGAAGGTTTTGCCAAGAAATACGGAAGAGATGAGAACTTCAGTTTACAAATGTGAATGTTAAAATGTTTGGTGTTTGTACCAGCACAAGAAATTCCTGACTACTTCAATTCGTTGAACTATCAATTTTGCGTAAGTAGTCCAAAAATTGGGAAATGGTTTGATAAGAACGAGCTATTTTGGATCGACAAGATGTAAGCCCTTACATTCCCCGTCATTCTGGACTTGTGCTGACCAAATAAAGCAGAACTTACCCAGGACACAAAACAAAGTTGAGTCGTGTCACAGAAGGTTGAAAGTCTTAGTGGGAAGGTCACACATTAGCCTCTATAAATTAATTGAAATTTTGGGTAAGGAATCAGTGCGCGTCCTTTGTCAAGTTGAAAAGATGCACAAAGGAGAAGAAACAAGAATCAGGCGAGAGGTTATAAAAAAAGGAAAACAAGAAGAGAGAAGTCATGTGGGATATTTAAAAAGTCTTGCATACCTAACTCTCATTTATAGTTTTGTTGGCTATAGATTATTTATATTTATATAATAATACTAGCTGACCCGGCAGACTTCGCACTGACTAAATCGATAAATAAAAGATCTAAACTTTTGTAGCCCACTACACATCCCGCTAAACTGCTAACCTGCTAACCCACTACTCTGTTACCCAGTTACCCTGCTACCCTGCTACCCCACTACTCTGTTACCCAGTTACCCCGCTACCCGTCACCCCACTAAACACTGCCGGCTACCCAGTATTTCTACGCGCTACACGCTTCCCCGTTACCTGTTATCCCGCTTCCTCTTACCCTGCTTCTAACTACTCACTATCCGTCAACCCGCTACCAGCTTCCCATTACCCCGCTACCCCATCAACCACTACCCTGGCCATTTCTCATGAACGGCTTGGTCGATTTTGTACAAAATACTAAAAACCCATCTACGCCACTAACCGAACATTCCCTCAACATTAGCTTCTAAACACTCCACTGGTATAAAATCAGTGAGTCCTGAGCGAATTTGTATGAGATTTTTATATATCTAAGAAAACAACGTTTACTTTGTCAGCTAGTAAGGTCGTGACAACTCAGAAATCTTCGTTGCCTCATACACAACAACTTTGTTAAGGATATGGTCAAATGCATAGTTAACGTTCTATAGGGAAAATTGTGTTTCCACATTTTTTGCTATATCTTATGAACGGCTTGGCCGATTTTGTACAATTTTCTTAAAAACCCTACTGTAATAATACTCGAAATAATACTCGAACATTTTGTCAAAATTTGGTGACAAACGGCACGAACTTTCCATTTTACGAACTTTCCATTTTACCATTTCAAAAGTAATGCATTTCATTTGAAAGAGTGTTTTTGAGATTTTGTTTAATCAAATTTTTTTGCATTTCAAATTTTCCATTTTTTTCACTCTTTCTTGCATTCTAGTTCCCCATCACAAATGTTCCAGTTTTCCATTTGAAAACCACTGCACCTGCAATAACATGCAATTTTCCCTTTGCAAACCAATGAATTTTCGGAGTTTTTCATCAAGAAATTTCTATTTTCTATTCGAAAACCCACTTTGAAGTTTTCCATTTGAAAACCAATGCACCTGCAATAATATGCAATTTTCCATTTTAAAACCAATGAGTTTTCCGAGTTCCTTTCGAAAACCCATTTTGAAATTTTCCAGTTTTCCATTTGAGAACCACTTTACTACAATTACATGCAATTCTCCCCTTGACAACCAATGAGTTTTCCGAGTTTTTCACCAAAAAAATCTGATAAAAACAAAGACCTTACGTTTTGTACCCTGCTAGTACACTGCCCACTACCCTCATACCCTCCATAGCTATCTGCTACCCACTACCCGCTACTTCTACCTGCTACCCGCTACCCCCTTACCCGCTCCTCGCTACCCCACTACCCCGCTACTCCACTTCCCGCTTCCAAGGCCATATCTCAAAAGAAACAAATCTGAAAAAGGAAAAATATCGACAGCAAAAAAATTCAAGTAAAGTTTTTTTTTCGATGAAAAACAATTTTTGACAAATATTTTCTTCACTGACATTTTTTTTTTTGTGTGATGAAAATAAAAATATTTGACGAAATTTTAAATGAAATTGATTAATCGTAGGTATATTGATATATTTTGTTGTAGTGTGAAAAGCATTATTTTTAACATTTAACATTACATTTAACATTAACCGTTTTTGATTTAAAAAGTACTAATTTTGTTTGTCTTAAACCATCTACCCTTAATCCTCGTTAGTTTAAGACAAAAATTAAGAAAATCGGCCAACCGGTTTTTAGGCCTATATTATGTGTTGGCGATTTCACCATTCCGTGATGCTTTATAAACATTTTCACATCATAGAAAACACTTTACTGTTTTCACCTGTTTAGAAAATTCATACATTTGTTTTTTCACAAATCAATTATTCGTAGTTTTTGTATTCATGTAATCACTTCTAATTCTATAATCATTTAAATCGTTTCATTGTCGTATTAACAATTCAACTCCTGTTTTTCTTTTATTCGCTCGGCTGTGGAATTTGCATCTCTGCTGTTTATTTCGCTCATAGGTTATGGGCCCAGATATTCTTTCATAGAATTTACTGCTTTAATTTAATTAACAATTTATAGAATGAACGCGCCGATGCACAGTGTGGTAGATCGCAAATCTAGCTGGACAAAATGAAAAAAAAAAGTTAAGCCACATGACTTCTGATCATTTGTTCAGCTTCTCAATACAATAGGTAACTGTTATCCATATTTTGTTTTCTTTATTTTTTACACTGATTAGGAAAAATTAAGCTTCAAAGTCAGTTGTTGTCAACAGGTGCATTCACATAACAGAGAAAAGCGTTTTTTGGAATAATTTTGGTTTACAATTAAAAAGGCTACGGTGACTTTATTGTTATATTTTTTTTTGTTATTATTAAACTATATTTCAAGGTAAAATATAATAATTTTTATTTAATTATTTCCATTGGAAGTATTAAAAAAAATTATTTTGGGGAGAGTGTGAGAAAGTTGAAAAAATAAAATATTTTCTTTTTTTAAGTAGAGTTTAAGTTAATTATTCCGCATAATTCCGCTGCAAGACTATACTTAAATTAATCTGTTGAGTGTTCACTTTAAGGTAAATAAAAAACATCTTGCGCGTTTTTGCGACCGCCATACATTTTTTTTCACTTTTCCAGAATGACCTCCACTCTATCGCGCAAGGAAATTTTTGAAGAATGGGAAAAAAACTCCCAAAATACATCGAAAAGACTTCGTATTGAAATTAATAATGGAAAGATATGGTCTTCAAAACATATCAGAAGAAGTTAAAACAACTCTTAAGACAAATATAAATATTGTTTGCTTTAAGCTAAGCGAAAAATGGGAAAAAAGTGGAAGGCATCGCAACCGTTTTTTGACATCAAATGCAGTTTGGCTTGATGAACCTTATGTTTTGCCTGAAAGCGTGCAACCTCAAAACCTTTATAAAGCTGGAAGAAAACCAAAAACCTTTAATGACTGTTCTGAAAAATCAAAAAATAGGAAGATTCAAAGCCTTTTAGATTCAACTGACCCTCAAGAAATTGTTAAGGCTAGTGAGATAGTGTTTCGAAAAATGGGAAAGCGAGATTCAGCCAAGCTTTTGAAAGATTTGTCGGAAGCTTCGTCCAGTAAGGGTACGGAATTGAAAAAAAACTTTGTAAAAGATATAGTTCTGAATATGTATCTTCAGTGGGCTTTTCTGCTGATGAAGCATTATCTTTAATGGTTGATGCTAATTTGTCGAAACATCAATATGATGTTATTCGGCAAAAAGTCAACGCAAAATGCAAAGATCTTTTGCCCTCATATACAAACATTCAAAAAGCTAAGAAAAACTGTTATCCAGCTGAGTTAACAATCACTGAGGTATATGCAAAAAGTTCACTCCAGTCATTAGTAAATCATACTATTGAGAGACTTTGCTTGGCTCAACAGGAGGTTTTACTCGGAATAGACGAATACCCTTGGTATATAATGCCAGTTAGCGTCCACAAAATTCTTTTTCATGGAAAAGATATAGTAAGGTCTTGTATTCTTCCTATTGGCCAGCTGTCAGAAGAGGCTCAAGAAGCCAGAAATAAGGACACGAGGAAATTTAGAGAGTTATTTACTAGAAAAACGTCGAGAGTAGACACAAATACAGATCTTTTCAATCGTCTTTTAATTTCATCTGATCCATTTATTGCAAGTTTACGTCACAATCCTATTCGATTTCGAGGTATAATAACAAAAGAAGTTCTTTCACTATTAACTGTTGATGCACTTGAGGAGGAAGAATCTTTTTACGACGGATATGAAAGTGAATGAAAAAGTCTATAAGTGTATTTATGTATTATTATCTATGTTATTAATGTAATAAAGTAAAAACAAGTAAATAAAAACAATTATTATACAATTTTTAATGGAGGCTCTACTATAACAATAGAAATGATGAACTCCGCCTTCTTTCGTAAAAATTCACTTAATAATTGTATTTATAATGAATCTTTGTAATATTTAACGTAAATACAAGTATATAAAGCTATAAATAATCTCAGAAAGATGAATTTAAGAAACCAATTGTTTGTCTTAAAAATGTCTGTTTTCCTGTCAGTAAGACTTTTAAGTTTTGGTTTGTTTCTATTAAAAAAAAAGTTAAAAAAAAATACTGGTTGTTTAGAATCACTAATATAATTGAAATCATTTTGTATCAAAAAAATAAGCAGGAAGTTTACCCAACGCGAGTTATTAATTTTGTCCAGCTAGATTTGCCATCCACCACACTGTGCGATGTCTGGAAAAATTGAAACCCTTAACAAGGACAATTATGATACGTGGCGGATGCACATGGAAGCACTTCTAGTTAAAAACGACGCACAGTGCGTCGACCAGTGGACAAAAATCAAAAAACAAAATAGATATGCGTTTGAGATCTACAATGCTGTGGATTCTATCAAAAACATGTTTAGCAACTGTAATTTATTATTTTCAATTGTTGTTTTTTTCTTCTGCATTGATTAGCGGGATTTTTATATGCAGAAAAAGAACTTTTATTTTTTTTCTTAGTTTTGATTTCGATTTTCGCATGCAACTATTGATCTCGTTCAAGAAAGTGTTTCTAGTTATAAATTTTTTTTCTCTTGAATATTAATTATGGATATATGTATTAAGAGGTGATACAAACGTTTTTTGGTTTATTTTTATGTGATATTACTTTTATAATTAATTTAATTAAAAGTGCTATTTTTTGAGGCACATAAATTTAAATAAGTAGAGTTTTAAAAAAAATATATCAAAGTATATCTGAATTTTAAGTCTTTTTGTTATCCCCTGCTATTATTTTATTTAAAAACAAAGAGTTCCATTGCTAATTTTTGCAAACTTTCGAAATATTTCGTTTTTTGTAGGACAAGTGCAAGTCATAAAAAATGAAGTTATTTATGAAAAATGCTTTCTTTCGATAAAAAATCGATAATTAAGGATGTCTTAATTTTTGTTATAGCTTATTAAAATATAAATAACTGTCCATTTAAAATAAAAAGTGATTTTGAATCGAAAATTAAATATTTGACTTAAGCTTAGAACGACAATGTTCAAAGACCCATAGTCTTTCAGATAAGCCCTACGAGGCTTGACTTAAAAATAATTTTACACTTCCCGATAGCATTTAACATAATTTTCTTACGGCGGTACATTTTTATGGACCAGAAACTTCATTTTTAGACGCGCCAAAAAAGACGGAAAAAGAAGAGTTGCGAATCTTTCAACTCCAAACTGAAACTGCGTCAATTTTTTTGTTTTTTAAAGATGTTACCAAAAATATCACAAATCTGTCTGTATCCCATATCCCTGTTTCCAAAATATTCATATTAACATCCAAGCGGTTCATAAGAAATAAACAATTTTAAAAGTGGGCGTGGCAGTGGGCGGATTGAGTCCATATTTTTATGTATTAATAACCTTATCTAGAAAATTAAACTCCTTAAATTTCATTCAATTCCTGCCAGTCGTTCTCAAGATATCAAATGATATTCAAAAATGGGCGTGGTAGGGGGCGTAAATATTACCTGAAATTTCGTAAAACTTATTATTTAATTAATTAGCAACAATTATTTTGGCGAAATTTAACAAAGTTTTGTAAAATTGAATTTTGTCCACCATCTCCATACAATCGACGCACTGTGCGACGCGACGCCTGGGAATACGTTAATGGCATCAAAACTGAGCCAGGAGCAGAGGCTCCACCAGTCGATCGTGAAAGCTGGAAAAGAAGTTCAGTCGAACTGAAACAAGTAAAGGTATGTGAGACTTCAAGGGACGTGTGGCTCAAACTTGAAAGAGTTTTCCAGTCGAAAGGGCCTGCGCGTAAGGCGACGCTGCTAAAGCAACTTACTCTTCAAAGAATGCAGGAGGGCGATGATGTACGCGAACATTTGAACAAGTTCTTCGACGCTGTCGAGAAACTACAAGACATGGAAATTGAGATCAACAAAGACTTATTGGCAATCATGCTTCTGTATAGCTTACCATCAAGTTTCAATAATTTTCGTTGTGCTATTGAGTCTCGAGATGAATTGCCGACAGCAGAGAATCTACGCGTCAAGATCATCGAGGAATATGAGTCTCGAAAGAACGAATCTCACGAAACGCCACATCCGAATGCACTTGTAGCTGGAAAGTTCCGAATGCACTTGTAGCTGGAAAGTTCCATCCGAAGTTTAGAAGTTATCATAAGCCGAAAGGAAAAACAAGAATTCCCCCCGATCAACAAAACCAGTCGAAGATTATTAATTTGTTACCGATGTAAAAAGCCAGGACACAAGCGAACAGACTGTCCGAACAAATTCGATAAACAAAGCGCCGGGACAGCGGAAGAGTTCTTATTCCTAACAAATCAAAATAAGCTTGAAAGTGCACTGCAATTCATCAACAATAAAAGCTTAACCTGGTGCTTAGATAGCGGATGTACATCGCATATGTGTAAGAATCCAGACGAATTTTTAAATCTGGTTCAGCTACAGAATGAAAAGTTGTGCCTGGCTAGCAGTGCTTTAGCTGATTATAAAAGCTCGTGGTCGAGCAGAGATTACAATCAGCGAACAAGGCGTGAACAAGAAACTGGAACTGGCTAACACCTTATACGTTCCAGATCTTCGTACAAACTTATTGTCTGTTGGAAAAATCACCGACAATGGATAGCAAGTACTTTTCGACAGTGCATCGGCTAGATTGATTGACAGAAATGGAAACGTGGTTTTGACTGCAAAACGTGAAGATGGTCTATATTTTATTCTCACAAGTGACGAAAAATGCTGGTCATCAAGAATCTCGAACCAAGAAAGTCTTCAACTTTGGCACCGACGCGACGTTTTGGCCACTTAAACTTTCGAGATCTGACTGAAGCCATCCGTACGAAGGCCATTGGAGGAATAAGTTCTGTTGAATCGATGGAAAATTTGCCATATGAGATCTGTGATCTGTGTTCAAGGTAAGATGATTCGTAGTAGCTTTCCTAAATGCTCGGTACGTACGACTCAAATTCTCGAGATCATCCACTCGGACGTTTGTGGACCGATGAGGACTGAGTCAATGGGAAGGGCGAAATACTTCGTTACCTTCATCGATGATCACTCCAGATGGTGTGAAGTTCGTTTTCTTGGAAGGAAAAATCAAGTATTCTCTCAATTCAAAAACGTCAAAGCATTATTGGAGAAGGAAAGTGGGTTCCAAGTGAAATGTCTGCAGTCGGACAATGGGACTGAATACAAGAATAACGATTTCGATTCGTATTTGAGTTCTGAGGGTATCAAGAGGCGATTGTCAGTCGCTTATAACCCGGAGCAGAACGGAGTTGCGGAACGCAAAAACCGCACGCTCGTGGAGATGGCAAGATGTCTTCTGATTCAGTCTGGCCTACCAAAAGCATTTTGGGCAGAGGCTCTCGCAACTGCGAATTATATCAGAAATCGAAGCCCCTCCAAGTCACTCAACGGCAAAACTCCATACGAAGTTCGTTTTGGGAATCGTCCCGATGTAAATCTTAGAGAGAAC
Organism: Sphaerophoria taeniata; assembly: GCA_943590905.1. NCBI lineage: Eukaryota > Metazoa > Arthropoda > Insecta > Diptera > Syrphidae > Sphaerophoria > Sphaerophoria taeniata. Next base: position 216,830,597 of record OX016540.1, on the reverse strand, counting down.
ACCAAATAGAGACAAACTTGATCCCAAGTCACAAGAAGGTATATTTATCGGCTATCCGAATGAAAACAAGGGATACAAAATATGGATTCCAGACAAGCGACAAGTTATAGTCTCACGAGATGTTCAATTTATGGAAGACAATATTGACAAGATTCCGTCTGAAAGTCAGCAGGTCGAAATTGAGTTAACTTTGAACAATGTTGAAAATAATGACAAACCAGAAATTTTCTATTGTGCCGGCGTTGATCAGTCAGAGTCAGATCAGAGTGATGTGGAATCAAACGTTACCGAAGATGCTTCGAAAGAGAAAGAAGAAACAGCTGAACAACCTAAGCGAAGAGCTGTTGGAAGACCACGAATTGTGAGGACCGGTCAACCTGGTCGACCGAGAAAGGAATTCAAAATTGATGAGATAAATCAGGTAATTTTTGAAAATTGTTCTATGGCTGAGGTTGATCTCGAGTTGGCAGTTTCTGGATCCGACGCTACAGAGTGGTACAAAGCCATGGCAACTGAATTGAGATGCATCATATTAAAAGATACTTGGGAGATAGTGGATCGCAAACCTACGGACAAAGTCATCGGAAGCAGGATGATACTTCGGAATAAGTTTTCTCCAGATGGAACTCTAGAACGCAGAAAGGCAAGAATCGTTGCCAGAGGTTTCTCTCAGTGTCCAGGTATAGACTTCGAGGAAACTTTTGCTCCAGTCACAAGATTGAGCTCCATCCGTTTGGCCACTGCAATCGCATCTCAATATGGAATGACCATTCACCAGCTAGAGGTTTCTCAGCATTTGTTGATGGGGACACATGTGTTGGGAGCAAATTCTAGTTTTGTGAAGTTAAGAAATAATTTGAGAAAATAGAACAATGCAGTGCAAATTTTGTAAATTAAAAATAAACAGATCTGATCTAAACATTCAGTGTTCCGCTTGCAATGGGACTTATCATGCAAAGTGTGTTAATTTGGAAAAATCAGAAATTGATTTATTTAGCAAAAGTGTGCACGGTTACAAATGTGATAATTGCTCTAGTTTGACTTTGCATAATCGTTCATTTGCTTTTTGCCCTCCCTCTCTTACTGAATCTGGTGTTCCTCCTTCTCGTGCTAACCCCTTGTCTAACGATAATATTTCCATTTATGCTGTTGACAAAGATCACAGCGGTAAATCTCTTTCGACTCAGCCTAATTGTCATCAAATTACTTTGGAGACTTTGTATTCTGAAATCATGAACTTACAACATCTTAATACGAAAGCACTCTCAAAAATAAAAACTTTGGAAGAGAGCAATGAATTTCTCTTAAAAAAAGTTGATGTCTTAGAAGAAAAAGTGAATTTACTGGAACAAAAAGACTTGCAGTGTGGTGTAGATATTGTTGGAGTCCCCAATGTGTCTAATATTAATGTAAAGGAGAAAGTGATGAAGCTGTTTAACACAGGTGTTAGTGTTCCGTTTACACCTGATGAAATCTTGTCTTGTTATGTTAAAAAAACTAAGACTAAACCAGATGCTAATGCTAATAAAAATAAAAAAATGGTCAAATTATCTTCGTTAAGTTTGCTTCCCTTTCATCAAAGCTAAAAATTATGAATAAAATGAGAATTGATAAACTCAAGCTCTCTGCTAGAATTTTTGCAAACGACAACGTTGGTGGTGGCGGCAGTGGTGATGTCAGTAATGTTGGAGGCGGCGGCGGCGGCGCACAGTGGCCCGTTTCGGCTTTTTTGGTTCCAAAAATCATAGCTCCTAAACGAGTTGAGATATTTCCACAATTTTTTTTTTATTTTGAAGGTTACACCCAACGCTATGAAATTGGTGAATTTCAAAATAAAAACATTACAGGGTGTTTCGGAAATAGCTGTCAAAAAGCTTAGTTATATTAAGTGAGATAAAAATGATTAAATGTGAATTAAACAAACAAGAAAATTCATTTTCTGGCGTAAAACAAAAGGAATTGACGTTTAACAGTAGCGCAAAAAGTAAAACACCGATTTTAGAGGAACAGTGGCGAAAAAAGTTTTTTTTTTTTTTTGTAAATTGACATTAGAATAATAATAAATAACAAATTGAACAGCAAATTATACAATAAAAACAGTTGAAATGTACGTATAAACATTAGATTTCTTGAAAACTATCATCTTGGTCCGTGGTAATATTCAATAAACTCAACATTTCCGGAGAATAAAGTGCTTTCATATCGTTTTGGGTCCTTACGTGCCTCAGAGAAGAAATAAGCGGATCAGATGAGGCTGCAAGCATGTTGCATAAGTCTTCATTCTGCCTTATTCTCGAAACTTTGCAGGTATTTTGATATCTATACCTTTTGTAGTCCTTATTTTTGGATTCCTGGGCTTCTTCAGATAATTCTCCTAGGGGAAGTGATTGATACTCTATAATATCTTGACTGTGAGCCAAAATTTTGTGAAGAGTAGGTGTCAGTTGTTTTTCAGGATACTTTTGAGTCAACAGAGCTGCTGTTGCTTTAGTATACTCCCCAAATTTAACTGCGTTCACAACTTCCCTGCAGTTCAAAACATCAAGTATTATTTTCAGCCTGGAAATAACCTCTATGTTTACTCCAGTTATTTGAGCTGTTATCTCCGATTGCTCGAAAAATCTTCTCGAAGTGTTCCCATCATTAGTATTTCCGAATCCCTGCTTTGGTTTGTCTACATCGAGTCCAAGCTGATCACGGAAACACGTTTGTATCCTTTCCTTTCTTCTTTTTTGTGCTTCTTTGATCCCAATCGATTCACCGAAATCCTCTCCATCCTGTCGAAGTGTATATGCAAGTTTTAATATAAATTCCATGCATCTGATTCTACCATGCAGTGGAGATATTCCATATTGGTAGTTATGTTCGTCAATGTTTGCATTGGATTCATCTTGGCTATTGAAACTTTTTTGTGTCCTTTTGCATATTGGGCATGACCGCGTTGATTTTGTTTCTGTAAGTTCATTTAAAACTTTTCCGTCAATCTAAAATTTTATGACATCTAGCAATAAAAATAAACATTTAATCCGATTAAAAATTAATACCTACATAAATAATCACTGAACATTTAATCTCCTTAAGTCAAAAGTAACTGCTAATATTTTATTATGGATATAATATAAACCCTTCAATTTAATTTTTTTATTGCCTCCGATTTATGTAATATTTATGACATATCGTATTTTAAAATATTTCCGTCATCAAAAACAAAATTGTGGTGAATTCATTCCCCATTTCAGATAATTTTTTGAATTTGAAAAAAAAAATTTTTTGTTCGAAAATTCTGGAACACCCTGCAAATGTAATAAATTTAAAACTCATCATATTGTTAGCCGTGAACATTTTCTTCGAATTAAAAAAAAAATTGTGGTGATATCTCAACTAGTTCAAAAGTTACAGTATTAAACATTTTATTAATTTGCCATTGAAAACCCAGAAAATTGAAAAAAAGTGCCTGCCATCGATTAATAAAATCGCTCTAGCTCAGTTGGGCGCAAGTTGGCGCAAATTATTTCTTCAGGATTATATTAAGAAATACTTCAGCTTTCATTATGCGTTGAGTTTTGCTTAATGCTTTTTGAAGCTTTTTTTTCCATGCAATGTAAAGTCAGAAAAAGGTACAAAAAGTGGTGTCCAAAAAAAAAAAAAAAATATATATAGACATTTTTTTTTTTTGTAATATTTTTTCCAAACATATATTTTACCGTATTTGTTAATTTCAGAAAGAAAAAAACAAAAATTCTTTCCCCACGTTCGTAATATAGCTTCTCAAAGTCAAGAAAAAGAAAAAAAAAATTGTTTGTTATTAAAACTGAAAAAAAAGTTCAACTTTGACCCCCTCTCAAAACCAAACCGTTGGGAAAATTAAAAAAAAAAACTTCGGTTTCAAGAACTTCAAATATTTGTTAATTCAGCGAAACAACAAATTTTGAATTCTGGAACAACGAAAAAAATGAATTTTGGAATGACTTTAGCCTAAACGGGCCACTGTGCGGCGGTGAAGTTGAAGATGATGGTGGTTACCAAAACAGAATTTTCATAAATGACTCACTGACTATGTATACAAGATCTCTCTTAGATAAGGCTAAACAGCTTAAACAAAAAAATGTTTGTCAATTTGTTTGGGTAAAAAACTCAACTGTGTTAATAAGAAGAATAGAAGGAGAGAAAGTGATCCTGATCAGAGTTGTTAGTTTCAAAGATCTTGATAAGCTTAATAATAATTTATTGTTAAATAATGAATAGTCTTTCTTTCAACTATAATAACAACGATGTTTCTCCTTTTCTTAATAATTTAAAATGTTTTTGTATTCAACATAATGAATGTATGAGTTTTTCAGGGTTTTCTATTATTCATCAAAATATACGAAGCATTCGCAAAAATTTTGATACTTTTTTAACTAATCTTGCTGCATTAGATCATTTACCTGATTTAATATTTTTATCTGAAATTTGGATTTTTGATGGTGAAGTTTCAAAATTTTGTATACCTGATTTTACATTTGTTGCAACTTGCAATAACACATATGCTGCGGGTGGTGTTGCAGTTTTTTATAAGAATGGTTTGATGCCCAATATAACAGTCAGCTCTTTTAATATGAACAGTGCTGACTTGTTGAGTTTAAAATGTAATATTGCTGGTTTTAGTTACTGCATTATTTGTGTGTATAGATTTAATTTCTGTTCGGTAAATGCCTTTCTGGAAGAATTCGGTGTCTTTCTTGAAAATCAGAAGTGCAAAAATCTAATTTTGCTTGGTGATTATAACATTGATATTTTAACTAATTCATCAGAAACGGATAATTACCTGTCGCTTATGTCGTCTTATGGCCTAAAATGTCTGGTGAATGAGCCTACTCGTGTTGTCCAAGACTCAAAGACTTGTCTTGACCATATATTTATTAGACAACATCGAAATAATGCTATATCTTACAAAACTAGTATTTTTGATTTGAATATAAATGATCATTACCTAACTACAATTCAACTTGATCACTGTGTACCTAGAACAAAGCAGCTAACGACTTATGAAATAACTAACATTGACTTTTCTGCTCTAAAGTCTGCTTTATGTTTTGAATTTTGGGATGAAGTATATGGATCTCTGAACCCTTCTTCCGCTTTTGAGTTGTTTCTTGTTAAACTTCAATATCATTTAAATTCAAACAGTAAAACTATTAAAAAAAATAATAAAAATAAACATCTTAAACAATGGATGACAGATTCTCTCTTACAGAAAATTAAGTTGAAAAATAATTTCTTTAAATGTACTAAGAAACATCCTACGAATTTAAGGCTGAAAACAAATTACGATAAACTGTCTCAAGAACTTAAAATTGAAATACCGCTTCAAAGGGATGCCTATTATAGAAATAAATTTATACAAAATATGGGTAATTCTAAGAAAGAATGGCAAGTTATAAACGAAATTTTAAATAAAAGTGAGGTTAGCTCTAATATTTCATTAAATAAAAACAATTTGACCATAACTGACCCTTTTCTAGTAGCCACTGCATTTAATGACCATTTTTCTAATATTACAAGTTCTATTCAGCAGATAACCGAAGTTAGTAATAACCCTTCTAACCAATTCGAAAGTGTTTCTACGTTTGAGTGTATTCAAAGACAAACTTTTTTTATGGAGCCTTTTTCATCGTTTGAAGTAAATTCTATTATTAAATCACTTAGAAATTCGAACTCTATCTCGTCATTTGATAATATTTCTCACAATATCATTAAACAAATTTCTTATCAGATATCAGACGTATTATGTTATATTTTCAATTTCAGTTTAGAGAAAGGTATGTTTCCTGATTTACTGAAAACTGCAATTGTCATTCCATTGCATAAAAAAGGTGATGTTGGAAACGTTAACAATTACCGAACCATATCACTCTTATCAGTGTTTTCAAAAGTTTTTGAAAAAGGTGTTAAATCGAGGATGTTCTCTTTTTTAGAAAAAACTAAGTTTTTTAGTAACTCCCAGTTTGGCTTCAGAAGTGGAAGATCAACCGAAAATGCTTTATTGAAGTTGTGTAGTGAAATCTATAGAAGTATGAATGAATCTTCGATTCCTGCTGTATTGTTTATTGACATTACCAAGGCTTTTGACATGGTTGACCACGATATTTTACTCCAAAAATTATTTAATGCTGGTTTCAGAGGTTTTATTCATAACTGGTTTATTTCTTACCTACAAAATAGAAGTCAAAGAGTTAAAATAAGTAAAGTTCTCAGTTCCAAAGTCTCAACTAACATTGGTGTCCCGCAAGGCTCTGTTTTGGGACCTATCTTGTTTTTAATTTATGTTAATTCATTATTTCTGCAACCTTTAAAAGGATCAATTACAGCTTTTGCCGATGACACAGCCTTGTCCTACAGTGGAAAAAGTTATTGCAACATTTATTTAGATGTTAATCACGATCTGGAAGTACTTCGTAATTGGTTCAATGCTCACAAATTAGTCATCAGTGACAAAACAAAATTTATGTCTTTCAACATTTTGGGTAAGGTTTGCAGAGATATGCCATTGTATTATCATTCTCCTAAATGCAAAAGATTCTGTTTAACCAGTACTTATTTATTAAACCAAGATTCCAGATCATTTCATTCCGAATTTCCTTGCGTTTCTGAATGTTTTTTAATTGAGCATGTTGACTCTTTCAAATACTTAGGTGTTGTTTTGGATTACAAAATGAGTTGGGAAGACCATATTCTTAATATGAAATTGTTTTTATCTAATGTGATTAGGAAGATTTTTCATCTCAGTCAATATTGTGGCTTGTCAGTTTTGAAATTAGTATATAATGCTTTTTTTAAGTCTTAACTTCAATATGGTATAGCTTGTTGGGGAGGCACTCACTTCAGTAAGTTAGAATCCTTATTAATTAAGCAAAAACATGCAGTTCGCATTCTTTGCAACGTTAATCGTCTCACTCCTAGCTTCAGTTTATTCAAAAGACTAGATCTTCTAAGGCATTTGTACTGTTTTAAAGTCTTAAAAGTTTTTTTTGAAACCTCTGGCAACATTGTTCCCAGGATTTATGAAAACTTAAATTTACGTGTAAACAGCAGAAATCTTGTTACTGTTCCAACCATCAGAAAAAACTCATTTTTCACTTTTCTATACCGTCTTTATAATAAGCTACCGGCAAATATTAAAAATGAGAGAGTTAAATCAATATACCTGCATGAGATTAAAAGATGGCTTTTCTCGATAAATTTTGATGACATAGAAAACCTTGTAATCCCATTTACTTGAATATTAAATTTATTAAACTTAAATATGAATAGTTATCATTATCGTATCCCCATCGATAAAATTTGTTAATATTAATTTATCTACAATAGTACTTTCGACTCTTGTTTACGAACAACAGAAGGTACTTAACTATTTCATACAATTAATTATTAATTATTAGATGTTTAAATATTTATGTATGTGTACTAATAAATGAAATAATGAATTCAATTGAAAAAAAAAAAGATGTCACAACTGCTTATCGTCGGCTAAAGATGCAAACCTCGTAAGTCCATTTTTGTAAATTGTTCAGGAGAGCGATTTCAAATATTAAATTGGCTACCAATTTTATACATTACACATATCTAATATTGTTTATTATACCATTTAATTATTTTTTTCTTTTCTTTAGACCTATTGTAATAAGGCCTTAGAAATTTGTAAACTTACCATCTTTTAGGTACTTACGAGGTTTTCGTCCTCAAAAAGCGAAATATAAGAAGGATTTAGGAGGTTTTCTTACAAGTAAATGCTAATCAATTTTTTTAGGTAGTTTATTACTTGGCAAAATTTAGGGGATTTTTCATATCAAACTAGCTGACCCCGCGATTTTCGTCTCGCCACCCTTCAGAGCAACTCCAATAACAATTTTTCCTTTGAAAACCAATGAGTTTTCCGAGTTTTTTATCAAAAATTTTCTGTTTTACATTCGAAAACCCATTTTGAAATTTTTAAGTTTTACCTTTGAAAACCAATGAGTTTTCCGAAACGCGTTTTGCTTCATTTTTGTGTTGCAGAAAATAATACATTGAACTATTTCGCTTTCTTGTTTCCTGCAAATCAACACGCCTTCTTTGTACTGGTTCCATTTTAGTCGTACATTCGACGTAAACCCTTTTTTCCTCCCAAGTCTTTTTCCAAAAATCATTAAAAATGTGTATGTTTTCTTTCGTCATCACTAAGCTCGTGACATCTAATTAAAGAAGAGTTCATTCCTTTACAGGTGCAACTTTTTTTAATATTTTTGGGCCTTTTTTCCACCTTATATTTCCACTCCAAACCCGATTTTTTTCCCAAAATATGACTGTCCCTTTTCCCTTGCAAGTTTTTGTTTCATAGAAAACCACTGTTTTTTATCGACTTTATTTTTTTCGATCCATTTTCGTGGGAGAATCGTGTCCGAACTTTCAATATTCTTGTTTTCTTGAGTTCCAGGATCACTCTGAATAATGTTTTCTGAAAAAAATTACGACCGTTGCTTCTTCAGATGAAATCGGTTCAATTTAAACAATGCTTTCAAAGTCAACAAGAGTGCTCAAGGTTTAGTTACTTTCAATATTTTGAAAAAAATCGGAAGACGTTATTTCACGCGAATCTTCTGGTATATCGATGACATTATTCTCTGCTTCATATTCGGTTTTGAAACTCAATGACATTATTTGGAAGTTCTTCGGATAGTACAATGTCATTTTGCAAGGAAAGCTCAAGCATTTTCAATCCACGTGACATCATTATTCTTGACTTACAAGTTGAAAGAAAGTAGGAAATTAAAAATAATAAAGGAACATCATACTATTGCCTCCTACATTATCTAAGACTATAGATTTATCGTCATGAATTTGTGCCTTTTTATATATTTTAAAAGAATCTCTATATATATAAAAATGGAAGTGTGTTTGTTTGTTTGTTTTGTTTGTTTGTTTGTATGTCTCTTATAGACTCCGAAATGGCTCAACAGATATTTGTGAAATTTTCATGGTTCATACTGTTACATTCAGTGATGATTTCTGTGAAAAAAAAAATTGGGAAAACCTCATGGAAGAGTGGGAAAACTGGAAAAACCAAACAAAGTTCGGAAATTAGATATTTTTTGCTTGGAATTTTTTGGTTCAAAATGGGTTTTCGAATGGAAAAATAGAAAGTTCTTGATGAAAAACTCGGAAAACTCATTGGTTTTCAAATGGAAAATTGCATGAAATTGTGGATGCATTGATTATCAAATGGAAAACTGGAAAATTTCAAATCGAAAACTGGAAAATTTCAAAATGGGTTTTCGAATGAAACTCGGAAAATTGAAGATGCATTGGTTTTCAAATGGAAAACTGGAAAACTTCAAATGGAAAATTTCAAAATCGGTTTTCGAAAGGAACTCGGAAAACTCATTGGAACTGGAAAGCAAGAAAAAGTAAACAAAAAATTGGAAAAATGGAAAATTTGAAATGCAAAAAAAAAATGGCTAAGCAAAAATCTCGAAAATCTCATATGAAATGCATTAGTTGTGGTAAAATGAGTGGTAAAATGGAAAACTCCGGAAGAGCAAGAAAATCCCAAGTCAAATTTTGAATGGATTTTAAACAATGGGAAAATAAAGAATTTGTGATTTTGTTAATTTTTTTTTTTGAAACACTGATATTTTTAATGTAAAAATCCTTTTTTCATTCAATATCATGGTCAATGTGTTTAGGGTCGAAGAACTCGAAATGTTTACACAACAGCAACATGAGGAGCGAAGTGAAACCGAAATGATTCGCGTTTTACAAATCCGTGCACCGCAGGCAACGGGGCGTATACTTACCATTTTGTCTTGTTTTTTGATATCGCTTATTTGTTTAAAGACGGATCCATACATACGAATAAACAAAAAAACAATGCAAACGATAGAGGAAGAGGGTTATCGATTATCGATTGAAGCAGTACGAAGTCTGCAGGGTCAGCTAGTAAAATATAAAAATCGACCTGAAACATGTACTCATGATAATATGAATCATCAAATAGTGCAATATTGCAATAAATAAGGATATAAAATTTTGAACTCATTTACAATTTTCCTACTCTAGCCAAGCTTAGCTTGCCACTTTCAGTTATCCTGATAACAAAAATTGTTGTATTTGTTTTCAACTACCATATTTTAACGACAACTTCATCGTCAGTGGTAGTTGAAGATTAAAAACATTAACAAAGTTAAGATTATTGTACATTAGATAAAATAAGAAAAACCTGTAAATCCATGTTTGATAATGAATTGCATAAAAAGGAAAACCTAGCATGTCCACGTACTTATAAGAAACGTCCCTAGTCTAAGAATAACTCTTTATTTTCAGAAATTTTAATGATTTCAAATAATTTCAGATATGTATCTTTTTCAATTTAAACAAGCGATTTTCAATAAAAAGTGTTTTTTTCACAAATAAAATAGATTTTTGTTAGACACTTCTTATACACTCCACTCGTTCTGCTTAAATTGTGGATTAACGGGGTTTTCCTATTGTAAAATAGCAACGTGGATTTAAGAGGTTTTCGTTTTTGTATTTTTTTGACACAAATTACAACAATAATGAACTTTTTCTTAAATTCAGACGTAGTTTTCAATGCCTATTTGATATTTTTACAAAAATGTCATTTTTGAAAAAAAGTGGATTTACGAGGTTTGCACCTTTAGCCGACGTTATGTGAACGACGAGCTTTCAGAGAAAATACTTATGGAGATACCAGAAATGACAGTTAAGTGTCTCCAATTCATTCTACGAAACGAAGAGAATGAAGAAGTTAAACGCAAGGCCGAACACATGCTGCGAGAGATTCAACAAGGTAATAAAGTTTGTTTACTTAAGAAGGCACCATATGGTCTTAGCAGGCTGGTCGTTGTTGGTATGAAAAATTAAGTCATGAGCTTCAGCACTTGGGATTACGCCCAACGAAGTCCGATCCGTGCGTGTACGTTCGAGGTTCAGGGGGAGACATACTTATCATGATCGTTTACGTAGATGACATCCTTATTGTATCAAGAAATCAAAACGACGTCCAAAACATCAAGTCAAGCTTGTCCAAAATATTCGGTATAAAGGATCTTGGAGAGATCCGATGCTGTCTTGGATTGGAATTCGTCAAACGATCCGATGGATATTCCATACATCAACGCGGTTACATCGATGAGGTATTAAAGCGTTTTGGAATGGCTGATTGTAAGCCGGTCTCTACCCCGATGTGTCTCGGTGCCTCAAAAGTTCATAACGTGAAGGAAGCCAGTTTAGAAAACAAGAAGCTACCGTATCGTGAAATGGTAGGATCGCTGATTTATCTAGCAACGGGTACTCGGCCAGACATCGCGTTTGCCGTAAGCTGGCTTAGTCAATTCAACGATAGTTGAACAAGGAGGAACATTGGGTTGCAGCGAAACGGGTTCTACGCTATCTTCAGGGTACCAAGGAAATGGGACTGATTTATTCATCATCGAAATCGAGACTGACAGGTATGGTGGATGCTGATTGGGGGAATTGCCCAAATGACAGGCACTCGTATACTGGATATGTTTTCCTACTTGCTGGTTCTGCTGTTACATGGGAATCACGCAAGCAAAGAACTGTGGCTCTTTCCTCCACCGAGGCAGAGTACATGGGTCTAACAGAATCCGTGAAAGAAGGTATTTATCTACAACGATTTGTTAAGGAGCTTGGATTCGAATCTTTGGTGGATGATTTTTCAATTCTGTGCGACAACATTGGAGCTCAAAAGCTGGCCTCAAATCCTATTTTTCACTCCAGAACCAAGCACATTGATATAAGGCACCATTTTGTTCGGGAAACCTTACCCAACAACAACATTGAACTACGTTACCTAAGGACTGAAAACATGGGAGCCGACCTTTTAACGAAACCTTTGGCCAATGTTAAGCATAGGCATTGTCTCGAAACTATTGGTGTGCTTCCAGTGGTCACGTAATGAGGGGGAGTGTTGGCGATTTCACCGTTCCGTGATGCTTTATAAACATTTTCACATCATAGAAAACACTTTACTGTTTTTCACCTGTTTAGAAAATTCATACATTTGTTTTTTTCACAAATCAATTATTCGTAGTTTTTGTATTCATGTAATCACTTCTAATTCTATAATCATTTAAATCGTTTCATTGTCGTATTAACAATTCAACTCCTGTTTTTCTTTTATTCGCTCGGCTGTGGAATTTGCATCTCTGCTGTTTATTTCGCTCATAATATGCCGCAAACGAACGGCGCTAGATTTTTATAATATGTATAGATATAGATATAGATATGTAGAATTCGGTTTTTATTAAATCAAAATAATCCAAAAAATAAAACAATAGAATAATAGTAGAAAGATTTAAATTGAACAATTATTCTTCTTCGTCGTTTGTCGTTGGTTTGGTTCTTCTTCTTCTGTGTCTCCGCAAGAACTGCTTTCGTTTTTTTCTGTTAAGCTAGATGAGAGGTAGCCGTGGACAGTTGACAGTTATTCAAAGTTGGGTTGAGCGTTGCCGTCTTTTCATAATTCAATCCTACATGTATATAATTTACTAGGCAAGAATAATGAAAGAGTTGACTTAAAATGCGTTCAATTCCATGAAAATATTATTCTTGAGAATGATTCAGATATGTACAGTACATCAAACAATTTCAATATCTTTTTTAAAAATGTAGCTAAGAGCTACTCAATTTTTCAATTGCCCTTGAACGGACGTATTGTTGCTTTCGCGGATGACCTAGCTCTTTCCTATGCTGATACTGTCGTTGAAAATATAAGCTAGTTCGCCTACCACCAAATGGTCTTAAGCAGTAAATCAAAGGTAATCGGGGTTCTCCTTATCAAAAGAACTCAGAATAGATAATGTCGTACAATCTACTCCACAGTCTTGATAGTGGCTTCCGAAATTGTAATGATTCCTGCATGTTGCTTGAATGCGTTCCTTAATTTTATGTATTTGGGCATAACTTTAGATTCCAAACTTAACCAGAAATCCCATATCATGACTGTTAAAAAAAGCTTGTATATTACCTTGAATAAGATCTTTTTCTTGCGTAAGTTAGTCCCACCAGAACTACTAACCTCTATTTAATATGCACTAGCAAATTTACCCCTTGAGTATGGTTATGCCATTCATAGACCATATTTTATTGCTAGCTGACCCACCAAACGCTGTTTTGTCATATAAATGTTAATCGTCGGAAATACTTATCCGATAAGAAAATTCTTTCACTAATAGAAAACTACAATATACACGTATAGGCTGTATTTTACTGTGCAAAGTAGTTGTGGATGAGTCCACGAGTTGGTAGGCCCAACTTTTGACAGATACTGTTATTCCAATGAACCCAAATCATCAGTTTTATGGATTTTGACTTTGAAAACCAACGTGCGTATACAACAACACCGGAATGTATCGGCTAAAAAATTTGGAAAACAACTAATGTTTTTACCTACTTATTTTTCTTCTCTGGGAAGTCTGTCGTGTGGATCACTTGGGTCGCACTCATATTTTATTGCTTAGATTTTGGTCACCCACCATAGCCATTGGAACCGGACTGAGAAGCAAGTGCCCTTATCGTTCCTGTGCTAACAATCTTTTCTTAACGGGCTGTAGTACCAAGTTGATTTATCAATTAAAAACATTTTGTTTGCCATGACTGACTTTTTTTTTGCCTGTTTATAGTTCTTGTTGCGAATTGTTTGTTCACCTATTATCTTATCAAAAATATTAAAAACTTGTTTGGCATTTGGAAGGGCAATAACAGAAATAGTACATCAAATCATTTTGGGGTCTTAATCTGCTTACTTCGGCTTGTTAAAGTTCCCGATTCGAACATCATTAAAAAAATAACGGCTCTGACAGACTAATTAATTTTTTTTCATCTGAAATTAACATGACTGAACATTTTCGGATAGAACCCATTGAAGGTACAAACTACGTAAGGGTGTTTGCTAGGAGTAATGAAAACCTTCCCATTGAATTCGACTGCAGTACGAGGTTTTGTGTACTTAGATCCTTTGCTGAAAGGCACTTAGAAGGATTTCGTGACTTTGAAGTACGAAGTGATGATGTTTGGGTAGTATCTCCACCGAAAAGTGGCACAACATGGATGTTGGAACTCGTTTGGCTTTTACAAAACAATTGTGACTTTGAGACAGCTCTAAAAATCGATCAAGATGTTCGAGTACCATTTTTGGAGTAAGTTTTTTCACTCGAAGTTTGAAGCAAAATATGTTTGATTAACTCTCCACATTTTTAAGATTAAATACAATGTTAACATCTTCAAATTACTCTTTCGATGAGTACGACAAAATGCCATCTCCAAGGGTAATGAAATCACATCTCCCAATTCATTTGCTTCCTAAAGGATTGTGGACAGTCAAACCAAAGGTACCTCTTGACAAAATGACAGTTAAGAAACTATTTTGATAAATGCTTTTTTGTTCAAGATTATTTTTGTCACGAGAAATCCAAAGGACGCAATAGTTTCCTATTTCCACCATCACACTGCTTTGGGAACATTCAAGGGCTCCAAAGAAGAATACATAAATCGGACGTTAGACAATAAGCTACGTTATTCACCGTTCGCAGAAATAACATTTGAATTTTGGCAGCTTCGAAACGAGCCTAACATATATTTTACAAGCTTCGAACGTATGAAGAAGGACCTTCGGTTGGTTATTTTGACGCTTAGTAAGTTTCTTCGGAAGGATATTGATGACGAGGAGCTAATTGTTAAGCTTTTGGATCATTTGTCCTTTAAGAACATGCAAAGTATGTCTATTTTGACAACTGGACAACTGTTTCCTTTTTGTCAACATTCTTTTTTTTCTAGAAAACCCTACATGCAACCATGTGGATGTGACGAAGGCCTTTAATGCTCAATATGGGATTGAACCAAATCACACTGAGTAAGCTACAAACAGAGAATGTTAGAGTCAAACTTTTTACATTTTGTCTTTCTATTTACATGAAGACACTGGTTTATAAGAAAAGGAGAAGTAGATTCCTACAAGAGTGAACTCAGTGAAGCTGTTAAAGAACGTTTGGAAAAGTGGTTTGCCGAACAGCTGGAGAGGCATGGAGTGACTGCTGAAGAGATATTCCTGTCAGAGTTGCAAAAAATGATAACAGAATGATAGATTTTAATAATTTTTACTTGTCAGAAATAAAGACCGAGGTAAAGACAAATGACGTTAAGCACAGGAAAGTTGTGCGCATAAGAGAACAAGACATTTATAGAACATAGAGAGACAGAAAGACAAATAGAAGCAAAAGCACATAAGCCTACGTGATACAGGGGAGGAGAAATATTATCACACAGGTGACCTCAGGTAAGCTGGCTGATTTTTGTAGAAAAAGAATGCTTCCGAAGCCGGGGCTTTATTCGCAGCGTTTGGTTAGTAAGTCAACTACCCATTTACCACCTGCGTTTTAGGCACATAAGATTTGCGAAATACTATGCATACCTACATGGAGAAAAATTGTAACTCACTAACTTACATAGGTGGACGAACTTGCCTAGTTGGATTTGGATGACTTCCTTGACCTGGGTTTCCACCTGAGTGGCAGTCATTCTCTTCTTCAACATCCTTTGGAGTTAGACAACGCATCACTAGTTCGGCCAACTAACAAACGGTCTCCAGTTTCACACGCCAAATTGTTTGACTTTCTTTTCTTTCTTAAGCGCCCATGTTCTGCATTTCACTTATTGTGAATACACTTTGCGAAAGTGAATTTGGGTGTTCCACAATTCGTTATCGTGAATTGGATGTTCGAACATGAAAATGGATGTTCTATATTTCGGTTTGTTCCATTTTTTGAACGCATTCAAATCACATTTTTTTATTTCTGTGAATTGCCTGTCATCATGTTTTTTTATTTATTTATCGTTCAAAAAATCTTCCAGGTATGGTCCGACTGGAAATCCAATAGGTATACACAAAAAACTCGCACACAACAAAAGGGAAGCTAAAGCAACAGGTGGAGGAGAAAATAATGTTCGTCCAATTTCTGCCATAGAAGATGGAATTGCAAAACTTAGGTACGGGTATCTACAGTGTTATTGATGGCATCAAAGGGACATCCACTTTTGGTACATCTTTTAGCGATTCAACTCCAAAATGGAACAACACACAAAAAAACACACTTTATTTATCACACAAAAAACACACTTTATTTATCCGAACAATTCTACATAATTTTCACACACTCACATTGTGTCAGGTAAATCCAATATATTTGTTTGTCTCGCAAAATTCGTCTTCTTATTTTTCTCTTCAATTCTGCTTCATTGCCAATAAAATTTCATCCATCTTCAAAACAGCAAAAAAATGTACCTACTTCAGAAACAAAATAAAAATGGATGATCCTTCAGTTCTGACAGTTCGAAACAATTTCGAAGTTTTAGAAATCGATCGAATTGAAGAACATGCAATTTCATTTCACGTGAAATTGAAAAGTGATTTCAACTCACTTTCGATCGAAATTCGGAACATGAGCGAAGATGTCTTTCCGTCCATAATGATATTGTAATATTCGGCTTGGTCCGACAATTAAAACTTATTCACTTTTTAAATAAAACACAAATTCACTTTATTCAAATCACTCACAGACTTATTTATTCAAAACTTTCGATTATAACTTTGCAAACACAGTAGCTGTGTTTTATTGGGAACTTAGCTTAGCTTAGAAATAGGAATTCCAATAAAACGCTATAGTCAGTTTTGAACTAAGTTTCGTTCACCAGAATGTCAAAAATCGAAACATTCCAAACGCCATCTTTACACCTGAAAGCAATTTTTTTTACATTGAGTTGCTATGGTGAAAAACTATTTTTTACTTCAAAAGGTTTTGATATTTGATAAACGAAAAACACAACGAAAAACTCAAGTGTCGAATTGCTGAAACCTTATCTTCAGGAAATTCCTAACTAAAATTCCTAACTTATTTTTACTTAGCTTTCGGTTGTTGTTGTTTGACATGTAATTCCTATTGCTAAGCTGAGCTAAGTTCATAATAAAACACGGTTAGTGTCTTTACTTTATCGCAGTTCACAATCAACTATCCGCTTCGCCGCCAAACGGCTATTTATATAACACAAATCATTGGTTCTAGAAACTACTATATTGGTTCTTGGAGAAGCTGAATGTTCCAGAAGTTCTCCCCTTAACCGCTAGATGCTAAAAATATTGGGATTTTTTGTAAGAGCTGAATGCTAAAAAAAAGTTTTCTCTTAATCACTATGTGTTGTCCCTCATTTTAACTGTCCTACACAAGTGTTTACTACTACAATTAAACTTATTGCTACATACTTATTTCACTATAAAACGATATTAGAGTAATAGAGATAAAGAGTAAGTAAAGAGAGAAAGAGTAGTATGTATATTAAATTTAAAAAGAGATACAGAGTGATAGAGATAAATAAAGTGTATACACATTACAATATAAATAGAGATTAGCTGATTGAATTCCAGGGTCGGATCGATTCACGCTGCCGATAAGGCATAACACTAACAGTGGCGCTGAATCGTAAAGACTTCCTCCAATTTAATTCAGTAACTCTTTTAGATCTCGTCTGTTTTGTTTTTTTTTATTTTTTTTAACTTGCAATGTTGGGAATTTCAGGGTAGATTACTGTAATGTTCGTGCTACGTACGAATTTTCTTGCTTCGTACATCCACATTGTTTCAAACAGGCCAGCTGTTTTGGCGCTAAGTGAAACCCAAGTAGGTGAAAATTCCGATCCTACTGAATTTCTCATTCATGGGTATAGCATAGTGCCACAATTCCTCCTCCACCATGGTCTCGCCGTTTATATTAGAAATGATGTCGCTTATCAATTTCTTCCACAATATGGGAACTGCTCCGACCTTTTTTTTCAATTCAATGTGGTTCAAGTTCACCGAAAATAAGCACATCATTCACTATTGTTTTCTTTATCGAAGCCCAAATTTGGACAGAGCTTCAACTTCTCGTGAATTTGACGCTCTGTCTGACTCCATCCAAAGAATTGTATCCTTATATCACAGATAATTAATTTATACAGATGTCTCATCCCTGCAGAAAAAAATGAAACATTTTTTGCTCTTAACAGACAAAGCCTTAACAGACAAGGAGCTTTCTGAAGCTTTTTTCCTTGCCTAAATATTCATTTATGGGCAATGAGACGAGCGAAAATAGATTTTTAATGCCTTAAGTGAATGCGTTAAAACTTTTGGAAAAAGCTTTTTTTTTGGTAGCTTTCAGTTTCATATATCATTTCTCGCCATAAGGGTGAGACATCTGTATAAATTTATTATCTGTGCTTATATCCTCACACTGAAATCGTTATTACGGGCGATTTCAATGTACACAATTCTTCTTGACTTCTCCATTCGGGCCCGACAACACCCGAAGGAATGTGTGCTGAGATCTTTGCTGAGTTTAACCACCTTACTCAGCTTGTCACCGAGCCCACTCGAATATCGGATATTGATGGCCAAGCGGAAAATACTCTTGACTTGTTCCTTACGTCTGACCCTGATAAATACACTATCAATGTGTTGTAATGTGTATACACTTTATTTATCTCTACCGCTCTGTATCTCTTTTTATATTTAACTAGCTGACCCCGTGAACTTCGTCTTGCCGCCCTTCACAGCAACTCCAGAATAAGTATTTATGATTAACACAGATATTGGCTGAGTTCGTTATTGCAGGCTGTGTTGCCCATGCCCTGTTATTTGCTTGAATTTACAACTAACTTTCTACTTTCATTAAAGCATGCAGTAAAATGAAAATTTCGTTCTTCCGGTGTGTTTTGGCTATTTCACAAAAATCAGAATTCCAAAAAGCTTACGATTGTCCTCTTTATTTGCTGAATTTCCCGTAAGATTATCCCAAAAATTTGATTTTACTCAGGCTATACCTACAGTAAAAATTTTATAAAAATGCGTTAAGGATTGAGCGGATTAAGAGTCCCTACCGGACATACAAACAAACCAATGCACCTTAAATTCCATGCATGATTTTAGGTCTTGAAGTTCTTCGTGCTCTCGCAGAGTTTGCCGAATTCCCAATAAAAAAAATTCCATTTTGCCATTTGAAAATCAGTGCACCTAACCTACAATAACAATTTCCCCTTTGAAAATCAATGAGTTTTTTTAGTTTGCCATCAAGAGCTTTCTGTTTTCCATTCGAAAACCCATTTTGAAATTTTCCAGTTTTCCATTTGAAAAGCAATGCACCTGCAGTAATATTCAGTTTTCCATATGAAAACCAATGAGTTTTCCGAGGTTTTCATCAAGAACTTGCATGTTTCCATTTGAAAACCCATTTGAAAACAAAAAATTATAGCAAAGAAGCGTTTTCTGTGCCAGCTAGTTATGAAAGACAGCTCAAATTGCTACTATACTTAATATAGTGTGTTTTTGTTAGTATAAGAGTTATTTGAAATGGGATTAGTTTTCGAAGATATACAATTTATGTCAAAACAACGTTAAGTGGGTATTCCTGGTTCTCGCTACCTCTCCACCAATATTGAACCAAATTGATTCAGCCGTTCCTAGAAGGCAGGAATCGAAGAGCAAAAACCTAGAAAAACGGTTTTGGGATGATAACCTGTAATGCGCAGTATCAGCCCGTGTTTTTGTTTAAAATTTCACTGCAATAGTACCAGGCGTTAAATTGCTTGAAACAGTTAAGCAGACAACTGTTCTTTAAACCATTTGGACATATTGCCTTGATACCATTTGGAAAATTTATTTGTTTTGCCTTGTCCTTCCCCCAAAATTCAACATTCATATATGCTCTCCCTGTATGAATGGTATTCATTCTGTCATTTTTTTCATTTACATAAAATGGCTAATGGTTTTAATAGTTAGTATTCCTTATACTTTAACCCTTCTACTTAGACTAATGTTTTTCAGCAGCCACAAGTATGTCGTAATAGCCACCTTCAAAAGTCTGTTATATACCTACCTATCATTCTTATTAATCGTTGAAAAAGTTTCTTTCAGCTTTTTTTCTTATCTGTTTATGGGAATAAAATTCGTTAACAAATTCATTGAAATGATCCTCTCCTAACTTTGACCTTTAAAATTGCTGCAAATAATCATCAAAATTCAAATCCGCCAATAACAATTACTTTTTTTTAAATTTTCATTAGTGTTTCGGAATATTCTTATTTAATCAATTTAACTTAGGTAAGAAATATCGACAGCGTCACATTTTCAATGGCAAGGGTATGGACTGGGCAAATCCACCCAGTAGTTGGCATACGGAAACAACATTGATTTCTTTGGATTTCTACAAACTGTACAATCCGTATTTATCCAAATTTAGCAGGCGCGAAAAATCTGGGGCTTCATATAAAATAATCGTCAAGCGGCTTGTAAAATTAAAATGTTTGAACAAAATATTCCTAGACGCTACCGTTTGCTTGTATAAGAAGATTGTTAGCTTTTGTGTAACGACCTTAAGTTCATGTTGGCCCCGCGAGCAGAAAACGTTGGCAGCTATTGCCAACTGTTTAGCTTTAGATGATGGAGCACGAGTTCAAAGTAATGCGATCACACAATTAAGAAGATACATTGGGTCAGTCAATAGTAATAGCCGAAAACAATATGCAGGAAGAAATACGCGGGCGGTTGCTCAAAGCTAACAGAACCTACTTCAGTTTTTCAAGGTTCTTTAAATTCAAAAATCTTACCATTACTTCGAGTCCGTGGACTTACATAGGTGAATAGCCAATGACATTTTGAACTCTAAGCCGAGTTCGAAGTCTTACAGAAAATTGTTGCTCCAGTTTGTGTAAAGGGAGATTCCGGAGACGATATGACCACTATCTACTTATTTACAAAAATTAAGCTTGGTAGACTCTGGGGCTGGACACCTGGCTCGTACGAACGAAAAGAAACAGCCCGAAAAGTCCTTGACGGTTAAATTACAGTAGGAGACAGCGCGACAGACCAAATTAACGCTGGAAGGATGGCGTAGACCAGGATACCCAAAGCCTATGGATGCGGTGTCGGGATACATGAGAGCGGCCAAGGCTCTGGATCCCGGTTGTGACGCATATGAATGTTGAAACTTCATTGGCCAGGCTAACGACGATGGTGATGCTGATGATGATGATGAAATTGAAATTGCCTTCATGAAATTTTCAATAAAAAAAATTTCGACTTGACATACATTTATGTAATAATTTTCGAAAATTGAAATCGATCTGATTTTTTTTTGTAGTGAAAAAAATATGTTTTTTTAACGTTTGCACCGTTTGTCATTTCATTGCATTTGAAAAATATACATTTTGTTTTTGCTAAACCTTCTACCCTAATACCTCTTGCATTTAGAGAAAAAAATAGGAAAATCGGTCAACCAGTGTGCCCGGTTAGCGAACGAACACAAAAATTAGGCTGTTCTTTTATATATATAGATGTACAATGTACATACTACTCTTACTCTCTTTACTTACTCTTTATCTCTATTACTCTAATATCGTTTTATAGTGAAATAAGTATGTAGCAATAAGTTTAATTGTAGTAGTAAACACTTGTGTAGGACAGTTAAAAATGAAGGGCAACACTTAGTGATTAAGAGAAAACTTTTGTTTAGCATTAAGCACATTCAGCTCTTACAAAAAAAAAATCTCAGTATTTTTTGACATCTAGTGGTTAAGAGGAGAACTTCTGGAACATTCAGCTTAGTAGTTTCTAGAATCATCTCAGAACTATAAATACCCGATTTGGAAGCGAAGCTGGATAGTTGATTGTGAACTGCGATAAAGTAAGATACTAGGTGTGTTTTTTTGGCAAATCTATCCGCAGTGCAGTAGGATTTACCAAAAGAACGCATCCGCAGTTGTTAAATTTTTGTATTTAGAAGTTGGTCGCTGCTATCATTTTAAGGACGATTATTGAATTTTTCTAAATTCTATCCGCAGTATGATACTACTTCTACTTTTATCGGCAGTATCATGTTGTATTTGTAACACATGTAGTCTACTACTGCGGATACGGATAGCTTTGCCAAAAAAACACACCTACTGTGTTCGAAAAGTAATAATTGAAAGTGTTGAATAAATAAGTTTGTGAGTGATTTGAACAAAGTGAATTTGTGTTTTATTTGAAAGTGAATAAGTTTTAATTGTCGGACCAAGCCGAATATTACAGT
Source organism: Sphaerophoria taeniata (assembly GCA_943590905.1). Lineage (NCBI taxonomy): Eukaryota > Metazoa > Arthropoda > Insecta > Diptera > Syrphidae > Sphaerophoria > Sphaerophoria taeniata. The sequence continues at coordinate 216,808,440 of OX016540.1, read as the reverse complement.
ATTAACGCCTCTAGGCAGATCAGACCATAGTATAATATCTGCAAATTTCTCGTGCCAAACCAATCCAGTTAAAGAAAGAGCTCCGAAGAGAACCGTATGGCAATACGAGAAAGCCAACTGGGACGGTCTCAATAACTTCTTCCGGATCTTTAACTGGTCACTATGCTTCCTCGATAGTGACGTAGACTCCAGCGCAGATATGATTACTAATATGATTATCTTGGGAATGAAAACTTTTATCCCGAATAGGGTTAAAAGCATCAAACCTAAGGAAAAATCATGGTTTGATTCAAGCTGTAAAGAGGTTATCAGGGAAAAAGAAGTAAAGTTCCGGTGTTTTAGAGCCAACCCAACTGAGGAAAATCGGAATAAGTTTAAACAAGCCAGGAAGGCCTGCAATGCCCATATTCATCGGACCAAATCGTTTTGGAGAAAGTAAGATTGTTGCACTTGATATTTCAAAGGCATTTGATAAAGTCTGGCATCTTGCTCTCTTATCGAAAATGCGTGCCTTCGGTATCGATGAATCTCTTCTTCGTTGGATTAGAAACTTTCTTTCGAACCGTTCAATACAAGTCGTATTGGACGGATTCAAGTCTGAAACCCATAATATAAATGCTGGTGTGCCCCAGGGCTCCGTTTTGTCTCCGACCCTCTTTCTCATTTTCATAAATTATCTCCTGTCTGTAACTTCTAATCCAATTCATTGTTTCGCTGACGATAGTACCCTTAGCTTTTCATATTCGTTTCCAGACTCACATCCCTCTTCTTCGGATGTGGAACGGCAGCGGCAAAATATGATAAGCTCATTAAACTCTGATTTAAACAGCATTGTACAATGGGGAATAAGAAACCGCGTAGAGTTTTATGCTTCAAAAACCCAATGCTGTCTTGTATCGTCGAAGAGTGATATACCCCCCTTGCCACTACCCATGAGTAGCACTTGCATCAATGAGACCGAACATCTCGAGATTCTCGGTATATGTGCATCTTTGACCACCTTTTGTGGAACGAGCACATATGCGATGTCGCCAAAAATGCCGCAAGATGTTTGGGTTTCTTAAGCAGGTGCAAGAAATTTTTCTCCCCGTCTGATCTGGCTATTATCTATAAGACTTATATCCGTCCAAAGCTTGAGTATAATTCCCATCTCTGGGCTGGTGCTCCAGTTACATACCTAAGTCTCTTGGATGGTATACAAAAAAGAGCTATAAGAATGATTGGTGAGAGAGACATCACTAATTCATTCACTTCATTAGAACACCGTCGTAACCTCGTAACTCGTAACGTCTCATGTCTCTCTTTGTTCTACCGTTACTTCTACGGTAATTGCTCTATTCGATTTCTTCATGGAAATAAAGCCGCATTTAAGGTGGGGCCTTATTTCGTAGGGCGTTATTTCACGTCACGTTGGCTGCTAAGCAGAACGTCGTTGGTTCGAGTCCTACTCAGGCCAAGTTTTTATTTCATCTTTCACGGGTACTGCCTCTTGCGAAGACCTGACAAATCTTCCAAGAGTATCAATCTGTCATGAAAAAGTGCTTCTCAACTTTGCTGCTCGGAATCGGCGTTAAATTGTAGGTTCCCTCAATTCTTCACACGCACTCAGAGAATTGTTGATGAGAGTAAGCCACTTAGGCCTTGGCTCTTCAAGAGCTGTCGCGCCACTCTATTTTTTAAGCTGATCGTCAAAGCAGGTCAATTTTACTTTGGTTAACTTGCTATTACTTGCAAAACAAGTGTGTGACATCATAGCAAGGAGTTAAGCAGTTAAGTATGAATTTGAGAAATGAGAAATTACATTTTATTATATTTATATTTATAAGTAAACAAGATATTTTTATGGAGTTTGCGAGATTGAGGTTAATTAGTTAAACAACTACTTGAATTAAGTCTTCTACATCTGATTTGGATATAAGGCATTTTCTTAGATTTTTCAGGCACCTATTGCATTGATCAACGTTATTGCATATATCTGCAGGCAATTTATTGAATATGTATGGAGCAATTACCATACTACAACGGCTATGGTTTTCTGTTTTTGCTCTGCGAACCGCAACAGTGTATGCAGCTCTTAGTGTATAGGCCGTAGAATTTCTTCTAAGTGTATTGTGACCACCTCGCAGGTAAAACAGTCTTGTTACCTTATAAACGCACAAATGTCTTAGAGGCAAGATGCAAAGTGATCTGAATAAATGAAACGAATGTTCCCATCTTCTTTTGTGTAGCATTACTGATATGAGTTTTTTCTGAGCTACATATAATGAGAGGCTGTAAATTGCTGATGTAGGCACTTCCCCAGCAGGTTATGCCATACTCAAGAGGTGAATTTGCTAGTGCATAAGAAAGGAGATCCCCTGAATTGGACCAACTACAGACTTATAAGTCTCCTCAACATTGTCTATAAGATCTTGTCTGCCGTGCTATGTGAACGTTTGAAGCCCTTCGTCAACAACCTGATAGGTCCTTATCAGTGTGGCTTCAGACCCGGAAAGTCCACCATAGATCAAATATTCACGCTACGGCAGATCTTCTAATTAAAATTTAAAAAAAAATGGTTAGATCAGAAATAGTGTTGAAAGAGAAGATTGATTTGTTAAAAGAACAAAGACTGACCGGGCTATAGCTACCAAAATTGATCGGAGTTTTAGTGTTGTCTATTCGTACCTCAGAAATAAACGTTCGTACGAGAAAAACGTGAAAGGTGGTAAAAAAACGGCAACATTCGACGAGCAATTTTGAGATGTGCTTTCAATTCATGTGCTTCTGCCTTAAAAAAATTAAACAAAAAGTTGGTGTAACTGCAGGTGTTTCAACAGCCTGCAGAGTACTAAAGACAAAGAGCATTGATCATTTAAAATGATTGCAACTCCAAAGAAACCACCACTAATTGAGCAATGAAAAGTTATTTGTTTACAATTTTCTAGGCTCCATCAGCGTTCGGACTTCACTGCAATCGCAGTAGATCTACTGCACTTTTTGGCAAATTTTCAAATCTACTGCGTCACTGCGTTTTTCTTGCAATCTACTGCGATTTTTGAAAATTTTTCTTTAGGAACTGATAATGCCTCTGTCATGAATGGATCTTTAAATGGAGTAAGGCAACAACTCAAAGATTTGAATTTTTTCTGGCGAAGCTGAAAGCGACTTGCTGATTTTAAAACATTTCAAGATTATTTTAATTCAGATGTTAAATTCTGAATACAAGTTCAACCCGATGGTTGTCTGTCCAGGCTGCTGTTGATAGAATTTTAGAACAGTGGGTACCACTTACACATTATTTCGTCCTTTTAATTTTTGAAGATAAAATAATATTGAACGTACATCTGAGAAACTAAATGATGTAAATAAAGCATACTTTTTTTTCTTGTCTTATGTTCTTGACTCAATAAACTATATGAATTAAATATTCCAATCTGAAAAAACTATGATTCATCTTCTTTATCCAATTATAAAGCAACACTTTTTAAAATTGCTTAATAATTTCATAAAGAAAGAGTTCGTTAGTACCGAAATTGATTTTGAAAATGAAGAAATTTTTGTTCCAGCTTTAAGGTTTTTTTGTGGATTGAAATTTGAAAAATATGAGCAATCTCTATCAGAAGCGAACCGTTTCGAAACAAAAACAAATATTATAAAATATTATGTAACAATTTGCAAGCAGATTCAAGCCAGATTTTCATTCGAAGATAATAACATTATTTTGCTTGAATACCTACCTCAATCCGAGAAAAATTCAAGCCTTCAGTTCTTAAATTGACTGAAGCTTTTCCATTCAATAAAACACATGTTGAAGTAATTAATGATGAATGGAGATCATTTTTACTATAATGATAAAAGTGCATTGAATCAAGAGGACATTGTTAAATTTTGGTTTTCTTTAAAAGGTCAGAAAAATGTCGCTGAAGAATTTCTTTTTCAAAATCTTTCCGAATACATGCTTTCGCTTACTATTTTACTTCATAGCACAGCAGTAGCGGAAAGGCAATTTTCAATGAATTAATTAAATTAAAAACAAGTTTCGAAACAGGCTCAGTGTTCAAACTGTCGAAAATCTTATGCGCATTCTTAAATTAAAAATCGCCATGATGTTTTTGTACCGCCGCGCCGGCCGCGCCGCTTGATTTGATTAAATTTATAAAAAAATACGAATTTATTAATGGAAAGTTTGAATTGATATTAGCTGAAACTAAACATTTTCAATCGTGTAATTTTGTTATTATGACATAAATGTGATAATACTTTTTTTTTAATATTGTTTTGATATTAAACCAAAGAATATAGACTTTATTTATTTTAGTTTTGTTATGTTAATAAAGAAAAAAAATTTAAAACTAAAACAAAACGTCTTTTTCTATTAAAAGTCAATTCTACTGCGAAAATATTGAATCTACTGCGATTTTGAGTTCATTTTACTGCGATTTGCAATCTCTCAAGTCCGAACCCTGGGCTCCATGTGAGTTTGCAAAATGAGTGGCGCAACGCTGTTTTTTCGGATGAGAAGAATTTCCTCATGTCTTTAATTTTATTTATTTTCATGATGTGAGGAAATGAGGACAATCATTGTCGACGAAGTGGATGATATAGGCAGCAGTTAGTTGTTATGGAACTATTGAGCAGGAGTTTCAAACGCCAAAAAGGACTGCAATTACATCCAAAGGATTATTGGAAAGTAAATTCCCTCATTTTTGGATATTTTTGGACCCTTTAACTGGACTTACCAATAGGAGAACGACCCCATCCACATGTCGCGCACTGTGAAAGTGGGATACAGGACACGAATGTTGACTTGCTTCAATGGTCGCCCTACTAGCCCGACCTGAACGGTATAGAAAATGAATGGGGATGGTTGGTACGAAAAGTTAATTGTTCACATAATACCTTTTAATCACGCTCTAAGCAGGTTTCCCCTTGCCTGTCAAGGTTTTTTGCTGTTCAAAATCGCCTGTCGTTTTACATATTTATTCTAAAACGTTTCCTCAAAAACATACCCAAATATCAACTTTACAGGAGAAAGTTTATTTTACCTCATCAACTGTGCTACTTTCAATTCACCTGTCGCATGCTTCTGCTCATTGTAATCGCCTATTACTAGCTGACCCACCAAACGCTGTTTTGCCATATAAATGTTAATCGTCGGAAATACTTACCCGATTAGAAAATTCTTTCTACAATATTCAGGGGTAATACACGTATAGGCTGTATTTTATTGTGCAAAGTAATTGTGGATGAGTCCACGAGTTGGTAGTACAAACTTTTGACAGATGGCGCCACTGTTAATCCAATAAACTTAATTAATGTCCCAAATCATCAGTTTTATGGATTTTGACTTTGAAAACCAAAGTGCGTGTGCAACAACAACGGAATGCATCGGCTGGAAATTTTTCAAATGCTAATGCTCTAACCTACTTATTTTTCTTCTCTGGGGAGTTCCAACCGGAACAGGAAGTCGTCGATGGAAATAGACCTGTTGTCGAATTTCAACCCCCATTTATCAAAGCTTTGAAACCGATATCCAGAGCTGGAAGGTCGTGGAGCTGACGTGGGGTTGTTGGCAGCTTCAGTCAAGGAGAATTGTGCAGCTGGTGAAGGAATTCATCCAAGTTGGAGGGGTCAGCTGCTGGTTCTTGCTGAGGAGGTTTGGAGAATAGCAGAGCGCAGAGGAGAACGATGACGGGGGGCTTCCGAGATTGCATGAGTTGACGTGGAATCGCTTCTTCCGAGAGGGAGACTGGGCGGATATCCTAGGTGTCCTTTCCGCATGCTGACATTCGCGTGGAAGAGGCGTTGGGGCGGCCGCAAATGTTTCGCGCAGGATACCCGTTATCTCGTCTCGTAAGGCAGCTCGATTCCTTTCCATCTCTCCGGTGAAGAATCGGAAGTCTTCTGCACGACGAGCTCCAACAGCCTCTGCAACTACCTGCTGAATGTATCCGGTCATGTGCTCGCCATCGCCACCCAGTGATTCCCTAACTTGAGGAGAAGGTAGGGGAAGATTTAAATCTGAACGCCGCCGGGATGCTTTCGGTTGTTCTGTTTGGTGGTGAAAAGATTCACCCCCTTCTGCTCCTGAAGGCTGACTTACAGCTGAAGTCTCAGGACCACCTCGAAGTCTTCGCTATCACCAACCGTCCGTTGCGTCCTGAGGACCATACCTCGTTGAAGGGTATTCAGGTTCTTTTGCTTATGTCGAGGATACATTTTAGTTTTCAGTTAAAAAAAAAAAAAAACTCAACAAAAGAATTATGAAAAAAAAAATAAGGAAGTAAGTAAATACAGAAAGATGTAAGGTAAGTAATTTGAATCAGCGTAAAAAGAAAATGTTTTGTAAAGGAAGAATAATGAGAATTATAATACTAAAGAACAATAATAAAAATTATGGTAATCGGAAAAATATCAATTTCAATAGTCATAGTCATAGGCGTTTTCGGTTGAAGAAAAGGCAGCAAGAAGGTTGAATGGAAAGCTAAATGGGACAAGGCGAGTAGTCCTTATTGAAATCCCTAATTGACCCCGATCTAAAAAACGGCCCTACTGTGTCCACAGTGCAGTGCCACAGCCCTGGATTCGCTTAAAGAGATGAAGCTGGCAGTACGCAGTACCCAGTGGCATATATACCGACTGTCAGTCCAGCATCAGAGCTCTACCAAAACTTAAAAAAAAAGTTATGAACTTGCCACAAAAAAATTTAACTTATGTTGAACAACTAAGTCGAAATCACCTCAACTAAGGCTCCAACAAAAAAAATTATTTGGGTGAATTAAGATTATGAAAAAAATTAACAAATGCGCAACTGCGTAATCGAGATCAATCCTCATTTACCGGACGAATTGCAATTTCATAATAAACGTTCTGAGATGTTAATTACATTAAACGAATCCAAGACAGAAACACCAACCATGAACGAAGCAAGTCCGCTCCCGTGATCAAGGCCTGCTCCCCTTTGATGACAAAAAAAAAATATGTTACGGTCCATCGGGCCCCACGTTGGGCGCCACCTCTCCCCAATGTCCTCGATGCCTGGGAAACGAGGCGAAGAGCAGCTCTCGATTCCGGGGGAATTGCTCTTCGGAGAAAAACCCGGAGACACAGTAATTTCACCAAACTCATTCATCAACAACACCGACCAGTCTGTTCCAGCCGCTGAAGATGACCGATCTCTCCCACCGGCTGAATTTATCAAGATCATACCACGACCAGCCCTAACAGAACAACCCGGGCCTTCCCCCAATCCAAAGATCCTGCCCTTGCACGAACGTCAACACCGCTACTACGAGGCCAGGAAGCGGATATTCGGTGCCCAAAGAACGGCTATATCGGAAAAGGTGGTGAGACTGAGCAAGAAGTTCCAGGAGAAGAAGAAGGCCTACAAAGCCATCGAAGCAACTACTCTGTGCTGTACAGATGACCCTCGACCTTATGCTACCGTCCAAATATTTGTAGAGCCAATGCTTGGTCTTCTGGATAGCGGTGCTAGCATAAGTTGCTTGGGTATCGATGGTCAAGAGTTCTTGCTGAGACACGGCCAAAACTTCTCCAAACTTTCTTCCGCAGTTAAAACTGCCGATGGGAATCAGCAACGCATTGTAGGCAAATTCAATGCGGAAATCTGCTACAAAGGGATGACGAAAACAATACCCCTGAATCTGGTTCCGTCTCTGCAGCAGAAACTGTACCTGGAAATCGACTTTTGGAAGGAATTCGGCATTGCTCCTCAGTTAGTCTCCGAACTTTCAACAGCTCAGTTCTCAAACGAAAAGGATGTGGATCCGAACGCTCACAAACTAACTTTAGAACAATCCAAACGGTTAAAAGATGCTATTGATTTGTTTCCTTCCTCTGCTGTCCAAGGCTTGGGAAAAACATCTCTAGAATTACATACGATAGATACAGGGGATGCCGAGCCCATTAAGAAACGTCATTACCCGGTTTCTCCAGCAGTGCAGAAACTTCTATATGAGGAGTTGGAGCGCATGCTTAAACTTGGGGTGATAGAAGAAAGCACCAGTGCCTGGAGCTCTCCTGTAGTCCTAGTTCGCAAGCCCGGCAAAAATCGCTTGTGCTTGGACTACAGGAAAGTCAACGCCAAGACCAAGAAAGATGCGTATCCCATTTCTCATATAGGGGGTTTGCTATCGCGTCTTCAAGATACTCGTTTCATCTCGAGCGTGGATCTCAAAGACGCGTTTTGGCAGATCCCATTGGAGAAAGAATCCCGGGAAAAGACGGCGTTTACTGTGCCCGGTATGCCCCTGTTGCAGTTTACGGTAATGCCCTTTGACCTCTGCAATGCTCCACAATGCATGGTCAGATTGATGGACAAAGTGGTACCCCACCAACTGCGAGAAAAAATCTTTCCGTACTTGGATGACCTCTTGGTGGTTTCAAGCACCTTCGATGAGCACGTCGAGCTGTTGAAGGTTTTGGCTGGTCGACTGAAGGAAGCAGGATTGACGATGAACGTCCATAAGTCGAAATTCTGCTTCAAAGAACTGAAGTACCTAGGTTACATTGTTGAAGATGGCTGCCTCAAGACGGACTCAAATAAAGTAGCAGCCATTGCTGATTTCCCTGTTCCGATTTCCGCTAAACAGGTCCGACGCTTCATGGGACTCGCCGGTTGGTAAAGACGTTTCGTGCAAGATTTTTCAACGTTAGCGGCACCAATCACGGACACGCTGAAGAAGGGGAAGAAATTCCAATTCAATGAAGCTGCAATGGAGTCATTCAACCTTCTCAAGAAGGCCCTGATGTCCCAGCCTGTGCTAGTGAGCCCGGACTTCAATAAAGAGTTCATCATCCAGTGTGACGCTTCCGACACCGGAGTCGGCTGCGTTCTTAGTCAGGTTGACGAGAGTGGTAGTGAACGCCCAATTTACTATCACTCTCAGAAGCTCAACACCGCCCAGCGCAACTACAGTGTGACCGAGCGTGAGTGTCTTGCTGCTGTCATTGGAGTCCAGAAGTTCCGTGCTTATGTCGAGGGACATCTTTTCAGGATAGTGACCGATCATGCGAGTTTGAAGTGGCTGATGGGACAGAAAGACTAAAGTTGACGGTTAGCGCGATGGAGCTTAAAGCTGCAGGGATTCGATTTCAGCATCGAGCATCGCAAGGGTACCCAAAACGTTGTACCTGATGCCCTCTCGCGGGTGCATGAGGTAGATGCTCTGGGTTGTGATCTCTCGGAGCTGGAAGATCCTCACGATGTTCTGCATATCGACCTTGAGGATCCAAGTTTTAAATCTTTGGAATACCTTAAGCTCATTAAAGACATCGAAGAACAAAAATAAAAGCTTCCTGACCTTCAAGTCTCGGAAAATTTCGTGTATAAGAAGGTCAGACATTGCACAGGGAATCCTGTAGAGGACGACCTTATCTGGAAGCTTTGGGTTCCTGAACCACTAACCGATCGCTTGATTTCTCTGGTTCATCGACCACATAGGGCATCGCATGGTGGGATCGCCAAGACCCTGTACCGGCTGCAGCAACGTTTTTTCTGGCCTAACATGGCAGCGCAGCTGCCCGGACCAGCCTCATATGCCTGTACATATGGGGTTGTAAGGGTGGTCTACGAGGAGTAGAGGGGCCTAAGTTCTATTTCGTTATATAGTCAGTCGTGTGGACCACTTAGGTCGCACTCATATTTTATTGCTTAGATTTTAGTCCCACCATAGCCAACGGAACCGGACTGAGAAGCAAGTGCCCTTATCGTTCCTGTGCTAACAATCTTTTCTTAACGGGCTGTATTAGCAAGTTGATTTATCAATTAAAAACATTTTGTTTGCCATGACTGACTTTTTTTGCCTGTTTATAGTTCTTGTTGCGAATTGTTTGCTCACCTATTATCTTATCAAAAATATTCAAAACTTGTTTGGCATTTGGAGGGGAAATAACAAAAATAGTACATCAAATCATTTTGGGGTCTTCATCTGCTTACTTCGGCTTGTTAAAGTTCCAGATTCGAACATCATTAAAAATATATCCGCTCTGGCAGACTAATAATTTTTTTTTCATCTGAAATTAACATGACTGAACATTTTCGCTTAGAACCCATTGAAGGTACAAACTACGTAAGGGTGTTTGCTCGGAGTAATGAAAGCCTTCCCATTGAATTCGACTGCAGTACGAGGTTTTGTGTACTTGGATCCTTTGCTGAAAGGCACTTAGAAGGAATTCGTGACTTTGAAGTACGAAGTGATGATGTTTGGGTAGTAACTCCACCGAAAAGTGGTACAACATGGATGTTGGAACTCGTTTGGCTTTTACAAAACAATTGTGACTTTGAGACAGCTCTAAAAATCGATCAAGATGTTCGAGTACCATTTTTGGAGTAAGTTTTTTCACTCGAAGTTTGAAGCAAAATATGTTTGATTAACTCTCCACATTTTTAAGATTAAATACAATGTTAACATCTTCAAATTATTCTTTCGATGAGTACGACAAAATGCCATCTCCAAGGGTAATGAAATCACATCTCCCAATTCATTTGCTTCCTAAAGGATTGTGGACAGTCAAACCAAAGGTACCTCTTGACAAAATGACAGTTAAGAAACTATTTTGATAAATGCTTTTTTGTTCAAGATTATTTTTGTCACGAGAAATCCAAAGGACGCAATAGTTTCCTATTTCCACCATCACTTTGCTTTGGGAACATTCAGGGGCTCCAAAGAAGAATACATAAATCGGACGTTAGACAATAAGCTACGTTATTCACCGTTCGCAGAAACATCATTTGAATTTTGGCAGCTTCGAAACGAGTCTAACATATATTTTACGAGCTTTGAACGTATGAAGAAGGACCTTCGGTTGGTTATTTTGACGCTTAGTAAGTTTCTTCGGAAGGATATTGATGACGAGGAACTAATTGTTAAGCTTTTGGATCATTTGTCCTTTAAGAACATGCAAAGTATGTCTATTTTGACAATTGGATTCTGTAACAATGTTTCCCTTTTGACAACATTCTTTTTTTTCTAGAAAACCCTACATGCAACCATGTGGATGTGACGAAGGCCTTTAATGCTCACAATGGGACTCAACCAATTCAATCTGAGTAAGCTACAAACATAGAATGTTAGAGTTAAACTTTTTACATTGTGTCTTTCTATTTACATGAAGACACTGGTTTATAAGAAAAGGAGAAGTAGGTTCCTACAAGAGTGAACTCAGTGAAGCTGTTAAAGAACGTTTGGAAAAGTGGTTTGCCGAACAGCTGGAGAGGCATGGAGTGACTGCTGAAGAGATATTCCTGTCAGAGTTGCAAAAAATGATAACAGAATGATAAATTTAAATAATTTGTAATTGTCAGAAATAAAGTACAGACAAATGACGTTAAGCACAGAAGGTTGTGGACATAATGTATTTGTATGACAATTAAATTTTTATTCGAATATGATTTTTGGCATATTGACATTGACATACAGACGCATATGTAACGGCTGGAAGAGAACAAGACATTTATAGAACAAAGAGAGACAGATAGATAAATAGAAGTAAAGCAAAAGCACATGTTAACCAAGTAAACTCGAGTTGGTTCTTATGCAAACCGAGTACTAACTCGGTTCTCAAATCGGATTGTCCCGAAAATCAATCTAGAAAGAACTTAAAAAGCAGAAAAATTAGGTTTTAAATCCGTCGAAATCTTTGCCATCCGCTGATGAACTTCGACCATTAGTTTACTTGCCCCTACAATAAGTAAAATCAATACCTATTCAAAAACGCTTGCAAAATCAGAAGAAAGCAAAGTCGATTTCCGAGTTGGCAAACCGAGTTGCTCTGTACTGTAAGAGAAATTGCTCACAAGTTTGTAACTTTAACAACCACGTATGAACTCGCATTATTTGCCACTTGTAAGAATTACTGCGCCCGCGCGCCCCTTTGTTGCCGCGCCCCTAGGCACGTGCCTAGTTTGCCTTTAGGATAATACGATACTGCCTGAGTGGCAGTCTTTCTCTTCTTCAACATCCTTTGGAGTTAAACAATGCATCACTAGTTCGGACAAACGGTCTCCAGTTTCACACGCCAAATTGTTTGACTTCCTATCCTTCTTAAGATTTCTTCCCGTCAATAATGATATCAATATAGTGTAGGTATTGCGGATCTAGGAGGGCTTAGAAGCTCCAACAAGTGTATTGCACAGATCCATTGTTGCAAACAGATGTCTTGTAAATGCTGATCTACCTCAGCTTCAACACTCCGTGTTGAGGGGACCAGGAGCGTTATAACTAACTTATCAGCTCCACCTTGCTGAGTTGAGTTTCATTAAGAACATCATGATGATTGGTGAACATACCATCGTTGAGACATTTACGGCACTTGAACATCGACGTAGTGTCTCATGCCTCACCCTCTTTTACCGTTATTTCAACGGTTTATGCTCTAGTGAAACAGCCAGCTGCATTCCTCCCCTTAAGATATTCAACCGTAATACCCGCGCGTCTAGGAATGCCCATCAGTTCACCCTCGAGCCCAACTTCGGACGTACAGTCATGTTCAGGGAATCATTCATCATTCAATCATTCACGCGAATGTGGAACACTCTTCCACGCTCTGTGTTCCCCAGTCGTTGCAATGTACAGGAATTCAAGACCAATGTTAACCGACACCTCATCCTAAACCCTCTCCATCTATCCTACTTTTCCTAACGCCCGCACTGTGCTTTGGCATAAAAAGGGAATAGAAACCCCTTGAGTGCGTGCTTATTATAAAAAAAAAAAATACGCTTACCTTCTGATAATGTACGAGTGCTTTGGCCTGCCATGTTGAATGCCGAAAGAGTTGTTACGGCTGGAACACAAACACGCTTTAGCTTCGTCTTCGTCTACGTTACGATGAACCCGCTTCAAATTTCCTTTTAATAACATTTTTCCATCCATCTTCATCATACATTGAATTCCTATCGCTGAACTCTTAAACGTCAGGCAAAGCCAACATCAAAGCGTGTTTGTGTTTCCGCCATTACGATGCATCCGCTTCGTAAGACATTTCTCCCTTCTTTCCCTCCAAAAACAAATCAATTGGCTGCGTTGTTCCCTAGGTACACCAAAATTCCAAGATAACTTCGGATTTTGTTTTTTTTTTTTTGTTTTACAGAGAATGGTGGTAAACAACAACAAGAAGCTATCCGATACCTTTTGGATACGTGATTGATTTTGTTTGTTAATTTTGATATACAGCTGTTGAGCTCTCAGGCAAAGCTGTCAGTTTCAGCATATTATTTGAACTAAGCTTCCGCTTGGAATCACATTACGTAACATTACGTACGAAACGTGAATTCGAAGGTTAGAGCACAGATAATAAATTTATACAGATGTCTCTCTCATCCCTGCAGAAAAAAATGAAATATATTTTGCTCTTAACAGACAACGCCTAAACAGACAAGGAGCTTTTTGAAGCTTTTTTCCTTGCCTAAGTATTCATTTATGGGTAATGAGGTGAGGCGAGCGAAAATAGATTTTTAATGCATTAAGTGAATGCGTTAAAGCTTTTGGAAAAAGCTTTTTTTTTGGTAGCTTTCAGTTTCATATATCATTTCTCGCCATAAGGGTGAGACATCTGTATAAATTTACTATCTGTGGTGAGAGTATGCATTTAATTTTTGGAGGCTGAACTCTTAAACGTTAGGCGAATTCAGAGCTTAAGCGTGTTTGCGTTTCAGCCATCACAGTCACAGATTTTCTAGAGCTTCAACTGGTCTAATGCAGGTCTACTAGAGGCTAATCTTCAAGGTCTTTAGCCTGCTGTGTTGATAATGTCCCTTGATCTACCAGATCCTTAGTCTGCAAAATTTAGTGCTACTGGGGAAGTTAAATGTGCAAATCCTTAATTTCCAACAGGTCCTCTATTCACACAGATCTAAAAGTGCTCCGGCTTTCCAACTGCTGATCTGCCAAAGTTTCAGCTTGCCTGTTGAATTACACCCAGTGGCGTTATACATCCTGAGCTCTGGCATGTCATGTTATATGCAACCTGCCGGGCGTTGTACTTGTTGATCTACCAAGGCTTCGGTGGCCGCGTACTGATATATTCAGTGCTTCCGGTAGCATTAAACTGATATACTAGAGAGCTTGGAAATGTCATATTCAGCTTCATCAGAGGCGGCCCGATCTTCTAGATCTTAAGTCAAAAGTTTTGAGTTCTTCAAGGGGTGTTTTACCCGCCCCTCTGCGAGCGCTTCGGCGTGCTCTATTGCGTCTCATCAAAGGATGCACAGCACATTGTGTTCCCTTAGATTCAAATGTGCTTACCTTGCTTCCGTTCATTTACTGCTGCTGACAGCACATAGCTAGGGCCTTATCAGACACCTCTCTCACCTTTAACATCTAGAAGAAGCTACGGCCAGAAATACTATCACTTGCTAACTCCTTTTACTCAATGAACAAATTTAAAGTAAACAACATAAATGCAAATACTCACATTTCAAACAATCAAAATTGACCAAATCAAGTGATTAACGTAACAAAATGGCACATGTTCATCTCAAATCATTCAAACAACAATTTTATCAGTTTTGTTCGCAGAAGTAGGTCCAAATTTAAAAAGTGTTGATATTTGCACATACAGGGTGTTCCCTTCGGTCAAAACTCCGTCTTTGATCTTTTTTTGAATCACGTATACTGGAGTGACTCAGGGTTCCACCTTGACTCCCAGCATGCTTTGCGTTAATTTAAAATGCGTTTCTAGATTGTGCACAGACTTTAATTTCTAAGCCATGGAGTAATGTGAATAACAAAAACAAGATGTCTTTCCCACTCCTTACAAACCAACCACCCTGTCGACTATTCCAAATCACCGGATTGTTGAAAAACGATAATCTTCTATTGATAGGCATTCCCAACTGATAATCCAACAATGATGCTGTTGAGCTCAAAACCAAACAAAAAATACGGAGAAAACCAAATGAAAATAGATTATCTCAATTATTGGTCTCAGCGAGCATGAATCGAACTGGGACTGAGAGATGCCTGTCCAGTTCCAATCTGACCTTATTCGCCATTGGTATCGCTTTCAAACCGAAAAATACCATTCGGGGATTTTTTTTTGTCGAAAACAAAAGAAAAATAGTAAACTCGAAGATAATTAAAATCGCCAGTTCAAAAAATAAACGGAAATTCAGGAATTCGAGAAGACACAAAAAAATATCATGAAAGTACATCTTTCCGGTTCAATATACTTCCAATTGATAGTGTGCGTGTGCTTTCTGAATGGCGTTCTCTGTTTACCTAACCCTAAGGGCACCAACTCCAAAGATGATAATTTTGTGCAAAACACAATCGATGTCCATTCCCCGTTGAAAGTGATTTGGAAGAATTCCACCGCCACTGGCGGTGCAGACATTAGATCTGGTCCAGGATATCAACCATATTCGTTGCTGTGGAAAGTCATTGGCTCCGAGGAGAGCATTCGAGCAATTCAAGCCAAAATGATGCGAAGCTACATGAATTTGTCAGTGGATCCTTGTGATGATTTCTACGAATATGTTTGTGGCAACTGGGCGACTGTTCATCCCATTCCAAAGGACAGATCCGAGTACTCGGTGTTCAGTTTGCTGAACAACAATATCCAGAATGAGCTGCGAGATGTACTCTCGCAGCCAGTGTCTGGTGCTACCTCCGTAATGCAGGAACTCGGAGCTGAGGATAAAGCGAAGGTTTACTTCAAGACGTGCATCAACGAGGAGGCCATCAATAGGCGTGGGGTTGATCCTCTGTTGTATTTCATTGACGAACTCGGCGGTTGGCCAGTTCTCGATGAGAATTGGTCCGAGGAAACATTCGATTGGCTGCAATTGGCCATTAAGACTTCGTTGCTGGGTTATCCGGCATTGTTGTTTACGGATGTCGAAATGGACTTGAAGAACTCGACACGCTACGCTGTTTATCTGGAAGAGGGACGAATGGGTCGGTCTGAATAATCGAGATGACTATTTGAACAGTGAGAATTCTGATCATTTGGATGCCTATAGGTGAGAAATGAAATGACGAAATTTTCGTCAACAAATTTAGTAGATTAAATCACTTGGTTTGGGTCATAAACGAGGCTATTTATAGACCTTTAAAGAGATTATGCTGTATGCTGAAAGTGAACAAAGGGCAAGTTCAAGAACGACGAGTTATTTTTGTTTTTCTGTGTTTTTCGATTCTTGCTTATTTGACTTGCTTAGAAGATACCAAAAATTTGTGTTCCTGGTTTGATTTATTGTCTGCAGTCTCATTGTTTGACTGTTTATTTGACGTCATAAAGTATTGTAGCTTTGCATTGTTCTTAAGTTTATTTATTTTGATAAGCAACCCATCATATTTAACGCGCGAGGACGCTGAACCTATCTGGTTGTCAGGCCTAGGCACGAAATCTTGATAAAGAGGTTGAATCTTCTTCTTTTCACAGTGTACGGTATCAACAAACCACTTTCCCTTATTGTGAACTACAGGGTCTTTTATTAATCGCTTTCATTTTCCTTTTTGTTAGCTCGTTTTAAGGCTGAATCACAAACACGCTTCAGCTTCGGCTTCGCCTGACGTTTACGAGTTCAGCCATAGGAATTCATGCATGAAGCTTCGTGATTATGCATAAATATATGATAATATATTACGTAACGTGACACCAAACAGAAGCTCTAGTTCAAATATGCTGAAAATTTTCATTGTCTGACAGCTCAATAGCTGTTAAAAAAGACGACAATAACAAAATTCATATGTTTTTAGAGGGATGAAAATGATGGAGGGAGAACTGTCATTTAAAGCAGACTTGAAGCGGGTTCATCGTAACGCAGACAAATTCGAAGCTGAAACGTGTTTGTGATTCAGCCTTTAGTTGCAAAGGAAGGGAAAATCGAGAGAGCAAACAATTTCTCCTGCTCAAAATTTTGCAACTTTTTGCAATAGGTATTTTCTTTTTTTAATGTCATCAGTTTAAGAACTGACAAGTGACAGATGACAATTCTTCGAATTTGAAGTAAAACGGTCCGCTTAATCTCTTTTTATTCTGTAGCCCAGTTTCTCTTAAAACGAACTTCACTGTCTACAAAAGTCCATAAACTGAACTTATATTTTTTGTTGGAGCGATCTCCCGTCGAAAATTCAATTTAATGCGACGACCCATAAAATCCGGCATTGCGCTGACGTTAATGTTGCTGTCAGAACTGTTGCCGGATAGAACTGTCCCATAGAATATCTTTCATACTTTGACAGTTTCATTTGCTTGGTGTGAAAATTAACCACAAACCCTAAAAAAGGAATAAAAGATTTCAGCATTAAAATTGTGACAAAATGATTTTTCACACGAAATTTGGATCATCTACTGCATTTCCTTGTTGAGGCGGAAATATACTGCTGTCAGTCGAAACCGTTGACGTTGACGGATTGTGGGATTCCTTGGGTCACAAAGGCGCTTCAGCTTCGGCTTCGCCTGACGTTTACGAGTTCAGCTATAGGAATTCAATGCTTGCTATCACAATGACGCTTCGACCTCACGTTTCGTACGTTACGTGACTCCAAACGGAAGCTCTAGTTCCAATTTGCTGAACTTTTGCTTTGTCTGACAGCTCAACGGCTGTTTGTTCATTTGTTGTTTGGAGCAGCGTTACCACTTGAAAAAAAAGGAAGCGAAGTAGATTTGGGAATAAAGCGAAGTAGATTGAGAAAAAGCGAGGAAGATTCTAAAATAGTGTATTTTATATTGGCCGTGTGTGAATTGTATTAAAATGTGTATACAAACTTGACTTTCGATTTAATTTTTACATTACATGGCGGATATGATGTATTAAAATTGAACTAGCAAGCTAAAATATGACACTAGTATTTAAATTTTACCAACATTTTAACGCAAGTCGCACACGGCCTAAAATATTAAACACTTCAATACAAGCACTAAAGCACGTAACTCATACTTTGCGTATTTGTATAGGTTGACATTTCGTGTTTGTAAACAAAGGCGCCTCAGCTTCGGCTTCGCCTGACGTTTACGAGTTCAGCTATAGGAATTCAATGCTTGCTATCACAATGACGCTTCGACCTCACGTTTCGTACGTAACGTGACTCCAAACGGAAGCTCTAGTTCAAATTTGCTGAACTTTTGCTTTATCTGACAGCTCAATAGCTGTTTGTTCATTTGTTGTTTGAAGCAGCGTTACCACTTGAAAAAAAAGGAAGCGAAGTAGATTTGGGAATAAAGCGAAGCAGATTGAGAAAAAGCGAAGTAGATTTAAAAATCGTGTATTTTATATTGACATGGATACATAGGCAGATCTACAATTAGGGCTGTTTGTAAATTGTGTTTAAATATGTTTACAAAGTTGACTTTAGATTTAATTTTGACACTACCTGGTGGATAAAATGTGCTAAAATTTAACTAGCAAGCTAAGATATGACACTAGTGTTTAAATTTTTCCAACATTTAAACGCAAGACGCACACGGCCCAAAATATTAAACATTTCGATACAAGCACAGAAGCACGTAACTCATACCTTCTTTGCGTATTTGTATAGGTTGACATTTCGTATTTGTAAACTGTCCGCTTATTGTTCTTGTATAAGGATACAAACTTTATTGCAGATGTCCCTTATCTATTTTCCTGATGAAAATAATGAAGGCATGTCATGAAGTAGATTTCAAAAAATTCTTGATGATGGGAAGTAGATCTACTTCGAAAGGGGTAAAGTGGCAAAGCTGTTTTTGAAGGCATGATGATGATGGAGGGAGAACCGTGAAGCGTTTGCATCGTAACGTAGGCGAAGCTGAAGCCGAAGTGCCTATGTGATTCGGCCTTAAATGCTATCGTAATGAATCTTCAACCTCACGTTTCATGCGTAATGTTACGTAATGTGACTCCAAACGGAAGCTCTATAGTTCAAATATGCTGAACATTTCTTTTGTCTTAACAGCTCAAGAGCTGTAAAAAAAGTCAACAAAAAAAATTCATTAGTTTTTGGAGAGCGAGAGATGATAATGATGCGATTGCATCGTAAAGTAGACGAAAACGAAGCTAAAGCTATACATTAACTTCCTCTGCATAAAACATTTGCGGTATTGATGGATAATTTTTCGGATAAGATTTCGGCTCCCCATTATCCAAAATTCCTGTCGTACAAAAGCGAAGGTTTCAGAGATACCAGAGTGCATATATCGCTGATGTATATCTGTAATAATGAGATTCGAAACGGGGTATATTTTGGTAAAATAATAGGGTGTTTAATATTAAATGAAACAGATGCCGATTTTATTCGTCCACCAACGCGAAGCAATCCGTCATTATCGAGAAATGCAGAGTATCGTAATAATTTTGATTTTGAAGGCAGCTGATTTTTTGTTCGTAGGTTTTGGATATCATTTGGGTACGAATTGCATTGAATAAACTTCAAAATAGATACTTTCGCGTTTCGAATTTCTGGATTTGTAAGTCCCTGAGAAACTCTAGCAGATGGCTGTTTTAAATTTGAAATAAACCGTCTTACATACGCAACAACTCTCAGTAGACGAAACCAAGATGAGAATCTTTTGATGAGATCGTTGAAGACATGATTATCAAACGACGTGACCAATACATGCCTTGCAATCGATTTTTCTTCCAGCAGCTCGTTATCCAAGGATTTTGGAGATAAGTTAGATTTGGGCCATCCTTCATCAGGTTCCGATAGCCAGGCTGGACCGTTCCACCAAATTGGGTGCTGAAACAGGACGGAGGGTGACACGCCTCTCGACGCACAATCTGCGGGGTTCGATTCCGATGGAACATGACGCCAACAATGTCTTGGTAAAACTTCTAAGATCGCTGCTGTGCGGTTTGCGACAAAAGTTGTCCAGCGACGAGGGGGCGATGAGAGCCAATGTAACACTATTTCCGAATCACACCACGCACTTATTCTATTTATTTTGAGATTTTTTATAGATGATTTAACTAGGACTATTAACCGTGATAGCAAAAGGGCACCGCAAAGTTCAAGTCGTGGAATAGACACCGGTTTCACAGGGGCAACTTTAGTTTTTGCAGCAACGATTGTTATTTTAACTGTACCGACAGAATCTTTTGAAATGGCATAAACAACGGCGGAATAAGCAAGTGACGAGGCATCCGAAAAAACATGGAATTCTATTTCATCTTCGGGTGAAAATATGTTTCGCGGAACTTGAATTTTTTCAAAACATGATAAGTTTTCGCGATATGATAGCCATTCATCGGACAAGTTTGAGGGAAGCGGATCATCCCAATCCAATTTAAGTTCTGAAGACCAAAGTTTTTGAAACATTATTTTGAACAAAATCACTGGAGGGGCGAGAAGGCCAAGAGGGTCAAAAATTCTTGCTATTTCAGATAACAAGGATCGTCGAGTGAGTGTCGGAGGATTTTCAGGTAAAGTAATGCGATACGAATAGGTGTCAGCAGAAGGGTTCCAGAACATGCCTAATACTTTGACTAGGGACTGCGATCGTTCCGGGTCAACAAACGAATATTCGCAATCGTCCGGATTTTGTCGCACAAGTAGAGCCCAACTATTTGAACTCCATTTTCTAAGATGCAGACCGGCTTCCGATAACAACGAAATGAGTTCGGATTGTAGATTGAGTAATTCATCGATTGAACTAGCTCCCGTCATAACGTCATCTACATAGACATCATTCATCAAAATTCGAGAAGCGTTTGGATAAATCGACTTATAATCATCAGCAATTTGTTGCAAAACCCGAACCGATAAAAATGGAGCAGATGCGGTCCCGTATGTAACTGTTTTGAAACGATAATGTTGAACTTCATCACTAGGAGATTCACGCCAAACAATGCGTTGGTAATCTAAATCATGGTCTGACACCCAAATTTGTCTAAACATCTTCACTATATCCGCAGTGAATACAAATCGATGCTGACGAAATCGCAAGCACACGCCAATGAGGTCACGTTGAATTGGTGGACCAATTAATAAGTGGCTATTTAAGGAGTTCCCGTTCAAGTCCTTAACTGAGCCATCGAAGACGACGCGAAGTTTTGTGGTTGAACTATCTGGTTTAAGTACCGCATGATGGGGCAAATAAAATTGAAATGTAGAGTCGAGAGAAATTGTAGTGGCGAAGAATTACTTCCATGTGACCTAACTTAAGGTACTCTTGCATAAATTGTGAGTATTTGTTTTGTAAATCAGAATTTCGTTTAATCGACGTTCCATCGAATACAGGCGCGATATTGCAGCATCTAGAGTTCCTACGAAACTTGGTCTAGGTGTTTTGAACGGTAACGATACAATGTATTTTCGATCCAAATCTCGAGAAAACGTTTTACAGAAGTGTTCTTCTGCTGGATCATTCAACGTAGTTAATGATGAACGCGAATTAACCTCCTCTAATTCCCAAAACCTTTGTAAAAGAACATCTACATCAATCGAAGATTGAAAACTCGATACCCGAAAATCTTGGCTGTCTACATCCAATAATTCTCCAGAAATGACACATCCAAACGAGGTTTTTTTTTAGCAAAAGGTTTCCCGGGTAGTCCAACCACCTTATCTGCTTCTAAAATCGACCAGACCTTATCTGCTCCGAGAATTACATCCACGCGGCTATTGATGTTAAAATTAGGATCAGCTGGGTCTAAATTTCGAATGTATTCCCAAGTTGATTTATCAAATGATTTGGAGGGTAAGGTTGACGTTAATTTATTGAGAACGAAAACATCAACTGATAATTGGGAAGATGACAAACGCGAAAGAAGATTTATAGACATACATCCCTTGGTATATCCAGCATCAGTCGAAGATAATCCCATAACAGGAATTCGGGCATAGGTTCTTTTTAGACCAAGCTCCTGAGCGAATGACTCCGTAATAAAGGAACTTTGTGAGCCTGTATCTAACAGAACACGAACATCAACCATATCATTCCATTTATTTTTAAGTTTTGCCAGAACAGTTGGCAAAATAGTCTGCATACGAAGATTGAGCTTCATGGTATGATTATTCATTAAGGGAGCCACAGGGTTAGGATTTAAAGACGAACTTGACGTTGATGAATTTGAGGATGTCAGAGGTGCTCCAGTTAATGAATTTGGGCCTTCATCAAGGTGAACCAGGTGATGGTGACGAGCCTTGCAAACGCGACAAGGAAAAGACGACCAACATCTCTTTGACGAGTGACCCGAGCGTAAACAGCAAAAGCAAACTGAATTAGTTTTAGTAAAATGTCTTCTAGAAGGTATATCTAATTCTACAAAGGAGAACCGGCATTTTGGCTTAGGAACCAATAACGACATGATATATGTCAATGAAAAGGTCTTTTTGTCTACTTTAACTTTTCCTATGGCAGTAAGTTCCAAATCGCTGTGTGGAAAAAGTTATTGCACAATTAAGTCATTCACAAGTAATAAGTGTTTTCTTGTTTTCAACTTGACCTTGGAACCAATAACGACATGATGTATATCAACTGAAAGGTTTTCTTGTGTACTTTAACTTTTGTTTTGGTAAGAAGTCCCAAATCACTGTGGGGAAAAAGTTATTGCGCAGTTAAATCATTCACAATAAAATAAGTGTTTTCTTGCTTTCATCATAATAGAAAAGCATTACAAAAGAAATCAAAACAAATCTCTTTTTTCATTTTTGTGAATGAATTAATTGTGCAATAACTTTTTCCCCACAGTGATTTGGGACTTTTTACCAAAACAAAAGTTAAAGTAGGTACACAAGAAAACCTTTCAATTAATATACATCATGTCGTTATTGGTTCCAAGGTCAAGATGAAAACAAGAAAACGCTTATTACTTGCGAATGGCTTAATTGTGCAATAACTTTTTCTACACAGCGATTTGGAACTTACTGCCATAGGAAAAGTTAAAGTAGACAAAAAGACCTTTCCATTGACATATATCATGTCGTTATTGGTTCCTAGGCCAGCTTCCATACATTTTTGCCGGTTCTCCTTTAGAGCACTGAAACAATTGATGAGAATCTTTACACATTGGACATTGTGATTTGAGGTTCGAAGATTCAGAAACTAAAGCTCGAATAGGACCCGAATGTTTTCCACGCGATGCGGTCGAACGATTAAGAGATTGACAAGCTTCCAACGCATCGCAGCGGCTTTCAAGGAATTCAATAAGTTCATTAATGGAAGCGTCTTCGTGAGATCCGATTTCTTCTGACCAGGTTTGCTTAGTGTCATTGTCTAGCTTATTAAGCAAAATGTATATAAGCCATGGATCACGACATCACGCATGTAACCCACGAATAACTTCGTCTGCTCCGTCGGTAATCTTCCGAAGATTTTGCGTATTTGAAACACTCATAGACGGAAGCGATAAAAACATTTGGACAAACGATTGAACAATCAAATTAGCTCGATCAAAGCGTCTTTCAAGCCTCTCCCAGGCTTCAGTGTAATTAGCATCCGATATTTTGATATGCTGAATAAGATCAGCCGCTGTTCCACTCAACACCGACTTTAAATAATGGAACTTTTGCGTTGGAGACAGATTTGGTTTTGTATCGACCGAACCCAAAAATAAATCGCGAAAGGATGGCCAATCTTTGTAATCGCCAGAAAACTTAGGGATTATAATCGGAGGCAATTTAGTTTTTCCCGTATCACTATTCGAAGCGTCTAGAACCTTCAGCAGATTACCTTGTTGATTAACCATGTGTTCTAGCACCGTGGCTTGGTTATTAGGCATTGGATTTTCAACCGATTGTCTCTCCCGAATTGCCTTTTTAAGCCCCGCATGAGCTTCGAAATATTTTGCTTCATAAGTCCCGAAATCATGATAATACACCTGAAGATCTTCTTCCTCATCCACGTGTTTAAGGCACTCATAGTGAAGTGTGGAAAACTCGCTCCACGCTTCCTCAATTCTATTTAACCGTATTTCCAACATCTCTAATGTTGTAGAAGCTTCGATTGTGGATATATAGTCAACCGCGCGAGTAATACATGCCTTGGCATTACCACGTTTTTGCTTGAGTACCTACATTCATTTGGTACGAAGAACAAAAAAAAATTATTATTCAATTTTAATCGAGCAATCAAAAGTTCAAGGAAAAAAGTACCACGGTAAAATGCGCTACCCCAAATGCAAGCAAAAAATCTTATCAATTTATAACACCGTGTTACAATTGAAAGAGTTTGTTACAGTTAATTTATTGTTCAAGTCAAATAACGTTTTCAATTAATCAGGTACCGCACAATCAAATTTTAAAGCACACGAGGTTCTTTTTTCTTCCTCCAATCAATTATGAACAAACAAAAAAAAAATTTGCTTAATTATAGTTCCTCCTGGAACATTGGTTATGAACATATTTATTGCATCAGAACTCTTGAGGTTTGTTAAGACTGGGCTAACATTTTTTTGGGTGCAAAATTTTCAAAGCCCAAATTTTGATGGATTTTTGCCAGAACTATTGAAATTTGGTATAAGGAACTCCAAAACTATTGGAAATACACCCAGAACTCACAACAAAAATAAGTTTTGTAGAAAAACCGCGGCTAAGTTCACGCGACTCATCCATTACAAAAGAAGTATTTGGCGAAGAAGTTTAATTCCCAAGGAAAAGTAATATTTCAATGATTTGCTTTCTTTATTTATGTTAAAATAAGATTATTTATACAAATACAGGGTGCGGCAAGAAAACTTGCTGATTTTCAAAGGAAATAAAACCAAAAGTAGTGGACATACCGTTACAAAACTTGTTTATTCTTGTTATACACGATCTGAATTTTTCATTACATGGTTTTAAAGATGATATCGGATAAGTTATGGCCTCCGTTTTCGATACACTGAGATACGGAAGCTCTGGTTCAAATATGTTGTCTGACAGCTCAACAGCTGTAAAAAAAAGTACACACAAAAAATTCATTTGTTTTTGGAGGGATGATGATGATGGAGGGAGAAAAGACATTCAAAGCAAACTCGAACCGAGTGCATCGTAACGCAGACGAATGCGAAGCTAAAGCGTGTTTTTGTCTAAACCATTACATTCTATACTACCTTTCCTGATATGTAGTATTGGGCTATAGCTATAGCCGCCACTACATTCTGTCACGGGAGCGGGGCGTAATAAATATAGAAAATTACTCATTGTGCTCCTGCAACTCACTGCCAAGTAGGGATTGCAATCCCGGAATGATTTTTCAATCCCGGGATTTCGGGATTCAAAAATTTGGATCCCGGGATAATCCCGGGATTTAAAGAAAAAATAAAAGATATTTGTGGAAATTTTTATTTTGTTTATTTGACAACTTAAAAAAAGAAATAACTTCATGATTATTTAACAAAAAATATTAACTTCTTAAAAAAACTAATTCATAAAAACTCTCAAAACTGCCGATTTCATAGAACATGGATTAAGTATAAATTGAAACCCGATTTGCTTGCATTTCGTTACTGATAAAGCCAGGTATTTATATAGCAAAATATGATTTCAAACAAAAGCTTTTCAGATGTTCAGCATTCTTAATTAGACAACGTTTTTTTTATTTCCATTTTTGATGTCGGAAATTCTACTGCTTGATACATTTGATGTCATTTGCTGCTTTTACGCAATTTTACTTTTTTGCTATCATTTTGAACATATCCCTCTTCTGCTCACTTTTACTCACCTTTCATTCGTTAAAACTACAAATTTTCAAATTTACCGGTTAATTTACTCCACAGATGGGGTGCCTAATAGCGTTTTTTTTTGGCCGTCCGGAACTGTTCCGAACAGTTCTGTACTCGTTCACTTGGCACAAGATGACAGTTCTTGTTCTGAATAGAACAGAAAAACAATTCCGAATTTGAAGTCAGAATCAAAAACAGAATCACGCATACATGCATGCACACACTCGCATATACGTACTCGCTGCCATGTTTACAAATAAAGAAATTAAAAACAATGTCATGTCATCTGCGATTCTTCATATGAGGATTCACAAATACACAACCATTCAACCCTTAGAAGCAAAAAAATGTGTTTGTCTGTTCGTTTGGAATCCGGAATCGGACAGTTCTGTGTACAATTCCGGATTACCAAAAAAAAACGCTATAAGTTTACTGAGAAATGTTGTGTTGGTAAAAACACGCATACTCTTGCAGTAAACTTGGACCGCAGCTGGTAGACATTGTCATTTTGACAGCTTGATTTCCCATCTCCCTTTTAACTCTTCGGTGATCATGTGGTTTCTCTTCTCTTGTCTATGTCCACAAGACTGTCTTCTTTATAATAATTTCTCTATGGTTGCTGTTAGAAGGTATTTAAAATGAAATAAGGAAAAAAGTTGTATGTAAATATTTAATCCATTGTATTTCTATTTAGCTTGTACCCGCGACCTGGCAATCGATTGTAGTGCCATCTTGAGACCTGACACAGTGCTGTTTTTTACATAAGTTTGGTATTAGGATTTTTTTCTAAAAATCCATTCTTGATTATACTACACTCAGAGAAAAATCACATTATAGAATTTAATAACAATGTATTCAATTCTAAGTTGCAAGATTTTGAACAAAACAACTTTAAATCAAACACTAAATAACTTTATTTTAAAGTGACAGCTCTTGAAAGATAATTATATTACAAAAAAGGATCGAAACAAAACGTTATCCCTTTGATTTCAGTAGGTGTATGATGAATTAATATTGTAATGTATTTAAATCAAATATTCTCAGTATTAAATTTTATTTTGTGTACATTTTTATTAAACAGATTTAAATCAAAATATAAGAAATTTGATTTGAAAACTAGCCGATCTGTTATTTATTAGGAGAAACGGTTGAAAACAAATGTGACCAGTTTTATTTTAAGCATGTTCCGATATACTTCAAACAGGGGGCAAAATTTACTGTACAACGGCATTTACAGCATGACTATAATAAATAATTGTTATTTCTTATTTCAAATAGGTGCATTGTTTGAATCAAAATTGCACTGTATACAATTCAATTTAATACATGTCTTGAATCAAACAAAATTTCTGAAAGCAAAGTTGCACCCTCTTAAATCAATGTTCTTTGTTTTTTGAAACAAACAGAACTAAGTGAAATCAAAATTGCGACGTTTTACTTCTCTCACGTACGCAACCGTAAGAGCCTAAAAATGTGTGAGTGTAGGTAAGTAACTGTAATCGGATCGGAATCGTTGTTTGTTGCTTGCAGTATTGCAGCTGGATCGCAATTTGCAAATCATTTCCTCTTAAATTGTGTTATGTTGTCGTCGCGTTAGTTGGTCGGTTCGTGATCGCGGTAGAAAAATGGAAAATATAATAAACGTGGATATAAACAATTCATTCTTGGATTAAGAAAATAGTGAAGTGCTTATCTTATACGATATATCGGAAGATGAAAAGCAGCTCCGAGGAGTTCTCGAACATATTAATCTTTCTTCGCTCCTACCAATTTTGAAAGGTAAGACAATAATTTTTATTCTTGTTCTTTTCCGTGTCGTCCTGGATGTTTGTTGCAATCCAGCAAAATCGAATATCATCTTGCGTTGCTCATAGTAAAATTTTTGTTTTCCTGAGAATTTTTTTTTTGTGGATTGCAGTGTATTTCTAATTTTTTTGAATTGTATCGACAATTTTTTTTTTGTGGAATGCTTTGTTCTTTTTTTCCATCATCAGCTTCAGCATCAACGCCATCGGCACCGAGCGATCACAAGAGTAAGCGTCATCGTCTCAAAACCATTCTTTATCAGAGTCCGTTGCCCGAATTGGCTTTCATTACAAAATTGTCCGGAAGCGAAGCCTCAAACTCGCTCAAACCGCACATGTCCAACGAAGACAAATTGATTGTGTTCTTCAAAAACGAATACATGGCGGTACGCAACGCCGAAGGCAGTTTCTTTCACTGTCAGACTGCAAAACGTCTATCGTTCTTCGCCGCGTATAACAATTCGCTGGCTGTCCGAGGACAAGAAAGACAAAACAGTTTTCATACCAGATTTCTACGATCACACTGACATTGAGTGTGTCTTGACAACTGTCGACTTGAAGAAGATCGAAAAGGGCCATTTGAGATTGCCGCAGAGCGAGAAGGTTCGCATCGAGAATATTTTGAAGAAGGCACTGTTCCGCGACCTGATGTTACCGAAGAGAATCCAAATGGAAGTAAGTTTTCTTTTCTAACATTTCAATTCATTTCTCAATTTGTTATTAATTTCGATTTGCAGTTGACATTTCGCTCTACAAAGATGAATCTCAAATCGAAAAGAAACTATCTTACAGTGCAAGCAAGGGCGGTGGCTCTAATAAACGGTCAAGTTCTTCACGAAGCCAAAACAAGAGCAAATCAAAATCACCCTCTAAGAAGACGAAATTCGCCTTGTCATCGAAAAAGAAACGAAAAGGCAGTGATAGCGATTCGAGCGACGTCCAAATCGCAGTCTTCCGTGCCTGAAAAGGTAAGGCGTTTTTATTTTTTTGACATTTGAAGTATGAAATTTAGTTCAAATTTTCAGACCGAAACCCCTGGAACAGCGTCCTCGGCGAACAGCAGAAGCGATAGGGCCCTTAAGCGAAGAGCTGCCGAAGGCACAGCTTCAGATTCGTCAGCTAAGAAATCTCTATCAGTGAGTCCCGTCAAATGAGCGGCTAAGGGTGAGTACATTTTAATGCATTTTAGACATTTATTCGTATAACGTTGTTTGTCTTCGAATAGCCGATAAAAATTCGAACACTGACAGCTCGCTGAGTAAAACAGAATACTCTTCGGCCGGTGGAAAGGCACCCAAAGCCGCAAACAAGGCTTCTGCACCAACATCAACCAAAAAGAAACAAACTGGGTATCGGATTCCGATGAACAAAATTGGCGAATTTACGAGTCCGCCCCTAAATTTGTATTCGCTAAACAAGGGAAAGACGTTTGTAAAAAATAAGTATCTTTATGACAGTTGAAAAAAAAAGTACATAATAAATTAATTTTAACGTTATTAAAACTTGAAGTTTGTGTTTAATTTTTTAACGGAAGGTAAAGGAATCGTTTACTGTTTTTTTTTTTTTTTTGAAAGCCGTAGGCGCAAAGAAAAAACAACATTCAATAAAAAAAAAGTACTTTGAATCAAAATAAAATTTTTAAATAGGACTTAACACGCAATTTTGAAAATCAAAATAGCCCAACCTCAAAACCAAAGTAACTTTTAATCAAGATTGCATGATGCATGTATATTAAAATGTTTACATTACTAATTCAAAACGCGATTGCTTTTCTTTTGATCATGGTCAATATTATATTAAATCTCATGCAAGTTTGTTTTAAATACTCATTGCTACAAATGAATATCGAGGCCATTATACGATGGAAGTGTTATAGACTTTGAAATAAGACGTTGTCTTATTAAATCAAAAAACAATGTTTTTTGTTTCAAAATTTAAGCGTAGCTTGAAACTCATATAATGTGCAATTGATTTGATTCTGTTTCAACATTGAATCAAAAACATTACTTCTGTAAAATTATCATTTGTATTTTTAAATACAAAATGTGAAGCAAACGAATTAAAGTGACAAGTACTTCGATTTTATAACGCATTCATACTATTTTCAATGCCGAAATATATAATTGTAGGTTGTTTTCGATATTAATTTGTAGTATACTGAGTATTCAAAACAAACTTGCATGAGATTTAATATAATGTTGAACATGATCAAAAGAAAAGCAATCGCGTTTTGAATTTGTTAATTTAAACATTTAAATACATGCATCCTGCAATATTGATTTAAAGTTACTTTTTCAAATGGTTTTGAGGTTGGGCTGTTTTGATTTTCAAAATTTCGTGTTTAGTCCTATTATATAAAGATTTTAGTTTGATTCAAAGTGTTTTTTTTTTTGATTCCATGTTGTTTTTTCTCTGAGTGTAGGTGTCTTTATATACAATGATTTAATCTACCAATCCCGAAAATCCCGGGATTAGATAATACAATCCCGGGATTTAAAAGATTGGAAAACGTACCGGGATCCCGGGATCCCGGGATTCGGGATCCCGGGATTGCAATCCCTACTGCCAAGGCGCACACAATCACACTCAATAATATCATCGACCAAAAATCAGTATAATGTCGTCTTTCGCGAGACAAGTCACGATTGCGTAAATACTAACCCTAAGGGGTCTTATTAAAAGGTTCATCTGTCGAATTGCCATGTCTGTCTGTTGATCCCTAGGGCCGTATGTTCGAAAACAAGTTGAAGCTCTGAATGAACGATCGTCATTGCCATCATAACGAGAATCCGCAATATAAACCCGGGGTGGAATTGGCTAGGGTGATGTTTGACTTTCAAATTGTCTACTATCAAATCTGATAGGCAGCCATTTTTCGTCTGTGTAAGCTGATGGTTTTCAGATCAATTTTATTTTGGTTAACTTGCTATTACTTGCAAAAAAAAAGTGTTTGACAACTGTCAAACGTCACTTATTTCCAAAAAAACCGACGACATAGAGTTTCAGTTTATCCTTATAACAATTTGTATAAAAATTGTACGAAAAGAAAAACATACAAAAATTAGCCTTGTTTGATCTGGACATTTCTTTTTTGATCGGCCAATGATACGACGCGACGGAGCAAGCAATATTTTTGGACGATATAATGGTGTTCAGGCAATTATTCGTCAAAATTTTGCTCCGCATGCTCTGTACGTCCATTGTGCAGCACATTCTTTGAACCATGTTATATAATATGTTTCCAGCAAAATACCAGCCATTACAGCCTGCCTGACCACAATTGAAGCAGTTTATAATAATTATTTCAATACACCGAAAAGAAAAGATGTGCTGCAAAAAAAACAATAAGCGAGAGCGAAGAGACTCCACAAAAAAGACATTAAAAAGGCTGAATCTGACGCGATGAATCTCAAAATATCAAGCAGTTGAAGATTTTGAAGAGCTATTTCCGTTTGCGTTCGAGACTCTTGACCAAACAAGAACATTGGAAAGTGAAGCAAGGAACTTGGGAAACGCTATGGATTTCGAGCTCTTGATTAGCTTGAAGGGTATAAGCATGGTTTACAAACTCTAGTTTCGTAGAGTTTCAAAGAGTGAATTTAGACTTGGTCTAAGCTATGGGTCTCGCCAAAGGTTTAAAGGATCAACTTAAAATTAAACGGGTAGTAGCTTAAATCCTTGACATTAACGTTAAACATAAGAGAATAGTGAAAAGAATGTTTACTTATTTACAGGATCGTTTGAATGGTTTTGCTGCTCTAGCTATTCATCGCGCAATACCTATGATAGCAGAACTGTAGGTATAATGCAACTGTAGAAACAGGTTGCAGAAATTAGTTAAACTATTTATGGTGCTGTCGCTGTGTTCACATCGTTACTTGAATAAAAAAAAATAGATTACGGTGACAAATAGTGGTACACACACAGTGAGCATTCCCATACGCCATACCCCAGTTGCATATAAAAAACACGTGTTGAAATGTACCTAATTCATCTGTCAAAAATAAAGGAAAGTCAACTTGTGATGCACGCTAGGGATGTCGAAAAAATATCGATATATCGATATATCGATATTTTTTTCTGGATTTGTTGATATTTTTGAACGATATTTAATTTTTCGATATATCGATATATCGATATAAAAATCCGAGTATCGAAAAGGTATAAAAATTCGATATTTTTTATGATTAAAAAAAAAATCTTCAAAAGGAATGCTACACAGTACACACTGCACTCAATAACATGAATAATTTGAAAACACAACACATTCTCAACTATGGTGCTTTGTCTCACCATTCGCACACAATACATTCTCAACAAACTGCCAAACTCAAAATTGTGTTTCTTTTATCGTTCAGAGAACTGATTCTGAGTGTTCGGAGTCGAACCGACGACGCACGCGCTCGGAAAAAAGTGATCGAGCATTGTGTGCAAAATGCCTGAACAAACAAATGTCAAGCATGTAAGAGATGGAGGAAAATTTATTAATACAAATATACAAACAAAAAATTCCTGAATATTAAGTGCTCAATTTTATTTCAAAATTACTCAAATGCTATATCGTTGTTCTTCTTATTTTATTTAAAATTATGTCTCTTGATAAGTCTATTAAAAATGTTGATGATTGAATTTGAAGTAGAATAGGCAAAATTATTTTTTTTGTCATATTGTACCGATATATCGATATATCGATATTTTTTAAAATAAATATCAAAACCGATATTGATATTTTTTTCAAATATCGATACGATATATATCGATATTTTTTTGAATTTCGACATCCCTTGCACCATCTCAATTCTCAAACAGTTTAAATTTTTAAACACGAAAGTAGAAACCCAATCAGAGAATACACACCCCAAGAAAACCCAACGGAGAGAGTCAACAGAGTGATCAAAACCATGATCAGCCAATATGTACAAGGCAACCAGCGTATGTGGGATGAGCACTTACCCGAATTAACCTTAGCTATAAATACTAGCCAACATGACTCGACACGTTATTCTCCGGCTCTGCTCAATTATGGAAGAGAACTTCACCTCCCCTCACACTTTTGGCCCTACCAAGGAAATCGAACCGCTCACCGAACAGATAGAAGCAAGGAACGAACGGATGAAAGCTTTGTACGAGCTAGTCCGAGTCAATCTACAAAAAGCCAGTCAGACTCAACCTCAGAAAAGCACCCGAAGCCCCGATACCAGTTTTCATCTCCGGTCCGAGTCTTGGAAGCGAATATGCTAGTGGATACGACTTCTACGCTATTCCTCGATCCACAGCTACCAACGTGACTCCTGGATTAAAACCAACAACAATAACCGCCGCCGCCACCACTTCATTCGCACTACCAGCCACAAGACCCAGCGTTACCGTCACCGCCGCGCCGCCGCTGCCACTGCCGTCGCACCGCCAGATATGACAAGAGAAAACATCCCAGTCGTCATCAGCAAGAGACCCAAAGCCCCATCCTCAAAAGCTACTGGGAGTTTTAACAACAACGCCACCTACCCAGAGTTTCCGAACACCGTTCCCATCCCCGACGACCCATTTGAAGGCATCACCCTAAAAGGATCCCTCCATCAGAGGATGTTTAAAATTTACCGTCCTTGGGGATCCATCTTAGTCTACCTCGACAAGAAGGGGAGTAAGGCTACCTCTTGCGCTTCGGAGCATTGCGTAAAGTTATTAACTTACGAAAGTAACGAACAAATAAATATAATAAGAATTATTATAAGTTATTGAACTGAATTGTTTTGATTTTTTTTAGTTATAAAAATACAAAAAAAAGGGGAATTTAAGAATTAATTTTTGATATTTTGAAATAAAACAACAAAAGAAACAATGAACACATTTTCTAATTTCCCTCTTCGTTTTCTTTTCCTTAGTGAACTATAGACGAGATGGTTCTCGTCTCAAAAAGGAGGGGGGATGTGTAACGAAGAAACTTCATTACTAACAAAAAAGGAGTGAAAATGTAGCTATCCTACCTACCCGGAGTGTAAAACTTAAGTGTCACTAAGCGACCGAACCAGAGTGTACCTAAATCCCTGACATCTCCAAATGGCATACAAACAGATAATACGGACAATTTACATATAAAATTAAAGTTTATTTTTACAATTCACAGTCTGTTTCAGTAATAAAAATCATATAGGAACAGAAATAATTCGTATAAAATCGGGAAAAAAAACTGACCGAATAAAACTCATTTATTTATTAAATGAAGTTGGTAGTTTAGTTATCCTCTTTTTGATTCTTTCCACGGTCGTGGACTTATGATCGTTATTTCCACTTAGCGTGGACTTATTTTGTTGGTTTATTTCCACCTAGCGTGGACTTATTTTGTTGTTTGTTTCCACAAGTCTTGGACTTAACGCTTATGATTATACCACTCAGGTGGACTTTCTATTAACGTATTAGCTTAAGTAATGAGAGAATAAAGGTCTTTTATTGGAATTAAAGAAAACAACACTATTTTTATTAGAATTTGGGTCTAGAGGTGGATTTCCTTGCCTTGAGTTTTGTGCTTTTCTCGAGAAAACCCTGGACCCGACGAGCTATACCCTAGCCACGATCAAAAAGCATTACAGGACGTGGATGGACGTTTTAGCCAAAGATCCGACCGTACAATGACCTTCAACCATCGTGTTACGGGATGAAAATGGTGTCTATGTATAATTTCATATGTAAAAAAATATATTCAGAGAAGGTTGCCTAAAAATTTAGGTGCAAACTGCAATTAATCAATAATTAAAAACAATTAGTTTTTGTAAACATTGCACCTATCGCGTTACGCAATGAATTGAATTCTAATCGTTAGAGTTGCCATCAGGTATATACAGGTGAGTCGAAACCATATATCAAAATGAAGGTAATTTTATTGCGAACACAATGATATAAGGTTGCCTGCGAAAATTTGGTGCTAAATACTGGTTGCCGAATTTTAAAAACTATATTCGTGCGAAACCAAAAAATCAGTGGAGTTGTTAGCGCAATGCGTAGTGCATTGGCTTCACAACTAGCTGGTCTAAGTTCAAATCTCATCAAAGTGAACTCAAAAAGTTTTTCGATTAATATGAAAAATAACTAGACAGCACCCCTAATAAATTAGTCTGATGATCGGCTTGGCACCCGTGAAATAGCTATAACTCCAGCCAAACAAGGGAATTGACGGAAAAAGCCATTGGTGGAAGCACCTCTAAGTTGCTATCGTTGTTCAAACAACATAAAATAAATTAAAAAAAAAAAAAACTAATGTTTTTACCTACTTATTTTTCTTCTCTGGGAAGTCTGTCGTATGGACCACTTGGGTTCCACCATAGCCAATGGAACCGGACTGAGAAGCAAGAGTGCCCTTATCGTTCCTGTGCTGACAATCTTTTCTGAACGGGCTGTAGTAGCAAGTTGATTTATCAATTAAAAACATTTTGTTTGCCATGACTGACTTGTTTTTGCCTGTTTATAGTTCTTGTTGCGAATTGTTTGTTCACCTATTATCTTATCAAAAATATTCAAAACTTGTTTGGCATTTGGAAGGGCAATAACAAAAATAGTACATCAAATCATTTTGGGGTCTTCATCTGCTTACTTCGGCTTGTTAAAGTTCCAGATTCGAACATCATTAACAAAAAAATTTCATCTGAAATTAACATGACTGAACATTTTCGGATAGAACCCAATGAAGGTACAAACTACGTAAGGGTGTTTGCTCGGAGTAATGAAAGCCTTCCCATTGAATTCGACTGCAGTACGAGGTTTTGTGTACTTGGATCCCTTGCTGAAAGACAATTAGAAGGAATTCGTGACTTTGAAGTACGAAGTGATGATGTTTGGGTAATAACTCCACCGAAAAGTGGCACAACATGGATGTTAGAACTCGTTTGGCTTTTACAAAACAATTTTGACTTTGAGACAGCTCTAAAGATCGATCAAGATGTTCGAGTACCATTTTTGGAGTAAGTTTTTTCACTCGAAGTTTGAAGCAAAATATGTTTGATTAACTCTCCACATTTTTAAGATTAAATACAATGTTAACATCTTCAAATTACTCTTTCGATGAGTACGACAAAATGCCATCTCCAAGGGTAATGAAATCACATCTCCCAATTCATTTGCTTCCCAAAGGATTGTGGACTGTCAAACCAAAAGTACTTCTTGACAAAGTGACAGTTAAGAAACTATTTTGATAAATGCTTTTTTGTTCAAGATTATTTTTGTCACGAGAAATCCAAAGGACGCAATAGTTTCCTATTTCCACCATCACATTGCTTTGGGAACATTCAGGGGCTCCAAGGAAGAATTCATAAATCGGACGTTAGACAATAAGCAACGTAATTCACCGTTCGCAGAAACATCATTTGAATTTTGGCAGCTTCGAAACGAGTCTAACATATATTTTACGAGCTTTGAACGTATGAAGAAGGACCTTCGGTTGGTTATTTTGACGCTTAGTAAGTTTCTTCGGAAGGATATTGATGACGAGGAACTAATTGTTAAGCTTTTGGATCATTTGTCCTTTAAGAACATGCAAAGTATGTCTATTTTGACAATTGGATTCTGTAACAATGTTTCCCTTTTGACAACATTCTTTTTTTTCTAGAAAACCCTACATGCAACCATGTGGATGTGACGAAGGCCTTTAATGCTCAAAATGGGACTGAACCAGTTCAAACTGAGTAAGCTACAAACATAGAAAATTAGAGTCAAACTTTTTACATTCTGTCTTTCTATTTACATGAAGACACTGGTTTATAAGAAAAGGAGAAGTAGGTTCCTACAAGAGTGAACTCAGTGAAGCTGTTAAAGAACGTTTAGAAAAGTGGTTTGCCCAAGAGCTGGAGAGGCATGGAGTGACTGCTGAAGAGATATTCCTGTCAGAGTTGCAAAAAATGATAACAGAATGATAGATTTTAATAATTTGTACTTGTCAGAAATAAAATACAGACAAATGATGTTAAGCACAGAAAAGTTGCGGACATAATAGGCCAGTTCCACCTAGCAATATCTCACTGAGATCTCAATGTCACTTTGACTGAGGCAAAATCATTTGGTAGAACATAATTCTCAGTTTTCATTGAGATAAAATGGTTACCTTACAAATTGTTGTTGGACATCTGTTAGTCACGTCAAAATAGCTGAGTGAGAAATCGAATCCAAAATTATTTCATCTCAGAAATCTCAGAAAAAAATCTCAGTTTTCAGCTGAGATTTTTGTTCCACCTAAAAAATCGCAGAGATCTCTGAGATCTCAGTGAGATGTTGTTAGGTGGAACTGGCCTAATGTATTTGTATGAATGACCATTAAATTTTTATTCGAATATGATTTTTGGCATATTGACATTGACATTACAGTGCTTAGCACATGAATGAAACAAACTACAGACGCATATGTAACTTCACTGGCGACTGAGGTGATCGGCTGGAAAAACAAAGAGAGACAGATAGACAAATAGAAGTAAAGCAAAAGCACATATAACATAAGCTTACGAGACACAGGGGAGGAGACATATTATCACACAGGTGACCTCAGGTAAGCTGACTCATTTTTGTAGAAAAAGAATGCTGCCGAAGACGGGGCTTTATTCGCAGCGTTTGGTTAGTTAGTCAACAATGCATTTACCACCTGCGTTTAAGGCACATAAGATTTGCGAAATACTATGTACACCTACACGGAGATAAATTGTAACTCACTAACTTACATAGGTGGGCGAACTTGCCTAGTTGGATGACTTCCTTGACCTGGGTTTCCACCTGAGTGGCAGTCTTTCTCTTCTTCAACATCCTTTGGAGTTAGACAACCAACGCATCAATAGTTCAGCCAACTAACAAACAGTCTCCAGTTTCACACGCCAAATTGTTTGACTTCCTATCCTTCTTAGGATGTCTTCCCGTCCATAATGATATCAATATAGTGTAGGTATTGCGGATCTAGGAGGGCTTCAAAGCTCCAACAAGTGTATTGCACAGAACCATTGTTGCAAACAGATGTCTTGTATCTGCTGATCTACCTCAGCTTCAACATTCCGTGTTGAGGGGACCAGGAGCGTTATAACTAACTTATCAGCTCCACCTTGCTGAGTTGAGTTTCATTAAGAACATCATGATGTTTGGTGAACATACCATATCGTTGAGATATTTACGTCACTTGAACATCGAAGTAGTGTCTCATGCCTCACCCTCTTTTACCGTTATTTCAACGGTTTATGCCCTAGTTAAATAGCCAGCTGCATTCCTCCCCTTGAGATATTCAACCGTAATATCCGCGCCTCTAAGAATGCCCATCAGTTCACCCTCGAGCCCAACTTCGGACGTACAGTCATGTTCAGGGAATCATTCATCATTCAATCATTCACGCGAATGTGGAACACTCTTCCACGCTCTGTGTTCCCCAGTCGTTGCAATGTACAGGAATTCAAGACCAATGTTAACCGACACCTCATCCTAAGCCCTCTCCGTCTATCCTACTTTTCCTAACGCCCGCACTGTGCTTTGGCATTAAAAGGGAATAGAAACCCCTTGAGTGCGTGCTTATTATAAAAAAAAAATACGCTTACCTTCTGATAATGTACGAGTGCTTTGGCCTGCCATATTGAATGCCGAAAGAGGTGTTACGGCTGGAACACAAACACGCTTTAGCTTCGTCTTCGTCCACGTTACGATGAACCCGCTTCAAATTTCCTTTTAATAACATTTTTCCATCCATCATCATCATACATTGAATTCCTATCGCTGAACTCTTAAACGTCAGGCTAAGCCAACATCAAAGCGTGTTTGTGTTTCCGCCATTACGATGCATCCGCTTCGTAAGACATTTCTCCCTTCTTTCCCTCCAAAAACAAATCAATTGGCTGCGTTGTTCCCTAGGTACACCAAAATTCCAAGATAACTTCGGATTTTGTTTTTTTTTTTGTTTTACAGAGAATGGTGGTAAACAACAACAAGAAGCTATCCGATACCTTTTGGATAAGTGATTGATTTTGTTTGTTAATTTTGATATACAGCTGTTGAGCTCTCAGGCAAAGCTGTCAGTTTCAGCATATTATTTGAACTAAGCTTCCGCTTGGAATCACATTACGTAACATTACGTACGAAACGTGAATTCGAAGGTTAGAGCACAGATAATAAATTTATACAGATGTCTCTCTCATCCCTGCAGAAAAAAATGAAATATATTTTGCTCTTAACAGACAACGCCTAAACAGACAAGGAGCTTTTTGAAGCTTTTTTCCTTGCCTAAGTATTCATTTATGGGTAATGAGGTGAGGCGAGCGAAAATAGATTTTGTGCATTAAGTGAATGCGTTAAAGCTTTTGGAAAAAGCTTTTTTTTTGGTAGCTTTTAGTTTTATATATCATTTCTCGCCATAAGGGTGAGACATCTGTATAAATTTATTATCTGTGGTGAGAGTATGCATTTAATTTTTGGAGGCTGAACTCTTAAACGTTAGGCGAATTCAGAGCTTAAGCGTTTTTGCGTTTCAGCCATCACAGTCACAGATTTTCTAGAGCTTCAACTGGTCTAATGCAGGTCTACTAGAGGCTGATCTTCAAGGTCTTTAGCCTGCTGTGTTGATAATGTCCCTTGATCTACCAGATCCTTAGTCTGCAAAATTAAGTGCTACTGGGGAAGTTAAATGTGCAAATCCTTAATTTCCAACAGGTCCTCTATTCACACAGATCTAAAAGTGCTCCGGCTTTCCAACTGCTGATCTGCCAAAGTTTCAGCTTGCCTGTTGAATTACACCCAGTGGCGTTATACATCCTGAGCTCTGGCATGTCATGTTATATGCAACCTGCCGGGGTGTTGGCGTTGTACTTGTTGATCTACCAAGGCTTCGGTGGCCGCGTACTGATGTATCCAGTGCTTCCGGTAGTATTAAACTGATATACTAGACAGCTTGGAAATGTCATATTCAGCTTCATCAGAGGCGGCCCTCTTCTAGAGCTTAAGTCAAAAGTTTTGAGTTCTTCAAGGGGTGTTTTACCCGCCCCTCTGCGAGCGCTTCGGCGTGCTCTATTGCGTCTCATCAAAGGATGCACAGCACATTGTGTTCCCTTAGATTCAAATGTGCTTACCTTGCTTGCGTTCATTTACTGCCGCTGACAGCACATAGCTTGGGCCTAATCAGACACCTCTCTCACGTTTAACATCTAGAAGAAGCTACGACCAGAAATACTATCACTTCCTAACTCTTTTTACTCAATGAACAAATTTAAAGTAAACAACATAATGCAAATACTCACATTTCAAACAATCAAACATGACCAAATAAAGTGATTAACGTAACAAAATGGCACATGTTCTTCTCAAATCATTCAAACAACATTTATCAGTTTTGTTCGCAGAATTAGGTCCAAATTTAAAAAGTGTAGATATTTGCACATACAGGGTATTCCCTTCGGTCAAAACTCCGTCTTTGATCTTTTTTGAATCACGTATACTGGAGTGACTCAGGGTTCCACCTTGACTCCCAGCATGCTTTGCGTTAATTTAAAATTCGTTTCTAGATTGTGCACAGACTTTAATTTCTAAGCCATGGAGCAATGTGAATAACAAAAACAAGATGTCTTCCCCACTTCTTACAAATCAAACACCCTGTCGACTATTCCAAATCACCGGATTGCTGGAAAACGATAATCTTCTATTGATAGGGCATTCCCAACTGATAATCCCACAATGATGCTGTTGAGCTCAAAACCAAACAAAAAATACGGAGAAAACCAAATGAATTATCTCAATTATTGCTCTCAGCGAGCATGAATCGAACTGGGACTGAGAGTTGCCTGTCCAGTTCCAATCTGACCTTATTCGCCATTGGTATCGCTTTCAAACCGAAAAATACCAATCGGGGATTTTTTTTGTCGAAAACAAAAGAAAAATAGTAAACTCGAAGATAATTAAAATCGCCAGTTCAAAAAATAAACGGAAATTCAGGAATTCGAGAAGACACAAAAAAATATCATGAAAGTACATCTTTCCGGTTCAATATACTTCCAATTGATAGTGTGCGTGTGCTTTCTGAATGGCGTTCTCTGTTTACCTAACCCTAAGGGCACCAACTCCAAAGATGATAATTTTGTGCCAAACACAATCGATGTCCATTCCCCGTTGAAAGTGATTTGGAAGAATTCTACCGGTGCAGACATTCGATCTGGTCCAGGATATCAACCATATTCGTTGCTGTGGAAAGTCATTGGCTCCGAGGAGAGCATTCGAGCAATTCAAGCCAAAATGATGCGAAGCTACATGAATTTGTCAGTGGATCCTTGTGATGATTTCTACGAATATGTTTGTGGCAACTGGGCGACTGTTCATCCCATTCCAAAGGACAGATCCGAGTACTCGGTGTTCAGTTTGCTGAACAACAATATCCAGAATGAGCTGCGAGATGTACTCTCGCAGCCAGTGTCTGGTGCTACCTCCGTAATGCAGGAACTCGGAGCTGAGGATAAAGCGAAGGTTTACTTCAAGACGTGCATCAACGAGGAGGCCATCAATAGGCGTGGGGTTGATCCTCTGTTGTATTTCATTGACGAACTCGGCGGTTGGCCAGTTCTCGATGAGAATTGGTCCGAGGAAACATTCGATTGGCTGCAATTGGCCATTAAGACTTCGTTGCTGGGTTATCCGGCATTGTTGTTTACGGATGTCGAAATGGACTTGAAGAACTCGACACGCTACGCTGTTTATCTGGAAGAGGGACGAATGGGTCTGAATAATCGAGATGACTATTTGAACAGTGAGAATTCTGATCATTTGGATGCCTATAGGTGAGAAATGAAATGACGAAATTTTCGTCAACAAATTTAGTAGATTAAATTACTTGGTTTGGGTCATAAACGAGGCTATTTATAGACCTTTAAAGAGATTATGCTGTATGCTGAAAGTGAACAAAGGGCAAGTTCAAGAACGACGAGTTATTTTTGTTTTTCTGTGTTTTTCGATTCTTGCTTATTTGACTTGCTTAGAAGATACCAAAAATTTGTGTTCCTGGTTTGATTTATTGTCTGCAGTCTCATTGTTTGACTGTTTATTTGACGTCATAAAGTATTGTAGCTTTGCATTGTTCTTAAGTTTATTTATTTTGATAAGCAACCCATCATATTTAACGCGCGAGGACGCTGAACCTATCTGGTTGTCAGGCCTAGGCACGAAATCTTGATAAAGAGGTTGAATCTTCTTCTTTTCACAGTGTACGGTATCAACAAACCACTTTCCCTTATTGTGAACTACAGGGTCTTTTATTAATCGCTTTCATTTTCCTTTTTGTTAGCTCGTTTTAAGGCTGAATCACAAATACGCTTCAGCTTCGGCTTCGCCTGACGTTTACAAGTTCAGCCATAGGAATTCATGCATGAAGCTTCGTGATTATGCATGAATATATGATAATATTACGTAACGTGACACCAAACAGAAGCTCTAGTTCAAATATACTGAAAATTTTCATTGTCTGACAGCTCAATAGCTGTTAAAAAAGACGACAATAACAAAATTCATATGTTTTTAGAGGGATGAAAATGATGGAGGGAGAACTGTCATTTAAAGCAGACTTGAAGCGGGTTCATCGTAACGCAGACAACTTCGAAGCTGAAACGTGTTTGTGATTTAGCCTTTAGTTGCAAAGAAAGGGAAAATCGAGAGAGCAAACAATTTCTCCTGCTCAAAATTTTGCAACTTTTTGCAATAGGTATTTTCTTTTTTTTAATGTCATCAGTTTAAGAACTGACAAGTGACAGATGACAATTCTTCGAATTTGAAGTAAAACGGTCCGCTTAATCTCTTTTTATTTTGTAGCCCAGTTTCTCTTAAAACGAACTTCACTGTCTACAAAAGTCCATAAACTGAACTTATATTTTTTGTTGGAGCGATCTCCCGTCGAAAATTCAATTTAATGCGACGACGCATAAAATCCGGCATTGCGCTGACGTTAATGTTGCTGTCAGAACTGTTGCCGGATAGAACTGTCCCATAGAATATCTTTCATACTTTGACAGTTTCATTTGCTTGGTGTGAAAACTAACCACAAACCCTAAAAAAGGAATAAAAGATTTCAGCATTAAAATTGTGACAAAATGATTTTTCACACGAAATATGGATCATCTACTGCATTTCCTTGTTGAGGCGGAAATATACTGCTGTCAGTCGAAACCGTTGACGTTGACGGATTGTGGGATTCCTTGGGTCAGTGCCTTATTATGGCTGAAACACAAAAGGCCGAATCACAAAGGCGCTTCAGCTTCGGCTTCGCCTGACGTTTACGAGTTCAGCTATAGGAATTCAATGCTTGCTATCACAATGACGCTTCGACCTCACGTTTCGTACGTAGCGTGACTCCAAACGGAAGCTCTAGTTCAAATTTGCTGAACTTTTGCTTTATCTGACAGCTCCATAGCTGTTTGTTCATTTGTTGTTTGTTACCACTTGAAAAAAAAAGGAAGCGAAGTAGATTTGGGAATAAAGCGAAGCAGATTGAAAAAAAGCGAAGTAGATTTTAAAATCGTGTATTTTATATTGACATGGATACATAGGCACTAGTGTTTAAATTTTTCCAACATTTAAACGCAAGACGCACATGGCCCAAAATATTAAACATTTCGATACAAGCACAGAAGCACGTAACTCATACCTTCTTTGCGTATTTGTATAGGTTGACATTTCGTATTTGTAAACTGTCCGCTTATTGTTCTTGTATAAGGATAGAAACTTTATTGCAGATGTCCCTTATCTATTTTCCTGATGAAAATAATGAAGGCATGTCATGAAGTAGATTTCAAGAAATTCTTGATGATGGGAAGTAGATCTACTTCGAAAGGAGTAAAGTGGCAAAGCTGTTTTTGAAGGCATGATGATGATGGAGGGAGAACTGTCATTCAAAGCAAACGTGAAGCGTTTGCATCGTAACGTAGGCGAAGCTGAAGCTGAAGCTGAAGCGCCTTTGTGATTCGGCCTTAAATGCTATCGTAATGAATCTTCAACTTCACGTTTCATGCGTAATGTTACGTAATGTGACTCCAAACGGAAGCTCTATAGTTCAAATATGCTGAACATTTGTTTTGTCTTAACAGCTCAAGAGCTGTAAAAAAAGTCAACAAAAAGAATTCATTAGTTTTTGGAGAGCGAGAGATGATAATGATGCGATTGCATCGTAACGTAGACGAAAACGAAGCTAAAGCTATACGGCTCACCCGGCACGCTCGTTGTTAATGAGACGCGTTCCATAAGAACAAGTCTATAGAGTTGTGTGTTGAAATCGTCACGAACAAGTGTATTCTATAGAGCTGTCTGTTGAAATCGTCACGATCGACGGATTGCTGGATTCTATGGGTCGTCACCTTCCATCTTTTGGACTTCTTGTTAAACAGACTGAATAAATGACAGCCAATTTGACAGATGAAGCTTCTTCAGAATGGACGCTAGAAACTATCAAGGTGCGGAAGTGTATATTGGCAGACCTTTTAGATAAGGATTTCCTTATCTCCTTCAAGTAGAATGGACGCTAGAAACTATCAAGGTGCGGAAGTGTATATTGGCAGACCTTTTAGATAAGGATTTCCTTATCTCCTTCAAGTTTATTTGTTTGGCCTAATGTGGTAGTAATTTGGGTAATTCTA
Source organism: Sphaerophoria taeniata (assembly GCA_943590905.1). Lineage (NCBI taxonomy): Eukaryota > Metazoa > Arthropoda > Insecta > Diptera > Syrphidae > Sphaerophoria > Sphaerophoria taeniata. Next base: position 216,764,458 of record OX016540.1, on the reverse strand, counting down.
CTCCATCTTCTTCCATTTTCCGTTCTGTACAGTGGGACTGGGATTCCTTTGCTTTTGCTATTTAAAGCTGTTGGAAGTGCTGTTTGAATAAGTCTTTCTTTCCACTTTTTCGAAGAGCTTGTGCACCGGTATGTCCAGATAGTTTGCTTTTCCTTTATAGAATTGAAGACTCTGATAATAGGATTATGGATTGCTTACTTATGGTGGCACTACAGACCAGGTCGGACCAGGGCCTCATCCAACAAACGTCTCCAGCCAGCTCGGTCCCTAGCTACCTGTCTCCAGTTTCGCACGCCAAGTTGGTTCTGGTCCTCTACCACCTGTGTGCTCCACTGGTTCGCGGTCTTCCTCTTCTGCGACGTCTTTGCGAGTTGGATTCGAAGACTCTACGAGCCGGAGCATTATTTTCCAACCATCTAAGTCATTGGACCTTAACTTTTCTGGCTAGGTCAGAGTCACTGAAGACCTCGTACAGTTCTTGTTTGAATCTTCGTCTCCATTCTCCATTAATGCAGACAGGACCAAAATTCACTCGAAGAAACATCGGATGTTATCATGGTCCATGTCTGTGCAACATGCATTAGGACCGGGATGATAAGGATTTTGTAGAGTGTCACTTTAGTTGCTCGGGAGAGGACTTTAATACTCATTTGCCTTCTAAGTCCAAAGAAACAGCGATTGGCAAGGGTGATTCTTCGTTTGATTTCAGCGCTGGTGTTGTTGTCTGTTGGCTCCAAGACGTCGATGTTGGGTGTCCTTTCTTGACAGCATTATCTTGGTCTTGCCCTCGTTAACCGCTAGACCCATCTTCCTCCGTCTCAAGGCTCACGAACGCTCCACTGACATCACGCTGTGTTCTTCCAATTGTGTCAATGGCGTATCCTAGTAGCTGGACGGGCTTTTGAAAGATTGTGTCTCTGGTGTTGTAGTTTTGCACAATCTTTTCAAGAATGATGTTGAAATAATCGCATGACAGCGCATTGCCTTGCCCTAAACATTTTTTTACATCCAATGCGTCCGTAAGGTTTTTTCTGACCATGATGGAACAGCGTGAGTTTTCCGAGTTTTTCTGGGATGCCAAAACTAGACATTGCTCTTTAGACGCTGTCATACGCGGCCTTGAAATCGATTTAAATGTGGTAGGTATCGATTTGAAGTTCCTGGGTCTTCTTCAAGATCTGGCGTAGGGTGAATATTTGATCGATGGTGGACTTTCCGGGTCTGAAGCCACACTGATCAGGACCTATCGGATTGTTGACGAAAGGCTTCAAACGTTCACACAGCATGGCAGACAAGATTGTGTATGCGATGTTAAGGAGACCTATACCTTTGTAGTTGGTGCAGTTCAGGGGATCTCCTTTGCTGAGGATCGGGCATACGATGCTGATATCTAAGTTTAGATATCGCTGTCTTCACTTTGTCAATGTGGGGTAGGTGGAATCTGTGGTCTGCTCCACCCAAATTGAATGGTTCTGTATAGCTGGCGGAATTTTGCTCGTCATCGCCATTATACAGCATTGACTGTGATTCCACTTCAATGTTCCCATGATGGTCACTACAGGCTTCGGTTCGGGGTGTATAAGCCCTGGAGGTTTGTTTTACCTTTTTGCAAAACTTTCAAACTTCGTCCCTGTTGTGACATCTCTCTATCTCCTCCATCGCATGCTTCTCATGCCCCCTTCTTTTCTTTCTGAGAACTTTGCGCTCGTCTCACCTTTTCTGCTCCTAGAGCTCCCGAGCTGCTCGTGTCCTTCTTTGCAGCGCCGCTTTGTATGCCTCTTGTTTAGCTGCATGTGTTCGCCGGCACGCATCGTCTAACCAGGCGTTAATTTAAAACCGTTTTTTAATGTTTTCTTATTTTACTTTCAGAAACCTCATTGTAACAACCCTAAGACTTTTGGAAGTTGATCCCGAAAAAGCCGAAGAAACCTCCAAGGAAATAGTTGACTTTGAAATTCAGTTGGCCAATCTAACAAGCGATCCTCTGGTTCGCTTTGACCTCAGTGAAATCTACACAACCGTTACGATCGGCGAACTCTACACAAAGTTCAAAAACATCGATTGGTTGACATTCTTTTCGGGAGTTCTCGAGACCCCATTGCAACTTAATCAAACAATTGGCCTTCTATCACCCCATTATTATGGCAACCTTACAAAAGTTCTGAAGGAAGTCGAAGCAAAAACTCTGGCCAATTACATGGTCTGGCGTGCCGTACAACCACTACTAGACGGTTTGGATGAGAACTTCAGAGCAGCCTTGCAGACATTCAGGGAGGCTCTAACTGGCCAGAAAGAGCCACTACCTCGATGGAAGGAATGCATCAAGGAGGTCAATACTCAGATGGGGATGGCAACTGGAGCGATGTTCGTAAGGAGATATTTCGACGAAGATAGCAAAAGAGAGACTGTTGCGCTTTTGAGTGAAGTCAAAGACGCTTTTAGAGAGACACTCTTAGACCTGGATTGGATCGATGAAAAGACAAAAGAACTAGCTCGAAACAAGGTCAATCGAACTAAACTCGCTGTTGGGTATCCCGATTTTATCCTTAACCCATCCGAGCTGAACGCACTTTACAGTGATTTGCAAGTGGTTCCCGGAAAGCGCTTTGAAAACTCTTTGAATTTGATTAAGTACTCTTCGCGAGTGCGAAGAAATCATTTCGGCAAAAATGTTGATAAAGAGCAGTGGCCTTCAGCACCAGCTGTGGTTAATGCATTTTTCGAACAGACCAACAATCGAATTGTCATTCCAGTCGGCATCATACAGCCTCCGGTCTTTCATAAGCATTTCCCGCGAGCTCTCAACTATGGTTCGATGGGGGTCTTTGTTGGGCATGAATTGACACATGGGTTCGACGATATCGGCAGGGAGTTCGACTCAACTGGTAACATGATGCAATGGTGGAGTGATGAGAGTGTCAAAGTATTCCGTGAGAGAGAGGACTGTTTCATAGAGCAGTATGGGAACTTTTCAATCGATGGAAAGTTTTTGCGTGGAGTTCTGTCGAAGGGTGAGAATATAGCGGATAATGGGGGTGTTCGACAGGCTTACCGCGTCTATCGCAAATGGCAGAATGTAAATAAAAAGGCGAAGAGGGACTCAACGGAAACTATGCCAGGTTTGAATCTGACCAATGATCAATTGTTCTTTGTTGCATTTGGGCAGTCGTGGTGTAATGCAATTCGACCGGAAGCTTTGGAGAATCGATTAGAGACAAATTACCATTGCCCGGGCAAGTTTAGAGTTATTGGCGCCCTAGCTAACTTTGAGGAATTTTCGGAAGTCTTCCAGTGCCCGGTGGGTAGTAAAATGAATCCAGAAAAGAAATGCCGGATGTGGTGATGAAAAGGGAGTAAACTGGGTGGGGAAATACTTTGTAATCTTTAATTAATTAAAGTTTAACCTTAAGAAAGAATGTTGGTTTTGATTTTTTAAGTGAATCGGTCCCCAGTTTTGCACTCCAAGTTGATTGAGGTCCTCTTCCAATTGTGTGGGACAACTGAGTCGTGGTCTTCCACTCCTTCTACGTCCCTCGGAAATAGTGTCGAAGGCTTTTCGGGCCGGAGCATTGGTGTCCATCCGCTCTCTGGACCTTGACTCTTCTGGCTAGGTCCATGTAGTGGTACAACCCGTAAACTTCGCTGTTGTATCTTCGTCTCCATTCCCTATCAATGCACACGGGCCAAAGATGACACGAAAATTTTTCCTCTCGAAACAGCCTAAGGCACATTCATCTGATTTTCTCAAGGTCCATGCTTCTGCACCATACAGCAAGACTGGGTTGATGAGGATGTTATACAGTTTTACCTTACTTACTCGAGAGAGGGTTTTTCCACTCAGTTGCTTTCTTAGCCCAAAGAAACAGCGATTAGCAAGAGTAATTCTTCGTCTTATCTCAGCGCTGGTGTTATTGTCCGTGTTGATAGCGGAGCCTAGGTAGACAAACTCCTTAACTACCTCGAAGTTGTATGCGTCTATTGTGATGTTCTGTCCGAGGCGTCGATGTTGGGTGTCCTTACTCGAAGACAGCATGTACTTCGTTTTTCCCTCATTTACCGCTTTACTCATTTTTGCCGTTTCTGTCTCAATTCTCACAAAGTCGCCCTTGACATCACGCTGTGTTCTTCCCATTGTATCAATATCATAGGCGTACGCGACAAGTTGAACAGACTTTTGGAAAATAGTGCCTCTGGTTCTGACGGTGGAGTTTTGCACAATGTTCTCGAGAGCGATGTTTAAGAAATCGCATAACAGTGCATCGCCTTGTCTGAATCCTTTTTTGACGTCGAATGATTCCGTAAGCTCATTGGCAACCTTAATAGAGCAGCGTGAGTTCTCCATCGTCATTTTGCACAAGCGAACGAGCTTGGCAGGGATGCCAAAACTAGACATAGCTTTATACAAGCTGTGTTTTATTGGGAACTTAGCTTAGCTTAGCAATAGGAATTCCAATAAAACGCTATAGTCAGCTTTGAATTAATAGCGTTTTTTATTGTACAAAAGAATTGCCCTTTTTCAATTTTTTTATGTTTCATTGTCAAAAAGAATACTTCTAGATCAATTCTGAAGAGGAAAGAATTGATCTCCCAAATTTGAGAGAATTGCTCTTTTTAAAACACACAAGAAAACATTCTAGCTTGTCAAACCTCAAATTAAAGATTTTAATTTGCTTATATTGCTCTACCGACCGACCAAAGTGCAGTTTTTTATTTTTATTTTGAAAGGAAATTGGAAATAATAAGAAAAAAAGTAAAATAAAGAATGGGTGTAAGTCCTTGCTAAACAAATTATATTACAGAACCAAAAAACATGTTTTATTGAGAAGTGTTCTAAGGGCAATTCTTTCAGGTTACAATGAAAAACGCTATAAGTTTCGTTCACCAGAATGTCAAAAATCGAAATATTCCAAACGCCATCTTTACACCTACCTGAAACAATTTTTTTTACATTGAGTTTGCTATGGTGAAAAACTATTTTCAAATTTGAAACAATTTTTTTTACATTGAGTTGCTATGGTGGAAAACTATTTTCTTCAAAAGGTTTTGACATTTGGTAAACGAAAAACACAACGAAAAACTCAAGTGTCGGATTGCTGAAACCTTATCTTCAGGAAATTCCTAACTAAAATTCCTAACTTATTTTTACTTAGCTTTCGGTTGTTGTTGTTTGACATGTAATTTCTATTGCTAAGCTGAGCTAAGTTCCCAATAAAACACGCCTACAGTTCGTCTCTGTAGATGCTGTCATACGCGGCCTTAAAATCAATGAAGAGGTGGTGGGTATCGATTTGGAGTTCATAGGTTTTTTCCGGGATCTGCCACAAAGTGAAAATTTGGTCGATGGTTGACTTTCCTGGTCTGAAGCCACATTGATAAGGGCCACTCAGATTGTTGAGACAAGGCTTCAGACGTTCACATATTACGGCAGAGAGGATCTTGTAGGCGATGTTAAGTAGGCTGAATCCTCTCTAGTTAGCGCAGTTTAGAGGATCACCCTTCTTCAGGATCGGACAAACAAAGCTGAGGTTCCATTGATCGGACCATATCTTACAGATGATTTGGTGCAAGCTCCTTTCTAAATCCTCGCCTGCTGCTTTGAACAACTCGACAGCAAGACCATCTGCTCCAGCGGCTTTGTTGGATTTCACCCGTGATTGCCGTTTTCACTACACCTAGGTCGGGTTTACCGAATTGTTGGCTGTCATCGTGTCAGATGAAAGGCTCCAGTCTGACGGCGGGGTTTTGTTCTTCGTCGCCGTTATACAGTCTACAAAAGTGGTCTTTCGAAATCCCCAGCATTTACTGCTATTTTACTATGATGTTTCCTTGTTTATCTATGCAGGCATCGGTCTCGCTCGATGACCTTGAGCGGACTGTTTTACCTTCCGATTAAACTTCCGAGCACCATTCATGCTGTTGGCTCTCTCAACATCCTCGATCTGACGCTTCTAATGCTCCCTCTTTTTTCTCCTGAGAAGCAGGCGTTCTCCCTCCTTTTTTGCTTGTAGAGCTCACGATCAGCTCTTGTCCTTCTATGCAGCGCATTTCTGTATGCCTCCTGCGTGGTTGCATGGGCCTGCCTGCATTCTTCGTCAAACCAGGGGTTTCCTTTTGGTGGCTGTGTGAAATCTAGCACATTAGTGGCGGCATCTCTAACTGCTTTCTGGCAATGTTGCCACTGGTCTTTGATACTTGATGTTGGCGGCATAGGACTTCACAAGAGGTTCCTTGACACTCGATCAGAGAATGATCTGCCGATCTCTTGCGATTGTATAGCCATCCCGACGTCGAATTTTCTGCAGCATTTCCCTGTTTTTGCGGTTGTCGGGATATTCGTACCACTACCTTGGCTACGACGAGGTAGTGGTCCGATTCGATGTTGACTCCTCAGAAAGTTCGACCATCTAGAATGCTGGACAAATGCCTTCCTCCCGATCGCAATGCAATCAATCTGGTTGATGGTTGATTGATCAAGAGATCTCCATGTTCCTTGCTACCACAACATTTCGCCCCGCAGAAAAATCGATCAGCCTGAATCCGTTGTGGGAAAAAGTGTCGTGCAGGCTGCGCTGTCCGACTGTTCCACGACTATTGCGTTAAAATCACCGAGGACAAATTCAGTGTCATGTGTTTTGTTGGGGTGCTCGTAGTACTCGTCTTTGGTGTCGTCCTTTTTCTCTTATGTGGTGGCATGCTAATGTTGGCTAATGTTGCCGAATAAAGCCTTGATTTGGATCGTCGTGATGCGTTCTCTTACACATTTGGAGCTCAAGACTTTTTGCCTGAGTCTGCTTCCCACGACGAATCCGCATCCAAAGAGTCGCTGTTGCTGCTCCCGGTAACAATTACCATGGTAAAAGTTGTAACGGTCTGTTTTGCCTTTGGCTCAGTCGACCGGAAGTCTTACCCGTTTGGCTAGCTCTGCCGCGGGTTCTTGAACCGAGAACCATTACAAAAAAAATATTCCGGTCTACAATGCGTTTACGCTGTTGATTAACACGCGAGAAGTTACCTAAACCCACCCTAACCGTGGTTGCCTCACTCGCTAGGACAACCCCTTATTTGGACTTCTTCATCTATCCTCACCTTATCATCCTCCTCGCTTCCTGTTGGTTCCTTTGTCCCTTTGATAGAAAAAAACTCGAAAGGCTAATTAACCTTTGTATACGTCAACCGTATGACCGAATATATGTCTAATACGTATATATGTATAATTTTGATATTCGTAATAAACTGGTCGCAGACTAGTTACTTGGCTCGACTTTGTCTCTGGGCGTGTGATAATGAAAAAGAAAGAAGTTTCATTGCGTGCTGCATTGCAACCTGCATTAACTCATTACGCCCAATAAGCGAGAGGATTCAGCCAGGCAATAAAGTTCGCCATCGCTTCCTCTCTCGTTACGTTTTTGACACGACCCGAATGGCACATCTAAAAAAAACGATTGCTCATTTATCTCTCCTAAATCTCTATAGCGGGGTTTACATGGTCCAACATGGTTGGACAACATGGTTGGATGAAAAAATGAACTTTGCGTTTGCACGAAGCACGATGTTGTCCAACATCAGTGTGGTTATTGGTTCTGGGAGATTTTTATAAAGTTGAAAAAACTCCCTCCAAAACTTATTATTGATAATTTCCGACATTCCGACTCGACCTCAGAGTAAACGCATATAATAGAAATTAAAAATGAGTGAATGCGGGGAATTTCCCATATTTTCATTTTTCAGGTTTGTCCAACATCTGTTTACACACGTTGGATGGTATGACAATGACAAACCAGCAAGTTTTTAAAAAAAATTAAAAACCATCCAACATGGTTTGTCAAGCGGTTGTTTTAGCGTTTAGATGATCCAACATTGCTGTTGCCATACCATGTTGTCCAACCATGTTGGACCATGTAAACCCCGCTTATGAGATTTTTGAATCATCGAAATCTCTAATCCATGAACGCGCCCGCTATAAACAGAGTATTCAACAAACTACCCTACCGATCTATGTTATCGAAGATATCGATATCAGATATGTCATTCTTGATAGTGGCTGTCATTCTTATTATGTTCTGAGTTGACAAATTCAAATTGAACCAAAAAAATGTTTGTTGTTTGTTTTCGTCGATCGTCATTATTTCTGTGTATTTATTGTCGTAATAAGCGTTTCCTATTTCCCTTTCATTTATTTAAATTTCAAATAAATATTCGTTAACTTCGGCCGAGCATAATTCGGTAACAATGTCGCAGTTTTTCATCCTCCCTTTGCCCGTTGCCCAAAAAGTAAACGAACGCTTTACAGGCAAAATCTGCCCAATGCACAAAATTATGTCAAACGTCAAAAAAATTCAATGTACTTCTTATAGTTTGACAGAACTTACACAAACTGCCACAAGAAATTTTTGTAGCTAAAATCGGCAGGTAGGGGAAATATTTTCTCCTTCAAAAGTGACAGATTTTAGGATTAGTGATAGTAAAAGAACGCAAAAGTGGGAGTTTTGGGCAGCTTTGGGCAGTTTTATGAGGTAAACGATCGGACCTAATATATGAAAATGTTGAATTCATAAGGCGTTTTTCTTTTTTAGTTCAGAGCTCCGAACTCTGACAGCCATATTTATAATCAAAACTTAAAGGTTGCTTAACTTTAAGTAACCTTTAAGTATGATTTAAGTAGAAAATTCGTATTTATAATCAATTTGAAGATTTAAGCAACGTTACTTAAAGCTCGCTTAACTTAAACGCCGAATTTGTTGTTTAAAGGTTGATTAAATGTTGCTTAAATATTGACATTTATATCATATTGAGAAATTGTCTTTTTTTCGTTGGTTATTTTACTGTTTTTATAGGAATATAGCATATAAAAGAGTGTTAACTCTACAACTTATTCGAATTTACACTTTCAACGACTTTGGAAGACGACGAGTTCGATAATAAAAAACTTATCCACCTCCTCTGGCATATGTTGCAGCGTGCGTCGGCGGCGGCGTAACTTTCTTTTTCGTGGTCATCACTCCTGTAGCTCCTCTGTCTGTAGCTTTTAATGCTGAAAAAGAAAAAGAAAATGACAATATAGAAATTGAAAAAGAGGACTTAACATCCATTTACCTGGACAAAATTTGATGTTCTTCCAAGGCCGTGAAACTTTTTCGAAAAGTTGCTGCTGTTCACAACAGCATTTCCAATCGGATTGAGAGTGAGTGGCTGTTTACGTTGCTTCACCGTTCTTCTCTGAAATCTACAGATTGCTTAGCATGAAAATTCTACTCAAAAAAATAGAACTTACAATTCCAATTCCAACACGCGTTTGAATTATTTCTCTGAAATGTTTTTTTTGTTTTGTTTTTGACAACAATTTGACAAATAAAACTCAAGTTTCCTGTAGTAGAATAGTCGATTCTGTTACTTTTTTGACAGAGACGTTACTTAACTAAGTAACAATCGATTATCGATTATAAATAAGAATTTAAGTAACGTTACTTAAAGGCAACTTAAATATTTAAGCAAGCTTAACTAAACAACCTTTGAGAACCATTTTAAGAAAATCTAATAAATACGGCAGTGAGTGTTCAGAGCTTGCTGAACACGCTCTGAACAAATGAAGCTCTGAACATTTTCTGAACGCTCGGATTTCATTTTGAAATGCAATGGAGCATTTTTAGTTCAGACATCGACACTTCGTATTTTTGAAAGCTGAAATTAACATTTTTTTATTAATAAATAAAATATTTAATTAATTATTCAAAATCAAACACACCCTCTTTGCCTGAGCGACGTGTTTCCTCCGCCATTTCAATTGTTTTGAGAAAAACATGCTTGCGCTCAGCATTTCGCTCATTATGCTCGGTCTCTTTTTTCTGAGCGCGTCGCTGAACTCTGAACACTCAGAATCAGTGCTCTGAACGAAAAAAGTAACACAACTTTGATGCTCTGAACACTCTGAACTAAAAAAGAAACACAATTTTTCGTTTGACAGTTCAAGCTCTGTTCAGATGTAAAAAAGAAAAACGCCTATAAAGTGGTTGCACTGCCAACTACATCCATTACGTTTCTCCTTACGTTCACCTTACGTTTGGCAGCTTTGCTGCACCCTTCTGCATCTGCTGTCTGCTGTCAATTAATGTGGAAAAAAATCACAAAAACACAAAAGTGAAAAGGAATTTCTATCAAATTTTGTTTCCTCAATTTTCATTGTTGCAACTTTTATTGCAAATTCTTAAGAAAACTTATCAATTCTTCATTTAAACAAAAACAAACAATGGGTGCTTTTACAAGCCGCCAAAATGCTGCTGTAGAAGAGGCAGATGTTATATCAACACATGCATACAAGTATCCTCCAAAGTCTGGTAATTCCTTAGAAACCAAAAAAAACGAACTCCATTTTTATTTGCTTTCCCCTCATTTTTGTTTTATGAATTCAGGAAACTACTTTGGGAGTCACTTCATCATGGGAGGCGAACGTTTCGACACCCCCCAACCTGAAGCATATTTGTTTGGAGAAAACGCGGATCTTAACTTCCTTGGAAGTCGCCCAACAGCTGTAAGTTTCTAAATCCTCCTATTTGTTTCACTCTTGAGCATAAGTTCTTTTTTAGTTCCCGTATCCTCCACCTCAAGCTAACGAGCCAACCAAAACCTTGAAAAGTCTTGTGAACATTCGCAAAGAATCGGTTCGCTTTGTTAAGGCTCCCGATAGTGCAACCAAAGCTCATGGTGATGGCGGAGTGAACAAAGGCAACGCTCTAAATATCGAATTCATCTTCGATTCAGATGCAAAGTGTGCAATCACAATTTATTACTTCTGCACCGAAGAGGTTAGCCCTAGTGGAGTGACTTTTTTGCCCAGGGAATCGCTCACATCGGAGACTTTTCACTACAAGAAAGGCGTCAATCAGTATTTCTCGCAGCCGTCGCATATTTTTAATCCACATTTGTTCCCGGAGGATGATTTGACTTATAATGCAACTAAGGAGAAGTATCCGGTGGCAATTCATTGTGTTGCAGAAGAAGGCAATGAAGGTAAGTTGATGTTTTAGTTTACTAACATGTGCTACCTTCATTATATGAAAAGAATGCATTTTCTCCGTTTAACTGCCCCTGGAAGCCTCTAGTTTAAGTTCTGCCCATCTCTTTACACCTGTGCCGGACAAGTTGAACTAGGTTCCTCTTCATCCCAACTTGTTGCTGCTGCTCGGCGTCAATTGAGTTTTCCAGGTGTTCACCGATTCGATCACTCGATTTAAAACAAATGAATATTGCCCTTTCGACCTTCGGACACCAGTCACCATAATCATTAACGTCGGCCTCAACTTGACTCAGGTCTGGACTTCCTTCACATGTTCTTCTACTTGTCCACTACTTCGGGCGTCCTGGTACCGCAATTAACTTTCCGGGCCGGTTCTTCTTAACTGCACGAGCTGGGTGTCTAGCCTACCGGACCGGTATAATTTGAGTACCTGTTGAATTGAATAGTGGCAATTGATCGTCTAGTCTACAGATGTTAAACTTGGTCTTCTTCTTCTTATGGTAACGCTATAGTGCAGGTCGAACCAGGGCCTCATCAAAAAAGCGTCTCCACGTCAAGTTGGTTCAAGTCCTCTAACACCTAATCGCTGTCTTCCTCTTCTGCGATGTCCTTCCGGGTTGGATTTGAAGACTACGAGCCGGAGCATTATTTTCCATTCGCTCTACATGACCCAACACCCAACCATCTAAGTCGTTGGACCTTAACTTTTCTGGCAAGGTCAGTGTCGCTGAACAGATCGTACAGTTCTTGATCGAATCTTCGTCTCCATTCTCCATTTATGCAGAGGATCCTAGGTAGACGAAGTCCTTAACTACCTCAAAGTTAAATCTGTCTATGCTGACGTTTGCTCCAAGACGTCGATGTTGGTTGTCCTTTCTTGTTGACAGCATTAACTTGGTCTTGCCCTCGTTAACCGCTAAACCCATCTTCCTGGCCTTCATCTCAAGACTCACGAACGCTCCATTGACATCAGGCTTTGTTCTTCCAATTATGTCAATGTCGTCTGCGTATCCTAGTAGCTGGGCGGACTTTTGAGAAATTGTGCCTCTGGTGTTGGCGTTGGAGTTTTGCACAATCTTTTCAAGAATGATGTTGAAGAAATCGCATGACAGGACATCGCCTTGTCTAAAACCTTTTTTTGATGTCAAATGCGTCCGTTAGGTTTTTTCCGACCATGGTGGAACAGCGTGAGTTTTCCATTGTCATCTTACACAGACGGACGAGTTTTTCTGCGATGCCAATACTAGACATTGCTCTATATAATTGGTCTCTATAGACGCTGTCATACGCGGCCTTCTGCTCCAGCGGCTTTGTTCGACTTAAGTTAGATATGGCTACCTTCACTTCGTCAATGTCGAGTGGGTGGAATTGTTGGCCTTCTGTACCCAAATTGACTGCTGGCGGAATTTCTCTCGTCATCGCCATTATACAGTTTAGAAAAGTGGTCTTTCCATATCCTCAGCACTGACTGTGGTTCCACAACGATGTTCCCATGATGGTCTCTACAGGCTTCGGTTCGGGGTGTATAACGCCTAATGGTTTCTTTTACTTTTTTGTAAAACTTTCGAACCTCGTTCCTGTTGTGGCATCTCTCTATCGCAATCTCTTGCGATTGTAGCCGTTTGACGTCGAATTTTCTCCTAGCATTTTCACGTGTTGGCCTTGATTGGGATATCCGCATTCGTACCTTGGCTACAACAAGGTAGTGGTCCAAGTCGATTTTGGCTCCTCGGAATGTGGACATCTTGCATGCTAGAGAAATGTCGTGCGTCGATCGCAATATGATCAATCTGGTTGACGGTTGATTGATCAGGAGATTTCCATGTCCCCTTGTGGATATCGAGGTGTGGGAATCGCGTACTTGCTACTATTACGTCTCGCCCCGCAGCGAAGTCGATTAGCCTAAATCCGTTATCGGAGGTGGTGTCGTGTAGGCTATGTCGTCCGATTATTCCGCCATACATTTCTTCTCTACCCAGCTTAGCATAAAAATCTCCAAGGACAATTTTAATGTCACATCTAGGGCATACGTCTTGTCGAGGAGCTCCTAGAACCTGTCTTTTGTGTCTTCATACTTTTCCTCAATGGGGGCGTGAGCGCAGATTGTGCTGGTGAATTCAGTGAGTTGAAACTCAAGACCTTCCTCCTGAGTCGAGTCCCAACGACCACAGCCAAATAGACGCTGATTTTGTTCCCGGTAGCAGTCGCCGTAGTAGATATCACAGTTGTTCATTTTACGTAGGCCAGGACCATCCCATTGCATTTCTTGGATGGCGGTTATATCTGCTTTATAGCAGTCAAGGGATTCCGCTTTGTAGTAACTATTATTAGGTCTGTTTGGCAACTTTTTGTAGCAGTTTGTTTGAAATCTGTCAAATTAGGTGAAGAGAGTAAAATTCTCTCAGAAAGAGAGAAACTTGCAACAAAGTAAACAAACGCGTTGATGTAATTTGTTGCAGCTTGTTTTCATTTTTTCAAAACGATTGACAATAGTGTACTGTACGCACATTACTTATAATGGAAAAATAATGAATTTTTGATTTTGGTGATAGAGTTGATGAAATATGATTCTTCGTTCAGTGAAGAAGAATATTGTGGTTGTGGTGCAGTTTTGAACGTAAATGTTTAATATTCCTGAAGACAGCGATGACGAGCTCTTCAATTTCATTATGGAAAGAGGACAACGAAATAGGCGAAACTGTGTGGACAAATACTTTGAATAAGTGGTTCGTCAGTATACCGATTTGGAATTAAAAATGCACAATCTCATTCATATACATATGTATATTATTTTTCGACCAGCTTTGTGAAAAAATCAGCACTTCGGAGAAGTATACTTATCTCCCGTCATGACAAAAGAATTATTGGAACTAAGCATTAAACCTTTTTCTTTGCTTTGCTTATCAAGTCCTTAAAAAAAATAGTAACATAAATGATATATGTATTCATTGCTGAACACAAAGCAAGTTCTTTCCAAATTTTGACGAACCGTTTCAGTTCAAATTCAAATTCGAAGAGCAAGATATATTTAAAAACAAATTGCAAAAAGAAATTCCTGTTGCAAGAAGTTGAAAAATTTTCTCTATAGGGGAAATTATTTGCTCTCTCGATTTCCCCTTTTTCTGCAACCAATTCGAATAAACAAACAGGAAAATGAAAAACGTTTTACTTCGTTGTACTTCGTTGCAAAAAGTCGGAGTTACCAAACAGACCTATTATTATTTTATTGGTTTTATTTTGCATAATGCATTATTTCAAATTCAAATAACGGTCACCAAACAAAGAATTTGCCACCACTTTGAAAGCTCAAAAGTAAGAAAACTAACCTAACAGTTTGAGAACCACACCCTAAACGTCAACCAAAATTTCCTTGTCTCTTGTCTGCCGATGAAATGTCATTTGAAGAAAAATATTTTTCATCCCAACCCAGATAAATTTTGTTCGCGAAATATTTCCGTCAACAACAAACAAAATAAATAAAAATATTTAATTAATTAAAGTGCAGTTTTTGCATTCATGAACAATGATAACATACAACACAGTTTAGCTTCTCAATCTATCTGCAATCTCAGGTAAAAAAAATCAATGAAAAACAACACACTTTCAAAGTAAAAAAAATACAACTTTCCAGATTTCTTATCTCTGCAACACCAAAACTCTCTTGAAAATGGCAATTCTCGAATGGAAAAAGTTCGATTTCTTCAATCTCGTGCAAAATGCCGACAAGGACAAAGTATTCGAAACAATTCGCGACTCGGAGATAACATCCTGCACCAGTTGTTCGAGTCAGAAAATTATCTGTGACTCATCGGGAGTGGTGCACATATTCTATCGCAGCTGGGATCCGATTTCATTCCAGGGCCATAACGCCCCAATTATTCTATGTTCAATTGCATCGCAAAGTAATCTTCTGGTGACGATATCAAATCGAGATTTCTCCGATCCGCCACTCGTCAAAGTCTGGGATTTGTCGAAAGCCACAAAGAGAGGTGGTGCTCCTTGTATGGGTAGTGCCAAGGCTTTGCTCCAGAAACCAACTTCACTTGCAGTTGCTCAGGGTAGTGGCAATCAGTTGTTTATAGCGATTGGCTATGAACGAGGCGAAGTATCTCTCTTTCGAGGTTCGTTGTCACGAGATTTCTCGAGTGCATTCAAGAATTTCACATGCGGCACAAAGCCGATCATTGGGATCTCATTCAAACCGCACAACAAGCTCATGGACATGTTCCTCTGCTCCGAGTCGGGAGTTTTTGTATATCTCTGCGAGAACGACAAGGAAACGAAGCTCTGTCTGGACTCTTCAAATGCCCCCACCAGATGTTGTGCCCTCCAGACAAAGGGCGTGAACGAAACATACTTCATGACTGGCAAAGACGACGCTGTCTACTGCTACACCAGCGATGGCCGAGGCCCGTGCTACGCTCTGGAAGGTCAGAAACACTTCATAGAATGGTTCCCCAACTATCTGGTTATTGTTATGAAGGCCACCAAGAACTCTCTGCTTCAGCAGAAGGAGTTTGTCCTCATTGTCATCGACATTCAGAACAAATTCATAGTTTTCCAGACTCCCATTGATGCCGTCGTGGCGATCCTAAACGAGTTTGGAAATTGCTACATTGTCACCAAGACCAAACAGGTATTCCATCTGCGCGAGAAGGACATCCAGAGCAAGTTGAACATGTTGTTCAAGAAAAACCTCTACGACATAGCCATCCGCATCACCAAAGACCTGCAATTTGACGAGGAAGGCTTGGCTGCAATCTACAAGCAATACGCTGACCATTTGTATGTCAAGGGTGACTTTGCTGGCGCCGTTGAGAAATACGTGAAGACCATTGGATTCATAGAGCCCTCGTATGTGATCATGAAGTTCTTGGACTCGCGACACATCAAATACCTCGCAGACTACTTGCACGTGCTGTACAAGAAGAACCAGGCGACGCCACAGCACAAGACACTGCTCATGAACTGTCGGACTAGACTGGATCTTCCTCAGAAGCTGGATGAATTTCTGTTCAATGAGAATGGCGACGATACCGAGGGACAGGATATATTCGACATAAACGCTGCCATTCGAAATCAATCGATTGCGTCCATGGACTTCACGGAACGCGATACCGAGCTCAAGGAGGAGCACAACATCTCGATGCTGTTGAAAAAGATTCAAGACACCAAAGAAATGACCTCAATGCTATCGAAACTCAGCGAGGACGATGTCTATACGTTCTTCAAGAAATTTGGCCTGATTCTGATGCAACATGCTCCCGAGGAGACGACTCGATTGTTGAAGCGGCTCTGTCGCGAGCCAGAGCTATCCAATTTCATCGAGGATCATGTCAATGAGATGCAGTACAGATTCTCGCCAGAACAGTTCATTCCTCTGTTCGATGGGAATTGGGAGCTTTTGCTGGGATTTCTCGAGAGTTGTGTGACCAATGCCTCGGACGATTTGGAATTCTCAGAAACTGTCTACAATACGCTCGTCGAGTTGAACCTCCGCAAGTGGCAGGGCAGTATGATGACCGAGACGCAGTTACTGGACGTCCTGAAGACCCATCGAGCAAGGTACACCAAAGAGCAGGTCCTCATCATGTGTCGAATGGCTCAATTCTGGCCAGGTATCCTCTATCTCTACGAAGAGGATCAACTCTACAATCTCACGATTCATTACTATGTCAAGAACAAGGACTACACGAGTCTGCTGAGTTGTTGCAAGAGTTTGGGTCAGTTCCAGCCGCAGCTGTGGATTCAGGCTTTGAATGAGTTGCACAACGATCCCGATGTTCCCATGAACGTGCTGCTCCAGATTCTGAATGTGATCACAAGCGAGAAATTGCAGTCGCCCTTGCAGATTCTTCAGTGCCTGGCCGTCGATCGGGGTCCGAATATTTCACACGTGAAGGACTACTACACCCAAGCATTCCTCAAGGAGACCACGGCTATCAGTCAGGAGGAGAAGGATGTGGGAAATCTTCAGACCGACCTAAAATCCCTACAAGACCTGATCAAGAACTTCCAGACGAATCCCATCGAATTCCGGAACACCGTCTGCGATGCCTGCACTCAGCCACTCTCCCTGCCAGCAGTCTATTTCCTCTGTCAGCACTCGTTCCATCAGGACTGTGTGCGGACCTATTCGGAGAACGAGAAGGACTGCAGCATTTGCAGTGTGAAGAACCAGCAAATGGCCGAGAGACTGCGAACCCAGCAGGAGTGCCAGGGACAGCATGAGAAATTCCATGGGCTGTTGAATAATTCCAATGACATGCTGTACGTTTTGTCGACATACTTCGGTCGCGGACTACTCAATCAGATTGTTATTGTGGACGAACAAAAGGCAGCCGATGAGAATCAGCTGAATCAGAATACCGTGGGATACAATTGGAGTGCAAAACTAAAGGATGGCGATGGCCCTATTCCCGTGGAGCATGTCAATAACTATAAGTGGAGTGGGAGGATAACGGCGCAGGAAAGAGAAGCGGCTCAGAAGCAGCCGGCGAAAACTGTGAGTGCCAGCAAGGGGATGTATGATGAGGCCAAGAATCCATTCTCCGATGATGATACGACTAAGAATCCGTTTGAGTTGGACGATGATGATGTTGCGACGACAAGGAATCGCAACCGCAATCGCATTGAGACCTATGACAAGAATTTGAATCCATTTGGGGATGACGATGATTGAAGGGGAGATCTTTTTTGTATGAAGTTTACTCATTGTCAGTATAAATTAGCTGGCTTACAGCTAAAAATATTAATAAAAGTTTAACAGAAGTTGAATTTTATTCAAGGCATTTCTCATTTTCCTAGAGATCGTTACACTTACTTCCTTATCCGGCTCCCAATCCATGCAGGATCTCAGCCCGAAAAACACCAGCCTTCCATCGGGATCGGTCCCTCGCTGTCTAAAATCCGCAGTCACTTGGTCCTTGTACCATAGGTTCGGTCTTTCTTGTCTTCTCGAACATAGAAGTCTGGAACGTTGTCGTCCATTCGCTCGATATGACCAAGCCAATTTAGTCGTCTTTTTGGCCTTCTGGGCAACATCCATATCTTGGTTCAGCTCGTACAGTTTGCGAACGTGCCCATCATCGTTTCCCCTTTGCCTTTTCCCCTCGGCGCTGTAGAGTCTTTGTCTTTCGAGTGAGGAGTTTTGAACCCAGTTGTTTTGCCAAACCGAAGCAGCAGCGGTTCGCTAGGGTAATTCTTCGTCGGATCTCCACTAAGGTGCCGTTTGTGTCCTTCACTACCTGGACAGACAGATGTTGCTTTGTTTGTTGATAGCATGTAATTTGTTTTGTCCTCATTCACTTCAAGACCAACGAGTTTTGCCTGTTCTTCAATCGCTGTGAAGGCCTCAAGCACAGCTCTCTTGGATCGACCGATGATGTCTATGTCGTCCGCATAGCCTAGGAGCTGGGTGGACTTGTTGAAGATAGTGTTTCCGTGCTCACACCTGCCTTGCCCATTATCTGCTCCAGGACTACATTGAAGAAATCACATGATAACGCAGCTTCTTGTCTAAACCCTGCGCACGTTTGAAATAGCTCGGATGAGCTGTTACCCATTTGCACACTTGCGTATTGTTTAGCGTCATGCGACACAGCTGGATCAGTTTAATCGGGATCCCGAATTCAGACATCGCCATCCTAAGCTCTTGGCAGTGGATGCTATCAGCAGCTTTGAAGTCGATGGTAGATGGTGGTGAAGATGGTGGGTCATATGGAGCTTATAGACCAGTCAGTGGGCATGCATTCTTCCTCCCACACTTTGGTGATGACCTGGCATGCGGTTCATCAAAACACCTCCTCCATGTTTAAAGAGTTCCGCGGGTATGCCATCCGACCCGGCGGACTTGTTATTTTTTAGCTTTTGGATGGCTCTTTCTACCTCTTCTCTGCTGGGGGCTGGGACTGGTTCTTCATTGACTGGTCTTGCTTCTCTTTCGTCATTATCTTGCTCGACATTTTGCTCATTCAGCAGCTGCTGGAAGTGCTGCTTGAAAACATCTACAATTCCCTGTGCTTCGGTGACTAGGTTTCCTTCACTGTTTCGAAGAGCTTGTGTCCCGGTTCTGAAAACAGAAGCTAATTGCTTCGACCTTTTAAAGAAACGCCGGGTGTTGTTCTTGGCCCGAGACTCTTCTAGATCTTTGAGCTGAGAAACTGCGGATGCTCTTTTCTTCCTTCGCAGGGTCTTTTTCTCATTTCTCCTTTTCGTGCGGTACTCTTCCCTTGCTGCTCTTGTTTTCCGTTGCAGCATCTGCACACGTGCATTTTCCGTCTCTCTTTTCAATAACGCGCACTCATCATCATACCACGGGTTCTTTTTCGGGAGTGGCTGGTAACCTATGGTGGTCTCGGCTACATTTTTAATTATTTCGCGATATTGGTTCCACAAGGTGTTGACATCTGTGGTACTTGGAAGGACGGCGCACAATGGGGCAAAATCACGAAAAATTGGCATTTAATTAACGAAAAGAGGTAGGCACTTGAAATTTGGCACAAATTTTACTGATACCAATGTTAGTTCATAGCCAAAATTTCGAATCGCCACTCCCATTTTAAGGGTTACCACCCATACAAAATTTTAAGATTTTCGACAATTTTTCGGAAAATCCTCAAACAGTTTTAATAAAACTTTGTATGTCATCTATAAAATAGTTATAGAAAAGAAATCATAAAAAAGTTATTAAAAATTAGGGTTGCCACTTTTGCAATTTTGTATAGGTCGTATTTGTACTATTATCATTGATATTTTTGTTTAATTATTTTAATTTTTAATATTTTTCAAAGATAAATACAAATATTATTAATAAACGAAAATAAAAAATTAAAAAAACCTGTTGGAAAATTAATAACTTTAATCATAAACCTTCATTAATAGAACATGACGTCACCAACTAAAAATGAGCATTACCTGCAAGGGTGCAAAAAGTAGCAAGAAAATTTTTCATATTCTAAAAGTAGACAAATTACTGAAGAAAATGACATATAAAACTTATTGGCGTTTTACGGCGAACACAACTAAACGACTTAAGCTTTCAGAAGATACAAATAATCACGTTAATTTTAGTTTTTTCTTCATTTTTGAATAAGAATTAAAATAACATAAATTGTTGTTTTGCATAAAACAAAAACGTACAATAACGCTCCTGAGCTTACTGATTTCTCCTCAAAAAGATTCAACTTCATACATCTAATAAATAAAAAATAGTACGCAATTTATTGGAAAAACTCAAAATGATAAAAAGACGTCTGAGCTCGTTGCAAATTTTAGCTAACTCTGTGTTTGTGGCTTTCTCCTAAATACCACATGGTGCAAATTAATTATCTCTCTTTAATTTTTGATTTTCTATTATATTTCGAAGAGAAATAGATCGTTTGTTTAAGACAAGGTTCAACTTCATAATTTTATTAATTGCCAGCTTTTTTGAGTTTTGCCCCATTGTGCGGCGGCGGGGAGTCGCTCACTCAGGCGCTCCCTGTAGTCTGTTGCATTATCCGGAGTGCTAAGGTCACCGATGTTGAAATTCTTCCTTTGGGCCGCACGTGTTTTTTTGTCATTTGATAATCGAGCTCTAAACTAAGCCACTACCAGAAATTGGTCAGAGTCGACATTTGCTCCTCGGAAAGTGCGCACGTTCAAGATGTTGGATGAGTGCCTTGCGCCGATTAGCGCATGGTCGATTTCGTTGGTGGTTCGACCATCCGGAGATCGCCAGGTTGCTGTGTAGATCTTTCGTCGAAACCTAATGCTACTTATCACCGTATTACGAGCTGCAGCATAGTCGATAAGTCGAAAGCCGTTAACTGTTGTAACTTCGTGGAGGTTGTGCTTTCCAACTAGTCCATCGAAGATGTCTTCCTTCCCGATTTTTTGCATTGAAGTCTCCGAGTACGATTTTGACGAGGGACAGGCTCCGTAGACTCCTCAGTCCTCAGCATAATCGGTAGGGGCGTGTGCACATAGATGGCTGATGTTATGTAGTGTGGCCTTGATGCGAATTACAGCCAGGCGATCACTAATTGGCTTGAAATCCATGACTTTTGATCCAAGCCGATTTTTCACGACGAATCCGCATCCAAATATGCGTATTCTTTGATGACAGCTGTAATAAATGTCGCAATTTTTTCTTTTCATTGTCCGTGTGCCTAATCCTATCCATCGTATTTCCTGGATCGCAGTAATTTTCGCCTTATACTGTGTGAGGACAGATTCAAGGTTTTGAGTTGCGACTAGAAGTGTAAAGTGCTGTTACATTCCAGGTACAAACTCTCGATGCGTAGTCCGTTGTCGTTTCGGATCTGGTTACCATGAAAGGGGCGTCATTATCCGAGGCTCTGCATATTTCTCTCAAAACTTCAGGAGTTGTTAGCCCCTCGCACTAACCTCTAACCACTAACTAACCTAAGTGGCTATTGCTTCTCCATTTACACTCGCGCTTACAAGTTTCGCAAATTATATCTAGTGATATAACCTGAACCCGGTGGTTACCGATTGGAGGTAAAGTAAGCACTTTATGTGTAGGAAAAGATACAGCATACGCCTCCAGATCCTACAACGCCCAACCACCATCACAGTGCATTGCCTTGTCTGAATCCTTTTTTGACATTGGAAGATTCCGTAAGTTGGTTGCCAACCTTGATGGCGCAGCGTGAGTTCTCCGTCGTTATTTTGCACAAGCGAACGAGCTTGGCAGGGATGCCAAAACTATACAGTTCGTCTCTGTAGATGCTGTCATACGCGGCTTTAAAATCGATGAAAAGATGGTGGGAATCGATTTGGAGTTCATAGGGTTTTTCCAGGATCTGCCGCAAAGTGAAAATTTGGTCGATGGTTGACTTTCCTGGTCTGAAGCCACATTGATAAGGACCACTCAGATTGTTGAGACAAGGCTTCAGACGTTCACATATTACGGCAGAGAGGATCTTGTAGGCGATGATAAGTAGGCTGAATCCTCTGTTGTTCTCGCAGTTTAGAGGATCTCCCTTTTTCAGGATCGGACAAACAATGCTGAGGTTCCATTTATCGGGCTTGCATTCTTCCGATCATATATCTAACAAATGATTTGGTATATGCTCCTATCTAGAGCGTAGCCTGCTGCTTTGAACAACTCGGCAGCAAGACCATCTGCTCTAGCGGCTTTGTTGGATTTCACCCGTGATTGCCGTTTTCACTTCTTCTAGGTCGGGTTCACCGAATTGTTGGCTATCAGCGTGTCAGGTTCCTGCCTGACGCGACGGTTTGATTCTGTTCGTCATCTTCGTTATACAGTCTACAGAAGTGGTCTTTCCAAATCCCCGGCATTGACTGCGATTCTACAATGGTGTTCCCTTGTTTATCCCTGCAGGCATCGGTTCTGGCTCTATGACCTTGAGCCAGATGTTTTACCTTCCGGTAGAACCTCCGCAGTTGCCCGTAGCTTAGTTGGTATGTGCGTTGGCTGCTAAGCAGAACGTCGTATGTTCGAGTCCTACTCAGGCCCATAAAGTTTTGATTTCATCTTTCACGGGTACTGCCTCTTGCGAAGACCTGACAAATCTTCCAAGAGTATCAATCTGTCATGAAAAAGTGCTTCTCAACTTTGCCGTTCGGAATCGGCGTAAAATTGTAGGTCCCCTCAATTCTTCACACGCACTCAGAGAATTGTTGATGAGAGTAAGCCACTTAGGCCTTGGTTCTTCAAGAGCTGTCGCGCCACTCTATTTATTTATTTTTAGAACCTCCGAACTTCATTCCTTCTGTTGGCTCTCTCAACATCATCGATTTGTCGTTTTTCATGCTCCCTTTTTATTTCTTCTGAGAAGCCGGCGAGCCTCTCTCCTCTTTTGCTCGTAAAGCTTACGAGCAGTTTTTGTCTTTCTATGCAGCGCAGCTTTGTATGCCTCCCGCTTGGCTGCATGGACCTGTCTGCGTTCTTCGTCAAACCAAGGGTTTCGCTTTGGTGGCGACATCTCTAACTGCTTTCTGGCAATGTTGCCACTGGTCCTCAATACTTGATGTTGCCGGCATAGTACTCCATAAGAAGTTACTTGACACTTGATCAGAGAAGAATCTGGCAGGCTCTTGCGATTGTAGCCGTCCGACGTCGAAATTCCTTGTTTTGGTCGTTGTCGGGATATTCGTAGCACTACGACAAGGCAGTGGTCCGTGACGATGTTGGCTCCTCGGAAAGTTCGAACATCTAAAATGCTGAATAAGTGCCTTTCGTCGATCGCAATGTGATCAATCTGGTTGACAGTTGATTAATCGGGAGATCTCCATGTTCCTTTATGCACGTTGACATATGGGAACCAGGTGCTTGTTACCACAACATTTCGCCCCGCAACAAAATTTGATCAGCCTGTATCCGTTGTCGGAAGTCGTGTTGTGCAGGCTGTGCTTTCCTTTTTTCCCAGCTTTGCGTTAAAACCGCCCAGGACCATTGAATATCAGAAATGAGTTTAAACGCGACATGAATTGCATCCTGTCCCGCCTTGAACCCGAACTGATTATCCGGAATTTTAGTATGGTCCGCAGCCTGTTTCTTTCTTGCTCGGTAGTAGACTTATCGTCCGAAGAATTGACTCATTGGAATTGTCCTTCTGCTCCTCACTCATTTATGCATTAACAAACACTTTACTTTTCAATTTTTGTTTATATTTTGTTCATTTATGTCGCTTTTTTTAGATTGCCGCCAATCCCACACCACAATTTGTGTAATTGATCATCACTCAGACAACAGCTATGCGCTGCGTGCTCTCAAGCAGAAAATCTTCGTTGACGGTCTCTGCTACTTGTTGCAAGAGATCTATGGAATCGAAAACAAGGCCCTGAATAAGCCGACAATGGACGACGACACCGACGACAATGGAAGTGAATGCGTCATCTGCATGAGTGACACTCGGGACACCCTGATCCTACCATGCAGACATTTGTGTTTGTGCAACTCGTGTGCAGACTCCTTGCGCTATCAGGCCAATAACTGCCCAATCTGTCGGTCGCCGTTCCGCGCTTTACTGCAGATTCGTGCCGTTCAAAAGGGAGTCAGCTCCAATCTGCTGGCTCCTCAAAATTCACCAGATGTAAGTTCTCTGTTCGCATTCAATAACAAACAAATATTCATAGAGCGTCTATTGGTTGCAGCCAAATAGTGAACACATTCCAAGTGGTTATATCCCAGTTTCATTGATTGAAGCTCTCAATGGGCCACCCCAGTGCATTGGACGAACAATGTCTACGGACAGCACCGATGTCCCGGACGCTGTTCAAGCAGCAGAAAATTTGAATCGCTTGGCTGAGAAGATCGGCAGCGGCAAGCACAGCCCGAAGAGTGGCAGCCAACGGCGATCAAAGAACAAAAAGAACAGCGAGTGTGCACCAGAGGTAAGTTTTAGAGACATGACGAGCGTAATGAACACTTTGTAATCGATTGTTCCTCGTTTCAGTTTCGTATGTCGGTTCTAAACAGCAACGAATCAAATCCAGCAAATGCAACTACAAATGAACCACCAACCGAGACAATTGCCGAGAAAAAGTCTCCTCCGAGTTCGCACAGAAACTCAATTTCATACGAGCGTTCGAACAGCCTCAAGGGCAAGGAAAAGACTCCAGCATCGCGACAAATCAGTCGTGACAGTCTGCATATTGTAAACGAACGTCACAGTTTGAAAAAGAAAGACAAATCTCTGGATGCTGTGGCAGCATCGGCTGCCATAGCTGCTGCCACTGCTAGCAGCGGTGCAGTCGACAACAATGATGACGATAGCGATGATGAGAAGCTATCGCCATTGTTGTCGCCCGGTTCAAGGAATCCTCTGAAGAACCCACTGCATATTGATGGGGTCGAGGAATCGATTGATGACATCGACATGGAGGAATTGAAATCATCGGATGGTGGATCTAAGGTGAGTGCGCTATTTTTCTGTTCTTAAATTTTGGTGATTTCGAGTATTTTTTTCTGTAAATTCAATATTTTTTGATCATCATCGTTCAAAAATTGGCTTGGAATTAATTTTCAACTTAGAATCACGTAAATTCACTAACACTGAACAGACGATGGATTTTTGTTTGTATTTTCTTTCACCCAATAGTTGGAGGCATTTTGTCTTGAAATTTAAATCGCGGGAATTTGAAAGGAAGTTGTCTCTGCTTTCGTACGCAGAGAGGCTCTTTACCACCTGTTTTTCCTTTGACTGAGTTGTGGTCTTCCTCTGTAACGTCGTTCTTCGGTGTTTGATTCAGCTATCTCAGTCATTGAAACTGATTCTTGTCGTTGTACAGCTCGTTCTGTTCTGAAATAAGTCTTCGTCTCCAATCTCCTTTCATGCCGATCGACACGGGACTAAGATCCACGTAACCAAAGTTAACACATGACATCCAAGCAATCTTAACTACCCCCTCAGCGGAATTAGACAGTCTACTCCACCTATAACCCCTAGATATCTTCAACAAACAAGTAGCAGCGAATACAGCTGTAAGACTCAACGCCTCCTCTCTATGGACCAACTATAATGTGGGTCATTCCTTTATTCTGAACTTTTTCGCCAAAGTACATAGACTACGCCATTCCAAAACCCCAAAACTTCCAGGTCTCCATTCCATCCAGAGCCGAATGGGTAGACAACAAATTCTTGGAATATCGGAGTATTCAGTTTTATACAAATGACGGTGTTGGTAGTTATGTGTACTCCGAAAAGCTTAATCTATGTCTCTCGTTCCGCCTTCCAAATCATTGTAGCGTCTTCCAAGTTCTATCCTGGCTAAGAGCGAACGTGATATCAACTTCTGAAATCCGCATCTACTCTGACTTCCTCCGACCATATCTTACAGATGATTTGGTGCATGCTCGTATCTAGACCGTCGCCTGCGGCTTTGAACAGCTCGGCAGCTAGATCATCTGCTCCAGCAGCTTTGTTGGATTTCAGCCGTGATATTGCCGTTTTCACTTCTTTAAGGTCGGGTTCACGGAATTGTTGGCTGTCATCGTGTATGATAGAAGGCTCCTGTCTGACGGCGGGGTTTTGTTCGTCGTCGCCGTTATACAGTCTACAGAAGTGGTCTTTCCAAATCCCCAGCATTGACTGCGATTCTACTATGATGTTCCCTTGTTTATCTCTGCAGGCATCGGCACTTGCTCGATGACGTTGAGCCAGCTATTTTACCTGCCGATAAAACCTCCGAACTCTTTCAACATCCTCAATCTGACGCTTCTCATGCTCTCTCTTTTTTCTCCTGAGAAACCGGCGTTCCTCTCTCCTCTTTTGCTCGTAGGGCTCACGAGCAGCTCTTGTCCTTCTTTGCAGCGCCGCTTTGTATGCCTCCTGCTTGGCTGCATGGGCCTGCCTGCATTCTTCGTCAAACCAGGGGTTTCTTTTTGGTGGCTGTGTGAAACCCAGCACATTAGAGGCGGCATCTCTAACTGCATTCTGGCAATGTTGCCACTAGTCTTCGATACTTGATGTTGGCGGCATAGGACTCCTTAAGAGGTTACTTGATCAGAGAAGGATCTGGCGATCTCTTACGATTGTAGCCGTCCGACGTCGAATTTTCTTGCAGCATTTCCTTGTTTTGGCCGTTGTCGGGATATTCGTAGCACTACCTTGGCTACGACGAGGTAGTGGTCCGAGTCGATGTTGGCTCCTCGGAAAGTTCGAACATCTTGAATGCTGGACAAGCGCCTCCCGTCGATCGCAATGTGATCAACCTGGTTGACGGTTGATTGATCAGGAGATCTCCATGTACCTTTATGGATGTTGAGATGTGGGAACCAGGTGCTTGCTACCACAACATTTCGCCCTGCAGCAAAATCGATCAGCCTGAATCCGTTGTCGGAAGTGGTGTCGTGCAGGCTGTGCTTTCCGACTGTTCCGCCAAAGATTCCTTCTTTTCCCAGCTTTGCGTTAAAATCGCAATTTTCATGTCATAGCTAGGACATTGCTCATATGTTTTGTCGAGGAGCTCGTAGAATTCGTCTTATGATTCTACTAGTCGGAAGTTATTTTCTAGATTCATGTGGTATCACAATGGGCTTTTTGTATGTGGATCCTGTATCCGCAACCACTTTAATCTTGTTGATGTAAGAAGTCTCTGTACCATACGTGAAGACTGGGTCGAACAGAATGACACTTAGAGTTTAGATACTGAAAAGAGGATTTGAGTACTTCCTTGCCTTCTCACAAATACACATTTGTCATCCTTGTGTTTTGTTTCACAAATGTCAATGTCTTCAGACGGATGTGTTTGAAGTTGAGGTGGAGGTTTTACATAATTATGTGTAAAAAATTGAAGAAGTCACATGAAAGCCCATCACCATAATATCTAAAATCTTTATTCAATTCACACAAAGTGAGTTCTGCATGGTCATCCCAGAGATGGTGATGGTCATTCGAATTTTGCTCAAATTCCCATTGCGCACCTTTCAAACTATCTTGTGATAAGCATTCATATTCGTTAACTTTGCTGATCTCATGTTTTGATGTCGCTATCTTCACTTCTTGAAAGACACAGAAAGTACAAGCCGCTTGATGATTGATTGATTTCGAAATCTGCAAGCTTGGGCAAGCTATGCTCGAATATTTAAGATCTTCATGCTGCTTCCGGTTGCGAGAAATCTTAATGTTGCTGTTAATCTTTTGTGGGGAGTAATAGCTTGTCTCATAATCGTATCCTGCTCTTTAATTAAAGGTGTTACGTGTGACAAAAGCCTCAGATAAGTTTCTTCTCTCTTTCTGAGATAATTATGCCAATCACGCGGATATATCTTCAATAGAGATAATGGTCAAACAGGATTAAATCACACGATCGTGGAGACCAATTCAAGGGTTCGTAACGCAAAACTATGCGTTTATTTCAATAAATCAAATTTGCAACGAGCTGTGTGAGATGTTGCGCCGTCTTGTTGAAACCACAGTTATAATCATGGCCCTTTAGCGGTAACCATTGACTGTAACTTTCTTTACGGAGCAATTATTCCACCAACCCATAAAGCACAGTCAGTTTTCGTGGATGTTACGGTGTCTCGGCATACTCTTGACGATTATCATCACTACAATTATGGCAGTTTTGTTTATTTACGTGGCCATTTAACCAAAAGTAAGCTTCATTATGTTGACCGTATAGTGGACGCATTGAGCGATACGTATTTCGAACAGAAACATGATTTTCAAAATTAATTTGGAAGCGTTTTTCAGGAGTCAGTCTATTCATGTTGAAATACAAAACCAAATACCAAACAAAAATCACTTGACAGCTGACAAAATGGCCGCAAGTGTAAATAGTGTTGCCAACTTAAAGTTCTGTACCTCCAAGAGAACACTTATAGCTTTTTTTTTGGTCGTCCACTTGGCACAAGATGACAGTTCTTGTTCTGAATAGAACAGAAAAACGATTCCGAATTTGAAGTCAGAATCAAAAACAGAATCACGCATACATGCACACACTCGCATACACGTACTCGCTGCTATGTTTACAAATAAAGAAATTAAAAACAATGTCTTGTCATCTGCAATTCTGCATATGAGGTTTCACAAATACACAACCATTCAACCCTTAGAAGCAAAAAAATGTGTTTGTCTGTTCGTTTGGAATCCGGAATCGGACAGTTCTGTGTACAATTCCGGATTACCAAAAAAAAAGCTATTAATTTCTGAATGGAAATGTTGACGCTAACGTTGACTCCATAAAATCCCTGTGCTGTCGTATGTAAAAAAATGTAAGACTTAGCAAATGCCAACTCCCCTCCCCCTCCCCCCCCCCCTCTTTCTATCCTTTCCTGCCACTAACAACTTCACACCTACGCACGCACGTTACTTACTTAAGTTGGCGCTCGGACCAGGGCCTCACCCAAGCGTCTCCAGCCAGCTCAGTCCCTAGCTAGCTCTCTCCAACCATCTAAGTCGTTTGACTTTAACTTTTCTCGCTAGGTCATTGTCGCTGAACTCGTAGGTACAGTTCTTGATTGAATCTATGTCTCCATTCTCCGTTTAATCACACTGGACCAAAAATCACAAAATCAATTTTTCTCTCGAAGCAGCCCAAAGCGTTTTCATCCGATGTTGTAAAGGTCCATGTCTGCACCATACATGAGAACCGGGATGATAAGGATTTTGTATAGTAACACTTAAGTTGCTCAAGAGAGGACTTTACTACTCAATTGCCTTCAAAGTCCAAAGAAGCAGCGGTTGGCAACAGTGATTCTTCGTTTGGTTTCCGCGCTGGTTCGCTGTCTGAGTTTATAGCGGATCCTAGGTAGACAAAGTTCTTAACTACCTCGAAGTTAAATCTGTCTATACTTACGTTGGCTCCTTTCTTGTTGACAGCATTGACTTGGTCTTGCCCTCGTTAACCGCTAGATATATCTTCCTGGCCTCCGCCTCAAGGCTAACGAATGCTCCACTGACATCGCGATGTGTTCTTCCAATTATGTCAATGTCGTCTGCGCACGCGCATTGAGAGTCAATATTTTGTTGATGTTCTAGGCAACCGAGGAGGAAATGTAATGTTGAAGTTGATAAATAATCTTGGAAGGATCATTGGACCTAGGGCATCTGAATAGAAGAACCACTACAATTCTCGCTAAATTGTTGCCGAATTCCAATGAAATTTAGCTGCGTTGCCTTCCATGCGGCTTTCCACCATTTTTCAAAATTTTAAATTCCCGCAAAATTTATTTTTGAAGACAAAATGCCTCGTCAACTATGTTTAAGTTATTTCCGTAATTTTTTTTTTAATTTACCTTCTAACACTTGATTTTTTACGTTTTCTTTGTTTCCTTCCCCTCATTTTGTACATCTTTAAACACCAGCACAAATTAATAAAATATTAAGGCTTAATTTAATTTAAACAAACAGAAAAACAATATTGTAAACTTCTTGTACAGAAAAGTAGTAGAACAAAAAACAAGCTGATTTTTATTGATTGCGCTGCCTTCCAATCTAAATAATATGCAGCTAACTGCAAGAATAACCAAAAAGAATTAAATAGAAATCCCAAAAATTATGTTGTATTATGCTTGTAGAGAAAAAATCGGCCAGCGCTATCGGCCGATGGTGATGGGAATATATTAGCTGGCGCCGAAGATTCCGATTATTATACACCCGAAGATCCACACACGACTATACTAAGTCCGCTCTGCCCAGAAAAAGTATGGGTCTGATAATTCTAATCAATCTAACTGTAAACAATCTTATTAATTTGTCAAAATTATTTTTTGTTGTAAAATTGTTTAGGAGTGATTATTTTTTCTTTCTAAGCAAAGAGTGTTACCCGGTTAGTTCCGTTTTGTTTTTTTTTCTTATGTAAATATTTTTATTATTCGTGTTTTTTCACTACTCAGTAGCCAGCACAGCAAAATCTCCCTTCGCAAACAACAATGCAGACGATAAAAATGCCAGTAAAAAGATGACAGTTGTGACGGATATAGAACTTTCAATTATTGAAATAAAGTCAGCGCTGATGGCGTTAAGAAGAATTATTTTGCTACGCAAATCTAATGATCTGCGCTTATCTGAATTATGCACTCGCTTAGGTTGAAGTATTTGCTAATTTTGTTTAATCCGAGGCGCAACCCTCAGGTACTTTTTATGACGTTTCATGTAACAATTGCCATATAAATTGAATTTGACAGATAAAGTGAGTTGGAGCGTTTTATTCCCACTTGATTATTGTGCTGTCTACTAAGTAGTAAAAAAAAAAACACGGCCTATTTTTAATAGATTGGAATGAATGAGATTGATTCATTGTTGTAAATATTTTTTCTATACTTTTGTATTTTTTTTTGTATTAACAACAAATGAAAATTCAGCTTGGTAATAGGAAACTGTTTATTTCCAGACAAATATAAGGCAATGGTTAAAGTTTGTGTTTTTTTTCGATTTTGTTTAGTTTATTTTTGTTTTTAAATTATCGTGAAACACACAAACAAATTAGTTGAATGTCTTTGCAATTAGGTAGAAATCATATTCATACCAATTAGCTCCAAACAGGATCTTCTAGCAGCTCTTGAATTTCATAACAAAGTGAGATTTGATCTGTGTAGATTGACAGTATTTTGTATGACAGGCCGTCGATTATTCTTGAAAGGTAAGTTCACTGTAAGTACTTTTACTTGGCTATAATTATTGTCTTGTGTGTGTTTGTCCCTAACAAAATAAATGTTGAAGGAAATTCAAGGATAGAAGAGGGAGACTTGATCCCTTTTGAAGTTTTTGCATCATAACTTTTTATTTACGTTTCCTAAAAGACCTGTTTCCATTTTAAATCAAAGACACATATATTGGCTTCTCTTTGGCATATAAATCATTTCTTATTTTAAAATAATTCAATTGTAGTTTTAAAAAGAGTGAAATGAGTAAAAAGAATTAAGTCACCCAAGTTATGGGAGACTAGGGATGTTCATAGCAAAAATACATCCATGTTTTTTTTCGATGCAATACATCGATGTTTAACGATGCATCGGTTAAAACAACAACAAATATGAATATAAATAAGAAAAACGAAAATATATATATATTTTTTTTTTATAAAAAAAAGAGTTATTAAAATATGAGTACAAAGTTACAGGTCCCAGTACTTCTTCTCCAAACTCTGCATGAAGAGAATTTTGTTGACGCGCTTAGCCTGAATCCTGTTTCGCTGTTGGTTCAGCACTTGGGAAGTGTTTGTGCCTAGCCATTGTTTGTGCCTTTCTTTTTCTTATTTGTTTCCTGTTCTATATTAATTATTCTCAAACGATGTTGTTTTAATGAAAATTTATTTCTAACTAGCTGACCCGTGGGACGTTGTACCCGCATTCAATTTTTGTTTGTTTGCAGGACTTAGAAATGATAATATGGAATATGTAGTAGCATTAAGTACAATGTAAACACATATATATTTCTGCTCTGACCTTCAATTATTTTTGTTTGGTTTCTTATTATTGCCCGCTTTTCAAAAACTATCGTGGGCTCATATATGAAATGACTTTGATAAACATAAACAAATAAACGAATGCAAAGTTTACGATCCTATAAGGGACAAAATAATGATTTTGGAATCAAAAAAACTTTAAACCCATTCTCACGGTAGAGATAAACAGACCTATGATGGTAGCCGATCGGAAAAATATCCGATCGGAGAAAAGTTCCGATCGGAAGATTTTTGTATTCACGGTACCCGAATTTGAGAAGAAAAATTGACGTCAAACAACGCACTCATTTGACTCATGTTTTTGGTTTTTATATTTTTCGGATAATCTTTCACGTTTAATTTTCTATCGGGAAGAATCGGAAAGGAAAAAAAAGCGCAAAGTACAACGCGTCGCAAATATTTTGACAGTTCACTGCATAGCATCGCATGTATTTTAAATTTTCAACGCACCTAAGATTTTTTTCGTAGATCTGTCCGATTTTATTGTCGGAAGGGTTAAAATCATATGAATATTGAAAAATTCGTACAAATCGGATAAATTTTCTTCCGATCAGCTAAGATCATAGGGCTGAAAGAATTCTTTCTTCTATATTATTAAAGGTTATGTAAATAAAATCCAGTTTGGTAAATCCAATTTTGTTTAAAAGCGATAGGTTTACTCTATGTTTCCAGGCCCGGCGCGCTCCGCTGCTTGTCGCTGACCTGGGTTTTGTTAGGCACACAATAGGTTCGTTCGAAGTAACCAGCCCTGGGGCACTCCGGTGTTTGTCACTGCCCTTTTTTTCTTCTCTTTGTTATATAGCAACAGCTGATAACTCCGAAATTATCGCCCGAAAAAAAATTGGGATAGTTCAGGGCGTTGCGGGTGCGAGCACTAAATTCACATCGAACACGATGAAAAAACAACGGGGCGAAAAAAGAGCGAAACCGAATAGGGCGCCACAGAGCGACCCAGAGCGCATATCGAACAAACCTTATTTAACGCATTAGTAATGCTTTCATTTTCTCTTCGTTGTATAGAATCAGCTGATTCGAACAAAACCGAAATCCTCACCCCGAACAAAAAATTGAGTCGGCCTCGGCACCTCGGCACTCGGCACTTCGGCAGTCAGCTCATGGCACTCCCGGTGCGAGCACTCAATACACATGGGACACGGTGATAATGCGCCGGGGCGAACAAAAAGTGACGTTGAACAGCTCAATACGAAATCATGATGATTTCTTGCCTTCTTCTCCCTCTCGTCTGTGATGCCTTCTTTCTTTTATATATGTACATTGTCATCTAAAATTATGTATTTTCGTTTGACGTTATTTTCGAGCAAAATTGAGTACTTGAATATTGACCAGTTGAGCTTATTTTTTGGTGCAGTGAGAAAAGTATTATTTTTTAACATTGACACCATTTGTGATTTAAAAAGGATGTATTCTGCTATTCGGGGCGGAGACAAATCCAACGAATCAATAACCATGAAAATTGGTCCAGCAGATCTCGAGTTATAAGTGTTGTAACAAACACGACTTTCTTTTATATATATAGAAGATTGAAAATTTATAAAACTTGATCTCACAAAAATTTCAACGATGTAAACAATATGTATACATATATTAAGTAATTGTAAAGTAGATCCCGGTATTATTAGTTGTAACACTGCATTGTTTGTTGCAACAGGAAGCCTTAGAAAATAGTCGCTCAGGCTTTAAGTTTGGAGACCATACAATGAACTAATGGTATAACTTTACTGTTGGTACAATAATTATCAGCAGATATTTCTTTTGTCGCGGCTTCAAGTGGTCTAAGATATTGATGAGCGAAGACGAAGTGTTAAGTTCCAGGCCAGTAAGCTTTGGAGGTGCACTTTTGTGGCAAATCAAAACGTCACTCACAGAATTTTTAAGCTCTAAAAATATTTGGATCATATAGTATGTGCTGTTCCATCGGGTGGGCACATCTTGGATTATCTTTGTTTCCGTGCTAACCGACTTTCGCAGTTCATCGCTTGCCACACAACTTTGTTTAAAAAAAGTAACAACAGTCTTCATTTTCGAGAGTATTTGTTGCAGTTCAGGTACTTTCAGAATGTTTTGAGCGACGGTATGAGCGAAACAAGGGATGTGCTTTTTTTCCAAATGAAAATTCTCTTGCTTTAACCATATTCGCCGTATTATCGGTAACAACGGCTGAAACTTTGTTTGAATCGAATCCCCAATCGTTGCAGGTTTTTGTGCCGTTCATCAAGTTGATAAACCCCCAGTGTTACCGATTGAAACTCCGTGTCAATACCAAAATTTGCCGTGACACCCAAAAAACTGCGCATTTGCATGTCTGACCAAATATCACTAGTTAAAGTGAGGTGTTCAACCGTGGTTAAATGCGTTTTCAAAATTGTTCTTAAAACATCATACTTTTCGTCCAGCCACCGTGTTACAGTTGTTCTGCTTGGTATTTTATAATGAGGAGAAGTAACTCTAAGCAAATGTTTGAAACCTTCATTTTCTACAACGGAAAAAGGCTGGTTGTCTTTACATACAAAATACAAAATTGCATTGTTAATTTTTCTCGCTTTGTCACCAGAAGAAGTATATGAATTTATTTCTTCAAACGTTTCCTTTAATGACCTTTGCTGAACCTTAAGGCGCTTTGAAGGTAAATCTGTGTCACTACCACAGTCATTGTTGATGTTCAGATGCGCTGGTGGCTCTTGGGCGGCATTAGATGTAGATGGCTCTGGATTTATGGTGCTTGTGCTTTCAACTCCAATAGCTTCCACTTCCCCTCCTTTGTCGATTTCTTTTATTGATGAACTTGACGAACCTGGGGCCTTATTATGTACAACGAAACGATCGTCAATTTAACGATACGAAAGTCGGATCAAGGAGCGATTAAGTAAAACGAGAAAGGCGTAGTAAAAATGTTGCCAGACTAAAATCGATAAGAATATTTTTTTGTAAACTTCATCCAACTTCACACGTTATATAAACTGTCATTGATGTGTTCAAAATTTAAATTGTTTAAATTCTAAATTTACAAAATGTTCTTCCACTGTGATTTTGTTTTTTATATCAGCGATGATTCTGACGAAGACGAGACTCTTATTCGAAGAAGACATATAAGAGATGATTCAAATCCACTGACCTTTCCAAATACAAAGTAAGCAAAAGCTTAACTCAATTCTCAATAGGAATAAAGTAAAGTTCTTAATTTACTTAATTCCAAGATTTAAACAATTATTTCGACTTAACAAAGAAGCCTTCAAGTACGTGCTGGACAGGATTGACACGCAACTTCCAAGGTCGAGATCAACATACATTACATCCCAAATATTTTGAAATTGTTTCTTTTTGGTCTCTTAGGAGAAGGGAGAACAGATGTACCACCAATGTCCTCTGTACAATAGCATCAATTTGAATGTTTTCGTCTTCTAAAACTTCTTCAATTAATATAGGGTGTCCCAATAAGAGCGCACTTTTTAAAATTGGAATAATTTCTTTGTCATGCAAGTAGGAACTCTGAAATTTGGCAGATATCACCTCTGTTTATTCCAATTGGGATTGTAAAAATATTTTGTTCCACTTGAATTTTATTGACCACCTCTTGCTCATTCTGTTTGCGGGATGGACCACCAAAACGTTTTCCCAAGGGATTTCCAGTCACCGCTTCATTTAGGTCTAGGACATCGATTATTGCTTTTTCGTTTTTTGAGTAGAACTTTTGTTTGCATGGTCCACCGCCTGTCCCACTGGAATGGGTCTTATTTGCACGCATTTTTCGTTTTAAATTAAATTTATAATCTTTCCAAACCTGACACAAAAAGTATAAATTAATATATGTGTGTATGTATATAGGTAAATGAATACCTATGTTAATATATTCTCAATCACAATATTATGAACAGGGATAGGATTTTGTTGACCTAAAAAATTAAAAAAAGGCAAAGCACAACACCCAAATAGGCAAAAAAAAGGCATTTATTTAAACATCAGTAAAATAGTACTTTAATTAAAATAACATTGGACAACCATTAGTTTCTTAAAATTTTCAGGTAACAGCCGTCTGCGGTTATCTTTGAGCTTTGAATGAACTGAAAGACCTTTCAACATCAGCGGAAACGAGTGGTGCCCAATTAAAGTTTGCAACATCACCCACTTCAATATTTTCTGGAAGTGTAGCTTCCGCTTCTCCTTTGATTACGCCGTTTATTTTTTCAGCTACCTGAAGTCCTTTGTTGCCATTGAAAACAGATTGGTATTTACACAAGACATCTTTTGCAACTCTTCCTTTGGCTATTTCTAAGGCATCTTTGGTATTTCCCAAAATTTGAAATACTTCATCGATCGTGTTTCCTTCATTAAACAAAAATTAGTGTCTGTTACAATAAAAAAAAAAAAACTTTAATTTACCTCGTTTTTGTAGTTGTTATGGCTGTGGAAAAAAAAACAACAAAAGAGGTTAATTCGGATAGGCAATGAAATTTTATTTCAAGTAAAACCAAAGGAAACGAAACAAATCCCCTAGATCCGATCGTCCTGGTGGATGGCTCCGTGGATCGCTTCCCAATGGTGTGTTTCAATTTGGTCTGGGTCAGGTCCAGGTGGTTCGCCAGTCACCTGCAAGAGAAAAGAAAACGAGAAGAAATATGTGCCGCCCCAGGGTAGGCATACTTACATATTTGTTTTCTGCTCCACTACATTGTCCATCGTTAGTTAGTCCTCTTGTTTATTATTTTATTTTTGTTTTGCACTTCCTTTCCATTAATTTTGTTAAACAATTTTGCGTGGGAAACTTAATGCGAAATAACAACGTAAATAAATTGGTTGCTTTTTGACAAATGCATGAGAAATGTCATCTGCCTGTCTGACAAGTCTGAACGCCTAGAGTGCGCTGCGTTGGCGTATCACGTACCACAACCGACAGGGATGTCAATGGAGTACATAGGAGGAGGCCGTTGATATAGTCTGCTGTTGGTCGTATGACAAGTTCAAACTGGACTTTGACCAATTGACCATTGCTGCTGCCAGCAAGTAGTTTAGTTGAAGTTTGAATCAATAGACGAAAACAGCGACGGCCATACGGCATACTAGTTAGACTTAAGTTAAAGTGAGGCTATACGAGTTCGAAGTGAGTGTTAAAGCCCCTAAATACATACTTTGTTCGGCATAGCATAAAGGTGGGCGTGCTGTAGATCGCCATCTTGTTGTTGTATTGGGCGCTAAGGGAGATTAAGCCATCCCAGTGTACTCCTACGTCGCTGATGATCATTTGGTTCCCTTTGAAAAAGATCACGTCAGGCTTCTTCAGGATTCCATCGCTGCATCGGATGTTTGGTTCGACTACGAAAGCCTGCGGGCGGCTGCAGTTGTTAATCGTTTTACAATGAAGTTTTGTCGCTGTATTCTATTTGTATGTAATATTGGACAGCGTTGAAGGATGTGGCTGTTGGTTTCCCTTCTTACATTGCAGGCTCGGCAGTTGCGGGCTTCGGGTGGGTTAGATGGTACACCCACACACGGCAGCAGGTTGAATCGAAGCTAGATGCTTTTAATATAGTCCTCTCCGTTCCAGCATTTGGGGGGATCGCTCAAGTGTTTGGAGCTGGCTGGAGAGTGTTGCGCCTGGGTTAGGCCGTTGCCGAAAAAAGAGTTTTGCAGGAGTTGATGTTGCGTGTCCTGGATCTCTCTTTTTGATGTTAATCCAGGTTTGATTAGCTTTTCGATGGCGTTGATTCGCTGGTCCATTAGTTGGAATATAGCGGCTAACTGTGGGCTGGCACTCTACAGTTTGTTGATCCGAGCTTTGATGATAATTGAAATTTTTTTCAGAATACTTGAAAATACCCAGTCCGCCGTTCTTCACTGGAGCGTGAAAGATGCTACTATGACAGCGTGAATATAGATGTAAAAAACTCCGCACGGCTTTTCTGATTTTCCTGTCAGCATTCCTTAACACCTTTGCAGAGAGTCATAGTTTCTCCCGCCTTTCTTGAATATAAGACAATTAAGGGTGACATAACACCAAAAAAAAAAACTACAATGGCCAATTTCCTGACTACTACGCTATGGGTGGTGACCGTACTTCTCGAGAATTTTTTTTTTTTTTTATTTGGAATAAAATTCTTGCCTACACCTCTCACCATGCAATGATTTACCAATTACTTCTATGAGTTCATTTACCTCTTCTTCTTTAGGTTCGTCATCTCCTGCAAATTTCCCACCACCCGTTCCCATGCTTTCGAGTTTTTTCTACGCCATCGTTTTCCTTAAATTGGATTTTATATTAGTTTATTTTTCCCGTAATGCTTTCAATGATCGATGCTGAATGAAAAGAAAGAAAATTTTACTAGAAAACTCGAAAAAAAGTCAATTTTTTCTTTACCGCTTGCAAGCAAGTTGCATTAAAGTCCTGCTGGAGTGCAGTCCAAGCTTCTTGTTTTTGTCTCGATGAGAGAGCATCCGTTCTTTTGCATTCAATTATGTGCTTCCGCTTCAGAACGCATTTTAACAGCAGTTTCTGCTCCTCTCCCGAAAAATTGGCAGCACGAACTCTTTTTCGTTTCAGTTCCTCTATTTTTGCCTTTTTGAAATCAACACAGAAATTGAAATTAAATAAATAATTACCGTAAAAAATTAATTATCATAAGTCTAGAAGACATATGCATCGACGATCTACCTACTTTGTTTACCTATTTTGTTTTCAAAACCATAGACAACAAAGCAGAAAGTGTAGGCACTTTTATTGACATTAGAATTACTGGAAGCATTTTTTAATTGGAGATTAATGGTGGATTTATGTATCTGCATTTTTAGTTCTGCAAAAAAGAGATGCAACATACAAAAATCATGCTTGTTCGATAGAGAGGCAAAATGCAGACATCTTGTCAACATCAAGATTATAGAAAATAATAGAAATCAAGATCAAGCTTATGGTTTGAGGTTCCTATAACTGAGTTCAGGTTAACAGCGAATCGCCCTTTCCCACTTGAACCTGAATAAAATACACCTTCTGAATTGGTGGGCCAACTATTGTTAACTGTTCCCCCAGTTGAGATGCCGTAACTCTCAAATATTTTTTAAATAGCAGAGGGTCATTGATTTCATTTAATGCTCCAAAAATGGTAATAAAAGCACCGTCCTCATTACGTTTTTGAAGATATGGATGAACCCAGAACTGTTTTTTCTTCTTTCTTGTTTTTTCTCCTGGAGGTTCTTCAAAGATGAACGACGCTAAGAGTAGGCTCATTGCTTTTCTTTTTCGTTCTTCGTTATTCTCGTCCATTTTTGTTAAATATTTTTCATTAAACTATAGGTACTTTTACTTAATCCTTATGTGCGTGACAAGGTACCTGGGTACCTTTTTAATTTTCAATGACCAACAAAATTAGTTTAACGGCTAGCTATATGCCTGATTCCTTATGAGAGCTCCTAACATTATATTTTGTGCATATTTTAATAAATTGGAGATTAATAAGTACAATGGAAACACTTTTGTCCGCCTAAAAATGTTAAACACCTTAAACCGTGTGACAAGGTACCCTGGTACTTTTATATAAACGGAACGTATTTTCATAACTATTGCAACACCTTTCGGCTAAATTTAAAAAATAGTAACAAAATTTGTTTGTATCATCTGTTTATTTTATTTTTTGGAACACGAATTATTCAGTTATTTTGGAAACAAGTTTGACATTTTACCTCAGATACCGAATGTTTATCACAAACGGGTCGGGAACAATTACTACATGCTTTTCGTGTTTTTCTTTGCTTCTACCTTAGGTTTCTACACATGAAACAGCTTCCAACAACAGCTATGCGACCACTTGCATCTCGTTTCCGTGAAATTGGATTCCCAGTTGCAGTTGGTTCAAGGGGTAGCGTCGTATATCCAAGTACATCCTGCATTGCTGACCTAATATTAGGTTTCGATACAACTTTTTGATTTCTAGCTCTGTCTTCAATACTTTCTTTGCAGAGTTGTAAGCTAAGTTCTTTCAAAAACTTTCTCCTTCGGTCAGTGGTGGAAAAAATAGAGTTATGATCCATGTATATTATGTACGAAGCTAAAGCTGCGATATCAATCATGTTATAGAATAGAGCCAAAGGCCATCTGTTGGTCTTCCGTTTTGTGGAGTATTCACCTAGCAACTTATCCATGTTGTCAACACCACCTTTGGTTTTATTATAGTAAGTTATTATATCAGGCTTGGCAGATTCGGTGTTTTGAACGCTTGGGGAAGAATGCATTGTCGAAAGCATTACAACTGCTTTCTTCTTCTTAGGTACATGAGAACAAATTGTTGCTTCTTTGTGGAACGCGAAGTTGATGGAAAATACTGGCCTTTCTTTGTGTGCCTGCATATTTGTTGGAAGAAAACGTTTGTTTTTTCTAACTGTCCCAATAAGAGTAATATTCCAGACATTCAATACATGGCCTAGTTGCATAGAGGTGAAGAAATTGTCAGTTGTGACATTCCTGCCTGAGTTTTTGTATTTTGCCACAAGGTCCAAAACTATTTTTTTCACCTATATTTGTCTGGCGTTCTTCCCCAGCGAGTTTTCCCGTGTAAATTTGTCCAAAGTACTTTGTACTTTTGGACTTTGTTTCGGCGGCATACAGAAGCGATGTGTCCTTTACCCTGGCATGAATGGCACACTGCATCTTTGAACTTGCAGTCTTGACGCCAGTGGTTTCCCCCGCAGCCGAAGCAATTATGTTTTGGCGTACCTCTGGTATTTTGATGATTTTCTTTCGTTTTCTTCGAGCGTGAACGACTTCCAGAAGATTTTTTGATACGCGGTCGAGACTCGTGCACGAATTGGTGTATGGATGAATTATTTATTGCTGAATTTTTTATTGAATTGGAAGCCAGCCTCGTGGCTTCAAGGGTTGTGGCAATCTTCACAGCATCAACGAATTTTTCGGGTTTTTTAGCGATTATAGCGTCACATTTTGTCACTCTTACTCTTTACATCAAATCTTCAAATAAACTTATATGAAGTAAATTAAAAAGAATTCCTTAATTCATCATAAGAGATATAAAAGAGTGGATACGATGTTGACGCATCACAAGCCCAAAATATTTGTATGCCATATTTCTCTGGCTTCGAAGGCATATATTGGGTAAAACGCGTACGTCCACGATAACCATACAATTGTTCATCTACCGTGATACAATCATGTGGTTTATAATTGTGGTTCAAGTTTGAGATCAACATGACCCAAATATCTCGAATAGCAGCCGCTTTGTGAGTTGATAATCGAGTCGGGCGAGTAACATCATTATCGAATCGTATAAACCGTAAGAACATTCTGAATCTCTCAAGGGACATTGAAGCCCGAATAAGCGGAAAATGGTCGGGTTTCCATAATTCTGACAAATGCTCCCTATTTGATTTGTAAACTCCACAACATACCAGAATTCCAAGAAAAGGGTCGAATTCTTGCTCAGTAAATCGTTTGAAATTTTTCTATTTTGGTACTGTGTTTGAATTTGTACATTTGTCTGCCTGTGTTTTATTATATGCTTCTGTTACTTTTAGTCCTTTTCTATTGGTTTCTCGTAAAATAATATCACACATATCATTTGATAAAATACCTTTGAAAATATCCCTTGCAGTAAATAGCTTGGTGAAGTTAGCTGCTCCGCCCTTTTGACGTACAATGTTTCGACGATAAGTTTGTGTTTCGGTAAAGGGAACTGCCTGCCACCGAGTTCCATCCTTTCCTACGAAGACTGTAGATTCTTCTATACTTTCATCTGAATCAGAGGAGCTCGGTTTAAAATCGATAAAAGCTTCTTGCTCAATGTCTGAAGCTTCGCCTTCTTCAGCTGTCGGAATATAATTTTCTTCAGTATTCGATGCCTCAAATCCGTCTTCATCGCTTGAATTATCGCGAAGCAGTTCTCGGATTTCTGCGGAATTATATCTTTGAATACGTACACGTAAATTTGTACTTGAGCTTGGTTCGAGCGAATTCATTTTTGTTGTAAATTTTCGATTATGTGAATCACTAAATAATTTTCCACGATAATAATTTAAGATATCACTCAATTTATTTCGAATAAACTTTTTTTACACTTCCAATTAGGTATTGTTTTCGTACTGGTTTTATGTTTGAAATTTCTATAAAAAATCTCTGCTAAAATGATTTACTTCTTACAAGCAACACGAATACGTAAAGAATGTCAAAATAATTCAAATATATGTAACGCAAAAAGGGAATTTAGAATAATTTTTTTCATCAATGATTGACTTCATCAATGAAACCAGAGAAGAAGCAAGAAGAGACAAGCACCCATATATCATCGATACCCATACCAAGGCACAGCATCTCCATCGTCAAGCAACCGCGTATCTGTGCATCCGGCACCCCTGTAAAAGACAAACTTACACTTAGCAAACACGGCTTCCTGCTCTTCTTACTACTTATCCATCTTCCAGATTCCCTATCCATCCCCATCACAGAAGCGCGAACCATTCAGCAGCATACTACAGGTACTGACCACAAAGCACCGTGGAACAGCCTATAGGGTACCCGCTGACATGTTCGCGCCTTTCCACTACAAGTATTCGATGTTCTCCTTGTAGTTACAATAGACTGTAGCCTACACCTGAAAACATGGATCCTACTAAAATCCCACAAATATAACTAGAACTGAAATGCTATATTAAAATTCGGTACCCTCATTTCCGGAGGCTCCACTCCAGGTTGCATCCATTAGTCTAGCTATAGCAATCTACTCCTACTGAAAAGGGACGGAAGCGATCTTAAGCCGGCAACGCCCCTTCGCGTCGACTGTTAGACAAGAACAATTGATGCAAATGGCATGCGACAACGTAGAACCGTGGTTGAGATCGACCGTCGCGGTGGCCGGCAGTACCTTAGCCATGACTAGCTCAGACAGGCCATGGGTACTTGCTCCGGGATCTACTTAACCGGTGTTACCTCTTTTTTTTTCTGCCGACCGTTGAACCCAAGATGTGCGAGTTCGAATAAGAAATGTTTAAATGCTTAAGGGCCCTCATAGCCAACGAAGAAAAGACTAACAAGAATTGAATATAAAGAAAAGTTGATTCACGATCGCACCCCTTGTTAACTAATGAGAGTAATCGTAGATCAGAAGAGAAAAATCAAGGTTGACTTATTGTCACCACCCATAGAACGTAACACGTAAGTATTCAAAATGAAAGCAAACCATAGATGATCGTGGTTGCATAGGCAATTTACTAACTTCCTTCCATTCTGCTGCCAAGATGTTATGCAGAATGTGGAAGAAGAGGTGTCTAACTTAGTGGGGAGGGAGGATCAAATGTGTTAGGTGATCTCTCTGGTCTCTCAACCCACCAAATTTACATACAGAAATCAACTCTTACACAATAACGCTGTAACTGAAGTGCACTTCCGGAACAACCTGTAAAATGATTAATTAAAAATTTAAAAGTTGTGGTCTTCTCTATTACTTGATATATCTGGCGATTACTTGCTTAGATTGCTACTCGAGGCTTATGATATATATGAGTGGATTAGTTGTAAACGTTGCCTTGAAAATTTTAAATATGGTTCGTGAATCATAGCATAGCATTTAAAGATGAATTGGTTGTAACGAAACCGATCAAAATTTACGTTAGAGAGAGTGCGCGTCCTCTTTTCAAAAACAAATTTCGATAATCGCACTCTTTCCTTTGGTACAAAAGTAATTAACTATCGAGCTCATACATTGAAGACACTTAAGTAATTCGTAATACATAAAACTTATTCACAATATATAATATCCACATTGGGAGCTTCGAAGAAAAAGTGTGATGGAGGAGGCGTTAGGTCCTGCCATCAAGACAATTTATAAGCTAT
Organism: Sphaerophoria taeniata; assembly: GCA_943590905.1. Classification (NCBI taxonomy): domain Eukaryota; kingdom Metazoa; phylum Arthropoda; class Insecta; order Diptera; family Syrphidae; genus Sphaerophoria; species Sphaerophoria taeniata. The sequence goes on along the minus strand of OX016540.1, from coordinate 216,720,719 downwards.
CTCAGCTCCAAGTACCACCGTCCGTGGTTACGGGCAACAAGCACTGGTGTGATTTGAAAAGTACGTTGCGACTAGTATCTCGCCAGTTCAATAATTCAATATATTTTCTTGAGTTTTCATAAAGATAATATGTATAATAACAGAAAAAAACCTTACGTCGTTAAGCGCGACATTCGCATATCAAGAGATGGTTTCTTCCACAGGAACAATTTTGAGGGAAATATAAGGTGGTGATTTCTTCCACAGGAACAATTTAGAGGTGCATAAAAAAATGGTGATTTCGACTGATGGTTTCCAAAAGGGTGGTTTCTTGAAGGGCAAAAACTTTGAGGTGCATACCAAGTGGTGGTTTCTTCCATAGGAAAACTTTTTCTGGCGCATACACACAAAGGGTGTGGAAAAATTTTGAGGCGCCTACCAAGTGGTAAGGAAAAATTCGCCTGCCCTGCGTAGGCGACTATGAATCGTCACTGAGGCTTTATTGGCGGAAAATTTTCCTAAAGGAACAAAAAAGAAAAATCTGGTTTTAGCATGCTGGCAACGTGGCTTGGCTAGTCCATTACTCATTGAAGGAAAACGATAGGTTTTTTTCTTCAATGAGCAATAATACAATTACTCTTACCTTTCTGTGCAACACAATCGAGGATTTCTAGAGATATTCCCAATTTCATGGGCAATTTAAAGAATTCGCTGCCAAAGAATATGCCAAGATGGAGAATATTCTAAAATGGGCGCGGTTCAGCTGCGTATAGTAAATTACGTGGAGGAGTTGTTGCTTCGATAACGTCTGTCTTCAAACTGAAATCCTATGATCTACAATATCATTTTCCAGGTAGCTGATGCCATAGTTTCCAGTCTACTTCCTCTTTCCATATAAATCGTTCCATTCAAAGTAACGAGTTAAGAGATCTGAAGTAGCGTATGCTAAGGTGTAGTGTGCACTGCTCTACTTTGTCACATACGGTTTACGAATTATAAATACGTATGTCAGATTGGTTATTTGAATGGAGTTGGTTTGCGATATTTGCGATAAAGCTCTGATTATACTGGGGTATTTCATTACGCACCGCCTCGGGAGCAAACTAAATTAACTTTATCCGACGTAATACTCGGAAATGGTTATCTTATGTATGTAGTGATAGTGATTATGATAAACACGCATGTATCTTTTAATAGTCGAATTACAATGATATTTTTATTTAATGACAAAAAGCAATATTCAAAACAAATGACCTATTGATCGCTGGTCGTTGCCTTCTTGTCAGTGCACTGGCACTGGCGCGAGCTGGTATCGTATCGCTTTGTTTATTAAATTCTTCACATACGTGGGCGTCCCCTTGCACTGGCACTTATTGTATCGCTTTGTGTTTCAAATTCCTGACATACGTGGGCGTCCGTTTGCACTAGCACTGGTATTAGCTGGGTGACGACGACGACAGTCTGAAATGTATCAAATTAATTAAATTGCAACTTAATATTATCTTACACTACTTATCTTTATGCTTACTCCTAGAGATGTAGTGGATCCTACATGTATGTTTTTTTTTTTTTTTGGTGTAAGAAAAAGGAAAGTGCGAAGGTGTCACGGTTGTGTAGCAAAGACTTTATAATTCTTATGGACAGTCTTTTTGGTCTATAAGTTCTCGGATCACACTTGTACTGTTTTTTTCTGAATATTTCGGAAATGAGCATACAAGACCTTGAGTAATAGAATGAAATAGTTAAAATAAAGTGCAAGCTCATCTTGACAAGTTGAGGAAAATAATCGGCCGCCTCGACTAAAGTACTCGATTTGTTGCCTGAGGGCTATTTGTCACTTATTGCCAGTTAGTCATTCTCTATGTCATAGGTGAATGCACATTTAGTTCTCGAGCTAGTGTGATCACTACTCTTGCACATTTTGGTGCGAACCGAGCATAATTAGAACGAACGAGTAATTTGTCTCTCGTTGCTTTAAGTCCTTCCACTGAAATCAGGGGAACGAGAACATTGTAGAAATGTGAAAAATGTGTGGAATCGGTTTAGGAAGTGGAATCTAATTCTGACCATGGTTTCCTTTTTTTGGAACCTTCTTTGGTGGATCGCATCGAGTGCGTTCAGCACGTTGCGAGTTATACATAATTCTAAAGGTAGATGGCACCAGTGGTGGAAACTCCTTGCCAGTGACTGGCGAAAAAGTTTTCCCTACATATAAACTATGGTCTTCTTTTTCAATGCATGCTATGTTATTTTATTTAAAAACCGTGAAGTAAAACTTGAATTCGGTGTAATATCAACTAGTATTCATATGAAGTTATATGAAGGTACCCGGGTACCTTGTCACACGGTTTAAGGTGTTTTTTTCTTCACGCACATAAGGGAAGACGATCAATGCATTCATATGAAGAATTTGCCTCCGGAATTTCTTTATCTAATTGATAAATAAATGTGTAAGGCCTCAGTTATAGCTATCAGTAAAATCCATCAGTAAAAATTGAAATATCTGGAATCTGAAATTTTTTACTGATGAGCGTTTATAGCTATCAGTAAATTTACACCTTCGCGCTGCAAAACAATTTCGTTTTTACTGTTCATCTCATCAGTAATTTTTTTAATGATGGCACCGGAACAGTAAAAAAATGAAACGCCATCAGTAAAACGAAATGGATTTTTTTTTTGACATTTGGCAGTTTTGTTAATAATATTTAACACTAAATGCATTGTTTTTTTTTGAAAAAAATAGTCGAAATGTATTTTCAACTTATTTCATCAAAATTTTCCTCAAAATATGAAATTAAAGTATTCAAAATAGCAAAACAAAATTTTTACTGATGGATTTTACTGATAGCTATAACTGAGCCCTAACCAAGAAATGGCGACTCTTCATCTGTCACTGAGCTATAAAAAATTATGGCAATTAAAAAAAGCAGGCATATAGTGTACTCTCACTCTTTTGTATAACGACGTATATCTCACCCGCTTTACTTTTCTTGATTTTTACAGATCAAGATGATGCAGATACATGTAAATCCACCATAAGTATTAATGCCTTGTTAAGTTGAGTGATTAACAGCCCGATTCTCCCCATCATCACTGATACTAATACCTCACAAGTCATAAGAAGAAGTTGACTTTTTCGTATTCTCCGCCAAAGTCACAACTTGTGAGAGTCACAAAAACAATCGAAATTGTGATCTCCTTCAGAGCAGGTCATAACTAGCAGATTATTTGAGATTTGACATTTTCATTTTTGAGTAGTTACAAAAATGGAAGTTGAAATGATTATGGCGCATATTATTGACGAATTTTAATCCGTTAATGAAAATTAAGAAATTTACAAGAGCACATCATTTGATTCGGTTACTACAGACCCAAAAACTTGGAGGGCTCTCTCTTCAATGTCTTTAAATTTTATTTTTGAAGGAGGGCCCCCTCCAGTTAAAGGCCAGTCGACTTTATCCTTCCTTGGCTGGGAACGCAGCTGATTTTTCCAGTGAGAGAGTGTCTAAATGATAAACAAAATTATATACTTTGCCTTTTTGTAACAATTACATTATTTATATTATACTTCCTTCCATTTTTCGGCTGACCTGGTGGGCCCATTCATGGCATTCAACGCTTCAAGTTAAATGACTGACAAATTTCATTTCTAAAATGAGGAGCCAAGGCTTCGTTGATCAACTTTGTACACTAAGTACGATGAAGTTTCAAAGATGCTGCTTTTGAATCGTGAAATGCTTTCTTACATAAATCACTAAGGTGATCAATTTGTAAAATGGATGTGTGTTCAGCCATGAAAAGTGCCAGCATACCTTCTGTTCGCTGTGTTGAAGAATCATTTTTCTTTGTGAATTGGTTCAGCTAATTTGTCGAAATAAGTTCCTCATGTTTCTTGTGTTTTTTTGTGGAACAGTGCTTCTTTAAATCTGAAAGCTTGGCAATAATCTGGATGTGACAGAAGGAACAAAACGATTTTGTCGTATCATCAGCAACAGGTTTTATCCAGGATTTAAACTCCGAATCATTTTTCCATATTTGTCTATATTTTTGCGCGTATACTATCTTTTATTAGATACCGTTGAGGATGACGCATGAGCAGCCTGCTCCGCGCCAGTAGATCTTAAATTACTCTTCTCAAGCTCGCCACGTAGGTTTTGAATCTTTTGCATCATTTCTTGCAACTTAGCCTCAAGCGACGAGCTTTGTACTGAATCTCCCGATTCGCGCATCGTTTTGTTAAGTGAATCACTTGCTCGATTGTCATCGTCGCTCTCTTCCGTACTTTCGCCCGCGTTTCTTCTCGTTTTAGGTGGCATTACGATCTTATAATATTAAATTCTTATCCCCTGACGCAAGCCCACCAGATAAATACACAATAAAATCAGATCGCAAATCTGTGCTAGTTAAGATTTCAATTATTGAATTCCTTTTTTGATCTTTATTATTTCAAGTCTTGATTTAGAATGATTTATAATAATCGAAAAACATATATTATTTGATCAACGTATCAAATATTTACATATATATGAACAAGTGAACATATAAACAAGTAAACATATACAAAATTAATTAAATATATAACTCGCTCCTCGGGGTGTGCTCCACAACCACTTGTGAAACCAAACCGGCAAACAAAATCTCGGGATCTCAAATCTGCGCTGCCCGTGCCGATCGCCTAGACAAGTTCCTCTTCTAATGTCTGCAGCCTCTTCTTAACCTCACTTTTGTGGCTCACTCAAAAAGTTAAATAAAAAATTGTTGCTAATATTGAATCTTCGTAAATAAAAACACCTTCAGCTTCTTCTATTCAAAAATGCAGTTTTTATTTCCTTCAAAGTTCAAAAAGGATTATGTTGCAAAGGATTCATAAAGATTGAATTTTATTGTACTTAAACTTTCTCTTTCCGCTGTCCTTCGAGTCAAAATCGTTCTGTTCTTTTTCTTTACCGGATGTGCAATCTTCTTTTGACATTTTCGTTTGACGTTTACTTTGACATTAACAATTCTTTGAACGACTCGAATGGACGCGGCCAGAGAAATTGTTTACATTACACCGACTCAATACTTCAACATAGCCTTTTATTACTAATCGTGCCTTGTAACGATCTATACAGCCAGTTACATCACTTTCGTTCTAAGTATCCATCTGCATTTGATTGCTTTGCGAGTTGGTGGTAAGTCTGACAGCGACCAAGTTTCATTATCCTTAAGCCACTGGTACTCCTCTTCCACGGCCAGTTTCCATTGATTCGCATCTCGGCGTGACAGTGCTTCTTCAGGTGTTACTGGATCGTCCATGTTTATCGGTAAAAATTCTACTGCAGATATTCGATAATTTTTAACCAAATGTAGGGGATACTTGCCTTGAAAAATGCGTTTCTTAATGCTAGGCTTGGACACTTGTTAATTTTTAGTCAAAACTAACTAGGAGGCGCAGCAAGTCCGGAAAATTCATAAAATTCGCTTTCTATCGACATCGAGTTTTCGTCCGCTATAATTGTTGGTTGTTCTTCCGATCCACAAGATTCAAAGAAGAATTACTTTCAGAATTGATGATGAAGTCATATGATTTTGTTGTTTTCTTGCTAATTCGTCCGCTGTGTTTACTTCTTTTGGTTCAGTTGACTTTGAAAAAGATGGCATATTTTGGGTTTTTGGTTTTAAGCAGACCTCCTCTTTATCTACTTCTTGTTTGAGTTCACTTATTATTTCCTATTCCTTTTCCTTTTGATGAAAATATCGATGATGTTGTTATTTACTCTACTATTATTTATTTTACTATTTTTATTATTTTACTACTATTATTTACTATTACTATTGTATGACAGACAAATTTCCTATGAAAAACCCATTTTTGCCACAGCTAAAATAAACTAACTGCGGTTTTGCATTGTTTTTGTTCGTTTGACGTCTTTTGTAGGAGTTTACGACAATCTTCATTCTTGTGACCGCGATAATTTACAGTGGTTGCATCGCGCTTTTGGTTAAACTTGTGAGGACGACTCTGCATATTGATGAGGATGGGGGTTTATATTAATTGAAAGTTGCTCCTAATCTCTACAAGGTTATCGGTTCGTCGAAGCTATTAAATTGATCCCTCCTCACATCTTTCCGAATCGATTCCAAAAGCATTGAAAATGTTATACCGATGGCAATTTCTTCTGAAAAGCGAGAATACGGCAACTCTGCTATTATTGCTCGCTTTTCACTGATAAAAGTATCTGGTGGAATCGAAAAGGTGTTGGCCATCCGCAATTTCTGCCTTTCATCATATTCTTGACAACATCCCACTCTTCATGAACTCTCGACGAGATTCACCATCAACTTGTAACACTGCGAGCTTTTTTTTTTTTGTTTTACCTCGGCGAATTTTTGAGGAGGTGCCGGTGCGGTTCCTCTTCGGGTAATCTGCACTGTCTTTGTAGATGCCCAGTTTTATTGCAGTTGCAGCATCGTGCTGGTCCGTCTCGCTAACTCATTTCCACAGTAGCCTTCTGACAAGAGCATTTTTGAACTTCCAGTTCTCTAACGATATGCCAGGTGAACCAATCGCTCGATATCTGCCTGAGGTTGCTTCACCTCTTTCTGTGCCCTATTGTTTAGCTGAACTCGGAAGACTTCTGTCCAAACCGCTGTTCAATTGTGTTTACAGAACTTTGAAGGCACCACTCTTCTCGGCTGGGATAGTTTGTCGCAGGTCAGCAGCTGATCCTCTTAAAGCCAGCGGGAGAGCAATGTACTTTTCGTGATCAACGCAGCCGTTCGTTAACGCTGCTGCTTCAAACTGTTTCTTGTAGATTGACCACGGAATCTGACCATCAAAGCTTGGAGGATGCACTTCTCGTTTCCTCGAGCACTCACCAGAAGGTTCTCGAGCTTTCATCTTTCGCACTTTCGATTTTCCATATTTTCCTGAGGCAGACTTCGACCGGACCAGGTGTTTGCGTTGAGTTGACTCATCCTTACAGAAAGTGGTTTCGGCTTTGGGGTCAACGGCTCGTCATCCTCGGTGGAAAGTGCCAACTATATCACTGTGCAAGTATGAATTACAGCAAGTGATTGAGAGATATGAAGAATAGAAAATGAATAAATTATTTGACTTATAAAAAGTGCCAACTATACCATTACGCTCCAAATGGCAATTTATTAATAAATGGTACTGATGAGCGAACCTGTTTAAAGTGCACCACTGGTTGGTTGATGGAAGGGTAGCAAAATATATTTTACCAGCCAAATACCATATATTTCTAGCTTTAAATACGCGCTTGAGTATTTCATGTGTTTGTATGTAGCTATATTATAATCTTTAATTTTATTCTTTTTTTTCAACTATGCTCATTGCTCAATCGTGTCTAGACAAAGAATGAATGTTCTTTTTCAAAAATGGCTTCATTTCCTCTGTTTCACGTGTCCGCGGCACTGCCAGATTAATTAATTTAAGTCTTTTAATGAAGGCCAACAGATGGCGTATGAAACATTAAAGAAATCGATAGGTGGCGCGAATTTTATTATCAGTTTTATTTGGTTTAAAAAACATCAAAACATCCCTATTTATAATCTTATTCTAACTTGCAATGATTCATACATACGAAGTGTTCTCTTTCTTATTGAACGCATTGTATATTAAATGTAATTTAACGATCAAAAGATCTTATTAATCTTTGTTTACTCTTTGTCAATCAAATTGAACGTTTTAAGTTCAAGGTTTAAGGTTGGTTTTACAATTCTACTTCACTTCTAGCTGCACCTCCGAAGTTTAAATTCGTGTTGTCTGCACAAAATGCCGTAATTTTTCGTGTAATTCCATAACGATTGAAAGTGTCTTGGAGACTTTTCGAAATTATGCCGGAGTTTTCACCTGGAAGTTCCTTAACGCTCAATATTTTTACCTGAACTCCTTTATTCGGTACGAAAAAGTACACTAACATCGGATAGAGCTTAAAAAATCCTTGGTTTGAGCAGTCCAAAAACATAGTAACAAAATTGGCTTGAGATGAGTCGACACTTATTAAATCCAAAGAAAAAGGTGAAAATGTTTTTGATAATCGCCTCTCTCTTCATTCTGGCACACGAATACTTTTCATCGAAGCAAGACTCAACTTAGATGTGCAATCGTTTGATCTAAACGAGAAATTATGTTGCACGGAATGATGAGCCCCAAGTTCCTACAACAACCGCTAGTTCTTTTTCCTTGTTATCAATTTTTTTTGTTTTTTGTTATTTGCTTATTGTTGTAAGTATCCAGAACAGCCTTCTTCTACTACTTTCCAAGTGGTGATTGGGTATTAGCCGTTCCGTTCTTTGCTATTGCAAAGTTGGCAAAACACCTTACATCACTTTGGCTAATAGTTATCATAATGAAAAGAAACTCTGTTTTTAATTCCACTGCTTACTCTGAAACTGATTTCAATATTTCGACGAGTGAGGGCTAGGGGGAATGACTCACCATCCTGCTACATCATTATATGGTAAGTGTTCCCTGGATGGTTTGTCATCCAATCATCACATGCCGCATTATGAAAATGTTTAAGAGGTCCACAGATAGACATATCTAATAGCTGGAGCTTATGAGAGGTATGCGGTGGAATCGTTAAGAGCACAATGCCATTATCTTTAGCGTATTTAATAGCCTCCAGACTAATATAGCTGTCATGGTTGGCCATAATCATTAAGCACTTATTTAGATTGCTTGCTTAAACGTGATTTTGGAAGTGTTCGAGATATTTGATGAAATTTTTAGAAGTCATGTAACCGCTGTCGTGAACAACACCAACTGTTCCTGGTGGAGCATTACCGATCATCCGATCTTTCAATTTTTGCGGGGGAAAATCATAATTGGCGGCATATGGCTTCCAATTGCACTTATTGCACAACAAGCGGTCACTGTTTCTCCTCGTTCACCTGGAGTTATCTTTCCAAGTTGTTTCTCGCCTCTGCTCGAATTAATTTGTTTGAGCTTATGAACATTGGAAAGACCAGTCTCATCTAAATTCCAGATGTCTTTTGGTCCAAAATTGTTTTTTCCTATCACGCTCCTTAGATTCGCTTGAGCATATTCAAAAGCCAATTGCTTTTTTTGCTTGGTGGTCAACCCATGATGAAGTTTGCTTGCTTTTTCGAGTTAGTATGATAACATATCTTCTTCTGCTTTGATAAAAATTTGTAACTTGCGGTAATTTGAAACAAAACTTATTTCACAATCGGAAATGTTGCTGCACTAAAAATCTTACATGGATCACTTAGGTGATCAATTTGTAAAAAGGATGTGTGTTCAGCCATGAAAAGTGTCAGCATACCTTCTGTTCGCCGCTGTGTTGAAAGATCATTTTTCTTTGGGAATTGGTTCAGCTGATTTGTCAAAATAAGTTCCCCATGTTTCTTGTGTTTTTTTTGTGGAACAGTGCTTCTTTAAATCTGAAAGCTTGGCAATAATCTGGATGTGACAGAAGGAACAAAAAGCTTTTGTCGTATCATCAGCAACTGGTTTTATCCAGGATTTAAACTCCCGAATCATTTTCCCATATTTTTCTTTATTTTTGCGCGTATGCGGATAATAGCAAAATAGTTGTAAAATTCATATTTTGTAGAGAAAAAAATAAAAAAATTTAAATCGAAATTGTATGAAATTACAAAAAAAGATAATTTTGCTTCCACTCCACCTTATGCTTCTTGTAAGGTTGCCGATAATTGAATTCAATATTCGTTATTGGGCAGCGTTCGTTGCTGCAATTCCGCGTATACATCATCTTTTGATTCATCTTTGTTGTACACAGGCCCGTAGCCAGGATTTCGGTTCGGGGGAGGCTTGTTCAATTTCGAAGAAGTAATTCTTTATACAAAAATTAAAAAAAAACTACATAATTTAAATGTTTTATTTTTGTTTGTATTTTTTTTTATTTAATTAAATAAATAGTTTGGATTTTTACAGCAATAAACGCCTTGTCTTTTTTTTAGACATAATGTCGATCACTTCATCTGGATCCACATCAATACCTGAGTGAACAGACAGCATTGCAAGTGCGCTTAGTCTTGGATGGCCCATAACGCTTCGGGATACTGTTTTGATCCTTTTCATCGTTGAAAAGGTTCTTTCAACGATAGCTGTTGTAACTGGTAGTGATGCCAAAATTGTAAGCAAGTAGCTTATGCTCCTGAAGTAGGTCTTGTCACATATATCTAGCAGTTTCAGAACATCGGAAGAGGGATCCTTACTTATTTTACTTACTTACTTAAGGTGGCGCTACAGTCCGGGGTGGACTTGGGCCTCAACCAACAAACCTCTCCTGTCAGCTCGGTCCCTAGCTCGCTGTCTCCAGTTTCGCAAGCCGAGTTGGTTGAGGTCGTGTTCAACTTGCGCGCGCCACCTGAGCCTTGGTCTTCCTCTACTGCGTCTTCCCTCTGGGGTGGATTCGAAGACTTTACGGGCCGGAGTATTGGTGTCCATCCTCTCCACGTGACCGAGCCATCTGAGTCTTTGGACCTTCACTCTTTTAGCTAAGTCAGTGTCGCTGTACAGCCCGTACAGTTTGTCGTTAAATCTTCTCCTCCATTCACCGTTTATGCAGACAGGACCATAGATCTTACGTAGAATCTTTCTCTCAAAACGGCCAAGTGCGTTCTCATCCGTTTTTGACAAGGTCCATGCACCATATAGCAGGACGGGGATGATGAGGGTCTTATAGAGCGTCACCTTAGTTTTTCGGGAGAGGGCTTTACTACTCAATTTCTTAGCCCGAAGAAACAGCGATTAGCAAGAGTTATTCTTCGTCTGATCTCGGCGCTGATGTCGTTGTCCGTATTGATAGCGGAGCCAAGGTATACAAAGTCCCCAACTACCTCGAAATTATATGCGTCTATCGTGACGTTTTGTCCAAGATGTCGGAATAAAACCTACAAAATTTTCCCGAAGCATACTTTTCGTGGGCTCTGTACAGCAGTCAACATATCGGACACAGATTGAAAGTTGCTCAGTGCCAGAAACATCCATTGTTTCATCAGCCAAAATGCTAAAACAACTCGATCTTATAATCCGGTTAGATATTTTTCTGGTGACAATATCAGAGCATAAATCCAAGATTTCGTTTTGGATATCTGGGCTTATATAGGTTGCATTTTTTGAACTGGTTACGATGTGGTTACATAAGTAGTGAGGAACTAATAAGAGAATATACAAACTTTTGTTCAAATATTTTTTTTAAAAATCATTTCGGGAGGGGCTTGAGTCCCTCTAGCCCCCCCCCCCCCTCCTCTGGCTACGTGCCTGGTTGTACACTTCGACAAATCCTGCATGATGCGGAGGTATCACCGTAGTAGTATCCTTTGCCCAAAGGCTAATTTTACGAGGGTAAAGAATATCTATCTCTGGCAAGTTAATGTCTTTACCGGCCAGACGCACTTCACTTTCTCTTACTATCATTGTAACGTTAATTGAGTTAACAAATGGTTGCCCGATTAATACAGAAACATTCTGCGCCCTGTCTGGCACCACCAAAGCCATTAATGGTCACATTACATGGTTCTATGTTAAGTTTTAAGCGAATAGCATCAGATTCCCGAAGAGTCACCGCACAACAACCAGTGTCAATGTACCCTTTTAATACCACACCGTTCACCAAACAATCAACAAAATAAAATTGATTGGGCTTATTTTTTGTCGTAGAAAGTGTTATATTTTTGGTGCTATTACGAAGACACTCCTCGGTGGTATGTCCAAGCCGATTACATTTTTTGCATTGCACTCGCGGTTTGAAACACTTTGTGGAGATATGACCCCGTTGTCCACAGTTAAAACATGACGGTTGTGACTTTTCATTTCGACTATATCGTTCAATTTTGTATTTGTCTTCCTGACGCATTCCCGCTTCCCGACGTTCAGGTTTTTCGATTTTTTCATCGGATATTCGCTATACAGCTCTTCTGGCGTAGTATACCGTCCCGCTCTAGCGTTTTTTTTTTACTGTCGTACTGCCGAGACCGTCAATTAAGCATGAAACCGCATCCTTACCCGTTATTTTACAGGCACGCAAAAAGTTCATTTTCGCAAAATAGTATTCGGTCATGCTTTCTGCCGGCATCTTAACGCGATTTACGAGTTTTTTTTAGCGTTGAAGCAAAGTCATGCGTGTACGGAGAGGATTTCGCAATCAGGGCCTTCCATTCTTCCCAATTCAGAGCATACGAGTTAAGGCTGTTGTACCACTCTTTTGCTAGTCCGACTAGCCGACTAGTGGGTTAAATGGAGATTTTCTTTTATGACTTAGAGGTTGGAGGCAGGTTTTTGCGTGCCTAACCACCTCAGCGTATTCTCTCCTCCAGTGGGATCGATTTCTTCTACCTCCTGTCGCTCCAATTTTCATATGGACACGCCAAGTAGTAATATAAAAATAAAACTTTTACCTGGGAGTAAAATTTGATTGTAGGGACTAGGAGAATTTCTCTATGCATTTACATGGGAACTTTCTTGAGCAGCAGCCTTATGTTGGGAGTGAGGTTACGCTCAAACTCCTTCGGAACACTTAACTTGCGAGGAATTTGTGATGCACGCAGCAAAAAGGATGAAATTTTTTTCTTTCTTTTTTCTTGAGAGGATGATTTCTATATTTCTCTTACACACACACACTATTATGAAATTTGTAGTGAACTCTTGTTCATTTTCGAGGCTTTAGATACCAAGTTCATTTCTGAATTGTTGAATGCATTTAATTTTCGGATTACTTGATAATCCGCACCGTGTTCAACACAGGATTGCCCAAACAAAGCTTCATACGGCGATATGTTTATCGCAGAATGAACAGTCTTTCGCAAAGCGCTAGCAATGGACTGCAAATGAGTGTCCCAATTCCTCCGGTCCACGTCAATGTAGCCCCTGATTGCTGTGAGCATTGAGCGATTTACTCTCTCACTTGCGTTAGCTTGTGGGGAATAAACCTCTGTCTTGATATGAGTAATGCCGAATATCGACATACTCTTTTCAAAATCTCGACTGACAAATTGTTTGCCATTATCTGTCAGTAAACATTCAGGGATTCGAAATACGCAGAACACTTCGTCATTGAGAAATCGCAGTCTCCGCTGTCGCTTTGCGAAGTGCCTTCACTACCACGAACTTGGTCAATTGGTCGATAGAGGGTTTTTGCAATACCACCATGCGAGGCTCTTGGTGGCTGATGAGCCAGTGTGATCAATCGTTCGGTTAACTTTTCAGGAACCCAAAGCTTCCAAACTTCATCATCTTTAATTGGGTTTCATGTGCAGTGTTTGACCTTCTTACAGACGAAATTTTATGACGGACGAAGGTAGCGGATTGCTTTGATCTATGCAGTCAATGATCTTGCGGTATTCCTCAGATTGAAAACTGGGGTCCTCAAGATAAATAAATAATAACACTATATTTTACTGCATTATTTATCTCAATGACAAATTTCATTTCTAAAATGTGGAGCCAAGGCTTCGTTGGTCAACTTTGTACACTAAGTACGATGAAGTTTCTAAAATGCTGCTTTTGAATCGTGAAATGCTTTCTTACATGAATCATTAAGGTGTGTGTTCAGCCACATGAAAAGCGCCAGCATACCTTCTGTTCGCTGTGTTGAAAGATCATTTTTCTTTGTGAATTGGTTCAGCTAATTTGTCGAAATAAGTTCCTCATGTTTCTTGTGTTTTTTTGTGGAGCAGTGCTTCTTTAAATCTGAAAGCTTGGCAATAATCTGGATGTGACAGAAGGAACAAAAAGCTTTTAACGTATCATCACAAACAGGTTTTATCCAGGATTTAAACTCCGAATCATTTTCCCATATTTGTCTATATTTTTGCGCGTATATTATCCTTTTTCAGCGAAAGATCCATACTTGATCTGGACTTATCGCGCTAAAATCTGCTTCACATTTTATAGAGAAAATTCAAAAACAGATAATTTTGCTTCCACTACACCATATAGCTTCTTGTAAGGTTGCTGATAAGATAATGCAACGTATTCAGCTTCGCAAGATGAGAGAGCAACTGTTTGTTACCTCTTAGAACACCATGGGATTGCTCCTCCTTGAGCTATAATGATATAGCCGGTTGTTGATTTTCTGTCATCAGCGTTTGCTGCCCAATCTGCGTCTATGTAACCGGTGATGAAGCTCTGGTTATCATCCTTCTCAAATCGTAGTTTCAATTTTGATGTTCCACAGAGATATCGAAAAAGATGTTTAACAGCTGACCAATGACGTAATCCGGGGTTATTAGCCTATTTTCTCGTTCAGTGTAATGGTACTGTTCGGTTGTCGTGTTGAACGCTTCTGTGAACTTTGGCCAAACCTCTGGAGTACAGATGGAGTGAGCAGTTTTACGTCGGCACCTAGCTATTATGCCTTATCCGACGTGTGACCATTCACATTGGTATCTGTTTGTTAGAGTTGATAACTCTCCCTTAATCACACAGTTTGAAACTCATCGTTATCAAACTTTCGCGATGTTATCCCTTCATCGCATTTAATATAATAAATTTCAATTATGTTTTCAAGTACCAGTTTATTTCTTCCATGAAGAAACCATAATGGTAAATGTTTTTCTATCTATGTAACTGAGCTTGAGATACGTACTCAGTTACCGAGAACGAATCTCTCGACAACCAACAACCCCTCTGAAACTCCCACTAGGGGGCCTACCGCTTATGTAGTTGGCGTTCAAAGGTCCTAAGACACAATGAACGGGGCCCCAACTACCCCAGAGTACCAGCTTATTCAATAGACATGGTAGTCTTTCTATTGATTATATGTACTCTTACGTTACACTTTTTCAATAGGAGTTTTCCCAACTTTCGTTCTTATCATGGATTAAGAAGGATCCGCTGGCGTCCTTGTCATGCAGTCCATTTTACCAGTTGTCAAAGCGGTTGAACAATTCTGGAAGACTGCATGACTTTAGCGTAAAACCATTCGCCTAGATCGTCATCTAGTTTTCACCCTGCACCACGCGGAGGTTGGCTTTTCCGCACTTGAGCTTAGAGAAATATTTACTCGATATTGCAAACCAACACTTTCTAAATAACTCGACCCACTCTTCGCAGGGCACCTCTGGAGTACAGAATCACAATTAGTTTTACGTGGGCACCTGCCAACTAAGGCTTATCCCACGGCGGGCCTACCCCCCCTAACGTAGTCAGATTAAGTGCTGACCAACACCCCAAGGCAATACAAGATTACCCAGGTAGCAATCAGTGACACGTTAAGGCATGTGCACCCACCTTGCTGAGGTGCGAGGTCTATCTAACACCTCTTGTACCCAAGATTCTTAAGCATTGCGCAGAAAAACCAAGGATACCATATGCTCCCACGATTTTGGGCAACCAACAACCACCACGATACTCCCACAAGGGGGCCTACCTCATAGACAGACTGAGACAGTGGCACCAGTATCTAAAAGATACTAGAACACCAACTGTTCAGAGGGCTCTGTCTCCCGTGGTACCAGAATATAGCTTCCGGTGGAGCTTCGCAACCATCGAGGTCACTTCTAGATGAGCTCCTTAAAACTCGAGGCCTAGCAACCTCAGGTATGTAAATCCAGCCATTAATCAAGGTAGAAATTAATAGCCAGATTTACATACCTACAACAACACAAACACACAGGACAACACAAACACAACACAACGAACCTGAACCTCTTCTGAAATCAGACTAAGACATGCACTGTCCAAGTCGATCAATACCGTTACAAGAAAAACTTCACCAAGGCGGACATAGGCACATGAAACATGGACCCCTTTCCACCAAAAGGTTTCGAAAAAACAACGACAACAATGGCCTAACTACAACAAGGACACACATAACTACTAGTACAATCGGTTAGTTCAACATGCCGCCAGACACTATGCCACCTCACAGATCGTGCACCCTTGGGTGCTTTGATCAGGTCCTCATGCTGATACACAAGCCAGGCACCCCTTTTCTACGTAAAAACTTTAACTATGGGTCAGGCCTAAACATTCTGAGCTCAAAAACCCAAAATGTAAAGCGTCTTCACCACAGCAAAGTTCAACGTAGAGTCAAGACATTGTCCGTGAGCAAAAAAGTCACGATGAGATCTGAAACAGTCCCATCCCGCCCAATCACTCACAAACATATCTTAAGGGATTGGGATACAAGGATCCAACCTAGCAGGGTCCAACAAGAGCCTAGGAGGTACAAAGCCGCTAGACACAAAAAGACCTACGCAAACAAAGAAACCAAGCTTCAATGAAACAAGTCTCAAAAGACAAGTTTCAATGAAACAAGAACCTCATATAAACCTACGTCAGGTGAACCCCTTATTGTACTGTAGCATATAAGACAGGACAAAACAGATGCCATCATTGCCGTCGAATCTCAAAGACTCGATTGGCGAACACAGAAAAACTTTCAGCCGTATCCCTTGAGAAAAGGACATTACTGAAAACCCAAGAATCATTCACCCATACCACACCCATAGCAGAGAGATCCCTGATATAAGTATATCTCGGGCACTCAACCAATACATGCCTCCAGTCCTCTCTCAGAGCTCCACACGCACATTCAGCCGAGTCAGCCAAGGTCCTTGGATACAAAAATGCATTCAAGGAACCATGACCAGTCAGCAAAAAGCCCGCATGAAGTGAGAAATCCAGGAACTCTCTCCCACACGCTGAAGCTACCTCAGGAAGGAACTCGAAAGTAACCCTACCTACCTAACTATCAGCCCAGCGAGATTGCCACCTGGAGAAGACACAATTCATTAGCCGAACCTTTCGCTCATGAATACTCAGATGTTGAATATTCAGACACTCGTTCCAGTCAGATGCAGAGAGAGGCCGCTGCCTTCGTAGTCTGCCAGCAATACCTTTACGTATCACTTCCAGATCTAACGGAGGCACACCAGCCAACACCTGCAAGGCCTCTGTCGAGACAGTTCTGCAAACACGAAGTGAACCAAGGAGCATTATTCTCTGACAACAGAGAATCTTGCTTCTTCCTGTTACGGTCTTAACAGCATCCTACCATATTGTGGAGCCAAATGTTGCACAAGCAACAAATAGCCCATTATATACAGTACGTACTGCTCGCATAGACAGGCCCCAGTTACACTTCAACATTCTGCTCACTGCTGGCACAAGAGAGGTGAGTTTTGCCCTCACCTGTTCAAGATGAGGAGCAAAAGCCATTCTCTCTCCAAAAGTAATTCCCAGATACTTGACTTTCGTCACGTATCTTAGACTTACCCCGCCAGACCTTACCAGTGGAGGCCGTGTCAAGGATAATTTACCCTTGAGCAGCATTATGGATGTCTTTTCCACAGCAACCTCAACCCCAACACCCGAGCCCCAAGTGTTTACCATACCCATGACCTCCGTTGCCCTGTTTTCCAGCTCAGCACGAGACTGGCCTTCAATCATGACAAGAAGATCATCAGCATATGCAACACACTTGCAACGCGAGTGAAAGGTTGAAAGACGCTGCAGCAGAGGATCCATCATCAGATTCCAAATATATGGACCTGCAATAGACCCCTGTGGACATCCTCTCTCAACGTTAACCGTCACACTGTCAACAGAGCTGACAACACGAGCAGTTCTGCATGAAAAATAGCTTCTCCAGAGAGCAATCTCCCTACAACCTACCTCCCCCAACCTACGCAGCACGCTATCCCACCCCAGATAATCAAATGCGCCCTTGAAGTCAATAAAGATGCCAAGAACGTACTTGCTCATCGACCCGCCAACGAAATCCTTCAAGCACAACCAAGCATCATCGACGCTGAGACCTGGTTTAAAACCAAACTGAAATGGACATTGCACAGGGACGCACTCCATTAGTCTATCCACCAAGACCCTTTCCAGTACTTTTGCAAGTACAGGAAGGAGACTGATGCCACGATAAGATCGGGGATTAGACCTAACCCTATCATTAGACTTAAGAAGTACAATCACTTTTGCACACTTCCATTCCAGTGGGAAATAGTTTTCCCTGAAACAGCTCGAGTATAGATCCACCAGATAATCAGGGATAGCCAACCAGATGGCTTTCACCATCTCGCCAGTTAGTCCATCAAAACCTGGTGACTTCCTCGATTTAAGCCTAGCCATCGCGAGCCCAATCTCTCCTTCATTCACCATGGGTAGTTCATCAGGTAAGTCCAATGAAGGACCCACCGAATTCACACCCCTGGGGAAAAAGGATTGCATCAGGACAGTGACACAGTCCTTCCATGATGTGAGTACATTACCCCCATCATGAATGGTTCCTAACTCTAGGGGCTCCTTTGCCCGACAAACACGATAAAGATGACCCCAAGGATCATCCCTATGCGCTTCGGCAAAAGATTTCCAGTTCTCATGTTTACTGGTGATAAGCATCCTTTTGTATTCAGCCAAAGCGTGCCTATAAGCAAGCTTTGACTGATCCAAGTCTGCAAGTCCCAGACGTCTACAAGTTTGGAAATGCTCTCGCAATCTCTTCACTTGTCTACGCTTAGCACTCAACTCAGATATCCACCACTTCACTCTCTTTGGATTCACCTTACGGCTTCTCCGGAAGAGTTGGTCGTTGACATCCCATGCACAACCATTAACCCAAGCAACCTTACTATCAATTTCCAACCGTTGAAAATCAGCGAGAGGCATTGACATCACCTTTGTTGCAATCTGCGTTCTATATAATGCCCAATTGACATTATGAAGAAACCAACGCTTCTCATCACGATTAACAGGGACATCCTGAAAACCTCGAGAGCAAGTAAACTCAACCTGTAATTGGTTGTGGTCACTCACTCCTTCAGAATTCCGAACAAACCACTGAAAATCGAAAGTACGAAGCGCCTGCAAATTTGCCAAGGTGACATCAATATCACTACGCCCGTTTGGACCATCAAAAGTATAAAGATCGCTCGGCCGATTGAGAACACACATACGATTAGAGGCTATCCATTCGCTTAGCAACTCTCCCCTTCGTTTTTTTGTAAAACTCAGAAGCACGTCCTGACATCTTACTAAACCAAAGAGGTGAAATTGCAGTAGCGTCAAAGCCAAAAACCGCTGCCTCATTTCCAATCAACCGAAGCAACTCTCCCATGTATGCAAGGTATGGCTCAATGTCTAAGGCATGCTTAAAGTAAAGACTGCATAAAATCAGCCTTCCAAAGCTACCCTCAACATTGACGCATACACCCCATTCACTAGAGTCAAGAAGCGAGCACACAGTGTCAGCATCATTCACTACAACAGCAGAATTACCGCTCTTGTTCGCAAATGAACGCATATGCGCAGGCAAGCCCCTCACTCGTCCTGCAACGAGATAAGGTTCCTGCAACAGCGCAAAGCTACACTCATTGCAGCTCGAGCACGCTGACAGTTAAATTGCAATAATTTAACCACCATTTTAGTGCCGAGCCTTCGCCCTCTCCAATGCCTTTGTATAGACAGGGCAGTCTATACTCAGCATGTAGTGACCCGCCGGACGCACCTTGAAGGCGCAATCGCGGCAATGGATATCATTGCGACAATTGCTCCTGGAATGACCCGACTGGCCACAACGCCAACACACCGACTCCCTCTGCCTACACCTGGCAACGAAATGGTCAAGCCCAAGGCAGCGGCTACACCACTCCACAAGGGCCTTCTCCCGCACAATAAAGGAAAAGTGCTTAATGTAGCACCTCCCATCATCGAGGAGCTGACCAGCGATCTCATTGCTGCACTCTAGTACAACGTTAAGACGCCCATCACCTGCCTTCCATGGTGCGCAGAGACGAACACCACTCCGGAATTGCTCATCAGTGAGCTTGCTTAGGTTTAACCTACGCAGCTCACCGAGGAACTCTTCAGGAGCTATCCTCCTCTCCATCCCATGGACGACAATTCGACGGCCTTTCTTCGTTTCTGCCGACAGACCGATTTCCTCAAGTTTTTTATGCCCGATAAAAGCGTCTCTTTCGCCAACAGTTGGTGTACGGACCAGAACACCCGAACCATGTTTGGCAGGTTGCACAGTGTGCACCCTGACACCCACAGCAGGCATCAATTCCTCCACCACCCTCTTCTTCACTTCCTTCGCAGGCTCATTTTTCTTACAAGAGACCACGTCTCCACAGGCTTAGCAGGCACAACATCGGGAGTTTTCACCCCCCATGCATCACCCCCCAAGCCAGCAGCCACGCCATCCCTTGTTGCCATTTGGGCCATCTGGGACCACGATGGTCTAACGGCCACGTCTAGACCAACAGGCACACCCAAGGACTTAACCTCCTTGGATGGCCCATTGCCTACCACTACACCTACACCATCCCTAAACCCCCCTCCAATCGCCCCCTTAGCCTCTCGTTCACCCCCGAGAGTTCAAGTATGAGGGCCTCATACTTGGCTGTTATCCCGCATACACGGGCAGCAACCTCTGGGGATGAAGCGATCAGCCCCAACACCTCCCCCTTGATATCGCTGCATCTTTTCAAGATGCCAGTGAGGCTCAAACCATCGTTTGAGCCACCACCAGCACCCATTGGTGCAGCAGCACCCTTCATCTCAGCCACCGGAACGGCAGCCTTCCTCGCAGCTGCAGCCGCAATAGCCGCAGTAGAGGTGGTTGCCTTCGAGGACGGCCCCCCAGCAGGTTGCCGTGCAGCCAGAACCTTAGTCCTAACTGCCGGCACTGCCTTAGGAGGGCCCATCTTCGCTGGCGACCCCTCAGCCGCAGACTGAACAACTGCAGCCGCAACCGGCCGCCCCTCCACCGACTCCCCAACCACTCCCGACACTTCCACCGCAGACGGAGCAACCTTCTTTGACTCCGTTGCCTCCGAAGACGAAGAAGCCTTCTGCTTCTCCGACTTCCTCTTCCTTGCCTTCACGGACTCAACTATGTTTTCTGTTTCCATGGCAGAATCTCCCGCCATGGAAGTAGAATCCTCTCTTCCTTCATTTTTTCCTTCCTCCCTCTTCTTCTTCCTTATCTTCTTCTTCCTGTCACTGACAGGACTTCCATTTGGAGACTTTAAAAATCTCCTTACATCAGTCTCCCTCGCTTTCGACGCCGCTGCCGTGTCGTACTCTGAGGAAAGCCCCTCAAATTCCGACTTGGTGCAAAACATCCTAAGTTTCTATTAAACCTAGCACAGACACCAACCACTCAGCCAAGACAGCAACCACTAGCCAAGACCAGAACCTGTATAACAGTTATAAAAAATTTGAAAATTTTTCAAACTGCTATACGTATAACAGTTATCTCTGTATAACAGATATAACTGTTATACACTCTACTTGGCTGAATGGCACTCAGTTGTTGAGCAATCAGCCGTTACACAACTGTAACTCAAATACAGTAGAGCACTCAACTGTAGAGCACTCAGCTGTTTACCCAACGGAACCGAAAACTCACTTCCAAAATTCTCCACTTGACTAACAGAGAATCAAAAACTTTGATTTTATGTTCACAGAAATTAAATTTTCAAAATTCAAGAATTTCAAAAATTCAAGAATTTGAAACAAATTCTATTACCAATAATGAACCACTGAGAAACTTACTCAGACAAATGCACGCTACGACCACTGCTTCCTGCTTCTCACAACACTTTCAACACTACACACCCACGGTTAAAACTTCTAACACAAGCTAAAATTCAAGCAAAAATTCTAAGCAAACAAAAATACGTCCGTTCACTACGAAATTATAAACCTGAATGACCTCTGGAGTACAATCAAATACCGGAAGATCATACAATTTTCTGTTGTTCTCTACACGTGGCACTAACATAGTCCGACTTAGCTCACTAATAGCAGCCGCTACCGAATCGTTGCTTTCAATTGAGATCGAATTATTAGATACCGTTGAGGATGACGCATGAGCATAAATTACTCTTCTCAAGCTCGCCACGCAGGTTTTGAATCTGTTGCATCATTTCCTGCAACTTAGCCTCAATCGAAGAGCTTTGTACTGAATCTCTCGATTCGCACATCGTTTTGTTGAGTGAATCACTTGCACGATTGTCATCGTCGCTCTCTTCCGTACTTCTTCGTTTCTTGCAGAAATGGTTCGCCTCACCACCACTTCTCAAACCAAGCTCCACGAAACGCTCACTCAAAAATCGTCAACGTCTTCTCTTGGTATGCTCCTCAACCACTTGTTGAATGCCAAATTTTCGCTCGTAAACTCCGCTGCTTGTAACAGGCCAATGGAACAAACAAATTCCTCCACTTTTTTTTATAATAAGCCGCCAAAACTAAAGTTCCTTCTCAGAAATCTGGTGTGCTCCACTACCACTAGCAACAAGCGAAGCTATCAAATTTCCGGATCGAAAAACTGCGTTACTTTTCGTGGTGTGCTCCACATTCACTTGCAAAAGCCAAGCCGCCAAACAAAAAAACTCCGGATCGGAAAATGCGTTGATTCTCGTGGTGTGCTCCACAACCACTTGCAAAGACCAAGCCGCCACACAAGAAACTCCGGATCAGAATACAGATCTGCTCGGGGTGTACTCCACAGCGACTTGCAAAGACCAAGCTGCCACACAAGAAACTCCGGATCGGAATACTACTCTGCTCGTTGTGTGCTCCACAACCACTTGCGAAACCAAACCGGCAAACAAAAACTGCGGATCGCAAATCTGCGCTGCTCGTGCCGATCGACTAGACAAGTTCCTCTTCTGATATCTGCAGCTTCTCCTTAACCTCACTTTTGTGGCTCACTCAAAAAGTGAAATAAAAAATTGTTGTGAACGTTGACTCTTCGTAAATAAAAACACCTTCAGCTTCTTCTATACAAAAATGGAGTTTTTATTTCCTTCAAAGTTCGAAAAGGATTATTTTGTAAAGGATTCATAAAGATTAAATTTTATTGTACTTACACTTTTTCTGCCTGCTGTCCTTCGAGTCAAATTCGTTCTGTTCTTTTTCTTTACCGGATGTGCAATCTTCTTTTGACATTTTCGTTTGACGTTTACTTTGACATTAACAATTCTTTGAACGACTCGAATGGACGCGTCCAAAGAAAGTGTTTACATTACAACGACTCAATACTTCAATAAAGCCTTTTATTACTAATCGTGCCTTGTAACGATCTATACAGCCAGTTACATCACTTTCGTTCTAAGTATCCATCTGCATTTGATTGCTTTGCGAGTTGGTGATAAGTCTGACAGCGACCAAGTTTCATTATCCTTAAGCGACAGGTACTCCTCTTCCATTTTCCATTGATTTGCATCTGGACGTGACAGTGCTTCTTATGGTGTTACTGGATCGTCCATGTTTGTCTGTAAAAATTCTACTGCAGATATGTGATAATTTTTAACTAAATTTAAGGGATACTTGCCTTGAAAAATGCGCCGTTCAATGCTAGGCTTGGACACTAGTTGATTTTTTGTCAAAAATGGTCCAGTGCGATGCGATGGAGGCGCAGCATAAAATTCGCTTTCTGTCGACATCGAGTTTTCGTCCGCTATAATTATTGGCTGTTCTTCCGATCCACAAGATTCAAATGAAGAATTACTTTCAGAATTGATGATGAAGTCATTTAATTTTGTTGGTCTCTTGCTAATTCGTCCGCTGTGTTTACTTCTTTTGGTTCAGTTGACTTTGAAAAAGATGGCATATTTTGGGTTTTTGGTTCTAAGCAGACCTCCTCTTTAGCCTTCTGACAAGAGCATTTTTGAACTTCCAGTTCTCTAACGATATGCCAGGTGAACCAATCGCTCGATATCTGCCTGAGGTTGCTTTACCTCTTTCTGTTCCCTATTGTTTAGCTGAACTCGGAAGACTTCTGTCATGTGACTGTCTCCAAACCGCTGTTCAATTGTGTTTACAAGAACTTTGAAGTCACCACTCTTCTCGGCTGGGATGGTTTGTCGCAGGTCAGCAGCTGATCTTCTTAAAGCCAGCCACCTGTCGTTATCAACGCAGCCGTTCGTTAACGCTGCTGCTTCAAACTGTTTCTTTTAGATTGACCACAGAATCTGACCATCAAAGCTTGGAGGATGCACTTCTCTCTTCCTCGAGCACTCACCAGAAGGTTTTCAAGCTTTCATCTTTCCCACTTTTTCTAGTTCGTTTGTGAGGTTTCGATTTGTTCGTCAATTTTCTCAAAACTTGCATTAGTCGTTGAATTTTGTTTTTCGACGACAAGGTCCGCGAACCTGCCTTCTAGAAGATTTTTCTGTTCGTCAAACCGCTCCAGATGTAGAGTAAACTCGCGGTTGTAAGTCGGTTGAATACCTTCCACTCTTCTATTTTTCCATTGAATCTAGGCAGTTCAATTTTAGGACTTCTTGTTGATACATTTGCACTTGAATCAGATTCTATGACCTTATGTTTTTCTTCCAATTTGTCAAGAAGTAGTTTCACATCACCAGATATTCCTGCAGCCGTTTAACGAGTTCCGTTTTTGTTCCTGTCCCACTTAAGCCAAGTTTGCTTAGTTCGGCCTTCAGCTCAGGGACAGATAAGTCTTTCAAAACTTTACTCATTTTTTTTTTTTTTTATTTCACTAGTTCACAATTTTTTTTCACTGTTCACTGTTTTATTCTCAATCTACTTCAGGCGCACGTCCTCTCTTGTCATCTGCCAAGCATGGTTGGTTTCAAGGTCCAGTCTCGACCTGAGCATTTTACTATTATTGGGTCTCATAATTGCGTGCAATGAACTCAGATGGACGTAAGCCCCATTTACCAAATCGCGTATTGCCCGAGATTTCCACGGATCTCTCCCGATGTTGGGAATGCCACGCAATGCGTTGAGATGCGCGTCAACAATGCTCTGCTCGTTGTGAAAAACTTCGTTTAGCTGCGTCGCCATAATTTCCCTCTGTGACCTGCCATCTGTTGATGAGTCTAGCAGCCGCTCCCTCCAATGCCTGCTTAAGCTCTCTCATCTTGGTCACTTTGGCGAGAGATGTATTGTTGTGCACCTCCGTGACAAACTGGTCATGGAACTCACGCCACTTTGTGAAATTGCCCTTAAATGCAGGTATCTTGGTTGGTCGCTCTTGCCATACCTGAATTATGCTCGCTATTGTAGCTGTTGCACCAGCACCCGATGCTTCAGCCATTGTGCAGTCGGGCTGAAGTTGCGTCCACAGCCCAGCGACAGCAGCATGATGCCCTTCCTCCACGGCTGCCATGAATTCATCATGCACCTCCAGTTCCGCATCGGTTTCGGTTTGCGCAACCAAACCCATGTGCTCTCTCAGCAGCTTCTCGAACGCATTATCTGACGCTTCCAAGAAAGTATACCCGCTCAACTGCGCACTGCAAGTAGATGCCCGTTATCTTGAATTCAAAGCTGAATTTTCCAACCTGCTCGCACTGAATTAATTGTTTGCTGGCACTGTATTTTATAATTGCATGTCACTTACTCTTATGTGGTGAAATGTATTTTGTTGCAATAAAATGTTTGCTCAAGTGTATGCATCGATTGATAATTTCTCTAGAGTTTTAGTTTTCAGCAGGTTTCATCCATCTCTTCGAGAGCAGGAAGAACATTTTCCTCAGCAATTTATGCTCTCAGTAAGAATTTCCATGTACCTACTGCAATTTTCTCCTTTGGTTGAAGGAGTTATTTCTTTTATTTTCTGAGTTTAGCACTTTTATTATTTTTTTATTTTTCCTTTTAGTTATGTTAAAGGTAATTAATTACTATTACAAAATCAACTCAAACCACACAGAAAACACTGGGCCCATAACCTGTTGGGTTGGGAAAAAAAGCACTTTATTTTATTACGTGCTATCTTTATTGAACCAGTACCAGAACTGAAGTCTGAGTGAAGTGCTGAATAAATTAATACATAAGGAAATTCCCTTTTTTAATATTCATGATTCAAATAAAAGTCAAAGCCTACTACTAGTTTAAATAAGAAGCAATAATTTCTTCAAATGGTTTATGCACATAACTTTGATAGTGTAGTTTCTTCCACTTAATTTTTTTTTCTTCCTTTGATGTCGTGTTTAGAATATTCATTTCGCATATCCGTTTTCCTTTCCTTGAATGAGTGTTTAAATTCCAAAAATTGAATGCATTGGTTTAACAGTTATAAAGACTTGTAACTGTAAGTTGTTTTAAATAATTCAGATTCCAAAATAATCTCTGATTTTAACATTTTTATCCAACTTCATTATATTTTAAAATAAACTCTAAAAACTTTAAACGATCCTTTTTGCTCAATGTTAATGCAGGATTTGATCTTGAGGTTATACTTCTACGGTACACCCAAGACCTGACAAAGTCTTTGTTTGCTCCAAAACGCCAAATCAATTTCAAAGGTCAAATTTTTTTTTTATTTCTCAAGGATAATGGGTCAAAAAATGGTGTTTTGGTTTTAAAGTTTCTCCAAATAACAAAACGTTTAATGAACGATGCTGTTCAATTAACTGTTCTTAAAAGTTAAATCTGTTTCTTTGTCAAAATTAATATTTTGGGCACCGCACGTGCTGATTTTATATTCAATTTAAACTTCAATATTTTATTTTATTTTGTGTCTCATAATTTTAAAACTATCCTACTTGTTCCATTTGAAGGGCTTCTATTAGCTTATAAATATTAGGGTGCTGGCTTTGCAAAGAATTTTGGAAAACTTTATGCCAAGATTCTAAGCTGTTGTTGGTTCTTGGCAAATTGTCAATTAAAATGCTTCTGCAGTTCCACATTTAAACATTTAATCTTGGACTCCTTCTTGTGCGTCCTACCCATGTATTCTCAAAATATTCAAGAAATTCTTCATTTTGTTCAGAATTCCCGAATTCATTGACAAATGCGTCTGCCAAGGCCAACGCATCGGGTTCGCAAAAACATGGCGTCAAACTTTTTAATACACGCATGATATGCTCTGTCTGTACCATATCTTTGCTGCATCCCTTTGTCCTGAATTTTTCGCCGCACTGCCTGCGCAAAATGGAAGAAACACCCATCAATTTGCGTCAAAAAAACTATGTGACGAAAACAATTTTCCTCGGCTTTTCCAAAAGCTTTAATTACGTTAAGTGGCCTGACAATCTGAAACTATCCAAACCACTTGATGCAATCAATAGATTCTAGAGGCCTTTTGTATGTTTCTTCCATTTTGTCTGGGAGCAGGCAATAAATGAGAGGAAGCACTTTATTTCGGAAGAAGCCATGGATAACCCAGAGCTGATAAAACATTTCAGGGCACACCTTGAATGTTCCATCAGCCAACCATGTTTCACAGCGAAAAAGTTTTTCGAGGTCGGAAAGGGCACCAAGGATTATTATCCTTCTCGGCTGAGAGTTTTTGTAAGAAGTAGCTTTTCTTATAAAAGGAATCGGTAGTGGCTGATTCTGACGTTTCCGTGCCCGCATTACTGGTTTCTCTAGAGAAACGATCTATGGAAATTGAACCATTGCGGACCCAGAAACTGCCGTAAGGACGTTGTTTACAATCCCCCTTGGCGGAAGCATGCTAGTTAGTGTTTGTGCTCTTGAGTAAGAGTTTTACTCTCACCGTCAGCAACAAGTCTTCCATGGCACGTGGACGAGCAAAGCGTTTTCTGCTCGTTTGAAAACAATTATTGTCTTGAAATAAACTATCTTGACTTTATAACTGCTTTCAAATTATTTAATTGATTTTAAATACTTAATAAACTTTACAAAAATACTCGTGGCGAAACTTCGTTTTTAGAATAGAAAACTGAGCTGCGTGTCGAATTAAAAAGGCGATGCGTATAGTACAATAGTTCACGTTCGAATGAACGAAGTGTATTTGGACAATTCCGGTAAACATGATCAAGTTGTCCGCAACGGAAACATGAGCCATCTGGTCGTTTTGGTTTCGGGCAAGCACTTTGGAAGTGTCCATAACGTGAACAATTAAAGCAGCGGATTTGTTCATCAATGGTCGGAGTATTTGCCGAATGTGCAGCAGTTGATCATATAGACAGCAGGTGTTCCACTTGTAGGTTGAGCTGTGGCACTCGATGTACTCGGCATGGCACGACGAATCGGTTGAGTAGGCTGTTTGTTACGGTTACGCAGTCGTTCATAACGGATAATCAATGTCTTCAATTCGCTAAGAGTGGTTGCACCGAACAACATTGCAGCACTGTTTGATGTGTCACCAATTCCAGCAATAATCATGTCAATCAATTCGCATTCGGCAATGTTGCCCCGTGATGCGATTTCTTGCATCTCGATTACATAACGATGAACACTTTCTGTTGGCTTTAAGCGTCGTGACCGTAAAGTTTCATAAGTGTGGGCGCTAGTTGTTCGTAGAAATACTTTGGCGGTACCATCAGTAAGGCGTCGAAGCCCAACAAAGCGAGCACGTTCGTCGAGTTGTAATATATCAAATGCATCTTGCATGTCCTCGATCCACTTGTTAACGTCATACGTATCATCGCCAGTAAATCTTGGCACCATTGATTCAAGAACATTGATATCCAATCGCATGATAGGTGTAGTGGGTATAGCAGGTACAGCGGGTGGAGCAGGCACAGCAGGTGCAGCAGGCATAACGGGTACAGCAGGACCAATGGTTTGTCGCAAGTTGGCTACTTCTTGTTGTAGCATTAGTAATTCACGTTCACGTTTCAATTGATTGATTTGTTCCTCAATCGATGCAGTTTTATCGACGCTTGGTATAATTTCATCAACAGCAGGGGCAGCAGGTTTCGTAGCACTTGCATTGGCAGCAGTTGTTGTATCGTCTGGCATAGCTGTGTCAGCGGGCACATTTTTGTCCGATTTATTTGTTATGTTTTGTGTATTTGTAGTAGCTGGGGGATTTTCATCTTGTTCACTGTTCTGACTTAGGCCGTTATACATTTCGCGAATTTGGGTAATCGTCGCTGTTACTGGAACGTCGACACCGTTCATCTCCAATGCGTTTAGCATGTCAGCTTTCGTCATGCGATTTGCCATTGTTCATAAGACAAAAGAAAATAAAACGGAAGAAGTATATATGTATTTTAAAATTAGTTTCAGCTGTTTTCACTAATTTAGTTGTTATTGACCGCTTTGCTAAGTTATTTAGCTCAAAAGGAATCGCTTTTTTTGTCTCCGGGGCACTTACACACGCGGTTTTCTTATTTTTGGCAAAATACACAAAAGTCTTGAAGCGATGAGAAAAATTTTTTTCGGGATCCTGTCCGCAGCGTTGTAGACAGCAGTTTTATAAATCTATATATATAAAAGACTAATTCGTTAAATTTATGTTATCTTTTCAAATTGACAACCGGTTGACCGATTTTCTAAATTTTTGGTTTAAACTAAAGAGAAATAACTTAAGAAGGTTAATAACAAAAAAAAACTATGTTGTTCAAATCACAAATGGTTCAAATGTTAAGAAATAATGCTTTTCTCACTTCAGTAAAATATATCAATATACGAACACTCAATTTTTTATGAAAATTATTTCAAATATTTTCGTCAAATATTTTTTTTTATCGAAAAAAAAAATTATGATTGACATTTTTGTTATTCATTTGTACAAACAAAAAATTTATACTTGACATTTTTTTGTCATTCAATTGTACATGACAGGTTCGCTTTGCAATGCTAACGGGGATTTATACATAGGTAAGTACAGTGAACTCTCTCATAACCGGACACTGACGGTACCGAAAAATTTGTCCGGTTATGGAAGATGTCCGGTTAAGGGAACAAACAAATCTTCATTCCTTAAGATGCATACAATAGAAGTGTTATTGGGATTTAATGTATTTCGTTACTTACTTAAATGAGAGTAGAAAGTTAGTTTTAAAGCTTGGAAAAACTCAGATATGTAATTTTCTATGTTAATTGGATTCAAGTAAATTGCATTTTTACAATACCTGTGTTAGTAACAATTATTTATGAGTTGCTCTGAAGGGTGGCGAGACGAAGTTCGTAGGGTCGGTTTTCGAATGGAAAATAGAAAGTTCTTGATGAAAAACTCGGAAAATTCACAGGTTTCCAAAGGGAAAATTGCATGTAACTGTAAGTGCATTGGTTATGAAATAGAAAATTGGAAAATTTGAAAATGGGTTTTCAAATGGGAAATAGAAGGTTCCTTATGAAAAGCTTGGAAAACTTATTGGTTTCCAAAGGGAAAATTGCATGTAACCGTACGTGCATTGGTTTTCAAATGAAAAACTGTAAAATTTCAAAATGAGTTTTCGAATGGAAAATAGAAAGTTCTTGATGAAAAACTCGGAAAACTCATTGGTTTCCAAATGTAATTATAGGTGCATTGGTTTTCAAATGAAAAACTGGAAAATTTCAAAATGGGTTTTCGAATGGAAAGCAGAAAGTTGTTGATGAAAAACTCGGAAAACTCATTGGTTTTCAAACCGAAAATTCCACGTAATTGTAGGTGCATTGGTTTTCAAATGAAAAACTGGAAAATTTCAAAATGGGTTTTCGAATGGAAAGCAGAAAGTTGTTGATGAAAAACTCGGAAAACTCATTGGTTTTCAAACCGAAAATTCCACGTAATTGTAGGTGCATTGGTTTTCAAATGAAAAACTGGAAAATTTCAAAATGGGTTTTTCGAATGGAAAGCAGAAAGTTTATTGATGAAAAACTCGGAAAACTCATTGGTTTTCAAACCGAAAATTTCACGTAATTGTAGGTGCATTTGATTTCAAATGGAAAACTGGAAAATTTCAAAATGGGATTTCGAATGGAAAATAGAAAGTTATTGATGCAAATCTTAGAAACTTCATTGGTATTGAAAGGGAAAATTACATGTAATTGCAGGTCCATTGGTTTTAAATGGAAAACTGGAAAATCTTGGATAGGTAAGTCGGAAAACTCTACCAGAGCACAAAGAACTTCAAAACCTAATATCAAGCATTTGCATAGAATTTAAAGTGCGTTGGTGTGTTTGTATGTCGGGTAGAGACTCTTAATCCGCTCAATCCTCAATGCATTTATGTAAATTTTCGCTGTAGGTATAGGCTTGGTAAAAACAAATTTTTGGGACAAACTTACTGGAAATCACTAAATAAGGGGGGCAATCGAAAACTGCATTTAGTGTTGATTTTTGTGTTATAGTCAAAACACACCAGAAAAACGAGAATTTGTTAAATTTTTCAACGAAATTTGATATTTCTGCATGCTTAAATGAGAGTAGAAAGTTAGTTTTAAAGCTTGGAAAAACTCAGATATGTAATTTTCTATGTTAATTGGATTCAAGTAAATTGCATTTTTACAATACCTGTGTTAGTAACAATTATTTATGAGTTGCTCTGAAGGGTGGCGAGACGAAGTTCGCAGGGTCGGCTAGTAATATATAAAATATTAAAAACCGATGCTTTTAATTTTTAAAGATTTTATTTATTTCGATTTTGGTTTTTCTTTTGAGGTCTTTTTTGTATGTTATCTCAACAGATGACAAGGTAAGAATGAGAATGTACAAAATGGCTATTATCTGATGACAGCTGTCATTGAACATACAATGGTGGCAATACAATAGTGAACATACAGTGGTGGCAATACAATGATGAATATACACCATGCTACTACAGAAGCAACAAAAATTCTTTTTATTCTTCTTTGCTTGTTAGTTCTTAAGTACAAAAAATATGGCCGATGATTTTTGATGGCGGCAAATTTAAAAATGAGAACATTTAGTACTAGATTTTTAGAATCGAATATAATGAAGTTCAGGTGTTAAATTTTAATGTACGTTTAGACTAAGTTTTATTTAATGCAAGTTTTAGACTAGGTTTAAGTTTTATTTAAGATCTGAGTATTCAAAAAAGCAAAATTTTAAGATCGAAGTTATTTTATACATAGTTTTGCAATACATAGATTTAAGTAGTTTTAATTTTTTACAATTTTGATTCATTTTAATTGAATTGAATGAAATGTTGATTGATGAACTGGTTGTGCTCCAACAGCACGTTTTGATAATGGTCGCAATTGCTTTTTGATAAATAAAGCCATTGTGATGCAATTTCGGTTTACCTCTTTGGAATAATTCGAATTTCAGCTTCGGTGCGCGGACTCAATAGAGAATACCTTTAAACTCACCTTTTTCGAAACGTTGTTTTATGCGGCTTTCCCTAAAAATCAGAGAGTCATAGGTAGGTACTTCCTTGTCGACGACAAAGAATGTCAGTAATTTTTAAGAATGCGTTGCAAACAACTTGAGTATTCAAGGAGTAGTATCCCTTTCTATTGACAAGAAACTGTCCGGAGAGCCCAATGATTTTCGAGATTCGAATGTGGGTGCTGTCAATGACGCTAATTACTTATGGATATACGCGTATGGCACAAAACATATTTACGTCTCGTATCTGTTCAGATACAGCTGTGGGCGCTTTAATGTAAGCAGCACTTTGGGCCGCAAATGCTTTTACAACACGTTTGCAGATTTGACAAAGAGTGGGTTGGATATCCGCTCAATCGTCTTACATCTTCAAGAAGTTAAGCATATGTTTTATATTGGATGTAGTTCAGGTAAACATTTCAAATCCCTTATCGTATCCAGTATCGTATTGCCGCCATTACTTGCAGATCAATTGATCAATGTCCTCCTCTCTTATCATCCCTTAAGTAAGGGTGAGCTATATTTATTAATTTCCGTATATTTTCCTCCGAAAATCGGAATCGGAATCGAAAATTTACACGATGCCGCCAATCTTCTTAAGTTTACCAAAAATTCGCACACATTCTCACCCTTTTGCTGCTTCCGCAAATGAATCTATAATTCTCGACGATCTCTTAAGGATACGGTTTATTTTATTAAGAAGGGCAACGTTTATCATAAATGACTTCTATTTATAAGAATTCAAAAAACTTAAATCTATGAAAACAATATTTGTAAATACCGTAAACCGGGGTTACTTTGCACCGATTTTTTTTTTATTTCTTTCAAAACATAAATTATTTTTAAATTCATTCAGAAACAAAAACAAAAAAATAATAAAAAATACGAAAAAATTTATATTATTCACTGAAAAATGGAGTTAAGTTCGGGAACCGAATATGTGCCTCTCTTGGATACAAGTTTTGGTTCCTGGATAGAGCCTAAAACATCTGACCAAGAATAATCCATTTCGTCCTTAGAAATTGGCCATTTCCATAATTTGAGGAATTTCTGCATCGAATTTTTTTTTTTTTTTTAATTTATCTTGTTGTGCTCTCGGTCGCTGTATTTTTGTAGTTTGACTTTCGTTCTCGTGGGTTATAATTATTGTTCTGTGACAAAAAGTTTTCGGAAGGCGGGCGCGAGCGATAAGCAATTTTTAGTGTTTTTGAGTGTCTTTTCAATTTGATAATACTTTTTTTTTTTTTGTTAATAGATTAAGGTCTTTCTAATCTATTTTACCAATAATGTTGAACGTTCCAAATGAATCGAAGGCAAGTACACAGCATTTTAATCTCTAGTGATAAGCATATGGAATGGAGACACAAAGAGTGTGTGGCCATAGCCATGTTCATGGGCTTAATTCAAGGACCATCGCAAAGTGTGTTGTATGGCGGTGCCGAATAATTCTAAATAACCTTCAGTTGACCTAGGCAGATTTTGAATCAGTTGATACGGTATATTTACCAAAAGAACTGTACACTATCACATGTTTGAATTGATGTCTTGTGAAAAAGGTTCGACTTTGCAAACCGCATGAAGTTGGACATTAAACTCCAAACAAGAGCTCCTGCTTTTTGTTGAATATGACAAAACCATCCTCGATCAGATTAAATGTGTCCTCTGTTTATTTGTTATATAAAAAGCTCAGGAAAAACAAAGTATTTCTATTTATTATTGTTTTAGATTGCATAATCGGTTTTCTTCTTTATGCGATTGAAATTTTTTATTTGTTTATTGCTTTTGAGAGATAATCTAACATTTTTGTGTTTGTCTTTGCACTTGAAAATGATTGTCTGTTATCTTATCGCCGAGGTGACAAGGTGGAAATTATATGCCGAGTGGCTGATAGAAGGCCTTAATGTAGACAAGTTTATCCCTTTCTGCAATGAAGAGTTTCTGACTTGCGAAAATGCAAGAAGTCATTATAAAAAAAAAAAAAATTAATTTTTACGATGTCATCATCAAATGACACTATTTTTCCTGGATAAATTCATAATCCTTCATAAGAAAACAACAAACTTTCCTATACTTCTCGAACAACTTCTTCAAAGCGGATGTGTTCCGATGTATCTCCTTTCAAAAATCTTACAAATTGATTTTCAATAATTTCTTCGTTTTCCATAGAAGCAAACATCTTCCAAAGAGCTGTCATCAAAAAACATATCTATCTCCGGAATTTGACGAGAAGTAGTGGGAACAATTTCATAATTTTCTGTCGCTTGTCCAGAAGTACTTGGCTGATTATTCTCCTCGTCTTCTTCCGGCCTTGTTTCCTCGGCAGAGACACTTTTTCCAGCTGGAATATTCATTTTTTTACGTCTCTTTACCACAACATCAGTAGCTTCTCCCCTTTTCTTTGCAGAGCTTCAAGGAATTCTGACTGCACTTCACCTTCAACGGAAGAAGTTCTTGGTAATCGACTTATTACTTCTTGTGCATTCAAAGGATATATTACACATTTCCGGAACCCAGATATTAAGTTGGCTGAAGCATTTGGGGCAATTAGTTCCATCATCTTGTTGAGTAATGGTGGAAAATCTTCTTTTTGTATGTTGGTATAACGAATACTTTTTGGAGTCTCCTTCCAGTCTGGCAGCAGCTACTATAACAGCTCTACCTCCGTTACGTTTAAGTTTGTATCGATCGTTCTTAAATATCCCGATTACCTCTAATGGTCCACGAAAATGTACATCTAGATAGTTTTGATTTACGAATTCCTAAACTACTTTTGAACCAATCTCTAACCGATTCTGTGCGCATTTCCCCCTGTCAAACATAATTTTCATCTTACTAGCGCTTTCCTTTATGCGTTTATATGTTAAGGCGCGTATTTGTTCAACATCTTCGTAATGAGGTTTTATATTAAGTTATTTGAGTAGAACACTGATTCCCGGAGTCCTACCCTCTACACCGGTGAGTATCATTACCCATGATACACATGCTTGTCATACCACACCTTAGCCCTCCCCATCAAGGCTAACCTCAATGAATGATGTCAAAGTCGGACATTTTGTCGCCTCCCACCCTCGTTTTAATGTCCGAACACCATTTATTAGTATCTACTCTAGAGTGATCTGGGTCAAAGCAAGGGAAACCCACAGAATCATCCCTTTCTTGACGTTGTGTTGCCTTTAATATTTGGTTGATTGCATCTACCGTCATGACCAATTGCTGCTCCTTGCCTCGATCCCCAGTGTCTTCATTTTCGTTTAGCATTTTGAATAAAAGGAAATCGGAACAAACTCACCAATACGACAAAGTCAGCAGCTCGAATTTGTGTTTTTTTTTTTTAAGCTTCAGGAACGTCTATGTTTTATCCCACCGCTGATGATAAAGATACAATTTTACTCTGGTTTTTACTGTTTCACTTTTGTTAAAGAAAAGATTTGTGCCAAGTACTGGCTCGCTTCCTTCACAGTCCAGACGATACTGAACTCCAGAAGCACAGATTCTCCTCTTTATACCATTTTTTGTTGACAATTCAATAGAATTATTCTCAAACATAATTCGATCAAATCTTCACTAAACTTTCAAGTAAAATAATTCAAAGTGTTTTCGATCTCTAACATACCTAAGGAAATTCCCTTTTTTAATATTCATGATTAATAAAAGTCAAAGCCTACTACTTATTTAAATAAAAAGCAATAATATCCTCAATTGGCTTTAAAGTTTATGCACATAATTTTGATGGTTTAGTTTCTTCCACTTAATTTTTTATATTCTTTTGATGTCGTGTTTCGAATATTCATTTCGCAAATCCGTTTTCCGTTCCATGAATGAGTGTTTAAATTGGAAGCATTGAATGTATTGGTTTTACAGTTATAAAGACTTGTAACTGTTGTTTTGAATAGATCAGATTCCAAAATAATCTCTGATTTTAACATTTTTATGCTACTTCATTATATTTTTAAATAAACATACTCCGAAAACTTTAAACAAGCCTTTTTGCTCAATGTTAATGCAGGATTTAATCTTGAGGTTATACACTGCCGGTCAATAGAATAGGTTCACACCACTTACAAAAATCAATTATTTGTTCATCAAAAGAGTATTGAATGGATACTTTTTTCAGTGGATTTTTAAAGCATTATATGTGTACTTAACTACAAGTAAGAAAAAAAAAATTGTAATAACTCTAAATTTTAAACGATTTTTGAAATGCACTCAAAAATATTGCCATTTTTATGGGCCAATGGAATAGGTTCACCTGTGCCAACTGGGGAAAATAAAGGGAAAATGATGAATAAATTAAAACAAAAAGTATTTGCTTTGAAGGTTGACATTTTGTCTTTTATTTAGTAATGCGTTGATCCTCCTTAACTTACAGTCACCTCAAAAATCCTATTTGGCATGGAATCATACAATTTTTGTCTTCAAATTGTTGTCCGGACTTGTATACTTCACGTACGAGCCATCCCCAAACGTTCTCAATAAATATTTAGGTCTGGTGAGTAGGGAGGCCACACCAACAAGTTAACATTTTGCTGATTTATCCAAGCTTTCACGACTCTGGCGGTGTGGATAGGGGCGTTATCTTGTTCATCAGTCCATTTTATAGGTCCAAACATTTCACGGAATTTCGGAAAAGGCCTTTCAAGAATGTTCTTGTATCCATTTGCAGTCATTCGCGATGATGGGTACTCTAACTCAATTGTTCCAAAATACCATATTACACCCCAAACCATAACACAACCTTCACGGCTATGATGACGATTCAATTTGCAATAAATCGCGCACTAAAACGTTGTTCAGCGTATACCTATATTTTAATTTTTTCCTCGGAGTTGAGGCACCTTGCTCGTCCCATTTTTGCAGTAAAAGTATTTTCAATACCTATTAAAACTTCACTTGGTAAAAATTTCACGCACTTAACTTCAAAAATTCTGCACCAAAAGTAACTTTGAAGTGAATGAACCGATTCTATTGGCCTATTGGAAATGCTCGTTTTTTTCAATAACATTTCATAATTGCTTGTAGTTAACCGTTAAGACATAAATCATTCCGTCTCATTCATGTGTATAGATCAATTAGGTATATAGAGGGATTTCAGAATATAAAAAAAAAACTTTTAAAGCTCTGTTTGGAAGAACAAAGCTTTTTTTCTTGTAAAAGCTGTGAACCTATTCTATTGGCCGGCAGTGTACTTCAACTGTACACCAAGACCTGACAAGGTATGTGTTTGGCTTCAAATCTCAAACGCCAAATCAATTTCAAAGGTCCAGATTTTTTTTTATTGCTCAAGGATAATGGGTCAAAAAATGTTGTTTTGGTTTTAAAGTTTCTCCAAACAACGAAACGTACAAGGAATGATGCTGTTC
This sequence comes from Sphaerophoria taeniata, assembly GCA_943590905.1. Taxonomy (NCBI): domain Eukaryota; kingdom Metazoa; phylum Arthropoda; class Insecta; order Diptera; family Syrphidae; genus Sphaerophoria; species Sphaerophoria taeniata. Next base: position 216,683,416 of record OX016540.1, on the reverse strand, counting down.
CATTACTTACTTACTTACCTATGGTGGCGCTAGCTGTTCAATTAACTGTTCTTAAAAGTTAAATCTGTCTCTTTGTCAAAATTAATATTTTGGCCACCGCACGTGTTGATTTTACATTTGAATTCAAACTTCAATATTTTAAGTTTAAATTTTGTGTCTCATAATTTTAAAACAATCCTACTTTTTCCATTTGAAGGGCTTCTATAAGCTTATGAATATTAGGGTGCTGGCTTTGCAAAGAATTTTGGAAAACTTTATGCCAAGATTCTGAGCTGTTGTTTGTTCTTGGCAAATTGTCAATTAAAATACTTCTGCAGTTCCACATTTGTACATTTAATCTTGGACTCCTTCTTGTGCGTCCTACCCATGTATTCTCAAAATATTCAAGAAATTCTTCATTTTGTTCAGAATTCCCGAATTCATTGACAAATGTGTCTGTCAAGGACAACGCATTGTATCGGTGAGAAATGTCATCGGGTTCGCAAAAACATATGGCGACAAACTTTTTAATACACGCATGATATGCTCTCTCTGTACTATATCTTTGCTGCATCCCTTTGTCCTGCATTTTTCGCCGCACTGCCTGCGCAAAATGGAAGAAACACTTTATGTGACGAAAACAATTTTCCTCGTCTTTTCCAAAATCTTTAATTACGTTAAGTGGCCTGACAATCTGAAACTATCCAAACCACTTGATGCAATCAATAGATTCTAGAGCCCTTTGTATGTTTCTTCCATTTTGTCTGGGAGCAGGCGATAAATGAGAGGAAGCACTTTATTTCGGAAGAAGCCATGGATAACCCAGAGCTGATATAACAAGTCAGGGCACACCTTAAATGTTCCATCAGCCAACCATTTTTCTCAGCGAAAAAGTTTTTCGAGGTCGGAAGGGGCACCAAGGATTATTATCCTATTTGCATCGTCTCTTCCTGTGTCCTTAAACAAAAAAGTTCTCCGCTGAAAGAGTTTTTGTAAGAAGTAGCTATTCTTATAAAAGGAATCGGTAGTGGTTGATTCTGATGTTTCCGTGCCCGCATTACTGATTTCTCTAGAGAAACGATCTATGGAAATTGAACCATTGCGGACCCAGAAATTGCCGTTAGGACGTTGTTTACAATCGCCCTTGGCGGAAGCATGCTAGCCGAGTTTGCCTTGATCTCAGCTTTTAAAAGCAAGACCTCTGTTGCTATTGGAGATGGAAGGTGTTTGTGTTCTTGAGTAAGAGTCTCACTCTCACCGTCAGCAACAATTCTTCCATGGCACAAATTGTTTTTAAAACGTTCGCACCTCCAGAACGTTTTGGTAAGGGTCGCACTTGCTTTTTGATAAATTTTTTTGGGATAAAGCAAAATACAAAAGACATTCACCCCTGTTCTGATTTTCGTTACAAATTCAATTCGTTTTCGAAATTGATTTTCGCAAAGCTAAAAAAACTGTGTTCCTAAATTCGTACGAATTTTCCTTCAATTTTTGACAAATATTTCTCTGAAATTACTTAAATTCTTAAATTTACGATTTCAAATTCGGTCAGCAAAATCGAAACGAAATCAAAACGAGAAATTGAGAACACCTCAGCTTTAAAAACGAAAGTATTGTTTTCGTAAACGAAAATCAGAACAGGGGTGATTATTTATTTTTAAAATATTTATAATTTGTTTGTTTTCACAGAAGTCAAGTCAATAGTATTTGAATTTTTTGAGAACTGTTCTTTTAAATTATTTTGATCACAGTAGGCCTAATCCCTTTTATAACAAAGCATAACAGTCCACCGTCAACGAAACCTGTTGAGCTTCCAATGTGGGTTATAATTAATCGTTTTCCTTTTCCAGACGGCGATTGAAGGCCGGTTGATAGTCCTAAATTAAATGCTTGCCGTGAAGTTTGGATAGCTGGATCTGTCCATATTTTTTCCCGAGTATGTCCTGCGTTGACCCAGGTCTCATCAGTGAAATAAATCTTTCTTTTCTCGTCTCTAGTTTTTTTAATTTCACGTAAGTATATTCGTCTCCATGAAATAATGTCATTCCGTTCCAACAAAAGGTTTTTTCGTTGACGTTTCACAAATACAAAACCTTGATCTTTTTTTTTAAATTGAGTGCAGCGTAGTTCTACCTATTTTTGAAATACTTTCTTCTTTTCGTACTTCAACCAATATTTTGTCTAATGTCGGGATTTCGTTTTCCATAAAAAAACCGATGAACTATGCGCCGGACGTATGGCACATTTGTCGAAATCATCGATCTTACTTTTGGAACCGGAGTTATTTTTCTGATGGGTAATTTTGGTCTTTAATTTTATTTTATTTTAAAACTCTGTAAACAGTTCGCCTCGTTACAGAGAATACCTCGGCTACTTTTCTTACCGCTTCCGTTTTGTTTTTCAAAATAGCGTAGAACTTGTTAACTGATTCAAAAATTTGCACTTTATTTGTAACACTCAAATCTTTTGATGCTTTTGTAGACAATTTCTGCATATTTTCCTGCGGAAATCGGAATCGGAATCGAAAATTTACACGATGCCGCCAATCTTCTTAAGTTTACCAAGAATTCGCACACATTCTCACCCTCTTGCTGCTTCCGCAAATGAAACTATAATTCTCGATGATCTCTAAAGAATACGGGTTATTTTATTAAAAAGGTGACGTTTATCATAAATGTCTTCTATTTATAAGAATTCAAAAAACTTAAATATAAGAAAACCATATTAGTTTTATTAGTCGCGGGTATACATTTTTGTAGTTTGAATTTCACGACAAATGACCACGCTCTCTTTGACGAAAAACGAATATGTACTCCGAAGAGCCCGAAAACTTAGGTATATTAAGAATTGGTGGTGCTGCCACCACAACCATAAAAAAGGAATTCGATGGTGTTGCCAGATACACCACATGTTCTTCTAATAATTTAACAATGTCGTCAACCGTTTTGTCCTTTGAATGAGCAGGTGACAACTTATCACACAGTATATCGTAGGTTTCTGAACCCATAAAATGAAGAAGAAAGTCTCGCTTTTGTCAACGAGTCGGCTCACCCAATCTCTTCACTTAGTTTTATTTTAGTCTAATGTTCCGACGCAGAAATCAGCTCGAAAGGCTTGAGCCATTGTTTTATAGTTTGTTTTCGTTCTTTTTTACGTTTTTACAAATTACCATTTACTTACACCATCCTCCTCGCCTCCAATTTATTATGGCTGCATCCCTTGTGTTGTATCACAGACTAACTTTATTTCATACCAATCAATTCACTGCAGTTGCTAGACGTGTTTGAATACTATGTGTCTGATTTCATTACTTAAGGTTATAACACCCGGCTACGTCTGGTACGTTCGACACGTTGCGGCGATAGCAAGGGATTTGCTTTCGTTGAATTAGAGTAACCCGAAGTGGCCAAAGTTGCCGCCTAAATTATGGACGGTTATTTGATATTTCAGAGGCTGGTCAAAGCCCAGCACATACCGCCAGAGTCTCAGGAAGACCAATTTACGTCTCAGGAAAGACAGCTGTAACCCAAAGCCGGAGCACAACAATTGGACCGAAGAATCCTACCAAAAGCGCTTCGGTTCGACCATTTGCAAACTGGAAAAAACTGAAGGAAAAACACTCCCATTTGGGTGAAGGTTTTGACAACTTCAGAAATATTCAGTGTGTGGAGGAGACAGCCGCTAAAATCATGAAGGAAGAGACAGTTGATGATAAGGAAAAGGACAAACCGGGAAGCTTACTATTGGTAAAGAAACGCAAGCAAATCGAAGACAACGCCGACAACAAATCAGCAAAAAAGGAAAGAAGGTTATTTAACTGCTGGATAACACTCTCGTGTTAGAAGAAGATTCATCAGAAGACGAAGAAATCATTCCAACTTCTCACTTCTCACTATCTGTTATTGCATATCTTTGTATAGCAGCCATACCAGTTGCACTTCTTTGCGTCTTTCAAAAAACTTGAGCTTTTATCCTTCAGTTGCGGGTGGATGGTTTCAAGATGTCGTTTTAGTTTTACAGGAATCCAAAAGATAAGTAAAATTCTTCATACTTCCACTTTTTTAAAACTGTTTTCTCCTGCGGTTCACCATTTTTATTGGTTGGTGTACTTTCAGGGTGTTGCCCACGACAAGAGCCTTACTTTCTTCAATGTATTTTGTAATAATGTCAGACGTTTCTCCTGGAAGGTCCTTAACCTCCAAAATTTTAACAACAATGCCTTGTTCAGGTGTAAAATAACGTACCAATAGTGGACACAATTTTATACTGCAATGATTGGAACATTCAGAATAAACTGTCAGGCAGTTGATTGAGCGCAGAGCCGTTTTAATTTCCACGACAGAATTAGGAGCCAGTATATTAAACACAATTGCTTCCCACTTTGTAGACTGTAAAAGAATGCAATCATTTTTGTATTGCAGTAAGATGTGAAGTGATGTTCAAAAAAAAAAATTACGTTTGCAATAATTATTTACGTTCTGTTGTTTGGAAAGTGAGATTCACAGCAAAAAAAAAAATTACAGAACGACTTGTTTTTCAAAATTTAAATATTTGAAGAAAAACAAATTCGAAATGGAAGAAATTCTCAAAGAATCCAAAAAAATCTACGATAAAATCAAACTCGTCGAATCGTTCGTATCCTTACATCTTCTTCGTGACAACATCGAACCGCACATCCAGGAACTGGTCACCAAAACCTAAAAAAGTCATATCCCTCATTCAGCAATGCAACCAAGTCATGAAATTCGAATTTGAAACAGCAATGAAAGAACATCAAATGTTAATGCAGAAAATGCAAGCCCAGCAGCTACAGGTTCTTCACATTCTCATAGAAAAACGGAAAGCCGAACGAGATAATCGCGCTAACGGAAACGACGACCGTTCAAGAAAACGCTATCCATTATGTTTTTAGTATTTTGACTTCAAGTCAGTAATTAACTTTAAAGGAAAAATTGCAGTTAATTTTGAAGTCTTTTGTATAAAAATCATTTAGAGCAGTTAAAAGAGTTGAAGTCAAAAGAATGTGTGGTTGCTTATTGATAAATGAAAAGCCAGTTTTATTAATAAACTTATCGTACAGTTCTTAGGTCTTTATTGATCGGTAACCAAAATTGAAGTGACTGACTTACATGTGACAACGATGTCATGAAACGTAACGTGAATGTCACATAAGCAGAACATAACATAAAGTGTTAACGTAAGCTAAGGTGTCATGCGATATTTATGTTTAACAATAATTACATGCAATATTTTAATATGAAATTAATTGTGCAGTGAAGCTGCCATACCACTCCCCCACCAGTGATTTTCTTAAAAAAATCTTAATTTACATAAGTTACAAAACGCTTTGGCTTGTGTACTATTCTACCAAATCTTGTTTTCACCGGGGGGGTATTAACGTTAATCTTTTTTATATGATTATTAGGTAATTCGAAAGGAACTTTTTCCTTAACTATGTTTTTGCTATTTTAGATTTAGATTTAGATTTAGATTTATTCATTGAATGCATACACAGTAAGACATACATCTTATAATATTAGTGATATGCTAAAATACGAAAAATAAAATAGTAAACAGGCTACTTCTAAGATGAATTTATATAAAATTTTTGAGTTTATACAAAATTTAATTTAATTTAATTAATAATCTCATTCTTTAAATTCAAATTGATTTATTCAGTTAAAATTACAATTAGTATATAATATTTATGTACATATGTATATTTATACAAATTTTGTAGTTCAGTTCGTTATTTAAAATCATATAATATAAAATTCGTACATATTAATCTCAACTCTCAACTTTATGCGGGATTGTTTGAAAATTAGGCACTTTGAAAATGACTTCGGAGTTCGAATCGAAACCTAGTTTCTCCATTTAAAGTTTTCAAGTTTCTAGGCAGAAGATTCCACAGACGAATAGCGTAAACAAAAAATTGTTGTTCAGAGGTACGACAGGAATAATGAGGGTGCATAAGCATTAAGGATCTGCTTGAGGAACTGAATTGAATCCTATTATATAAACTAGAAGGTTGTTGCGTGTTTATTATGTTACAGAGTAGGAGTAGAGTCCTGTACCGCATGAGATAATCGAAGGAAAAGTTGTAAATTTGGCGTGAAAATTCCGAAATACGATCAAAACGACGTAGACCAAAAATGTAGCGAGCTATGTTATTAAAGGCGACATTCAATTTTCTTCTACTGTTGGCATCACAGTTGCTAAAAACTTCGCAACCATAAGTTAATATTGGGATCACAATCGTTTTGGCAATCATCATCCGAGTGTTCAAGGGCGTAAAATGTTGTGACGACCATAACATTCTAAGAAGCCCATAAACCTTACCCACCGCCACATTGATATGGCTGTCCCAAGTAAGTCTCCTGTTAAACAACATGCCTAGATTTCGCGCACTCGATGTAAATTCAATTGGTATACCATTCAAGCAGATGCTTGGAAAATACTCCAGATTAATTGCTGATTTATTGATGATAACACATTTTGACTTGGTAGGATTTAAGAAAAGACCATTATTCTGAGACCAGTTGGATATTTTTTCGAGATCTTGGTTGATGGTATAAGCTCCATCTTCTATTAGCCCCAGGGGACAACTATAAATCAACTGTACATCATCAGCAAACATTTGAATCGCACATCCCGAAATCTGAGTTGGTATTTCATTAATGTATAGAGAGAAGAGAAGGGGGCCCAAAATAGAACCCTGGGGAACTCCTCTGGTTGTGGGAAGGAATGACGACATTTTGTTGTTAACCGACACCGCCTGAAATCTATCTTGCAGATATGTTTTCATCAACTTAACCGCCAATGGAGACAAACCAAAATAACTAGAAAGTTTCTGACATAAAACGTGATGGTCCACCGTATCAAAGGCTTTTGAAAAGTCTAGTAATGCTAGAAAAGATACAAGGTTATCATCTAATGCCAATCTTATTTCTTCAACTACATTGACTATTGCTGTAGTACAACTGTGCTTCTCACGAAAGCCAAATTGTTTACTTGACAACAAGTTCTGCGATCTGATGTGGACATTCAGCTGTTTTTGGAGAATTTTCTCGAAAACCTTGGACAGGAAAGGTAATATGGAGATGGGCCTGAATTCATCCGTGTTTCGACCCTTGGGAATTGGAATGATTTTTGCCCTTTTCCAATCATCAGGGTAAACGCCCGTCATGATTATAGTGTTGAAGATGTGGGTCAAATAGGTTAAGATGTATGGTAAAATTGCCTTCACAAAAACTGGATGTATGCCATCGATTCCAACCGCATTCGATCTGATGCTAAGTAAGCTTTCAACGATATCTGTATTATCAATACCAACAAAGTCAAATGACATACCTTGGTGAGAAGTATTAAGAGATTCCTGAGTAAGTGATGAAGATGAGTTACGAGAGAGATGTGGAAAAGGAAGCGAAACAAAGTTTTGGTTTAATACATCTACATCTATGTTCCCATTATACTCAATATTAGATCTACCTACCCCTAATTCCCTTAAATTTTTCCATAATTGGCGTTTGTTGGCTGTTCCTAACTTTGAACTGTAAACTTCGATTTTAGCGGATCTAATTTTAGCATTTGCTTGGTTACGAAGAGTACGATAGGTTTCGAAGTGTATTACAAGTCTATATCTCTTCCACTCACGGTAAGCATGATCCCGTTGAAAAAGAAGCCTACGAATTTCATTGGAGAACCAAGGACGTTGATAATTTATAGCATTTCTTCTTCTGATTGGTATATGGTTGTTAAACAGGTTTAAAATATTAGAGTTCAAAAACTTAACTTGGTCATTAGGTGAGGGGAGGTAGAAGACTCTGTCCCAATCAATGTTCAGCAGATTTAGTTCAAGGCTAGTATAGTCTACCCTGTGAAAATCACGATACACATATGGGGTTTCAGTTGTATGCTTCCTAAAATCAAATCTTAAATAAATAAGATCATGTTTCGAAAATGCTGGTGCCGATAACTGGTCATAATGCAAAACGTCGCTTAATTCACTTACAAAAAATGCGTCTAAAAGTGTTTGTGAAGTACCTACAAAATGAGTGGCAATGGTTGTGTTAACTGGGAATAAGTTATATGACCCCATTTCATTAATAAGTGCATTCTCAACAAGAAGATTACTGTTAAAGTCACCACAGATTACCATTTTTGACGAATTTAAAGAAATATTTTCAATGAGCGTAAACAAAGGACTTAAGGAAACATCATTATTGGGTCTATATACAACACCTAATGTCAGAGAATTTTCTTCTGCAATGATGTCAATGAATACATACTCCATAACACAACCTCTTTCCGATTTACATTTAAATTTACACTTCAAATTATTCCGAACATACACTGCAACACCCCCACCCCTCCTCCCACATCTATCTCCTCGAAACAACTTAAAATTAAAAAGGTTATACATTTCATCAGGATTTGTATCTAGAAACCAAGTTTCTGACACACAAATGATGTCGGTGTCAGAGTTTTCAAAAACATCCCTAAATTCGTCAATTTTACAAAATAAACTTTGTGCATTCAAATGACACACCCGTATACCCGTCACTTGATTTTTGTTCAATATTCTAACCATAGACAAAGCAAATGAATTTACGTGGTTTCACTAATTTCGTTAGGACAAAAAAGCCACCTGCAAAGGACAAACCGGTACAAGTAAAAGATAATCAATATGTGAGAAAAATTGAGATTTAATGCAGAAAATTATTATAAAATGTGAAGAGAAGAAAATTATATGAGCAAATGAACAGTAATTATAAAGGTAAACAAAAAATATTATATAGAAAATTAATAAAGAATGAGAAAGAAATAAAAATAATAAAAAAAAAATAATAATAATACAGCAGAATGTAACAAAATAAGTATTTTATTAAAATTCATAAAATTCTTAGTTGGCAATTCTCTCTAAGTCTTCTACACTATCGACGCAAATCCCTCTGACATCTGACAGCGAACGCTTCACATAAACTCGGCCTCGAATTGTAAACACTGCTGCGATGTTGTTGGATTTCTTGAGTTCAATTGCATGCCGCACCAAGTTATTGTTCATTTTAGATAGTGACTCGCGAACAAAGATGTGTGCAGTTGATGCAATGCCAATATCATTGAGACACAGTTGAGTTTTATTTGTTTTTATGTGTTTGGCAATGGATGTGAGGAGAAAATTTTTTTCATATGGTGATTTAAATTTTATAATGATTGAGGTGTTTTTAAGCGAGTTTTGAATTGGGCGAGAGCGAAACAAATCCAACACTACCGGTGGTTTAATATCGAGCGTATGACAGAGATGGTTATAGAGTGATTTAAGGTTTTCTTCGGGGAGTTGGGGAACACCAAACATCACTGCGTCACTTGCTACAAACTTGTTATCAAGATTTGCAATTGATATTGATGCTTCGGCAAGTTCTTTTTTGGTTGAAGACAGCTGGGCATTACTTAGTTCAAGATTTTTTTTGGTTTCATTGAGCTCTAAGTTGATTTTAGTCACATCTGATTTTAGGGAATCAATTTCGTTCATGATTATTAAGTTGTCACTCTCGAGTTGCTGAACTTTAGTATTAATAATATTTATGTTTTTGTTAACAACTTCAAATTGTTTTTGAATTGTGTTAGTGAGGTCTTGATTGTCCTGTTTCATTTGTTTTGTTAATAAGGTTATTATGAAATCACTTTGTTCTTTCATTCTAGCATCCAATTTGGATAACAACGCACTTTCATCATAAGCCATTCTTTTCGAATTATGTTGTGGGGAGGTTCGAGTTGAATTTTTAGAGCTTTTTTCTATTTGAGTGGCGTTGTCTGTTGCACGACTGCGTTTTTTGTATGATACCGACATATATATGCGTTTAGGTTGATTTTAGTTTTATGTACCAGGTTTGATTTGAGAACAAAGGGAACTATATATAGCAGCAACCACTTTCAGTCTCGCGAGAAGAAAATATTAATTTAAATGGCAAATAATAATAATTAAAATTGACACAGGTAGTCTATTATTTCACAAATCCACTATATTAGACTTTTAGCAACTATTGTCAGAGACTTTATGAAATTGGGAACTCAATTAGGAGAGAAAACACCAGAGAAAACTGCCCGACTATAAAACACGTCTAGTCTGTAGCCCGCACCATAGCCAACTCCGTTGAATTATTTTGCTTAAGACAATTCTTCTGAACTAAAATATCTTGATTTTGGTTACTTATAGTTTGATTACAATGTTCATGATTATAAATATTTGAATCGAAATCTACTGTTGCAGCTTTAAGACGGTCGACTGATACCGTTACTGATTTGTTTTTAACCAGAATATCAAAATTTTTGTCTCCCCGTTTAAGAATTTTGAATGGGCCATCATACGGCTGCTTAAAAGGCGGCTTTACGGAATCGTCTCGCAAGAATACGTATAAACATGTTTTCAATTCACTTTGAGTTTTTATTTTGTTCAAAGAATGATTCGAGGTATCGATTGGTCTGATCTGATTCATAGTATTTTTAAGACGATTGACAAAATCAGAAGAAAATTCAGCTTTTGAGTCGACGAAAAGATCACCTGGTAATTTTAGTGTGGTGCCGTATACGCATTCTGCCGGTGACGCTTGTAGGTCTGTCTTGAACGTTGTACGCAGACTAAGCAGAACAAGTGGAAGCGATTGATACCAACTTTGACCATCGTGACATCTAATGGCCGTTTTCAGCGTTCGATGAAAACGCTCGATCAACCCGTTCGCTTGAGGGTGATATGGCGAAGTACGTATGTGTTTGCAACCTAGTAAATGATTCAGTTGACTAAATAAACGCGACTCAAATTGCCTACCTTGATCCGTTGTGATGTATTTTGGCACACCAAATTGTGCGATCCAACCGTGAATCAATGCATTAGCCACTGTTTCAGCCGTCATGTCTTCCAAAGGAATAGCCATTGGCCAACGCGTGAAGCGATCGATGCACGTCAAACAGTATTTAAAACCATTTGCTGGAGGGAGTGGGCCAATCAAATCGATATTGATGTGGCTGAAACGAGTATCAGGCAAATTGAAGCTGCTGAGAACAGTTTTGTTGTGAAAATGAATTTTGCTTTTTTGACAAGCAATACAACTAGACACCCACTTATTGATATCGGATTTCATGTTTGGCCAAATGTATCGGTCACACTTATTGATATCGGATTTCATGTTTGGCCAAATGTATCGGTCACAAATTAATTTGACAGTCGATCTTTTGCCTGGATGAGCCAAATTGTGAACTAAATCGAATACATCTTTCCGTAGTGAGTTCACTATAAACGGGCGAATTTGTTTTCCTGAGATATCACAGTAAACGAATTGGTTTGGATTTGAAAGCGAAATTTTATTCAAAGTAATGGAGTATTTTGATTGATTGTTGACAATGCTTTTGATCTCATCGTCGTTGACCTGAGATTGAGCCAGTGATTCTAATGTAATTGGACACGCATAGACTTCCTCGATTCTTGACAACATGTCAGCCACGATGTTCTCTGTGCCTTTAACGTGGCGAATGTCTGTCGTAAATTGACCGATGTAGTCCAAATGACCAAGCTGACGGGGACTAGCTTTGTCTAATTTTTGTTTGAAGGCAAATGTCAGAGGTTTATGATCAGTGAACACGATGCATTCGCGGCCTTCGATCATATACTTATGATGTTTGATGGCTTGGTAAATAGCTAATAATTCGCGGTCATATGTGCTATAACGTTTTTGCGTTTCAGTCATGCGTTTTGAAAAGAAACTAATTGGTTGCAGCTGACCATTTGCATGTTGATGAAGACACGCTCCAACAGCGAAATTGCTAGCGTCAACAAACAAGGCAAGTTTAGAATTTGGAGTTGGATGCGCAAGTAACGTGGCATTGGCTATATCTTGTTTGCAGTTTTCAAATGAGCGGAGTGCTTCATCAGTCCAAATAAGTGGACTTTTGTCATTTTTCTTATTGCCCTTAATGAGCTGTTGTAAACAGGCTTGTTTTGAAGCTGCGTGTGGCAAGAATCGGCGATATGCGTTAATCATGGCTATGAAACGCCTAAGTTCGACGGCCCTCTCAGGTTTCTGAAACTGCAGAATAGCGTCGACTCTTTCACGCGTAGGAGTGATTCCTTCAGCGGAAACCGAATGTCTAAGGAAAGTCACACGATCTTTGAAAAAGCTGCATTTGGCTAAGTTAATTATTATATTATGTTTACGTAGTCGTTCAAATACAACTCTTAAATGCTTGCGATGTTCCTCTTCTGATGACGACGCTATACATATGTCATCGATATAGACGACTGCAAAATTTAGGTCTTTGAAGAGATTGTTCATATGACGTTGGAATGTTTGAGAAGCATTTCTCAGGCCAAATGTCATAACATTGAACTCATATAGTCCGAAAGGTGTTATGATTGCAGTTTTTTCTTTATCTGCTTCAGCAATCGGAATTTGATTGTAGGCCTTTACGAGATCGATTTTAGAAAATATTTTCTTGTTTGCAAATGTGTACGCGACGTCTTGGATATGCGGCAGAGGATAGCGATCAGGAGTCGTAATGGCATTTAAACCTCTATAATCACCGCATAACCGCCACTGCCCATTACTTTTTGGGACCATGTGTAATGGACTAGCCCATGGGCTTTTGCTTGGTTGACAAATACCAGCTTTTAACATCATGTCGAACTCTTTTTTGGCTATATTTAACTTTTCTGGATTTAAACGACGTGCACGCGAGAATATCGGTTGGCCGGTTGTAATAATTTGATGTACTACCGTGTTTGGTCTCAAGTCATCAACCTTTTGAAATAACGGTGGCAGAGTTAGATCTTTAAATTCGTTAATCAAGTCATTGCCGTTTAAGCTGCAATCAATTGTGCTTAAACGTTCATATTTCGTGAGATGTTCGTTGCACTTAATACGAAGACCCGTTTTGGCATCAATTAATTGTTTGTTACGTATATCAATCAATAGCTCAAATTCATTAAGAAAATCCGCACCAAGGATTGGTTTTGAAACATTTGCTACAAGGAATTTCCAAGTGAAATCTCGCCTTAATCCAAGATTTACAGAATGAGTTATTGTGCCGAAAGTCTCTATAGGTGAACCATTTGCGGCGAAAAGTTTATAGAGATCCGGGCATTTTGAAGCTTTGAATAAATTTTTTGGCAAAATTGAAAGATCAGCACCAGTATCTATGAGATATTTGATGTTTGATGACTGATCTTTAATGAAAAGGCGGCGGGAGTAATATGAATCCACCTCGTGTGCCGCCAAAGGCGAGGTAGATTTTAGTTTTCCGCATTTTCCTTGAAATTCTTGTAACGACAAGGCTGTTCGCATCTCTTAGCCATTGCACCGAATCTATAATGGAAACGACAAAATGGTCGCTGTGCGGATTTGGAACGAGAACGATTTTTGTTCCGAATGTTAGGTTTGATCGAAGACCTACTTCGATCGAACTTTAGTTGATGAACCGATTTAGTTAGTTCATCAATTTGAGCAGCCAATTGAGAAAGCGGAGAATTGTCGCTATCCGACGACTTGACCTCGAAAATTTGTTGCTTTGGTGCAGTTATTTCCATGATTTTATCGGCTAAAGTGGCGCAAGTATTAATGTCATCATTGGAAATCGCCACGACTGCCCTTACTGATTCTGGCAAACGATCAATCCAAAGTGACTTAAGAGCGTCATCGGAGACTGAGCTCCCGGCTAAATCACGCATTTTACGAAGTAATGTGGATGGTTTGTCATCACCAAGTTCAATTTCATTCAACAGAACGCGAAGTTTCTTCTGATCGGATGCCGAAAATTCAGCAATTAAACGCGATTTGAGTGCCTGGTATTTATGTTCCCCAGGAGGATGACGAATCAAATCAGACACAACCGTTAAATATTGCGGTTCAAGTGAAGCTACAACATGATTATATTTAGCACTGTCGCGAGTGATACCGGCGTTCATAAATTGAGCCTCTATTTGTATAAAAAATAAATCCGGTTCATTTTTAACGAATAGCGGGGGTTTTATCATAACACGACTGATTTCTGGTTGAAAATTATCAGAATCGGTACTTACTTGGTCTTTGTCTCTTTTTACTTTGTCCGAGGAATGTCCGGGCGATCCATCCGTGGAGCCATTGGAGTTTTCCGTGCTCATTTTTGTAGAGTGTTGTACTGAGATGTTGTGTTTTTTGGATTATTGACGCTTTCCCATGAGTTAAATGCCTCAGGAACAAGAACAGCCCTTATGAAGCTGTTGTTGAACGTTGTGTTGTATGTTCAAGGAACGTGGTATGTGATTGGTGCGGGCGCAGGACAATTTTTAATCCAAGAATATTGTGATCTTCCAATCGTTTTTCTTGCAAGTTGTCGACTGCTTCGGCGATTATATACCAGCCCTTTACGAATTTGTATTTATTTCTTTAAAGAGTGGCTCTTTTATCAATTTAATTCCAATTTTTTTTTCGGGGTCACCAATGTGGTTGCTTATTGATTTATGTATGAACTGTGTTCTTCGTTTTGGTTCCGGTGTATCGACCTTAACTCCATTAATCGCTTCAACATTTCTACCTTGAATTTGTCTCTGGCTTCAACCGGCAAGCTTTTCATCAAGGGGACAAGAGACGCAAAGAACAAAGTGTCTTCATCTTCGTTTTCACTTCTCTCTAATGGATCGACAATTTGCTCCTCGAACTTTTTAATGAAAGCACCGAATTGGTCACATAGGTGTTCGAGAGGATTGTTTTTAATTTTGTATGATTACTCTGCAGGCACAATATTCGGAGTAATGAAGTGAGTGATTTCACAGTCTTCTTCTGTGTCTGGAGTTACCTCAATTAAAGTTGACGACTTGCTCTCTTTTCGCCTCCGCACCATGGACTGTTTGAGGAAATTCAAATTTTCCATTAGCTCCCACTCGACTCCATCACCAGTTCCATCCTCAGATGGGTGCTCCTTCTTCTTGAGTTCCCTACAATACTTCTCGCGAATTGCTTTCCACTTTGATTTGCATTCTTCCATTGATTTTTGCGTTTGCTTCGAAATATTGTTCCATTGTTCACGTCGGGGTCACCAATGTGGTTGCTTATTGATAAATGAAAAGCCAGTTTTATTAATAAACTTATCGTACAGTTCTTAGGTCTTTATTGATCGGTAACCAAAATTGAAGTGACTGACTTACATGTGACAACGATGTCATGAAACGTAACGTGAATGTCACATAAGCAGAACATAACATAAAGTGTTAACGTAAGCTAAGGTGTCATGCGATATTTATGTTTAACAATAATTACATGCAATATTTTAATATGAAATTAATTGTGCAGTGAAGCTGCCATAAATGCATTACTTTTTTACTGCTTGCATTCTTTGAAACCTTTTAAAAGTCTTTTACATTATTTGCATTCATTAAGTCTTTTGATTGCATTCAATGTAATGCAGTCAATTGACTGGTTGAAGTCTTTTAACTGCTTTGAGGTCTTTTAACTGCATTGAAGTCTTTTAACTGCTTGAAGTCTTTTAACTGCTTGAAGTCAATTAACTGCTTGAAGTCTTTTAACTGACGTATATATTTTGGCATTTTATTCTTATTAATTGATAATAAATAAACGATAATACAAAAAATACAAACAATTACATTATAATAAACACGAACTAAGTAATTCTTTTAACAATATAAAACAAAAAAAATCAAACAAATATTTCCCTAATATTGGTTCTTCTAAAGTTTCCGTATCACTGTCGCTGCCGAGCTAATTTTTAACTTGGTTTGAACTACAGGGTTGGTTTGATAAGGGAGTTTGTACTTAAATTGGTAAATCAGTTGAACTGCTCTCAAGTTTTCTTATTTAAGTTTCGTTTTCAATCTGATTTGAAGTACAATAAGATCTTTTTTATTTATTACTGCTGCTGGGAGCAGAGTAACTGGGATCAGCGTCGTAATCATCCGATGAGAAATCCATTAACACTTCTATTAAATTCAATTCACTGTCTATATAACTTGTCAAAATATTTTCTTCTGGTGATTTTACTATAAAGTTTTTCTGTTCCAACTACTGTTTTTGTTTTTGTTTTTTGTAATAGCAAATTTATTTCTGTTAAATTTATCAAGTGTATAACTGATATAATTCAGTGTTAATTATATCAACTTCATCATATTTAATTATGGCATAACCGTTATTGTTTGAAATTTCCTCGGTAATTATTTTACCGTTTATAGAACGTAAAAACGCGAGTAATAGAACGAAACTTTTCAACATTTTGTTTTTTTATTTTTTTCTCTCTATTGTTGGACTTATCCGCTCCAAATCAGAAACTAAACTAAAGTTTTTCGGTTGGTTTGGCTTGCTTTGATTAAGTTGTCTTCATTTGTATGCTTGCTCTTTCTAGGATTTTAAATGTTCTTTGATTCTCAAGTTTGTCAAACTTGTATGTTGGTGCTGTTTTATGTCGATCTGTTCTGGAGTTTAACAAACCCTTCGTTTCTGTTTTCAATATATTCCTCTCGATTGATGTTCAATTTGCTTATCGTACTCTCCTAACTGGAGTATCCATCTTTGTAATCTAGGTGATATATCTCTTCCTAAATTTTTTGTTTAAAGGCATTTTAAAAGTTGATGACCTATTGATCTGTTTTGAGATCAAATTGTCTTCCATATAAATATGGTCTTAGATATTTTACTGACTATAGCAAGTAATTCTTTTTCTGTTGTACTGTAGTTTCTGAAGTGAATGAAGTTCATTGAGAGTTCTATTGATAAAAATTATTGGATGTCCTTTTTGCGATAATACTGCTCCAATGGCAAAATTGGATGCATATGTGTTATGAGGTCTTCTTTTTTAACATAACTTGCCAAAGAATGAATACTCATCGTCATCATGGCGTAACAAGTCAATTTATAACCGGGCACCTTCACAAATTTCAACTTTTCCATTTCCTGTTTGCAATTTTCAAAGTGTGATTCCATGTTTATCTTATCTCTATCGTTAAGACGAATTTTTCACTAAAATTAAGATATGCAAGAACTGGTTCTGTTTGAAGTGCATTTTTTAATTCCTGGTATGCTTTAGTATAATTAATATCGCTTCTATCAATTTTCATATCCTTCTTTAAATATTTAGTAATTGGTTGTGCAATTTTTGCATAATCTTTAATAAATTTCCTATAATACCCTGTTATTCCTAGGAATGATTTTATTTCCTTAACTGTGCTTGGAAGCACAGCTTCTGTATTATTCACATCCATAGGTTCTGGTCTAGGATTTCTGTTATTATTATTATAATTATTATTATTGTTACTCCTATATTGTCCTGAGTTATGATGTCTTTGATTATTACTATTATTATAATTAAATCCGAATCTATAGTTATTTGGATTTATGTCTCCCCAAGTACTCTATTATTACTTTGTCTTACCTGTTCTGAAGATATTCTATTGGGATTATACCGAAATTTCAACATTATTTTGTCTTGTTGGGATTTGCATTTGAAATATTTGTATGATTTTGATTTTTATTAAAATTAAACAAATTTTGATTTGAAACATTTTGGTATTTATTTTGTTCAGGATTTTTTTTTATCATATTATTGCTTTCTAGGATATCAAAAGCTTTCATAATGTTATTGGCAATAATAATTGCTTTTTGGCTAGGAAACATTGTATTTTTGAATGATTCTAAAGCTATTATCTCATTATTTTTTTGAGTGTAAATGTTTTTTGGTTCAAGTTGAGTTTTTGTTTGTAACTCTTGAAGCAAACTATCAATTTCAGCATAATTTTTATTTGTATCATTTTCACTTACACTATTAATCTCAGTAAGTAACTTAAGATAAGATTTTTTAACACCAAACTGTCTTGCCAATTGATCTTTAACGGCTGTCCAAGGTGCCAAATGTTGTAAGCTGTTAACTGCTCTAAGTGCCTCTCCTTGAATTTTCTGGTGCATGATTAATAGTGCCTGTTCGATGTATGTTGGGTCTTGTATTCTTCCGAGTAGATAATCCATCGATGAAATGAATAAGGCCAGATTGTCTTGTGACCCTCTGAATGGATTTACCATTCTTAATTCTTTTAGATAGAACTTTTGTTGTTCTATCCAAATTGCATGCTGAGCCGCATCCATTGGTACTTGGGCTTGCACTTCTTGATCGTTATTCATTTTTGTCTTTTATTTTGATTTTTTTTTACAATTCTTTATCAAACTAATCTCTCTATGGGAAATCGTGTATTTAATTCACAAAAATGAACACTGAACACTTTAATCTTTATCTATTGTTAATTCTTTAATTGCTTCAGCAATAAAGGAGGTTGTTTTGTCAATTAAAACATTTCAGCATTTATTAATTTTTACAAAATTGATTGTTAAATTTTTGTTTGAATTATTTAAACTAATTCATTCAAAATTCAGACCGGTTAAAAAATCTTTAATTTTTTTTTTTCGGTTCGTTCACTGAATCTCATCTATCTACTAATTTCCTTTTAATATCTTAGTGAGATCCTACCGACTGCGCCAATTTCATTATAAATTTTGTTTCGTTTGAAAAAAATAAAACAACACTTGTTTTCCTTGTTTTTTATTAACTTTATTAATAATTTGAATTCGTAAGCAAAAAATAAGCTTCAGATCCCTTGCCACTGGTGGGGGGAAATCTTCAGCTATAGAGTTTGACAATTGGAATATCACTAACTTGATAGGGTTAAAACATCCCTATTTATAATCTTATTCTAACTTGCAATGATTCACACATACGAAGTGTTCTCTTTCTTATTGAACGCATTGTATATTATGAATCATTATAATGATACATTCATGGATACAAGTTTTTTAGTTCAATTTGATTGACAAAGAGTAAACAAAGATTAATAAGATCTTTTGATCGTTAAATTACATTTGGGCTAAAGACATGTTTTGGTCATTACATTTTTAATAACTAGAAATCTAATTATCATAGATTGCTGAGTTGATATTACATTGCATAGTTGAATCAAGCAAATACGCTTAGTATAGTTTTGTTTGTTTGGGGTTGGGTTAATACCATAACCCACACGTACTAACAAAATAAATGTTCACCTTTTTTGTGTTTTGAAGAAAGTTTGTTGTTGATAAGCAAAATTGTTTCAAAAGTGACTTTCAGTTAACTAAATCTTTGACAAACGGATGACATTTAACAAAATAGATTGTAATAGCTGTGTTCAATTGTTAAATTTTGTGATTTACATTTCTGGGTACAGTTTCCGTAAGACAAGTAACCACATTTCCACTAACACCTAAAAGTCAATAGCGCCGTCAGGGCGAGTGTTACTTTAATCACTTGCGAAAATATCAAAATCATAACTAAATCCTGATACCCCACTCAAGACTTGGTTTTTGTATCCCAATTTTTTGAGGTTTTGCGGGGTTATACTGTTTCATGATGAACTTCAGTTGGAATTATTTGTTCGTCAACTGCCAAAAATTCTTCTTTTGGCATGAGTAATAGTTGCTGCCAGATGCCATAAAAAATTGGTCGCACTTCAAAAAGCTTATTGTGTCCTGTATTTTCATCGGGAATAAAATTGTTGTTGTCGTTAACGTGAAGTTTTTTTTATGGCTTCTACTCTGTTGTTTTGTTTATTTGTGATTGTCCTATAGCCTTGTTCCAATAGTGTCGCGATTCAGGTAGTTTTACTATTGACATGAAAATTGTCATTCCAATTAGTTGTTCCATTTCATGTTTACTAATGTTTGCTGGTTTGTTTATGTTATCTTGTAGAGCTTTAAGGTTTGATTGCTCTACTATAGTGTCTATATTCTATAAGCTCGCATTTGAAGAAAGCAATAAAACAAATTTTGCTGGTATTTCCAATTTTTCAATAAACTCTGTAACTGTGTTTATCCTTTAAATTTAAAATATTCCCCTTCAAATGGGTCTAAATGTTGTGTTAACCAATTAAGTTTAACAGGCTTTGTGTTCTTCTATTTGGATTTTGTTGTCTTCGGAAGAATTTGTTTGGGTTTCGTCATTGGAACAATCGCTATCTGTTTTCGTATGAACTGGGTTTTAACATCCATTTCCATAGCTTCTTTTTCCAAATAATCAAATAGTTTGAAATGATTTTGACGAAAATCTTCTGGCTCTGTCAATGTAGAAATCTGTTGTTCGTTGTTTTCCGTTATATGTGAGGCGCTCTCAGCTATCTTTCTTAGAGCTTCCCTGCTTTCTTCAAAAAAAGCTTCACGAAATTTGTTTGCTGATTTTATTTTACTCTTTGGACACCTTTCTTTTTCTTGTTCCAACTCTACATTGGGTGCTCCGGTTTCACCAACATCGAAAGCTTCTGAAGGAGAAGGATCTGCTGTAAGTGATGACAGTGGCAAAGGAGAGATAGAAGGTTCATCCAATGGGCTCTGAGTAATCGAACTGGTAGTTGGGCGAGTAATCATTGTCTGTCTCAAAAATTCAAGTTTTGGGAGCAAAAACCAAGATCTGAAGTTACTTGCTCCCGCTCCAGATCTTGTTCGGTTTTCTTCTTTTTTTTTCTCCCGCCTTAATTTTTCTTTCAAAGAAACGAACCTCTTTTTCAATTCCTCTTCCACTGGAGCCAGGAAAATGTCCAGATATTTGTTGGTAGATCCTTTGTTTTTTTTGTTTAGAATCTCTAAAGTCGTTCCAACGGTTATCCCAGAGCGTTGGATTTTCCTGAATGATCCCAATTAGAGCTTCATCATCAGCTTCTGCAAGAATAATATTTTGTAAGAAAACAATTTAATTTAATTTTGAATAAACAAACCATCCCAAAAAAAAAAAATTGGAAGGAATAGGTGACTGTACCATCCATTAGCTAAGTTTGTGATTAAAAGTAAACAAATAAAAGCAAGAGCTTGTTCTGATCCTCCATCAGTTTCTCAATTTCTTTTCGCGATACTCTTTCCGCGACGCCTCCATCTTGTCAAATTTGGTCAAAAGTTGGCCCTGTAATGACCCTCGCTTCCTCCGTGGTGTTGGGGAGTCAAGCGCTTAGAAGAATTTTAAAAGTTATCAAACGAAAACCACAAGAAAAAAACAAGATAATAAATACCAGATGCTGAGTACGATTTCCTATTATTCTCATCTTCTTCTTCCTGGCTGTCGCTATCCAAGGATGTCCTCCAGTTCCCTTAAACGATATATGTATATGAATATTTAGTTCTTTCAATTAGATATTAAGATGAGAACTTACTTTTCATACGGACAAGTTAGTTTTCCCCTCCCGCTCTTGAAGGTGTTCAGCTTTGTCTGCTTGAACCTTCTCTCCAAGGTCCGGAATTTGGCCATCACCTGGGCGACACTAAAAGTGTACCCCTCTTCAGCCAGCTTCCGTTGGATTTTCTGCCACATTTTGCTTTTGTTTTTCAAAGAAAAACTTTTGCCAACCTGTGGCCGCAAATCCTGGAACAGCGAAAGTAGGAGTTTGGTTGGTGCTTCCAACCAAACATCCTTATCCACTTCCAGCGGCACGTCCCCGAGTTCTTCAGGATTCAGCTTACCCATAATCCCGCCCTCTTGTGCATACTCTGCCGCTGGTCCTTGCCTCAGCACCACGGATATCGGCACAAAATCATTTTTTTTGTCTTCCTGCCTTGCTTTGACCAGCTCCTCTGTAAGTCCCTTTCGGTATTCTGCATCTGAAATTAGAAATGGAACATTCTATTTTTAACCAACATTTATTTCATAGTACTTACCAGTTTGCATCCGTCGAAATGTATTGGGGGAGCATTCCACCACCAAATTTTCGGCTTCCATTTGAATTTCCATTTTTTGTTTGTCTTTATTTTTTAATTTATTTGCAATTTCTTTTTTTTTTCAATGTTTTATCAAGAGCATCGAGTTCAGGAATTGACAACTTGCTTGTCTCTTACAAACAAATATTTCTCTAAGCTTACTTGTTCTAGTGATGCTGCATTTTTAAGTGCTGGTTTTTCTGCTGACGTTATTTCCTTTTCAGATGGGTGTCAGATTCTTCCGGATCTTAGAAGGCTGGGTCTTAATAATTCGTCTTGTGTATTCATAGGGTTTTATAGGTAGGGAATGGTATTATGAAATGCAACAAGAGCAAGGCAAGCAAGCAGCTCCAAAAATCATTGAGGTCATTGTGTAACAGGCTTGTCGGTTTCACCGTCTCCATAAGAAACTTTGTTTAGACTACTTAATCAGTTAGCTGAATTTTTATTTGAGAAAACATTTCTCTTATATCCACCACCATACTCTGCAGAAACTGGATATGTTGCGACGAATTAGTCCCAACCTCAAATAAGTATTGCTTTCAAACGAATTATATTAAAATCTAATTTTCTTTAGTTTTATTTATTAAAGTCTATGTTTTATTTTAACAATGGTTCTTGCTGGCTCCAAAGAAAGAAAAAAACGTCAAACAGCATCGATGACGTTTTACTCTTCGAACATGAGTCGATGATGTTTGACGTTTGGACCATTGAGGGGTAGCTTACATTAGAAAAAAAAAATATAATAGGTTCACCATTTCTGTTTTGAAGCCCTTCTCGTTATCTCCTCGTAAATATAATGTCAGGGGCTTGGCTATGCATGCGTATCATTTTATAAACTTACGATAGTAACCTGTACCTAAGACCTAAAAAATCTTCTTAAATCCTTTACCGTTTGTAAGGCTGGAAAATTTTCTATAGCTGCTATTTTCTCTGGGTTCGTAGTGATTCTACCATGTCTGATTATGTGACCTTAGTATTCTACTTCTTGAATAAAATCACTTTTCTCATCAGATACTAAATTCTTGTGTTTTGAGTAATAGTCGTTCCATTCTGCTTGTTGGTTTCGACAAAGGATTTTTAAAGATGCTTATCAACGGCATGTGATCTGTATGGAGCGTGAACTTAGTCAAATACAGATAGGTCCTGAAATTTTCCATTGCCCATGTTGCTGCTAACATTTCTTACTCTACTATTTGACTGTAAGGTTGTTTGCACGAAGTCGTTGAAATACCTCTTCAAGTGCCTTATCATGTTCGGCTTGCGTTTTCCCGTAAATGAATAGGTATGTCATCACTCACATTTTGTACATTGTTGAATGAGGTCTAATTACCTGCGTAGATTTCAGAGAAAAGTATAATCTCTGCTTTCCTCGCAATTCTTCCTGCGTAGCGGGCTTTCAATGAAAATGCAGTCTCTTATTTGCCGCAATTGTTCATTATTAATATTTTTCATAAAATTGTTAATTTTGCCCATTAGAGCAGATACTGATGCTCCGAGTAATTCTTTTGAAAGGTCAAAGAAATCTTTCAATGCATTTGGAAATTGGAATTCGGGAAACCTATCGTCGGAGTCATATTCTTTTTGAAACAATCCGCATATTATGAAGTATCTTCTGATACAAAATTTTGAGTCTTTTTTATTTGAAATCTTATTTGGTTGTCATTTTCTCTTTTTTGTGCAGCATTTTTAATGATAATTTTTCGGCTGTGCAAGTACTTTTCATAATCCTCCTTTGTAATTTGCAGGATGTTCGTATTTCTTTCAATTAATGCAATACGGGATTGAATCTTCAGTTTTCTTCAATTCACAGCCCCCAGGCTCATGGTTGCCTTCACATTTCATGCAGTTGTATTTTCTTGCGCAATTTTTGGCCAGGTGACCAAAAGCCTGGCATCGTCTGCATTGAAGTATATCCTGATTACCTCTAGGTCGTTCCCAAGTAATCTTTGAGTAACAAAGGTACTTAATTTTATTTATTTCAGTTGCTTGCTTTTCAGGGAGCAACTTTACAAAAAATAAATTGTATTGTATACCCTCCTCTTTTGATTTTAGAGTCTCGAATTGAGACACACTCAACAACCAGGGGTGCTTGTTCTTCGATCTCATTTGTGATTTCTTCCTCTGTGTATTGAAAGTTTAAGCCTCGCAGAATAAGATTTACTCTCTTAAGCTCCTTGTGAGTGTAAAAGTGAGCCTCGACTTCTTTTATATTTTTAAGGATCTCCATCAACCTGTAGTAGTGCCCCCCCCCCCCCCCCAACATCGCTTACAAAGAGTTTGCTTTTGTTTCTATTTATGTTAATAACTTTTATTTCAAAATCAGGTAATTGTAATTTTATGTTTTCAACGATCTGTTTTATATTCGCCTTGTACTAGGTCAGTGTTTTCTATACAATCGTTTTGAACATTATTATTGCTATTAGATTTATTGTTTGACTCACCATTGATTACGGTAATGAAATCTAATATCTTGTAATAATTATCATTTTTTGTCTTGGCTGGTTCTTGAGTAGGTCCGGGGTAATTTCTCTTTTTTTTAATCGAGACATCAGTCCCTCTTTCATTCATTCTAATATCGTCCGTTTGTTGTATTGTAGATCTTTCCTGTTGTTCTTGTTCTCTAAGAAGTAACGATTGATTTGCAATACCATGTCCCACGACAAGAGGCTTACCTTCTTCAATGTATTTTGTAATAATGTCAGACGTTTCTCCTGGAAGGTCCTTAACCTCCTAAATTTTAACAACAATGCCTTGTTCAGGTGTAAAAAAACGTACACATAGTGGACACAATTTTATACTGCCATGATTGGAACAGTCGGAATAAACTGTCAGGGAGTTAACTGAGCGCAGAGCCGTCCAGTGACAGAATTAGGTGCCAGTACATTAAACACAATTGCTTCACCCTTTGTGCGTGCGCAGGAATACCTTCATCTCATCAAAACAGCTTTTAATTAATTTGTTGGTGCAATACAAAGATCTGAATAAGCATTCTTATTTGCTGACTTGAAAGTTGTTTGTGCTGAGAAAGCTGTGCAAGGTTTTGCTTGAAGCGGCAGCAACGTCGGGACCTTAATGTTACTGTATCTTGATGTGCTGCTTAATATCATACCATCCACCACGACCTATTGAAAATGTTGAAATACATTTGGAACACCTTACTACGTAGGGTTTGTCAGTTTTCTTAATAAATGTGAATTGTTTTTGAAGATCTTTGTTGAACGCACACTTTCTTTTTGGTGGCATATCACAGATATCTTAATAATAAAATGAAAACAATAATTTTATTTCTTGAGACTTCGGCCGTGTGCGAATTCAGTTCTATGGACATCAGCGACAAACTATTTAATCTCTCTTGAAGCATTGTACTTCTTAATTCATTTTTATTCTTTTCAATTTGGAGAAGGAGCGTTCTCCACTGCATTTAGTTACCATCATGCTTAAAAAGATTCTCAATGAGATTTCTACATTTGGAAAAGTGACTTCAATTTTGTTTTCTTTCAAAAGTTGATATATTTTCAATATACTATTAGTTCCCTGTGTTGCAATAAATTATTCCAATACAAAGATGTATACTTTACTGAATCTTCATGCATATACACGTGAAGAAAACCATTTCTTAAACCCAGTTTTGAAAAAACCGTCTTACCCGCCTGTTGCTTTTTGCAAAAGGAAGAATAAAAACCGTTGCTTCTTGCGGGAACAAAAACCTATATTATTATCATAAAGTACAAATTGGAATTTCTTTTCTATTTTATAACTATTTAAGTTTTGTTTTGTAATACAGACGACTTTTATGCCTGAAGGCTGGCAACGAATTGAAGAAATATATCGAAGGTAGGGAATTTTTGTAAGGAATTTTCCCCGCCAACGCTCACCGCGTTTACACTTTGGTACATTTCTTCGTTAACTGTCACCGCGTTTACATATGGACTTTTGCCTTTGGTGGCCGCATTCAGAGCCTAGTTGGTTCTAGTGCTTTTGCTTGTTCAATGACAGTCGAATTGCAAAATTCGTACTTAATGGACGAGATGTCCCATCGGTGTTATTCAAAAATTAGGGTTCGGTTCATAAGAATAAACTAATGTATTTATACATACATTAAATCTTGTTTACCTTAGTTTTATCAAGAAATGTCATTGTAATGATGTTTTTGTTTTTCTTTACTTGTATTTTTGCAAAAGGTTTAAAGACAAATGCCTGCTGTTGAATTTGAATAAAAATTTGCACAATACAAGTGATTGATTTGATGGTTTGCAATTGAAATGTTAGGAAACGAATAACTTATTTTTTTTACTTTTTTTCACAATTTCACAGTGAACACAATACTGGTTTGTCACATGAAATTAACTGAGCAGAGAACAATGAGTAGTTGTCAAACAATGTATCACGCACCGGCGCCATCTACTTAAAATATTGGTTTGTAGTACATGCTATGTATCAGAGATGGCGCTGTATGTGAAAAAAGATTTTCCTGCTTTTCTGTTGAAATTTTTCCTGAATTTTCTTTGCTATAAACCTCACGGAGCCCGAGACCTTTCCAACGAATGCAAAACCGTGGAAATCGGTTCGTACGTTCTGGAGTTATAGCGTCAGGAAGGAAAACCCGACTTATTTTTATATTGTAGAGAATATTATATCCTCCTCGGTCTTTGCGTGCTTTTCTAGTTAAGTGAAATAATGTAAGAGATACAAATACGAGTTAGTTTTATTTGATGTTGACTGCTGCAAGGTCGGTCCGAATACGAAATAATGAATGTCCGGAAACTAGTTGAAGTTGGTTGCAACTTGCAACGTTGCATCGCTTGCTCCGTCTATCAGTTCGTAATGCTACGATAAACTTATGGTTTGCTTGCATTGACATGATCAATACTATTCAAAGTTATTTGACCTGCCCTGGTCCTTTGAGTAGCTATGAGTTGAGTGAGATTCCGTTTACTTCTGGGGCTGCGTCAAAGACTATTCTTAATTTTCCTGTCTTGTGCTGGCTGGCCACACCAAAGTGAGGGAAATACCATGTTTGGTGTTCCTTAAAGATGGTTCCTGTCGAAATTTAGCCACTCTAACAGAATGGATACAGCAATTGTTTTACAAAATATTTTACATGTATTTTGTTTTCTTAATATGGTTATTCTTAACTTACATTTAGTTTTCTTTCAATCTTTATTTTTACGATTAATTATTATAGGTATTGTTGTGGCTGCCATTCGGCCATTCCATTTGGCGATTCACTTGTCTGTTCCTTAACTCCCGATTTTTGGACGTTCTGTTAAGCCTTTTTTGTTTGGCAGTGCAAGAAAGTTAACCTGTAAAGAAAGAAAAACAATACGTTACCATTTACCATGTGCATGTATGTGTACTTACGATTTTTTGACTCCTTGCCGGACCAAGAACGCCCTGATGGTCACACCGTCGGCAAATTTCGGCGTCTTATGCGCTGGGGGAAGATCTGAAATGAAAGTTAATCAATAAAAAAAGAAGATCAATCGACAGAACAAAAATAATTATATCCATGTATTCTTACGATATTTTTTCCATTTGCGCCGGTCGGATCCATTTATTATTGATGTTTTTTTTTTGCCTCGGGAAATACGGATTATCTGAAAAGAAAAACAAAAAGAATGCAATAAGAATTTCTATGCACTACATATTCCGTTAAATGTTTTTTTTTATGTTGGTTTTACTTACCTCGTTGTCGTTGTTGTCGGCCTCATTGATAAAATCAAAATGCAAATGGCTGTAATCTGTAATGTGAAAGCGGAAATGATGACGACAAGTCACTGGAACTCCTTCCTAGAA
The DNA here is from genome assembly GCA_943590905.1 of Sphaerophoria taeniata. Taxonomy (NCBI): domain Eukaryota; kingdom Metazoa; phylum Arthropoda; class Insecta; order Diptera; family Syrphidae; genus Sphaerophoria; species Sphaerophoria taeniata. The sequence continues at coordinate 216,655,904 of OX016540.1, read as the reverse complement.
AGTTACCTGGAATAAGGCGTACTAAAAGTTTGAGGGATGGTGCATTACCTATGTTTTGATATTGACGTTTAGGAGAGTGATTTTTTTTGTTTTTCTTTGGTGTTCGATATTGTGATAAGTTTTTGTTGTCAATGCTGTTGTGTTTGAATAAATTGAAATAGAATGACGACAAAGAAATGTTGGATTTTATAGTGTGTTTATTTGTGTATCAAGGATAAGTGTCGTGTGTTATATATCTACATATGTTCATATTTTAGAAGGTTGGACGGCAATTTGATTTAAAACAACACTTTTAAAATCGCAATAAAATGAAACACGTCCGGTTCGTTTGAGCACTTGTATTAGACTGGCTCTCTTTCTTTTATTCTTTCTTAGTTCTTATTCACCGACAGCCAGTTCCCATATTACATGTTTTTGTAGTGGTGGTTTGTTCATTTGATTCTTTTTTTTTACTGTTACAATATTTACAATAAGAATATAGTTAAAAGTAAGACGATAATTGACAACAACATAATATATACGATTTGGAGAGGTCACTACAAAATTCCCATAATAGGTATTTTGTCCAATTTTTACTTTGAAAATTTCTCAAATTCAACAAGAAAATTGAAAGGACTGGAAAACCAGCGTTATATTGGAGAATTTAGAGGAAAAAACTCAGTTTTCTTTTATTTCACATTGAAAACAAAACAATTTAAATCAACAAACCAGCAACATTTCAATTAAAACACGAACTGTCATTAGTCAAAACGTTTGCAACAGCTTTCGAAAAAAGAACCCGGAAGATATTCTACACCTCATCTCTTTCGGAAGAGCAAATTGTATGTATTTTAATACCAACCGGATGCGGTGTCTGAGTTGAGTTGACGCATCCCATCAAGAAATGGTTATGGGTTAACGTTTTCGTTGTCACCCTGCTCTTCTTCCTCCTCCTTGTGACTCTTTTCTATGTAAGGATCATACGGGTTCTCCTCGTTGTTCAGCTGGAATTTCGTTGAGTTGCTTGGCTACATATTCTTTGCTCTTTCTTCTCAATTGCATTTCTAATTGTGAGCTTCACTAACAATTCTTCCTTGAACTCGCCTCCCTTCTTGACGGACTTCATTTCAAAATGACACCAGAATCTATTCCCATATCGGTTTCGAGATTTTCTGGCAACGGTAGCCCAGCTTTCACTAGTATATTGTGTAATAATATACACTCATTGATTATTATGCCTGCTTTTGCTGCACAATAAAAGAGAAGCCTCTCTTTAGATAGGCACCCAAATCTGCTTTTCAGAACACTTATACAGCGCTCTACAATAGCTCTTGTCTGTCAATGTATTACGTTATACCTACTGCTCTTCTGCTTCACTCTGGGTTGAAAGTATAGGTGTCACTCATATGCCACTGCTGTTATGGATAACCACTATCTCCCAGGAGCCAAAAATTCCTTTCACATTCGTTGTAAATTTTTTCAAGAGTTGCTTTCGCTTTAGGTCGTCGACAAACATAGGCATCGTGGGCCGTTCCTCCATATTGGGCATTCGCACTAAAGATGAAAAAGTCACCTCCACAAACAATTTGAACATTCATCGAATGTCCACCTTTTCTACAATAAAAAACATGTTCAATTCCATCGATTAATCCGATTATGCCGGGAAAACCCTATTTTTGGTAAAATGCAGATTAAATGTTTGCAAATTCGTTTGTTTTTAGAAATTTCACATATCTATGTGCTATTCTATTCAAAGCATTGGATACATTTGATATACACATATACAGCGACTGACAGACGTCTGGGATAGAGATGATAATAAGTTCTGACCAACACCACGTTGGAAGCTTCCCGTTGCAAAAAAAAAAACGCAAAGCACTCAATATTTTTATATGGCATTTAAGCCCATTGGTTCGCTGGCTACTATTCAGAAGCTGTGTGAGGTTGTTTATTAGTTCCAAACAAAGATGTTTTGGAATTATTAAGGTGTGTTGAAAGTTCGGTAATCTCCATTGCGCGACACATGTTGTCAACAGCAATAGAGAAATTAATTATTGTCTCCAATTTATCGTATTTTGGTGGGGGTTCATTTCTAATCCGTTTAAGAATTGTCTGGATTATAATTTCGGATCTACGAATAACATCTTCAAGGTGTTTATTACCCCATCAACTTGGTCGGGATGTAGTAACCTGAACTGGGTTGGCAACGCTGCTCTTATAAACGTCAAAGTATAATTTATTGCGCTCTGCATACATTTCTTTTAAAATAATCTTTAATTAACTAAACAAACATAAATTTTACTTTATTAGTATTTTTTAATGATTGTTTACTGAAACTGTATAAAAAATAATTTAGAAAAAGTGTTATTTTGGTAAATTTGTAAAAAGTTTTCCTGCAACTAAACATAACCTTAAAATATATGGAATTTCACAAAAAACGCGGGCTCAAAGAGACTTCGTCTGACGAAAAGACATCGATTGTCGCAAAAAAACATTCATTTAACCCAATTAATATGTCATCCTCCTCGACAAGCAACAATCAGTCTGGAATAAATAACACCGAGAAACATCTTGCTGCACTTGCTCCCAGTAGTGATCAGTTTTCATGGTCTGTGTTTGACTCTAAACTTAGCGCTGCATTGGACTCTAAATTACATGATGTAGCACGTAAAGATGACCTGCAACCTCTCAGTATGGAGATTAAGCATTTACGTTCAGAGAACATAAAGCTAAAAGAAGAGCTACAGTCAATGAAAAATAGACTGGAACTCATAGACAAATCATCTCGGCGTGCAAACATTGTGGTCAGTGGATTAAAAAACAAAACCACGGAATCAGCTGTTGCCGAATTTTGTGATCTGTGCACTAAAGTTCTTAACACAACAGTTCTAGTTAAAGAATCACGACAGATTCATGGAGGGAAGTCGTACGTGTTCTCGTTGGACTCAGCCTTTCAAGTCAACAGTATAGTTGCAGCCAAGCAGAAGCTTAAAGGATCTTCTACTTTTTTACAAAAAGACTACACTAACGATGAACGAAATAAGAGATTCCAATTACGGCAACTAGGAAAAAGCATTGCGAAACTGGGTGACAACATCAAAGTTCGTTTTGGAGAGTTTTGCATCTACGTAAACGACTCTCAATTTACCTGGAACAATGGAAACATCGAAGCTGCGAAGGTCCAAGATGCTGATTTGCTCCGAGGGATTGTCACAAAAGCGAAATTCACTTGTGACATAATTGTAAGAGAGAAAACTCAATCTAAAACAAAACTACCACCGCCGCCGCCGCAAGCCTCATCAAGTGATCAACCTAAAAATTAGCAACCAAATAATGTCTGTCAGGTATTGTCGTATAATGTAGCAAATTTAAAGAGTAAAATTATATTTAGTAATTTTGTCTCTTATATTAATGATTTTGATATTTTTTTCTTGTACGAAACTAACATTTTGAATGATAAGAGATGTAATTTTTCAATTTATTTTAAAGATTTTTACCTGTATTGGGATGATGCCATAAAGTTTCATAGCGCTGGCCATGCTATTGGTGGATGTTTATTCGGCTTTAAAAAAAACTTACAAGAGAAATTTTCGTTTAGATTTCTTGAATTGTATGGTAATGTTGTTCTGGTTGCAAAGTTTGGTGATGCGATTTTCCACTTCATACCTCGCTATCTGAATGGTTCCAATAAAACAAATTGGGCTGCCGATTTTGATAAATTTGAACATTTTTGAAAAATATGAATACTGATTCATTTTGTATACTGGGCGACTTGCACCATTTGCAACCAAGATGAAGTGGAGAATACGTTCCACTTTATTGGCAGATGTCCAGTTTTTGGGAACTCTAGACTTAAATGTTTTGGTAAAAGTGTGCTTTCTCTTGAAGAGCTCTATGAAATTTTAAATGGCAAAAACTTTCCAACTCTTTTCAGCTTTTTAAATTATTGTTTGAAGTATGTATAGAGAGTTTTTAATTAATGAATTTTTTTTAAGTAGAAACAAAGAAATGTAAATCAGCATATCGAATTAATTAGAAAATGACGTAACTGCTATTTCTCTAATATTATAATATGCATTATTATATTAATATTATTTACCCAACCTGACAGACAACATTATTTATGTTATGTCAATAATACTGTAACAACTACATTACGTATTATGATTTTATATACAATTTTGTACTGATCTTTATACATTGAATTATTAATAAAATCTATATCTATCTATCTATCTATCTATCTATCTAGTAACCTGAACTGCACTGCTTCAAGAGCCTTCCCTTTCAAGCACCGTTGTAATCGAATCATGTTTTCGCTGTTGTTGAACGCGCATGCCTGAGAAGAATTGTTCCACCAACTAATAAAGAGTGGCCACTCTTCTGGACGTCCGGAAAACTATATCTGTTCCTTAGACATTACTTGCCTAGCCGCGATTTGAGATCCATCAAAGGTGTTGCATCATTCAATGTGCATAATCGCGTGTCACATTTCAGATTCGTACTTGGGTTGTTATTAACATCGGTTTTTTCGAAGTTATCTTCTTGTACCCAATCACGAACACGTTCTTCAACGGAGTCAATTGTGTTGTCTCCAGGTCCAATCGATTCCAACTCGTCGTTGACAGAGCATTGTTCAAGGGGAGCGTTCTTCTTTTCGATGTACTCTTGATCGCGTCCTTTTGTAGTTGCCGCTCTTCTTCCAGCCGTTTTAGTTGCAATTTTATTCGATGTGCACTGGATCTACTAGCGCCAGAGTTGCCGGTATGCATCTTCCATTCACTTCTGTGAATTTCGGAACCTTATTATCAACAGCCGAAGTTTTGTTTGACTTATCATTCGTGAGAGGTAATCCAATTCCGGACGGAGATGCCTTATCAATACTTGTGTGTGGATGCACTTTGCCAGAAACCTTTTTGCTGCTTAATCTTTACTTACTTTAAGCGCCGCGGTACAAAAACTACAATTCCTATTTTTATTTTTTATTCTATGAGATACCCCTACACAACAAAAATGAAACCAGCTATCACATGTATCGCATTGTTACACTTTGGTACACTTCTTACAATTTTGAGCATTCGATGACGAAGATTGGGAATGTTCGCTTTTCGACCCCACACTGACAATAGTTTTACTTGTCAGACATATTTCACTTACCTTGTGTCAATCGGGGATGAAATTGTCCAAATTGATAGTCTCTGTTCTCCGTTGACTGCGACGACCCTTGTAGATGATGATCTTGCAAGTCGGTATGTTAGTCTGACAATGGAGAACAACAACGGCGAACGGTAACCTTTGGCTAGCAGCGGCAACGATGATGATTTTGTTGTATGGTGTCGACGACGGCGTTAACCGTCGCACAATGGGGCAAAATCACGAAAAATTGGCATTTAATTAACGAAAAGAGGTAGGCACTTGAAATTTGGCACAAATTTTACTGATACCAATGTTAGTTCATAGCCAAAATTTCGAATCGCCACGCCCATTTTAAGGGTTACCACCCATACAAAATTTTAAGATTTTCGACAATTTTTCGGAAAATCCTCAAACAGTTTTAATAAAACTTTGTATGTCATCTATAAAATAGTTATAGAAAATAAATCATAAAAAAGTTATTAAAAATTAGGGTTGCCACTTTTGCAATTTTGTATAGGTCGTATTTGTACTATTATCATTGATATTTTTGTTTAATTATTTTAATTTTTAATATTTTTCAAAGATAAATACAAATATTATTAATAAACGAAAATAAAAAATTAAAAAAACCTGTTGGAAAATTAATAACTTTAATCATAAACCTTCATTAATAGAACATGACGTCACCAACTAAAAATGAGCATTACCTGCAAGGGTGCAAAAAGTAGCAAGAAAAATTTTCATATTCTAAAAGTAGACAAATTACTGAAGAAAATGACATATAAAACTTATTGGCGTTTTACGGCGAACACAACTAAACGACTTAAGCTTTCAGAAGATACAAATAATCACGTTAATTTTAGTTTTTTCTTCATTTTTGAATAAGAATTAAAATAACATAAATTGTTGTTTTGCATAAAACAAAAACGTACAATAACGCTCCTGAGCTTACTGATTTCTCCTCAAAAAGATTCAACTTCATACATCTAATAAATAAAAAATAGTACGCAATTTATTGGAAAAACTCAAAATGATAAAAAGACGTCTGAGCTCGTTGCAAATTTTAGCTAACTCTGTGTTTGTGGCTTTCTCCTAAATACCACATGGTGCAAATTAATTATCTCTCTTTCATTTTTGATTTTCTATTATATTTCGAAGAGAAATAGATCGTTTGTTTAAGACAAGGTTCAACTTCATAATTTTATTAATTGCCAGCTTTTTTGAGTTTTGCCCCATTGTGCGTCGTATAACAGCGCGAACGATGACGATGTGTCGTGTCGGATGTTGACGATGACCCTGTTGTAGCAGCGGCGACGATGACGATTATTAACGGATGCTGACCACGACGACGACCTTGTGTAGCAGCGGGAACGATGACGATTCGTGCTGGATGATGACGACGACGATGACCCTCGTGTAGCAGCGGCGACGATGACGATTATTGTTGGATGCTGACCACCACGATGATATTCGTGTAGCAGCGGCGATGACACTTCGTGCTGGATGATGACGACGACGATGACCCTCATGTAGCAGCGGCGACGATGACGATTATTGTTGGTTGCTGACCACAACGATGATCTTCGTGTAGCAGCGGCGACGATGACGATTATTGATGGATGCTGACCACGACGACGACCTTGTGTAGCAGCGGGAACGATGACGATTCGTGCTGGATGATGACGACGACGATGACCCTCGTGTAGCAGCGGCAACGATGACGATTATTGTTGGTCGGTGACGACGACGACAAATTTTATCAATTAAAATTGCTTTTAATAGCAAAGATCGGCTTGATCTTGCCTTTTATGTCGAATGAACGAACCTTTCTTGAGTTCTTAGATGTCGATACTGATTCACGACCCGCTTGATCTTGATTCTGTGCCGGAAAATTTAACTTTACTTAAATTCCACGATGAAAATTCTGCTCACGATCTGTAGATCGACTTTGTTGAACAAATTTCGATGTCGTTTTAGAAGTTTAGCAATTAAAATTGCTTTTATTGGCACCTGATCTGCTTGATCCTGGGTTTTCTGCCGCAAAACTAAATTTTCCTAGAATTCCACGTGGATTCACTCCTTTTCTGCTTCGAGATGTTTCGTTCTAAAATTAAAGAATGTTGGTTTCCGAAATTAAAGCGGACAAGTTCAATTTATTAAAACGCTTTAATTTTCCTGTAATTATAATTTTACAATCAATTTCTTAGTTTTAAGAACAAGTTGAACATTTACTTACGTTGAGTATTATTTCTAAAGTTTTTTAAACAATAATATTCCTATGCCATTGCAATGCATTGGTATTAGATTATCCAGTGCCCGAAGTTGTGCGAGTAGTTCGAGTTGTAAAAACATCTCTTCACTACTTCGCCACTGGGATTCTATGCGCTGCGTATGGGTCCCATTCTCCACAACTATCGCTATGATTGACCTTCGTGTGGATATATCCATGTTCCGGAAGGCAATCATATGCTTTCCAGAAATCCGTGTGTATGGTGGTTCCCGGCAGCACATGCTTTTGTATAAGCGGAATAAGAAACTAAAAATGAATTTTTTATTAGAAATTTTTTTAAACTCACCTCAGCGCTTCGGATATTGTCTTCACAAATCTCAAGGCGGAGATCCTTCGAACCGTCTTCGGTCATTCCGAGGACCCAATGTCCATCAACTCGGCGCTCAACTCAACTCAAATTAAAGTTTATATAATACCTTTATTGTACTTGCTGCTTCCAAACTTTGACTTGTCTATCTGGACGACGCGTCCGACACCACCAATTTTTGGTCCATTTTCTTGGTGATTGGTAAAATCGTCGACAGTCACCTTGCGGCAGTAAATATACCAATCCGCGATGGTCCTCGTCGACAAAATGGTGCCGGACCCAGAGAAGTCCTCCCGCTGGACTTCGCCGTAGGGGGATCTCCTGGCGAAGCAATAGGTCAAGTAGAGCACTTGTTGGATAGGCAACTTGGTCTTCTCGAACCAGGTGCCCTTCGACATGGTGAACTTGTTTTTCCCCCTACATGTCCAACGTTGGCAGCGGAAGTATCCGGTGGCGCCGCCGTGTCGGAGCTGAGGGACATTTGAGTCCTATGGGTGGGGCAAAGTCTCGAAGAGGGCAGCAATCCGTTTTCCTCTGCAAACTGCAAACTTCGATTCGCCGTCAATTTGCATGATGAGGACTTTCGAAATTCCTAGAAATTTGAGTTTTAGTAATAAAATATATTAATATAATTTCTAACTTATTATCGCTGTAGCGATAGAGCAAGAGCACGTTGGCTCGTGGTAACTTCATTTTGATTGTTTATGCCTTCTTGAGTCATTGCGAAATTGATGGTTTCTTATTATTCCTTACTGTTGTCACCTTTGGAAGTGCAAATTTAACCTCATTCAAATAGATATGATTCAGAATAAATCAAGTAGGCGATGTTTATGATTGATGAGTGTTTATTTCTAAGAAAAATATGTATAAATGTATGAAATTAGAATTTACGAAGCAGAAATCTTACCGCAGTTTTTTCTTCCTTTCTCTTCTGATGACAAAATGCAAATGAACCGGCTTCGGCTGTTCCATATGCGTACAACAGAAAATGGAGGAAGAATGGCTGCGTTTACATATGTTATTATTTTGATGACAGCTAAGAGCTAACATATTTGACGACAGTTCACACTAGCTTCCATTAAACTGGGTACACACTGGACGATCTGTTACACTTACTTTGAAATTGGTCTTATTATTTTGTCACGCCGATATTCAGAAATGTAATGCACAGAATATGCAAGTTCGAAGCCTCGAAAATCATTATTGCGGCGCAGTGTCGCCATACGGTCTAGCGTTTTTTTTTTCTCGAGTTCTCTATATGTTACGTCTTCGCGTAACATAGCAACTCGTTCGAGATTTTTTGGATTTTCGATGCCTCAAAAATCATTATTGCTGCGCAGTGTCGCCATACGGTCTAGCGTTTTTTTATTCTCGAGTTCTCTATATGTTACGTCTTCGCGTAACATAGCAACTCGTTCGAGATTTTTTTGATTTTCGAAGCCTCGACGCCATACGTTCTAGCGTTTTTATGTTCTCGAATTTTCTATATGATGCGTCTCCACGTAAAGCCGAAACGAATTTTTTCGGCGGTCTCCAAGTGCAGAGCGAAATGAAAACGAAAACCACAGCGGAAAAATATTTGTGGAGAGTTCTGTCAGCTTTCAACTCGCTCGCAACGGCTGAATTATTTTTGTGAAGCCTATGCTCCAACTTCCAAATGGCTTCACTGGCTTCGACCAAAGAAGCCAGTTTCTTTTTTTCCTCCGAAGAGAAATCAATTTTTTTTTTCTTTGGTTTATTTTTTGGAAGTTGAAGTTCACTGCTTGTCTTCACTTCTTCCACATCAACAATACATTGTAACAAAGAAACGCTTCGTAAATACGAAGCGTCGCTGAATCCTCCGCAAGAGGGATGAACCAGCCATTCTGTAACAAAGAACGCTTCGCAACATCTGAATCATCTGAATGAGACTAAATTCAATGGGACGAATGCGATGCTGGTCCTTCCGCACGGGGAACGTTGAAAACAGAAAAAAAAATTAATCCACTCAGGGATCTGAAATTGCAGAAGGGGGTCGATAACCTAACAGCGGTAGCCTGCAGCATCCGGCTCAGGCTTAGCTCAGTAGCATATGGGGTGGGGTCCTTGCTGTAGGTTTTCGACAGGCGTTACAAGTTTTTTTTCGCCTATCTGCAGGCTGCGAGCAAGGTGAAATGGCTCGGAATATTGATCGTATATTTAGTCAGTAGTCGTATGTATGTGTCAGTGTAGAGTGTAAGTCAGTACATGTCATTTGAGGGCCCTCAGTAGTAACCATTCTTCCTCGAGGCACTAGGTTTCATTCAAGAACTCGGAAGGCCGGGTCCTTGACAAAGCTTCGCGAAGCTAAACCAGTAGAATCGATTCAGTTCTAACATTCCTGTTAAGCAGTCGCAAAAGGCAGAAGAAACAACAATAAGAATTGACCAAAAAAAACAGACTAGAACTTCGGCTACAAACATAGCAAAAACAAATGTTGGAAGGTATAGGTGATCGTACCAACCATAAGCTAATTTTCTCCTTAGAAATAGCGTTGGTATGGAGAAATGACCACAATGAAGGCATCGATGTTAGTAAGCCCTTTGTATACTCTCGTATTATAATTGTTTAGCCTCCTTCGGAGTCGACTATTTCGATTTTATTTAAGGAGCTAAATGAATGGCCAGCTATCTACGATGGAAGACGATGCTGGTGCCTCTTAACCCGCCCTAACCCTAGAGAATCATCTCTCTCTATAGGTACCTATGGGTTCTACGTTGGCAAGGATTGTGCAGAACCCCCACTATAATAAAATTCAAAAGAAATCTAAACCGACATAACTGAAAGATAACCAACTAACGTATAACTCATAGCAACTACATTATGCTTCACTTACATTCTCTCTCTCTCTCTCTCTCTGCTTCTCATCTCCAAGTAACAATTTTGTGGCCAGACCGAACCATGAACCTTAAAATGTTCACTGAATCATAATAGAACAATAGCTGTTATACTTCCGTTAAATAACCGACTCATATCAAAAAGGACTCATAACAAGGGATAATTAACTAAAGCTATTAGCAGCTGATACAGAGCTGCTAACTTCAAGAATATATCGAAATGCTATACTGTTTACAATAATCGTTGTTAAATTCATGTATTCTTTTCATTATTGTTTTTGTAACTAAATTCAGAAATTTTGTGTGCTCATGATATAATAAAAATAAAAATACAATAAAACAAAATTATTCTTTAATAAATAAAGGATTGAAAGTGAAAAATGAATGTATAAAGATCTTAAACTAGACAAATGTTTATGTAAACTATGTTAGTTCAATTACTCAAAGTCATTGGATATTGACTTTTTTATCTTAAAATCCCTTTCATAAGAAAAATAATTCTAAAGCGCAGGTCAAATTCGGCTTTCTTTCAACTTTACTTTTGGATTTTATGCGCTTGTGACAATTAACAAAGGACATAGGAACTTACACTTAAATTCGCGAGATACAAACAAAACAAATTAATTGCACGGATAATGATTATCCAATTTAAAAGGAGTGCAATACACGACCTTTAAATTGATTACAAAAATGTACGGCCTCTAAGAGTGAGCTTAATCTTCAGCACTTGACTTCTCATCAAACACAAACAAAAATATTTAGTATATTTAACTGATCCTATGTCCGTTTCCGAGTAACTTTAAAATTTCTAATTTCCAAAATATGATACTTAATGAAATTCATTGTTGACTCACCGTACCAATACAATCCAGGATGTGGTGCACCGCTCCCTCGATGTATGCATTTGTCGTAACTTGTAAGAAGGATATTAATTGGCATATTTATATATAATTTGGTGGTTTTCCCGGAACTTTGTTTAGAACTTCCGAAAGGATAAGTGACAAAATAAAAAGAGTGCAAATGAAGGACAAAAAAAAAAAACAAGTAATCAGGACATAACTAACGAATATAATCGCGAAGGAATTCGTACACATAAACACTTTATGATTCTTACAATTTCTAGGTAGATAGCTTAAGGATAATAAAATTAAAAGAGTGCGAAAAAAAGAATGTTTGTTAGGTATCGATAGATGGCTTAGACTACTCCGATTCCGATCTTCATCGGATACACGATACACACACCGACCAGGGTGGTTTCTGCTACAATGCACGCACACGAAGAAGGAAGGGATTACGCGAATGCGGAGATGTTTTCCGTGGTCGCCGGATTGCTGTTTGCGATATTTTATTTTTGTGTTGTACACAATGTACGGGACGAGATGCCTTTTATTTTACTTTGAGGAAACAAATTCACTTCACTTGGACACAATACAATAGGGATTTCCAATCTTCCTTGGGATTTTGCATGCTGTCCTGGCGCTTCGGTGTCGTGTGCCGATCGCACACAAGAAAAACACAACCACCAGGTAGCTGGGGTGCTTTTGGTGTGGTTTGTTGGTTTTTCCACTCTCTTTAAGAAATTGTGATCCTTAATTATCTGAGTAATCCTTTTCTGGATAGGATTTTAATATGGTTCGGGAATTTACCCAGGAAAATGTGCCTTGAAATGAAGTCACATTTAGTGCTCCTTCTCAAGTAATTGAATTTTGTTGTTTAAATTATTTATTCCCAATTATACCAATTGGAAAGGAAATGCGGGCAGTGAGTAAAAAAAACTTTAAACACTTGAAACACTTTATGAAATTTTTGCACTACGCACTTGAGGGAAAATGGAGGATGGTTCTTTTCTGCGTGCTGGTTAAAGGATGAATAGCACGATGTTCATCGTCTTCGTTTGCCAAGAAGGAAAATGTTCATCGTCATGATCGAAAGTTGCATCGGCGCGCACTTCGCTTCAAACTAAGTGTGGAATGGGGTGCGTTCAGCACAATTTAATGTGAAAACGATTTTACAAATAGGTGGCGTTGTGCTTGATTTTTTGAATTGTTGTTAATATTTTTTTTTCTTTCTTTTTATTTCAGAAAATAAGTTCTTCCCTACAACATTCTTCAACATCCTGAGTTTCCGACTCAGAAATGTATTGCTGGAAAAACTCAGAAAAATCCATTTTTTTTCAAAACTATATCAAAATGAAAAACACCGAAAGTCAAGATCACTAGTAAACAATTTTTTTTCAATAAAAAAATTAAACGTCAAAATTTCGCAAGCAATTAATATGCAGGGCAATTAAATTGAGAACGAAAAGAGTGAAGAATTGTACTAAGAAATCTAGTACATCTATCCACTGAAATGACACATTTCGTCGTTCAGCAGCGTACTGAAAAACGAAAAGCACAGCGAAATTTTTCGTTTATGATTTCGTCATGTCATTTTTGTATGGGAATTTTCGTTTCGCATCAGCAGCGTACTAGGCTTAACCCTAGTTTACATCCTGGGGTGTGATACACCCCAGACGACTTTTAAATGCTTGTAACTTTTTTGAAAATCAGTTTTTCGACTTGGGATAAAGAATCAGTGAACAAAATTTTGTTTAGTGAATAGTTTTCATCTTTATTTTATCAAAGAGCTTCAGCTTGATTTTTTGGAAATTTCTTGTAAAAACAGGTCGTCCACACTTGCCTGGGGTGTGTTAAACCCCAGTGATCAAAATGACAAATAAATGAATTTTTTTAATGTTTATTTTAGTTTTCATGAATTAGTAGAATAAAAATTGACATTTCGATGCGCAACATTATACTGGTACAGATGGAAGTTCTGGGAGACATTTAGTACAAACAGTATTGAAGTGGCGATGACAGATGTGTTTTTCACAAACATCGCAAGTTGATCTCGATTTCCTGTCGTCTGCTCTCGGGCAAATGTGGCATCTGGCCTAAAATAAGAAAGCTTTTTTGAAACGTTTTGTTTTTTATAATAAGAAATACCTACCTGTTTTCGTGGAAGCTTCTCGTCAACTGAACGAATAACCTGCAATTGTCTTCCCATAGTGCGAAGAGCATCGAGACAAACTTTGGATAACCTTTTTTCCATAGAGGGATGCGAACGATCGTCCAACTCCATTTCCATTAGTTCTTTTGCAAGTTGGATAAGCTTTTCGTTTCGAAATAACTTTATATTTCTTGAAGGAGGGTTAAAATGGCGAAAAATTATAACTGTGGCTAAAGCTGAAACATCCAACAAATTGTAAAATACAACCATGGGCCACCGATTGGTTTGACGAGAACATGAATATAAAGACACCATTTGGTCAAACACGTCGACTCCTCCTTTTGTTCTATTGTAGTCTAATATCATGACAGGTTTATTTTGTGGTCCGAAAACTGCTTTTCAACAATGTGCTGGGTTGAAAGCAGCACAACTTGTTTCCTGGGTTTCGGAACGTATGAAACCAATGCCATTTTCTCCGAAAATTCAAAAAGTGAGGAATAAAGTGGACGGTATTGTTTCTTGTTATTGATTTTGATTGGTGTATCATACTCATTTAGATGTTCCTTGACAACAAATGGTTTGGGAATGTCCCGTTTGTTTTTGCGAATAGTCCCAAGAAGAGTAATTTTTTTGTCCAATAACTTAAGTGCCAAGTTTACAGAAGTAAAAAAGTTATCCACTGTAAGATTTCTTCCGGTGTGAAAATATCTTGGCATCAATGACATCACAACATCGTATCCACGGCCAAGGCCTTCACTTTGATCATTACTGCCAGTGTATATTGAAAATTGCAATGGATATCCAGTTGAACTCTCATTGAGCCACCAAAACTTAATACCATATTTAGCAGGTTTGCTTGGCATATATTGACGAAACTTACAGCGACCACGAAAGGCTTTCAATTGCTCGTCAATGGTCAGATTTTCGGATGGAATATAATTTGATGTCAAGGTTTGATTCAATTCTTTCAAAAGGAATTCAACGGGCTGGAGAATGTTTTTTTTTGCGGCTGACTGTCCTCGACGGCCAATTGAATCATCGAATCCCAAAAATAAATTCAACTCTTCAAAACGTGCAAATGACATCACAGCGCGAAGATTTGTATGGCCATCTATTGGATCCCAAAGTGTACGTAGACGGCCGGCGGTGACCATCTTTCATTGCTCCAATGTAAAGCAAAACCCCAAAATATGCCTGCAGTTCATTCATATGTAAAGGCTTCCAAAAACGTTGCTTTGTTCGCTTTGCATTTAATTTTTCGTAGACATCATTGGCCTTTTCGTTTGTCCGTTTGATGATTTCGTTTCTCATATCCAGGTTAAAAATTCGATTAAAAATTTGGAAAAGGACGAGTGTTTCAAGTTATTCGTTGGTCCAACAGTTCCACCAAGCTTAAAAACATTACTTCCTTGAACACGAGACAGAGCTGCTGTCTCCGGGTCTTTCATCCATTTTCGACCATTCTGGGCAAGAAAAAATACGTCATTCGAAACTGGCGCCGTTGATTCTTGATCAATATCACTTCCAACTTCATCAGGTTCAAGCAAGCTTTCAATTGGTCCCAACATCTCTGCCGCAGTTTCATCGATGTCCTCATAGTCCGCTTTAAAATTATAAATAAATTTATTCAAAGAACGATTTATACAGAATATAAAAACAAATTATTTACAATCAAATTCATCATTTGGCAAAAAATCTGGATTTTTTTTGTTCGTCATCTCCGCCAGCATAGAATGGATCAGTCTCGCCTTCTTCATCTGATTCCAAGTCTAGCATTGCTCTCAACGCTACTGCCCTTTCTTCTTCATCACCTTTATTATATCTCTTCAATAATGTATCTAAATTAGACACTAAAACAAATTATACATTTACAGAGTACCTTTACTTTTAACATTAATTTTAGATAACAATACTTTCATACTTACTTTTTCATAAAGTTTTTTGCACTTCTCTAAAAAATCGCTTTAAATTTTGCCGAACAATACACGTGTTTATAAACAGAAACAATTGCTATGTCAACTCGATCGAAAAAAAAACTTAAACAATGTAGCAAAACATAAATTTAAACAATAAGATGCGCTTAAAACTGTTGGGGTGTAACACACCCCAGGCAAGAAAAGAAGTAAGTTTTTTGGGGCTTTAAACTAGGGTTAACACAGATACTCGTGACGCCATACGTTCCTGTGTTTTTACACTCAGAGAAAAAATCCCATAAAATCAATAGGAATACTATTATAGGAATGGTTTTATACCATTAAAATTAGTCAATGCGGTTTGTACCATTATTTCAATGGTTTTGATACCATAACGTTAATAGTACGTAAAATAATAGGTTCATACTATTGATTTAATAGTGAGATACCATTAATTATTTTCGAAATTCGAAGTTTGCAATTTTTTCGAATATACACTTTAATGGTATAATACTTTTGAAATAATAGTATCGTACTTTTAATATGATGGTACAATACTATAGATTTTATAGTATTGTACTATCGATATTATGGTATCGTACCTTTCATTCAATGGTACTCTACTATTGATATTATGGGATAGCACCATTGCACCATTCATTTAATGGTATAATGGTACTATTAATATGATGATACATTACTATTAAATTAATAGTACAGTATTATTGTTTTAAGAGTGCAATACCATAACTTATTTGTGTTGGACTAATCTTGCAATGGTATTTTAATTGTACATTTAAAAGCATATTATTATTATTGAATAGTATTTCACTATTTGAGACTGATTCAATTTTCCATACGTTTAGAGAGCTTACCAGACTCCAAACATATCCACAACCTGTTCAAAAGAAAAAGATCCATAAAAACAGCAATATATTCAATTTTTTTAAATCACAATTTATTGCAACAAAATTGTTCATTTAACATTTTTTTTTAAGATTGCTTAAACTAAACAATAATGACAGTTTAATGGGTTATTAAATGAGCACTTTGAATTAAACAAGTAAAAAAAGACAAATGTGTCTACTCTTTAAATTCTTTACGCTTAAAAGTTTACTTATGTTTCACACATTTTTTTTTTGCAGTAAACACCAAAATTAGCTGTTGTTAAAATATATGTAACGCTGTTATTTATATTGATCACTTTTGCAAACTGTTTTGCTCTTGAAAATTTAATCTATGACAGCACTCACGGATTTATACGAAATGAATGAAAAATTTCTTACTTGATTAGAACTATAGAATTTTTACACACTATATTAGATAATACTATTAAAACAAAAGTATATATATACCATTAATGTCAATGGTACTTGTCCTATCAAAACATATAAGATCTAATAGAATCCACCATTAAACATTTTTATTTTCGAATTTCGACAGATTTAATAAGATGGTGCTATTAAAACAATAGTATAAACCATTAAAGTCAACGGAACTTATCCTATAAAAATAATAGGATCCACCATTACACATTTTTTTCGAACTTCGACAGGGTTAATAAGATAGTACTATTAACACAATAGTATAAACCATTAATGTCAATGGTCTTTGTCCTATAAAAACATGTAGTATCTAATAGGATCCACCATTAAACAATTTTTTTTCGAATTTCGACAACGTTAATAAGATGGTACTACTAAAGCAATAGTATATACCATTTATTCAAGTAATAATAGTACTGTACCATGATGTTTATAGTATGTACCATAAACAGTAATAGTAAAATACTATACAATCAATAGCATTTCCTATTAAATCAATAGTATCTGTCCCATAAGTATTAATAGTTTCAAAACTATTAACACAGTGGTACAAAACTATTGAAAATACTATTAAAACACATTTTTTTTAATTAATGGTAGTCCCATTACCAGCCTATGGGATTTTTTTCTCTGAGTGTATATTTTCACTTTGCCGATATTATTTTTTTGACGTAATGTCTGCATTCTTAACCGGACTGATGATACACGATTTCATTCGTTTACTTTCTTTTCATGATAACTCTGTTTATCTTTCTTATTTTTAGTTTTTTGAGACTGCTTTCTTGTCTTCATCTTGACTGATTTGTTTTTTTTTCAAGATTTATTATACGATACAAATACTAATGTAGGTACTATTAGATAAATTAAATGACGAGGAGGACCCAAGTAGTATGAATATTGGATGAATGGAATGAAAGGCTCGAACGACCTTTTTAAGAAGATCAATCGCACGCTTCCATGTAGTAGCCTCATCTTTCATCCCTTTCCAATATTTTATAGCGACGTCTCTGAAAAATAAAGGCAGCTCTAATAACGAATCTTTTTCTTTTTTGTGTTTTTAATTTTCACCAAAACAGTTTTAAATATTTTACACTTCATAAAACAGTTCTACGTACAAAGGGACATCTTCTGTGGGAAGTGGCCTATCTGTCGGTCATTGAAACAGGGCTGCTGATTAGATTTTGTCGGAACACGTATTTTGCAGCCGCGAGGAATGTTCTATATTTCTTAACTTAAAGCAAATTATCTGGTCTCTAGCAGTTCTTTTTTTTTAAATATTGCAGACGATCGAATGTCATTTCTAAATTTGTTTTTGCTGCCTTTTTGTAACAGCTCGCTTAGGGGCGCCCATTTAGGCAGCTACAAGCGCACACTGTTTTTACTTTGGCTTCCTGCAGACAGACATAAGCCCATAATGCGGTGTTCGCATTTGATGTATTTTTTTAGTTGGGTCGCTCGTTTTAGTCCGCATCTACTTGAAACAGGAGCATTTTCTTCTGCGTAACCTGGCATTAAGAAAGCTCAGTGTAGTAATTGATTAGTTCTTAAAGTCTCTTTTTCCTTTCTGCAGTATCGTTTCTTTTTTGTTGTTGGATTACATCCCACAAAAGTTGATAGCATGTTTAAAACTTTGTTGTCGTACCACGTTACAAAGGATACCATCGATATCTGCCACTCTCTCGATCATATTTCCGCGACCCATCTTTCGGATTTCCTTTTCTGTAGGAGCAACAATATTTGGCACTCTGTTCAATCTTACCGTTCCTAATGGAAGCAGTCCCGTGTTTGTCAAATGTACCTGAAGCTTTGGGCTATTGAACCAGTTATCAAAGAATATCGTGTGATTTTTATGTCTTGGTACAGTAGCAGTTAATCGTGAAACAACATTTCCACTTACACTACCGTCAGGATATGTATTACTTTGTTCTCCAGCGAAACACTGACACCCCACTTAAGATCAGATTCTTATAACCCCTTATGTTCATGCCGACATTTTGTAGAAACTGTTTGCTCATCAACTGCAAGGAATTCTTCTTTGGAGTAAGAAGAAGCCGATCTCTAATTTTACTGAGAAGAGGCCGCCTTACTTTAAAAAGTTTATCATGTCCTGGCAAACCACGCCTTATAAACTTATCGTTGTCGGCATAGTGGAAATGTCACTTTATGTCTTCCGATCTGTTGCATGTCACTGTCTCGTAAACACAACTTTGACCAATTTCTGAGCTCCCAATATCCTCTTATTGAAGGTAATTTCACCAAGAACATAAACAGGCAAATCTCAACAGATGTCTCCATTTCATTTGCCGTTATATTGGCCGGTTTGTTTTTATTGCTTTGTAACGTTAACAATCAATTCCTTGTTAATGTTTATTTAAACCGGACCAGTTACAGAACACCACCCCTATTGGAACCATGCCCCATGGCACCGGCCCCCCCCCCCCCCCTTGGGCTCCTGGATGGGAAAAATACATTTTTCCATTTAATAGTTGAATAAAAAAAATATGTCCACATTTTTTTCAGAAAAAAATGTATTCAATTCGACCAGTGTTTAATTTAATCCAGTTACTTTTTTACTGATGTACAATGTATGTATAACAGTAGGCCTTTCATAAAATAAATCAATTTAAATTCTGTATATAATAAAAAGAGAGAGAGATAGAGATTTAATTTTTCAATTTTCTGCTTCTTCTGAAGAATTCTTGAAGGATTTCTTCTTCCGTCAAACTTAATAAAATCTATATAGATCTGCACATTTGCTTTCGTCCAATTCGTCTTTCAGAAATAACTGTCCAAAGCTTCTAAAAATGGATTTATGTTTCTCAAAACAACTTTCTAGATGATGTATATAGAGATCGATGAAGGGGATATAGAATGCTATTTTGTAATATTCCTCGGCATTTTCCGTTGCTACATTGTTGCGATGTCTTTGAAGGTTACAACGACGTGAATATCGAATTTTTTACAAATATTGACAACTTCTTCAAATATTGAACGGAAACAAGAATCAGCTTTGTTTCTTTTTTCCTTCAACTCTTCTAGAGCATCATCTGCTAGTTTCGTTGCTTCTCCCAAATCCTGGTTTTGCGCTTGAAGCAACCTGCTTAGAGGCAATACAATTGAGTTAATGGATTCCATAATTTGAACCGAAATCTGGAATTCAAAGGTTGTAATTCCGGCTAATAGTTGAGATGCTTTCTGTGAAGTTTCCTTGTCTTTCTACGTTTTGATCACTTCTAAAGCTTCTATAACTGCAGGCTGGAGTTCATTGTAAGTAGATATTGCTTCGTGGGATTGTGCCCATCTTGTTGGGCAAATCGATTTTAATTTTTCTTTCCTTTGGTCACTCTTATGCGGTATGTTGAGAATTTCTGTCCTAAGAGCGTTTTGTTTTTTGGGAAAATGAAAAAAACACTTGGATTGCTTCAACCGTTCCAAGCGCGTTTTTAATACGAGAAATTTCACAAGCTGCGTTAATTGCTAAACTAAGGCTATGTGCAGCACAATGCACATAGATTGCCAGTGGAAAATATTTTCGTATGTGCGCTTGTACGCCACGAAATTCACCACTCATTGCTGGAGCTCCATCGTATCCTTGGCCACACAGGAATGAACAGTCGACACCAATGTTGATTAAATGGTGTTTTATGGTGTTGGCTAAACCTTCTCCGGACACATCCGTCACAGGGACGAACTCGATGAAATCTTCACAGATATTAGATTTTGAATCCAAATATCTTAAGCAAATGGAAAATTATTCCACGCTTGATATATCAGTTGATTCGTCCGCTAAAACTGAAAATCCTCGCGAATTATTGACGTTTCCTACAATCTTTTTCCGGATCAATTTGGAGCATATTGCTATGAGTTCATTTTGAGTTGTTTTGCTAAGATATGTAGCATTTTTTGGAGCAGAAGAAAGATTTTCTTTTAATATACTATCTCCTTCAGCCCGAAAACGTAATATAGCACGAAAATTCCCTTCGTTTAAATAAACGTTTTGGGCTTCTAATGTGCTACTAGGCCCTTCAACATACAATGACCCATCATCTCTATGACCCCGCAGAGCGATTCCTTGCCGACCGCATAAAAGTATGGTACTCACTATTGGCTTAAGTTTATCATAATTTTCCCTGTTGGTTTTTTCTTTTTGCTGGTCAATTTGATAGTCAATGGCTTTAGTTGCACCTCGCTCAATATCACGTAGTTGTGTGATTCCCAAAAAAGATTTCTTGTGATAGTCAAGTCTCTCGTGGTTTCGAAAATATTCCTTTGCATGTTTCCAGTTATTAAAAGGTTTGGTAATAAGTTTTCCTAGCGTTATGTCTCCTTTCCATCCAGTTTTTACCCCAAAAGCAATGCTATACTTGCAGTAGCATCCATTTTCTTTCATTGAATATCCCAACCAACTGAATTCCTTCAACCATTTTATTTGAAATGATAACTTTTTTCCTGTTTCCAATTTTGGAAATTGAAAACTACTGGATGGCACCCACGAATTGTCAACTATTTGTAGAATTTCCCCTTGGTTTTTTACACTTTGTGAATTGTTTACAAATTGACTTATGTCATTTGCTGGAAAAAGAGTTCGGCCTTCATAAGATGTTGCTTCTTGTGCTACTTCAGTGACGGTGCTGATGTTGCTGTCAGCGGAAAATCCTGGCGTTGGAATTTCTTTCATGACCATCTCTGAATCTAAATCATTCTATTGACGAAATCGAAATGTTTACCGATTAAATTAAATCACGTTGTACTAGGTCATATTCTTTAAAAGCAACAACCAATTAACAAATAAACAATTTCTTTAGCTTACAGTAATTTTAAATTGCAATTTTTTTAAATTTTTTTTTAAGATACAAATTGCTTTTTAACTCATAGTCACCCGAAAAACAAAATCCCAAACACAACATCAATTAAAATGTTGACAAAACGAAATAAAACTCCAAGAGAAAAAAACTGAATAGAACGGACTATTGCTATATTCTGTCAAATGTTAAAAGCTCTTCTATGGACATATACTGCTTAAATAACGTGAATTGTTGAGCTCAAAAAAGCTCTACCATAGACCCTGTGAACGTGGGGACATTTTCTTCTTCATGTACGTTCTATTTCTATTAAAAGTTTATCGTTCGTTCACGAACTACACAAGCCTATGTGTGTGTTCTTAGTATGGGCGCTTTATGAGATTTTATTATTTTCTTATTCATTTTATACAATTTAATGGACAGATTTCTTAAGTTACCTGCTGTTTCTTTTTCTTTTCCGAATCTGTATCTATACCTGTATCCAACCGGTTAAAATAAGAATGCAATGTTCTCTTCATTTTTCTGCACAACACTAGACACTACAAATGTTATTTGTTATTTTTATACTTTAATTTTAAGCACAAAATAAATATCCTTTTTTACACAAAACAAACTGAAAGCGTAACTTAAATTGTTTTTTTTTTAAGATTTGACGATGCTTTTCAATAAACGTGGGGTGAAGGAAACGTCGCGACAAACGATCTCAGAAAAAAACTTCTTATTCTTAGTACATACTACTTCATATTTCATCATCATTCTCACGCCCCATATGACACCTGCTTACAAGACCGCACACATTTGTTCCATAGTATGCTAATTCTTTCCCAAACAAGGCATCAATAATTTTTGTAGCTCTGAATTCCTATTCGAATTAGGATCCAGTTGCTTATTCTTAGTACATACTACTTCATATTTCATACATCATTCTCACGCCCCATATGACACCTGCTTACAAGACCGCACACATTTGTTCCATAGTATGCGAATTCTTTCCCAAACAAGGCATCAATAATTTTTGTAGCTCTGAATACCTATTCGAATTAGGATCCAGTTCCTTATTCTTAGTACATACTACTTCATATTTCATACATCATTCTCACGCCCCATATGACACCTGCTTACAAGACCGCACACATTTGTTCCATAGTATGCGAATTCTTTCCCAAACAAGGCATCAATAATTTTTGTAGCTCTGAATTCCTATTCGAATTAGGATCTAGTTCCTGCAACAAAGCCAAAATAACATTAAATAATTCGCTCAAGGAACGATTAAAGTATTTAGTCTCGTTCATTAGTTTGCTGGTGTAGTTGTTTTCGCCTCAAACCGTTCTGTTCGAACAAACTGATCTACGGCATTATAGTTCATTCAAGATAAAATATCACTGTGGAGAAGATAGGAGTGCTTGCTTCTCTTTTTAACTCTTGCTGATTTTATTACTGCTTTATTCTGCCAAAAGGTCTTAAAAGCTCTTCTGGACTTATACTTAGATAACGTGATTTGTTGCTCTTAAAAAAGCTCTCTCATAAGGCCTTCAGTGACATTTTTTTCCTGAATGAGCCATAGTTGTGAGCAACAAACCTGTGCATTGCCTAAGGATGTATTTATGTAATTTGCGCAATACATTGGCTACGCATCCACTCCCCACCCCACGTAGTTCGCTTCACACACGTGTGCCCAACATCGCAAAGTTCATTCAAAAGAAAATCTCAATATGGGGAAGATAGGAGTGTTTGCTTCTCTTTTCATTTCATGCAGATATTGTGAAAGCTCTTAAAAATTCTTCTATGCGCATTTAGTTCTGAAATATCGTAAATTGTTGCGCTTAAAAACCCTCTGCTCTCACTATAGTAAGGTGAAATTGTGATTTTCTTCGGACACAAAAATTCATTTGCCATATCGATTTGCTGGTAATTTGTTTTTTTCTTTAAAATGTTGCTTGCATAAAAGAATTGAAAAGTGGTGGAAGGAATTTTTTCTTTCAATTCATCGCTTCAAGGAATCGGACGCAATGATTTTGTATGTGCTTTATACTTAAACGGAGATATTTATCGGGATTTACTTATCGGATATAGGATTTTTTTTTTAGTTTATAAGTCTATAAGTTGTTTATTCGTGTAAACAATTTTTTAATCTTGTACCCTCGTACAAAAAACACGAGTAATATGTATTTCAACTCAATGATTTTTCGGTAATGTTGGACCCCCCCCCCCCCCTTAGCAAAATCCTGGATCCGCCACTGGATAGGACAATTAAAGGGGACATGACACTAGGTGAAAACTGCTATGGACAAATCCCTGACTACTAGGATCTAGATAATAATCGTATTTCCAAACAAAATTTTTTTTATTATTTCTTTTAATTTTTGATAAAATTCTTCCGTAAGTTTCTCTGCCAGTTCCCTCTCCTTTATCATGGCTCTTTCATTTTCAATAAGGTTCCTCTCCCTTCGAATGAGGTCCCATTCTCTTTCTTCGCCTGTTGTTTGTGTCTGTTTCGGATAGAGCTATCATAACAGCGGAGGATGGATTTCCCGAATCTGAAGTTGATCGGCTTGATCGATGTTCAGACTGTCTTGGCTGTTCCTTGTCATATTTTTGAAGTCGGTTTATTAAGGTCTTCTTTGTACCTGATGTTGATGTTGAACCTGTTTTATCCAGCACATGAATCAGACCAAATAATAAGATGATCTCTATCCTTATAATGTCACTGTTTGATTGAACAAACGTCCATAGGCAGCTAGCCACTTCCGTACTCTCTCCATCGCCCACGTCTTCCGTCCATGTAAACATATAGGGTTTCGACGTTATATAATGAACTTCTGAGTTGTAGAACCACATCTGCCTCAAATAAAATGCTTTCGATGTTGTGAGTCTCGGCAAGGGCATTGTTTGTTGCAAGTCAACAGTTAAATACACAACATTCTTCTCATTAAGTGCTTTCTCTCTATTCTTTTTCCATGTTTCAAATGCGGCCTTTTAGCTTAATCGATGCTTTGCATTGTTGTTTGCCGCATCACAAGTGCTGCATGTATCACAACGAGGCTGCCGAAAAGAAAGATTAAAGTTCGAGACAAAAATATTTCTGTAAAATGCTTCCTTTACAAAAAAAACAATGTTCTTTGTTATTAATGTCACATTTTTCAATATAGAGCTTGTGCATTTTGGACACGCTCAGAAGAGGAGAGAGATATTTTTTAAATGGGGTTTTATCATAGTTTGATGATTTTTTTCATGAATGAACGAAAATAAATTTTAGATGAACGTGTTAAGTGCACTAAATCCAATTATTCACCAAATGTAAAATTGCAACAAAGAATTTGGTTGATGATCATTTTATTTCTACAAAGATTTTCGTTAACAAGAAAATATCTAAATTCTGAATATAATTACTTACAATTTGGTTTCGTTTTTACAATAGCCAGCAACAGAATGATTAATCAAAAAATTCAATTACAAAATGAAATCTATAAGCAACGTTCTTATTCAATCAAAGGAAAGAGAAGAAAACAGGTCTAATATGCTAATGCTAGGCATGTTCAGTTGCTTGAAGACATCTTGATTCCGTGACTCGATGACATTCCGGGGGCCGTCTGAGAACTACATGTTAGTTTGAAGACTTTAAATCGAGAACAGCGAGTGTACCAACTGATCGCTTAGTTTTGACTGTTGCATTTGCTAGCTTGACATCCGCCATTCGTGTAACTCCATCAGGTCCTAGCTAGATCTTAATAACACGTCCCAATTGTTAGCTCGAACGTATTTTGTTTGGTTCAATAACAATGACGATATCGTTGACCTCAATTGGTTTCGTATCTTTGAACCACTTTGACCTCCTGGTGATTACGGGCAAGTATTCAGCATACCATCTCTTCGCAAGCTCTGACATTAAGTGAAGGGATCTCCGACTGTAAAGTTTACTGCAAAAATCGTTTTCGTAGAAAATACCGGGGGCAGTAACATCCTGGTCATCTTCACCAAACAGCATTAAGTTTGGAGTAAGTGGTTTGGGATCTTCTGGATCTACTGGGATGTGAGTAAGCGGACGACACGGTTTATCTGTCCTTGAGCCTCCATGAGCGCGTTCCGCAAGACATCTTCTCTGGGAACAAGACCTTTTAGGACGGAGTTGACGCTTTTTTTAATCGATTGAATAAGTCGCTCCCATGCTCCACCCATCCATGGCGAATAAGCCGGTATGAAACGCCACAAAACACCTTCGTACTTAGAAGAGTATTCGCAAAGAGCAGACTCCATCTCCTTAACGTCATTGTCGAGTAAATTTTTTGTTCCAACGAAGTTAAGGCCGTTGTCACTATAAAAGTACTTGGTCACGACTCGATTGATGACGAAACGTCTAACAGCCATATAACATTGATTTAAGCTTAGATCATTCAACAACTCTATCTGGACCGCTCTAAATGTAAGGCATGTGGAGACCATACCGTAACGTTTGACAGTGCTTCGACCAACTTTTACAAATAAGGGACCAAAGCAATCGACTCCCACGTGTGTGAAGGGCCTGGAATCAAAGGCTGAGCGGGCTTCTGGAAGCGAACCATTTGGGGCATGATGGATTTTGCCTTAAGACGCTTGCACATAAAGCACCGACTTCTGACTCGCTCCACTGCTCCTCGTATGCTGATTATCCAGGCACTTTCTCGTATATCGGATATGACTGTATCAGTTCCCATATGACAGTTTCTCTCGTGATGGTGTTGAATAAATTGGTCGACCAACGGATGGCTCTTAGGGAGAATCGGCGGATTGCGAGACGCGTATGAACAATTGGCTTTTTGAGCCCTGGACCCCATTCGCAGCGTTCCATCTTCATCCAAAAACGGAGGTAAAAAAAAAAAAATGAACTTGAACCACTCACCTTGCCAATCGTTTTCAACGAAGTAAGCTCACTTAAGAAGGCTTCTTCCTGAATTCTTCTGAACATCCAGTTCTCTGCAAAACGGAACTCGTCGGGTGTGACAAACACTTCTTGGGTGATGGTCTTCTTCTGAAGGATGTGCTTCAAACGTAACAACTATGCGATGGCTGTAGCGGAGAAAATCCATTTGGAACGAAATCTGGAAGAGAGCATGTCATACGCCCCATAACAACTTGATGATTTTTAAAGGTGATGTAAAGTTTTCGCTGACTTCTCTTCATCGTCGACTATCTGATACTCGGATTTAAACGGCAGAATTGGTCACTTCTCAAAGGGAAGATTCAGAAAATCTGGACCTTTGAACCACCGTGAGTCTTGATTCCCCATTGGTGTTTCGAAACGTTTGGT
Source organism: Sphaerophoria taeniata (assembly GCA_943590905.1). Lineage (NCBI taxonomy): Eukaryota > Metazoa > Arthropoda > Insecta > Diptera > Syrphidae > Sphaerophoria > Sphaerophoria taeniata. The sequence goes on along the minus strand of OX016540.1, from coordinate 216,629,025 downwards.
GCCATCATCGGCCACATTGTCGTCAGATTTGATGTAGAACCATTGACGAGGAGACGTGGAGTCCAGGATTTCACCTTCCCTGGTGGTGACGAAAGCATGTAACTTGTTGGTGCAATTTATCCATCAGAGAACGGTCTTCGAATCTGAAAAGAGCAGCGTTTCATCGATTCGAATGCTTGTTTTTGCCAAGCGGGTACCCAGTACTGCAGCTTGTAACTCCAAGCGAGGGATTGATAGCTGCTTCACAGGTGCCACCTTCGCTTTTGCCATGACCTTTAAAATTATTTCGTATTTCTTCGGCTACCCGATGCAATGCATGCCCAAGACATGTAACATGAATCATTTTAGGATAAAATAGCTTTAATCCTCTTTCGGCTTTTACCATATAGGGTGCACCATCTGTTACAAATAAAAGAACTTTATTTTTGTCGATGTCCCCGAGCAAATCGATTGAATAATCGATCGCACGAGCAATAGTAGTGTGGTTAGTTTTTTCCATTTCAACTACGTTCACTAAATACTTTTTTTTTACTTAAATCTTCATTCTGATCTAAAATACCAACAATAAAATTTAAAATAAAACGTCCTTGAATATAAATAGTTTCATCTATCGCAACCTGTTGGGATAAAAAGAGATTAGTTATTGTTCGCAAAGCATTAACTTGTTGACTCTAAGAATGATTCGAACAGAAGAAGTAACATACATTTCCTTTCTATAGAACATACTCAAAAGCAAAAAAGATTTCTCAAGGAAGTGTTATTCAATTTATCTAACGGAATATCGGCAGCAAGAAAAGCTTCACACAAATCGTCGAAAAACTTATTTTCAGTGTTCAATGAAAGCAACTGTTGAGACAACGTTGTATTTATTCGTTCACTCAGTTGGTTGTGTTTTTGACTATTTATATGCTGGTCAACTTGGGACTTTCTCTCAAAGAGAACAACCTTGTTGCACACTTTGCAAAATAGAATTCTTCCATCATTTTTAAATACATCAGAATTTTCCGATGTATTTGTTGAGTGCAGCGGCCACAGAACTCTTTACTTAGGCATATTTCTGAAATAAATTTTGTTTGAAATCAATTTAACAAAATATCCTTAAGATTCGACTCACCTCGACTTCGTTTCTTTCAACTCGCACTGATTTTGTACTGCTCTTTATCTGAATCAGTCACTAATCGGTATGTTTTTCTTCGCTCGACACACTGTATCCCAATGTCCCAAGCCACTGCATTTCCTGTAGTTTTTTCCATACGCTGGACACTGCTTTGGACCATGATTTCTGCCACCTACAATTGAATGTCTTTTCACTACCTTCTGCGTTTACATTTTGATCTAGGCCAGTGTGTTGCAATTCGTTTATTTGCTTCGATGCTCTCTCCGCGGTTCTGCAAATTCTTTTTGGTTTTTCCTAAGGACAAGTCATCTTCGGTCCACAGCTTCTGTCGTGTTGTGTCCGAGTATATTAGAACGACGATTTGGTCCATCACAAATTCATCGGCATTTGCACCATAACTACATTTCTTGACTTGTGTCTGCAGCTTTTGCATAAAATCCTCGAAATTTTCATGGGATTGCTGTTTAATAATTGCATCTCTCGTATGTCTTGTTTTTTTAAAGTTGCAAAATGACTCGTCAGTTTAGCTTCAAGGACTGACAAATTTCTCTTGTCTGCTGTAGTGAGATCCATGTTATTTATCACTCGTAATACTTCGAGACCAACACAAGCCTTGAAATTAGCTGTCTGTATTTCTTGTGTTTCTGCAGACAATTTATTTGCTTTACAATAATTCTCGTACAGTTCCAGCCATTCAGTCCATTGATGTGACATATCTATGTCGCTATTTTTTATAATCAGTTTTGGTTGTTTTATTCCAGACATTTTGCGCGTTTTTCTTTCGTCGCTTATATATGAGTCTCTCTCTCTCTACTGAAGGCAGGCACGCACAAACAGGATTTTGTCTACGATCAAATCAAACCGAATAGAACTCGACCAAAAGAAAATTTAATTCAATCACTCGAATAACTCATAACATAAACAAAACTATTAAATTCATTAAAAAAAAGAAACAAAAACAAATTACATTGTGTTTACAAACATATCACAAAAATAGTCTTAAAAACAAAACAAAAAACAAAAAAATACAGGAAAGAAGAGATCAATTGGTTTAATCAGCAATCCAAACTTTGTGTATCGTTTAAAGATACTAATTCTTTTGCAAACATGATTGCTTCAACTGTTTCTTAATCAAATCTGTAGTTCTTCGAAATAAAATATGTGTCCGTTTCTTGAAAACAACTTTTTATTTAAACATCACTATTCTAGGTACACGTACAATATTCATATATAATAATTTTATTTCTAACTAAGAAGAGATAATAATGGCGGACGGCGGTGTGCACGTTGTGACTGATGCAATACGACTGACTCTTTTTTCTGCGGCGAAGAAGATAAAGACGAGAAACGAGTTTTTTAATTGTTGATTTTTTGGTGCTGCCAAATCATTACAAATCTATTTGATTTTTTTGTTTTAGTCAGTTGTAGATCAGAAAATTTTCTTTCTGCGGCTGCGGTGCTTTGTGGGAAATGGGAATGTCTTTAATTTCAAGATAAAATTAGAAACATTTTCAAAAATAGGTTCTTCGCAAGCATTTCTCAGTTTGAAAACATACATCCAAAAGACTTCTATATTCTTTATTTTTGTTTCGAGCGAAGGCGAGAGACAATCAAATTCGACTATGTCCTTCCTGAATTCTTTGGTTCTCTCATCGAAAGCTTTTATTTTTTTAGTCGATCTTGGCGTTTATTTTTCAACGCCTTATCAAGAAGATAGAGTTCAGGAATTGACAGCTTGCGCTTTCTCTTTAACAGATATTAAATATTTTTATAAACTTACTTGTTCTAGACATGTTGATCTTATTAGTGCCAGTTTTCCTGTTATTGTTGTTGTTGTTTCCTTTTCCGACTGGTCCCGGATTCTTCCCCACATCTGACAATAATTTTACAACTAACCATTACTTATTATTATTATCTATTATGAACTACTTTTTTTTATCTAAGAAATCAGCAAACTACCATTGTTCCTGAAATTTGTTTATCCGTAAAATCAGATACACCTTTCTTACTGACAAGTGTTATTTCCTTGTCAATTATAAATTGTTGTGGTTCCTTAATTAAATTGAGTTCCTTTAACTGTTTTTTTAATATATAATCTGTAGCACTGTCTACGTTAGATACGTAGATATAAGGACTATCTGGTTTGCCGATTCGGGGACACGCAACATATACAGCTGTCCATGTGAAAAGCCATCCTCACACCTTTCGCCCGAACGAACGTCGAGCCCTTCAAGCCGTATTCAGGTCGCGATCGCTCGTCGATCCGAGGACGGTCCAGTCCACGGGGGATTTTAACTGACGCACTCGTCCCACTCCAGAGGAGATCGAGAACAGTGACAACAGTTACCATAGTGATGCGGACGATGGACAATGTTGACGATATTGGAGCAACCAAAGTCGAACGACCAAACGAGGGTTTACGCAACGCACCTTAAAGCGCACGGAGCTTACGCGAACAACCCAAAAAAATGTGGACATACCTATATACAACATTAAAGCGATAGTATATTATGGGCAGATACTTTATTTGGGGTCCAGGATAGATTTATTGGCTTTGACTTGCATTAAAAAGATATAAAATTTGTTATTAATTCAATATGGAGTTCCAAATTGGTATACCGGGGGACTAATGACGAGGTTATAAGCTCCAGATCGAGAAACACTGCCAGTTGACACCTTTTTGTGGTCAATGTGGTTGGGTGTGTGTTTATTGGCTTAGGGGCATCCGATCAGTCGATGGAAATGATGATTCAATTCTTGAATTTCATTTGAAATCCATTTGTTAAAACGCTTGTTGTTAGTTACATTACATTTCGGGGTTTTACGAAAAGAACAAATAAAATAGATGCGGCAGCAGCATAGTCTTTTTGATTCGATTTGAAATTAGATGAGTGGACTACAGCCGGCTTTCGGACGTGCTAGTTAATTACTTGTTATCGTAATGATTCTAAAAAATATCAACGTACATTTAGCTTGGTATGCTATATGTGTCTTCTTGTTACTGTAAGTCTTCAAATTACTAAATGGAACACAGTTTTTAAGAGAATAACTCAAGCTAAGTCAAGTTATTTAAATAGATGTTACTTTATTGATGTCGATAGATGTAAGAACCCTGAGTGTTGCTCGCAGAGCTCTTTTTATACTAATTTCTGCTTATGTATAAGATATACAGGGTGATTCACGAGCGTTGTGCCAAAAAGCTAGAGCGTGTAGGTTGAGTTGAGACAAGAAAAAAATCGTATGGGAGGGGGGGGTCTATTCCCCCCCGTTTAGCCGGGAGGGGCAATTTTCTGAAAAATTGACTTATTTTGTAAAAAAAAATATTAAAAATCAAAGGCTTAGTTTACAACACCGTGCTATACCATTCTGAAAAGCTAAAAACTTCTTCTTTCACTTTGTTTTTAAAATCAATGGTTTTAACGAATAGTTTAAAAAAAATAAATTTTCAAACTCAAAATTTTCAAAAAAAAATCCAAAAAAAAATTTTTGAACTAATTTTTTTCAAAATTTTATGTAATTAAGTACTAATTTTGTCTTAAAATTTCAATGTCTTTGTTAATTTTTAATCGAAAACAGAAAACCGGATGCAAAAATGTCTTTTAGTTTTTGAGAAATTAAAAAAAAACCAAAACCACTTTTTTCTAAGAAAATTTTTGTTTTTATTTTTACCTATCTGGACTTTTAGTTTAATTTATTAGTTTAATTTACAAATTTAATTTTTTGTAATTGGAGTTTTATGAGGACTCAACAAAGAAGAAAAGTATTGGATTTTCCCTGGATTAATCATTTTGTTCATTGAAAACGTCTGCCATTGACCTTTCACTTCTAGCTCTCCGTGCTCTCGTCGGCGGATTCTTGAAAACATGCTACGACTTGGGCGCCATCTATTGGGATATCTTTCAGCGTAGAGTCTTTCGGCTTCCCGATCTCGACAACAAGTTAAACCGTAGCAGAAGTTCCTGTCCGCTAACTCTTCTCGAGCGAATGCGTTTGTTATTGTTATGTGTTGATGAGTTAATATTTTAATTGTAAATGGTTGTTTAGTAAATATGCGATGCCTTTTATTAACCTTTAGGTTGTTAATTGTTTTTTCATTCAAGAAAAATTACGGTTTAATTATCTTAAGCCCCCAGCAGGTAGAACCCTTCGCCGGCGAGTGGCCGCGGCCCCAGGTATAGTAAGAAAAAATTGCAGGTCAGTTTTCAGACGTTATCAATGAATAAAATGGTTAATCCTTTGAAAATCCAATACTTTTCTACTTTATTGAGTCGTCATAAAACTCCAATTACAAAAAATTAAATTTGTAAATTAAACTAATAAATTAAACTAAAAGTCCAGATAGGTAAAAATAAAAACAAAAATTTTCTTAGAAAAAAGTGGTTTTGGTTTTTTTTTTAATTTCTCAAAAACTAAAAGACATTTTTGCATCCGGTTTTCTGTTTTCGATTAAAAATTAACAAAGACATTGAAATTTTAAGACAAAATTAGTACTTAATTACATAAAATTTTGAAAAAAATTAGTTCAAAAATTTTTTTTTGGATTTTTTTTTGAAAATTTTGAGTTTGAAAATTTATTTTTTTTAAACTATTCGTTAAAACCATTGATTTTAAAAACAAAGTGAAAGAAGAAGTTTTTAGCTTTTCAGAATGGTATAGCACGGTGTTGTAAACTAAGCCTTTGATTTTTAATATTTTTTTTTACAAAATAAGTCAATTTTTCAGAAAATTGCCCCTCCCGGCTAAACGGGGGGGAATAGACCCCCCCCTCCCATACGATTTTTTTCTTGTCTCAACTCAACCTACACGCTCTAGCTTTTTGGCACAACGCTCGTGAATCACCCTGTATAATGTTCGTGCTTCAAGTCACGTACACATTCTTGAAGATATCCTAAAATAACTTATCATAATAATATTTCATATGTTTTGCATGTGTTGTGCACATGACCGTATGAGTTACTTTGCTTGTGCAGGACTCCATTGATATTGTTTATTTTTAGAAAGATCATTATGATTGTTAACTTGCTTCCTTCTCGCCCAGAGTTTTGTTGTGGACTTATTACTTTTTTTCAATCTAAGAAATCAACAAACTACCTCGTACTTGTTTTCAGTGTCCTTTTTCACTGTTCTCGCCGGCTTTCGGACGTGCTTCCTTCTCGTCCAGAGTTTTGTTGTGGACTTGTCACTTTTTTTTCAATCTAAGAAATGAACATACTACCTTGTACTTGTTTTCAATGGCCTTTTCCACTGTTTTCGCCGGCTCTCGGACGTGCTTCCTTCTCGCCCAGAGTTTTGTTGTGGACTTATTACTTTTTTTCAATCTAAGAAATCAACAAACTACCTCGTACTTGTTTTCAGTGTCCTTTTTCACTGTTCTCGCCGGCTTTCGGACGTGCTTCCTTCTCGCCCCGAGTTTTGTTGTGGACTTGTCACTTTTTTTTCAATCTAAGAAATGAACATACTACCTTGTACTTGTTTTCAATGGCCTTTTCTACTGTTTTCGCCGGCTCTCGGACGTGCTTCCTTCTCACCCAGAGTTTTGTTGTGGACTTATCACTTTTTTTTCAATCTAAGAAATCAACAAACTACCTCGTACTGGTTTTCAGTGTCCTTTTTCACTGTTCTGGCCGGCTTTCGGACGTTCTTCCTTTTTGTGGCCATCTCCGTGTTTTTCGTGCTCCACTTTAAGTGTGCGCAAGTTGATCGAAGGTATCCTATCAACATCTCCTTTGGTACTGTTACAGAAATTTATAATTTCCGGTTTTTTCGATTGTGGATCAACATCCTTTCCCTTATGTAGTGAAGAGACAAGCACTACTTGAAAAAATTAAGGGGAGGGGTGACTTCAGTAAGGCCGAGGGTCCTAATGTTGTTGGCCCTCGGAGGATTTTCCCACCCTTGTATCCTTGAGATACCACCATGGCTACCACTACTTCCAGGATTGTGTGGTTTGGTATCGTTCCTCACGTTCTCCAGACTGATATTGCACGCTTCTTCTTCATCAATGGACATATCGATTTCTCTAGGTGCTCTTGGGGTTGACGTAATGGCAGGTAAAACTGAAAAGTCTGGGTTTTCTTCATATACGTACCATGGTGAGTATTGCTCTGAGTATTTTTCAGCAATATACTTGTAGTGTGTGAAGTGCTTCCCTGGATGGTCGGCAAAAGACCAAATTCCTTTATCAATGTTCAAGATTATTCCAGATTCTTCTAGAAAATCTATTCCGAGTAGAGAGATTGTATTGCGACTATTCCTCAGGATACTAATGTTGAGTTTTTTCGACTTATTTCCAATGATGACTCGTGTATTGGTTCGTTAAACTTTGCTTCCTCTTGAAACGCCGTCAGCTAGAGTAACTTTAGCTTGTTCTTCGCGGAACACATGACCTGTTTGGAGGAATTCGTAGAAAGCTTGGCTTCCTACACTTGTCTTGGCTGCTGTGTCTAAGTATGCTGGGAACTCTACGCCTTTTATCTGTATTTTGGTTGTCGGTATATTGCCTCCTGACGTTATTTGAAGCGTATTAAAAGTGCTGGCGATGACTTTTGGCTACTACAGGTTGGACAATTTCTCCTATAAAATCCTTATTTACCAAATCCAAAACAAACGATGTTGTCCGGCTGTCTTGTCCCTTCTTGTTGTGGATGTTGTTGTTGCTTCAATTTTCGGCAGTCATTTACCAGGTGTCCTTTAAGTCGACAGAAGCTGCACCGAGTCGTTGGCCTTGCTTCGGGTTGTTCCTTTCGTTGCTCTTGAACTCGCTCGAAATCGCGTGCTAGAGTATTTAACTCGTTAAAGGTTCTGAACCTCTTGATTTTACGTTTCATATCGTCATGTCCAGGCAGTAGGAGGTCGCAATCATGGGTTCCGGTAATTCCGCAAACAAAGCTCGTTTCTGGCATATGAATTCTAAAGCTGATTCGTGCCTTTGTTGTTACTTGTCCATGATGAGTCCAAAAACAACGAAGGAACGCCTGCTTGGAGCGTATTGTTCTTGTAACATTTTAATGGCTTCGTCCCAGGTTCCTGCTTTGTGCGAGACTCCATCCCACCAAGTGCTTGCCGCACCTGTAAGAAGCAGTGGAAACTCGATGAGGGCGTCTGCGTCTCTTGTATATGGTAACGTTTTTTATGAATGACTTCACTATGTCATTGTTGTAGTTGCCTGGTGAATCGCTCTTGGCAGTCTAGCATCATCGTAGGAACTGGACCTTCCAAGTTTGTTTGTTTAATGGTTGGTTCAATATATCTTTAGATTTTTTTATTGAAATGGCATCCACGTCATCTAACTCTTTGACAACAGTTTCAAACTGTTCAAAATAGTTGGCATAGTAAGTAACTGCCTTAACCCAGGTTCCCCACCGTGTTATTGTTGGCTGAGGTGGAAGAGGAATTTCCGGATACTTCTTACTTACTTACTTTTTTTCCCGTTTGACACTAGAGTTTCAACATCTTTGAAGTTTGATCTTATTTCTTCAGCCACTCTGTGCATTCCAAGAGCTAGGCAGGTGACATGTATCATTATTGGATAAAAGATATTCAAAGCGCGACCTGCTTTGACCATATAAGGCGCTGCATCCGTTAAAAATAGCAGGATGTTATTTTTGACTATTTGATCTCCAAAAACGTTGATTGACTCGTCGAAAGCCCGAGCGATTGTAGCATGGTTTGTTTTGTCCAGCTCAATCATATTAATCAAGAACTTCTTTTTGCTCATTTCCGCGTCTTGATACAATATACCAACAACTACATTCGCAACAAATCGACCTTGTATGTCAATGGTTTCATCAATAGAAACCCACAAAAAATTGTCTCTTACATTAGCTTTAATTTCTTCAAAGACACGAAAATACACTTTATCGATATAATTTTTTCGAATGGTAGATTCATTCGGTATACTTTCGTTCGTGTGTTTTTGAAAAAAATCTCTCAAATACTGGTTGTTTAATTTATCTAAAGCGATGTCGGTGGCAATGAATGTTTCACATAAATCCACACAAAATGAGTAACCAGTACCGGGTGATAAGAACAGTTGTTGAGAAGAGGTAGCGGATCTTCTCTCATAGAGTTCGATGTGTTTCTTGCTGTTTATTGCTAAAAACACAACAAAGCGAACAAATTATCTTTTTGTCTTAAGACAAAAAATCGTGTCGTATTCAATCCCACACCGAGGACGACAAAAATAAAATGCCTGCCTATGACCAAATTTAATTCTTCAAATTCAACTAATATTTCGATTACTTTTTCTAGATTCTGTTTAATAACGTTATTCTCATTCGTTTGTTTCTCGCCAATGCATTCATATAAACTTGTGAATGTAGTTCCTGTTAGGAAATTGATTTCGTTACAAACATTTCTCATTTAACTGTCCGGCCAAAAGAAACAAATTTGCTTGTTTTTGCTGTCCGTATCCGACTAAGAGAGTGTCCACCCACGAGAAATATTTTCAATATCTTCAAGATTCCAGTCGAAAATAGCATCCCAAACTGCCTGTGCCTGTTCGCTTCCTTCGCTTCTAATTTTGAAACAGCGATAAGCCGTTCCTTATCATCGTATGTAATAACGATCGGAAGGCGTTCTTCTTTGCTTTTGCGTGAATCTAAAGCCAGTTTCCCATCAAAGTGAATAGTTACCGTATCCGGGACTTTGTTTTGGAAATTGACTTTCATGGCGTCAGCTCGCCTGGATCACATTTCTGTACGAACCCTGTGGATGGAGGACTTGCTTATTGTAAATTCATCCGTATTATGGCCTAGCGCCTCGATAGTAGCTTCAATTACAAATACAGCATTTCTCACTCATAACTGGCACCTGTCTAACGCGCCAACTAACTTGGGAGTTATAAAGTTTTTCCGTATAGATGTTTTATCCGACTGATAGGAGATACCAGTTCAACTGCGTGGCCTATGTACTTGAAACTCCATTACTTCTGAATCAGAATCAGACGATTCTTGTAGCGGTTAATAAGATGAAGTAGATGGAGCTAGGGATGAAAAATATTTAGCACGTTGCTTCTCCTCGTCGATGTTTCTTAGGCGCGTTCTCTCCTCCCTGTCTGTTAATTTTTTGTCCACTCCAGCTGAGTCACCGGGCCGACCTGGTTCTCTTTGACGCTGCAAGAAGACCTTATCTTCATTTATATTAATTAATTGAAGTGCTTAAGTGTTTAAGTCTGCAAGAAACTCCCGTCCACGGTGCTCAAACACTTCTTGAGCTTTTTTTTGCATTTTTTTGCAAATCTCTCCAGACCTGGTATAACTTAACTATTTTTTTTACACAGTTAGGCAATGATTTTGTCGGTATACGGGCCTTTTCCCAGTATATAATGCACTCACGAATTGTTAGATTTGCACTTTCATTAACGCTTAAATTCACTTCACGAATATTATAGAGCAAAACTGCCAGTACTTGTCCATTAGAGGGAAGTTTAGAGCCCGTGATTTGATGTTTGACGTCTCAAATCAAAAATATATCCCTTTTAGAACTTCGCAACTCCACGGATATGTTGACAACACGAAAACAATGCGATCACAATAAAACAAACGAGTAATTAAGTACGTGCCATTCACTCAATGTGACAGTTCCCGCGTGCCATACTATGCAAGTACGGATATGTTTCAGTGCAACTCGGCACGGGTTGCCGTGGTTGTAAGCTTATGGAACTTTATTTTTAAGTGTTTTGGGACAATTCAAACAAAATAAAAGGGTATGCGTAAAAAAAACATCACTTTAATTTTTTGGGGGAACCCTAACTCAAGCAAATTCTGTGCAAAAAAAAGTCTCCGCCTAAGAGAAGTGTCCGTTAGTGGAAGTTTCACTATACTTGTTATTTTTTTTTTTTTTGAGCAACCATAAACTTGAACATATCGCAACTAACATCTCCATTTCCATTTCTGCTTTGCAAGGACATTTAATTTTTTTTTAGAAAAGGTACCTACATCAATTCTTTTTTTAAAAATGATCATTCACTAAGAAACTCTATTTTCGCTACCTTTTAATTTCAATAAAATATTTTTTTTTTCTTACAAAAATACTAAACAAAATCATACCGCAAACTTTAACCATTTAAAAAAAAAATAATAATTTCTCGATGTTCCAATACATATTTTTATATTTTATGCAATAATTTCTTAACATTTTTACATTAAGCATTTTATCTGTCATATGTTTTTTTTTAATACTTTAATCATAAAAATTATAAAAAATATAATATCTATGCATATTATTTAAGTAGTTAACTACCTGTTATGCATTTATTAATCTTTATTTTCACGTTTGATTATATAAAATAAAATATAAAACACGATAATTTTATAAATAAATGTTATTCAAACAAAGAAAAACGAAAACAATATCTGCTTGTTTAATTTCTTTTAAATTTATTAAGCCATTCAAGAATGTTGAAAAGCATTCACAGAAAGACACTTCATTAAGTGGAAAATCGATTGGTCTCAAGAGCAAGAAGTCACTTCATCAGAAATCAACATCAGTGGGAAATATTTCATCGGCTCCAATAACAGCTCTCAAGGATAATGTCAGCTCATTGCCAGGTAATTTTTAATTTATAAGCATTTAGTTTAACTTTTTTTTCAAGAAACAAAAAACATACTTGTAAAGGACCTTACAGTGACATAGAAAACTAGTATAATAATTATCCAGATCTTTATTACTTACTTACTTACTTATGGTGGCGCTACAGTCCCGGTCGGACCAAGGCGTCATCCAACAAGCGTCTCCAGCAAGCTCGGTCCCTAGCTAGCTGTCTCCAGTTGGTTAAGGCCTCTACCACCTGAGTAGCGGTCTTCCTCTTCTGTGACGTCCTTCCGGGTTAAATTCGAAGACTACGAGCCGAAGCATTATTTTCCATTCGCTCTACATGACCCAATCATCTAAGTCGTTTGAGCTTAACTTTTCTGGTTAGATCAGTGTTCGCCATTTATGCAGACAGGAACTAAAATCACTCGAAGAATTTTTCCCTCGAAGCAGCCCAAAGCGTTTTCATCGGATGTTGGCATGGTCCATGTGTGTGCACCATACATTGCTTCTAAATCCAAAGAAGCAGCGATTGGCAAGAGTGATTCTTCGTTTGATTTTAGCGCTTGTGTTGTTATCTGAGTTTATAACGGATCCAAGGTAGACGAAGTCTTTAACTACCTCGAAGTTAAATCTGTCTATGCTGACGTTTGTTCCAAGACGTCGATTTTTGTTGTCCTTTCTTCTTGACTAACTTGGTCTTGCCCTCGTTAACCGCTAGACCCATCTTCCTGGCCTCCGTCTCAAGACTCACGAACGCTCTTCTGGCATCACGCTTTGTTCTTCCAATTGTGCCAATGTCGTCTGTGTATCCTAGTAGCTTTTGAAAGATTGCGCCTCTGGTGTTGACGTTGGAGTTTTGTACAATCTCTTCAAGAATGATGTTGAAGAAATCTCATGACAGCGCATCGCCTTGTCAAAAACCTTTCTGACAACAAATGCGCCCGTTAGGTTTTTTCCGACCATGATGGAACAGCGTGAGTTTTTCATTGTCATCTTAGACAGTCGCACGAGTTTCCCTGGTATGCCAAAACTAGACATTGCTCTATGTAGTTGGTCTCTATAGACGCTGTCATACGCGGCCTTGAAATCGATGAAAAGGTGGTAGGTATCGATTTGAAGTTCTTGGGTCTTCTCCAAGTTCTGCTATGGAGTGAATATTTGATCGATCGAAGGATCTATCAGGTTGTTGACGAAGGGCTTCAAACGTTCACACAGCACGGCAGACAAGATCTTGTAGGCGATGTTAAGGAGACTTATACCTCTGTAGTTGGTTCAGTTCAGGCGATCTCCTTTCTTGAGGGTCGGGCATACTATGCTGAGGTTCCATTCGTCAGGCATGCTTTCCTCCGACCAAATTTTGACGATGAGCTAGTGCATGTTCCTAACCAAATCATCTTCAGCTGCTTTGTACAGTTCGGTGGCTAGCCCGTCCGCTCCAGCGGCTTTGTTCGACTTAAGTTTTTATATCGCTATCTTCACTTCGTCAATGTCGAGTGGGTGGAATTGTTGGCCTGCTTCACCCAAATTGAATAGTTTTGTATTTCTGGCGGAATTTCGCTTGTCATCGCCATTATACAGCTTGGAAAATTGGTCTTTCCATATCCTCATCACTGACTGTGGTTCCACTACGATGATCCCATGATGGTCTCTACAGGCTTCGCTTCGGGGTGTATAAAAGCCCAGGAGGTTTGTTTTACCTTTTTGTAAAACTTTCGAATCCCGTACCTGTTGTGACATCCCTCTATCCCCTTGATCGCGCGCTTCTCATGCTCCCTTTTTTTTTCTTTCTGAGAAGTTTGTGCTCCTCTCTCCTTTTCTGCTCGTAGAGCTCACGAGTTGTTCGTGTCCTTCTTTGCAGCGCCGCTTTGTTATTTTATTACAAAATAAAATCTTCGAGTTACTTACATCTATACATATTTGAATATCGACCCTTATAATTACACATGCAAGTGTCAGGAATAGTACTGGTGCAGGAAGTACAAGTACTTCAGGGCCCATGTTCTGGTACTTGAAAAGTATTTTTGAATTCTTAAAGCACCTTTCATTCAAGAACTTTAAATTAGGTACCACTTGCAAGTACCAGAACTTACAGATGCAACACCTCTACAAAAGTAGTACGGTACAAGTACAATAAGTACCAAATACTCATACTCGAAGTAATAAAGTAACTCTTAGCTTTGGTTGCAGTTATATATATTTTAGTTAAATATGTCAGTACTATAATATTTACTTAAAACAATTTACTTTAAAGTAGTTTTCATCCACTATGAAATACAGCAGTACAAGTACCAATGACGGTACTTGCATCCATATTTTAAACCTAATTATTACTTGCCTTAATTTTAATCGATTTGTCTTCTTTTTTTCAATTTAGATATGCTGGATGGTCCAATCGCTGTAAATTCAACATCAACCCGTAGTTCCAGTGATAGCTATTCGTCCAGTTCGTCAACTAAACAATTGCTCAGTTCAAATCAACCAAGTTCCAGTGCGACCAAGATTATGGTAGACGACAAAGCTGCCGTTCAAAATGCCGTTAATGTATAAATCACTATCCAAAGATTCACTGAAGAATTTTCGAATACTAAAGAGTTTTCGGCTTTTAAGTAAAAAATGAAAGTATACCAGTAAGAAAATCGCCCGGTTAAATAACATATAATATGTACTCGTATGTTGTATCTAACAAGAATACTCAATAAAAATATTTATGAAAACAAATTTTGTATATTTTTTCCTATTTATTTTTAAAAGCGTTACTTAGATTGACTACAGGTTTCGGGTACATTAGATATCCATTTAGCGTCCAGGTCGCAAGTTATTTCATAAAAGTCGTCGCCACACTTAATTGACAATGTATCTTCGTAGAGGTATGAATCCCCTTTCACGATTTCAGCATTTTCAGGAAGGCTTGGACTATCACACGATACTCCTTTAAATCAAGAAAACAAAAAAAATAGGTTAAGGTTAGTAATTCGTGATGGAAATTTAAATTCTAGAGTGACAGCACGTAAAATTTTGTGTGTGTATTAAAAAAGGTAATCAACCGCATTCTTTAGCGTCTAACGAGACGTTCCAGAAACTAACGATGGGAAGACTTCAATGAGATTTTTCGAACAATCAGATGCAACCGCTCGAATAATTGGAGTCATTAGAGAAGTTATAATGAGGCTGAAAATAATACGGAACGCATTGTAGGGAATAAGTGAATGCAGTTAAATTTGAAGAGTATACTAAAAAAAACAGCACGGCCTTTAAAACAATAATATCCTGAAACACTGCTCACGCCTACTCTTTAAAATAAAATATTGGTTCTTCACAAAATATTGGTTCATAGTTAAAATATTGAAAAGCAATCACTACCATTTGGAGAACTGTCAGAAGAAGCCCTGAAATGCCGATATAAAGACTACAAAATATCAAAATATGCCCAAGTAAGTATAGGGTAGCTATTTAACTGCTTAGCCAAGGGATGTGGGTTCAAGTCCCAGCTTTGACAGCATTCTTTTTCTACAAAAATCGTCAGCTTATCTGAAGCAACCTGAGCGGTAATATGAGACAATATATATCTCCTTCTCTATCACACGTAGGTTTATGTTATATGTGCTTTCTTTCTGCATATCATTACCAGACGAACAGAAGAAGCGGGTGATCAAGAGGAAATCCAAGGGAGCCAGTCAATGAGTGCGCAAGATTTACAAAAAGAGAACAAAAACTAATCAAAGCTACAAAGGAGATATGTACAGAACATCTCCCTGAAGCTTTGAGCTTAAGATATAGTGAAGACCATGAAAAGGGGAAGAGTGATATAATTCAGGCGATATCTTGTGCAAGTCCACTTCGTATCAAAAGAGTCAAGAAAAGCATTCACACTCCCGAAACCAATCTCATAAAATACACCAATGAGAACTCATTAGCTTTGTTTATGGATTTGGGACTGTCAAAAGAAAAATATAAAATCCTGAGAACTTCGTTAAGACATCACAACATAGATGTTTTGCCATCCTTGTGGGATAACGATAACAGTTGCGAAAAAAATGCAGTTCCCGAAAACTGCGAAGTCACGGAAATATTAGCTAGGGTGAAACTTCAAGACATGATGGATGATGGAACATACAGTAAGCCGGCTATTGGAAGCAAAACGGAGGATCAAATTTTTTTGACTCAAGAGTACTAATGGTGAAGGAACCCTCGCCCGTCAACAGTTCATTTCTGTCGGCCCATAATGTTCCAATATGTTAAAGAGACTAGTCGTCGCCCGAGAATTGGTTTGTTCCATACGCCATTGGGACTTTTTCGAGAAAAACGCGTTTAAAGGTTCGCGTGCTTAGTACTCCGAAACTGTGCGATAGGATTTTTTTTTTATTTTTTTAAATTGAAGTTAGTCTTATTAAAACTTCACCTACCAATTTTCAAAGTGTTTTGCCTTACCGTTAACAAGATACCTTTATCAGCACAAAAGTCTACTTTTTTGGCTTGTGTCCTACCTCATACATTTTGAAAATGATTTGTTTTTCCATACACGTGGGACACAAAAATGGATATGGCACAAACCAATTCTCATCAATGCATAATGTGAAAGGCAAGAATGCATATAGCTGGAAGCTAAAATTTTAAAAGAAAATCGATTATATCTTTTTTTTTTAAACATTTTTTTTTTAAATAAAAAAAAAAAAATTAAAGCAGTTCTACTGCGCTATCACAAAGTTTAAGCGTATAAATCGTACTTTTAACAAGCCGAATGCATTTTCAACTACCATTCTTGTAGCTGAATGCAGGTTGTTAAATGCTAGATGTTGGTCCGTAAGTTGGCCGTAGTCCTTGTAAGGTGGAACTATTTTGAAGCAAGGTAGGCTGAATCACCCAACAGAAATGTATTGTTGGACAACAATTGGGCAAATTAAGAGTGAGCTCTTCTATACAAAGCCGATCTTCGCAAAACACGACTATCGTGTAAAGATCCTGGCTCGCCAACACAAATGTCAATGAATTTTTTTTTCAGCATCGACGGCCCCTTGCAAAACAATGGTAAGGTTTTGCTTACGATTGTAATAGCACTCTTTGTTTAATTTTGGTGCAGCAATCGTAATATGCGTGCAATCAATGGCACCGATTACACCTCGTAGTTTCTTTTTTGCTTCGAACTGACGGCTGTTTTCAGAGATACGTTCTCCTTGTGGCCACTTTATATGTATACACATCTGCTTTGGAACAAGCCAGCTGCTTACTCGACCCACAACACCCCAGGCTGAAGATTTTGATACACCGAATAGATTCCCCAATTGCCTTAAAAAGATAGTGTTGCTTATGTACCATACATAGATTAGTACCTCTAGTTTTTGCACCAATACTAGGTTTTCCAGAATAAAACGAAGTTTATGGATTTGAGATGAATTCCGACTGTGAATATTCAACTAAAAAAAACGCAGTGAATAAAAATAGTAGGTACAGCAATTCTTAAGGAAGTAATGTACTTGTTAATTGATTTATAGTCAAGCGGTTCAGCCGCAGATGCGACTTGAAATCTTCTTCACCGTATGCATCTATAGTTTCAATTAGAGATGCCGCGAATATTCGGCAACTATTCGGTATTCGGCCTATTCGGCCAATTTTTTTGATATTCGGTATTCGGCCGAATAGTGCACCAAATATTCGGCCAGCCGAATATTCGGTTGAATATCAAAAATGGAGAAAAAAATAATTGATTTATTTATAAAAATGTTTTCTTTTTATTAAAAATAAATTAAGTGTTGAAAATCTACCTATGGTAAATTGTGGTCAATAGATATTACTTTTTAATAAACAATGGGCCCAATCGCTTCGAGGTAGTTCTCCGACAAGCAAAATGTCTCCAATTCGGAGGAAATCGGAGAAAATTCCGATTGGGCCGAATTACACTATGTTACACTATGTATGTATAGTGTACACTAGTACCGAGAGGTAGATTCTAGCAACTGATGTCAAATGGTCAAATGGGGATACTGTTCTGTGTTTGCTGACCACCATTTGTTCTACCATCCAATCTTGGCGAACAGTTCTTAAATAAAGTTCGCTTTTGCTTACAACTGAATTTTTTTCAACATCCTTGTCAATTTTCGTGTTGTATTTAGCAACTTCCTTTTTTCATTTCTACAACTATACACAAATCGTTGACGAATGCAATATGCAATGCAATCCAATAAGACATACATAGGTAATAAAATAGTCACGTAGGAGATAGAGAAACACATCTTTTCGTTGGCCGAATATTCGGCTGCCGAATATTCGGTATTCGGCCAATTAGTCTGGCCGAACATTCGGTATTCGGTATTCGGCCGAATCACTATTCGCGGCATCTCTAGTTTCAATGAAGTTTTCACTTTGATTGACCATCTTGCAAAACAAGGGCAGAGTCATTTGAACTTAACCTTCTTCGAAAAAAGTGTTCAAAATTGAATTCATTACCATCTTCATCGCTTGAAGAGTCAAGTAGTTGCCAAGCCAAGCCAGGACTAATTGATTTCATACAATAATCTCAGGATATCTACACAATTGTAATGGATATGGCACAAACCAATACTAAAATTATGTTTGCGATGATTGTCCCATAAACATAGTATTTCTTTAACACAAGTGCACGTAGGACAAACCAATTCTCAACATTCTTAGGAAATTCTATCCCTTGTCACCGTAATATGCACGTGGAACAAAACAATTCTGACAAAAAACTTGACAAATTTTATATGGAAAAGAAGAAGAATACCCGGCAAACTCTTTCTAAATGGCAGCAAAAAAGAATTTCCAATGGCAGAAATGGACGTAAAGATTTCCAATCGCAGCAAATAGAAAATAAAGATGTCGGTACTTCTCTGTACAGCTTGAAAATAAACTTCAATTCTTTAAATAAAATGTACACAATATGGCCAATACGTTTCTTCAAAGAATTTGGTGGTTTATTTTCTCTAAAAAGGAAATTTATCGTTAACAATAATTGATGAGTTATATAAAAAAGAAATTACATTTTTCGCTGTCTATCTCGAACGACACAAACTTTTAAAATGGCGAATGCATTAACCCAATGAATTTACAATTTTTACAAAATTTTGAGCGCGTTACTTCGTTGCCACTTCTCTCAAGCGGATTCTATCAAGATCAAAAATTTAACGATTTAAACTTCATACATTTGTCTCTTTCTTTTAATAAATTTCGTCCAGAAGGGACTGTTTGTTTACTTTAACTGATTGACTGTTCCATCGACGACAGTTCCTGAAATTTGTTTATCCGTAAAATCAGATACACCTTTCTTACTGACAAGTGTTATTTCCTTGTCAATTATAAATTGTTGTGGTTCCTTAATTAAATTGAGTTCACTGTCTACGTTAGATACGTAGATATAAGGACTATCTGGTTTGCCGATTCGGGAACACGCAAGCTTTATTGATTGTGATTACAAATGCCTCAATCGATAAATATACACCGCAACCACACTCCCCGCTACCCTCTATCCACTACCATCTACCTGCTACCCAGTACTCACTATTTCTACCTGCTTCGACACCTTTCGCCCGAACGAACGTCGAGCCCTTCAAGCCGTATTCAGGTCGCGATCGCTCGTCGATCCGAGGACGGTCCAGTCCACGGGGGATTTTAACTGACGCACTCGTCCCACTCCAGAGGAGATCGAGAACAGTGACGACAGTTACCATAGTGATGCGGACGATGGACAATGTTGACGATATTGGAGCAACCAAAGTCGAACGACCAAACGAGGGTTTACGCAACAACCCAAAAAAATGTGGACATACCTATATACAACATTAAAGCGATAGTATATTATGGGCGGATACTTTATTTGGGGTCCAGGATAGATTTATTGGCTTTGACTTGCATTAAAAAGACATAAAATTTGTTATTAATTCAATTTGGAGTTCCAAAATGGTATACCGGGGGACTAATGACGAGGTTATAAGCTCCAGATCGAGAAACACTGCCAGTTGACACATTTTTGTGGTCAATGTGATGGGTGTGTGTTTATTGGCCTAGCGGCATCCGATCAGTCGATGGAAATGATGATTCAATTCTTGAATTTCATTTGAAATCCATTTGTTAAAACGCTTGTTGTTAGTTTGGTGTTACATAACATTTCGGGGTTTTACGAAAAGAACAAATAAAATAGATGCGGCAGCAGCATAGTCTTTTTGATTCGATTTGAATCTAGATGAGTGGACTACAGCCGGCTTTCGGACGTGCTTCCTTCTCGTTCAGAGTTTTGTTGTTCATTTATCACTTTTTGTTCAATCTAAGAAATCAACAAACTATCTCGTACTTGTTTTCAGTGTCCTTTTTCACTGTTCTCGCTGGCTTTTGGACGTGTTTCCTTCTCGCCCAGAGTTTGTTTGTGGACTTTTCACTTTTTTTTCAATCTAAGAAATCAACATACTACCTTGTACTTGTTTTCAATGGCCTTTTCCACTGTTTTCGCCGGCTCTCGGACGTGCTTCCTTCTCGCCCAGTTTTGTTGTGGACTTATCACTTTTTTTCAATCTAAGAAATGAACAAACTACCTCGTACTGGTTTTCAGTGTCCTTTTTCACTGTTCTGGCTGGCTTTCGGACGTGCTTCCTTCTCGCCCAGAGTTTTGTTGTGGACTTATCACTTTTTTTCAATCTAAGAAATCAACAAACTATCTCGTACTTGCTTTCAGTGTCCTTTTCCACTGTTCTTGCCGGCTTTCGGACGTTCTTCCTTTTTGTGGCCATCTCCGTGTTTTTCGTGCTACACTTTAAGTGTGCGCAAGTTGATCGAAGGTATCAACATCTCCTTTGCTTTGGTACTGTTACAGAAATTTATAATTTCCGGTTTTTTCGATTGTGGATCAACTTCCTTTCCCTTATGTAGTGAAGAGACAAGCACTACTTGAAAAAATTAAGGGGAGGGGTGACTTCAGTAAGGCCGAGGGTCCTAATGTTGTTGGCCCTCGGAGGATTTTCCCACCCTTGTATCCTTGAGATACCACCATGGCTACCACTACCTCCAAGATTGTGTGGTTTGGTATCGTTCCCCACGTTCTCCAGACTGGTATTGCACGCTTCTTCTTCATCAATGGACATATCGATTTCTCTAGGTGCTCTTGGGGTTGACGGTATGGCAGGTAAAACTGAAAAGTCTGGGTTTTCTTCATATACGTACCATGGTGAGTTTTGCTCTAGGTATTTTTTAGCAATATATTTGTAGTGTGTGAAGTGCTTCCCTGGATGGTCGGCAAAAGACCAAATTCCTTTATCAATGTTCAAGATTATTCCAGATTCTTCTAGAAAATCTATTCCGAGTAGAGAGATTGTATTGCGACTATTCCTCAGGATACTTGTGTTGAGTTTTTTCGACTTATTTCCAATGGTGACTCGTGTATTGGTTCGTTAAACTTTGCTTCTTCTTGAAACGCCGTCAGCTAGAGTAACTTCAGCTTGTTCTTCGCGGAACACATGACCTGTTTGGAATTCGTAGAAAGCTTGGCTTCCTTTACTTGTCTTGGCTGCTGTGTCTAAGTATGCTGGGAACTCTACGCCTTTTATCTGTATTTTGGTTGTCGGTATATTGCCTCCTGACGTTATTTGAAGCGTATTAAAAGTGCTGGCGATGACTTTTGGCTACTACAGGTTGGACAATTTCTCCTATAAAATCCTTATTTACCAAATCCAAAACAAACGATGTTGTCCGGCTGTCTTGTCCCTTCTTGTTGTGGATGTTGTTGTTGCTTCAATTTTCGGCAGTCATTTACCAGGTGTCCTTTAAGTCGACAGAAGCTGCACCGAGTCGTTGGCCTTGCTTCGGGTTGTTCCTTTCGTTGCTCTTGAACTCGCTCGAAATCGCGTGCTAGAGTATTTAACTCGTTAAAGGTTCTGAACCTCTTGATTTTACGTTTCATATCGTCATGTCCAGGCAGTAGGAGGTCGCAATCATGGGTTCCGGTAATTCCGCAAACAAAGCTCGTTTCTGGCATATGAATTCTAAAGCTGATTCGTGCCTTTGTTGTTACTTGTCCATGATGAGTCCAAAAACAACGAAGGAACGCCTGCTTGGAGCGTATTGTTCTTGTAACATTTTAATGGCTTCGTCCCAGGTTCCTGCTTTGTGCGAGACTCCATCCCACCAAGTGCTTGCCGCACCTGTAAGAAGCAGTGGAAACTCGATGAGGGCGTCTGCGTCTCTTGTATATGGTAACGTTTTTTATGAATGACTTCACTATGTCATTGTTGTAGTTGCCTGGTGAATCGCTCTTGGCAGTCTAGCATCATCGTAGGAACTGGACCTTCCAAGTTTGTTTGTTTAATGGTTGGTTCAATATATCTTTAGATTTTTTTATTGAAATGGCATCCACGTCATCTAACTCTTTGACAACAGTTTCAAACTGTTCAAAATAGTTGGCATAGTAAGTAACTGCCTTAACCCAGGTTCCCCACCGTGTTATTGTTGGCTGAGGTGGAAGAGGAATTTCCGGATACTTCTTACTTACTTACTTTTTTTCCCGTTTGACACTAGAGTTTCAACATCTTTGAAGTTTGATCTTATTTCTTCAGCCACTCTGTGCATTCCAAGAGCTAGGCAGGTGACATGTATCATTATTGGATAAAAGATATTCAAAGCGCGACCTGCTTTGACCATATAAGGCGCTGCATCCGTTAAAAATAGCAGGATGTTATTTTTGACTATTTGATCTCCAAAAACGTTGATTGACTCGTCGAAAGCCCGAGCGATTGTAGCATGGTTTGTTTTGTCCAGCTCAATCATATTAATCAAGAACTTCTTTTTGCTCATTTCCGCGTCTTGATACAATATACCAACAACTACATTCGCAACAAATCGACCTTGTATGTCAATGGTTTCATCAATAGAAACCCACAAAAAATTGTCTCTTACATTAGCTTTAATTTCTTCAAAGACACGAAAATACACTTTATCGATATAATTTTTTCGAATGGTAGATTCATTCGGTATACTTTCGTTCGTGTGTTTTTGAAAAAAATCTCTCAAATACTGGTTGTTTAATTTATCTAAAGCGATGTCGGTGGCAATGAATGTTTCACATAAATCCACACAAAATGAGTAACCAGTACCGGGTGATAAGAACAGTTGTTGAGAAGAGGTAGCGGATCTTCTCTCATAGAGTTCGATGTGTTTCTTGCTGTTTATTGCTAAAAACACAACAAAGCGAACAAATTATCTTTTTGTCTTAAGACAAAAAATCGTGTCGTATTCAATCCCACACCGAGGACGACAAAAATAAAATGCCTGCCTATGACCAAATTTAATTCTTCAAATTCAACTAATATTTCGATTACTTTTTCTAGATTCTGTTTAATAACGTTATTCTCATTCGTTTGTTTCTCGCCAATGCATTCATATAAACTTGTGAATGTAGTTCCTGTTAGGAAATTGATTTCGTTACAAACATTTCTCATTTAACTGTCCGGCCAAAAGAAACAAATTTGCTTGTTTTTGCTGTCCGTATCCGACTAAGAGAGTGTCCACCCACGAGAAATATTTTCAATATCTTCAAGATTCCAGTCGAAAATAGCATCCCAAACTGCCTGTGCCTGTTCGCTTCCTTCGCTTCTAATTTTGAAACAGCGATAAGCCGTTCCTTATCATCGTATGTAATAACGATCGGAAGGCGTTCTTCTTTGCTTTTGCGTGAATCTAAAGCCAGTTTCCCATCAAAGTGAATAGTTACCGTATCCGGGACTTTGTTTTGGAAATTGACTTTCATGGCGTCAGCTCGCCTGGATCACATTTCTGTACGAACCCTGTGGATGGAGGACTTGCTTATTGTAAATTCATCCGTATTATGGCCTAGCGCCTCGATAGTAGCTTCAATTACAAATACAGCATTTCTCACTCATAACTGGCACCTGTCTAACGCGCCAACTAACTTGGGAGTTATAAAGTTTTTCCGTATAGATGTTTTATCCGACTGATAGGAGATACCAGTTCAACTGCGTGGCCTATGTACTTGAAACTCCATTACTTCTGAATCAGAATCAGACGATTCTTGTAGCGGTTAATAAGATGAAGTAGATGGAGCTAGGGATGAAAAATATTTAGCACGTTGCTTCTCCTCGTCGATGTTTCTTAGGCGCGTTCTCTCCTCCCTGTCTGTTAATTTTTTGTCCACTCCAGCTGAGTCACCGGGCCGACCTGGTTCTCTTTGACGCTGCAAGAAGACCGTATCTTCATTTATATTAATTAATTGAAGTGCTTAAGTGTTTAAGTCTGCAAGAAACTCCCGTCCACGGTGCTCAAACACTTCTTGAGCTTTTTTTGCATTTTTTTGCAAATCTCTCCAGACCTGGTATAACTTAACTATTTTTTTTACACAGTTAGGCAATGATTTTGTCGGTATACGGGCCTTTTCCCAGTATATAATGCACTCACGAATTGTTAGATTTGCACTTTCATTAACGCTTAAATTCACTTCACGAATATTATAGAGCAAAACTGCCAGTACTTGTCCATTAGAGGGAAGTTTAGAGCCCGTGATTTGATGTTTGACGTCTCAAATCAAAAATATATCCCTTTTAGAACTTCGCAACTCCACGGATATGTTGACAACACGAAAACAATGCGATCACAATAAAACAAACGAGTAATTAAGTACGTGCCATTCACTCAATGTGACAGTTCCCGCGTGCCATACTATGCAAGTACGGATATGTTTCAGTGCAACTCGGCACGGGTTGCCGTGGTTGTAAGCTTATGGAACTTTATTTTTAAGTGTTTTGGGACAATTCAAACAAAATAAAAGGGTATGCGTAAAAAAAACATCACTTTAATTTTTTGGGGGAACCCTAACTCAAGCAAATTCTGTGCAAAAAAAAGTCTCCGCCTAAGAGAAGTGTCCGTTAGTGGAAGTTTCACTATACTTGTTATTTTTTTTTTTTTTGAGCAACCATAAACTTGAACATATCGCAACTAACATCTCCATTTCCATTTCTGCTTTGCAAGGACATTTAATTTTTTTTTAGAAAAGGTACCTACATCAATTCTTTTTTTAAAAATGATCATTCACTAAGAAACTCTATTTTCGCTACCTTTTAATTTCAATAAAATATTTTTTTTTTCTTACAAAAATACTAAACAAAATCATACCGCAAACTTTAACCATTTAAAAAAAAAATAATAATTTCTCGATGTTCCAATACATATTTTTATATTTTATGCAATAATTTCTTAACATTTTTACATTAAGCATTTTATCTGTCATATGTTTTTTTTTAATACTTTAATCATAAAAATTATAAAAAATATAATATCTATGCATATTATTTAAGTAGTTAACTACCTGTTATGCATTTATTAATCTTTATTTTCACGTTTGATTATATAAAATAAAATATAAAACACGATAATTTTATAAATAAATGTTATTCAAACAAAGAAAAACGAAAACAATATCTGCTTGTTTAATTTCTTTTAAATTTATTAAGCCATTCAAGAATGTTGAAAAGCATTCACAGAAAGACACTTCATTAAGTGGAAAATCGATTGGTCTCAAGAGCAAGAAGTCACTTCATCAGAAATCAACATCAGTGGGAAATATTTCATCGGCTCCAATAACAGCTCTCAAGGATAATGTCAGCTCATTGCCAGGTAATTTTTAATTTATAAGCATTTAGTTTAACTTTTTTTTCAAGAAACAAAAAACATACTTGTAAAGGACCTTACAGTGACATAGAAAACTAGTATAATAATTATCCAGATCTTTATTACTTACTTACTTACTTATGGTGGCGCTACAGTCCCGGTCGGACCAAGGCGTCATCCAACAAGCGTCTCCAGCAAGCTCGGTCCCTAGCTAGCTGTCTCCAGTTGGTTAAGGCCTCTACCACCTGAGTAGCGGTCTTCCTCTTCTGTGACGTCCTTCCGGGTTAAATTCGAAGACTACGAGCCGAAGCATTATTTTCCATTCGCTCTACATGACCCAATCATCTAAGTCGTTTGAGCTTAACTTTTCTGGTTAGATCAGTGTTCGCCATTTATGCAGACAGGAACTAAAATCACTCGAAGAATTTTTCCCTCGAAGCAGCCCAAAGCGTTTTCATCGGATGTTGGCATGGTCCATGTGTGTGCACCATACATTGCTTCTAAATCCAAAGAAGCAGCGATTGGCAAGAGTGATTCTTCGTTTGATTTTAGCGCTTGTGTTGTTATCTGAGTTTATAACGGATCCAAGGTAGACGAAGTCTTTAACTACCTCGAAGTTAAATCTGTCTATGCTGACGTTTGTTCCAAGACGTCGATTTTTGTTGTCCTTTCTTCTTGACTAACTTGGTCTTGCCCTCGTTAACCGCTAGACCCATCTTCCTGGCCTCCGTCTCAAGACTCACGAACGCTCTTCTGGCATCACGCTTTGTTCTTCCAATTGTGCCAATGTCGTCTGTGTATCCTAGTAGCTTTTGAAAGATTGCGCCTCTGGTGTTGACGTTGGAGTTTTGTACAATCTCTTCAAGAATGATGTTGAAGAAATCTCATGACAGCGCATCGCCTTGTCAAAAACCTTTCTGACAACAAATGCGCCCGTTAGGTTTTTTCCGACCATGATGGAACAGCGTGAGTTTTTCATTGTCATCTTAGACAGTCGCACGAGTTTCCCTGGTATGCCAAAACTAGACATTGCTCTATGTAGTTGGTCTCTATAGACGCTGTCATACGCGGCCTTGAAATCGATGAAAAGGTGGTAGGTATCGATTTGAAGTTCTTGGGTCTTCTCCAAGTTCTGCTATGGAGTGAATATTTGATCGATCGAAGGATCTATCAGGTTGTTGACGAAGGGCTTCAAACGTTCACACAGCACGGCAGACAAGATCTTGTAGGCGATGTTAAGGAGACTTATACCTCTGTAGTTGGTTCAGTTCAGGCGATCTCCTTTCTTGAGGGTCGGGCATACTATGCTGAGGTTCCATTCGTCAGGCATGCTTTCCTCCGACCAAATTTTGACGATGAGCTAGTGCATGTTCCTAACCAAATCATCTTCAGCTGCTTTGTACAGTTCGGTGGCTAGCCCGTCCGCTCCAGCGGCTTTGTTCGACTTAAGTTTTTATATCGCTATCTTCACTTCGTCAATGTCGAGTGGGTGGAATTGTTGGCCTGCTTCACCCAAATTGAATAGTTTTGTATTTCTGGCGGAATTTCGCTTGTCATCGCCATTATACAGCTTGGAAAATTGGTCTTTCCATATCCTCATCACTGACTGTGGTTCCACTACGATGATCCCATGATGGTCTCTACAGGCTTCGCTTCGGGGTGTATTAAAGCCCAGGAGGTTTGTTTTACCTTTTTGTAAAACTTTCGAATCCCGTACCTGTTGTGACATCCCTCTATCCCCTTGATCGCGCGCTTCTCATGCTCCCTTTTTTTTTCTTTCTGAGAAGTTTGTGCTCCTCTCTCCTTTTCTGCTCGTAGAGCTCACGAGTTGTTCGTGTCCTTCTTTGCAGCGCCGCTTTGTTATTTTATTACAAAATAAAATCTTCGAGTTACTTACATCTATACATATTTGAATATCGACCCTTATAATTACACATGCAAGTGTCAGGAATAGTACTGGTGCAGGAAGTACAAGTACTTCAGGGCCCATGTTCTGGTACTTGAAAAGTATTTTTGAATTCTTAAAGCACCTTTCATTCAAGAACTTTAAATTAGGTACCACTTGCAAGTACCAGAACTTACAGATGCAACACCTCTACAAAAGTAGTACGGTACAAGTACAATAAGTACCAAATACTCATACTCGAAGTAATAAAGTAACTCTTAGCTTTGGTTGCAGTTATATATATTTTAGTTAAATATGTCAGTACTATAATATTTACTTAAAACAATTTACTTTAAAGTAGTTTTCATCCACTATGAAATACAGCAGTACAAGTACCAATGACGGTACTTGCATCCATATTTTAAACCTAATTATTACTTGCCTTAATTTTAATCGATTTGTCTTCTTTTTTTCAATTTAGATATGCTGGATGGTCCAATCGCTGTAAATTCAACATCAACCCGTAGTTCCAGTGATAGCTATTCTTCCAGTTCGTCAACTAAACAATTGCTCAGTTCAAATCAACCAAGTTCCAGTGCGACCAAGATTATGGTAGACGACAAAGCTGCCGTTCAAAATGCCGTTAATGTATAAATCACTATCGAAAGATTCGCTGAAGAATTTTCGAATACTAGAGAGTTGTCGGCTTTTAAGTAAAAATTGAAAGTATACCAGTTAAAAAAATCGCCCGGTTAAATAATATATGTACTGTACTCGTATCTAGCAAGAATACTCAATAAAAATATTTATGAAAACAAATTTTGTATATTTTTTCCTATTTATTTTTAAAAGCGTTACTTAGATTGACTACAGGTTTCGGGTACATTAGATATCCATTTAGCGTCCAGGTCGCAAGTTATTTCATAAAAGTCGTCGCCACACTTAATTGACAATGTATCTTCGTAGAGGTATGAATCCCCTTTCACGATCTCAGCATTTTCAGGAAGGCTTGGACGATCACACGACACTCCTTTAAAGTAAGAAAACAAAAAAATAGGTTAAGGTTAGTAATTTGTGATGGAAATTTAAATTCTAGAGTGGCAGCACGTAAAATTTTGTGTGTGCATTAAAAAAGGTAATCAACCGCATTCTTTGATGTCTAACGACGTTTCAGAAACTAACGATGGGAAGACTTCAATGAGATTTTTCGAACAATCAGATGCAACCGCTCGAATAATTGGAGTCATTAGAGAAGTTATAATGAGGCTGAAAATAATACGGAACGCATTGTAGGGAATAAGTGAATGCAGTTAAATTTGAAGAGTATACTAAATAAACAGCATGGCCTTTAAAACAATAATATCCTGAAACACTGCTCACGCCTACTCTTTAAAATAAAATATTGGTTCTTCACAAAATATTGGTTCATAGTTAAAATATTGAAAAGCAATCACTACCATTTGGAGAACTGTCAGAAGAAGCCCTGAAATGCCGATATAAAGACTACAAAATATCAAAATATGCCCAAGTAAGTATAGGGTAGCTATTTAACTGCTTAGCCAAGGGATGTGGGTTCAAGTCCCAGCTTTGACAGCATTCTTTTTCTACAAAAATCGTCAGCTTATCTGAAGCAACCTGAGCGGTAATATGAGACAATATATATCTCCTTCTCTATCACACGTAGGTTTATGTTATATGTGCTTTCTTTCTGCATATCATTATCAGACGAACAGAAGAAGCGGGTGATCAAGAGGAAGACCAAGGGAGCCAGTCAATGAGTGCGCAAGATTTACAAAAAAAGAACAAAAACTAATCAAAGCTACAAAGGAGATATGTACAGAACATCTCCCTGAAGCTTTGAGCTTAAGATATAGTGAAGACCATGAAAAGGGGAAGAGTGATATAACTCAGGCGATATCTTGTGCAAGTCCACTTCGTATCAAAAGAGTCAAGAAAAGCATTCACACTCCCGAAACCAATCTCATAAAATACACCAATGAGAACTCATTAGCTTTGTTTATGGATTTGGGACTGTCAAAAGAAAAATATAAAATCCTGAGAACTTCGTTAAGACATCACAACATAGATGTTTTGCCATCCTTGTAGGATAACGATAACAGTTGCGAAAAAAATGCAGTTCCCGAAAACTGCGAAGTCACGGAAATATTAGCTAGAGTGAAACTTCAAGACATGATGGATGATGGAACATACAGTAAGCCGGCCATTGGAAGCAAAACGGATAATCAAATATTTTCACTTCCAAGACGTCTACGTAACAGAGTATATGGGGCTGTGATGGATCATCTGGACAAAGTGCTTACAAGCAAAAAATAAATACAACAGATGATGAAACAGACGCACACATGTTCATGGCATCAGTTGTCCCACTTTGACTCAAGAGTACTAATGGTGAGGGAACCCTCGCCCGTCAACAGTTCATTTCTGTCGGCCCATAATGTTCCAATATGTTAAAGAGACTAGTGACATTAATACGGCAGTCAATAATATTAAACGTCAAAAAGCAGATATTAAAGCAACAAAATATCAACTTAATGAAGAAACAACTATAATAATTGTGAATCATGAGTTCTTTTTAACTCTGATGGATGGAAAAGTATTAAAGGAATTAACAGAAACAAAGTCAACGCGGTCATGTTCGATGTGCAAAAGGACACAAAAGAACTTCAGAAAATATGAATCAATTGAGGACGAACGTAATTAGGAATATGGAATCTCTCCACTGCACGCTAGAATCAGATACATGGAGTTTATTTTGAAGCTTGCGTATACTCTTTGACAAGAAGGAGAAGGTAAGGTTAGGTTGGAGTGGCTGTCTAGATGTTATTGACTCACTTAGACCTAAAGGGTCCATTGTCATACCACTAAAGAAGTTACTCATGGGAGAGTAATGAACATAAACAAACCATTTCGTACTTTTAATGAAGTTAGAGAGACATTTTGTGTCGATCGCTGCCAGTTCACTGGTATTATCGAAGAAGGGATTACCGAGATAGTTATTCCTTCTATTGGAGAGTGCCGGACATGTACACTGAAGGACTGTGGACTGTTTCCTCTTCCTCCTAGTCCATGCAGCTTCTACAGAAGTCATTTGTGTAGACCACTAGCCTCAAAGCATGTCTACCTATGAGGCAGTGTCCTGTTATGACTCCAATTGTAGAGCTTATATTTTGTCTGCTCAGGGAGATCAAGCCTTTTGACCGTTTCAGGTCTATGCTTGGCCATATTTGTTTGGTTGCTAGGCAGGTGGTACATTGTCACCATCTAGCATTTGTTGATTCTAGAGCATATTGTTTGAGAAGATATTTGCATGCAGCAAGTGGTGTTCCTATTTTATGTCTTTGTCTAACAGTAGGCAGAAGTGTTCCGTTTTTGGCGAGCTTATCGGCTTTGCAATTTCCCGAGATGTCTCTGTGGCCCGGCACCCAAATGAGGTGAATATTAAACTGTTTCGTCATCTCATTCAGAGATGATCGACAGTCGTGGACTATTTGAGAGTTTGTGGAGACAGACGCGAGAGATTTGAGAGCGGCTTGGCTGTCCGAGAAGATTCGTATATCCTTGCAAGATATAACGTTTTCTTTGAGCCAGGATAGTGCCTCTTTAATCACCATTACTTCTGCCTGGAACACACTACATTGATTGGGAAGTCTATATGATAGACTGAGATTCAGCTGTTTCGAATAGATACCATTTCCAACACCGTAATCGGTCTTTGAACCGTCTATATAGAAGTGTATCGCATTGTCTTCCAGGGGTCTCTCTTCTTCCCAGGAGGATCTTGAAGGGATGGAAACATGGAAGCTTTTACCGAATACCATTTTTGGGGTGGTATAGTCTAAGCGATCTGGGATAGATCTGAAATTGTCTAAAATAGTAGTATGACCAGTGTTGTTACTGATCCATTTAGAGGTGGCCCTAAGCCTCACACATGAGTTGGCTGCCACCAT
The DNA here is from genome assembly GCA_943590905.1 of Sphaerophoria taeniata. Lineage (NCBI taxonomy): Eukaryota > Metazoa > Arthropoda > Insecta > Diptera > Syrphidae > Sphaerophoria > Sphaerophoria taeniata. Next base: position 216,597,902 of record OX016540.1, on the reverse strand, counting down.
TTTGGAGAAGATGTCAAGAGGTGTTAGGTTTAAAAGCATTTCCAGGGCTGCGGTTGGTGTTGAGCGAAGTGCTCCTGTGATGCACATACCTGCTGACCGCTGGACTTTGATGAGTTTATTTAGATTCACCATCTTGCCCAGTGCGGTCCACCATACGACAACTCCATAAATGAGTGTTTATAGCCAGTGGGTTATTTTTGGGGAGAAGCCCCATTTTGAGCATATGGCCTTTTTACAAGTAAAAAGCGCTACGGTAGACTTTTTTACTCTTTCATGAATATTTGCCTTCCAATTCAGTTTTTTGTCTAAATTGAGGCCTAAATATTTGGCTTAGTCGGAAAAGCTTAATGGTATTCCTTTAATCTTGGGTGGGTTAATCTGAGGAATTTTGTAGGGGAGAGGGGGGCAGTTTAGGACGGGGGCAGTTTAGGACAACTTCAAAAAAAGTACTTAAACAAAAACTTTTTACTACCCAAAAAATATATTATAGTGGCAGTACCATTATAAACAACCATCTGCTTTATATTGAAACGGAACCAATACACAAAAAATTAAAGTGTGTTTCTAGAAGGCAGATGTATTTTTGTTTGCTCCAGGATGTAAGTATTTAAATCACAAATTTCGATCGCGTTTGAAGTAAATAGTACTTTAAAGCTATGTTTATTTGTTCTGTGATGAGATCCGACACAGATAATTATCTTATATTATAATTAACAAATTACAATGTTATTAGAAAATTTAAAGGTTTTAGTTTTTTCTCCCTCTTGGGGCACTTTTGGACAATGCACGAGGGGCAGTTTTGGACATGTACTTCTCCCACATCAGCTGGTATGTTCACATTTTTTATGACTTTTCGGCCTTCAAACTTGGGTGATGAGAATTTATTTTATTAAGTTTTCACATTTATAACAATTTATTTCTATTTGAATGAATTTGATGAGATTTTATTGATTTTTGTCTGTTTTTATCCTTCTATAATTTTGAGACTGATAAATGAATATTAAAAACTCTGGGTCCCCTATAACATTTATTTTTTATTTGATAAAATGTTAGGAATTAATATTTTTTTTAAATAATAATAACATAATAACATAAAAAAACTTTAGTGTCTTTTTTTAAGACAAGTCCAAAACTGCCCCATGCCTGTCCAAATGTGCCCCCCAGGGGGTAGATTGGGACACTTGAAGAATTTTTTTAAAATATTTATATACCTATACACAAATATGAATAAAAGAAAATACATAGGATATCATATTGACATGTAAAACCATAAACAACGATAATTTTCAGGATTCGGAGTAATACAACGTATTTTAAGAAAAATAAGCCGCTTTTATCAAAAAGTGTCCTAAGGTGCCCCCCTCTCCCCTACCTTCTCGTAAAGAGTACTAGTTCAGTTTTATGTGGATTGACCATTGACGTCCAAGCCTTACTGCTTGGAGAACTGTCAGAAGAAGCCCAAGAATGCAAAAATAAAGACTTCTAACCCTGAGGTCCATTTTGCACGTCTATTAAGCTGGCAAACCAATATGGGCACAAACGATTGGGACCTTTACCATAATAATGTGTTCTTTATGTGTTAATTATGTGTGCAGTTCGCGATTTTTGTGCTGATCATTTTTTTATATATATAAGGTTCTCAAACAAAAAGTTAAAAGAAGCGTAAAAAAAATTAAAAAAAATAAAAAAACACGTATACGCCCGAGTGTACATATGAAGCTGACATAATTTTATATATGCATACAAATTGATCAGCACAAAAGTCGCGAATTGCACACATAATTAACACATAAATAGAAGATAATAATGGTCTATACTCTGTCCGATAAAAATTGGCAGTACAGGCCTTATGGGAGAGTTTTTTAAAAATCAGTGGCGCGCTGTTCTTTACAGCATTCCCAATTGAAGGGAACTCCTTTAAAAAGTTTTATAAAACACCCATGAATTTTTGATGGAATCAGACGTAGAACCCACAACGACCTGCCTGGCACACACTTGAGTATGCACTGATCGTTCTTTGCTGCTTTTCAACCCTCATTAAATCACACATATTCAGAGTTACCTTTTTCTATTTCGTAACTCACTTCGTATTTTTTTCTTACTTTTTCAATGGATTTCTGTTGAGGAGCTTTTGCTTTGAAAGCTTTCTTTACAATGAGTGTTATCGAGTTGTGTTTGACTTTTGCATTTCTTTTAAAGTTTTGCAAATCAGTTAAAATGCAGTTATAAAAATCAAAGCCATTTTATTTGAGGAAGAATTATATTTGCGTAGATTCTCGTACCGGGCGGTAGCTTTGTTGATTTTGCGAGTTATTTTTGTGCATTATTGTGATAATATTATTGTGCTGTTGTTGTTCTATTGTTGTGTGGTTTGTTTTTTCTTGTTGTGCTTTTGTATATTATCTTTGTGATTTTGTTGTGTTGTTTGTGTTTTATTGCTGTTGCTTTTGCTTTTGTTTTGTTGTGCAAATTTAAAATGGCTTCAACATCAAAATGCTCAAAGGACTTGAGTGCCGAAAAAAAGAGATAGTTGAGGCGACAAAAGCAATTTGTAAGAACTTGCAAAGTAAATCCGAGGCTGTAAAGCAGGTTGTTGATATATTTTCTGTATCTGAACGAACAGTGTACAGACTTCTAAAGGAAAATAGCACCAAAGGCCACAACTATTAAAAAGGGAATAGGCCTACTGGGGATACCCTTCAAAAACGCGCTTTTTATCTTACCTCTTGGTGGTGTGGGAAAAAATAAATTTTATTTCATTCTCATATTCCTAATAAAAAACGAAATGAAAATCAATGTAAAAAAGAAAAATGGCAACCCTGCAGTTATTTCATTTAGCTTTTTCGAATTCAAAATGCGCATTACGGCGACCCTGTAAGAGCTTTTTTGAGAAAAGTACTTATGGGTAGGAAAAGAGTGCGAACGAGATGCAGATATCCCTATCTTCCCTGTACTGCCAATTTTTATCGGACAGAGTATAGGTTTCATTGAATTCTGTTGGAAAATGTAGAAGTTGTGCTAGCTTAATATGAAGATGGCATAATTTTATATATACACAAAAATTGATCAGCCCCAAAATCGCGAACTGCACACATAATTAACACATAAAGAACACATTATTATGGTAAAGGTCCCAATCGTTTGTGCCCATATTGGTTTGCCAGCTTAATAGACGTCCATTTTGCGACGTTTTATGTAACAATTGCCAAACAAATTGATTTTGACAGATAAAGAGAGTTGGAACGTTTTATTCGCACTTGATTACTGTGCTGGCTACTGAATACTGAAAAAAAAACTCGGCTAATGTCTTGTTCTGTCCGAGCTGATGCCCTCAGTCACTAGAGCTGTTATGTCTGCAATTTGTTGCATTCATGCGAAAAATACTGCCTTTTCAATGTTAATGTCAACATTGTTGAGTATATCCTTTGAAATATTCTTATCATTAGTGCAAGGGCTGACGCCCCATATCGGTAATTGATAACATCGAAATTGGTGATCGAAATTAAAGATTGATAAGCCAATAATCAAGGAATATATTGGCTCGCATAGTTTGCATACCGAAAATGCATTAATCTCAAAAATTTTTAATTTGACCAAAGAAGGGGAAGATGAAAGCAGTCACAGCCCAGAAAAGATTGGGTGTGAAATCGAAACATAAAAACGGGGAGAGCATGTAGCAGAATGTTGTGGTCTGCTGTAAAAAAAACCGCTCCATCGACCAGGTGGACAATAATGAATCCGTCTTAAGCCTTTTAGTTAATATACTACTCACATTTCACGTAATTTTGCCTTTTGCAACAATAAAAAGCCTATCACAGTTTCACACTTACTTTCACACCAAGTCAGCACTCTTGACCAAATGCCACTTTGGAGACACTGTATTGTGTTGCTTTTCTTCGAAAGATAGAACCCTGGCTCACAACTCAGCTTCACAACCTGACCAATCCGGTAGCGATCAGCTGGAGTATCCACAATCATATTTCTAAGAATTGGTGGTTCGTAACACCATCTTACTGCAAACAAAATAACTCATCGAATATCACTCAGAAGTAGAAACAAAAACACCAACTCACAGTGACACTTGTAATCAACCTCACTCCAATGTCCATTTTCCAAGCACTTCGATAGCCAATTTGTTCCAAAGCGTTCCAAATTAGCTCCACAACCATACTCAACCGCACTGCCCAAACTCATGGTTTCATTCTCCAAAAAACGATACTGAACAATAATGCCACCAAGTGGTGGATCTGGCAGACTACTCCAATCACACCCAGGACTGTCTTCTTCGGTGTTTTCATCCGCCCATTCGGCTTCTCCAATTTCATCGATATCGTTTGCGTCTGTCACTTTAGGAGCCTCCGTAGTCGTTGTTGTCACAACAATTGCAAACCTTCTTCGATAATCCTCATAAACTGGAACAACCAGTTTTCTGATTGAGTTCTTCAGAATCCCACTGCGACTCTCTAGAGCGGTTGGATCTTCTTCAATCTGGGATTTTTGGTCAAGTTTGTTCTCCCATGCTATGGCATCGAGAAAGATGCACAGAACAAATCTCATAGCATTCTCATATTCAGAATCCATTCTGATAGCATTTGGGTAGTTCTTTCCGTAGATGAGAAAGTCGAAGAAATCCTCAAAGGGCACCCCGTCAGTTTCATCCAATATGTCCTTCGAGTGCTGTTCCACCAGGCCCAAAAGTTTGACATCAAGGTCTGGGAATTGTTCATAATTATTTTGATCAGAAATAAATAGATTCGAGAAATTCACAGGCTTAATTGTGTGAGAACAGAGAATGACTTCCGTCGAGCTTTCGTCGAAACAGCCTTTGTATAAGAATTCGTAAAGCAGGGACCAGAATTCCTTAAGGGGTGGAGCAGAGCCTTCTTTCAGCTGTTTCATGGTTGCACTTTGGAGCGAAGGTTCAATTGTAGTCATCGGAATCGAAGTTGGCAAAGTGGTCAAGTCCTGGTGGGGTGGTACATCTTTGTCTGTTGTTGATAGCGTCTCTTCAATGTTCGTGTTCTTCGTTGTTGTCGTGCTTGAACTTGTGCTTGAGACATCACTATTTTGCATACCAGTTGTTGAGTCAATGAAAATACTTGTTGTTGTAATTGGTGTTGTTGTTGTAGAACTTGGTGGAGTAGTGGTAGCAGGTGGTGGTGTGGTTGTTTCGGGTGCTTCAGTAGTTTTGGGAAAGTGGCTGCAATTCGGTATGGAACCATCCCATTCACCTGGAAACAATGTCTTCATAAAAACATGTTTTCATAAAAAGAAGATGCACTTACCGTCCTCGCCACATGCCAAGAAATGATCCCTTGACGTCAGCTCACATGTTACCTGTGCAAAAGTTCCAACCGGATAGTAGTCCATGTCATATTGGAAAATTCCCTTATCGTTTGCATAACTGACTCGAACATTTTCGGGTAAGATTAGTTTTTCACACTGAACATAGCCTACAAGAAATCAAACTTTTAAAGTTCTCAAAACAGAAACATCACGTCAAAAACTCACTTCGACAAGCCGGATCAGTACCAGACCAAACTCCTAAGGCCAGACAAACTCTCTTCTCATTCCCGTCAACAGCGTACCCAGTATTGCACTCGTACTCGGCAATACTATGCAGGGTCGTTCCGGAGGAGTAATTTATCCGTCCATTCTCCACTGGGCGTAAATTTCCACAATCGACAACTAAGAAAATCTAAATTGTTGAGTTGATAGCCCAATTAAAATTCCCTTGAACTTACCTTGACAGTAGGGCACCTCATATGACCATTCCGAAGTTCTCAAACATGTCCTTTGATTTGTTGCGCCTTTTAAAATGAAACCCGGATAGCAGAAATATAACGCTTTATCTTCCGTGTAGCGTATGAAACCATTTGTTATTTGCAGATCTCTGGGACAGTCTTGACAAAAGTTTGACGGCAATATCTCGATTGAACCGTGTATATTTGCCTTGAAATCGGTCCATGAATATAAACTACCGCGATAGGGTTGACAACTTTTGTAGAATTCATCAACTTGGTCGGCAGTTATTGCTCTGTCCCAGACTTCCAAGTATGCTATTTGACCAATAAACGATTCGGATTCACTAAAACCCCCACCAAGTCGGTCCTATAGTAAAACACAGTAATATCATCAACTCAAACGAGATTTTTTTAAGTTTGAATACCTGCTCTTGACCGACTATGAAAATTCCATTGCCAGGAATATGGTGGCCTTGACTCAAGTTCATGCCGGCATGTTCCAAACGACCGTCGAAGAATAGCTCATAATAACCATTCTCACTTGTCCAAGATGCGCAGAGAAAATGCCATTCACCATCGTTGGCAACAATGTCCGACCCAGATGAATTACCATTAACGTACAGCACAAATCTTTGAAACAAAAATAAATAAACAAATTAGAGTTTTATATGAACAAATGGCTTTTATCGCCAGCATCAAATTTAAGGATCCAGTTGCCGTTACATTTTCTAGCATCCATCACAGATGCTGTTCCTAAAATACAGTGTTTGTTAGGTGTTTGAACGCACCCTTTAACTGTTACTCAATCCAACGAACTAACCTAGGTTACGATGCACCCGCTTCGAGTTTGCTTTGAATGAAATTTCTCCCTCCATCATCATCATTCCTCCAAAAACATATAAATTTTACCTCCATGGGGTAAACCTTGACGTGGCGGAGCGACTTACGGTGACTACTACTATGAACCTTAGAGCTATGCGATCGAGAAACTTGGTCGACAGGTCGAAGCGGAGTTGGCTGTTGCTTCTAATTACCCACCAACGAAGAAGTGTTCCCACCAAGGCACTCCCAACGAACGACGAATTTCTTTTCTTTCTTTTGGAATCAACGGTGGCTTATTCAGTTCCAGTTAGACCGAACTACTTGGGAACACCTTTACAGGCTACTTCGACTTATTTGAAGCCCAGACCGTAAAAGGAGCGGCAAAAAGTCTTGAGCTTCAAATGTGTAAGCGAATGCATCACGACGCGACGATCCGAATCAAGGCTAAATTCGGCAACATTAGCCTAATATGTGCGCATGCCCCCACAGAAGAGAAAAAGGACGACACCAAAGACGATTTCTACGAGCTCCTCGACAAAACATATGAGCAATGTCCTAGCTATAATATTAAAACTGTCCTCGGCGATTTTAACGCAAAGCTGGGAAAAGAGGACATCTTTGGTGGAACAGACGGAAAGGACAGCCTGCACGACACCACTTCCGACAACGGATTCAGGCTGATCGATTTTGCTGCGGGGCGTAGCAAGCACATGGTTTCCACATCTCAACATCCATAAAGGAACATGGAGATCAACCATCAACCAGATTGATTACATTGCGATCCAAGGAAGGAACTTGACCAGCATTCTAGATGTTCGAATTTTCCGAGGAGCCAACATCGGCTCGGACCATCGGCAGCTTGACCATCGCCGTAGCCGCCAAGGAAGTGCTTCGAAATTCCCGACAACGGCCAAAACAAGGAAATGCTACAAGAAAATTCAACGTCGGACGGCTACAATCGCAAGAGATCGCCAGATCCTTCTCTGATCGAGGGTCAAGCAAAATTTTTAAGAAGCTCTATGTCGCCAACATAAAATATAGTAGACCAGTGGCAAAATTACAAGAAAGCAGTTAGAGATGCCGCCTCTAATATGCTGGGTTTCACACATCCACCAAAACGAAAGAATGCAGGCAAGCCCATGCAGCCAAGCAGGAGACATACGTGAGCTCTACCAGCAAACGAGGAGAGAGGAAAGCCGGCTTGTCAGGAGAAAAATGAGGGCGCATGAGAAGCGTCAGAGGATGTTTAGAGAGCCAACAGCAGAAATGAAGATCGGAGGTTTTATCGGAAGGTAAGACAGCTGGCTCGAGGTCATCGAACAAGAACCGATGCCTACAGAGATAAACAAGGGAACATCATAGTAGAATCGCAGTCAATGAAGGGCATTGGGATTAACCACTTCTGTAGACGACGAACAAAATCCCGCCGCCAGGCAAGAGGCTTTCATCGGACACAATGATAGCCAACAATACCGTGAACCCGACCTAGAAGAAGTGAAAACGGTAATATCACGGCTGAAATCCAACAAAGCCGCTGGAGAAAATGGTCCAGCTGCCGAGCTGTTCAAAGCAACAGGTGACGAGCATACACCACATCATCTGTAAGATATGGTCGGAAGAATGCATGCCCGATCAATGGAACCGCAGCATTGTTTGCCCGATCCTGAAGAAGGGAGATCGTCTAAACTGCGCCAACTACTGCTGTTATATATGAACGTCTGAAGCCTTTCGTCAGCAATTTGATTGGTCCTTATCAATGTGGCTTCAGACCAGGAAAGTCAACCATCGACCAAATTTTTACTTGCGGCACTTTCATTTAAAGCTAACTTGAAGTGGTTGCAGCGTAACGTAGACGAAGGTGAAGCTAAAGCGTGTTTGTGTTTCAGCCATATTTGAACTTGAGCTTCCGTTTGGAGTCACATTATGCAGAATAACGTTCTTCATTGTGATAGCATGCGTAGAATTCCTATGATTGGACTTGTAAACGTCAGGCGAAGCCAAAGCTAAAACGTATTTATGTTTAAATCATTAATAGCCGAAACACAAACGGCTTTGACTTCGACTGACGTTTAAGAATTCAGCCATAAGAATTCAATGATTGCTATCAAAATGAAGCTTGGACCTCTCATTTCGTAGGTACTTTACGTCACGTAATGTGACTATAAACGGAAGCTCTAGTTTCTAGTACAAATAATATGCTGAACATTTGCTTCGTCTGACAGCTCAACAGCTGTAAAAAAAAAGTCAACAAACAAAATTAATTTGCATTTGGAGGGATGATGATGATGGAGCGAGAAATGTCATTCAAAGGTGTATCTTAACGCAGACGAAGACGAAGCTTAAGCGTGTTTGTGTTTCAGCCATAAACGTTTTAAGATTCTTGACTACAAAAGTACAGACTAACACTAAGCAGACGTCAAAAGGTAAGCTGATGGATCCTGTGTGGCTATTTTCCGACAAAGGACCTGTCAGTTCTTGGATCAGGATTATTATATATGAAATATGATTCACTCACAAAGAAAAATTCAGATTAAGAGAACTAGGAAGAAAAACCGGAAATGTTGAAATGAGTTTCACTCCTTAAATATCACTTTTGAAAGCTTAAATTTTAAGGGAACCTTCATACGAAAACTATCTTGTCTTATTTCAGATCTTACCCAGAGTAATCAGTCAAAGTGAACGCATTGTCATTATCCTCCGTTGCGTACGACAGAACAGAGCCGTACGTAAAGCTATCATCCGTCTTGATCCACGTACAAAATGACAGCTGTAAAGAGAAAAGAGATGTCACTACTTTTTCGATGAAACTTAATTCAATTTTACCTCTGACAGATCACGATCGGGACCTTTCATTTTAACATAATTAAGTGTACTAGCCTTGTTGAACTTCATTGCAAAATCTGGCTTTGTGAATACTTCACAAAGGTCTCCATAAAAGTACGGCGGACACTCACAAGTGAACTTCTCATAAATGTCATCGCTTTCGTAAGCCACACCCTTGGGCAGAGGCTCTCCTCTTATCGCCACCGCCTTGCAGACTCCATTGTTTTCACAAGGAGAAGATTCGCAAGGATTCATAACCTGTGAACAGTCAAAGCCTTTCAGACCTTTCGGACACCGGCAATCATAACTTCCCCTCGTTGCTGGGAAATCCATCAAATCCACACAAGTTGCATTCACATGACAGGGGAAATTATCACAAGGTCTCAAATGACATCTTCTTCCAATAATTCCCGGCGGACATATACAAATGTAACCATTCTCCTTATTTTGACATATACCTGTCTCACATAGCATCGCATCGCAATAATTTGCCGATTCTTCACACAATTTGCCTTCGAAGTCCGATGGACATTCGCACACAGCATCGCCATCTTCAGACACAATGCAAGTTCCGCCATTTTGACAAGCTGTTGTCTCACAAGGATCTCGTAGGTCCTCACAGAACTGTCCAGTGTATTCGGGTGGACATTCACATGTGATCGTTGTGTCATTTATATGAGCACATATGCCGTTATTGAGACATGGCGCTGATTGACACAAGTCGATTGGGTGTTCACACCGTGCTCCTTGGTAGCCCCCCAAACAGGAACAACTGTACAGATCATCACCGCCCTCTTCGGCAATACACTTTCCGAAAGCTCCACAAATAGCCGGTTGGGTATCGCAGAGATGCTGCTTTTTCTCATAGCAGTCGTACAGCGATACTGCCCCACGTAATGACGTAAACCCTTCTGGGCACTGGTGACACGTTATTTGATTGTAGGCTGGCTGGTAGTCACCAGCGGCACATTTTCTACAAAATGGCATAAAGCTGTGCGAGAACCTCGATCCTGGAGAGTTCCGGCGGGGTTTTTGTCGCAATTTGGCCCATGTTCCGGGAGGACATTCAGCTGTAAGCAGGATTGTTGTAAGGATTATTTAAAAACTTTAAGACCCAAAAACGAAATACCTTTGCAGTCGGTTCTATACAAACGTCCATCGCGTCTAGTCGTATGATGTGGAGGACATTTTGAACACGTAGTTTGGCCATACTCCGGGTTATAAGTTCCCACTGGACACAATTTACAAGCATTCAAAGCTGAATCTTGGTAGGTTCCTCGAGCACACTGAACTAAAAATAAAAGTTTTGTACTTTAAGTCTCTTTGAATTTGGATTAAAGATTTTACCACAAACATTCTTTTTCGTTATACTTCCATCAGGACAACGAACAAACTCATCAATTTTCAATTTTCGCACGTTAATTTGCATCTCCGCCAAGACCCTTTTCAAGGGTTCGTTAGTATTCAGTCTCTGGAATTCATGCTTCATGTGTAGAATGTTGTCCGAAAGAGTGGCATTGCTCTCCCATAATCCCAAACGTTTACTTATTTTCGTGTAGAGTCGAATTTTGACATTCGAACGGAGTCGTTTTTTGTTCTTCCTCTGTGGGCGGTTTTCGGATGGGATTTCCCTTTTGGAAATGTGATATTTTTCACGTTCTCCGAGTTTCGTTTCGTCACTCTTGTCTTCCACTTCGATGCATTGTGGAATTTCAGAGATAATGTCACAGTCCTCCTGGTAATTGCACAAATGCGTCTTCATCTGATCGGAAAGGCTTGTAAGAAACTTCAGAAAACCAAATCGATTAGAATTCTTTCTTAAAAAGATGCTATCAATCCTTACAGTTTCTTGAGACTCCTTATCGGAGCAAAGGGGATTTTCGCTGTCAAGTTCCAGAGTAAATGTCTGCCCAGCTAACTCTGGAATGTTTTGTTCTTGAAGAACAGCACGGAAAAAATTAAGTTCGCGATCGACATTTTTAAGAGCTATACCCACTTGTACAGTCAGGAACTTTTTGGTATTTCCAACCAGGATGTTGATGGTCGCAGGAGATTCGAAAATTGTCCAAATAATCCCCAGTGGTGTCATCAAAAACTGCATAGCCATAATCACAACTGACTTCACACCAAGTGTGCGATGTGTTCTTGGCACAATATGAAAGACCGTGGTCGGGTGATTCCAAGGGGTCACATGTTAATTCTGGAACAAAAAAAGATATCTCAAATATGTTCTGAGGGTAGGGGAGGAGTACCTATGCGTCCATTAGGGCATGCCTCTAATGTCATCAACTTTTTGAACAACTTATAGGGCTACTACGACATAATATTTGCAGTCCAGGCCTATAAGGAGCGGTTTGGCCGGCTCCCTGTCTTTGGAGTTTAACTCGGGGTGACTCCCCGACACTAAAATTGTCTTTGGAGATTTTAATGCTAAGCTTGGCAGAGAAGATATATTTGGTGGAATAATCGAACTCCACAGCCTACACGACACCACCTCCGATAGCGGATTTAGGATAATCGATTGGTAGCAAGTACGCGATTTCCACAAGGGAACATGGAAATCTCCTGATCAATCAACCGTCAACCAAATTGATCACATTGCGATCGACACTCGAAACTTCTCTAGCAAGCAAGATGTCCGCACATGCCGAGGTGCAAACATTGACTCGGACCACTACCTTGTTGTAGCCAAGGTACGAATGCCGATATCCCAATCAAGGCCCACACGTGAAAATGCTAAGAGAAATTCGATTTCAAACGGGTAAAATCACAACAGAGTGATCGTGTCTCCGAAAACCTCTTTGGAAATCTTTTGCTGCCAGCACAAAATGTAGAGAACTAGTGGCAACACTGCCAAGCAGCCATCAGAGATGCCGCCTCTGAAGTGCTAGGGCTTACACGGCCACCACAATGAAACCCCTGGTTTGACGATGAGTGCCGGCGAGCACATGCAGCTCGCGAGCTCTACGAGCAGACAAGGAGAGAGAACCAAAGACTTGTAAGAAATAAAGGGAGGGAAGGGAAAGGGGGCATGAGAAGCGTGCAATCGAGGAGATAGAGGGATGTCACAATAGAAAAGAGGTTCGAAAGTTTTACAAAAAGGTTAAACAAACCATCAGGGGTTTTACAACCCTAATCGAAGCCTGTAGAGATCATCATGGGAACATCGTAGTTGAACCGCATTCAGTGCTGAGGATACACTCTTCCAAGTTGTATAATGGCGATGACGAGCAAAATTCCGCCAGCTATACAGAACCAGTCAATTTGTTTGAAGCAGACCATCAATTCCACCGACCCGACATTGACGTTGTGAAGATAGCGATATCTAAACTTAAGTCGAACAAAGCCGCTGGAGCAGAGACATGGACCATGACAACATGGGATGAGAACGCTTTAGGCTGCTTCGAGAGAAAAATTCTGCGAAATTCCTGGAGAAAGGAGATGAAGAATCAATCAAGAAGAGCAGGTGGCTATGGTTCAGAGGATAGAGTAGTCGATTGCTAAGACGAACGCTTCGGGTTCAAGTCCTAGCTCCGGCAGCATTCTTTTTCTACGAAAATCGCCAGCTTATCTGAGGCTACCTGTGCGATAACATGAGACAGCAGAAGAGGAGGTGGTGCAAACAGGTGCTAGAGGATCTGAACCAAATTGGCGAGCGAAACTGGAGACAGCTAGCTAAGGACTGAGCTGGCTAGAGATGCTTGTTGAATGAGGGCCTGGTCCACCCTGGACTGTAGTGCCGCCATAAATATGTAAGTTCTGTAGAGTTTCTTTTTGTCGAATTTTATTGCTCGAAATTTTTTTTTCAATTATCACAGAAAGACAAAATCTTTTAATACCAGCATTTACGCAATGCAAAACGAAAGAGCTGAGGTACCAACTTTGTTTTACCGAACCTTCCAGCAAATAGTTTTTTTGTGGTGTCTAAAAACTCCAAACAATGTTAAACCGACGTATCCTACTTTCTCACCTTTAATAGTAATATTTAACAAGCACTCGTTAAAATTCTTCGACCGATCATGTCCCGTATACAAAATTGGATACTCTCCAGCTACAAGTTGTGACATTTTTCGCGGATCCAATGCAGTCAAAATCCTAACATCAACATCTTCATTCGAATTATCAACAAAAGTTGGTTCTTCCCATTCAATTTTTGACGTTACATTATCTGTTGTTATCCAGAATTCTTCAGAGTCTACACAATTTTCGACAATCGGTGGCGTTCGATCGAGCACAGTTATTCGGAAATTACACTCAGCTTTGTTATTCGATTGATCGCTGGCGAAATAAGTAAACGTGTGATGGCCAATTTTGAGACCAACTCCTGTTGCATCATCGACTGAGGGTTTTGTCCAAATTCTTACATCCGATGATGATGAATCTGAAAGTTTTAAAGTGTCAATGACTCACTTGTATTTGGAGAAGCCTTTTGACTGACCTTGAACTTCTAATGGCAGTGGAAGGGATATGACAAAAATTGAATCATTGTTTGGTGGCAGTTCAAGAGTATAATTCTCTGGGCACACAAGCTTCGGAGGAGTGATGTCTGTAAAAATAGACGCAAATTCAGAAAAATGCTCAATGGATGTGGTAAAATTAAATCGTGCAACTCACCAACACATTTCGAATTTTTGTTCTTCGGTGTCCAAAAGCCGTTCTTTTTGCCAGAACAAACGCGTGATTCGGCGCCCTTAAGAGTGTATCCCTCCGGACAAATGAGCGTGCAGTTCGTACCGAAAGTTTGCTTTCCCTGCGTACATTCTGGCTTGTCATAATGCCCAAATTTTGGTTTTGAGAGAGGAGTGCACATTACAGCTGGAATCAAAACATTATGTTTGCTTAACTTTGTTTACTATTTAGATCAAAATCGATGGGTTACTCTTGCAAGTCGTCTGTCGTCCATCCCACTTCGAAAGAGGCAGACAATTCCTGTTTTTCGAACCAACAATATAGTGGCCAGGGCTGCAGCGATAGGAACATTCAGTATCAATTGGCATCGGTTCTGTGCGTCGTCTATTGTCATCTAAATAGCCCTCCATAAAACTATCATTTTGTGGAGTGTAATCGAACGATGGAAGTTCTAGGTCATGATTCTGGCAAGTGACCATTCCATTCGATGGCACCGGTAGACTCGGGCATGATTTTACTGGAAACGAGAGAACAATTAATTGTGCTAAAAAAGAACAGTGCCGGAATACTTACAAACACATTGAGCTTCGGTTCCTGACCAAGTCCCATTCTCCTGACAAAGACGAAGGCTACTTCCTGGTGAAAGTCAAACTTGATGACAAAACCGGGTTGGAAGTACAAAACAAGAACACAAACCTATTAAATGGTATCCAGATTTACATCGAACTCCATTGGCGGCATTTAGAACATTTGCATTCGAGGTCGGTTGAGTGACGAAGTAACCATTGTCCGGTGGGCTGAGTTTTGGACATGTTATGCCTTCACATCGATGATCGGCGGTTCGTTTAAAACCTGGCTTGCAAACACAACTTTCAATACCAATAGCGGGAACCGTTAATGTTAAATGGTTGATGTCTGGACAAGCGATGCATGTCTGAGAATGAGACCAGTAGGATCTAGGAGGGCATGCTGAAATAATAAAAAATCACAGTTTTTTCCACGATGTTCTTGAAAATCTGTGCGAAACGCACACTAGTAGGCTTCGGAGTAGTCTCGTGAAACCAAAATTTGTAAGGCAATTGAATTTGAATATGAAACTGGGGAGAGACCGATTTGGTCGGAGAAGCTTGCTTGGTGAAGGTCTTGTCTGACCTGTAATTGTATTACTTACCTCGACACTCTTCTACAAGTCCATCTCCAACATATCCGTCCGGGCAGACACAAGCATAGTGTCCTGATGGTATTCGACACTCACAGCTTGCCAATGGATGGCAGCACGAAGACCTAAAAATTAACATTCAACATCAATTTTCTTCAGTTCTTATAACTAAAATTTCTTACGTTCCGTTACGATCCGAATGTGCACTGGTCTTATTGCAAAGGATATCACATCGACTTTGATTGCTCAGTTTGATACTATAGCCCAGTTTGTGATCTAAACTCAAAAATCCCAAACAATTATCTTTCTTGAGGTGTGCGATTGTCTTCATGCGTGACTTACCTTGCATAAGAGCTCCTCTAGCTAGTTTTTCAAATTCCTTAAAGCTACCCAACAGAAAACTGTGAGTTTCCTTAGGGAAGCTAGAAATATTAAAGAGCTCATCGTAGTTTCCGGATTTGATGCCAATTGTGAATATTGTCACATTATTAGATTTTAATTCTTCAGCAACTGGAATCGGGTTCTTGCCATTCGAAAATCCGTCGGTTACAAGAAATATGTACTTTCGGCTTTTTGGACGTGCAGTATTCAATATTTTCTGGGATTTAAGATTAGGATATTTTCAAAGTAACTAAATTTTAGTTTATCATAGCAAACCTGGGCTTCTTTTAGCGCTCCATAGGTGAAAGTTCCACCGCCAAAAAATTCTATACGCGGTATGTCGTTCATTATTGCACTACATTGGTCGTGGTTTTCATTCGGCGATGATATTTGATCAATGTGACGGATCTTTAAATGATAAAATTAAAATTTGAAAAAATTTGACTCTACTTGAAAACTTGAAAATATAAATACGCCCGCGGTATTACCCGCGATAACTGGGATAAAAAGTAGCCTATGTTTTTTCATGACCGCTTAACTACCACTACCAATTAAAAAAAATCATATCGATCCTTTGCTCTATTCTATCTAATAAATCTATCCTACGGGAACCGTAGGTACATTTTACCGGGATAAAAAGTAGCCGCTGTTCCAGACTATAATTTATCTGTGTGCTAAATTTCATCTAAGTCCTTTCAGTCGTTCTGGAGTTATTGAACAACAAACATACATGAATCCAAACTTTCACAATTATAATATTACTGTGATGTGATAAATCGCCGAACATCGAACCCTTAATTCTTAAAATAAGGTCGCTCAACCGTGGTGGGAAGTTGAAAGCAGCAACAGAAAGAGAGAGTGTGGAGAGCATGTGAGAGAGAGAGAGAGAGAGAGAGAGAGAGCGAGAGAGGATGTGTCATGTGTGTGTCTTTTAGGCATAACTTATCTTTGGCACCAACGGAAGAATTTTTCAGAAGAAGAAAACGGTGCTTAAGACTATAAATCGTGTGAAAGCGACCTTAATTAAAGTTTTCCCAATAAATTATTTCTCTTTGAAACGATTTATAATGGGGTTTTACATTCAGCCAAGAAATTGATTCTTCACGGATATGCGGCCATTTTTTCTCTTAATTGAATAAGAGTTAATTATTTTACTGGAAGAATTGATTTCCCTCGAATCTGTTTTTGGAGAAGAATTTACACAGACTCTCACACGAATTTTAAAGGTCTATTACGCTAGCAAAACCATAAGCGGGCACCAAAAAGTATTCAGTATTTTGTTGCTAATTTGTGCCGTAAAAATGAATTTTGTTGCTCAAATAGTTTTCGAAAAAAGCGCGGTTACGTTTTTTCTTCTATCTTCTGAAAAATAATAAGAATACGCCCGAGTGAACTTTCTCATGGGTCGTTAATTCCAATATATTTATAAAACCAAATAAGGATTTATTCAAACCGAAAACATGAAAAAGAAAAAAGCATACCTCCTTTTTTATCTTCAATTGTAAATCATGAATATGAATCTTACTAGCTGACCCTGCAGACTTCGTACTGCCTCAATCGATAATCGATAACCCTCGTCCTCTATCGTTTGCATTGTTTTTTTGTTAATTCGTATGTATGGATCCGTCTTTAAACAGATAAGCGATATCAGAAAAACAAAACAAAATGGTAAGTATACGCCCCGTTGCCTGCGGTGCACGGATTTGTAAAACGCGAATCATTTCGGTTTCACTTCGCTCCTCATGTTGCTGTTGTGTAAACATTTCAAGTTCTTCGACCCTAATTGTTGCGTATAAAACACATTGACCATGATCTTGAATGAAAAAAGGATTTTTTATGATTGCTCTGAGAGTTACCGTTATGCAGCAATACAGCAAAATAATTTTTTACATTAAAAATATCAGTGTTTCAAAAAAAAAAATTACCAAAATCACGAATTCTCTATTTTCCCATTGTTTAAAATCCATTCAAAATTTGACTTGGGATTTTCTTGCTCTTCTGGAGTTTTCCATTTTACCACTCATTTTACCACACCTAATGCATTTCATATGAAAGAGTGTTTTTGAGATTTTTGTTTAGCCATTTTTTTTTTTTTTGCATTTCAAATTTTCCATTTTTCCATTTTTTTGTTTACTTTTTCTTGCTTTCCAGTTCCCCATCACAAATTTTCCAGTTTCCCTTTGTAAACCAATGAGTTTTCCGAGTTCCTTTCGAAAACCCATTTTGAAATTTTCCAGTTTTCCATTTGAAATTTTCCAGTTTTCCATTTGAAAATCAATGCATCCACAATTTCATGCAATTTTCCACTTGAAAACCAATGAGTTTTCCGAGTTTTTCATCAAGAACTTTCTATTTTTCCATTCGAAAACCCATTTTGAACCAAAAAATTCCAAGCAAAAAAATATCTAATTTCCGACCTTTGTTTGGTTTTTCCAGTTTTCCCACTCTTCCATGAGGTTTTTCTAATTTTTTTTTTCACAGAAATCATCACTGAATGTAACAGTATGAACCATAAAAATTTCACAAATATCTGTTGGGCCATTTCGGAGTCTATAAGAGACATACAAACAAACAAACAAACACACTTCCATTTTTATATATATAAGAGATAATTCAATGCAGTAAATTTTGTTTGATTGGTGGACGCTTTTTGTATAAGATTGACTAAAAAAAAGGATAAAAGGATATTTTATTTTCGTCCTGTAATGAAATGATTTTTTTTAGGCACTTTTGTTTGTTAAAAACTTATTTAGCGCATTTTGAAAACAAGTTTTTTAAATAGTACCTTTTTGATTCTAAAAAGGACAAAAATTAAGGAACGAAAAGTTTTGTTTCATTGGTGTACATTAAAATTTTAAAACTTTTTAAATAAATAATAAGAAATAAAATAAATGATAATACTTTTTCTCCAAAAACTTATATTACCTAGTATATAAAAATCTTCTGTCACAGTTTTAGTGGTCATACTGCTCCAAAACGGCTCGACCGATGTTATAAAATTTTATAAACATTCAGTAGGTATGGGAATAGGTTTATAACTAATTTTTATACAGCTGTTTGCTTGGGATGGCTCACCTACATATTTTGTTTTTATAATTTTTGGCCAGTTTTTTTTATAATGTTTGTATGGTGTGGCATTAATAAATACATTGATTTCTTAATTTTCAACTTCCTACCACTTACTCCAACTTTTTAAGAGCTTTATTAATTATTTTTCAGTTTTCATGAAAATTTCGTCGATTATTTTGTACATTGATCGCAGTAGTGATAGTGTTATTCTAAAAGGTAGGTTAAATAACAAAAGATAAATAAACACATTCATACTATACTGTTTGTTATCATTTAAACAGCAAACAATGCCAATGCGGGGTAGAGGGCATTCTTGGTATAGTGGTTAGTGGGGTGGTCAGGTAGTGGGTAGCGGGAAGCAGTGTGACGGGTTTTGGGTAATGGGTAGTGGGTAGCGGGGTAACGGTGTAGTGGTTATGGTTAGACGTAGCGGTAACTAGGGTAGCGCAAAGCGGGTAGAGAGTATTGGGTTAATGAGTAGAGGATAGCGGGTAGAGTAGTAGCGGGATGCCAAAGGCTAGAGCTTTTATTAATTGACTGAGGCAGTATGACATCTGCAGGGTCAGCTAGTGTATACATAAAAATAATTCACAGTAATTATATTTTGTTCTCATTTGAACTTTGGAACAAAAAGTAAACTTTTAGGAAACGACAAAACGCGGCAATACTGAGTTTCTTCATGACTCATAAACTTCATCTGGTTCTGGTTCATCCTCAGCATCCTGCAAAACTTCTGTATCGATAATTTCCTCGTAAAATCTTAAGTCTTCGATTTCTCTCCACTTTTCTCCACAATGGTGTTTTGTTTAGAAAAATTTTGACATCATTATTTTTTTAGCTTCTAAAAGAGGAACTCCTGAATGCATTGGTCTAAGATCCATCATATCAACTCTTTTACACTCCAACGTCAGATTTCTAGCTCATCTCCCCTCTCGTTGTTATAACGCCACAAGTTTTTATGATTATAAACCGTTTAGTTGGCTTGAACGTAAAATGACATTTATTTTATCTTGGCTAAAGATGTATCCTCCACTTCTCGTGCCCTTTACCTACAAGATAATCTTCTACTTAATGAAAAGAACAGCCAATCGATAGCACATCACATGGTAAACTGAAGATTTTTATAAAGAAATGAGCCAAGTGTCAAATTTTAGCAGGAGAAATTATTAAGCACCCTTTTGAAAATCAATCGTATATATTTGATTTAATTTAGGGAAAAAATAGAGCCGTTTTGAAAATATACACTCCGCTTCAACTGAATAAGAACACATTTTTTCAAAAGTTTGCTGTCCATTTTTTCTTCACTTTGAAAGTTAATGCATCATTTGATGATGGTAACCGATAGCTTATGATGTTAAGAAAACAAATCAAAAAGAATAATTTAAAAAGGACCACCAGTTTTTCCCTGGCTCTCATGCAAAGCTTTCCAGATTGAAAAACTTAGTTTTTTTTTGCGTCAACTGAATAAGCACAACTTTTAAAAATGCAAATAAAATCAAACGGAAAGAAATTAACAAAATTTTCTTTAAATATTTTTTTTATTGGTTATTTCTAGTATTGGGTACTACCACCTTTATTCTTGATTACTTCATAAATTCGGGATGGCATGGAATCGTATAAATTCTTTAAGTAGTCCAGCGAAATTTCTCTCCATGGTAACTTAGTGGCTGCAATAAGCGATTCTCTATCCTCAAATTGACGGCCTGACTCATAAGCTTTACGTACCAACCATCCCCATTCATTTTCTATACGGTTCAGGTCAGGTAAATAGGGCGATCATTGAAGCAATTTAACATTCTGGTCCTGTATAGCACTTTTGACAGTGCGCGACGTTTGGATGGGGTCGTTGTCATATTTTAAAATCCGTTTACAGGGTCCGAAAATGAAGGAAACTTTCTTTCCAATATTCTGTGGTAGGTAATTGCAGTCGTTTTTAACGTTTAAAACTCAAGCTCAATAGTCCCAAAGTAGCTAACTGCCCCCCATATCATAACTCCACCTTCTCCAGCATGATGCAGCGCTAAAAATCGTTCTTCTTTTCTCAAATCGTGAAAGTAATAATTAAAACCATCAGGGACATCAAAATTGAAACTCTTCTCATCCAAAAAAACCGCGTTGTGCCACACATTTTTCCAACTCACATCGAGTCTAGAAAATCTTAAACGAATATCTTTTCGTTGCTGGTTTAGTGGTGGTTTCTTTTGGAGTTGCAATCGATTTAAATGATCTGCGCTATTTAATACTCTGTGGACTGTTGAAACACCTGCAGTTAAACCAACTTTTTGTTTTATTTTTACCACGGAGGCACATGAAATGGAAGCACATCTCAAAATTGCTCGTCGATCAACTTCGAATGTTGCCGTTTTTTTACCACCTTTTATGTTTTTCCCGTACAAACTTTTGTTTCTGAGGTACGAATAGACAAGACTAAGACTCCGATCAATATTGGTAGCTATAGCACGCACGGTCAGTCTTTATTCTTTTAACGAATCAATTTAAGCTCTTCCGAAACTGTTAAAGCTTCTGATCTAACCATTTTTTTTGTTAATTCTAATTAAACGGCTTAATGTCACTAAGAACACTTCAACTTTTGATTTGGTATACCAATTAACTTAAAACTCTAAGAACCAATGAAGATAATGAGAGTGAAAGATTGTGTGCTTATTCAGTTGACGCAAAAAAAAACTGAGTTTTTCAATCTGGAAAGCTTTGCATGAGAGCCATGGAAAAACTAGTGGTCCTTTTTAAATTGTTCTTTTTGATTTGTTTTCTTAACATCATAAGCTATCGGTTACCATCATCAAATGATGCATTAACTTTCAAAGTGAAGAAAAAATGGACAGCAAACTTTTGAAAAAATGTGTTCTTATTCAGTTGAAGCGGAGTGTATATAATTTTGTATGAAAGATAGACCCGTTTTGATTGTTAGAAAAATAATATTTAGGCTCATTTTGAATCCAAACTGAAAATAAAGACAATAATAACTTCAGAATGGTCTCGTTTTGAAACAATTTTTTTCACCATCTGATAGCTCTCTTTGACGCGCAAATTTTGGTATATCACACTCCATATATTGAAAAAAGTGCCTTTAGACCCGTTTTGATTGTTAACGCCACATATGTAAGCAACATTTTCGGATCACTTGTACTCTAGAAAACGTGTACCAAATTTCATTGCAATCGGCCTAGCAGATTCTAAGAAATCGTTTGTGAAAGACGAATGAACAGAAAACGAAGTGACGTTATAAGGGTTTCGTTTACACTCTGTGGACGCAACCCTAAAACACAGGGTAAAAAATGTTGGTGCACGGAATAGTCGCCTTTTACGGAGGCCAAGTAAATAAAAACGAGATTCATGCTGCCGTAAGGGGGCATTATACGGATTAAGTGTACAGAAGAGCAAATCACTCATGGATGGAGTTCGATTACCTCAAAGAAAAATCGGCATTCGTTAATTGTACCTAGACTAATTGTGTAGTAAACGAACACGAAATATAATATGTGTTTGAGTTTTACAAGAAGTAAACAACTGTTTATATGATACTTTTTTATTCTACTAGCTGACCCGGTCAATGTTGTTTTCTCTTTGAAAAAAACCTTTCCAGATATTAATATTAATGTCTTATGAGAAAGTTCACTTGGGCGTATACTTATTATTTTTTTCAGAAGAGAGAAGAAGAAACGTAACCGCGCTTTTTTTCCGAAAACTATTTGAGCAACAAAATCAATTCTCGCGGCACAAATTAGCCACAAAATATGCCGTTAGTTTCATATCGCTAGCTGCATTGGTTATAATTTGGTTTTCTTTTCCGAGAAATAGATGAGCTACAAAATTAATAAAAGAACATAGAAGACTTTTCAATGTAGCCAAAAAAAACTAGAAAAGAAACTGACTGGGAACTTTTCAAGACGAAACACAATCTTGCATTATTAGAGACAGGCAAGTTGTTTTTCACTGAACAGAACGAATATGCCCTCTCGTTGTTAAATAAATGGACTAGGAACTGAGGGTTAAAAGTCAATCCCGCTAAAACAGAGCTAGTGCAATTTACTAGCAAACATGAAAAACCCGATCTTAAAGTACCTTCAATTGATGGCTGCCTACTTAAAATCTCTGATAATGCAAAATTGAAAATATCGCGATATGATAGAAATATACCAAAAACTAAAGTGGGGTTCGAACACCAGAGCAAGATAAAAAATGCTTGATTGCCTTTTAGTCCTGCAACACAATTTTCTATAAAACCGGGGACCAAACCCTAAAAATATATCAGATGTATTCGGTCAAAATTAGCCCAATACGTAACCTTGTTGGGTTGCATGCTTTAGAAAGGGGCATGAACCTTAAAAGGCATGAACCTTAAACTATAACAAAAATAAAGGGTGTTTTTTTCGAGGTATAGAACTATAGGTTGGCATTACTTTTGAAGACGGTGACCGATTTAAAAGCTGTCAAGTGATTTATGCTCAGTTTGGTTTGACAATTCATCATGAATAGACTCACGCCTGAACAACGCTTGCAAATTGTGCAATTTTATTTCGAAAAATAATGGTTCTGTGCGGAATACGTATTGCGCACTACGTCCATTTTATCGTCGACAAAATCGTCCAGCAGATATTAACCACATGGAACGTTTTCGCACCACGTTTACTCTAATTGATAACTCGCATCCCCAGAGATTCCGTACGGTGCTTACAGAAGAAGCTATTGCAACTATAGAGCGTAGCATTGACGAAGACCCGAATGAGTCCATCCGCCATCGAGCACAGGAATTGGATATTTGTCCAAGTGTCCGTCCACTTTATGGAAGATTTTGCGGAAGGATCTTGGTTTGCGTGCTTACAAAATCCAACTCGTGCAAGAATTGAAGCCAAACGCAAAACGAGATGGCCGTTATTCGCGGTTTTCATAAGCGAATTTTGTTTAGCGATGAAGTGCTATTCTGGTTGAATGGCTACGTCAACAAACAAAACTACCGCATTTGGAGTGAAGCTTATCCTCAAGTGTATGTCGAAACACCGTTACATCCAGAAAAACTGACTGTTTGGTGCGCTTGATGAGCTGGTGGAGTCATTGGTCCGTAGGTAGGTAGGTAGAAATGGCTGTCCTACTTCGCGCAGGACACAATTAGCGCTGAGTGCGCCGTTTTGATACCATACCTCGTGAGATTCTAAATGGATTTGAAAATGGGTTATGGATTATGTATGTTCCGCACGTACAGTCCTATATATAAAGTTGTATTATTCTCCTACCCTACGGCCTATTATCTCCATTAAATGAGGGAGAAATAAAGAGGGGCGGGAGGCGCTAAAGCCACTTTGTATTATTGAGGTATGAGATCAAATCTTTGATCTTGAAATCTGCGAGTTCCTCAATGCCGTTGAAGAATTCTTTACCTAAATGGAGTGCTCTTTTCCTAGCCAGGGCCGGACAATGGCATAGAAAGTGTGGGACCGTTTCTTTTTCTTCCTGGTTCTCACAGCTACGGCAGAAAGAGGTATGTGGTATACCCAATTTTGCCGCATGCTCCCCTACAGGCCAATGCCCTGTGCAGGTAGCTACAATCCTGGCTATGTCATGCCTTGGTTTGGAAATTAAATTGATTGATTTTGGTTTGTTATAGGTGGACCAGATTTTCCTAGATATAACGCAACTCGGTAAACTACTCCACCTATGATTTGCTTCTGATGTGTATTTAGTAAGGATATTGCCCTTCACAACTCCAAGAGGAACATATACTCTCACTGCCAATGAGTTGTGAAGGGCTGATCCTTGCCTAGCTAGCTCATCTGCCTTCTCATTTCCCTCATAGCCCCTATGGCCCGGTATCCAGATTAGAGTGACGCTCATATCAAGTTCCTTGAGAGCCTCTTTGCATTGCTGGACCAGTTTAGAGGATAATAAAGCAGAATCTATGGCTTTAATAGCTACCTGACTGTCTGTCAGTTTAGCTACATTTTGGTTCTGTCGGATGTTTTTAAGGGCTTTACAAGCTTCCCTTATCGCTAACAATTCTGCCTGGAATACGCTGGCAAAATCGGGAAGTCTATAGGATTTTGAAATCTCAAGAGATTCACAGAAGACACCTGCACCAACACCGCATTCCATCTTTGAACCATCCGTGAAGATAGTTGTGTCGAAGTCTTTCGTCACATCACCTTCCTCCCAGTCGATTCTTGACGGGAGTAAGACTCTAAACTTCTTTGAGGTGTCTATGGTAGGGATGCAGTAATCGGTGGTTGTGGATAGGATGTCTGATGGTATAAGGCTTGTTTGGTTGCAGTGCCCATAGGATCTAGATTTCCAGCAGCCTATTTCTTTGAGTCTCAAGATACTGCAGGACACCTGATATTTAATAAAGAGGTCAATCGGAAGAAGGTCCAGGATGACGTTTAGTGCATCTGTTGGGCAGGACTTGATTGCCCCTGATATCCCTACGCAAGCATTTCTCTGCACCTTTGTAAGGTTGTTTACTATGTAAGCTTTGCTGAGAGCGGGCCACCACACAATGGATCCATAAACAAGTATCGGTCTTACAACCGCTGTGTATGACCATTTTATCATTTTTGACCACTTTCTGCTGAATGTTTTGTTGCAGGCGTAGAAGGCGACACACGCCTTCCTCACCCGTTCTTCAATGTTAAGCTTCCAGTTCAATTTGGTGTCTAGTATTACGCCCAGATATTTAACACTGGAAGACAATTATAGTGTTTGTCCGTTTAACCGAGGTAGAGTGAAGGGTGGTACCTTGGTTTTGGTGGTGAAAAGCATCAACTCGGTTTTGTTACTGTTAACACCTAGTCCGCAGCTCGCAGCCTAGGTGCTTACTTTCTTCAAAGCCATATTAGTGATTTCACTGATCACGCTTGGAAATTTTCCTGAAACTAGAATAACCAAATCATCGGCGCGCTACGCAACCGCTTTCACTCCACTACTCTCGAATTTCACAAGAATGCTGTTCATGACCAAGAGCCATAAAAGAGGAGACAGTACACCTCCTTGGGGTGTTCCTCTGCTGGCATATTTAGTGCACGTTGAATATCCTAACTTTGATTGAATCCTCCTATTACTTAGCATGGATATTATCCACCTTCTAATGTAGTTCTCTACACCGAAGTCTGCAAGTGATTCTGCGATGGATTCAGTTAGGACATTGTTGCAAGCTCCTTCTACGTCTAAGAAGGTAGCTAGGGTATATTCCTTGAAATGAATCGTGTTTTCTATCGTTCTCACTACCTCATGAAGAGCAGTCTCTGTAGATCTACCCCTCATGTAGGCATGTTGCGAGTTAGATAGGGGACAACTACTCAGAATACTCCTTATGTGAGATTCTACGATTCTCTCCAGGGTTTTAAGAAGAAAGGAAGTAAGGCTTATAGGTCGGTAATCTTTGGCAGATTCATGCCCTCTTTTACCAATTTTTGGCAAGAAAACCACTCTTACCTGTCTCCAAGACAAAGGGACATGGTTTAGCAAGAGGCAACCTTTAAAAATACTCTCAAGCCGTGGAACCACTAATTCAAGCTGATTTTGCAGCATTATAGGCAGTATTCCATCAGGGCCTGGAGATTTGTATGGCGAGAAAGTTTTAATAGCCCAGACTATATTTTCTCTAGTTATAAGGGCGTTGACATGCTCTATGGAGGTTGGCATATTGAGAGTCAGATTAGATTCGGGTGGTTCTTCTGCACAACCTGGGAAGTGTACATTCATTAGTAGCTCTAATGTCTCCATTGGAGATGCTGTCCAGCTTCCATCTGGTTTTTTAAGAAATGAGGGGTTCGAATGTTCTTTCGATAAAACCCTACTAAGCCTAGCCGAATCTTTGATATCTTCGATGGACTGACAGTACTCTTGCCATCCTTGTTTTTTGGCTTGAGCTATAGAACGCTTGCATATTCTCAAGCAGTCCTTATAAAGCTGATAAAATTTATGCTTATAGCAGATGTTAAAAATGGTTCTTGTAATTTTCCTCAGATTAGATAAGTCATCATTCCACCAAGGTGGAAAGGTTTTCTTACTTTATCTTATTGGGCAAGAGACCTTGAAGGCATTGGTCCGTACTTCTTCAAAAACGATGATGGCCACAACGTTACAGTCAATGGTGCTCGGTATAGAGCCATGATTACTAACTTTTTCATTCCTGAATTGAACAATCATATGATGTCCAGGAGCTGTGGTTGCAACAAGACGGCGCAACATGTCACACAGCTCGTGCCACAATCGATTTATTGAAAGACACGTTTGGTGAACGCCTAATTTCACGTTTTGGAACTGTTATTTAACACCGCTATACTATTTTCTGTAGAGTTAAGTAAAGTAAAGTAAATTGGTCTATTCGGATAAGCCACAAACGCTAGACCATTTGGAAGACAACATTCGCCGTGTTAATGCCAAATACGCCCACAAATGTTGGTAAAAGTCATTGAAAATTAGACGTCCAGATTGGACTAAATCCGAGCCAGCCGTGGCAGTTATATGCCAGAAATCATATTTAGAAAGTAATGCCACAAGATTATCTTTCGAATAAATAAAAAAATCATGTCAATCGAATATTATCGTTGTTTTATTGCAATTATAAGTTTTATACCTCTTAAAAAAAACACCCTTTACTTAAAAGATCAACAGCAATCAATGCAAGACTGGAAAAAAACCCATGACCTACACAAATTTTTTCACTGATAAAATAAAAACAAAATTTTGTTCATAGTCTTATCACTTTTTTGTTTACATTTAAGACATACATATACCATGACTACATGTTGTGTAGATTATGCATTCTAATTTATTATTTTTATAAAAAAAAAATTACACTACAAAACAAAAACTTTTTTGAATCCATAAGCGGCACGCTTTTCATGAATCATCATAAGTTTAGTTCTAGTTACAGCGCTGGACACAGTGTTTCCATAATGTAACAACGTTAGATAATGCACCAGCCGGCCGGCCAGCCGGTATTTTCTTATCACTCACGACAATTGCTTCTGATTAGACTATGTTATCTTGAGTGGGTCAACGTTAAACATAATTTAAGGCCAATAAATTTATTGTACAAATCAACCATGTCTTTTAGATTTCAATGTTTATAAATAAATCGTTTAAAGGTTATCAACATTTCAACCTATATAATTCTTGAAATGAACATCTTCACTCGACAGTCGAGATATGAACTAAAAATTAACCATCGGATATTGAAATGTAGTGTTTTAAATTTGAAAAACCTGTTTCTAAAGAACCGCGCATTGAACGTATCGTATAAATCCAAACTGTCAATTTCAGAGGGTTTGTTTTGACATAAATAAATTTAACGCATTTGTTCTGAGTAAACTGGGTCTAAAATAGTCAATTTTCTTTAAAGAAAAAAAACCAAGAGAAAAATATCTGTGTCATACTCTGAGGACAGTTTGATAAGAAAAAACATCCTCTTTCGAATTTGCGAATTAGGTGTTAATTCCTATTTAACTGTCACTTTTGCATTAAAGAATAACTGATCTCTCTGTAACTCTCTTATCCGCTTTCTCTAATGTCGTTTTCCATTGGTCGTCCAGAAGCATTCAGAAGAGTCCAGAAACCATTCCATTGGACTGACTTTGACAGACGGAATGCTTCTGCGAAGAGTTCTGCTGTTTTGAAAACATAAGTCCGAAGAATGACACGTACTACATACATCATAACCCGCTCCGTGGAAAACGACATAAATCTCTTATCCTGGGTTCTGTTTCCGATTCCGATAATCAACACTTACCACTTTCGTTTGAGAACTAAACGTTATCAATGCAATTCGCGTATAGTTGTAACTCAAATCAAAATGGCTCAATAATTTCTTCACAAACTGTATCTCACTATGAAAATTCACTTTGCCAATGCTTGAGCTTGAGTCGATTAGAAATATGATATCGACATTTTTGCTTTTCAATTTTATGGTATCGACACTATTCCGGAAGATATCCTTAAAATTACTCGCTCGTGATTTAAAAATTGAATTCTCTAAACTTTTCCAACGAATTCCATCGAGAACAGGACGTTCGAATTTATTTCCAACCGGGGGCGGATATGACGTCAAGTCAATATCGTTTTTTATGAACACTTTTCCAAGACTTCCGTCGACGACGCATTGTCTGCTCAGAAACGCACTTATGATTAGAATAAGGAAATACACTTTGAATGAACTCATTTTTGTCTCATAGTCGAAATTTTGAGATGTCTCCAAATTGATTTTAGTTTATTTTTACAGGATGAATGATAACCTTGCGACCGTTTTTATTTTAATAACTTTTCAAAATCAAGAGGAAACTATAAAGAACCGATTGCCGACAAGACTCAAGTTAAACTAAACTCAGATTTAGAAAACAAAACTACAGATTACTGTTGAAGGAGATAAAGAACATTTGAAGCTACATAGAACGCTCAACCGAGAAACTCTTGATAGCATAATATGCATTGAGTTGTTTTGTCATTTGCTTTGGACTTATGATTCTGTTCTATAGATAAAATGAGAAAAAAATGTTGAGTGTTTATATTCAATTCAAAGTTTTTTGGGGCTGATAGTTTGAACATTATGCCATTGTACATCGGTTGTCGGAGCACCCAGAGAGCCTGCAACGAGCGCATAAGAAGCGATAAACCTCTATATCAGAAGTGACCGCCTACAAGAAGGAGTATTTTGACATCATAAAAGAAGTAGCTGAAACCTCCGCAGGTTTTCAATCAACCCCGGGAATTTGTGATACGATGAGTGCCCAAAGATTCCAGGTGCAAGAGAACAGATGAGTGAAGCACGCTAGCAACTGAGAGACTGCAAACCCTGAGTTGAAGATTGCAGTATCACAGGCTGAAGTTGAGGTTTTGACATCTATTACACTAGCAGAACCATTTCATAATTTCATAAGCCGGCACCGAAAAGTATTCAGTATTTTGTTGCTCAACTAGTACTTGGAAATGTCTGCTATCGTAATAGTACATAGGCCCAACGAGGAGACGGTTAATGTTAAAGAGACTTCTAATCCTTCTACCCGGTAAGGCTGTTTTCTCCTTGAAAAAACCTTTATGAGGATTTATCCAGATGTTAGAATTAACGTTTTATGGGAAAGTTCACTCGGG
The DNA here is from genome assembly GCA_943590905.1 of Sphaerophoria taeniata. NCBI lineage: Eukaryota > Metazoa > Arthropoda > Insecta > Diptera > Syrphidae > Sphaerophoria > Sphaerophoria taeniata. Next base: position 216,568,175 of record OX016540.1, on the reverse strand, counting down.
CGTATACTGGTTATTTTTTAGAAGAGAAAAGAAGAAACCGAACCGCGCTTTTTTCGGAGAACTATTTGAGCAACAAAATTAATTCTTGCGGCAAAAATTAACAACAAATTTGCAACAAAATACAGAATACTTTTCGGTGTCAGCTTATGAAATGGTTCTGCTAGACGTGAAGTTTTGGTTGATGGCAGTTATACAATCAAAGATCAACTCTGAACCACGGATTTTACTAGGTTTGTTTTCATAAAATTGTTCCTGCGTTGAACCGTGGCTCAGTTGACTACTGACTCAAAATCAACCAATACAAAGTCGAAGCGCGTGGCATTAACATTACACCCATGATTGACACCCAGGTTAAGCAATATTTCTCCCTAACATTTTAACAAAGAAGACATCTTTGGTGGAGCAATTGGAAAGCACAGCCTGCACGACGCCACTTCCGACAACGGATTCAGGCTGATCGATTTTGCTGCGGGGCGAAATGTTGTGGTAGCAAGGTTCCCACGTCTCAACATCAATAAAGGAACATGGTGATCTCCCCATTAGCGGCGTTAGGGTGGGGCGCGGTTGGGCGACCGCCCCAGGGCGCCGGATATAAAGGGGCGCAGCAGGCGATTGGCGAAAGACTTATTATTGTTATTATTGATGTTTTAAATAAATATGGACTGGAATTGAACAATTGTAGGGGTCAGGGTTATGACAACGGGGCTAACATGAAAGGAAAGAATATTGGGGTTCAATCGAGAATTGTGGATATAAATCCCTTAGCTGTTTACGTACCGTGTGGCTGTCACAGCTACAATCTCGTACTCTGCGATGCGGCTAAGTCATCCGTAAAATCAGTCACTTTGTTTGGGGTACTTCAAAGGTTGTTCACGTTGTTTTCAGCTTCTTTTCATCGATGGAAAATTGTAACCGATCACTTGGGATTATAGACTATAAAAAAGCTCAGTGACACACGTTGGGAAGCAAGAATCAGCAGTGTTAAAGCAGTCCGTTATCAAATTAGTGCCATCCATGACGCTTTAATTACTTTAGCTATTGAAACTCAGAAAACTGATGTTCATGTCTCTCATGAGGCTACTACTCTAGCCGAACAGCTAAAAAGTTTTAGCTTCATAGTGTCATTGGTCGTTTGGTATGACATACTTTTTGAAATTAATATCGTTAGTAAATCTCTGCAATCAACAGACACAGATTTCGGTAAATGCACAGAACTGTTGAAAAAATGCGGCACTTTCTTGGAAGAATATACAGGCTTCAAAAGCGCCGTTTTAACGGCGAAGGAATTGGCTGAAGAATTTGAAATTGAACGTTTGTTTAGAGCCACGACAAGAATTCGATATGTTAAGCGTCAAGCTGGTGAAACTGCCCGCGATTTACCTATAGCTTTTCCGGAAAAAAAAAATTGAAATTGAATTTTTCAACTGTCTTTTGGACACTACATTAATTTCAGTCAATGAAAGATTTGAACAGTTAAATGTACAATATAAAACAGATTCCGGACAAACCTGATCTTGTCAAACTCTGTGGTGATCTCCAGTTGAAACTAACTGTAGACTCTAAATCAGATGTAGATGGGTGTATGTTGTGTGAAGAACTCATAAGTCTGAAATCTTTTTTGTCTGATCAAAATGTGGCTACCCCTGTTTTTGTTTTAAATTTTATCAAAGATCGCAACTTACAAGAACTGTATCCAAATGTATGTGGATAGCAATGCGCATATTATTAACTATATGTAGGGTAGACTGGGTACGGTTGAGACAATTTCGCTTTTTTTGTCCATAACTTTGATTTCTGTAAACCGAGCGATGAAGTGGATATGTTCAATAAAAAAGCGGGTTTTCATCTACAACTGAAAAATAACTTTTGAATCCTACGTGCATTATTTGCTGAAAAATATGGAATTTAAAAAGACATCTTTTTTGTTGCAACCGTACCCATACCAAGGACGGTTGAAACAGCGACCGGGGTCAGTTGAAACAAAATGAAATAATAAACATATTTTTTATTTTTGACATTGTTTTACAATGTTTATCACATATTTCATTGGGTGATTAAATTTGTATTAATAATAATTAATAAAAAAAAACATAACACAAAAAAATCAACAATTAATGAAAGAAAACAAAACGACAATAAATAAATAAATAATCCATATCTTTACAAAACAAAACAAACTTAAACAAACTTAATTTTAAAATAGACTGAACAAAACCCTAATTTCATCGTGTTTTTTAAACAAAAAATTAATTAATCGGAATATTCCGAGTCGCAAATGTGGTAAACATATGAGCTCCTATGTAAACTACGTAAAAATTTTGTTTCAACCGTACCCAAAAAAAATGTTTCAACCGTCCCCAACCCTTCTTTAAATACAAAATTGTATATAACTATTGTCACATTAAAAACACGTTTAAACAGGTCACTGCGATATGTTATGCACTCTTCATTTATAAGACAAACAAATACACAATATTCTTACATAAATAGAAATTCAGTTATTGAAAAAGAAAACGGCACATAAATACTTACTTTTGGTTGTCAATATAAAAAAAGTGCTCTCTCATACGATTGCCACGAGCCACGTGAAAAGGAAAACTTACGATTGTAGCACTGTGTATTTGCTTCGTTTGCGCTTGACAAACGTTCGCGTATCGCCTACTGTTCCTGGAAAATTTGATTTGTTTCAACCGTCCTTTGTTTCAACCGTACCCAGTCTACCCTAAATAATCCATATCTTTACAAAACAAAACAAACTTAAACAAACTTAATTTTAAAATAGACTGAACAAAACCCTAATTTCATCGTGTTTTTTAAACAAAAAATTAATTAATCGGAATATTCCGAGTCGCAAATGTGGTAAACATATGAGCTCCTATGTAAACTACGTAAAAATTTTGTTTCAACCGTACCCAAAAAAAATGTTTCAACCGTCCCCAACCCTTCTTTAAATACAAAATTGTATATAACTATTGTCACATTAAAAACACGTTTAAACAGGTCACTGCGATATGTTATGCACTCTTCATTTATAAGACAAACAAATACACAATATTCTTACATAAATAGAAATTCAGTTATTGAAAAAGAAAACGGCACATAAATACTTACTTTTGGTTGTCAATATAAAAAAAGTGCTCTCTCATACGATTGCCACGAGCCACGTGAAAAGGAAAACTTACGATTGTAGCACTGTGTATTTGCTTCGTTTGCGCTTGACAAACGTTCGCGTATCGCCTACTGTTCCTGGAAAATTTGATTTGTTTCAACCGTCCTTTGTTTCAACCGTACCCAGTCTACCCTACCTGTAACAGTTGCTAGTGGGGAGAGGAGTTTTTCTAAGCTTAAGCTGATAAAAACCTATCTGCGATCGACAATATCGCAATCCCGATTGACAAACTTGGCAACTTTGTCAATCGAGAATGAAATTGCTGAAAACCTCGATTTTGATAAAGTAATAAAAGAGTTCGCCAACAGAAAGGCTAGAAAAGTCAAATTTTATTAGTTTTTTTTTTAAATAAATGGTTATTTCTTATAATAAATGGTTATTTCTTTTAATAAATGGTAATTTCATTATATCTTTTTCCTTTTTTCATATGGGTTTGAATTGCAGCTAGGGGGCGCCGTATAAATCTCGCCCAGGGCGCTGGTAGTGCTAAAACCGGCACTGTACTCCCGATCAATCAATCGTCAACCAGATTGATCACATTGCGGTCGACGGAAGGCACTTGTCCAGCATTCTAGAAGTTCGAATTTTTCGAGGAGCCAACATCGACTCGGACCACTTCCTCGTCGTTGCAAAGGTAGTGCTACGAATATCCCGACAACGGTCAAAACGGTCTGATCGAGTGTCAAGTAACCTCTTCAGTCCTATGCCACCAACATCAAGTATCGAAAACCAGTGGCAACATTGCCAGAAAGCAGTTAGAGATGCCGCCTCTAATGTGCTGGGTTTCACACAGCCATCAAAACGAAACCCTTGGTTCAACGGAGAATGCAGGCAGACCCATGCAGCCAAGTAGGAGCCATATAAAACGGCGCTGCATAGAAGGACAAGAGCTGCTCGTGAGCTCTACGAGCAAAAGAGGAGAGAGGAACGCTGGCTTCTCAGGTGAAAAAGAGGGAGCATGAGAAGCGTCAGATTGAGGATGTTGAAAGAGTTCGGAGGTTTTATCGGCAGGTAAAATAGCTGGCTCAACGTCATCGAGCAAGTGCCGATGCCTGCAGAGATAAACAAGGGAACATTATAGTAGAATCGCTGTGAATGCTAGAGATTTGCAAAGACCAATTCTGTAGACTGTATAACGGCGAAGACAAACAAAATCTCGCTGTCAGGCAGGAGCCTTTCATCGAACACGATGATAGCCAATAATTGCGTGAACCCAACCTAGAAGAAGTGAAAACGGCAATATCACGGGTGAAATCCAACGAAGCCGCTGGAGCAGATGGTCTTGCTGTCGAGCTGTTCAAAGTAGCAGGCGACGATCTAGATAGGAGCATGCACCAAATCATCTGTAAGATATGGTCGGAAGAATGCATGCCCGACGAATGGAACCTCAACCTCAGCATTGTTTGCGAGATCCTGAAAAAGGGAGATTCTCTGAACTATGCCAACTACAGAGGAATCAGCCTACTTAACATCGCCTACAAGATCCTCTCTGCCGTAATATATGTCTGAAGATTTTCGTCAATAATCTGATTGGTCCTTATCAATGTGGCTTCAGACCAGGAAAGTCAACCATCGACCAAATTTTCACTTTGCGGCAGATCCTGGAAAAAATTTATGAACTCCAAATCGATCACCACCTTATCATCGATTTTAAGGCCGCGTATGACAGCAGCTACAGAGATGAATTTTATAAAGCTATGGGTGCTTTCATAAATGCATGGTTGCGAAGGTCTGACGAATGCATATTTTTCATAAATGCAAATGACAAATGTCAGACGTTCATAAAAGCAAAAAGCAAATATTTGCAGCGCAAATGTGCAAATATAAAAACTCACATGCAATCTGAATTTCTTTCTCAATGAAAGAGACAGGTATATAGTAAAAAATATTTCCCAGGGTGTCTTTTGACACATGACACAAATCATAAAAAAGTGTTCATAAATGCAGCGTAAAACACATGCGCAAGTATTTTGTGTGACGTTAATATGAGATCTGTTTGGTAACTCAACTTTTTTGCAACGAAGTAAAACGTTTTTACATTTTCCTGTTTGTTTACTCGAATTAGTTGCAGAGAAAGAGGAAATCGAGAGAGCAAAATATTTCCCCTCCAAAGAAAATTTTGCAACTTCTTGCAACTGAAAATTCTTGTTGCAAGTTGTTTTTGCATGCAATTTGCTCTTCGAATTTGAATTTGAATTGAAACGGTTCGCCGAAATTCGGAGTGAACATGCAACATGCTTTGTGTTTAGCAATTAATATATCGTTTATGTTACAATTTTTTTAAGGACTTGATAATGATAAGCAAAGCAAGGAAAAAGGTTTAATGCTTGTTTCCAATCATTCTTTTGTCCTGACGGGAGATAAGTATACTTTTCCGAAGTGCTGATTTTTTCACAAAGCTGATCGAAAAATAATATATATATGTATATGAATGTGAATGTGCATTTTTATTTCCAAATCGGAATACTGACGAATCACTTATTCAAAGTATTTTTCTACACAGTTTTGCCTATTTCGTTGTCCTCTTTCTCTCTTTCCATAATGAAATTGAAGAGCTCGTCATCGCTGTCTTCAGGAATGTTAAACATTTACGCGTTAAAACTGCACCACAGTATATTCTTCTTCTCTGAACGAAGAATCATATTTCAGCAACTCTATCACCAAAATCAAAAATTCATTATTTTTCCATTATAAGTAATGTGCGTACAGTACACTATTGTCAATCGTTTTGAAAAATGAAAACAAACTGCAACAAATTACATCAACGCGTTTGTTTACTTTGTTGCAAGTTTCTCTCTTTCTGATGTCGTTTTCCATTGGTCTTTTTTTGACGTTTCTTCTTCTACCGCCAATGGAACGGGTTATGATGTATCTGTCATTCTCCGGACCATTCTGCTTTCAAAACAGAAGAGTTCTGCTCTTCTCAGAAGCATTCCGTCCAATGGAATGGTTTCAGAAGACTTCTGGACTCTTCCGAATGCTTCTGGACGACCAATGGAAAACGACATGAGAGAATTTTACTCTTTTCACCTAATTTGACAGATGTCAAACAAACTGCAATTGATCGCATGTAAACCATTGAATAAGAAGTACAGGAAGGGGTCTTATGAAAAAGAAGTGAAGCATTTTTCTAAGTAGTGTGAGTTTCACAAATACAAACGCATTACAACAGGGCTGGTCGGCAGTTGATTGGTTAATCTCAGGGACGCCAATCGAAATATGATTGAACCAAGATTATATCGATTGTGCATCAATTTTATTTTTCAATTTCAATTCTTTTTTTGGACTACATGGTGTTTTAACGTTCAAGGTGTACATGCACGAGTTTTATTATTTTTTTTTATTTTTCGTTACATTTTCTTCATTTTTCATCCTTAATTCGTCATATTTATTGTCCTTCTTCAGATCGTTTTAGAGAGCGCATTCTATGAACAAACTGATCAAGTAAAAAGCACAAGAAATTGTGTAGCGCCTAACGATCACCAACAAAAATAAATTCGCCCCTGAACTCGAGTTTTTGTTTTTTTGACAGATGAAAATACAAAACAACATTTGACCAATTACAGCTCGGCAAAATGACAACACAGTCAAAGTTTGACACTACAAAATCCAAAAATTGACATTACAACTTCCCAAAATTGACGTCATCAGAAATTTTTGTTGCCTCTATCACGTACACTGTACATGTAGCTAACCCGGCGGCCACACGAGCAAGTTCTGGCTAGCAAGTTGGCATACAATCAAATGTTTTACTCACACATTCAAACTTTTAGTACTTGCTTTAGTACTGGCTGGTCAACTGGCTAGCAAATTTTCCAGCCAGTAAAACGAGCAAGTAACCCTGCAGCCACACGAGTAAGTTCTGGCTTGGCAAGTTGACTAGCAAGTTTTTTGCCACCTACGTCACACCTAGTACACCGATAGAGATATATGTACGCTACTTGCTGGCCAGAACTTGCTCGTGTGGCCGCAGGGTAACACCGCTTCCTGAACTTCTTATTCAATGATGTAAACAAAGCAACCACGCATTTATGAAAGCACCCTATGTCTAGTTTTGGCATCTCTACCAGAGATTATATATGGTAAGGAGATGGGAAACAAAGCTGTCAAAATGACAGATGCCTACAAGCGTTTTTACCAATACTATCACATTTTGGACCATAGTTTCTTTGAAAGTATGCGTTTTTTTACCAATACTATCACAGTTTGGACCATAAATTTTGTGAAAGTATGCGTGTTTTTACACAGTAAATATTGTCCTGCCATATTGTTTTTGTTTGTATATTTTTCATGTACAAGGAAAGAAAATAAAATGAAAGAAAATGAAAATTGAGGGATCTAGGGAGTGAAACGTAAGTCAGTTTCCCATCTTGTTACTTATTTAATCTTTGATCTCTACCAAGCCCGTTCGCTTGTGCAAAAAATTCACGCTGCACTATCAAGGTTGGCAACGAACTTACGGAATCCTTTCATGTCAAGAAAGGATTCAATATTATAGGAATTTTGTAGTGACCTCTCCAAATCGTATATATATGAAACACTTTTAAGCAGGCTCCAGGTCAAAGAAAGGATTCAGACAAATCGATGCATGTCATGCGACTTCCTTAACTACGATCGTGAGAAGATAGAGCAAAACTCCACCATCACCACCAGAGGCACAATCTTCCAAAAGTCTGTTCAACTTCTTACATAATTATACGCCGATGATATTGATGTAATGGGAAAAACACAGCGTGATGTCAATGGCGCCTTTGTGAGAAATGCGACCGAAGTGGCAAAAATGGGTTTAGCGGTAACTGAGGGAAAACGAGAAAGGACACTCAACACCGACGGTTCAGACAGAACGTCACAATAGATGCATACACCTTCGAGGTAGTAGAGGAGTTTGTCTACCTAAGCTCCGCTTTTAACACTGGCAATACCACCAGCGCCGAGAAGACGAAGAATAACTTGCTAACCGCTGTTTCTTTGGGCTAAGAAAGCAATTGAGTGGAAAAGGCCTCTCTCGAAGAACTAAGGTAAAACTTTATAACACCCTCATCATCCCAGTCCTGCTATATGGTACAGAAGCATTGACCTTGGCTGTTTCGAGAGGAAAGTTCTTCGGGTCATCTTTGGCCCCGTGTGCATTGATGGGGAATGGAGAAGAAGATACTAGAGCGAACTTTATAGGTTGTACAACAACATGGACCTAGCCAGAAGAGTCAAGAGACTTACTGGCTGAATACAATGGTGATAGTACAAGTTAAGCGAACTTCAACTTTTTGGGCTACAAATTTGACAGTTCATCAGATCTACTGAACGCAATCCATTCCCTCCACAATTTCTTCTTCTTCGTTCATTATTTTTTATGTTTTTTCAAGCAAACACAAGCTAAAAAGTTTCACAACACAGTTAAATTTTCAGTTTTGATTTTTTTTTTGACAGCTACCTATTTTGTTGCGCTACGCATTGTATTCCACTGTTGCTACACAATAAGCGATTTTAATGACGTTTTTGGCGACAGCGAATTTTTTGGGCTACAGCTACATCTCATTGGGGTACCTATTGTTTCGGCATTTTTGTTTTGCACTTTGTTATTTCGCTTTTCTCTCTTCGATTTTCTTTTATTTCGCAAAACTTGTTTTGTTTTTTGTTTATTTTGTTTTTTTCCTGTTTCGCGCCAGAATTGTTTCGCTCTTTTTGTTTTGCCATTAACTTTTTCGCAAAATTGTTAATTTGCAATACGATTGTTTCGCCACAGGTTATCTCGCTAACGGTTATTTCGCATTTTTTTCTGAATTCTCTTGGGAATGTAATAATTGTTATCTAATTAGTCTTCATTAGATGGCTTTTAAGGGGCTGACCCATAGAATCCGTCAGTGCGTCAGCGTTGACGTTTTCAACTGACAGCACAATAGAATACACACGTTCTTATGAAACTCGTCCCATAAGCAACGCATGTGACGGATACGACGGATAGAGTTGGTTAACTTTCTACTTTTTGCGTCCGTTGATCCGTTGACAACTAAATTTGACGAGCAGTCAATTCAATGTGTTCCCACAGAAACAAGGAAAAGCAATGGATGATGAAAATTTTGTGCAAAAAAATAATTTTGACATAATTTTCATATTTTAATTTAAAATTTTTTGTTCGGATTTGCAGTTTTGTTAATTATTTTTACACCAAGTAAATGAGATTGTCAAATTATACAACGCATTCTATGGGACGGTTCAATCCGGCAAATACGTTGGCAGCAACGTACGCATTGACGCTGACGGACTGACGGATTCTATGGGTCGGCCCCTTAAGTCTTTGAAACCTCCCGCGTAAGGTTAGAATGCAGTGAAGTATTTTAATATTGTCTTTAAATTAAAAAAAATGGAATGTAAAATCATATGCGATACTTTTAAATCAATTTGAGGAAAGGATAAACTAAGTCGTGAAGGATTTTCCTATTATTTTGAAAAAATCGTCAATTCAAGTTCATATATGTACTTCGTCTGTTTTTTTTTTTTTTTAATTTTAATTTTTGTCTTCAGGATCCTTACGTACACAAAAATTAAAATTAAAAAAAAAAAACAGATGAAGGCGAAACAATTAAAATCAAAATAATAAAAGAGCGAAATAATCGAAAAGCGAAATAAGCGAATGCAAAATAAACGAATGCAAAATAAACGAAAAACGAAAAGACTGAAAGGCGAAAAAAAATCAGCGAAACAATCGAAAGCGAAGCAACTAAAAGACCAAACTAATGAAATGCGAAATAACAAAATGCAAAACGACCGTGGCGAAACGACCAAAAGCGAGATAAAAAAAGCGAAATAAACTATACCCATCTCATTGTATTGAGCCAGTTACTTGGGGTCTCCATTGAACATTTCCGATGACAGGACTATCGGCCTGTCATCAGATAATCCAATAGAGACCAACAATCCAACATCCAGTCCATGATCCGGCCATCGCAGTCTGGATTTTTTGAGCGGATCAAAATCTTATCATCAATTTGACGTTTGTGTTGTATGTAGTGTTGAGCGTCCATTTTTCACAGACTTTTTGACATACACCAATACCTCACTTTGCGTCGTGGTTACGTTCCAAAAAAACACGACGCAAATTGAAACGACGCAAAGTGAATTATGATTTTGTATAGAAAGCCATGTAAAGATTGAAGATAGGTTCCAGGGTTATGAAAATATTTCTTTTTAAAAAGAAAATTGAACTAAGTAAAGATATTTAAAACGAAAATAATACTAGGTTTTATAACATTCATAAGAACAACAAAACAAAATAATAAATCCAATTAAAACCAAATAAAATATTCAATCAATTTATAAAAAAAAAAAAAAAAATCATATGGAAATTGCGTTGATTTTTAGTTAATGCGTTTTTTTTGGTCGTCCGGAACCGTTCCGAACGATTCTGAATTTGTTCACTTGGCAAAAGATGACAGTTCTTGTTATGAAAAGGACAGAAAAACGATTCCGAATTTGAAGTCCCACTTACACAAACGTACTCGACCCCATGTTTACAAATAAGGAAAATAAAAACAACGTCATGTCATCTGAAATTCTGCATATGAGGTTTCACAAATTCATCATTAAAAGCAAAAAAATTTGTTTGGTATCTGGAATCGAACAGTTCTGTGTACCAATTCCGGATTACAAAAGAAAAAAAAAACCTATTAGAAAGGGAATCCCCGAGTTTTGATACCATGGTGAAATTAGAATCAAAAATCATGGCCATCTTTTAAAAAAATATTTTTTTGTTTTTTAAATTCAAACAAAATTAAAGACTCCAACCCAAAACAACGCAACTTCGAAAATCTAACGACGCACAGTGAAAATTAGTTCTAATTCAGCATCGACGCAACTTCGAAAAAACGCAAAACGAAACGACGCAAAGCGAGGTATTGGTGTATTAACTTGCTGATGGCAAGGCATAAAATGCCCAATAAAAAAAAAAACACTGGATTGCGGATGAGATTGCAGAAGAGAAGTTGGATTGAATTTTACTCTTGTGGAGCCTCAGGGTTAGAGCAAATGGACACCAATGATCCGACCCGGCCCATTTGACAGATATAAATTCAACAAAATGTCAATAAAAACTTAACTTAACTTAACTCCTTAATACTTTAACAAAATTCACTTTGATCTAAAATTCAAGATTCTGTGGTTTAAGGGTGAAAAAAGTGTCAAACTCTAAAAGTTTTTTTCTTGTGGTATTTTTGTCAAGGCGCGTCCATATTATGCCGAATGATGTCAATCGGCCTTGGCTCCGCGGCACATTCTGGTCGGTACATTCAGTTTGGCATGACGTCTACATTAATTTGCAGTGTGGACTGTGCCGAACCAAAAAATGATGACGTTTTGTCATTGTTTATGCGTAGTCACTTAAGTTAGCTATTATTTTTTGCTATATATATATATTTTTTTTTCAAATTGTTGGGTGCCAATATTCTTGAATTGAAAACAGGAGTGACGAGGAAGATACTCTTTTAAGAGCAGCTGTTGGAACTCTAGTAATACATCACCAACGCTGTTGCTGTCACCGGAGATCTTGGATTCGACCCAGTCTACTAAATGGCAGAAGAAAGTATAGAGCTGGAGATTTATGAAGGATGTGTTTCTTGATGAAGTAGATGAACTGAATTAAAAGCACAGGAAAGAATTTGGGTTGACATAAATATAAGTGCTTGGTATGCAAACCAACGGCTGACAAATAGGTCGTCCACCCCACTATCGGTCTTCCTAATGTCGAGTTCTTTTCTTCTCTCCCTTGCAAAGTGGCTTTGCAAATTTTTCAGTTTTCTTTCCACTTCATTTTTTTCTATTGCAAAGGAATCAGCAATTTCATTAAGGTCATGTCTTCGATTAGTGTTTTTATATTCCTTATAAAAATTGTCTCAAAATGTCGGACGGGCATATTGTTAGTAAATAATTCTAATAATGAAAACGCAGTCGAACTACCGGACAACACGAACCAAATTTTCTTTGAATTCACTGAATATTCGCTTCAGACCAATATACAATTCAACGGTAGATATTTATAACAAAAAATAAAAACACACGAGTTGTCATCGAAGGTCGGTTCAGCATCGGCACGTCCATACTTTGTAATTCGGTTCGGGTTTCCGTCATCGGATCCATTTGATTCGGTTTGAATTCGGTTCGGTTCGGGCTGACTTTCGGCAAAAACCAAATGCCGACACATTCGGCTTGGCCGATCGACATAGGCCGATCGACATCATTCTGCATAATATGGACGCGCCTTAAGATCACTCTGTGCTTTGGCACGTCATTGCTTCACATTTTTCATACAAAAGTAGCCACGCAAATCTAATGGCGCAAAATTATAGTCCGCTAATGAACATCTTTAGTGTGATACTAGCTTAAAATGACGTTTCACCCATGACTCAAACGTCACTTTAAGCTAGTATCACACTAAAGTTGTTCATTAGCGGACTATAATTTTGCGCCAATGTTACTACTTACTACCTATCTGCCGGCTCTGACTCAGAAGTGTAGTCGTCCCATTAGAATTATCTCAGTATGGCATCTGCCTTAAAACGCAAATGTCATAAAGACACAAAATAAAAACACGAACTGTCATATAAAAGAAAGTGAAAATCTATTGCTTTGTTTGAAAAAAGTATTTATTTGCTTTTTCAAAAAACCAAACCCGCTGTTAGCTTCGAATAAACAAGATAATTGTCCCGAAAAACAATTCAAGTAAGAAATAATCGTATCCTTATAAGTTTATCAAAGAGATATAAATTGTGACTTGAACAAAGCTCATTTCATTTTGCTTGTACTGCTGAACATGACTCAGAGAGTCCTTCAAAAGTAACAAGTTTGATCATGATTCGTTTTCCAAAATTATTGCAGGAATGGAAGACTCCGACAGAAAACATATTATTAAGAATGTCAACGAACTTATTCGCACAACAAAATTTTTACCACTTTTAATGGCATGCGAACGCGAAAGGATTTTTTCGGATATTATGCGGTCTCGGATCGAGGTCGGTTAACTTTCGGTTTTTCTATTCCAAACATAACTAACCTTCCTAAATTTAGAATCTACCCGACGCTAATGAGCATGAAAAACACAAGGAACTCTTTATAAAGCTAACCAAACGAGGACCCACTGCCTACGAAAGTCTTATTAAAATTTTGTTTGGTCTGAGATTCGATGAAGCAGCCAGGATCTTGCGGGCTCCAAAATTGAATGCTTCGAATTGCATATCATTGCATAAGCGCAATCCATTGGCGACAACTCAATCACAAGCGATTCCCACTCCCGGACAAACACCACGAGAACCATTGACAACAGTTAATCGTCCATCAGTTCTTCCGGAAGGCTGCTATCCATCAAAAGACAACGTCGATTCCAATCGCCTACAGCTCAAGCCATGTACAAGGAAAATCGACTTACCCAGCGAGTTTGTTGTACAAAAATCGAAAGACATTCACTATGACAAGAAACTCAACATCTACCCGATGCGAACGCGGAACCGTGGGGTATTCTTTATGGTCAATATCATTGAGTTTAAGAATAAAGAAGTGAAAAGACGATCGGGAGCTGAAATGGACTCCAAATATTTATTGCAATTGTTTCGGGAACTGGGATTTGTGTGCTTCGAATATGAAAATCTGTCAATGGACGAGTTCTTCTATCTTTTGACGGAGCTGAGGGAGTCCGAGTATTTGGAAAGAACCGAGTCGTTTGTCTTAGCATTAATGTCGCATGGCGAAATGAAGGAAGATATGCACGATCGAGTGCAATTCTACGAAGGAGCCATTTGCAAAGTTATTGAAATCGAAGACTTCTTCTCGAATGAGAACTGCGAATACTTGAGGAAGAAGCCCAAGGTGCTGATCTTTCCATTTTGCAGGTAAGTGTTGTTCGGAATTGCGTCCGTTACATGCGCCCGGCATTCATTTGTGTTCTTCTTTTCAGAGGTGAAAGGCCTGACTTTGGAATACGACCAACAGAGACCGATGGATTTGGTCATAAGCCGCCGCTAGTCAATAGGTACATACCAATTCGATCGGATATGTTGGTTTGCTATGCATCTGTCAGAGGTAAATCAATTTTCCTTAGACATTTTCAAACCGTGTGTCATTATGGTGTTTTTTAGGCTTTGAAGCTCTTCGCGATCCAGACACTGGATCATTCTATATTCAAATCTTTTGCAAAATACTTGCTAGACATGCGCACGACACGCACCTTGAAGATATGCTGAAATTAGTTGGCGAGCAAGTAAGTCGTCTGCGTTCAGCAGAGGGTTATCTTCAAACGCCGGCTTTCTACAATCATGGATTCAATAGTCAGTTGTTTTTCAATCCCGGTGTCTATGACGAAGGGGAAGGCGTTAAGGAAATGGAAATAGTGCAGTAACGGACGAATGTGTTCAAACAATTAAAAGAACCAAATACTTACGTTTTCCAAGTGCTCCAATTTGGACCACATTTTGTTAGCATTTTTCAAAAGTATTAGAGTTAGGTATAACTAAACTGATTTTATAAATTTTTATATGCCCAGAGTATATTTAAGTCAAATAAAATATTTAAATAGTAATAAGAGCTGGATATCGCTGGCCGTCCGGCAATGAGGTGTTCCAGAAACCTCTGTGTCGATAACTAAGGTCTGGATGGATCGGTTACTGACGTAAGATGTGTATCTAGAGTCGACGAAGAATTCGAAATCACAGTAGAAGTACAGCGATGTACGAAGGGTAGACACAGTGCATTCAAGAGGACACAAGCGTCCACAGCAACCTGGGGCCTGATTATGGGATTCGCGGCGAATCGTTTTGCTAGCGAGTTTGATATTTTTCAATTATTGCGTTCGCTTTCGTCTTCTTCGTTTTGAATTCGACCAATTAACGAATTCGAAGGCGTATTTGAAATGTCATAATGTTTGCTGGCGAGTTGAAATACGACAGCTTTTCATTGGCGGATTCACAGACGAAAGAGTGTTTATTCAGAGTTACCACCACTCGGCATTTTCTGATAGAGTGATTTTTGATAAGCTGGCTCAGGGTCTCATGTTATTAAATTTGACTTATCTTTTTCAGTATTCTACAGTTAGTGCATGAAAAAAGAGTTTATTTTCCTTTCTGCATGTTTATTAACATTCTTCTTCTCATGCAAATTATAAAATGTAATCAATACTCTTGCAAAACAGACTGGATTAATGATAACCAAAAGATGTAGCTTCAATAAAGGCCGCTATCAACTGCCAAAGTTCAGAATCTTCCATTAGAAGAACCTTTGTGTGAGAAATAAAATTTATTTTTATTATATGACTATTTTTTTCAGCAGCGGAGACTCATTTAAATTTTAACATGCGGCAACACTGTTCACATTATTAACTGGAATATTAAGTGTCAAATCACTGGAATATTGGAAGGCGTTTTCTCGCTTCGCCGCGAGTTCGTTAATAAGGAAATACGAAGCGAGTCGAATTTGAAAGGTAGAATTGAAAACGATCCGCCGCGAACCCCATAATCAGGCCCCTGTTTTTATCAACTCCTACTCTCCACCTCCCAGCCAGCGGTTGGGTGCCTAGTACCTCAACCGAAAACTGGGTTTCAGCCCCAGTGGAAAGTTGTTGGTTTCAGCAAAGAGAGAGGGCGAGAGGGTATGCGTCCACTATGGCATGCCACCTTTTCTTCAACATGCGGCAGCGGAAGAACTCCCCAGATGGAATCAACGGTGGCGTCTACAGTTGCAGTCAGGATGAACTACTTATTGAACACCTTATAGGGCTACTACGACATATTCGCAGCCCAGGCCTATAAGGAGTGATATGGCCGGCTCCCTGTCTTTGGAGTTAAACTGAAGACCTGGCTCTCCAGGTTGGGGGTCGTGCGTCGGGGTGACTACACGGCTACATAAAGAAAAGATAATTCCAAACCACCAACAAGCCTCGGATACAGGCGGAATTAATGATGACGACCCACGCAAACGATTTAAGAACAACGAATTTCGGTTTTGCACTTGAAACGTCAGGTCGCTTAATAGACCACGAGCATCCGAATTAGTGGAAGCCCTTGACTGCTATGAAGTAGATAAAACCCCCATCGTTCGGGCCTACGAAAATTTAACTGTGACATCTACCACGGCGACTGCTACCGGGAACAAAATCAGCGTCTTTTTGTATGTGGATTTGTAGTTGGGAATCGACTCAGGAGGAAGGTCTTGAGTTTCAACTCTGTGAATGAGCGCATCTGCATCAAGGCTAAATTCACCAACGTGCTCATCTGTTCTCCCGCCCCCGCTGAGGAAAAGGATGGAGACACCAAAGACAGGTTCTACGAGCTCTTCGAAAAGACCTACGACCAACGCCCTAGCTACAACATTATAACTGTCGTTGGAGATTTTCAATGCTAAGCTGGGCAGAGAAGAAATCTTTGGTGGAATAATTAGACGACATAGCCTTCACGACACCACCTCCGATAACGAATTTAGGCGAATCGACCTCGATGCGGGGCGAGACGTAATGGTAGCAAGTACGTGTTTCCCACATCTCGATATCCACAAGGGGACATGGAAATCTCTTGATCAATTAACCGTAAACCAGATTGATCGATACACGACACTTCTCTAGCATGCAAGATGTCCGCAAATTCCTAGGTGCCAACATAGACTCGAACCACTACCTTGTTGTAGCCAAAGTACGAATGCGGATATCCCGATCAAGGCCAACACGTGAAAATCCTAGAAGAAAATTCGACGTCAAACGGCTACAATCACAAGAGATTGATTGGTCCTTTTCTGATTGTCTCCGAAAACCTCCTTGGAAATCCTTTGCTGCCAGCAAAAAATGTAGAGACCCAGTAGCCAAGCAGCCATCAGAGATGCCGCCTCTGAAGTGGTTTACACGGCCACCACAACGAAATCCCTGATTTGATGATGAGTGCCTCCGAACACATGCAGCTAAATAAGAGGCATATAAAGCGGCGTTGCCAAGAAGGACTCGGGCCACTCGCGAGCTCTACGAGCAGAAAAGGAGAGAGGAGCACAAACTTCTCAGAAAGAAAAAAGATAGCCTGAGAAGCTTGTAGAGACCATCATGTGAACATCGTAGTGAAACCACAATCAGTGCTAAGGATATGGAAAGACCACTTTTCCAAGCTGTATAGCGGCGATGACAAGCAAAATTCCGGCAGTTATGCAGCACCTTTCTATTAAGGTGATACAGAACACCAGACCAAATGAGTATTGAAGTAAAGATAGCCGCTGAACTGTACAAAGCAGCTGGAGATGATTTGATGACGAGCGCCATCTCGTCTGCCAGTTTTGGTCGGAGGAAAGCATGCCGGACCAATGGATGTATCGTGTGCTCGATCCTCAAGAAAGGAGATCCCCTGAATTGCACCAACTACAGAGGTATGTCTCCTTAAAATCGTCTACAAGATCTTGTCTGCCGTTTGAAGCCTTTCGTCAGCAACCTGATAGGTCTTTATCAGTGTGGCTTCAGACCTGGAAAGTCCACCATCGATCAAACATTCACTCTACGGCAGATCTTGGAGAAGACCCAGGGACTTCAAATCGACGCCCACCATATTTTCATCGATTTCAAGGCCACGTACGACAGCGTCTATAGAGTCCAACTATATAGAGCAATTTCTAGTTTTGTTATCCCAGAAAAAACTCACGTTGCTCAAAAATGCATTTGATGTCAAAAAAGGTTTTGGACAAGTGGGAAGTCGTAGGGATAGGAAGGGCATTGTGGTTCATTGAGTGCGGCAGACTGGATTTTTCGTTTTAATATTGAAATCAATAACGATACAACACAAACTTGCCTTGAATGCATAAAATAGGTTCAAAAATGAAAATTCTTAAATCTCCAACACTTCAACGGACTTTTGAGGCGTTTTTTTATTTTGTATCAGAACAGAACTATCATACAGGATTGTGTTTCATTTATTCTTGTTGAAAATGCTCTGAACACTCAGAATTGAGTTAAGAAAAACGAGTGTGCAATAGGAATTTCGGCAATAACTTCATAACATCCCTGGAATCTGCTTTTATTCTCGACAGCTGTCATCTGAATTTATCGGCAATTTTACAAAAATTTGCAAAAACAAAAGCTATTTCTGTGAAAGATTTCCAAAAACAGATTCAACTCATTTTAAAGAAAGAAAACTCCAAACAATTTCAAAACCACAATGGCTTCAACCTCAGAAATGGCTCTCAAAACCTGGGAACTGGAAAATAACGTAAAAACCCTCCCATCATGCGATGAAATATTCCGCTACGATTCCGAACAACAACGTCAGGTATTGGACGCAAAACCCTGGGAAAAGGATCCCCATTACTTCAAGGACATTAAAATCTCTGCACTTTCTCTGCTAAAGATGGTTATGCATGCTAGATCGGGTGGCACATTAGAAGTTATGGGTTTGCTCTTGGGCAAAGTTGAAGACAACACGATGGTTTGTAAACTAAACTTTTGGTTTTACTTATAAGTTGCTTGTCATTCTTCCTTTGTTTGTTAAGATTGTCATGGATGCATTTGCTTTACCGGTCGAAGGAACCGAAACTCGAGTCAATGCCCAATCCCAAGCCTACGAATATATGTCGGCCTATATCGATTCGGCCAAGGAAGTCGGCCGTCTTGAACACGCAATCGGCTGGTATCACAGCCATCCCGGCTATGGCTGCTGGTTGTCTGGTATCGATGTGTCAACACAGATGCTCAATCAAAACTTTCAAGAGCCATTTGTTGCTATTGTCGTCGATCCAGTGAGAACAGTTTCGGCTGGCAAAGTGTGTCTGGGTGCTTTCCGGACATACCCTAAGGGCTATAAGCCACCAAATGAAGAACCCTCCGAGTACCAGACAATTCCTTTGAATAAAATCGAAGATTTTGGTGTTCATTGCAAGCAGTACTATCCGTTGGAGGTGAGCTACTTCAAGTCGGCACTCGATAGGAAGCTCCTGGACTCACTGTGGAACAAATACTGGGTGAATACATTGGGAAGCTCTGGTCTGCTAACCAACACTGAGTACACAACAGGGCAGATTTTCGATTTGTCCGAGAAACTTGAACAAAGCGAATCTAGTTTGGGTCGTGGACCCTTCGTCGTGTCAGGTAGATTGACTTTTTCCTCGGTCATAGAACTGTCTTGAGTCGTTTTTTCCATTCCAGGTGGCGACATGAATGAAAAGCGCACCGAAGACAAACTCACCAAAGCCACGCGAGATTGCAGTCGTGCCTCCATCGAACTCATTCATGGTCTTATGGCGCAAATAGCCAAAGACAAACTCTTCAATAAAGTCGGAAACAACAAATGAATACTTTTCTTATTACCGTTACTTCAACTTCAATAAATAACTTTTAAAAAACTTTAACAAATGGTTTCCCTATTCTATAAGCAATCGAGTCACGCACCCGCCTGCCAAGCAAACGATCACCATATGGGACGAGTGATGGATTCCGAATGATAATTCCACGACGTTCTGGTGTCCAGACTTTGAACACACAAAACCTATCGACAGGTATTCGAATTCCGATCCAGCCAGCTGACGACAGGAGGATATCTACAGTTTTGGAAATTAGACACATTCGGTGATAAGTTTTCAAGATGGATCCTTACCACATGTGGCTGCTTCCTTCGACTCGCCATAGATTGTTATTTCTTCCGACGGTTTCAGTCCTGGCCATCTTTGTAGACGTTCCTTGTCGCCGGTGGGCAGTCCGAAGAGCTCACTACCTAAGTACTCCTGATAGATATCAGAAGCGTCTTCTGTGGGAGTGATTACGATGGGGAGTTGATGTGACGAGTACACTGGTAGTCTTATTGAATCAATATCGCCGTCGAGAAAGTCGACTCTGGCCAATCCGGCGACGAATAGTGTCATTCCTTTTTTCAGTCGGAAGCCTCGAGGGGCAATCATTTGAGATGGGAATATTTTCCGGAGCTCTTCGGTTGTCAAGAGGTTATGGATCTGGAAAAAAGACGATGAGTGGTTATCGTATGAAGAAGAAAGCTTTGTCAACCTGGTCGGGCTGCATAACTCCAGGTGTATCGAAACACCAATGGCACGTTCTGAATTCTTTGCTCTTTTCGTTGAGCGTTTCAATCGGCTGGGAGCCAGCTGACATTGAAAATGAATCGGCAGGATCTTTTCTATCGATTACCGTCCGTCCTGAAAATGTAAAAGGTTTAAAAAATCTTCCATCATTCATTTGGAAAACTAACCAATCTGGCCGGTGAGTGTGGCAGCTTGGATGCTTCCAGTTTCGTTTGCCTGGTCCCGTCGGAGTTTGTCTTCGGCAGCACGTTGAGCTCGCTCAGAGAAGAGTCTGCGAAATCTGTGGTAGACTCTGAAGTCCGAGGGACGTTGTATTGGGAATTTGAGCATTTGCAATGTCGTTCCCGGCCATGGGCATGTTGTTGCTTTCTTAACGAGGTCTGTAGCTTCAAGCTAAGGGAGAAAACATAAATCAAAACTGGCTCTAGAAGGAGTCAGAGGCTGACCTTGCAGTAATCCGAGTTCAATAGAATATTGAACAATGAACTTTTGCCAACGTTTGTGCAGCCAACAAGGTACACATCTCCTTTATGGGCCCAAATCTTTTGCAACTGAGTTATGAGCTCTTCGATTCCATAACCGGTCTTTGCCGAGACGAGGCTTACATTCTTAACATTCATGGCATCCAAACCTGCAAGGAAACTACACAGATAAAACCAAGAAGCTATGTTTTCCTTAGAAACAAACCAGTTTTGACGATTTCCTCCTTAAGACAACGTTTGATATGATTCAAGTATCCAGCTGAGTCTCTAGGCAAGAGGTCAACTTTATTGCCAACAACGAAAATAGGCCGTTTATCACCGAGAATTTTCTGTATACCCGGCCAAATGGAGCAAGGGAAATCGAGAAGATCAACAATTAGAATGGCCAGAGCGAATCTGTCCTTGATGGCTGAGAGGGTTTCAATGTAAGTTTGAGCTGTGACCTCGACATCGAGGGCAATGTTGTAGTGTTTTAGGAAGTGACAACGTTGGCATATAATTCGCTAAATAAACAAAAATCACAGAAAGAATAAAATGACGCTTGGAGCGATTCTTACTTGGAGCTCTTTTTGTGTGCGTCCATTGAAGATTTCACTGGGAATATAACCTGGAACAACAGCATTCGAACAGTGCAATTTAGCTCCACAGCCGTTGCAGGGAACGTTTGATGCCGGGATGGAAGGATCTGCAGTTCCATATAACGATCCGATGTGTCCGTCCTCATCAACGGAACTTTCATAGCACTCATAGTCATTCATCCAATTTATAGGGGGTTCGAGTTTGTTGGATTCTTCCAAACGCATATCCTCAAACTCATATTTGTCCTGTAGTTCTGGTAGAGCCTCATGATCTTCAACACCATTCTGTGTTGTGCATGATTCAAACGCCCGCAATGAAACCGGAAACGGTCTAACCGATAAGTTTTCCAATTTATTCTTTTCGGCTTCTTGTGCTTGTTTGTCGATGAGGACCTTTTTTCGTTTAAATCCCAGTAGAGGCTTTTGTTGTTCAAGAAACGAACTGAATATGATTTTTTGTCTAATTTCGGCCGGTAGTTTGTCGTAGGGGTTTTCATTTAGATTTGCAAGGTTTAGGTTCTTTTTGAAGGCATAACTTCGATTTAAATTGATAGTTGAACATTGGCTTATGAATTTGGTGAATTTATTGAAGCGAATCATGTTTTATTATTTATTAAAATCTAAAAAATTATTAAAATCATTTGTTGGATATTTTTTGTTTGCAAGAAATGAGGTATGGCGTATCGGCGAAATGTCAAAATCTTTTTGTTTGTGTTTGTGTATGTAATTTTAAGGGCTAAACAGATTAGTTCTGTTTGTAATCAATCTGGTGGAATTGGCCAGAGATTAGAGAAGGAAAGAGATATTAAATTGGCTTATGCTGCGTTTTCACGCAGAAGAATACATGCCCACTGACTGGTCGATAAACTCTATCTACAAAAAAGGCGATCCTATGTCATGCAAAAACTACCGAGGCATACCCCTGCTTAATGTTGCTTACAAGATCCTATGCAACATACTGTGTGAGCCAGGGGCGAACGCAGAAAAAAAATTCGGGGGGGGGGGGTTTCAAAAAATATATATTAAAGAGTGATGGCACTGAGGTGCGTTGTTGCGCTGACTATAATCAACTATAATCAACAATGGTTGACTATTTCACGTTTTTGCACGCCAATAGTTACGATTCGTAATCACAATTGTCGTTTTTGCGGTCTGTGTTGATGTGTCAAATCGTAACTATCTCTAACTATTTCCAATCCATCTCAGGAGGTGAGTTGAAAGGTGTCAAAGTGTTTTTTTTTTGTAAAATGGCGTCTTTAATAATTGTCAATCTGGAATCTAAAAAAAAAAAAAAACATTCTGGTTGTGCATTTTTTACAACCGCGTGCGTAGTCGTCCGTATGCGTACCGTCGCGAGTTTAATTACAATCAGAGGATATTTGTTCGTCTTCAATTATTTCATTACAAAATAAAGAAAATAAGGTTCCCCTTACAAATTTTAAATTGTCGGAAAAAAGAACTTTATTTCGCCGGATATTTTGCAAAAGGAACTTCATTAGAAAAAAGAAAACGAATCATAAGGAAATTTCTCTCGTGCACTTTTTTTTTGGTTTCAAAATGTGTAGTGCACTCGTAAAAACATTCTGATTTTTAAATCATAAGGGAATTCTCTTCTTTTCAAAATCGGAATAAATTGTCACGTACGAAAAATTGGAGGATAAGTTGGCCGCTGCCCGTGAGCAGATGATTGTCGAACGTCAGTCGGCACGAACGGCAATCTTAAACCTGTGGAAGGTGGAGAAGCAACTGGAGCACAAAATGTGGGAAAAGGCCGAGCAGGAGAAGATGAAGGAGAAATCTGAGGTAAGGTTTTTCATCTCCAAACAGATCTCATTTAGCGTTTATGACGATGTTCACATTGGATTCTTTCCTCCGACTTATCTTGACGTCTATATGTTTTTTCTCTTTCGCACTTGCTGGTAAGAAAAAGACAACAAAGTGAGGCAGGATTTTCAAACCAAACTAAAAATTTATGGATTTTTTTTTGACATTTGGCATATGGCGTCAAA
Organism: Sphaerophoria taeniata; assembly: GCA_943590905.1. Taxonomy (NCBI): domain Eukaryota; kingdom Metazoa; phylum Arthropoda; class Insecta; order Diptera; family Syrphidae; genus Sphaerophoria; species Sphaerophoria taeniata. The sequence continues at coordinate 216,544,909 of OX016540.1, read as the reverse complement.
TTAATTAGGCCAGTTCCACCTTACAACATCTCACTGAGATCTCAGAGATTTTTTAAGTGAAACAAAAATGAGAAATGAGATTTTTTTCTGAGATCTCTGAGATGAAAATATTTTGGATCCGATTTCCCACTCAGCTATTTCGAAGTGACTGACAATGTACAACAAAAATTTGTAAGATAACCATTTTATCTCAACGAGAATTGAGAATTATGTTCCACCAAATGATTTTGCCTCAGTCAAAATGACATTGAGATCTCATGTGGCTTTTCTTACAACCCAAGAATTGATCCGTGACGTAAAAGTGGTAATTTTTTTTCCATTAAACGCATTTCTTTCACAAAGAAATTTAATTATTTTCTCGAAGGATTGATTTCTCTTGAATCTCTTTTTGGAAAAGGATTTACACATGATTGTACACGGATTTTACATATATATACTACGTGTTTGACATCTCTGAGTTTTCTCAGACAACAAAGACATTCAAAACAGGGATTGTGTTGTGATTCGTTTTTGCAGATTTCTTACACGCCAAAAAACATTGAATTTCAGTAGCAATTCTTCTTTGTTCTATGAATAACCACATCAGTGAAATGTTGTTAGGTGGAACTGGCCTATTGTCAATTTATGACAACTATAAGACGTCAAAGTGAGTCTGGAGCGTTCACACTTCTTTTGTGTTTGAACACGACAGATTGACCTTACTTCAAAATAAGTCGGCGGAAATAGTCCAATGTGAACATCGTCTATTGTATATTTTAGGTCGTCGAACAAATTTCACATGCTCATCGTTGGGAGAACAAGAAACTCCTTCGTGAACTTAACGAAGAGCGGGAAAAGTCTTCAAACACCATCGATGTGGCTTCAGCTATCGAAATCAAGCTCAAAAACCTCGAAAACAACTACGAAAACAACTCAAGTATGCATGCACCATCACCGACAACCAGCTGACCGAAGTCGAGGCAATGCTGGAAGCCGAGCAGAAGCACAATCAATCGTCGCAGGAGAAGATCAATGCGATGTACAAGAGTGTCCGGGAGAAGGACGAAGCCATCAATGAGCTGAGGAAGACAATCAACCAGAAAGAATTGTTAAGGACTATTCACATGAGCACGAACAACGACCAACGAATGAACGAATTGTTGCGAGGCAAGAGGAGGGGAGCCTTGGGAAAATCTGACAAGTCAGATTTGGAAGAGGAAGGAAACTAGGAATGGGATACTAGGGAAGGAAACGGAAAGAGTGCTAAGTTCCGGGGACGCGGCCTGCTTGCTATGCACGGCATCAGCTCGTCGGACGGGGGGGATCTTGCCCCCGAAAACTTAACCTCACCTGCAAACAAATACACAGATCAGGCCTAAACACAAAGGGAAGAAAAAGGACTAGAAACTGACGGACGGACTATCTTCACGTCAGAGGCACTGCTGGTGTTAGTGCAGTGAGGCCATTACCCACCCTACCATAGGAATCTTCGGCCATTTTTAGATTCCCCCAAAATATACCACACACCAAAATTATATTTCCTATTTTTGACAGCCACAGAGATTCTTTTAGGATTAAGCTCATGCCGACATCTGTCAGTAAAACAGAAAACCCAAACACAACTAACTTCGCCCTGGTACCACGTCAACTTTGACAACTATGTTCGGAACATGAACATACCAAAAGATTTGCATTTAAAAAAAGAAAATACTCTTTTTTTTCAGGGCTGACGAAGTGGTTTGGCCAAGGAAACCTGAGACCGGCCTTCGTAACAGAATATTCGTCGATTTTGACATTTCTTTCACATGAGAGTTTTTAATTCGTCGCGAATGAAAAACCAAAACACAAAGCAAGAATGATTTTTGAGGTTATACGCGCGCGAAAATTTTGTTCGTTGGAGTGTGGATGGTGTGTGGAACACGAATAAAGTTTGGCAGTTCGTTTCAACTAGAATTCTTTTAAAATAAATAAATAAATAAATAGAGTGGCGCGACAGCTCTTGAAGAGCCAAGGCCTAAGTGGCTTACTCTCATCAACAATTCTCTGAGTGCGTGTGAAGAATTGAGGGGACCTACAATTTAACGCCGATTCCGAACGGCAGAGTTGAGAAGCACTTTTTTCATGACAGATTGATACTCTTGGAAGATTTGTCAGGTCTTCGCAAGAGGCAGTGCCCGTGAAAGATGAAATAAAAACTTGGCCTGAGTACAACTCGAACCAACGATGTTCTGCTTAGCGACAACGCACTTACCAACTAAGCTACGGGCAACTACTAGAATTCTTTTCGCGACGAATAAATTTGTTTTCTCAAATTTATTAACATTTGAGATTAAAAAGTAAATTTATGCATCATAAATCAAACATAAACTATACTTCTATCGTTTTGTTGAGAATTCGTAAGGAAATACGGCTTCAAACGTATCTAAAATCAATTTTCTTCATTTATTCGTCGTTTGTTGGTCGTGCTCATATGAATAGTGCTTTATTATTGCTTTTATGTATTCTGTCGACATTAGTACCAGAAAATAAAGGCTATCTCCGTTTATTTATGTAAAAGCACAAACTAGATATTGATTTGATAGTTTTTCAGCGAATCTGGAAACAGCAATTTGGAGAATATCAGGAGCTGGTTTACTTGGAACAGCTTGAAGATTTTTTTATGGAGGGTGGTCTTCAGTTCGAATATTCCATTTGCCTTTCTTGCTGTGGGTTGTTCAAAAATAAATAAATATGTTCTTATTTCAATTGTCTTTGAAAACTTACAATATCAGGATCATTCTTGAATTTTTGGAATAAATTTAGAGCAACGAAAATTGTTGCAATTATTATGACCAAAAGAAAATAAAAATGTAACCTCAAAAGATTTGAATTTTTCTCTTGTTTGACAGATAAACCAAACCTAACTAAAAAAGCGTTTTTGGATTATTTGAACTATTTCTAACTATTTCAACTATGACACATCAACCCTTTTTTTTACATAAAAAGTATAGTCAACTATCGTCGGCGCAAAAACGCGGCTCTGGTAGTCAGTCCTTTTGCTACCTAAAACAAATTTATTAACTATAATTCAAATAGAAGTCGGATTTCTTAATAGTCGGCCCTTAAATTCCAGTAGACGGCAACGGGAGTTGTCAGTAGTCAGCTCCCTTTAGTTAATGAATTATTTGTAATTTATAAGCCGTTGTTAAATCTTAAATGTTTAAAGGTTTGTTAAAACCTTTTTTTAAAAAATTATTTATTTCTAAATAAATAAAAGACAACATACAACAAATAATTAATTAAAAACAATCTTGTATTTCAGTCAAATATGTACATTATTCAAAATAATCCAAGACAATTTCCAACACTTTAAAAAAGTACGTCTTCGTAACTTTTCAACCCTCACTCGAGAGCTGTACTAAAGAAGGCCAACCACGCCCTACACCGACTGAATCCGCTTCTAAGAAGGAGAACAGGACTCAGCAAACCAACGAAGCTACTAATATACAAGCAACTAATTCGGCCCGTCATCATCACCTACAGCTTCCCAGTATGGTTTACCATTTCAAAGACAGGAATGAAGGAACTCCAAGTGTTCGAACGAAAAGTCCTGCGGAGCTGCACAGGACTTTATTTCAACCATCAGAGAAGGAGGCATTTCAGCAACAAAAGACTCTACGACGAAGCGAAAATTACACCACTGGACAAATACCTAATTCAGTCAGCTAAAAGGATCGCAGGATCACTGAGCACCCCAACAACCTCATCAACGGAATAACCACACAACAAAGACACCCAGAACCGAGATACCTATGCACGCTTGACGTACTAAGGGAGGAGCTCGAGCAAACCAACGACGAAGGAGATCTTCAATTTTATGCTGACACGGGGTCAGCTTTTAACTTCTAACTAACCTGAAACTAAGTATATTGGCCACATATTAGAAAAACGTCTCGGATTGTAACCACCTACTTTCAGATCTGCCTAGGAGGTAAGATCCATTTATCCGGTACACTTTTTACAACAGCTTGAGGAGGGAGCATATAGGGAAACACAAGCAAAGGTGTCGTCACTGAAGAGAAAAAGTACTGTGATCGCCTCATATTCGTTTCCATGTTCTATATCTATAGTATAAAGATTTTTCCAACCTCTTAGGTTAAGAAATAGGCTGAATGATGTTTCATTTCCATTTAGAATCTTGAGGGGTCTTCTAAAATACCGGCTGCGTCAATCTTTTCTAAATACTCATACGTCCCAATCGCTCATCCTCTGCTGTTCTGAATCCCTCAGTTCATAATGTAATGTGACATCTTGAAAAGGCCTAGTAATACGTTTTCCATTGTAGGCTATCTTTGAAAGCAGTCCTACGTTTGTCCTCAAGATAGACGTTTGTCACCAAGAGGTCTGTGCGCTTCTGAGCAAAGCCACACTTGGCAAGGTATATGAGCCACTTAACAAGATTATGTTCTTCGGCTAAACTAAAGACAATATCCGGTCCCATTTTCTTTGCTTATCTACCATGGATACGATCTTGTAGTCGCTACCTCGAGGGACCCTGTATGCTTCTCTGATTGGCCAATTGTACTGTTATTTTTACTTATACGTTCGAATTCACATTTTGCTTTCTTTTCGGAACAACCCATTTTCAGAGTGCTGGAAGTTAAGATATTTTTTGAAACTAAGCTTTTCTTATTATTTGCCTACACTACCTGTTTATGGTGTTAAAGAAACAAATCATTTATTAATCTACTAATCATAAAAGGCTGACATAAGAGTACCTACTTGTCTTCTTAAGTCGGCCTTTACGTTTAAATAAGCGACTGACTACTGAAAATACATTTAAAAAAAGCTTTTTTTTTGCGACAATCAAGAGAGAATACAATTTCCATTTAAAATTATTAAGAAATAGAAGGTTTCAGCCAGAGATGATACAAGGTAAGGAGATGGGAAACCCCCAAAACCCCTACCTGCGTTCGCCCCTGGTGTGAGCTCAAAACAGATGTGCAGAGTTTCTGCGCAGCAAAATTAAAAATACACAGGCTTTTATGGGAACAAATTATGCATGCAGAACAGCGCGGAGTGATGTCTCTATTTCTAAATTTTCTGCCTAGTTTCATTGCGCAGTCATAATTGAAAAACTAAATTTTCCAAATAATTGCTATCTGGCAATACTTATATACTATATTGTGTTGAAACTGTTGACAGTTTCAAAATTCAAAATTAAAATCGAATCAACAAAGTATCGGAACAATCAAATTCAGCAATCTCTGCACATAAATTGTCGAGTATTCAGCTCCCAGATGAAATAGCTGTCTGCAATTTGAGCGTCGATCGCTTTGAATGCTTTTGTCACCCCACAGAAAAAATACGATGTCCAGAAGCTCAAAGAAGTCACCAAAATAGTGACGAAAAATCTCAACAAATTCATAGATGTCAACTATTATCCAGTGCCGGGGGCTAAAAAGTCCAAGGTATGGCTGATGCTTTGATTAATATGCGTCATCCCATCCGTTCGAGAGTGAAGGCGCCCAGTTACTTAACCAACAGATCTTCGAGGCCATATACTATGGAGCTCTCGAAGCCAGTTGTGAACTGGCCGCCAAGGATGGCCGCTACGAAACCTACGAAGGCTCTCCGGTGAGCAAGAAAATCCTGCAATACCCACATAAAACTAACCAACCTCTGGGATTGGGCCGCTCTGAAGAAGAAAATCGTCAAGAATGGAGTGCGAAATTCCCTGCTCGTGGCTCCTAAGCCAACAGCATCGACTACTCAAATTCTCGACAACAACGAATCCTTCGAACCGTATACACTTCGAAAATCTACAACCGACAAAATCTTCCCGGCGAGTTCCAGATTGTCAATCAGTATCTGCTTAAGGACTTAACCGAGCTGAACTTGTGGGACGATGACATGAAGAACGAAATGATTGCCAGTCGATTTTTAAAAATATTGTGCGTTTTCGAAATTATAGACATTAATTGTAATAAGGCTGCACGTACTGTAGTGCGATGCGATGCGAGAAGCGTTATTAGATGCGAGATAGTGCGCACAGTAAAAGCGATTTTTTGCGACTAGAATGTGTCAAGAAAATGGAGTCTTGTCATCATTAGAAAATTAATTTTTAAAGGAAAATTTATATTTCCGGATGTTGAAGGAAAGAAAAAGGATGAAACAAGATATTCCTTCCGATAAGGAAAGAACAAATTTATAATTTTCTTTATTTCTCAATTCTTTCATATTTAAAATAATCACTAAAACAAATTCGTAAACACAAGCTGGAACAAATACATTTTCTATTTTTCAAACGTCAAAATCAAATTCAAAACAAACAATCTCGCTTCAACTCACTCAAACTCACTTGAAAAACTGGTCGGAAGAGTTTTGAAATGAGTTGCAATGCGAGAAACTTGCTCAAGATATCGCTTCACTGTACGCACGCTCATAAGAATGAATGTAAATATTTTTCTCGCATACAAACGCTTCTCGCATCGCATCGCTTTCTCGCACTACCGTACGCGGAACCTAAACGAAATACCTATCCGGTAATAATCAAATGGAATGTGTGCTTTCTATTATGAGTGAAAAGTGTGAACTTACCTTAAGCAAAGATTTTATACCAGTCTTATAGCCTTATCACATCAGACGCAAAACGTGGTTTTGCAAAATTTTTCAAAAACTTGAAGGAAATCACGTGTTTTCCCATACAAATTTGTTGACAGCTTTATTTTGCAAAACAACATGTTTATATGTATGTTTATTTATTAATTTATTTTTTGGAATCAACTTAAGCCATTTATTGAGTGAATTGCGTCAAAAGAGATTTTTTTAAATCAACATTTCCCTCATGATTAAAGAAACTTCCCTCAACAAAAAAGTTTTAATTTTTTCAAGTAAAATAATTTTCTCAAGTCAACTTTCCATTGCACATAGTGCGGTATTACATGGTGCATGCATTGCGTATTAGACAGTTATTAGATTAGATTATTTTGTTTTGAACTCTGATTCGGCAACGCGTTCATTATAATTCATTTCTGCATTTCATTTCATTTCATTTATTCATTCTTCCTTTCTCCTTCGCTTTTGATTCATGCAAGATAATAGGTATGTTCAGCGACACTGTTCTGCACACTTTGGCACAGTTTGGAACAGAAAAGTACAGCTTTTTGGTGTTCATTGACACATTTGCTGTTCCAAACTGTTCTGCTTTCGTGTTCATTGAGTCTGTCTAGAACAGTTTGGAACAGTTTAGGACAGGATTTTCTGTTCCATCTTTTTAGGTAGAACACATTTTCTGTTCTAAACTGTTCCAAACTGTTCTGACATTTCTCATGCAGCTGTGCTGTACTGTGCTGTGCTGTGCTGTACTGTGCTGTCTTTTTTCTCGCTGAACAAAGCTAATAAAACATGCTAATAGAAGCATACCCTTGATTATTTTTCACTATTCGAGATCAAAATCATTGTGCATCCGCCCTTAAGTATGTATAACATGCAAGCCACCCGTAGAACAGTTAGCATACATCTGACAGCTTGGTTTGACAGTATACCGTTATTACAAGAACAAATCATATGGAAAATCCGTTAAATTGAGATCATTCTTGGATTTATATTTTTTCTTCTCGTACCATTCTCACGTTTTTCATTTTTCCTCGTAGGACAAGTTTTTTTTTCATGTTTTTTTGTTGTTGAAATATTTCAAAAAATCTTCCAATATCTTAATTATTTTCATTCTTGTAAACAATTTAGTTGCAACGAAAATGGAACTATCGTCGGATAATATTGAAGAATTAGCCAAAGTTCTGACTTCGTAAGCTTTCCTCCGTGCTTGTATTTAAATGGCCATATTATGGGTAGTGTGTATATTTTTTTCGCAGGGATACATCCCACCAAAATGATGTTTTTCAAATGAAAGCAGACCTTTCGACTTTGGATGTTGATCGTGTGATATCGGACACACAAGATAGCTTGTTGAAAACATCACTGGAAGCAATTAGGTGAGTAACAAATGTTCATATTGAAGTTTAAACTTCAAAATATGAATGATTTTCCATAGATCTTGTGACGGTCCCTGTTCATTTAATGATATCCTCGACGATATCTGTAAAATGAATACCAATATCGAGCTGCAGCAGGCTGCAGTTGGTAACCAGTTGCCCCTTGAACCTCCAGCGTTTTATCACATGCCCGATTTGGAGATGCAGCCACACGATTACTCCTCCGAATGTAGTTTTTCCAACCAAACTGATTTCCTTCAGCCCTTGGGTGGACAGTGGTCGGAGTTTCTTCCTCTGCCACCGTCAGCCTTGAGCACAATCCAAGACATTCCCCAGCTAGCCCCCATTCCGATGGCCAGGCCTGTTACGCCCATTCCCGAACCAGTCACAGTACCACAAAAAGTCGCCGATGAGGAAATTCCTACGATCACTCAAAATTCGATTATCGAAGAAAAGCAGCTCGACACCCCGGCAGTGTCTGTTGCAATGGCGACTCCTCCCTTGCAATTTTTTAACAATTATCAATATACAATCCCCCCAGGACTGCTCAACACTCATTCAATGCAGCAAATCGAGATGCCAAATCCAAGTCTGCAATTTGCGCAGTGCCCTGACGGCAACATTAATTTCATGGTACTCCCAGAGCAGCCGCCGATAATGCAACCGTCGGTGGCAGCTTTGGGAGGGCCTCAGGTTGTGCAACAGCAACAGGCACCTTTCTTTGACTGGGCAAGAGTTGTGCCACGTCGAGCATTTATTCAACCATCCGAAATTGTTGTGCTGCGACCTCTGCGCACTCGAAAAGTGATGTCAGCTCGTCCGACTTTCGATTTGGCATCCTATTTCGATACGAGTAGTATCTCGATTCCAATGATTAGGGAACGTCCCCGTCCGAGGACACATCGACGGAAACAGAAGCTCTACACAATTCCCGGTGCTGACAATTTGGTCTTTGAGGTTCAGCTGGGCTACAACAAGGACGACAACAACAACACCAACGAAGATGACGATCAATTGTATCCAGAGACTGAAATTCCAGAGCTCGATGAAATATTCAAACGCAAACGTCGAGCATTGAATCCCAAGCGCAATCCTCAGACTCAAGATCACATTAAGGTGCCTTTGTCCCCTTCTCCGCCGCAGGTGAAGGATCCCGTTGAAATTAAGGACGAAGATTCACCGTCATCGCCAATTCAAGAACATCAAGAGCAAGATGAATCGTATTCCGATGTCGATTCAGATGATGCCCCTCTAACTGCTGTGAAATCGATGAAGTGCCTAAATTGTCGGAAAATATTTAAAACATGTCGTTCGCTGACAATTCACTCCAAACGGTGCAAAGTTGTTCGTCAGCAGAGCCCCAAATTGAACGGCGATTTGGACAACTTTGCCGTTGCCCCAGAGGCTCTCAAGGTATCTCGAGCTCCTCGCAAAGTTCATACTCCGCCGCCATCGTTGTCGCAGACTGTTTGCAGTACTACAAAAGCAGATGCCGATTTGAAAGCAACACCAAACGGGGTGGGGAGACCCCTTACTCGCTCACAAACAAGAAGAGCTCTCAAACGCAAAACAACTACTTACACAGAAGATGATGACATTGACGGTGTCGGTGCCCAGAAATTGTCGAAATAATGTTTCTCTTGTCTAATTTTTCCCACTCCTTGCTCTTCAATCTTTTCAATTTCGATAATTTAGTTAATTTAAAAACATTAATTTATAAACTTACATTTATATGTTAATTATTGTTGTAAAATTTAAATTTTGAAATTGTATCAGAAGAAAATACATTTCTTGCGCCTTAGAACAGCAAGTCAACTTTTTACCTGCGAGTACCTACAAATGTAGACAATTGTTGTTTGTTTGTTTTTATTTCGGAACGGTTCTGCTGGCCCCCCTTTGGAATGAAAGTAAGGTTATGGCCTTTCAGGTTGGGGGTGGTTGCCGGAACATTCACTGAACATACCGCCCAATCGAGGTAACCGTCGGAGCTCGGAGCTGATTTTACTCCGATTTCCTCCGAATTTTGCTTCAAGGTAGTTCTCCGACAGGCAAAATGTCTCCGATTCGGAGAAATTTCCGCTCCGACGGTTAATTCGATTCGACCGATAGTTTCACTTACACGCCACGGACATGCATTGGTTGGTTAGCCTTATGTCCTTTTCCAAAACTACTTTTGGGAGTGTACTCCCTTCCCTGTCAACGAATTTGGAATTCATTTTGGTAAAGGGAGTGTTTTTACGTTTAGTTTCATGTATTGTTAATCACTCCTTCACTCCAAGAAAAAGTAGGGAGTGACGATTTCACTCCCTGAGGGAGTGATGGGTAAGCACTCCTTTTCTATTTTGGAAAAGGCCATTAGTTAATGGCGCTGCAAGCAAACGATCGAGGAACAATTCACGAACATAAGAAGACAACTAGGGAATCCCTTAACTACGGTGGGATTTTCTGTTTCTACGAAAACTAGGTGATAAACAGAAACAAACATCACGTTAGGTTAGGTTAGGGGATGAGGGATGTGCACAGCTTGAAACTGTTGTACTGGTCCATTGTGATCCCCTATAAAAATAAAAGGTAGCATCGATGCTCTTAAAAATTTCCGATTAACGTAGACTGACTCGTTAACGAACCTCATTCCTCATGTTTGCCATTGAGACCTGTGCTAGATCATCCAGTTCCCCAACAAACCTGTCCCCGAAATGACGGAGTCGGCTAGTTTGGAGGTTCGGACAGTCACAGAGCAGGTGTTTAATGGTTTCTATTTCCTCCTCATCCTGACAGCTCCTACAGAAATCGAGTGCAAATGCCCCTATCTTGTTGGCCATTGTGTCAATGGCGCAATGACCCGTTAGTACACTTGTCAAGATTTTGATGTTCCTTTTACCTACTCATCGATAGAATATACCGAGTTTCCTTTTCATTAGTGTTAGGCCATAAACTTCTAGAGAGATTGACGAGTGGTACCCTATCTGAATGGTCGCTACTACTTGTATCTGCTTCTGACCCTTTCCTGGCTAGTCCATCTACTATTTCGTTCCCTTCTATATTACTATGTCCAGGAAACCAGCAGAGCTTAACCCGGTTAGTGTGGTAGATTCTATTTAATTCCTTCCTACAGTTTAAAACTGCCTTTGATCTCATGGTCTCACTGGCTAAGGCTTTTATAGCAGCCTGGCTGTCCACGAAAAAGTAATCTCCGAGGAGCTTAGCTTTTCATGATGTGCCGATTCAACTGCTTTTTCAATGGGCGCGTTCACTTTGACTTGGATAGGCTATCCGGATAGCTTTTTGTTTTTGTTTTCCATGTAAAACAAAATAGCAGAGGCTCAAACCAAAGTAACCCAAAGCTATCCAACAATTTCTGGTATAGGTGGCTATCTGACAGAACAGCCATTGAAATTCGTAAACAGCTGATTTTTTTACACGTGTTTTCACAGCTATCCAAATTTAGCTATCGAACTCGTTCATGAAAAACGAGTTAGATAGGCTATCTAAGATAGGCTATCCAAAACCAAACTGAACGTGCCCAATGGCATAGATGTCGGCTTGAAAGACACTACAGTCAGCTGGGAGTTTATACGACTCTCTGATGTTGAGAGACACGTTTATTTGAGTCTGGATTTGTATTTTGTAATTGCTAATGGGATAAAGAAAAAGTCTTCAGTTTCAAGTTTGTGAAAACAAGGTTGCCTCTTGAAGTCCATAACCACAAACTCTGTACTCTTTTGCCGCGTTTCAGAAAAAAAGGCATAAATAGCTTGCACTTATCGACAATTCCCAAGTGCGTTATGCCGATTCCTAACAGTCGATTTCCAAACTGACAATTTACTGCAGTCGCTATTTTTTTTTTCAAGGGAACTCATTTTAGGATGGACTGCAGTCGAGTTTTACAGAAAAAGAAATCGCTACTTTTTTAATTTTCTAAATACCCGCGGCGTAGTGGTTATATGCGTTGGCTCTTAAGCAGAACGCGTGGGTTCGAAGTTCGAATCCTACTCGTGTCCATAAAGTTTTTATTTCATCTTTCACGGGTAGCTACTGCCTTTTACGAAGAATTGACAACATTTTCAAAAGTATCAATCTGTCATGCTTCTCAACATGACTACTGAATGTTGCATTCAAAATCCTATCCAACGTACTGTGTGAGCGTCTTAAACCGTTCTGCAACACAATAATCGCAACGTACCAGTGTGGCTTTAGGCCAGGCAAAACAGCGTTAGACCAATAGATAGAGAGCTGTACTTGAGGCCTTCACAGCGATTGAAGAACAGCCGAAAATCGTTGGTCTTGAAGTGAATGAGAACAAAAAAAAAGTACATGCTGTCAACAAACAAAGCAACATCTTCCACTGCCTAGGACAAAACGTCACTGTTGGTAGAAGCAATTTCGAGGTAGTTAAGGAGTTCACCTACCTTGGAACAAACATCAATACCACAAACGACACCTTAGTGGAGATCCGAAGAAGAATTACCCTAGCGAACCGTTGCTGCTTCGGTTTGACAAAACAACTGGGTTCCAAACTCATCATTCGAAAGACAAAGTGTCTGCTATACAAAACTTTGATTTTACAAGTCCTACTCGAGGTACGGCGCCAATTGTTGGACGATAAGTAAAAAAGGGGATTTGATACTGTGCACTTTCGAAAGAAAAATTCTTCGATGGATTTTCGGTTCCGTATGCGACGATGGTGAATGGAGAAGAAGGTTCAACCGCGAACTGTACGAGCTGTACCAATATTTGGATGTAGTCCAGAAAGCCAAAAAAAAAAAAAGACGAAAACATTGGCTCGGCCACATCGAGGGAATGGACGACGACGCTCCAGCCAAGAAAGTCTTCTCATCGCAGCCCCCAGGTTTGAGACAAGGAAGACCGAACCTATGGTACAAGGACCAAGTGACTGCGGATGCCAGAGCGCTTGGTTTCGGTGAGTGTGAGCCGGTTAAGTAAGTAGGTATGGCATTAATGATGTGTTTAAGCTTTCTGTTGAAGGAGAGATGTTCACTCATAGCGGACCCAACTACACGAAGAATTCGCGATTAGCGTTCGGACTTTCGTTTTTCTTCCTTAACGGCCACATGACTCTTTCGATTGAAATCAAAACTTCGGCAAGTATTTTTGACATGGTTTGCTGTGCAAGTCCAGCGTTCATGTCACCGCTGATTTGGTTATGATAACCTCCTGTTGCCCAAAAGTTCAATGTTGCTGATACCTTCATGATAATCGGAATAGCATTTTGCCCTCTGCGGAGTAGTCATGTCGGATGATTGTGCTGAGTAAGAATATAAATCCTGAAACCTGAATCGTACATAAAATAAAGAAGGGTACCGGCGCACTTCTTTGTTGTTTTGTGGGTAAACAAATATTTTTAGTTGCGACACTTTTTGTTTCGGAGACAATCGGGCAAAAAAGGTAATAAAATAACTTATCGCAATGCATCGCATGAGATCGCTCTCATTTTAAAATCGACACAGATTTCAATTTTTTGCGTAGATGTCTACAATTGACCTTTGGTAAAGATAGTGGTAGGAAAGCAGTACAAGATTATTAGTTTAAGACTTTCCGAATACATAGTAGAATTTCTAATGTCCGACCGAAGCTGAGGCTTCGGTTACCGTGAAAGAAATAAAACTTCAGATCAGATATTTGCTCCGATCGGGTACGGTTATAAGGCTGATGGTCGGAAGAATTCATATCCGGTGAAAGAGAACTTTGGGCTGCTTTGAGAGAAAAATTCTTCGAGTGATTTTTGGTGTTCCTGTCTGCATAAATGGAGAATGGAGACGAAAATTCAACCAAGAACTGTACGAGGTGTTCAGCAACACTGACCTAGCCAGAAAAGTTAAGGTCCAACGACTTAGATGGTTGGGGCATGTAGAGCGAATGGAAAATAATGCTCCGGCGCGTAGTCTTTGAATCCAACCCGGAAGGACCTGTCGCCGAACAGGAAGACCACGACTCAGGTGGAGCACACAGGTGGTAGAGGACCTGAACCAACTTGGCGTGCGAAACTGGAGACAGCTAGCTAGGGACAGAGCTGGCTGGAGATGTTTGTTTTGTAAGGCCCTGGTCAGACCTGGACTGTAGCGCCACCATAAGAAGATGAAGAAGAATGAGAACTTAGTTTCCGATCAGGCGAGTGTATCTTCAATCAGTCAGATTTTGTAAAATACAAAAGGGGTGCGTACGATAGCGTCTATCCATACGAGCTTTATACACAAACGTTTAGTTTGAGCTCCCAGCCCACCTCGACGGTTTTCGCATGCTTGAACAAACGTTTCGCTAACTGTCTTATCCCGCATCACAATCTTTCGTGCTAAAAAGCAGGTCACAATAATCCTATGACATCCGGAAACAAGCCATTCAAAACAACTTCCGTTTTTCTGAAGCTCCAAATGATTTTTTCATTTCCATTTTGTTTAATTCAATGAAAAGCCGACTTGTTTTACAAAGCTACATTATGAAAACTACATAATTAATAAATTACATAAATCAGACCGCTTCGATTAAAATTCAAAAGAAAACAAACACATTTCGAATGGGGGCACTCATCTACTATATTTCGGCCACAAGTTCTTTCTTCGGAGACCAAAAACAGAATTTAAATAAAATAAAATAAAACCAAGAAAACAAAAAGCAAACGAATCAAAGTTTTTATCTCGGCAAGCCACAGATCTCACATGAACTCAAATCGCTGCGATTGATAAACGTACAATGATTACACGTCCAGTTGGACACCTCAGCACCACCACCTTGTGTGTCGGCCGATTGCGATGGATAGCTGGCCGTACCGCCAGCTCCGTCGGAGCTTGCCGCAAACAACGATTCGAGTTCTTTCCAAATGTCGCTATTCTTGAATTCGTTGGCTAGCTTCGAGTTCTTTGTTCGTACAGCTTCCAGCAGACTGCCCATGTGCGCCTTTATCGGCAACATGTCCATTCGGTATATGTAGATCAACAAATGGAAGTCAGACATCGCCTCCAGGAACTCGTCATCTCGCCATAGAGACAAGTACGAGCTCAATTCAAAGAAATTCTGCAAATGACCATCCAAATAGCGATTCTCGACTGGGAAGGGGCGTTTCTTGTCGCATTGCGTGAATGTGTATTGCGGCTGAAGCGGAGTCGATGCCGGCACATCGACCAGCAGATACTCAACTGGCAATGGACGTGCCAGGCGTTGGACATCGTTGCCGTATTGGTCTTTTTCCTTGTAGTAGACATCCGGAACGTACTGTTTGTCTGTGGATTCGCGAATGTAGCCCAGTTCGGGAGCGTCTTTTGTCGGAACCAAGCAGTTGTCTCGAACGAGGGCCATGCACTGAGCCGATACGGCATACCCTTCCATGTGAACCTGTTTCGTACTATCGCCGGTCACACAAACGGTCACGAACTTCGACCCGAAGACGCCATTCGACGAATGCCTGCACGGATTGGGATGACTATTCTGGAATTGGCCAGCCATGATGCATTCTTGTGCTGTGAGGAAGTGCGTTTCAATGCCCCGTATGTGTTTGACAGTCCCAGCTGCCGGGTCTTCAGGAATGAGATCAGTAAAAATCCAGCCAATCTTTTTGAGGCCCAGGGCCTTTGCCACCGCATCAACGTCTTCCATGGCCTCGTTTTCCAGCAGTTTAATTGAGTCTCGAGTGGATTCTTGAGGGGGTTCGTAGATCGCAGCCACTTTGGCTCTTATGCCGAGGGGGACGTCAGTGTGCGGCTCGTAGGTGCCATAGAGAAAGCCCATTCTCTGGTGGCCAGTGGAGCGCCAGTAATTGAGGAAGCGCTCAACAATAGTCGTATTCTCGAACATAACATTGTCCACATGACGATAGATCTGTCGATTCAGCGTTATTGCCGAAGGTTGGCATTTGGAACAAATGCCCTTGGGCCAAGGGGGATGTTCCCGACATCCAGGTTTTATCTTGCAGCTAATATCATCGATGGCGATGTATTTTCCACGATCGATTCCAGACGTTTGTTTCCTCATGTACGAATGGAACGACAGATGTTTGATTTTCTGCTCCTTGAGGTATGCGTCGTCGTAGGGTTCAATTGGCGAACAATGAACACAACAGCCGTTCATATTGTGACGACATAATTTACTGTCCCGACCGCGTTGAATACGGCCATCTGTCTTGGCCAGAACAAGATCGATATCATCTTCGACGATTCCATTCGCTTGTAATGAATTGGACACAGAACTTCTACTGCCATTGTTGCTAGTATGAGGTGGGAATTCTTGAACACTAGCGCTGGTGGTCGATGTGGCTGCCTTTGACGTTCCAGCCATTTTCTTGAGAAAGAGCATGTCACCATGTTTAAGATTAATCGATTTGATGGTTTTGGAGCGACTCGGAGTTAATTCATTTGTGAAATTGCGTTCTTTGAAGAGACCGAATCCATTTTCAGCCGGCATTAATTTGAATACGGCCTCGAAGAGGTCCTTGGTTGTGGATTTTGTTGGAATTTCAATGCGTTTCTGTCCATCGGGCGATTGCACTCGAATTAGGATTTTATCGGACATTTTGTTGGTTCAATCGTTGGTTAGCGAGGCTCAGCAGAAAAAGAAGTTTGTTGGTTTTATGTAATGAAGTTGAGCAATTAGTTCTTTTGTATCAAACAACAATTTGTGTGCGACCACTCTTTTAGAGGCGAAAAGTTTTCACGTAGACAAAGAAATTTTTTTCTTTCTTGATGAAAAGGTTTGTAAGGCGAACAAAGCTGGAAATAAATTACAGATTTTAGGTTAAACTACAATTTTAAACAGAGAATTGAAAGAAGTTAACTTTTTTGTTTGTCGATTATTTGTTAACAAAAATATGGTTCAAGTTGAAGATTTAACAAATAAATTTGCCGAAAAAAAAACTGAGTGGTCATCTTCTGTTCAAACGTCAGTCTCGGTAGAATAATTGTTATTGTGAATTGGTCTCTTTTGTAAATCGTCAAATGTATGGAGAGGTCAGTTCAGGTTGTTGGTTCACAATTCAAAGAAGTTTTTAATTTTAATAGTTGTTCAATTTTACGATCTTTGGTGTGAACAACCAATTCGTTTTAAATATATTGAAAACCAACGCAAAATTAAGATTATTTTTTACCGAACAGGTATTGTGATTGTACAACTTCGTACGAATTTGCAGGACGCCAATTAGGTTTATACCGACGACGAAATATGATCAAGCTTGTTTTCGGACGTTTGGTTCTTGACAATCATAAGGACAAGTTGTTCGTTCAATGGAGGACCAACTCTGAGCATTCGACAGGTTAGTATTCCTATTCTGTGCGTCGTGTGAACAGGGATTTAAAAGTTAGGCCGTGTGCGAATTCAGTTAAAAATGGGTTAAAACTTGACGTTTGGTTAAATTTTGAAACTTCGCATTGAATAAACAGCCTTATTACCGTGCCCGATCGGAGAATTCTCCGATCGGAGCAAATGTCCGATCGGAAGTTTTATTTCCTTCACCGTACCCGATTCGTACATAAATTAGTGACGTGTACCGACGCAATTCTTTGTTCTTTTGTGAGTGAACAAATATTTTTAGTTCCGACACATTTTCTTTCGGAGACAATCGGACTATAAAAGTAAGTAACAAATCGCGATGCATCGCAAGAAATCGCGAAACGTCGCTCTCAATTTGAAATTCCGACGCAGATTTTAAATTTTGTCCTAGATGTCTACGATTGACCTGTCCGCAAGTACACGGTGGTAGAAAAATCGTAGAAATTGTAAGAATCAGAGAGAATTTTTCTCCGATCGGGTACGGTAATAGGGCCGATAATGTGTTAAAATTAGACTAGCTGCGGAGAAGTTAAAATATGACAGTAAGACCGTGTGCGAATTGGATGAATTATGCTTAAAAATTGATGAATTTTAACCACTACTGTCATATTTTAACCTACTCCGCAGCTAGTCAAATTTTAACACATTTTATTCAATGCGAAATGTCAAAATTTAGCCAAACGCCAAGTTTTAACCACTTTTTAACTCAATTCGCACACGACCTAATGGTTAAAAATTCATCCAATTCGCACACGGCCTTCATTGAGCCTCGAACCCTCGAAGTAACCAAACAGGTCTTAATTTTTTTTTTGAACGTTGCTTCCCATTGTGAATCGGTCACTGATGATATGTCAGAGAGAAATGTCAAAATCAAAACGATTGCCAAACTGATTTTGTTTAATAAAAATAATTTTTTCTATAATCCCAAAATAAACATTAAATAAAAATGAATCCTCTAACGTAAGTTGTGTAAAATTTATAAACATTCAAAAAACAATCAAACACCATTTCAATACTTTTCCAGAAACATGAAAAATGTCCTCAAACTAAGCGAGCGAGATCTGAAACGCGGCGGGAACTCCTCATGGCACGACATGTACCGTGACTCCGCTTGGATTTTCGTTGGGGGAATGCCTTTCGATCTCACCGAAGGCGATATCATTGCAGTATTCTCCCAGTACGGAGAAATTGTCAACATAAATTTAATTCGCGACAAATTAAGCGGCAAGTCAAAGGGTTTCTGCTTCATCTGCTATGAGGATCAGCGTTCCACTATCTTGGCAGTGGACAATTTGAATGGAATAAAGGTTCATCAAACAAATTTCCTAATTCTGTGCCAATATTTCATTCGTTTGTTTCTTCTCCTAGCTTCTCAATAGAACCCTTCGCGTTGATCATGTTTCCGACTACAAACCACCAAAAGAAAACGACAAAACCGACGAGGAAACCAGACGATTGTACATGGAAGGATGTGGTCCCAGACCACAAATCCCCGAAGAAAACATCAAACGCGAAACAGACAAGTCGAAGCCTTCAAGTTCCCTGCCAGAAATTAAAAAAGAACCGAAAGTTAAAATCAAGAAGGAAAAGAAGAAGAAAATAAAGAAAGAGAAAAAAGAAAAGAAGTCGAAGAAGGAGAAAAAATCGAAGAAGAAAAAGAAGAAAGTCGAGTCAAGTTCTTCGGAAGATAGTTCATCCGAAGACGAATCGTCCTCATCATCGGAGAGTGATTCAGCAGAGAGGGAATCGAAGAAGAATCGACACAGGAGCAGAAGTCCTGTCAAGCATTATGAAGGAAGATCTGGGGACAGACATAGAATTGACAACGGGCGAGACCGGCAAAGGAGCCGGAGTCGCGAACGTAGTTATAGGCAAAGGTATAGGAGTAGGTCTCGATAGTACGCTTGTATGTTTTTCTTTTATCAATTAAAAAGTAAGGTGATTTTAGTTTTCACAAGAAACCGGCTTTGTAGAAATTTCGGAATAAGGTTCAACAAGCAGAAGTGCTCTTAGGGCCAATGGGAAATCCTTTTTTGAAGAAGTGTTCCTGGTGGTTCCTGGCATAGAGAATATATAATAGGTTCCTGGTTTGAAATGGTAAAAGACACGTAAAGGGGTTCTTGGTCTAGACAGAAGTGAAAGCATGAATCACGATTGCAACCTTGGAATAAGAATAAATACCTACTTACCTCTCCCATACTCTTGATGGCTCTTAAGCGCACTGCAGTATGTTCCAACAAGATTAAAATTTAGCAGAATTCAACAAACTCGCACTTGAAATTACAAAAAACAAATACAAATAATTTTGTTTTTTGACAAGTTGTGTTATCTTGGTACTGTTTGATTTGTGTTAAAAGTTGTGCCTACGTAAGTCGTAGATCTGTTTGGTTAACAAAAATATTCACATCTGGATTTTGTGATTTTTTTTTTATTTTCTTGAGCGAGTGAGTCTGACTCTGAGTAGTAAGTAAATCGAAGGTGGTAAACTTTGAACCAGTGGTTGGGTGTAGTAGGATCTGGGGGCATAAAATATGCTGTATTTTTCAAAACTACTGCTTACCTTACCTCCAAGTGGTAACCACCGGGTGCTGGTTATATCACTAGATATAACATGCGAAACTTGAAAGCGAGTGCAAAACGGAGAAACAGAAGCACTTAAACAACGGCCCTACAAATTTGGAGGTTAGTGCTAACAACCCCTCCACAGTAAAAATACATTAAGTTATGATAGAGATAGTCAGGGCCTCATATAATGACTCCCCTCTCATGGCAACCAGGAACGACAACGGACTATGCATTGAGAGTTTGTACTTGGAATGAAAGAACACTCTACACTCCAGGTGCAACTCAAAACTTGAATATGTCTTCAAGCAGTATAAGGCAGACATTACTGCGATCCAGAAAATATGATGGATAGGATCAGGGACAATGAAAAGGAAAAATTGTGACATTTATTCCAGCTTTCATCAAAGAATGCACAAATTTGGATGCGGATTCGTCGTGGAAAATCGGCTAAGATCGAAATTCATGGATCTCAAGCCAATAAGTGATCGCCTGGTACAGCCAGGGTCAATGCCACACTACAAAACATGAGAATAATATGTGCACACGCCCCTACCGATGATCCTGAGGAGGCTAGCAAGGAGGATTTTTATGACCTCCTGGAAAGAGGCTCCATCCAGAGTACGCCGTCAAAATCGTACTCGTAGACTTCATTGCAAAATTCGAATGGAAGACATCTTTGGCGGATTATTTGGAAAGCACATCCTCCACGAAGTAACAATAGATAACGGCTTCCGACTAATTGGTGGTACGTAGCACTAGCTTTCTAAGACGGAAGTGCTACACAGCAACCTGGCGATCTCCGGATGGTCGAACCACCAATCAAATCGACCATGTGCTAATCGGAGCAAGGCACGCATCCAACATCTTGAAAGTGCGCATTTTCCGAGGAGCAAATGTCAACTCTGACCACTTTCTGGTGGTGGCTAAGTTTAGAGCTCGATTATCAAATGATAAAAAAAAACACGTGCGTCTGATGAAATCTTTGTATATGGATTTACCAGGTAATATCAAGAATGGTTTTCTGCTTGGTTTGACAGTTTTTTTTTACAGTTTTTTACATAAGTTTGTAATGTTTGTCTCTGCTTGCTACTGTCAAACCAAGCAGAAAACCATTCTTGATAGTACTTGGTAAATCCATATAAAAGGGATGAAATAAACGCAGTTTATACTGAAAAAGTTAAAAGATACTTAAAGCTAGGGATCGTTAAACATCGATAGTCTATCGATAGTAAAAAACTATCGAATGTATTGATAGTTTTGAAAATACTATCGATAGTTTGCATTTCCAGTAAAAAAAGTATTCTTTCTCTAGAACAAAATAGACACTTCACTATACATGAGCAATATCATTGTATTTGTATTTCCTTTTCCATAGTATTCTTACCGTGACAAGCCACAAGTAGCGCTGCAGGTATCAAAACCAACAAACGTTTAGTTATAAATACAATGGTAATATCTACCATTATTTTAAGTTTGCACGCTCTGTCATTCGGCGCTAAAACTGTCATTATATTTTTGTTTTTGTTTGCCGAAGAATATTTTCTGATGCTCGCAATCTGAAAATTGTTGTCTTTTTTTATACTTTCTTTAAACTGGTTCTTATTTGTGTATTGTTTTTATTTTAAGGTAATACCACAGATAATAAATTTATACAGATGTCTCATCCCTGCAGAAAAAAATGAAACATATTTTGCTCTTAACTGACAACGCCTTAGCTGACAAGGAGCTTTTTGAAGCTTTTTTCCTTGCCTAAGTATTCATTTATGGGCAATGAGGCGAGCGAAAACAAATTTTTAATGCATTAAGTGAATGCGTTAAAGCTTTTGGAAAAAAGCTTTTTTTGGTAGCTTTCAGTTTCATATATCATTTCTCGCCATAAAGGTGAGACATCTGTATAAATTTATTATCTGTGGTAATACTTTCTTTTTAGAAATGTCATGTTCCTCTAAAGTGAATCAAACGATTTCACACAAAGGTTGTGCTTTACAGAATAAAACGAACCTATTTTATAAGTTTTATCTGCAATACAAATGCAAGTTTGTGCGCCAGATCGTCCATTTCCCCATTTTTAGTGATCTTGAAGATCCATATAATTTTTTAACCTTTTTTTAGTGGTTCCAATGGCTAAAAGTTGTTTCAAAGGAAACTATCGATAGTATCGATAATTTTTTTTTAACTATCGATACTATCGAAGTCCCTGCCTATCGATGTTTAACGATCACTACTTAAAGCCAAATTCAGAGAAAAAACACACAGCCAGTCTCAAAATTTTATTTAAAAAGCAATAATACCAAATAAGGTTTTTACAAAGAATATAAAAATGATGCCAAAAGAACACTAAGCTCAGTGGTGCGTTTCTGTAACTTGGTTGAGAAGTTCTCTACTGAGTGTGACGTATCATCGACTCTACTGGCTAAACTCTATCGTTGAGAAAAAAGTGTTTCTGTAAGTCGAGAAACTCACCAATTGAGAAGTTTGTGTTGAGTTGACAATTTGACATAAGAGATTGAGAAAATTTGTTTGTTTACATTAAGATTTGTGCTTATTGTTGTGAAAATTGTTAAATTAGAACTTAAAATAACTTCATATTACAAATAAATAAAACAAATAACTTATAAATATAATTATATTAGCATTAAGCTCAACGGCTACCTCCTCCCAAATTCTTTTATTATTTTTGGCGCTGTCAACGCCGGAGAACTGCCCGCACGCCAATTCACGGTGCTCCTTCATTTTTTCCAGTAAATTGGCTTTTTGTGCTTTGGACACCCGTCCGCCAAGTTTTTTCTGAAATTAATTAATAAGATAATTCAATAAATTAATGAAAGTTAATAAAATAATAAGATAATAATGTATAATAATATAATGTATAAATATATAATATATAACAACATAATACTTACTTGCTCGGTTGCCATCTCAACTGCTTGTGATAGTTCTCACATGCTAAAATGCAATCGAGAAACTTCTCTACTAGTAGAGAATTGAATTCTCAACTCACCACACTTACAGAAACACTTCAATTGAGAATGACGTCATAGTGACGTCACATTCTCTACCAGTTGAGAAAAAACCAGTTGAGAAGAGTTACAGAAACGCACCACAGATCCTTCATGGATTATGAGCCGATTAAGTAAGTAGGTAAAAGTTCAAGAAAAAAAAAAACAGAAATCAGTGAAAAGATAGATTTCTTCTTCTTCACTTCGAAACCACTATTAATCATTTCATCGGTCTAACAGCAACAATCCTAGGACCGAAGAAATCTTAGTTCTTATGAAATTTAAATTAGCTTTGATCCGCGGTTCAGAGCTTAGCCTTCATTGTGCAACTGGCACTTAGTTCGTGTAACCAGAATTGCTACAGAATGTTTGTAATGGCGTTTTTAATTGGCAATTTGGAAGTTAAAACAGCATTCAGAATGCCCTCAATTGTGACAGTTCTGATTTTAAAAATAAGAGAATTTCTTTTCTGATACTAAAAACGCTTTTAGTAAAATATTATACTTCAATCTGTTTCAAGCTTAATGCGTTATTGTGATCTATGTTCAAAATTCAATACAATATGACTGGCATCACTAAAAATCACAAGATTTTGACATGTGTCAGCTGACCTAGTGAAAAATTTAATTTTCCTCGACATCGAGTGCATCGTTTTGGATAATTTTATTTCAAATAAGAATCTACTGAAATGGCCTTACATTCAGCAATCAAGGGAAAACTTATCTCAGTTATTGGAGATGAAGTAAGTTTATTATTTAGTAAAATCGCCTCACCCAAACTCAGCCAATTCATATAAAATTTCTTCTCTACATCAGGACACCTGCGTTGGATTCCTCCTCGGAGGTGTTGGTGAGATCAACAAGAACCGTCATTCCAACTTTATGGTTGTCGACAAAAGTAAGAATATTGATACCTTTCGATTTTCCCGTTAAATAACTCTTCTTTTTGGTTATATTAAGATACTCCAGTGAGTGAAATTGAGGATTGCTTCAAGCGTTTCTTGAAGCGTGACGACATCGATATCATTTTAATCAATCAAAACTACGCTGAGCTTATTCGTCATGTGATTGATGCGCACACTTCGCCAATCCCTGCCGTACTGGAAATTCCATCTAAAGACCATCCATATGATGCCAGTAGGGATTCGATTTTGAGACGTGCCAGGGTAAGTGTTCTAATGACAAATGAATGTTCCTTGCATAATTGCTTTCTTTTCATTTCAAGGGCATGTTCAATCCAGAAGATTTGGTTCGTTAAAAATGTTCCCCAAATGTGGATCCATTTGGTGGTCAAGTATTTGTAATCGCTTGTTTAACTTTTGTGTGTAAAATAAAGTAATCAACCATCCCTTGTTAGTTAAAGCTAAAGTCTCCTCGATAATAGTCGTTGCTGCTTGATGTATTTTCATTCCAATAAAAGAATTTTGTTTCCGGTTGAAACGTGTTTTATTATTCTTTTTACATTAACCTTCCGTAATTCCGAATTTATGACACCTGCAGTGGGTGATATCTCCTATGGAGATCCTCATTTGACATTCCTCTGTGATACAGGAATTATACTTACAGCTGACTGTAAGTCCGTGGCAACGGCAGAGTAATAATAAAGCCCCTCCATGGGGTAGGCCTTGACGTGGCAGAAGGGCTTACAGTGACTACTGGTGTGAAGCTGAAGCAGGAAATGCGGGTAGAGGGAGGTTGGAAAACTGGAACATTTGTGTAAGCAAGATATCGCCAGATCCTTCTCTAATCGAGTATCGAGTAACATCTTAAGGAGTACTATGCCACCAACATCAAGGACCAGGGGCAACATTACCAGAAAACAGAGATGCCGCCTCAGCTGTGCTGGGTTTCACACAGCCGATAACGCGAAAGCTGCTGGAGAATATGGTCTGGCTGCCTGGCTGCCGAGCGGTTCAAAGCAGCAGTCTCCCATCTAGATAGGTTCCTGTCTATCCATCAAGAATTTTTCATTTTTCAATTTGAAAATCATCCCTTGAGCTTTAAATTCCGTGCAAGAAATTGATTTTCAGTTTGAAATTCTTCGTTCTTCTACAGAGTTTCTCAAATTATCAAGAATTTTCCATTTTTCCATTCGATTATGGAACAAAACATTTTTTGCAAAAATTCAAGTTTTCGATGTGTTCTGTTGTCCAGTTTTCTGACTTTTCTATAAGGTTTTCCATTTTCTTTTTTACACAGGAACCATCTCTTTATACACCTGAATGAATCATGAAGAATTCATAAATTTTTGTGTTACGAATCTTGAAACAGAATAATGTTCACTGGGGCGTATACGTAACCAAAATGAATAAAGTTAATTATTTTCTGCTAAAAGGTGTCCTAAATCAAAGAAATGAAAAAATAAATAAATAAAGAGGATAAAATAGGCCCGTAAGTGAACAGTGATGATTTTGATTGAGTTTTGTGAACACCCGTTGTCCGTCCGGAATCTGAAATTGATTTCGAAAAGTAAGTTCACCTAAAACAAGAAAAAAAAAAACCGAGCATGGCCTAGGTATAGTCTTGTAGGTTGGCAGCAATGCTCAACGTTAAGCATTTTTTAAGCGCCAATAGCGAAAGGCAAGAATAGATATTTTCAATTATGGACACCAAGCCATAAAGACATCAGAGAGTGAATACCCTTTCAACAAAGACGCATTGGTTGAAAACCAAGTGAAATTTTAAAGGAAAGCATCCGCTTCGTATTCAATCTCAGCTGGAATAGGGTTATGGCTGTATTAAAGAAAACCTGTCTTATTTTTGAAGTTTTGGGAACACTTGCATCGTTGACCTGGAAGCAGTATCCACTGGCCATAAACGATGGCATGCTTTTAAACATGTTTAAAGGAATTCCAATGGAGAACTCCTATCCGGATCTATGCGGAAGAGTCGTTGAAAATTTGACCACTCGGATCCGTGCCACCGTAAGAAGCCGAGGCGGGCATTTGAATGATGTCATATTCCAAACTTAATGGCATACATGCGCCTTTGTAATAAAAAATTAATTTTGTTAATACCTCACACACAGCTTGTATTATTCCATTTGAACATCTACCTACCCTTATTAAAAAAAACCCTATATAACAGTTGCATAGCTTAGCATATTATGCATCACATTCGTTTTTTTTGCTCACGCAATGTATGTATGTATGTATGTATATACTGGGTCAACAAGAGATGAATAGAGAAATTACAATTTGAATTCCAGGGTCAGATCGATTCACGCTGCCGTTAAGGCATAACACTAACGGGGGCGCTGTTAGTTTGTCGGTTATTCCAATCGAAAAGTATTTTCTATTTTCAGTTTATATCTCAATTTATTGAAATCGAATGAATATAGAAAGTTGAACATAAAATATGAAACATAAAATTTCTTAATAATATTTTGATATACAAAGTATCACAGTCAGTGTTTTTAAAATAAAGTATCTATACATAAAATTGATATATACTAACAGGCGCTGTTTCGAAAAGAAACCCTTTATTCATTGGGTAGTTTTTCTTAGATTTTCGTCTATTTTGGTTTTTATTTTTTTTAAATTCCAATGACTGAAGACTTCAGAGTCGATTATTGTAATGTTCGCGGGCTTCGAATGAATTTTCTGGCTGCATACATCCACACTGTGTCTGAAAGGCCAGCTGTTTAGGCGCTAAGTGAAATCCAAGTAGGTGAGAATTCCGATCCTACTGACTTTCCCATTCATGGGTATAGCTTCGTGGCATTATTCTTTCCCCACCATGGTCTCGCCGTTTACACTAGGAATGATGTTGCTTATCAGTTCTTGCCTCAATATGGACGTTGCTCCAACGCTTTTTTAATCTTATGTGGTTTCTTGGTCAATAAGCACATTATTTACTACTTTTTTCTCTATCGAAGCCCAAACCTGGACAATTTCTCGTGAATTTGACGCTCTGTCTGACTCCATACAAAGAAGAGGATACCTCATACTGAAATCGTTATTACGGGCGATTTCAATATACACAATTCTTCGCGGCTTCTCCATTCGGGCCCGACAACACCCGAAGAAATGTGTACTGAGATCTTTGCTGAGTTTAACCATCTTACTCAGCTTGTCGCTGAACCTACTCGAATATCGGACATTAATGGGTAATGGCCAAGCGGAAAATACTCTTGACTTGTTCCTTACGTCTGACCCTGATAAATATACTATCAATGTATTAACGTCTCTAGGCAGATCAGACCATAGTATTATAACTGCATATTTAGAGAAAGAAGAGAACGGTATGGCAATGCGAGAAAGCCAACTGGGACGGTCTCAACAATTTTTTCCGGATCTTTATCTGGCCACTATGTTTCCTCGATAGTGACGTAGACTATAGCGCAGATATGATTACTAACATGATTATTTTGTGAATAAAAACTTTTATACCGAATAAGGTTAAAAGCATCAAACCAAAAGAAAAGGTTTGATTCAAGCTGTAAAGAGGTTATCAGGGAAAAAGAAGTAAAGATCCGGTATTTCAGAGCAAACCCAACAGAGTAAAACCGGAACAAGTTTAAACAAGCCAGGAAGGTCTGCAATGCCCATATTCGTCGGACCAAATTTTTACATGACCAAAAATTAAGGCAACAAATACTGCAATATCCCAAAGGCAGTAAGAATTTTTGGTCATTTGTAAAAAATATGAAGGATTCTTTTTCTTTTTCGGTCCCCACACTCGTTGACAATGACACTCCAGTTCTTAGCTCGCTCGCGAAAGCTAACCTTTTTGCTAGGCAGTTCGCCTCCAATTCTTCGGTGCCAGAGAGTGTCATGACTCCGCCTATTCTTGAGCGCGTCAATGATTCCATGGGACAAATCTTCTTACGCACTCGTGCTGTAGCGAGGGTCCTAAAAGTTCTCAACATACACAAATCCGCCGGCCCGGATGGTGTCCCCGCTATTGTTCTGAAGAGGTGTTCTTCAACGCTGGGAAAACCCTTGCGTAAGCTTTTCCATCTATCCTATTCTTCTGGGCTCGTTCCGAGTAGTTGGAAAACAGCGTTTGTCCAGCCAATTCCAAAAAAGGCGATTCCTCCTCTCTCTACGATTATCGTCCGATTGCACTAACACCCCTTCTTTCTAAGGTCATGGAAACGCTGATAAATTATCAGCTTAAGAAATATCTTGAAGAACGAAAGCTTTTTAATGACCGGCAGTACGGCTTTCGCAGCAACAGGTCCACTGGTGATTTGATGGCATATCTCACCAAACAGTGTAACAAATCTTTACATCGTTTTGGAGAAAGTAAGATTGTTGCACTTGATATTTCAAAGGCAGTTAGAATTAGAGTTGTTAGAGTTTGGCACCAGACTCTCTTATCGAAAATGCGTGTTTTCGGTATTGATGAATTCCTCCTTCGTTGGATTAGAAACTTTCTTTCGAACCGTTCTATACAAGTCTGAAACCCACAAAATAAATGCTGGTGTGCCCCAGGGCTCCGTTTTGTCACCGACCCTCTTTCTCATTTTCATAAATGATTTCTTGTCTGTAACTTCTAATCCTATTCATTGTTTCGCTGACGATAGTACCCTTAGCTTTTCATATTCGTTCTCACATCCCTCCTCTTCGGATGTGGAACTGCAACGACTAAATCTGATAAGCTCATTAAACTCTGACTTAAACAGCATTGTAGAATGTTGAAAAAAACCGCGTAGAGTTTAATGCTTCGAAAACTCAATGCTGTCTTGTCTTGTATCGTTGAAGCGAGATATACCCCCCTTGCCACTATCCATGAGTGGCACTTGCATCAGTGAAACCGAACATCTCGAGATTCTCGGTATTTACATCACTGACCACCTCTTGTGGAACGAGCACATATGCGTTGTCGCCAAAAAAGCCGCAAGATGTTTGGGTTTCCTAAGATGATGCAAGAAATTTTTCTCCCCGTCTGATCTGGTTATTATCTGTAAAACATATATCCGTCCAATGTTTGAGTACAATTCCCATCTCTGGGCTGGTGCTCCAGCTACTAACTTAAGCCTCTAGGATGGAATATAAAAAAGAGCTGTTAAAATGATTGGTGATAGAGAGATCACTGACTCATTCACCCCTTAAGACCACCGTGCGTGCGTCGTAACGTTGCGTGTCTCTCCTTGTTCTACAGTTACTTCTACGGTAATTGCTCTAGTGAAATAGCCAGTTGCATTCCTCCCCTCAAACAATTTGTCCGTAATACTCGCGCTTCTAGGGATGCCCATCAGTTTACCCTCGAGCCCAACTTCGGACGTACTCTCAAGTATAGAGAATAATTTTTTAGCCGTACTACGCGAATGTGGAAGTTTCTTCCACACTCTTTCTTTCCCAAACATTACAATGTTCAAGAATTCAAGACCAATGTACACTAGGCACCTCCTTTCCAACCCCTTCCCTTCTTTCTAAAGCACTCACTGTGTCTCTGGCATAAAAAGGGTATACAAAAATCCCTTGAGTGGGTGCAAATTATAAAAAAAGGCGTTATCCATTAATTGAGTACTTTCCCTACTTCAAAAATCGAATAACATCAAGTAAACAATTTTTTTTTTATCAATTTTATTGTAAAATAATTTTAAAACATTGTAACTAACAATTCTTTGTCATAGTAGCATTTCCTTATGTTACACACAAACATCAAATTTCTTTATTGATCTTTCCATACAAGTGTGTATTTTTGTATTCATAACAAACTTAATGCTTCGGTTAGAACATTTTCACAAAAATAAAAAAACTTCGTTAAAATATATGAAACATAAAAATTATGCAGGATAACAGTTTTTGTTTTTTTTTGTTTGTTTTTATATTTAACACTAATACTTAATTTTTTTTTTGGTTTTAGTTTGTAAACTAAGTCTCTGTGGTTTTTTTCATGTGTGTGTATTTATTTTTCATAATTTTTGTTTTGAATTAATTAATTAACTTACTTACGCATATAAAATAATAACTAATCGAGTATACAGTTAATAAAACTTATTCACTAATTCATCAGTTAATCATACAAAAACTAAAATATACAATTTACTTATATTGGGATTCTGTTTTTTTTCTAATATATATTCATTTTTTTGGTTTTTGAAAAAATCAACTATGTAGTTTTGTGTGTATATATAATATATTTTTTGTTTCGTTCCTCTAAACCACAATAAATTTTCTAATAACTTCTGTTTAATTGTTGTTATTTTTTCTCTTTTCATCTGGTTTATTGTTTTAAGTTTAAATTTGTTTAGTTAGTTTAATAGAATTTTGTTGTTTGTATATTTACATTAAAGTTTCTTTTTAATTTTTAATTAACATTGACAATTTTATTTCTTTTTTTAAATTGATAAAATATTTATTTTTGTTTTTCAATTAATTTATTTGAATAATATTTTTTTTCTACACATTTACTATTTTAATTTAATGTTTCTTTTTGTTTTTATTTTTATTTCAATTGTTTCTTATTTTCTAAAAAATGTTAACTTTCTATTTCACATGTTTTTTTATTTTTTATTTTTAACAGTTTTTTCTTCCATCCCTTATAATGGAATATAATCGTAAATTGTTGGCCAATCTTTCAATCTTTAATTTTAAACTTTCTTAATGAGATTTTGACATTTTTTTTGCTATAAGAAATAAAGTCTTAAATCATTTTTTTTTTCACAGAACATAATATTTTTGTATTTGGCAGTTTATTTAGTAGAGAAATAAAATTGTATTAATATTAGATTTCAAATTTGAAAGTATGTATGCAAGCTGAAGAAGTCTTGATTTGAAAAATTAGCCTCAATAGTTTAAATTTGACATCAAACTTAGTTGATTGTACAATACAAATACAAACAATTTAGTCAGAAGGTGTGAAGTTTAAAGGAAACTAAAAAAATAGCGCTTTCAAACCAGATGATCGTAGAAGCAAATTGGCGCGGTTCAAACGTTCAACGTGAAACTGTTGCGACTAGAAACATTTCACTTAATAAAAATAATTGGTCGTGTTTTGTAGCTTACTATCCCGTAAAGTTGGAACCACATATCGGCCAAGTCATGATAGTATAAGTGTTAATTTTACGGTTTCTATCAGTACCAGTCTAGCCGGACTTGAAAAAAAAAAACTGATTGAAAGGGAACCCACTTATCTGAGCTTATTTGAGAAACACACTTGAACGACGAACGGTCTTATCTGTCAAACCATTTCGTTCAGCGATTCGTTAAGCTAAGTTTACGCGATTGGCAGATGCAGGTCTTACAATATTGTCAGATCTGTCACTGAGAAATATGCTTTCCATGTCTTGCAACCGTGTACACCTGTACACGGTCAGAAAATTTGTCTGACAATTAATTATTGTAAGACCATTTTCTGACAATTTGTTATAAGAATGCTTAAAATCGTCTACACATCCAATATTATTTGTCAGATCTGCCATGTTTTTCTTTTTCTGACGTTTCTTATAATCGAGAAATTGTAAGATGCACTTTTTATGCCATCATCCAATTTTTTCATTGTAAGACAATTTTTAGTGATTTAGTACCTAATTTTTTGTTATTGATGTAAGTGCATTTAAATTTATTTTGATCTTACAATTTTTCTTGTACTGTTAATTATAAATTGAGAACCAGTTACAAAATTGCTGGGTTTCACCCGGCCGCCACAACGAAACCCCTGGTTTGATGAAGAATGCAAGCAGGTCAAGTAAGAAGCATATAAAGCAGCGTTGCACAGGAGGACGAGATCAGCTCGGGAGCTCTATGAGCAGAAGAGGAGAAAAGAACACAAGCTTTTCAGAGAGAAAAAGAGAGAGCATGAAAAGCGATCGATCGAGGATGTTGGAGACTAAAAAACAGGAATGAGGTTCGGAAGTAATATCAAAAGATAAAACAAATGACTCAAGGTAATCGAGCACGAACTGAAGCCTGTAAAGGCCAACAGGGAAATATCGTAGTAGAGTGAGAGTCACAGTCAATGCTGAGGATATGGAAGGACCACTTCTGAAGGCTGTATAACGGTGATGACGAATCAAATTCCGTTGTCAGGCAGAATGATCCATTCAATAAAGGCGACGCAAGCCAAGATTTCCGTCTACCCTAACTTGAAGAAGCGAAGATAACAACATCTAAGGTTAAAAACAATAAGACCGCGGGAGCTTACGGCATCACTGCCGAACTCTTCAAAGCAGCCGGTGATGACTTGGTATAAGGAGCATGCACCAACTCATCTGCAGAATATGGTCGGAGAAAAGCATGCCCGATGAATGGAACCTCGTAATTGTTTGCCCGATCCTGCAATAAGGAGACCTTCTAAACTGCACCAACTACAGAGGCATCAGCCTCCTAAACATTGCCTATAAGATCTTTTCTGCAGAACTATGTGAACGCCTGAAGCCACCTGATAGGTCCAGTGGCTTCAGACCAGGAAAGTTCACCATCGATCAAATATTCACAATACGGTAGATCCTTGGAAAAACTCAAGAGCTCCAAATTGACACCTACTATCTTTTTATCGATTTTAAGGACGCGTATGACAGCATCTATAGAGAAGAACTGTATAAAGCCATGTCCAGTTTTGGTATCCCTTCAAAACTCATTCGTCTGAACAGGATGTCAATGGAGAACTCACGCTGCTCCATTAAAGTCGGTTACGACTTAACCGACGCCTTCGATGTCAAAAAAGGCTTTGGACAAGGTGATGCACATGTCATGCGATATCCTTAGCATCATACTGGAACGAATAAAAAACTCCCTTGTCAACACTAGAGGCACTATCTTCCAGAAGTCTGTGCAACGACTCGCGTACGCTGATGACATTGATATCATTGGGAGAACGCAGCGTGAAAAAATGGGTTTATTTTGTCATCGAGAAAGGACACCCAACACCGACGTGCGTTGTGGACAAAACGATATACTTGCGAGGTAGTTAGGGACTTTGTATACCTACCTTGGCTCCGCTATCAACATGGACAATGACATCAGTGCCGAGATCAGAAGGAGAATAACTCTTGCTAATCGCTGTTTCTGTAGTGTCTGTGGCTTAGTGGTGAGGTGCGTTGGCTGCTAAGCAGAACGTCGTGGGTTAAAGTCCTACTCGTGCCCATAAAGTTTTTATTTCATCTTTCACGGGCACTGCCCCTTGCGAAGAACTGACAAAACTTCCATAAGTATCAATCTGGCATGAAAAAGTGCATCTCAACTTTGCCGTTCGGAATCGGAGTTTAATAATTGTAGGTCCCCTCAATTCTTCACACGCACCCAGAGAATTGTTGATGAGAGTGGCTGTCACGCCACTCTATTTTTTTTTCTTTTTGAATCGCTGTTTCTTCGGGCTAAGAAAGCAATTAAGTAGTAAAGCCCTCTCCAGAACAATTAAGATGACGCTCTATTAGACCCGTCCTGCTATAAGGTGCAGAAGCATGGATCCTGTCAAAAACGGATGAGAGCACCCTAAGCCATTTCGAGAGAAAAGTTCTACGGAAAATCTATGGTCCTGTCTTCATAAACGGCGAATGGAAGAAAAGATCTTACCACAAGCTGTACGGGCTGTACAGCGACACTGATCTTGCTAAAAGAGTGAAGTTCCAAATACAGACGGCTTGGTCACGTGGAGAGGATGGACACCAAAACTCCGGCCTGTGAAGTCTTCAAATCCACCCAGAGGGACAACGCAGTAGAGGAAGACCAAGGCTCAGGTGGCGTGCGCAAGTTGAAGATGACCTCAACCAACTCGGCATGCGTTACTGGAGACAGCTAGCTAGGGACCGAGCTGGCTGGAGTGGTTTATTGTTTGAGGCTCAAGTCCACCCCGGACTGTATAGCGCCACCTTAAGTAAGTAGGTAAGTAAGCATAAACTGATATAAATCCCAGTTCAAATCATTGAAATTGAGGCAATTTAATGTGATTTTGATATTGTGTCATCGTATGGGAAATTCCACAATTTTTAAGATAAGTTTGTAAAAAATCTGAAAATTGCGATGTTTCGTTCAGTGAAAACATAGTCTTAGTCAAATGTCAAAAGGATCTCGATTTTATTAAAAAAAAGGTTTTTGACTATTCAATACTGTGCTTACTTCAAAATGGTGTTTTGGAATAGGCTTTGGGCGTTTTGACAACTGAGCGCTTCAAATTAAATAAAAAAAAAACCTTTGTCAAATTGATAAATGACAGATCATCTATCAACGACTGTGAAAGAGACGTAAAATTTAAGATGTAAGGATTCAAATTCAAACTTTACTTTTGTCTGTACAAATATGGAATGAATAGGTAAGTAAGGTACAATCTTTTAGCTCATACTTTTTCATAATTTGTGAAACATCAAAATTCATTTACGATAGAAAGAGATTTTTTGTTTATGAAATATGCACAAGGGTATGGAAATAGCTTTGGACTTTTTTTATTTTGATCAAAATTAATACATTTATTTTTAAATATTTTTTATTTTGTTTTAAGAAAATGAATAGCAAAAAAATTTAACCGACAGATGGAGAGATTTTTCTTATTTTGAGATCTTTGTCTAATCGAAATAGACAAATGGTTTCTGTGCGTGGTTGTGGGAGGATAAACTAACATCTTAAAATCAATTTTTAATTGAACTATTTCTCTTTTCTTTTTATTACTTTTTTTTATAATTTTATTTTTAGTTTCTCTATAGGTTCTGTTTTTCTTCATTTAAGAATTAACTGCTTATCAATGTATATGTATATAATCTGTCTTTGTTTTGTTTTCGTCTTCGCTTAAATAAATCTTTCACACTTCGTTCCATTTTTTTTTAAATTTAATATTTTTTGCAATTTTTTTGTGTTAAATTTTATTTTTTGTTAAAATATTTTTTTTTGTCAAATTTTTGTATGTTTTGTGTGTTTTTTGGTTCTCGTATTTTCTTTTGTTTTCTTGAAATTAATTTCTCCGTCGTCTTTCACCTAAAAAAAATCCTTCAAGGAATTTTTTCACAAACTTGTAATAACTTTCAGACATTAAAACACAGGCACTCATTCCCATTGCACATAATAATATTATAGGAGGAATTAAGAATACGAATTTTGTACAGTAAAACTGCTATTGGGGCGGACGACAACGGCCAGCCGATGTGCCCGAAAAATCAATGGACTTTTGTTCGATTATAGGAATTCGATCATCGTAGAGTGTTGGAGCTTGAAGGATAATGCCAGCGGTACCGGCAACAACAGCTAATGTGAATATCCATAAGAATAAACGATCGAGGACCATAGCAACGTATTTCCAATCTTCTTTGACCTGCAATAGAGAAACAAAAACCTGAATAAAAACTTTGTCTGCATGAATAATTATTTATTATCAACAAAATATTACATTATTATTATAAGGGTTAGCAAAATTAAAAAGAAATAATTGCAAATAAGGAATAATTTCAGAGTTATAATATTAACGCAGGCCAACTTATTCTATGCGCTTTATTTTAACTGCGTATAACCATAATTTACCTCGACGGTCACATTGATATTATCTAATATATAAAATTCTCCTGTCACGGGGTGCGTAATTGAACTCCTCCGAAACGGCTCGACCGATTTTCGTGAATCTTTGCGAGAATATTGGCTATGGTGGAGAATCGGACAACATCTATTTTTCATCGCCCTAAATGTTAAGGGTGGTCCACCGGTGCATTGATTTTCAAATGGAAAATTTCAATGTGGGTTTTTGAATTCTAATTGGGTTTTCGAATGGAAAACAGAAAGTTCTTTATGAAAAACTCGGAAAACTTATTGGTTTCCAAAAGGAAAATTGCATATAATTGTAGCTGCATTGGTATTCAAATGGAAAACTGGAAAATTTGGAAAAAATGGGTTTTCAAATAGAAAATAGAAATTTCTTGATGAAAAACTCGGGAAACTTATTGGTTTTCAGAGGGAAAATTGCATGTGATTGTGGTGCATTGGTTTTCAAATGGAAAACTGGAAAATTTCAAAATGGTCCACCCTTAAATTTTTTACTTTTTTTATGTTTTTATGATACTTCATACTAAAATACATATAACCCTAAATTTTCATCCCTCTATGATCAACTTAGAATAACAAAAATTATATTACTCATAATTTTTACCCTTCTACGATCAACCCCTATGTTTATTTGTTAATTACAAAATTTTACTTTTTTAGCGCCAAATGCTTAGGGATAGGGTACCGAAAGTGGGGAAACGAGATAGTCGGTAGCGGGGAAAGTGTAGCGTGTAGAAGTATTGGGTAACGGGAAGTGGGGTAGCGGATAACAGGGTAGCTGGGTATAACGGGATAGCGTGTAGAGGATAGTGGGTAGTTGGTAGGGATTACCGGTTAAGCCGGTAGCGAGTAACAGGGTAACTGGGGTAGCGGGTAAACGGTAGTGGAGAAGCGGGGAGAGGTTAGCGGGTGGTATGGTAGCGGGCTACATAAGTCTAGGTCTTTTTTATATCGATTGAGGCAGTACGTAGTCTGTCGGGTCAGCTAGTTATAGCATGAAATTTTCAGATTAATTACGAAACCTAGACTAGCTTCATTTTCAATCCCACTAGCTTGATATCTGGAATGCCCGAGAGATCAAAACTCCGCCTGCAAATAGAGATTACTTGACACTTTGCTGGATTCAAGGCTAACCCATTGGGTGAAGCCCAGTGAGCAATTGAAGATAAGTCGTTATTAAAGTTTTAGATAAGCTCATTTAAGTTGTCTAAGGGTTGAGACTTTGGAGAAAAACAACAATATTCGATTGACATGATTTCTTATTTATTCAAAAGATAATCTTGTGGCATTACATTTTAAATATAATTTCTGGCATATGACTGCCACGGCTGGCTTGGATGTAGTCCAATCTGGACGTCCAATTTTCGATGACTTTTCCAACAATTGTGGCCGTATATCGGCAATAACACGGCGAATGTTGTCTTCCAAATAGTCAAGCGTTTGTGGCTTATCCGCATAGACCAATGACTTTACATAACCCCTCAGAAAATAGTCTAGCGGCGTTAAATCACAAGATCTTGGAGGCCAATTCACAGGTCCAAAACGTGAAATTAGGCGGTCACCAAACGTGTCTTTCAATAAATCGATTGTGGCACGAGCTGTGTGACATGTTGCGCCGCCTTGTTTTGTTTGAACCACAGCTCCTGGACATCATGATTGTTCAATTCAGGAATGAAAAAGTTTGTAATCATGGCTCTATACCGATCACCATTGACTGTAACGTTGTGGCCATCATCGTTTTTGAATAAGTACGGACCAATGATTCCACCAGCCCATAAAGTGCACCAAACAGTCAGTTTTTCTGGATGTAACGGTGTTTCGACATACACTTGAGGATTAGCTTCACTCCAAATGCGGCAGTTTTGTTTGTTGACGTAGCCATTCAACCAGAAGTGCGCTTCATCGCTAAACAAAATTTGCTTATAAAATCGGGAACAACGGCCATCTCGTTTTGGGCCCATTCGACAAATCTACGTCTTGCTTGATGATCGTTTGGCTTTAATTCTTGCACGAGTTGGATTTTGTAAGCACGCAAACCAAGTACCTTCCGCAAAATCTTCCATAAAGTGGATAGACACAGATCCAATTCCTGTGCTCCATGGCGGATGGACTCATTCGGGTCTTCCTCAATGCTACGCTCTACAGTAGCAATAGCTTCTTCTGTACGCACCGTACGGCCGGCGTCTCTGGGGATGTGAGTTATCAATTATAGTAAAGATGGTGCGGAAACGTTCCATGGTTAATCGAATTAATTGCTCTGATGGACGATTTTGTCGCCGATAAAATGGGCGTAGTGCGCGATACGTATTCCGCAAAGAACCATTATTTTCGAAATAAAATTGCACAACTTGCAAGCGTTGTTCAGGCATGAGTCTATTCATGATGAATTGCCAAACCAAACACTTAACAGCTGTTAAATCGGTTGCCGTGCCGTCTTGAAAAGTAATGCCAACTTAAAGTTCTATACCTCGAAAAAAACACCCGTTACTAAAAAGCTGAACAGCCTCTTCCCCGAAGCCAGAGGTATGTTTTAGCTTCCACCAAAGAATTGAATAATTGACTTTATCGAAGGCTTGAAAAGGACCAAGCAGAGAATTCCGATAATTTTGAATCTGTTTCGCTATACATTCTCAAATATCTTGGATAGGCATGGAAGAATGCTTATGGGCCTATAAATCATTGGCAGTATTTGCCTATTTGGATTAGCCTTTTCAGTAATGGGGATCACTCTTGCAGATTTCCAGGATGGGGGAGAGATTGAGTCAACTATACACGAATTTATTAAATGCGTAAGATTACTTATCACAAATGGGAGTATAATTTTAATAAATTGAATAGACACACTATCCTCACACGACAGAGACCTTCTGTCCAAGTTCACAGCAGGTAACTTCCTCGATATTCCGAGAGATGGTATGGTCATAAACTATAACTTTGTGAAAAATTATAAAATACAATTAAGTAGTAAAAAAGAATGGATAGGTGAAAGTAACAAATATTAATTCAAAGAAAACACAGATGGGTCGAGAACAGCTGAGGGTACTGGTGCAGGAATATATGGGTCCAGGACCGGACTCTCCATTCCAATGGGTGAATGTCCCAGTATCTTTCAAGCAGAGGTCAACGCAATTAGCAAATGTGTAGAGCTCAATCTCAAAATTAATCACCGTAACAAAAATATTGCCATTATGTCAGATAGTCAGGTATCACTTAAGGCGTTAAACTCCTTCACGTTCAACTCAAAACTCGTTACGGAGCGGAGAGATTAAATGAAACAAAGTAACTCTTCATTAGGCATCTGAACATGTAGAGAGTCAGGGAAAAGAGGAGGCAGATAAACTGGCAAAGACAGGTGCGATGACTCCGCTAGTAGGACCGAAACTCTGCGGAATAAGAGAAAACACCATTACAAGTAAAATGAAAACAGAAGAGGAAACCAGGAGAAGAAACAAATGGGCACAACTTCAAAAACTGAGACAGGCGAAGATGCTTCTGAGTTGCTTCAACTAAAAGCGCTTTTTGACTTGCATCAGTTTGGGCACAACTTCAAAAACTGAGACAGGCGAAGATGCTTCTGAGTTACTTCAACTAAAAGCGCTTTTTGACTTGCATCAGTTTCGGCAGGAACAAGCTCAGGATAATTACTATGGTTTTCTCTCTGATCATTGCAAACTTAAAAGGTACCTTAGCATCTCAAACTAGTAGAAAGTCCAACATGCAGATTCTGGAATGAAGCAGATGCAACACCTTACCATATTCTCGGCAGTTGTGGTGCACTTATCCACCATAGGTTAAAACACATCCTTCATTTTCTTAAATTTTAATAGGTCCGAAGTCTTAAATTTTTTAGTGATATCAGGTTAGAAGAGGAGCTGTAGTATGAGGTACTAACTAATCAGCTTATTAAATGGACACAATAGATCCTTAGGTCGCAGTGTACCTTGATCCCTATCCCAAACAGCAATAAAATCTCTGCCACCCAAATCAAGTCGGAGCTTGTTTCTTGTTGTCTCGAAGAGCTTAAGGTTCTTGGTACACAGCATAACGTAAGACTCTGCTGGGCTTCTGGCCACGCAGTGATGTGCCAGGTATCGAAAAATCGGATGAGCTTGCAAAGGAAGGCTCAACACTGGACCCCTCTCTCATAGACCAGTATAACATTATCCTTCAAAAATCCAACGATAGGTGGAATCTCCTAGAAATCTGTGTTCATACCAGGAAACTATGGCTTTGATACGTTAAGAAAAGATCCGACAGGATTTTAACCCATAAAAAACCCTATTTAAGATCCCTTATCAGCATAATTACAGGACACAACCTATTTGGCTACCATATAAAGAAGATGGGGCTTAGGACCGATGACCTTTGTAGAGGCTGTGGTAATGAAGACAAGTATGAAGATACTGCTCATCTTCTCTATCACTGTCCTTCACTCTGTCTTACTAAGAAGAAAACTCAAGGCAACTTTTTCTTCAACGAACTAGAGGAACTTTGCGAACTGCCAGTCAAAAGCTTGCTGAGCTTTGTCAAACAAAAATTTGCTGGGGAAAAAAAAATTGAACACCATTTAAACTTAAATATCTGTCCACCTTAAAAACATATCAGCTCAATTTAAACGTAGTTTTAAGGTTTAGCAGATTCCCGAAAGAATCTGGAATGAGGTCACTAACATTACTACGGAGACGGACAGAGAAATTAATATTAACTTGGATCAGGGTACACCAAAGTTAGCCTCTTTTTAAATCGTTAAAAAGTTAAATTCAAAATCAGTAAAGCAATTATTTTTCTTATAATATGACCAAGAATCACATGCCAAAGTATGGCACACGAATTGTAAGACCGATACTTGTTTATGGTTCCATTGTTTGGTGGCCCGCTCTCAGCAAAGCTTACATAGTGAACAAGCTTACAAAGGTGTAGGGAAATGCTTGCGTAGGGATATCAGGGGCAATCAGGTCCTGTCCAACGGATGCACTTAACGTCATCCTGGACCTTCCTCCGATTGACCTCTTCATTAAATATCAGGTGTCCTGCAGTATTTTCAGACTCAAAGAAATAGGCTGCTGGAAAACTAAATCCTACGGGCACTGCAACCAAACAAGCCTGATACCATCAGACATCCTCTCCACAACCACCGATTACTGCATGCCTACCCTTAACACCTCAAAGAAGTTTAGAGTCTTGCTCCCGTCAAGAATCGACTGGGAGGAAGGCGATGTGACGAAAGACTTCGAGACAACTATCTTCACGGATGGTTCGAAGATGGAATGCGGTTTTGGTGCAGGTGTCTTCTGTGAATCTCTTGAGATTTCGATTCTGTAGCTATACTAACAGACAGTCAGGCAGCTATTAAAGCCATTGATTCAGCTTTATCATCCTCTAAACTGGTCCAAAAATGCAGAGAGGCTCTCAAGGAACTTTATATGAGCGTCACTCTTATCTCATTATCTGGATACCGGGCCATAGGGGCTATGAGGGAAATGAGAAGACAGATGAGCTAGCTAGGCAAGGTTCAGCCCTTCACAACTCATTGGCAGTGAGAGTATATGCTCCTCTTGGAGTTGTGAAGGTCTATATCCTGACCAAATACACATCAGAAGCAAACTATAGGTGGAATAGTTTAACGAGTTGCGTTATATCTAGGAAAATCTGGCCCGACTATAACAAACCAAAATCAATAAATTTAATTTCCAAAGCAAGGCATGACATAGCCAGGATTGTCGCTACCTGCACAGGGCATTGGCCTGTAGGGGAGCATGCAGCAAAATTGCATATACCACATAACTCTTTCTGCCGTAGCTGTGAGGACCAGGATGAAAAAGAAACAGTCCCACACTTTCTATGCCATTGTCCGGCCTTGGATAGGAAAAGAGCACTCTACTTAGTTTAAAAATTCTTCAACAGTATTGATATTGAGGAACTCTCAGAATTCAAGATCAAAGACATGATCTCATACCTCAATAACACAAAGTGGCTTTAGCCCCCCCCCCCCCCCCCCCGAGAATAATACAACATTATATATAGGATTGTACGTGCGTCCATCCATCATCCATAATCCATTTTCAAATCTATTTAGAATCTCACGAGGTATGGTATCAAAACGGCGCACTCAGCGCTAATTTTGTCCTACGCGAAAGTAGGACAGCCATTTCTACCTACCTACCTACCATGGCACACGAATTACCAGACCCCCTGTATCAGATAAATTCTAAAGATTAAACAGTAAGGGACCAAGATTGCTTCCTTGGGGGACACCTGAAGTCAGAATGGCTTCTTTTATCACTAGCAATAAAGAAATACTATTCACTTCATCGGAACGCATCCCTGTATTGAAATCTCTCTAAATAAATTTATAAAATGTTTTTGTTTGGCATATTGAAGTAAAAACGATGAATCTGAAAACGTAATAAATGGCTTCGTCGATAAAAACAGCTTCCTTAGATAAAAATAAAATAAAATTGTAAAATATCGAAAATCCCATTTACCAAGAATCATTTTCAATTTCAATCAATTATCAGAATACGGAAATTGTCATTTCCTTTTTTTTTGCTATTGCGTTTTTTCGCAGTGCAATTTATTTCTTTTTTCTCTTTGAAAATCGATTCCTTGCAATATCCGCTTCGATAAAAAAAAAAACAACACAAAATTGTAAACAAAAACACTTGAACAGAAAATTGTCAATCCCTTACCTTGGTTGAGTCCTCTTGCATTTTTGTATGCTCCGCAATGAAACGTACACAAAAACAACTTCGATGCACTCTCGGTGGACACTTCGAATGGGAGAATGCTGGGTTATTGATTATGGGACTCTTCATGCCCGAGGGTGGTCCCATGTCTAAATCGGGAACGGCAGATAAATCATTCGATCCAGATTGTGGCAGGGGTGGAATTGGCCCATGAATTTGACAACTGCCACCGAAAGGTCCAGTTCCAGTTAAGCTGCAAAAAGCAACGCTAGAATGAAGAGATACATGCATACAATGAGGTGGGGGAGTTGTGCAAAAAAAAAAGTTGGAAGAAGAAAAAATCAAACGTTAGCTATAGTCAAATACTGAACAGACTGACGCAACGTACATTTTTCATTAAAAGAATAAAATTGTTGGAAGGAAAATGGTTTTTCCACTCTTCTACGGGCAGTCGATGTCTAACACAATTTTCGAAACGAGTAAACTTTATTAGAGTGTGTTAGATTTCCATGTAATAATAAGTAACGACAGGATGGGACTAGGGATTGACTAGACTATAACACTTCAGGATATTTACTTCCGATAGTTTGTCTCTTGCCTAAGAGCTGTGAAAAATTCTCGGTTGAACCTTAAAAAAAAACACTCACCTGGTTGGCGACAAATCCTCTTTTGATGGCGTTCGACTGTAGGCAGTTGGACTGTGATCCAGATTCGTTGTTGAGTAGTATGGATAGAAACAGGCGTGTGTGTCTTTCAGGAGCAATTTGCTGTGAATGGGAATGTGATCAAAGGATTAACAGTTGATAAGGAAGTTCATTTCGAATAACACAATCTCTTACCTTGTTTCAAAGTTGTATTTTGGCCGTTTGATGAATAAAAACTTGGGCAGGAAATTAATGAACACTCGTTTAACCCATGGTGCCATTCGATGCGTTTGTGGCGATCGGAAATGGACATTGAGCACGACTACGGTGACGCATATACTGAAAAGAGATAAAGAGAAAACAGTTCATTAGTTGTTTAAAATAGATGTTGGCGATGGTTTTCCATCACTGCATTTGTAAGAATAGAGTTTAAATCATGTTGCTTGGATAAGTAATATAGGCTGTTCATATTATCTAAGCCCCAAAAACGAGGTTTTCGCGAAAACTCTCGAGTGCAACATGCAACGCTCTGTGCGTTGTGTGGAGTGTTCCCACCAAGGCACTCCTGACGAACGACGTGAGGGCAGCGAAAGAATTTCTTTTTTAGAATCAACGGTGGCGTTTTCATGCCAGGAAGAGCGGATTTTCCGGGTCTTAAACTTGGAGTCACATCAAGTGCCTGGTTTTAAGTCGGGGTGACATCCCGAATACGTAGAAAAGCATCTAGTTGAGAAGCAACAACGGGCTTAGGAAACGGAAGGATATACGATGACGTCCCAAGCAAATGTTTTAAGGACAACGAATTTTTGGATATGCACGTGAAATGTTAGGTCCCTTAATAGACCGCGTGCTGCCGAACAATAAGCGCTACCCAGGAAATGCGATGGGATGGACCGGGTAAAAGGAGGATGAAAAACTGCGACATTTACTACATATATGATAATTGTTACCGAGAGCAACAACAGCGGCTCTTTGGATGCGGATTCGTCGTGGGAAGTTGACTCAGGCAAAAAGTCTTGAGCTTCAAATATGTAAGTGAACGCATCACAACGATCCGAATCAAGGCTTAGTTCGGAAACATTAGCCTAATATGCGCTCAAGCCCCCACAGAAGAGAAAAAGACGACACCAAAGACGAGTTCTACGAGCTCCTTGACAAAACGTATGAGCAATGTCCTAGCTATGACATTAAAATTGTCCTCGGCGATTTTAACACAAAGCTGGGAAAAGAGGATATCTTTGGTGGAATAGTCGGAAAGAAAAGCCTGCACGATACCACTTCCGACAACGGATTCAAGCTGATCGATTTTGCTGCAGGCCAAAAGGTTGTGGTAGCAAACACGTGGTTCCCACATCTCAACATCCATAAAGGAACATGGAGATCTCCCGATCAATCAACCGTCAACCAGGTTGATCACATTGCGATCAAACGAAGGCACTTGTCCAGCATTCTAGATGTTTGAACTTTCCAATGAGCCAACATCGACTCGGACCACTACCTCCTGGTAGCCAAGGTA
The DNA here is from genome assembly GCA_943590905.1 of Sphaerophoria taeniata. Classification (NCBI taxonomy): domain Eukaryota; kingdom Metazoa; phylum Arthropoda; class Insecta; order Diptera; family Syrphidae; genus Sphaerophoria; species Sphaerophoria taeniata. The sequence continues at coordinate 216,500,862 of OX016540.1, read as the reverse complement.
GTGCTACGAATCTCCCGACAACGGCCAAAACAAGGAAATATCTGCAAGAAAATTAGACGTCAGACGGTTACAATCGCAATAGATCGCCAGATCCTTCTCTGATCGAGTGTCAAGTAACCTCTTAAGAAGTTCTATGCCTCCAACATCAAGCATCGAGGACCAGTGGCAACATTGCCAGAAAGCAGTTAGATATGCCGCCTCTAATGTGCTGTGCTAATGTGCAGCCACTAAAGCGAAACCCCTGGTTTGACGAAGAACGTAGGTAGGCGCATATAGCCAAGCAGGAGGCATACGAAGGGGCGCTGCATAAAAGGACAAGAGCTGCTCGTGAGATGTACGAGCAAAAGAGGAGAGAGGAACGCCGTCTTTTCAGGAGATAAAAGAGGGAGTATTAGAAGCGTCAGATCGAGGACGTTGAGAGTGCCAACAGCAGGAATGAAGTTCGGAGGTTCTACCGGAAGGTTAAACAGCTGGCTCAAGGTCATCGAGCAAGAACTGGTGCTTACAGAGATAAGCAAGGGAATATCAAAGTAGGATCGCAGTCAACGCTGGGGATTTCTGTAGACTGCATAACGGCGACGACGAATAAAATCCCGCCGTTAGGCAGGAGCCTTCCATCGGAAATGATGATAGCCAATAATTCCGTGAACCCGACTTTGAAGAATTTCACTTCTTCTGCAATATCACGGCTGAAATCCAACAAAGCCACTGGAGCAGATGGTCTAACTGCCGAGCTGTTCAAAGCAGCAGTTGACGATCTAGATAGGAGTTTGCACCAAATCATCTGCAAGATATGTTCGGAAGAATGCATGTCCGATGAATGGAACCTCGGCATTATTTGCCCGATTCTGAAGAAGGGAGATCCTCTAAACTGCGCCAACTACAGAGGAATCAGCCTACTTAACATCGCTGACAAGATCCTCTCTGCCGTAATATATGAACGTCAACAATCTAATTGGTCCTTATCAATGTGGCTTCAGAGCTTCAGACCAGGAAAGTCAACCATCGAACAAATTTTCACTTTGTGGCAGATCCTGCGCCATCAAGGTTAGCAACGAGCTTACGGAGTCTTTCGATGTCAAAAAAACTCTACAGTCAACACCAGATGCACTGCCTTCCACAAATCTGTTCAACTACTCGCGTACGCCGATGATATTGACATAATGGAAGGAACACAGCGTGATGTCAATCTCGTCATTGTGAGAATTCAGACAGAAGAGGAATCACTAAGCGGTAAGTGATTGCAAAACGAAGTATATACTGTCTTCGGGGAAGGACACCCAACACCGAAGGCTTGGACAGAGACAGAACGTCAAAATAGAAGCATATATCTTCAAGGTGGTAGACTAGTTTTTCTTTCTAGGATCCGCTATAATAACAGGCAATAACATCAGCCAGCGCCGAGATCAGACGAAGAATAACTCTTTCTAACCGCAGTTTCTTTGAGCTAAGAAAGCAATCAACTGTACACAAGACCTTCAGGACCACAGTCCTGCTGTGTGGTGCAGAAGCTGTGCAGAAGGCTCTTTCGAGAGGAAAGTTCTTTGGGTCAACAGCGAACCTTACGCGTTGTACAACGACACGGGTCTAGCCCAAGTGGTCAAGGTCCAGAGACTCATATTTCTCGGTAATTTAAAGGGGATGGACACCAATGGTCCGGCCCGTGAAGCCTTCGATACTATCCCCCAATAAACTTGAAGTGAAAAACTGTAGACAGCAAGCTAGGGACCGAGCTGGCTAGTGGAGACTGTTGGTTGAGGCCCAGGTTATTATTGGCCAGTCCAACAAAATTGGGGTTCAGCTTCAGGCCTTCACTCGTAGTTTTACTTCTTTTGCCAACGACTTTGTTTTGGTTCATATGCCGCTTGCTCCAGCTGGATAAATAAAGTTTTTAAAGCTTGTTTCTTCCTTTCACAGATGTTGCTGTCGTCTACGTAAATCAATCATAAGCTGGACTTAGTGACATCTTTTTGATGTTCCAAAGTGACTGATGGCTTTCTTCTACATCACGTAGACGATGAGTAAGGCTACGTTGACACGTCCTGACAGCAATCCGGATAGGTACTATATTTTGGATGCCGAATTCCCTCAAGATCTAGTAATGCGGTTTATACTGCGTTGTGTCTCGGACGGCTGTCTTCAGTATGAGTAGCTTCTTCTTGTCTTTCCTGATCCTCTTACGACCTTGCCTTCTGTGGGATTCAAATTTAGAACATTTTTGCATTCAGTAGATTGCATTTGCCCTCATGGCGATCCAATTTTTACTTTGACAGTTCTCAAATTCATTAGACGTTGTCATTGCTTTGGTCTGGGAATCACCGGAATTGATTGAAAAATGTTTCAAAAACACGACGATGCTCTTTATTAGTGAGTTGGTATTAGAAATTTTAAGAATTTATCAAGGAACAAATTTAAAATTTCTTTTCAAAAAATTTTCCCAATCCCATGAACTCTTTCACTTGATTCACAAGTCCCAGGCACTTCCTTCAGACGGTAGGGATGTATACCTACTTTGTTACTATGTAATTCAATATCTTGAACCTGAGCCGACAGGAAATAACAACACGAAAATACAAATATCTCAAGTCAGCCTTATTAAAAGCAATAATGCCTCTTCATTTCCCCAAACAATTAGATGTCGAAGATACGACTTCACCAAAATTAATAGCTTCGTTAAGAGTTTATTTCTTTTCTAATTTTTTTTTCTTCCAGCAAGGAGCCAAGGAGTGAGGAAGTGAGTAATTATTTCACTACACTCAAATCGCTTTTGACAGATGAAAAATTAATTAAATCCGAAACCTTAGGATCCAATTAATTCACCTAAAACATTTCAACCTACCAAATATCGGCTTCCATATAACAAATTACAAATACAGACATGAGAGTGTATATGTTAAGAATGTGACATTGATGCCGATTCCACTAATGAGATACAGTATCTGTATCGATTTGCGACTCTTGATTTCCACTGTTTCCTTCCGTTTTCCGTAGCTAGACTTTGGGATAGATTGACAAAGACAGCGGCGCACGACGGAACTACCAGAAACCTACACCTCCTGCAGCTACTGTGTTACTTCCGTAATTAAACTTAAACATTATCAAATCATTTCGATTAACATTGTGATGATTGAATTTCTGCAGCGTAATGAGACCGGAAACCAGAAATCAACGAAACAAAGCTCGAAATAGAAAAATGAAAGGAAGAATAATCGCCTAAAGGCATCGCCATCGTCGTTACAGACAACGTTTTTTGCCTATCAATACTTGAACATCCGTCCTAATGAAGGCGGACTCTTTCATTTACAATGTTCTTGCTCATCCAGAGGACTACTAATTAAATTAACTTTGGCATAAAGCAGGATTACGACAATTAACTGTCGTCGACGTCGTCGTTCGTCGTCGTCCTCATCAGCATCATCTACCTGATTATGAGGGTTTCCGGAGCGTTGTAACTGTGTGGTTCGGTATGAGAATTAATACTCAATGGGCCCAAAGGCGCATTAGCCACTTGAATGATGATTTCTCTTCATTAGGATCACATCATCCACCTATATGGTTACCATATAGACATTAGACAGCGCATCAATCAATCAATCACATCAGCGTTGTTGTGGAGGAAGGATATTTCATTACACGGAACCGTGATTATGGGCTGTTTCTATTCCAAGGCTCGTCTGTGGAGTGAATACTTTTGGTGAGCGGCAGGTACATTCAATGGCGTTGGTCTATGGAATGAAAATTGGATAATTTCTAAGCTTGGAATCTTTTTAGTCATTTTTGCGACTTTAAATGATCAGTCAGCATCAGCACTCATTGACAATGCTAATTTGTGAGATGAAATGAATCAAGTCCTTGGTTTGTTCTTATGTTAGGATGCCATTCAGTAGTAGATAAAAAGACGTGTTTAAATTCAAATCATCGAAAATTCCTCATTTCCTTAACGTGAGGTAACAAAAAGTTCTTGGAAAAAATTGCAAGAAATGCGAAGGGATGGTCCGGGCGTGCGAAAAATCTATTAAAGCTACTGCTACCGGGAAAAAATTCAACGTTTATTTTTATGTGCATTCGTAGTTGGGACTCGACTTAGAAGGAGGGTTTTAAGTTTCAACTCGGTGAATGAGCGCATCACGACAATCCGCATCAAGGCTAAATTCACCAACGCAAGCCTCATCTGTGCTCACGCCCCCTTTGCGGAAAAGTATGAAGACACCAAAGACAGGTTCCAAGGGCTACTCGACAAGACTTACTAGAAATGCCCCAACTGTGACACTTAAATTGTCCATGGAGATTTCAATGCTAGGCTGGGCAGAGAAAAAAATCTTTGGTGTAATCGGGTGACATAGATAACACGACATCCAGCTCCGATAACGGATTCAGGCTAATCGACCTCGCTGCTTGGCGAGACATAATGATAGTAAATACGCGATTCCCACATCTCGACATCCACAAGGGAGCATGGAAATCTCCTGATCAATAAACCGTTAATTAGTAAACATTGCGATCGGAGCACAAGACATCTCTAGCAAGCAAGATGTCCGCACATTCCGAGGTGCAAACATGCACTCGGACCACTACTTTGTTGTAGTTAAGGTACGAAAGCGGATATCCCGATCGAGACCAAGACATGAAAATGCTAAGAGGAATTTCAACGTCATAGGCTATACCTAATCACAGTAGATTGATAGATACTTTTCCGGTGTTGTCTTCTTATAGGTCCTTTGATGATAGCACAAAATGGAGAGAACCAGTGGCAACACTGCCAAGCAGCCATCAAAGATTATTTGGTTAGGAGTATGCACCAGTTCAAATGTAAGATTTGGTCTGAGGAGAGCATGCCCGATCCTCAAGAAAGGAGATCCCCTGAACTGCACTAACTACAGAGGTATAAGTCTCCGTATACAAGACCTTGTCTGACTTTCTGCTAGTCATCAACAGCCTGATATCAATCATCGATCAAAAATTCACTCTACGGCAGATCATGGAGAAGACCCAGGAACTTCAATTCGATACCTACCACCTTTTCATAGATTTCAAGGTCACGTATATGACAGCGTTTATAGAGACCAACTATATATAGAGCAATGTCTACTTTTGGCATACCAGAAAAACTCGCCTGTCTGTTTTAGATGACAATGGAAAACTCAAGCTGTTCCATCATTGTGGAAAAAAACCTCAGGGATGCAATTGATGTCAAAAAAGATTTTAGACAAGGCGATGAGCTGTCATGCGATTTCTTCAACATCATTCTTTAAAAAATTGTGGGAAACTCCAAAATCAATACCAGTGGCAAAATCTTTCAAAAGTCCGTCGAGCTACTAGGATATGCAGACGAAATTGACATTATTGGAAGAACACAGAGTGATCGTGATGACAGTGGAGCGTTCGTGAGTCTTGAGACGAAGGCCAGGTAGATGGTTCTAGCGGTTAACGAGGGCAAGACCTAGTTAATACTGTCAACAAGAAAGAACCACCAACATCGCCGTCTTTGGAGCCAACGTCAGTATAGACAGATTTAACTTTGAGGTAATATGGATTCAATCAAGAACTGTGCGAGATGTTCAGTGACTCTGACTTAGCCAGAAAAGCTAAGGTCCAATGACTTAGATGGCCGGGTCACGTAGAGCGAATGGAAAACAATGCTCCGGTCCGTAGAGTTTTCGAATCAAACGCGGAAGGACGTGTCGCAGAAGAGGAAGACCGCGACTCAGATGGAGTACACAGGTGGTAGAGGACCTCAACAAACTTGACGTGCAAAACTGGAGACAGCTTGCTAGGGACCGAACTGGCCGAAGACGAGGTTCTGGTCCGATCTGGACTGTAGCGCCACCTAAAGTTACTATTATAAGCCTTCTAAGCAGTGTGCGCTTCAAGCAAGCTCGCATTCTAGCTAATTGTAAGATTAAGCCCGGAATCAGCAGAATGCGCTATTACGAAGACAGTTAGACAACCTTTAAAAGTTATCTCTTGCAATTAACTACCTAAGAGTGATGATAGATTCGTCTTCTTGTGTCACAAAACTTAAATTTCACACATACATTTTACAAAAACCAATTTCATGCCGTTTTTTAAGGAATCGTTCTTTGAATCCCAAAACACCAAAACCAGAAACCATTCAATAATAATTGCCTCCTAAAAAGATCTTAAAAACCATTAAAACCAACTTCGAAAGCAAAAAACCCGAATGCGATGCCAAACATGTATTCAAAAAGCCAAACATAATTAGAGATTCCATTCACCATCAACAAAAAACGACAGCCAAAATTCCTAAACCTCAAAACCCATAAACCCAATGAAATGAATCTAATTTCGGAACTTTGCCCAACAAACGGTTCTTCTTTGTTGTTGAGAATTTCTTTTAAATATTTTGTTGCTTTGCGCTTTTCAAAAGAAATACTTTGTTTATGTTAAAACGTCAGTAAAAAGGTTCTTAATGGCAATTCAGAAACAGCTTGTCCAGACAAAGTTCGTTTAACCCAAAAAAAAGAAGAAAAAACACAACAATCATTATTCAAAGTCACTCGGGCGTATACGTAACTTTTTTTCTTCTCATTTCACCTTTTGTTTAACTTCACGAATTCGTTTCCATTTGAATTTGAACTGCATCAATATCCTTTCAGTTCGTTAGCTTTGCATTTTCATTAACCTGACTGTAAGAATTTCGAAAGAAAAACAACAGCAAAGGCACGATACATTTCATTAATTAATCTCTTCATCTTCGGTGGCTTCATCCCAGTCCCAACACATTGACTTCAACGAATTTAGCAAGCGAAAATATTTGGAAAGCAACTTTGAAACAAAGCTCCAAAAGGACAAAGCACTCAAACAACAACAAACTTTCATTTATCATTTTTTCCCCTTTTCGCCGTAACATGTCAAATGAGAGTTTGAATAGCAAACTTCACATACATTCGTTTCACACTTGCATAATGGCGTTTACATTGAAAACCTACATTTTCGTTTGACAAAGTTAGAAAGCTAATTACCTCAATGACAAGTTGATTTTTTTGTCTAATGTTAATTTCGTCTTGTTCTTCGTTTGCCCACTGCCTAAGGCTATGCACCCCTTGCCATCCAACAACCCTGTTCTTTTGTGACAAAAGCCCCCCAGCGCGGTTAACTGATGTGTGTGAGAAGAATGTAAGAGTGATGGATCAAATTTCAATGGTTCTCATATGGCTTTGGGGGTGTGAATTTTTGAAGATAACAATTTTGTATACATTCACCCTGAAGGCATTCACTGAATGAATTCCCCTTTTCAAATTGTATATCGGAGGGTTGGGGAAATGAAGGGAGCCACTGGGAGTGCCTTCTTTTTTTTGTTCAAAAAGGTTTTAACTCCTGATGCCTTGCAAACAAACAATCGGAATACACATACATCAAAGCAGATATATGTAGTACATTCATGATGACTGTGTGCTTTTTGAAAATGTAAGTCTTTCGTCCTTGCCACAGTTAGGCTTTATTGGGGCACTGTTCGCATTTTCCATTCATGAAAATGTTCATTCATTGACTTACACCAGTGCTGCCACCATTCGGCGCCATGTGGAAGGGTTTTTTTAGGGCAGGTGTATTTGCTTTTAAGATAAGATACATTTTTATAAAAAAATCTTGAGTTGAATTTTAATAAAGGGTCGAATTTAAAGAGGTTTTCCAAGGAAGACGAGTCCCAAACTTACCACAAATAAACATCAAATGTGTGAGGAATTTAGACGGTGTGCTTGCCTTTGCTTCCTTAGTTTTACTTCTTAACTTTTGGAAGTTTACAATCGAGGCTGGGAAAGGGTCTCATTCAGCTATAGCTGTCTCCAGTTTGGCACGCCAAGTCTGTTGACCTGCAGACTTTCTCTAAGGCTATATCCTTCAGGATCGAACTCAAATTTGTGCGTCAAAGCTATGTTTTCCCTTCACTCTTCATAACGTAGCGCAATCATTTAAGCAAGCACTCGAGGGGTTAATGATTTCTGCCAAAGCACAGTGCGCGCATTAGGAAAAGCGAGACAGACAGAGAGTGTTTGAGAGGAGGTGCCGCTTAACATTGGCCTTGAATTCCTAAACATTTCAGTGACCTGAAAAGACAGAGTGAGGGCAACAGTTCACAATCGTGTATAAATGTATGGGAGAACAGTTTCTTGCATCGTCTAAGAAAACCTAAGCATCTTGCGGCATTTTTGGCGACATCGTATATGTGATCATACGTTGATCACGGTTTTTCAATCCCAGGGGGTTTTTCAATCGCAGAGCGTTCTGTCGTCGGCGAGAAGGAAAGTGGACAAGCGTATTCAGACAGGGAGAAAGGAGATCATATATGAAAACACAATACGGAACCTTGGGCCACACCATCAATACGACTATTTTTTAATGGTCTAAAAGGCCCAATGCACTCATTTTCCATAAGAGTCTGATGCCTTTGATTCGATGAATACAAATTAAAAAAAAACAATAAAACAAGGGATTACTTGGTACCTTTCCACTTAAAAAAAAAAAAAACGCTAAAGAGACCATAGTCAGTGGAAATGGTGTGCTAGCTAGGTTGAAAGTAATATTGCACTATAGCACATTAATTCTCTTCGATATTTTTTCCAATTATCTCATAAAACATGACAGCTCATATAACATTGTTCGACAGATGCTAATGCAATCAAATTTGAATATTTGGTGAGGTTATGAACATATTGATTCGTTCTCTTTGACAGCTTACATTGAAATGGGGTCAAAAAGGATAACAAAACATTAAAAAAAAATCCTAAAAAATTCAATGAAGCTTAACTTTTTTATAGAAATATAAACCTTACTTACGCTACACTCCAGGTCGGACCAGGACCTCATCCAACAAGCGTCTCCAGCTAGTTGGCTCAGGGCCTCTACCACCTGTGTGCCCTACCTGAGTCGGAGTCTTCCTCTTCTGCGATTTCCTTCCGGGTTGGATTCGAAGATTCTACAGACCGGAGAAATATTTTCCATTCGCTCTACATGACTAAGCCATCTAAGTCATTGGACCTTAACTTTTCTGGCTACGTCAATGTCGCTGAACAGCTCGTACAGTTCTTGATTGAATTTTCGTCTCCATGGTGGATGTCCTTTCTTGTTGACAGTATTAACTTAGTCTTGCCCTCGACCCATATTTCTGGCCTCCCTCTCAAGGCTCACAAAGGCTTCACTGCCATCACGCTGTGTTCTTCCAATTTAATCAATGACGTCTGCGTATTCTAGTAGCTGGTCGGACTTTTGAAAGATTGTGTCTCTGGTGTTGACGTTGTAGATTTACACAATCTTTTCAAGAATGATGCATCGCCTTGTCTAAAACCTTTTTTGACATCAAATGCATATCTGAGGTTTTTTCCCACCATGATGGAAACCTGATTGTCATCTTATACAAACGGTCGAGTTTTTCTGGTATGCCAAAACTAGACATTGCTCGAGTTATGGTTCCCGTAAATCAAAAAGAATTTAAGCCAGTTTAGTATAACATACTTTAATGAATTCCAACTTAAGACTAAAATTACAATTGAATATCATATTATATCGATGAGAGCAAAAACTCAAAAACAAATGAGAAAGGCAACAACAGCATCATACATTAAATTAAATAGAATGTAAGTAAATAACAAAAACGGATTATGACTTCTGATATTAAGTTTGGACATAATTATCATGCTTCTTCAGCGTGACGTGGTTGCCAACGGTGTTCACGTAACTCCTCCCGCCTTAGTTGGAACATAACGATGACAGTGTTGATAAGAAGTGTTCCAACAGTATTAAATGTGATTCGTCTTATCTTCTGTTGCCTACCGATTTTAGGATAAGGATGGTTGGTGGGATATTAATGTTTTGTTTCTGTCTCAACCCCAAACAAACAAATTCTTCTTATTAGCTATTGAAATGAAAAAAAAAAACTATTCTTCGAAACGATTCTATTCTTAAGTAATGTAGAATGTATACTACATAATTTATATTTTATATGGCACAACATGGTACAACAAACAAAAATTTTATCATTATATGAGTTAAATAATTTATGTAAATTTTCTTTTTTTTCTTATTTTTTGTTTATGGACTTTACGTTTATTTGTTTCAACTGTTATTGTATTATTTCTGGCTACGATATGTGGATTGAACCTGGGAGCGAGTTTATTTCTTCTGTCGTCTTGTTCATATATGATTTCGTTTGAACTATACTCAGGTGGGTCCATACGAGTTTGATTACGTAATCCAATCAAATTTTCTTTTTGGGCTAAGCAACGCTTGTAGACTTGTGCCTTCAAAAATTCATAATTCTTAATATGATTTTCTAAATAGTCTTGATGTGATACTACATTGGATTTAGGAAAAAAATCTTTTTTGTTTATATGACCACTTTGTAGCTCGAATGGCGATAACTTCGTTGCAGAGTGGATAGACAAATTGTAAGTAATAACCGCTTCGTCTACAATTTCAGATATCGCCTTATAAGGGAATTCAGATTTAATAATCCTTATCAATTCTGTTAAGGTAGAGTGAAACCGTTCCACTGGAGAATTGCCTGTAGAACTCTTTGCACATATTGCATGTGATTCTATCTCATACAACTTCAAAAAATCTTTAAAAATTGTTGACAAGAATTCACTGCCATTGTCTGTGACAATTTTTTGCGGGACACCATGATGAGAAAAATAATGTTTTAAACATTTAATCAAACAAATGCTGTTTCTGGAACTCAATATGTAAACACTTGCAAATTTACTAAATTTGTCCAAAATAGTTAGAAAATTTTCCTTTGAAATTGAGTACACATCTAAGTGTAGAACCTCTAATGGTTTTGAAGGAGTTTCTGTAACCTGAAATTTCAATGGTTCTCTTAGACGTTCGTACTTGTACTTTTGGCATGTCTGGCAATTGTTAATAATTCGAGTTATAACGTACTTCATGTTAGGAAAATAATATTTCCTTTTAAGGTGTTCAAGGCTTTCGTTTATTCCCCTATGGTTAGAATTTGTGTGATAATTTCTCACTATTTCTTCTTGCTTATCAACATCAACGACATCCTCTAAAAATACAGTGGCCCTTACTAGTTTGAGAATAGAATTACTGAAATATTTTGAATAAACGGCTTGGACTATTTTGAACGTTTCATCGTCAGCCAAAATAGCTGTCATTCTTTTCGTGTTAAGAAAATTTTGAAAAATAGAAATCATTACGTTCTCATCGCAAATATTGGAATGTTCAACCTTAAATCGTTTTTTCCTTTTGAATAGAATGGTAAGCGTGGAATGAAGCTTAGTGCGGTTGGAATTTGGAAGAAGAATAACTTGGTTTGAGAATTCATTGATGGCTCTTTCAGAGATAGGAATACCCTCCCCAATATTTTCCAAAGCCGAATGAATTGTGTTGCTATTGTCAAACTCATCAATGTTATTTTCCGTGGATAATAATTCTGTGTTTTGTATTTGCGGCTCAGTTTCTTCAGCTACATTAATTTCAATTCTAGAGAGAGCATCAGCATTTGAGTTCAATTTTCCCTTTTTATAAATAATCTTATAGTCAAACTCTTCTAGTTTGAGGCGCCAACGTACTAACTTGGAGTTGGGATCTTTCATTGAAAAAAGATAAATCAGAGGCTGATGGTCCGTTATCATATTGAATTTTCTGCCAAAGAGATATGGGCGAAAGTACTTAGTGGCCCAAACGATTGCTAAAAGCTCCCTCTCTATAGTACTATAGCATTGTTCGGATTTCGATAAGGTACGACTTGCGTAGCAAATCGGCCTATCAGATCCTATAGGGCCTTGGGATAATATAGAACCTATTGCAACATTACTTGCATCACAAGTAAGATTGAATGGCTTGTCAAAGTCTGGGAATTGTAAAACTGGTTCATTGCACAAAATATTCTTGCAGGTTTCAAAACACTCGATATACTTAGAATCCAAAGTTATTCGGTTACCTTTACGCAGACATTCAGTCAAAGGCTTTGTTAAGTTAGCAAAATCGACTATAAATTTTCTGTAATATCCCAAGAGACCAAGGAACGATTTGATTTGCTTGGGAGTTCTAGGCAAAGGAAAATTTTGCACAGCATGAACTTTAATTGGATCAGGTTTTACACCTTCCGAGGTGACTAAATGCCCAAGGAATGATACTTCTTTTTGAAGAAATTCTGACTTGGATAGTTGCACTTTCAAATTTGCATCTTGCAACCTTTTAAAAACTATCTCCAAATTAAGTAGATGCTCTTGAAGAGACGTTGAAAAGACAATTATATCATCAAAAAAGACGAGGCATATTTTTCCTTGTTCATTCCTCAGAACATAGTCCATGAGGCGTTGGAATGTAGCCGGTGCACCTTTAAGTCCACACGGCATCCGTAGATATTCAAAATGACCTCCTTCGACAGAAAAAGCCGTCTTTTCAATGTCTTCTTCACTAACCTGAATTTGTTGAAAGCCAGAAGCAAGGTCTAACGTACTAAAATACATTGCTCTACCCATTTTATCCAAAATATCCGCAATATTCTTCATTGGGTACTTGTCATCCACAGTTTTCTGATTCAGCTTCCGATAGTCTACCACCAATCGCCATTTTTGTTTGCCACTTGAATCTCTTTTTTTTGGCACGATCCATATCGGTGCAGACCAGGGTGAAAAACTTGGGCGGATAATACCTTCCTGAAGCATTTTGGAAATTTGTTTTTGTACCTCTTCTTTATGGACATGAGGGAATCGGTAAGATCTTGAATGTATAGGTATATTGTCGGTTGTTTTTATACGATGCTTAATATGATTACAGAATGTAAGAGGTTCGTTATGTTTAAAAAAAATGTGTTTATATTTAAAACATAGCCGTTTTAGCGCAAGTTTTTCTTCATTATTAAGATGATCAGTTCGAATTAGCTCAGAAACATTTGAATCGCCTAAATTTTCAAAATTTGTTGTGGAGATGTTGTGAATTTCGATTATTTTACTGGATTCAATAAGTTGTACTTTGATTGGTTGCTCTAAAACAAAAGATTGAGGGAAATCTAAGGAATTAATTACCTCTACATTTGAATACCAATCATAAGCTTTATAAAGTCCTTCCGAAATTTCAAGTCCGTTTGTTATTAATTTAGGTTTAATGAAAATTTCACCAAATTGAACATCAACCGGAAGTTGGACAATCATTTTACAGCACTCAGGGACGGTATAGAGTTTTGACATTATGTTAGGTTTAAATGCCAATGGAATTTTTACGTTCTCGTTTTCTAAAAACGAATTTTTTAAATCAATTTTAAAGCCATGATGTCTTAACGTTTCTATTCCAAATAACCCGTCAAAATAATTATGGAAATTGAAAAGCAATAAAGGAATTTTTTCATTAGTTTTAAACTCATCTAACCCCTGAATAATTACCTCCTGGTTCACGGTTTGAGTGGTAAATACAGTTTTAATTTTAACAGGGTCAATGTGTCTGACATGATTATTGAGTTTCATTGCAATACTTGGACGAACAAAAGATTTGTTGCTGCCGGTGTCAATTAAAAATTTCAATTTATACCCGTTAAGACTTTCAACTATTATGTATGGCAATGAACTTGAGTTAAAATTATTGATGTCTAGGTACCCGATCGTGTCTCCGAGGCTAGTGTAGGAAAATTTGTGTCATCAATTTCACATTCAGTCGCTTCGTTTTGAGGGTTATTAATGTCTAAATTTTCAAAATTTAAGTATGAAGTATCATAATTCATATCATCTGCTTCCATGTTATTAAAGTAACTTGGTCTATTGTTGTTGTTTTGCTTAGTTTGTGAAGAGTTTCTATATGTCGTAGTTCTTACACTGCCTATATCCATCGGTTCATAATTTTGAAACTGTCTACTATTTTGTGCGGATCTAGTTTGATTTGTTCTGTTATCAATCTGTAAGTTTTGATTTTGGTTTATAACGGGTTGTGAAGAGCTGGGGTTATATGGTCTATTGTATGTATTTGTGTATTGGTTTTGATTCATTGATGGTTTAGGATAATTGAAGTGATTTGGTCTCTGGGATTGTTGGTTTTCATTTAAATATGTATTCAAATTGTTATTTATAGAATATGGCCTGACAAAATTTGATGATCGACTCATCTGAGCAGGGGAAACGTTGTTTGAATTGTTTTGTCTAGGTGAATAAATATTATTAGAATATGATGACCCTGAATTGGTTGCGTTAGTTTTAAAAGTTTGCGGTACTCTATTTCTAGTCTCAAATGAGTTCCTAGAATTAAAGGAATCTCGATAATAAAAACAATTCTGTTCTTGAAGGCAGTAATTCAAAGCTTCAGATAACCTAGCTGGTCTCATCGATCTTATTGTAGAACCTAAGGGTTCTTTAAGGCCCGACAAAAACGTATTAAGGCACATCTCTTCATACAACTTTTGTTTTGATTGAATTACATTGGGATCAGACTCGTGTACCTTCACGTGGTTTATCATTGCTGAAAGAAGTTCTATTATTTTAGCATAAAAATTTTCTACCGTATTTTGATCTTGCCGAATTTTATGCAAATCGCTAATTAAACTCGTCTCATTACGCTTGTCTGAATAGTGCACAACTAAATTATTTTTTATCTCAGTCCAATCCACACGTGTGCCGTACATATTAAGCACTTCGCTAGCCTGTCCAATGATTTTATTCCTTATTGATCGATGTATGATTTTCTTATAAGCAGCATTTGTATTAGGAATGAAGCTTAAAATTTGTTCAACGTTTTCAAGAAAATCATACAAAAGTCTCGGGTTACCATCAAAACTTGGGAGGTCTTTAACTGCATCAGGAATTCTGAGGGAGTTAAAAACCTCACAAGCAACAGTTAAATTGTTGTTTGTCATAGTATTGGTATTAGCTGATAAATTTATATAATTATTTAAATCGTTCGTAGCAGAATAGCCCTTTACAATATTCTGAAGATTTGTTTTTAATTCTGTTTGATTTGTTTTATTGAGACAGCAACTAACGTTAATTTTCTTGGTTTTAGGATGTTTGAATGAAGGCATCGGTAGGGCAATTCAGAAAAGACTCACCTTTTGTACAGTTTCTTGCTCGTTTAATGATGATTTTCGCTTAATTAGTATGCACTTTTACATACAAAACATTTCTCCTTTAGTTTCTATGATTTATTTTTATTTCGTTTAAAAATTTTACATAGATATATGTAGCTTGTTTAAAGGTTTTTTTTTCCTTGATAGGTAAGTGAGTGTTATGTTCAAGTTTCTTGTTTTAAGTTTTATGCTTTATCCACTTTAAAGCATTTTATTATCTTTCTTACAGTTTTTCACATATAAGTCTTCTTTCATTCAAAAACGTGTTCCATTGGGAAGATATTAATGTTTTGCACTTTTTTATGTAAAAGTTTGTGACTCTTTTTCTTTTTATTTATGTGGGAGGTAAGTTTTTTGTACAAATCGCTATAAATTTTTCAAGTTTAAGCTACTATACTATTCGCTTATTGAAAAAAATTAGCACTCCAAAACGACTGCGCCAGTTATGGTTCCCGTAAATCAAAAAGAATTTAAGCCAGTTTAGTATAACATACTTTAATGAATTCCAACTTAAGACTAAAATTACAATTGAATATCATATTATATCGATGAGAGCAAAAACTCAAAAACAAATGAGAAAGGCAACAACAGCATCATACATTAAATTAAATAGAATGTAAGTAAATAACAAAAACGGATTATGACTTCTGATATTAAGTTTGGACATAATTATCATGCTTCTTCAGCGTGACGTGGTTGCCAACGGTGTTCACGTAACTCTCG
Organism: Sphaerophoria taeniata; assembly: GCA_943590905.1. Classification (NCBI taxonomy): domain Eukaryota; kingdom Metazoa; phylum Arthropoda; class Insecta; order Diptera; family Syrphidae; genus Sphaerophoria; species Sphaerophoria taeniata. The sequence goes on along the minus strand of OX016540.1, from coordinate 216,485,108 downwards.
CTATAGTTGGTCTCTATAGACGCTGTCATTCGCGGCCTTGAAATCGATGAAAAGGTGGTAGGTATCGATTTGAAGTTCCTAGATCTTCTCCAAGATCGATGGTGGACTTTCCGGGTCTGAAGCCACACTGATAAGGACCAATCAGGTTCTTGACGAAAGGCTAAAAACGATCACGCAGAAAGGCAGACAAGGTCTTGTAGACGATGTTATAAAGAGACTTATTCCTCTGTAGTTTGTGCATTACAGGAGATCTCCTTTCTTGAGGATCGGGCATGGTTTCCTCCGACCTAATCTTGCAGATGAGCTGGTTCATACTCCTAACCAAATCATCTCTGATGGCTGCTTGGCAGAGCTGACAATGGTTATCTACATTTTGTGGTGGCAGCAAAAGATCTCTAACGATGTTTTCGGAGACACGACCGGAGAAGCAGCTCTTGCAATTCTGGTCGCATTTTCATGTGTTGGTCTCAAACGGGATATCCGCATTCGTACCTTGACTACAACAAGGTAGTGGTCCGAGTCAATGTTGGCACCTCGAAATTTGCGGACATCTTGAGAGAAGTGCCGTGTGTCGATCGCAATGTGATCAATTTGGTTGACGGTTGATTCGATATCGAGATGTGGAAATGGCGTACTTACTACCATTACGTCTCGCCACGCAGCGAAGTCTTTTAGCCTGAATCCATTATCAGAGCTGGTGTCGTGTAAGCTATGTCGTTCGATAACTACACCAAAGATTTCTTCTCTGCCCAGCTTAGCATTAAAATCTCCAAGGACAATTTTAATGTCATAACTAGGCTATAGCTCAAAGGTTTTGTTGAGGAGCTCGTAGAACCTGTCTTTGGTGTCTTCATCCTTTGGGGTTATGTTGGTGAATTTAGCCTTGATGCGGATTGTCGTGATGTGCTCATTTACAGAGTCGAAACTGATGACTTTCCTCCTGAGTCGAGTCCCAACTATAAATCCACATCCAAATAGACGCTGATTTTGTTCCCGGTAGCAGTCGCCGTAGTAGATTTTTCGCAGGCCCGGACCATCCCATCGAATTTCTAAGATGGCCGTTATATCTTCTTAGGGTTATCACTTATCAACATTAGTTCTGTCCGTATCCGAGGTTTGTTAGTGGTTCGGAACTGTATTTTATTTACGTGGTTGGGAAGTCACCCCGACGCACGACTCCCAACCTGGGTGGGCAGATCTTTAATTCAATTTCAAAGACATCGAACCTGCCAAACCGCTTCTTATAGGCCTAGGCTATGAACATGTCGTAGTAGCCCTATAGGGTGTTCACTAAGTAGTTTTTCCTGTCTGGAATTGTAGACGTCACCGTTGATTCTATCTGAGGAATTCTTCCGCTGCCGCCTGTTGAAGAAAGGAAGGAAACATGCCTTAGTGGGCACATACTAACAATTTCCGACTGGGGTTGGGACCCAATCTTCGGTTGAGGTTCCAGGCACGTGATGTTCACCGCGGAGAGGTGGATAGTAGGAGTTGGTAGTGTCCTCTTGAATTTGAATGCACTGTGTGTGATCTCGAACAGCTACACTCTATAAAAACACCCTTTAATTAACGCAGCAATACGAGGTAATGGTAATAGAATTTTTAATTATTAGTTTTTCGTAGAAAAAAAAACTTATCATAACATCGAGCAACACTTATCCTATAAAGGACCAATGCAGACCCTAATGTTTGCCACGAACAAAACATAACCTCTAATTAAGCCACTATCGACTATAAACATTTCACAATGTGGCAATGCTCCCACTTTTTTTTTGTATTTTTGGTTTCTCTTTCATGCTAATTTTATAACCTAATTTTTAAGTGTAAATTTATGCATATTTGTGATTAAATTAAGCAATGAAAATAGATTGCCAACGCCAATAAATTTTGTCACCAGACTGAATACGTTAGCAAAAAGTTTCACCCAACAATATTTCTACCTCTATCGACTGTTTGCATAGATACATTACCCATTCACACTCATATATTTATATGTAAACAAACGAATATTCCAATATGGAAATCACCAAAAGTCCCGAATACCCCCTCAAGCAAAGGTTTAATTTTAATATCATGCCCGAGAATCGAAATAAATGTTTGTATTTCAACTTCAGACGCTCCAGGCATCATAGCGTGAAAAACAACACACAAAGCACAAAAGCTAGCATTTTCCAGAATTACACCCATCATTTTATTTTTAGGGTTACCCTCTTTATTTTTTTAATCATTAAGAAGAGGTAGAAAATGTGAAAACGGTTTTTTCCATCAGGACATTGGATTTGATTTGTTTTTAGAGAAAAATCAAAATTAACAGAAACTGAATTTTTTATCCACCCACTACCGCGCCCCCTTTAAGCTTTTCTTAATCCAAATTAGAATCAAAATGTTCTCTTTCTATTTTTATTTATTTTTTGTTCACAGTAATCTGGTCACCCTAAAAAATATTCACAGTATTCCCAGTGTCGCTTGGTATTCTCCAATATACCAGATGAGTATTTCTGCTTGCACGATTGTAAGGGAGTAAGGAAAAAAATCTCGTGGTGGTTTAGGAATGCTTGGAGCTTGATAAAAATATTGAGCAGCAATTTTTTCGGAATATTAATCATGAACTTTTTTCCCCCACTCGGGAATAATATAAACAGGTTCATTTGAATCGTCGTCGTCGTTGTTGTCGTGTGTGTGTGCTTACCCTCTCTCTGTGTTTCGTTATATTTTTATTATTTTGGAGTTGCTTACAGTGTTCATTGGCCCCACATTGCGACTTGAGAGTGTTTAATGCTTTAAATTATTCAGGATTTTTCCGTTATTAAAGAAAAAGACAATAACAATATTAAGAATGAATAAATAACCACATACGAAGCTTTGAATAAGTGAAAAATTCACAGGAGTCAGCAGAAAAGATGTCGCTAGTCTGCATTCATGCAATGAAAAACATCTTATCATTTCAATTAAGATGGATTGGCACAGATTCTCTCTCATGGTTTTCATAAACTCAGGAAAACTTGGAAATTCATTTGCTAATGAAGTTGTCATGATTTATATTTCCAAATTTGGACAGAGTCTCAACTTCTAACGAATTTGATTCACTGTCTGACTCCATCCTAAGAATTGTTTTCTTGTATCCTCACATTGAAATCGTTATTACGGGCGATTTAATTGAACACAATTCTTCCTGGCTTCTCCATTCGAGCAAGACAACACTCAAAGGGGTGTGTACTGAGCTTTTTGCTAAGTTTAACCATCTTGCTCAGTTGGTCAACGAGACCACTCGAATACCGGACATTGACGGCCAAACAGAAAACACTCTTGAATTGTTCCTTACCTCTGACCCTGATAAATATACAATAAGTGTATTATCGCATCCAAGCCGATCCGACCATTGTGTCATATCCGCAAATTTCTCGTGTCAAAAAATCCCAGTTAAAGAAAGAGGTCCTAAGAGAACCGTTTGGCAGTACGAGTAGGCCGACTGGGACGGTCTTAATAATGTTTTCAAGATCATTAACTGGTCACTATGCTTCCTCGATAGTGACGTAGATTGCTAATGTTCTTGTAAAATGTTGCAAATGTATCTCTAGTTTTGGTCAAATAAAGAATTTTTAATAATAATAATAAATAGTGACGTAGATTCCAGTGCGGATATGCACAAGTTTTATTCTTCTGGGAATGAGAACTTTTATCCCGAATAGGATTAAAAGCATCAAACCCAAAGAGAACGCATGCTTTGATATGAGCTGTAAAGAGGTTATCAGCGTAAGTTTCCGTTGTTACAAAGCCAACCCTACTAAGGAAAACCTGAATAAGTTTAAAAAAGCCAGGAAAGTCTGCAATGTCCATATTCGACGGACCAAATTTATACGTAAGCAAAAGGTAAAAAAATACTGCAATGTTCCAAGGGCAGAACAAGTTTTTGTCTTTTGTGAAAAACATGAGCGTGTAAATGATTCCATGGGACAAATCTTCTTTCGGACTCGTGCCGTAGTGAGGGTCCTAAAAGTTCTCAACATACACAAATCCACCGGCCCGGATGGTATCCCCCCTATTGTTCTGAAGAGGTATTCTTCAACGCTGGCAAAACCCTTGCGTAAGCTTTTCCATCTATCCTATTCTTCTGAGCTCGTTCCGAGTAGTTGGAAAACAACATTTGTTCAGCCTATACCCAAAAAAGGCAAATCCTCCTATCCCTCCGATTATCGTCCGATTGCACTAACATCCCTTCTTTCTAAGGTCATGGAAACGCTGATAAATTACCAGCTTAAGAAATATCTTGAAGACCGAAAGCTTCTTAATGTCCGGCAGTATGGCTTTCGCAGCATCGATTTGGAGAAAATAAGATTGTTGCAATTGATATTTCAAAGGCATTTGTTAGAGTTTGGCCAGTCTCTCTTATTGAAAATGCGTGCTTTTGGGTATTATTGAATTCCTACTTCGTTGGATTAGAAACTTTCTTTCGAACCGTTCAATACAAGTTGTATTGGACGGTTTCAAGTCTGAAACCCACAAAATAAATGCTGGTGTGCCCCAGGGCTCCGTTTTGTCTCCGACCCTCTTTCTCATTTTTATAAATGATCTTTTGTCTGTAACTTGTAATCCAATAAATTGTTTCGCTGACAATATTACCCTTAGCTTTTCATATTCATTCCCAAACTCACATCCCTCCTATTCAAATGTGAAACTGCAACGGCAAAATGTGATGAGCTCATTAAACTCTGACTTAAACAGCATTGTAGAATGGGGAACAAGAAACCGCGCAGATTTTAGTGCTTCGAAAAGGTGTCTTGTATCGTTGAAGCGAGATACACCCCCCTTGCCATGGTCCGTGAGTGACACTTGCATCAGTGAGACCGAACATCTCCAGATTCTCGGTATGTGTATCACCGACCACCTCTTGTGGAATGAATAGGTTTTTTAAGACGATGCAAGAATTTTGTTTCCCCTTGATCTGGCTACCATCTATAAGTACAACTCCTACGTTTGGGCTGGTGCTCCAATAATATACTTAAGTATTTTGGACAGTATCCAGAACAGAGCATTTGAGATGATTGGTGCCCATACCATCGTTGAGACATTTACGTCACTTGGAAACCGACGCACATTATGTTTCATGGCTCACCCTCTTCTACCGGTGTTTCAACGGTATATGCTCGAGAGAAGTAGCCAGTTGTATTCCTCCATAAGATATTCAACCGTAATACCCGCGCCTCCAGGAATGCCCATCAGTTCACCCTCGAGCCCAACTTTGGTCGTACGGTCATGTTCAGAGATTAGTTCCTTAGTCGTACTACGCAAATGTGGAACTGTCTTCCATACTCTGTCTTCAAGAATTCAATACCAATGTTAACCGAGACCTCATCCTATGCACGGTGCGAGCGTTAGGGAAAATGTCTCCGTCTATCACATTATGCATTAGCATAAAAATGGAATATAAACCCCTTGAGTGCGTGCTCATTGCTCATTATAAAAAAAGAAAAGAAAAGATTTTCGGAATATATTCCTGATTAATAGTTTCAGCTCATACCCATTGTTATGCCATAATCCTTTTATCTCTTTTATCACAACTTCTTTTTGCTAAGGGGTTTAGAAGTCCTTCACAAATTTGCAGGGCAAAATAAATTCCAGTTAAAAATGAACTCACGTTTTTATTTTAAACATAAAAACACCACACCCAATCAACTAATGCCAACTGTGTGTTGTTTTCCTCAACAGAAGCCATCTTGTCCAATAAAACACAGTCATGATCCCTTGCACGCACTCTCCTTTTTGCCACTTCGCAGAACTTCCAAATCGGTTCACCAACTCCCTATCATGCACAAGTCAAAAACAGTTCAATAAAACACAACTACACATAAATTTTCCCTTATCTCCAGGACGAGACATTTATTTGCTCCATTTTCGACCCTCAAAGTCCTTCAGTAACATTATGATTGTCAATTTTGATACATAGTTAATCGCTCCAGTGGAAGAACTTCCTTTCAGTTTTATTGAAGTTCATAATCTTAATTCGGTGGGGTTTCCTTTTGGTCCTGTCTAGAGTCTAAACATACATAGAATATACTGCAGAAAGCAGACAGAGTTGGTGATTCAATTAGAGCAAACCATGATAAGACGATGGTGATGGCATAACTGCTAAATGCCACCGTACCGCATCACAGCAACCGAAGCATTATGTGGCACGATCAGTCTGGCCGTAATAATTATACATGCACTCGTTTCCACACAAGCACATCAGGCACACAGCTTGACGAGTTTTGCAAAAGTTTTAATTTAAATTCAATTATGATTTAAAGTGGTTTCTCTTGTTTTTCACGTTTAAGTCGGTGTGTTCGTTTATTTTGAGAGTGGATACAGTAGAGCCCGCAAGAATGAACATCAACTATTATAATTTTCATACATTCTTTTTTAGAGTATCGCAAACCAAAATTACATCTAAAAGGGAAAAGCACTTATCGGCACTACCGTGCCCCCGCCAAGTCGAGCCCGAAGCAAACACTGCCGTACCATACTTTACAGGAACAATTTCACCGCATTTTCGGGCCCCTATTTGAGAACCCAGCACCTCGGAGAATGCCAGAGAGGCAGAGACTACAGTGAGCGCCTGAGTGGGTGTGGAACCAATATCGCGAAATAATCAAAAATGTAGCCGATACTACCATAGGTTACCAGCCTACCCCGAAAAAGAACCCGTGGTATGATGATGAGTGCGCTATATTGAAAAGAGAGACGGAAAATGGAAATTTGCAGATGCTGCAACGGAAAACAAGAGCAGCAAGAGAATAGTACCAAACAGAAAGGAGAAATGAGAAAAAGACCCTGCGAAGGAAGAAAAGAGCATCCGCAGTTTCTCAGCTCAAAGATCTAGAAGAGCCTCGGGCCAAGAACAACACCCGGTGTTTCTTTAAAAGGTCGAAGAAATTAGAGAACCGGGACACAGGCTCTTCGAAACAGTGCCCAGTGCTAGTCACCGAAGCACAGGGAATTGTAGATGTTTTCAAGAAGCACTTCCAACAGCTGCTGAATGCGCAAAATGCTGAGCGAGCTAATGACAAAAGAGAAGCAAGACCAGTCAATGAAGACCCAGTCCCAGCCCCCAGCACAAAAGAGGTAGAAACAGCCATCCAAAAGCTTAAAAATAACAAGTCCACCGGGTCGGATGGCATGCACCAGGTCATCACCAAAAAGTGGAAGGAAGAATGCATGCCCACTGACTGGTCGATAAGCACCATATGCCCTATCTACAAAATAGGCGATCCGATGTCATGCAAAAACTACCGTGGCATATCCCTGCTTAATGTTGCATACAAAATCCTATCCAACGTACTGTGTGAGCGTCTTAAACCTTTCTGCAACACAATAATCGGCACGTACCAGTGTGGCTTTAGGCCAGGCAGAACAACGATAGACCAAATATTCACACTGAGGCAGATCCTGGAAAATACCAACGCATTTCAAGTCGAAACCCACCATCTTTTCATCGACTTTAAAGCTGCTTATGATAGCATCCACCGCCAAGAGCTTATGATTGAGGCCTTCACAGCGATTGAAGAACAGGCGAAACTTGTTGGTCTTGAAGTGAATGAGGACAAAACAAAGTACTATCAACAAACAAAGCAACATCTGTTCACCGCCTAGGACAAAACGTCACTGTTGGTAGAAGCAATTTCGAGGTAGTTAAGGAGTTCACCTACCTTCGAACAAACACCAATCCTACAAACGACACCTTAGTGAAGATCCGAAGAAGAATTACTCAGCGAATCGTTGCTGCTTCGGTTTGGCAAAACAACTGGGTTCCAAACTCTTCACTCGAAAGACAAAGTGTCTGCTATACAAAACTTTGATTTTACCAGTCCTACTCTTCGGTGCCGAGTGCTGGACGATAAGTAAAAAAAAGGGGTATTGATACTGGGCACTTTCGAAAGAAACATTCTTCAACGGATTCTCAGTCCTGTATGCAACGAAGGCGAATGGAGAAAAAGGTTCAACCGCGAACTGTACGAGCTGTACCAAGATGTGGATATTGTCCTGAAAGCCAAGAAAAGACGACTACATTGGCTCGGTCACATCCGAATGGACAACAACGCTCCAGCCAAGAAAGTCTTCTCCACAGCCCCCAGGTTCGAGACGACAAGGTAGACCGAACATACGGTACAAGGACCAGGTGACTGCGGATGACAGAGCGCTTGGTTTCGGCGACTGGAGAGTGCATGCGAGGGATGGAAGGCTGCAGTATCTCAGGCTGAGATCCTTCTTGGATTGTGATAGGTAGCACTATACGCTTCATTTAAAATAAAAGTACTGACTCGATATTTTATATTCTTAATTCTTCGTCATTTTGGCCAAATGGTATTATCATGCATGAATTTGTAAACAGATCCACAAAGTCACATCGCTCAAATTTTCCACAACTACTGACAATGCAAAACTCTCGTCGCAGCGGCTACAAAAAATACTAATATATTACCAAAATGTCAACGGACTAAGGACAAAAACCAGCGAGGTTTATAAAAATATAAATATAATCCCTCATGACGTCATCGTTCTAACTGAATCGTGGTTGAACTCATCTTTTAGTGACACTGAGTTATTTGACAACACCCATCAAGTTTTTCGACGTGATCGCCACCAGCTCAATGATTCAGCTAATGTTGGTGGTGGTTTATTGATTGCAGTAAGAACATCTCTTATATGTTCACTTGTTGATGATTTTTTGCAATCTTCGCTTGAAATACTTTGCGTAAAAATACAAATGCCTTCTGGTTTCGTCTATGTGGTTGCATGCTATATTCCACCTGGTTCTACTAACGGAATTTATGAAAATTTAATTAATTCGCTAGAAACGATTTTTGAAATAATTGAGCCAACTGATGAGATTATTATTATTGGTGACTTCCTAACTTGGTATGGTCCAGATCAACTAACGACGACGTATACTTGCCTACTAATGCTTCGAATACAAACGAATTCTACTTAATAGATGGAATGGAATTTTTCGGCCTAAATCAGCTGAATGGTGTTAAAAATGAAAATGGAAGAATATTGGATCTCGTATACTTCTCAGACGTTATGAATACTGATGCTGCCGTTATCCCATGTGATTCAAAGCTCGTTCATGAAGATCGTCACCATCCTGCCCTTACTATTTCTTTAAACTTAAGTGTATGCAACGTTTTAAATTTATGTAAACATCAAATCGAGTTTGACTTTAAAAAATGTAACTTTTCTCAACTATTTGACTTACTTCTTGAAATTAACTGGGATTCAATATTTTCAAAATTGTGTTTAGATGAAATGATATTACGATTTTATGAAATCTTATTTGACTGTTTTCTAGATAGGTACTATCCGACTTCGCAAATTGAAATCATTAAATAGTAATCCGCCATGGTTTGATTCGTATTTAAAAACATTAAAAAATAAAAGAAATAAGGCCTGGTTGAAACTCAATCTTTCGATGAATGATGAGACGTTTCGAGTCTATCAAGAGCTGCAATCCGACTTTGTGACCTATTCAAACTATTTGTATTCTGATTTTATTTCGAACACTGAATGTGACCTAAAAACGAACCCCCATATATTTTGGCGATATTGTTAATAGTAAACGTAAATTTGACGGCTATCCAGCATGTATGACCTTTCAAAATTCTTCTAGCCATCTTCCAGAGACAATTTCTAACATGTTTGCAGATTATTTTTAGACTGCCTTTGAAGATTTCTCTTCTGCAAACACTTGTTCTCTTATCACTCCTAACACACAAGAATACAGTCATCTTTCATCAATTAATTTTTCAATTTCTGAGACTTCTATACGTGACAATATCTTAAAGCTAAATGAATGTTTTAGTCCTGGTCCTGATGGAATTCCATTGTTTATGTTGAAAAAATGGGTGTCCTATATGTCTTATACGTTGTTTCTTCTTTATCTCTGAAATGTTCTAAGTTCCCAGATCTTTGGAAATATTCATACTTAACGCCGGTCCATAAAAAAGTTTCTAAAAATTAAGTTACTAATTATCGTCCTATAGCAAAACCGTCCGCTATTCCTAAATTGTTTGAATCCCTTATTTGTGATATAGTTTCTTTTAATTGTTCTTCTGTTATATGTGAAAATCAACATGGATTTGTTAAACACAAATCTACAATAACTAATTTGTTACAATTATCTACTTTTTGTTTGGATGCATTTGAAAAACACTCTCAAGTCGATTGCATTTTTACAGACTTCAGCAAAGCTTTTGACAAATTAAATCACGATATTCTTCTTAGTAAATTGAGTAAAATTGGACTCAACGACCGTTTTGTTATGTGGATTTCGTCATACCTTAAAAATAGATATTATAGTGTCATGTTCAGATGTAACCCTTCATGTCAATTTAAAGTCAATTCTGGTGTACCCCAAGGTAGTCACCTTGGCCCGTTGCTGTTTGTTTTATTTATTAATGATTTGCCTTCTGTTTTAAACAATTCTTTATCACTATTTATGCAGATGATGTAAAAATATTTCAAATTATTAACTCGATCAATGACTGTGAAGATCTACAAGAGGACCTAAATAAGTTTTGGGAATGGTGCAAGAATAATCGCTTGATTTTAAATATTGACAAATGTAAAACAATGTGTTTTTCACGCAAACGCAATGTAGTAAACTATGACTATGTGTTGAATTGGACCTCCTTGTGTAGATTATCTAATTTTTCTGACCTTGGTGTTGTACTTGACTCAAAATTAACGTTTACTGATCACTATAATTTTATAATAAAAAAAGCTAACAAAGTACTTGGTTTCGTCAAAAGATTTTCGCGTGAGTTCCGTGATCCATATGTCATCAAAATTCTATACGTTTCTTTTGTCAGGCCAATTCTCGAATACGCTTGCGTTGTATGGGCGCCTTACTACTCTATTCATATAAATAGAATTGAAAGTATTCAACGTAGATTTTTAAGATTTTGTCTTCGTTTTTTCCCCTGGCCTGATAGACTTCATTTACCCCCATATACTCAAAGGCTTCCCTTAATAAATCTCCCGTCTCTTTCTGATCACAGAGAGTATTTGCATTTCTGCTTTATAACAGAAGTAATGAATGGAACTATTTCATGTCCATCTATTCTTTATAGATTGAATTTCAACTTGAGTCAGGCCACCTTAAGAAGAAATTTACCTATTCGAACTATTTTTAGTAGATCTTACTATGGCGTTAACAGTCCTCTTAATCAATTAATCAGTATTTTTAATAAATTTTCTTTTCTTATTGACTCTACTAATGACAATCTCAAATCTGCAAGCTTTAAATTTAATTTTTTTGTTATAAGTAGTTAAATAATGTTAGTTTTAAGTAATCATTGTAAACTTAACGTTAGTATTTAACGTATTTGAATAAATAATACCTTGTTGTGTGACTTGGCCGATTAGAAGTCCGTATGTTATGGGGATAGTTTTTTAAACTACATTTGTTTGAGGCGCGCCTATACATAAGTTTTATTGAAATACGCAGCTTTATCAAGCCTACAAGCAGTTTTTCATCGTCAATGGGTATCGGTTCTGGCTACAAATTGGTGCAATGGTGTTATGGAGCACATGGTTTTGTACCCTTGTGTACCCTACAACGGCCAAGTCACACAATATTAACTATAATAATAAAGAAATCGCAGTAAGGAACCTTAAACTTGGCAGGACTTTGTCTAGATTTCATTACTTTTTAGAGATAAACAAGCAGCTCCATCAAGACTTGGCTAGTGTGATACAAAGTATATAACAAACGCAATGACAGCTCACTGGCGTGTGTTCGTACTCGCTCTATATTTCTTTATATTTGACAGAAAATGTTTTTTTCACAGGCTTCTTTTTCTTGTCTGTGAAGGTTCTTTTATTCTTTGCCTCTTTGCAGTATTTTTATGTTCAATTATAAGCTTGGGTTCATCATCGCTCCGATTTCTGTTGCTATTACCTAATGTGCAGTAGTAATTTTATAAATGCATGACGCACTTAACCGACGTTCACTGTACCCCTGCATTGAACACATTTACTTACACAACGAGCGAGAGACAGCGATTTCATTTTATAATGTCTAAAACCGATATGATGTATCCTCTAGTGCCTCCTTAGCATCCCAGCAGACATGACAGCGAACTGTGTATCAAAACTATGAACATCGCCTGTTTGTGGCACATTCTGTCTGACTTTCTTTGCATCGCAATCCCAAGCATCATCGTTTGCATCCTTAACATTTATAGGTACATTCATATATCCAATGAATTGTGTAATGAACTAGTAAAACATTTCTATTAATAAATTCATCCATAAGGGAGTGTGTTTGTGCTCCTGGTGTTCCACTTCGCAGCAGAACTGAAATCCATCATAACCTCAATATGCATCATTGAGTAAAACAAATTACAATGATGAAGGTATCCTTTTTCGAGTTGTATCTATGAAAGTTTTAATTTCAATCAGGCTATACCTAGTATAGATCATCGCACTGATAGTTCGTATGGCTTTAGGGGAATGAGGGGAATTATAATGAAATGTGACCCGACCAGACCACAGAGCATAGAGCTATCAATAACACAAAAGGTTTTGCCAACCGCAACCATCGACCGACAACCGACGTTTAAGTTGCGCTTTTCAATTTGCAACAGAGATTATACCGCTCGCCACACTGGCTCATCGAAGCTGTACCGTTTCTGATGAAATTGAATTTATTATTTGAAAGAGGATTCGTTGTTCGGAGGAAATGCCTGTATTAGAATAATCCTTCAGGAAGATAGGTAATTTTAATGGAAACACGTGGTGGTTCGGGGAATAGAAAAACAAACTCGATGAAGTGTTTGGATTTGGCATTTAAGGGGTTCACGGAGAGACTAGCAAACAAGCCTTTGATTAACAATTTTGGTGAATGAGATTTAAATAAAAATTGCCGGATACGTTGGGGAGTTCTGGATTTGAAGGGAAATTGCAATGTATCTACCCATTTGTAAATTAAGTGTTAACATTCTTTGAATGCTTCAAATAATTTTAAACTGCGTTAGTGGCTCACATTTAAGGTTCACGTTGGATATTCGATTTTGCAGGTAAATATACCAATACAAGCAATGTTTGACAACATACTGAAATTATTTATGAACTTCTAAAAAGGACTCCACTTTAATATCATTTACGAATATTCCACAAGAACGAGAAATTATAAACCGATACCGAACCACAGAAGAGAGAGAAAAGATATTTTTAACCGGAGCAACACTAAGATCTGTCATTGGACCAAACCTCTGGAACATCTCCTTCCATAACAAACTCTGTATTGAGATGCCGGACGATTTATATTTAGTTTGATAAGCTGACAAGACATTGCTGCATTAATTACTGCAAGAGACACTGAAAGCACAGAGAGGAAACTGAAACAAGTGATGCGATGGTCAAACTTCTGGATGGAGGAGCATGGGCTGTCTATGGCTACCGAGAAGATCGAAGTAGTACTGCTAAGAAAAAAGAAGAATTCCCAAAACTATCGACTTCAACATCGAAAACGCCAACTACAGAAGAATCAGTCTACTTAACATCGCCTACAAGATCCTCTCTGCGGTAATATGTGAACGCCTGAAGCCTTTCGTCAACAATCTGATTGGTCCTTATCAATGTGGCTTCAAACCAAGAAAGTCAACCATCGACCAAATTTTCACGGAAAAAACCTATGAACTCCAAATCGATACCCACCACCTCTTCATCGATTTTAAGGCCGCGTATGACAGCATCTACAGAGACGAACTGTATAAAGCTTTGTCTAGTTTTTGCATCCCTGCCAAGCTCATTCGCTTGTGCAAAATGACGATGCAGAACTCACGTTGCTCCATGAAGGTTGGCAATGAGCTTACGGAATCTTTCGATGTCAAAAAAGGATTCAGACAAGGCGATGCGCTATCGTGTGATTTCTTTAACATCGTTCTTGAGAAGGTAGTGCAAAACTGTCTTCAAAAAATCTGTTCAACTTCTCGCGTACGCCGACGATATTGATATAATGGGAAGAATACAGCGTGATGTCAATGGCGCCTTGTGAGAATTGATACAGAAGCGACAAAAATGGGTTTAGCGGTAAATGAGGGAAAAGCGAAGAGTATGCTGTCTTCTAGAAATGACACCCAACACCGACGACGCACAGTGGCCCGTTTCGGCTTTTTTGGTTCCAAAAATCATAGCTCCTAAACGAGTTGAGATATTTCCACAATTTTTTTTTTATTTTGAAGGCTACATCCAACTCTATGAAATAGGTGAATCTCAAAATAAAAACATTACAGGGCGTTTCAGAAATAGCTGTCAAAAAGCTTACTTATATTAAGTGAGATAAAAATGATTAAATGTGAATTAAACAAACAAGAAAACTCATTTTCTTGCGTAAAACAAAAGGAATTGACGTTTGACAGTAGCGCAAAAAGTAAAACACCGATTTTAGAGGAACAGTGGCGAAAAAAGTTTTTTTTTAATTTTTTTTTTTGTAAATTGACATTAGAATAACAATAAATAACAAATTGAACAGCAAATTATAAAATAAAACAGTTTAAATGTACGTATAAACATTAGATTTCTTGAAAACTATCATCTTGGTCCGTGGTAATATTCAATAAACTCAACATTTCCGGAGAATAAAGTGCTTTCATATCTTTTTGGGTCCTTACGTGCCTCAGAGAAGAAATAAGCGGATCAGATGAGGCTGCAAGCATGTTGTGTAAGTCTTCATTCTGCCTTATTCTCGAAACTTTGCAGGTATTTTGATATCTATACCTTTTGTAGTCCTTATTTTTGGACTCCTGGGCTTCTTCAGATAATTCTCCTAGGGAAGTGATTGATACTCTATAATATCTTGACTGTGAGCCAAAATTTTGTGAAGAGTAGGTGTTTGTTGTTTTTCAGGATACTTTTGAGTCAACAGAGCTGCTGTTGCTTTAGTATGCTCCCCAAATTTAACTGCGTTCACAACTTCCCTGCAGTTCAAAACATCAAGTATTATTTTCAGCCTGGAAATAACCTCTATGTTTACTCCAGTTATTTGAGCTGTTATCCCCGATTGCTCGAAATTTCTTCTCGAAGTGTTCCCATCATTAGTATTTCCGAATCCCTGCTTTGATTTGTCTACATCGAGTCCAAACTGATCAAGGAAACACGTTTGTATCCTATCCTCTCTTCTTTTTTGTGCTTCTTTGATCCCAATCGAAAAAACCTTTTTTACCTAAAATTTTATGATATCGAGCAATAAAAAATAAACATTTAATACGATTAAAAATTAATACCTACATATAATCACTGAACATTTAATCTCCTTAAGTCAAAAGTAACTGCTAATATTTTATTATGGATATAATATAAACCCTTCAATTTGATTTTTTTATTGCCTCCGATTTATATAATATTTATGACATATCGTATTTTAAAATATTTCCGTCATCAAAAACAAAATTGTGGTGAATTCATTCCCCATTTCAGATATTTTTTTGAATTTGAAAAAAAAAAAAAAAATTTTGTTCGAAAATTCTGGAACACCCTGCAAATGTAATAAATTTAAAACTCATCATATTGTTAGTCGTGAACATTTTCTTCGAAATAAAAAAAAATTGTGGTGATATCTCAACTAGTTCAAAAGTTACAGTATTAAACATTTTATTAATTTGCCATTGAAAAACCAGAAAATTGAAAAAAAGTGCCTGCCATCGATTAATAAAATCGCTCTAGCTCAGAAGGGCGCAAGTTGGCGCAAATTATTCCTTCAGGATTATATTAAGAAATACTTCAGCTTTCATTATGCGTTGAGTTTTGCTTAATGCTTTTTGAAGCTTTTTTTCCATGCAATGTAAAGTCAGAAAAAGGTACAAAAAGTGGTGTCCCAAAAAAAAAAAAAATATATATAGACATTTTTTTTTTTTGTAATATTTTTTCCAAACATATATTTTACCGTATTTGTTAATTTCAGAAAGAAAAAACAAAAATTCTTTCCCCACGTTCGTAATATAGCTTCTCAAAGTCAAGAAAAAGAAAATAAAAATTTTTTGTTATTAAAACTGAAAAAAAGTTCAACTCTGACCCCCTCTCAAAAACAAACCTTTGGGAAAATTCAAAAAAAAATTCGGTTTCAAGAACTTCAAATATTTATTACTTCAGCGAAACAACAAATTTTGAATTCTGGAACAACGAAAAAAATGAATTTTGGAATGACTTTAGCCTAAACGGGCCACTGTGCGACGGCTCGGACAGAACGTCACAACAGACGCATACAACTACGAGAAAGTAGAGGAGTTTGTCTACCTAGGCTCCGCTGATAAGGGCAATAGCATACCAACGCCGAGATCAGACGGAGAATAACTCTTGCTAAGCGCTGTTTCTTTGGTCCAAGAAAGAAATTGAGTGGAAAAGCCCTCTCTTGAGCAACTAAGGTAAAACTGTACAACACCCTCATCATCCCAGTCCTGCTGTATGGTGCAGAAGCATGGACCTTGACAAAATCGGATGAATGTGCCTTAGGCTGTTTCGAGAAGAAAGTTCTTCGGGTCATCTTTGGCTCCGTGTTGATGGGGAATGGAGAAGAAGATACAACAGCGACCTTTACGGGTTGTACAACGACGTGGACCTAGCCAGAAGGGTCAAGGTCCAGAGACTCAGATGGCTCGGGCATTTAGAGCGCATGGACACCAATGCTGCGGCCCGGAAAGCCTTTGACGCTATTCCCGAGGGACGCAGAAGGAGAGGAAGACCTTGACTCAGGTGGCGCTTAGAAGTGGCAGAGGAGTGAAAAACTGGAGACAGCTAGCTTTTGGGACCGAGCTGGCTGGCGGAGACTGTTGATTGAGGCCCAAGTCCACACCGGACTGTAGCGCAACCTTAAGTTAGTAAGATCAGACGGACAAAACACTAGTAACTCGCCTCATAAATAACGTCCTCCGATGAAGATTGACAGATTGACAGCGAACAAGTTGCCAATTTCGAGATCAAGGCCATAAAGTGCTTGGAAATCGATAAAATTATAACGTTTCTTAAACACATAAAGGGTTCCAATAAACTCAAAAAAGTCTTGACCACATTATCGTTTCAGTGACTTCGTCAACTGGATTAACAGTGGCGCAATGTGTATCTCCGAGACTTTGTTAATATTCTTGGGCTCAAAGATAAGTGCTAGAAGCGTTTTCGGATTGCTGGTATTCTTCGGTACTTCCTGATTCCCTAAAAAAATTCCAAAGGAGTCTCAACCCAGTTTCATCAAGGTTTATAAAGTCAAGGCGAAATCACAATTTGGGCAATGGCGCGATAATCTGCATGAACCAAAAAGAGCCTCAACTCTTGCCGTTAATCCTTTAAGCAGGATGCCAACAGGGATACTTACCTCAGATGGGATAACAATTCCACTTGTACGGTCACCAAAGTAGGTGTCATCACTGGAAACTGCCTTAAAGAATGTCATGCCTCACGGCTGCTGGGCGTCTTCTCAAATGATTTTTGCAGAAGCTGCATGAACGGAAACAATTCCTGATTTGCTATGAGCATTCCCTGCACTCTCAATAGGAAAGAAAACTCACCTAGGAGAGCCTTACTACAATGACACCACCGAACTGGCCAGCACAGACATAAAAAGTCATTTTTGCTTTTTAAAAAGCTCCAAATGTAGCAGGAAGTATCCTAGATTCATGTGGTATCACAATGGGCCCGCGTGGCGTAAGTGTGAAGTAATTCAGCAACGTAAACCTTACCGAACCTAACCTTGAGGTTGTTACGAAAAAATCTCAACGTCAATGAAGGAACTTGGAGATCTCCTGATTAATCAACTGTCAACCATATCACTTTGCGACCGACGGAAGGCACTTGTCCAGTATTCTAGATGTTCGAACTTTCCGACGAGCCAACATCGACTCGGACCACTACCTCTTCGTAGACAGAAGTGTCAGGATTTCGAGTGTCGAGGATGTTGGTATTTCTGGAATCGCAGTCGATGCTGGGGATTTGGAAAGACCACTTCTGTAAACTGTATAACAGCGACGACGAATAGAATCCTACCGCCAGGACACGATGCTGGCCAACAATTTGGTGAACCCAACCTAGAAAAAGTGAAAACGGCAATATCACAGCTGAAATCCAACAAAACCGCTAGAGCAGATGGTCTTGCTCCCGAGCTGTTCGAGGCAGCAGGCGACGATGTAGGTAGGAGCATGCACCAAACCATCTGGAAGAATGCCTGCCCGATGAATAGAACCTCAGCATTGTTTTTCCGATCCTCAAGAAGAGAGACCCTCTAAACTGTGCCGAATACATAGGAATCAGCGTGCAACATAGCTTATCTTCCCCCGTAATATGTGAACATCTGAAGCCTTTCGTCAATAATCTGATTAGTCCACATCAATGTGGCTTCAGACCACGAAAGTCAACCATTGACCAAATTTTCACTTTGCGGAATTCCAAATCTACAGAAACACCCACCACCTTTTTATCGATTTTAAGGCCGCGTATGACATACCATCTAATCTACAGAGACGAACTCTATTAACCTATGTCCTTTTTTGGCATCCCTGCCAAGCTCGTTTGCTTGTGCAAAATGACGATGGAGAACTCACGCTGCGTCATCAAGGCAGGAAACTAGCTTACGGAGCCATTCGAGGCAGTAGAAGGGTTTGTCTACCTAGGTTCCGCTAATAACGAGTCCTGTTTCTTTGGGCTAAGAAAGCAAATGAGTGGTAAAGCAAGTCCTGCTGAATGGTGCAGACACATGAACACTGACAAAATCGTATGAAAGTGCCAAAGGCTGTTGAGAGAGGAAAGTTATTCGGGTTCTCTAAAGCCTCGTGTGCATTGATGGAGAATGGAGAAGGAGATTTAACAGCGAGCTTTGCGATTGTATACTGACACGAAGCTCAAAAGAGCCAATGTCCAGCGACTCAGATGGCTTGGCGGATGACACCAATGTTCCGGCCCGGAAAGCCTTTGCCCCATTCGCGAGGGACGAAGAAGCACAGGAAGACCACGACCCAGGTGGCGCACTCAAGTGGAAGAGGACATTAATCAACCTTGAGTGCAAAACTGGAGACAGTTAGCTAGAGACCGAGCTGGCTGGCGGAGACTCTTGGTTGAGGCCCAAGTCTATAACAAACTGTAACACCACCTTAAAGAAGTAAGTAGATGAAATGGACATATCTGGAAGAAACCAACAAGATTTTGAAATCTCATTAGTCCAGATCGAGCAGGCTGCAAAACGTAGGGTTTTTAAGGAATGCGGTAAGCCCTGCATGATGATTGTATAAGGGGAAAGGAACTGACCCAGTCCCCAATCTTTTAATTCATACTAGGAGATACAACGGCAGACCAAATTTGTGCTAGAAGGATGGGGTGACCAAAACGGCCGCAGCCTCAGGGTACGTATTTGGAACGTGTTGGTCAACACTGTGAGGAGTCCGACCCAGGCTGTGGTTGTGGTGCAGCTGAAAACAGCCAGATTGACTACAAGAAAGCAGCCAAAGTTTTATTCACCTTGATTCGTCAATAAAGAGTCTCGAAAATGGCAACAAGTCTTAAAATCTTAAAAAGAAGCTGCTTGCAGATACAAAAACGATAACTTAAACAAGAATAATGTGCGAAAAGCTCTCTCCTGTCACCAAGTTTAACACTTTCGACCCCATCATCGTTCTAAGAGTCGCCTTCTGGCCTTCAATTCTATTAGCACAATCAATTAAAAATTAATCAAGTCCAGCTTTAACTTAAACTAGCCATAAATAACACACCCCAGAATATTTAAATTCGTTCATTCTAAACTTTCAGTTTAACCAACCATCATCTAATCAATGCTCGCAGGAGAAGAGACGAACAAGGATGAACCTCTTTGCTGGTGTAGCCTTAGTGGCCTTTTGAAAATAAAACACTCAGAAAAGTGCGATTAAAGAAATGAACAACCCAAGAAACTTTTATTCTTTCTCTCTCATAAAATATGCAGAGTTTGTGTAAAGAATTATCTTCTCCGCTCATTCTCGACTTCGGCTCGTATCGTTTTCATTTCCAGGGCCCAAGGCCCCCAAGGCAAATACAAAAAGAATGGTAGAACTTCCTTTCTCAACTCATGCAAAATAAGGATGTGTGGGGGAGGAAGAATGAAAAAAAATGGCCCCGCACCCTTTTATCACAAGACGGAAGTTTGAGCTTTGCCAACAAGGAGAACAGCATTTATTTTTTGCCTTTTGTTGGCAGTTTTTGGAGCGTCGTTCTTGCCACTGCGTTTTCTTTTCCTCCTTCTCGAGCATATCACTCACAAATACGCCACAATCATCCAAACTCGGCTGAATGAATGACAATGAATGTCACTGAGCTCGAGGGGTTGTGGGGTTGCTCACCAAAATTAGGATTATAGGTTACAACAAATTATTCCAATAATTGCCACCGCCTCGCCTCATGATCCTCCCTTAACATGTCTTCTCTGACAACAGACACGCCAATTAAATTGATGCGAAAATGAAAGAACGTCAAATAAATTTTGTTTTATTCTTTTTCTCATTTCGTCCTCGTGCTCATCCTTAATAGTGTGTCCTTGCCTCATCATCCGTCTCGTCCTCGTGATAATGAGAATGATGATGATGACGGTTGGGGTGTGATATGGTTGGTTGCCTTGTGGTGTGGGGTGCTTAAGGATATTTTTTGACATCTTTCGACTTCCTTTTGTTTTGAGGTCACACTGCTAGCATCATCATCATCGCAGAGATAACCTTGGCTATAGCCGACCGACCAAGCGAACGAGTGAAGACGACATAGAGCATGGGTAAAGGATGTATTTTATAGTTTATGGGGTGAAGGGTAAACAAAAGGTTTATGGAACCATTTGGTCGGACATAAATTCGAAATATACGAGCACTTTAATATTTCGTTCACAATGTTCACGATGAGAACTTAATTATGAGAAGCCGAGTCGGGTCATTATTTCGCGCTCTTTTGTGCTGTTCGTGCGTTGAAATTAATTCTTTAACAGACTTACACTCCTCCGACAAATCCTCGCACCACGTCTCCCAGGACTTCAAGGAAAAATATTCATCAAAAATGTTTGGTAAGACGACTTTTTACTGAGCCAAGCGACGACGCGACGACCGGCCGCACCGTGGCAGAAATATTTTATGTCGGGTCTGGGTTTGGTTTATACCTCTGGGCTGTAATCCACGCAGCAGCGTGATTGTGAAATGAAATAAAATTTTAAATTACCATCGTGTGAGCCACAAAACAAATTCAAATTTTATTTCGTTGTGTTTATTCTTTTTTTTATGACGATGCCGACAATCGAGGACGACTAGAGGCAGGACAATGAATGAGAGGTACTTTTTTTGTAAGCCTTGATGGTGTTTTTATTTGCTAAAACGACATTTGGGGAGACGAACGACAGGTACGGGACCGTAATGTGAAGGAAATTCATCAAGAGTTACAACAGGGATATTGGGGTTGGGGTATTTCTTTCTATTGACAAATAAATTGATTTAAAATGTTTGCGTTTTGGGTGAATACCTACAAGAATCATTATTGTAAGCGAAATTTTAATTAAGTCTAACTATGGAATTTGTAATTTATAGTCCCATTCAGGGTTTCCAGGAAATGTTTACAAATGTTGAGGGATCTGGTAGGATGGCAACGTCAATTGGCTTAATTAACAGACGTTACTAACAAAAATGTTATGATTGAGGTATCAGAAATAACGACATCTGACAGTTCCATTATTGGTGGAAAAACTGGACAACAATGGCTTACCGGCGCTATTGACGCCACAAGTACTCGCCCGCCCTATGGTGAAAGGAGAAGGAAGCGCTGAAAAGACGAATTTGATTAGCTTGTGAGTTTTACGAGGAAGAGAGTCGAGGAATGTGCAACGATTTGTCAGAAGGAAAAAAAGGAAGTGTAAGAAGATAGAAAGTAGTGGTGCACGACGTTGGTGGCTGACTACTGCTAGAGAATATTAGCACTGATTCTCACTTGATGCTCTGACCCGATTGGGTCAATTTTAATGTCTCTCCTCGCAGCGATGTCTCCTGAATCTTTTATCTGAGGTGGTGCACAAGAAAGGATATCCAGATACTAGATCTGGAATAACTGCAACTGTAAACTGTGCAACTTGCAGACACGATATTTCATTTAAAGTTCACTACTGTCGGAAAAGGCTGGGAAAAGTTTCCAGGGCCAGCTAGTCGTTGCGACCGTAACGACTTAAATTGAGTGTCAGTGAGTCGTAAGAAGTTTCAGGAATAAATGCGATGAAATTGAATTTGTAAAAACAACACTATCTGGCAACGCCTTCGTTCATCATTATGCGTCATTTTAGTGAGGAAATTTATTTCAATCGATTTTGATGAATTTATGTAAAACTGATACAAAATATTTTGTATGTGGTTTACAAACTAGAATGTGGTTTTGCAAAGTGTGGTCACACTAATAACAACAATATTGTAGTTTAGCGGTTGCAATTCTATGCTAATTTATTATTTTTGGTTAGGACTATCTCAAATGAGTTAATTTAGATGAATTGTGGAACTGCCCATTCGACATTATTTGTGGCGAATTGGGTTATTCTAATCGATAAGTAATGAACTTAAGAAAACCACAATCGTTTTTTTTTTATGCATCAACAAAAAATTAAATGCTAAAAATGAAAAGTTGCACGTATCGGAGCCATAACAGGCGTAAACTCACAATATCCATTTGAACAAAGAACCTGGTAGTACCTATCTAGTAGATTCTGAATTTTGTTGCTTTATAGGAATGAAATTTAAACTTTATTTTGACCTTTTTTTTAACCTTGGTTATAACCACATTCACACTAGACAAACTTTTAAGTAGAAACTACAAGGCCTCGTTGGATTTTTTCCATAATCTCCACACTGTCTCAAGGACGCGAGCCACCATATGAGGATGAAAAATCAATTTCCGCATCAGAAAGAGTGTCAATATTGAAAATATAACCTCGATAACGATTTATATTTGGCTAAACGTAACAAGTAGGGGTATTGATTGAGGTTTTTGGAGCAGAAATTGATGCTTTTATGAGTAATCATAATTCCAATCCCAAATTAATGAAAATTCTTAATCGAAAATCCGTAATCCACATCATTATTAGTGCATTTTTTTATATGAAAGAGAATAATTTCAATGTGTGTATGTGACTTTTCGTGTTATTCAAGCTTGCTTAATTCGGTTAGACTTGCAATTGATGCTTGCACGCAGCGCTGCCTTTTCAAATTTTAATATGGGATTACTAGCTGACCCTGCAGACTTTGTACTGCCTCAATCAATAAGTAAAAGCTCTAGGCTTTAGTACCCCGCTACTACTCTACCCGCTACCCTCAAATGCTTTCTTAGCCCAAAGAAACAGCGATTAGCAAGAGTTATTCTTCGTCTGATCTCGGCGCTGGTGTTATTACCCCTGTTAATAGCGGAGCCTAGGTAGACAAACCGTTCTACTACCTCGAAGTTGTATGCGTCTATTGTGATGTTCTGTCCGAGCTGTCGGTGTTGGGTGTCCTTCCTAGAAGACAGCATTATACTTCGTTTTTCCCTCATTTACCGCTAGTTCCATTTTTGCTGCTTCTGTCTGAATTCTCATCAATATCATCGGCTTACGCGATAGGTTGAATAGACTTTTGGAAGATAGTGCCTCTGGTGTTGACGGTGTAGCCTTGTCCTATCTTCTCAAGAACGATGTTAAGGAAATCGCACGACAGTACATCGCCTTGTCTGAATCTTTTTTTGACATTGAAAGATTCCGTAAGCTTGTTGCCAACATTGATGGAGCAGCGTGAGTTCTGCGTCATTTTGCACAAGCAAACGAGCTTGGCAGGGATACCAAAACTATACATAGCATTATACAGTTCGTCTCTATAGATGCTGTCATACGCGACCTTAAAATCGATGAAAAGGTGGTGGGTATCGGTTTCATAGGTATTTTCCAGTTCTTTTCTGCCGCAAAGTGAAAATTTGGTCAATGGTTGACTTTCCTGGTCTGAAGCCACATTGATAAGGACCAATCAGGTTGTTGACGAAAGGCTGCAGACGTTCACATACTACGGCAGAAAATATCTTGTAGGCGATGTTAAGTAGGCTGATTCCTCTGTATAGTTGGATCTAGACCATCTGTTTTAGCGGCTTTGCTGGATTTCACCAGTGATATTTCTGTTTTCACTTCGTTGAAATTAGTTACTTTGTTAATTAATAAAAAAATGCACTCATTTCAGAACTATAATAATAATCGGTCCAGTTTTTCCACTCCACCGACTGGTTTTACCAATTTTTTTTCACTGGAACCCTGATAACAGCCATAAACATTTCATAAATATCTTTTTAGCCGTTAAGGAGTTCGTAACTGACATAAAAACAAACATATGTGCATCCATTTTTATATGATCGTATAAAAATGTGCACTCGGGCGTATACGTGTTTTTTTTCTTAATATATTTTTGTTTTTTAAACACTTCTTTTCATTGTTTTTTGGTGAACCTTGCGGTTTTTGTATCAATTTTTGTGTTGTTATCTCTTTGTTTATGTCCAATCAAAAATATGAAGATGTTTGTAAGTCAATATTGTTACTATTTGGGCATAAAGCCTCTACAAAAGCGTTTGGTTAATTTCTAGGTTTACAACTCGATTCGACTTTTGTGCAATAATGTCGACGATGAGTAAGCCGATCTTATGACACAAAGAATCGTCTGATTGATTGAGTAACAGGAAATACCTTTCCCGGTTTCTCCTTCTAATAAATATAAATGCTCATTATCTTGGTACCTTTGGGTCGGATCATCTTCTGCATTCCTGACCAACACATGGTACACTCCTGGGAACCGACCGACACCTCGTCAGAATTATTTGGACTCTTGGAAACAAACACTATTTCACCATTTTATGCTTTCTGTTTGTCTGTTATCAAGATCCAAGGAATAATATGAAAATAATAAATGCGCAGTCTACTGTTAACAAATTAATGAATTGTTTCATATTTAAATAAGAAATTCTTGGTGGTCGAATGTCATATGAGGTCGTAGTAAGGAGGAATTGTATGAACTTAAAGCTAAACAATAATCGGCTGTTGGACGAATATATCCGTCTTAAGTTCCAAGAGCATAGCTCATTTTTATAGCAATTTATAAAAAAAAAATAAATAGAGTGGCGCGACAGCTCTTGAAGAGCCAAGGCCAAAGTGGCTTACTCTCATCAACAATTTTATGGGTGCGTGTGAAAAATTGAGGGACCTACAATTTAACGGCAAAGTTGAGAAGGACTTTTTTCATGACAGATTGATACTTTTTGTAATTTTTGTCACTTCTTCGCAAGAGGCAGTGCACGTGAAAGATGAAATAAAAACTTTATGGGCACGAGTAGGACTCGAACCCAAGACGTTCTGCTTAGCAGCAAACGCACTTAACCACTAAGCCAAGGACGCTACATAGCAATAGCAATTTATCTTCTTATATATTTCGATGACATTATCGTTGCAAGTGTTTCAAAAGAATGCATTGAAGGCACAGAACAGCTATTGAAATCGCATTTTGAAATAAAAAAATCTCGGAGATGTAAATCACTACTTAGGACAAGATGTTTTCAAGGACGATCAAGGAAATTATTGTATCCGGCAGAAGCAGTACATCGACAAATTATCCGATGATTATGGTCTTCAAGATTCAAAGAACTCCAAAATCCCACTTGATCCAGGATACGAAAAAAGTGATGACTCGTGTCCTATTATGGATAACGAAAAATATCAAAAGTTGGTAGTTTGCTCTGCTTAGCCTCTAACATACGACCTGATATTTCTGCGCCAGTCTCGATTTAAGCTAGCAAATCAATTTCACCAAATAAGACATATTGGGTAGAGTTAAAACGTGTTCTTAAATATCTTCGTGGAAATTCAAGTTTTATACTCAAACTGAGCAAAATTGAAAACCTAAATGAAAAAGAAAAATTATTTGTTTATGCAGACGCAAATTGGGCAGAAAATCGAGCATCCCGGAAATAAAATTCAGGCTACATATTTTTATTGAATGGAGGACCTGTCAGTTGGACATGCAGAAAGCAAACTTGTGTTTCATTATCCAGTACAGAAGCTGAATATGTCGCTTTGTCCGAAGCATGTAAAGAAGCAATTTGGCTTAGAAGACTTATCTTGTATCTTTTAACTGTGAACAATCTACTGCAACTACTATATTTGAAGACAATAAAAGTTGTTTGAAATTATTTCAGGAGAAGAAGCTAAGTAATAGATCAAAAAATACAGATACTAAAACTTATTTTGTTAAAGATTATGTTGATAAAAATTTTGTTTTATGTAAGCACTGTCCTTCAGAAAATATGTTGGCTGATATGCTTACCCAAACCTCTTGTATCATCTCGACTTGAATTTTTACGAAACAAATGTGGATTGGTAAACAAATGAGGAAAAGTGTTATTTGTATACCTATGTTTGTATGTAATCAACTCAACTTTAAACTACTTGTTAACTTGAAATATTAAGTTTGTATGTTTATTTTGTGAAGATTTTGATAATATTTTCATTCCTTATTTATATCTCAACCAGCTTGGACCTAATATGATAAATTGTTATTTAGTCAAGAAGAGATCTTTTATTTTACAAGGAATCAAATAACACATTTAAATAAGAAATATCAGTTGTAAACGGTACACCACCATTTCTGATAATTATAATATTTTTAGAAACTTAATTTTTGAATTGCTTCATTTATTTTTCTCGTAATTTCTGCAAATATTTAGTTCAGGCACAAAATTATATGTTTCCCACACACTGTCATTTCATTTCACCATTTTATACCCGCAATAAATTTTGATATGCATCATTTACCTCTTCATTTACATATTCATCATTTATCATTTCCAGCTACACACTACTATTTAAGTGTTCGATTAAAATTAAAAGAAATTGCTCATTCAACTTACCTTATTGAAACTAATATCATAGCAAATATTAGATATTTCCCTAGTAAAGGCACAACTAGAGATGTTGGTGGAATAATTTCGACAACCAGCAAAAAGAACACATGGAGACTGATAAGAATCGATATTGAGAGTGTTACCTGAAATTAAAACCAAATTAGCTTGAAAAATAATAACGTTTACAAACAACATCAAAGAAACACAATTTCCCAAATATGATAAAATGAAAAATATGAGATAGCAATCCCTTAACCTCGTTCAAAGTTTATACTTTTGAAAAACAAAACAACCGGCATTAACTTGATTAAATTTCAAGATTAAAACAGAAAACTACAACCTTTTCATGATAAATTGAAAGCTGAGGTTTCCCAAAACTTCGACCAGATGCTATTTTCCATGAAAAAAAAACTTTTAATCACAATCGCCCTCAGATCTCCTTTCAACCTTATAATTATGAAGATAAAATCAAACTATGGCTTTCTCGCTCTTCATTTTTCAAAATAATGAAAACCCATAATCCTCAAAAACCAAAAATAAAGCTCTTCCTTAAATGAAAGGATTATCCTCATTAGGACAAAGAAAAGAAGCAAACAAAAAACAATTCACGATAGACAATCTGTAATTTGAGCCCGAGTTAAATCAACAACTTCATTTGAGTAAACAAAACCCTGGTTAATATATATCAGGTGTCAGATTTGAGGTAAATAATCCAATTTAAACACGTCCGAGTGGATGTGGGGTGCTTAAGACACCCCAAAGCCCACCCACTGTCACCACTTTAATATTCTTAATCTGTTCATACTCTTACTCTGGTGTCGGATAGTAATATAGCAGCAAACAAAACTGGTTCTCTTGTTTTGTTTTGGCGCCGCACAGCAAGCGCCACATCGAGAGCTCGGCACATAGAGCTGTTCCAATTAAAATGTATAAGAACACGAAAACACCACAAGACAAGGCTGCTGTTATTGCAAAAGTTTTCCTCTTTAAATTTGATTCTCTCCCTTTATGAAAAAGGGTTTAAGGGATTGTATGGGGGTTTTTGGGAGATTGTTTGTGTGGTGCTGCTTTTAACCACATCATAGACTTTGCTCAAAGAGAACAAGAAAGGGTTTGTACTCACTCACATCTTTGAGCGAAAGGAAATAGACTTGTGAATTAGCATTAAAAATGCAACAGTTTAGTTTTCAATTAAACACCACCATTTAATCTAGAAACTCTGGTCTGGGTGACAACAAGGATAGGAAACAAGGCCGAAACCTATGCAAGTCATATGAAATCGAAAGAAGACATCATTTGTAGAGTAATTTTCAATTTGGTATTTCACAAAAAGTTGCCTAGGAGAGATAAAGGAAACAGCAGAAACAAGTTGGAAACCCGCGAACAAAGTATATTTATAAATACAAGTGAACGAGTGGTGTACAGCTCAGTCAGACGCCGACAGCTGAGGAGCCAGGACTACAGGTAAGTTACTAACTATATTAAAAAAGCTTTTCCCTACCAGTGGTGTGGCTTCTTGTGAAATATTCAGATCATAGCTAGCCATCAAAGGAACAATTTAAAATACCAGTTTCGACTGTGATTGAACCGGTTTGGACTCTGATTACCCACGTTTAGTGGCGATTAATCTGTTTATACAGCGAATACCTTACTAAGCGGCGATTGCGCCGGTTTTGACCGCGATAACCCACGTTAAGTGGTGACTAACCTGTTTGCACAGAGATTACCCGTTCCGGCACTGATTGTACCGATTTTGACCGCGATAATCTACGTTTAAAAATTAGAGTGGCGCGACAGCTCTTGAAGATCCAAGGCCTAAGTGGCTTACTCTCATCAACAATTCTCTGAGTGCGTGTGAAGAATTGAGGGGACCTACAATTTAACGCCGATTCCGAACGGCAGAGTTAAGAAGCACTTTTTTCATGACAGATTGATAATCTTGATTTTTTCAAGATTTGTAAGGTCTTCGCAAGAGGCAGTACCTGTGAAAGATGAAATAAAAACTTGGCCTGAGTAGAACTCGAACCAACGACGTTCTGCTTAGCAGCCAACGCACTTACCAACTAAGCTACGGGCAACTGCAATGAAACCAATTAGAGTTCCTTAAAAAACGTAGAACATTAATTATATTAATGTGTTTCAGATCGTTTAGATTATTATAAAAGAACTCTCCTAAGTGAATCCTACGTTTATGAGCCAGAGCAGGCCAGGTGTAGAGGAGGTGAAGAACTGTTTGCTCCTCCTCCTCATCCATGCAGCTTCTACAGAAATCGTTTGAAATTACGCCTAGTCGCGCGGTGTGTCTTCCTTTTAGATAGTGTCCACTTACGACACCAATTAACGAGCTTATATGCAATTTGCTTAGAGATATAAGGCACCTAGATATCTTTAAATCTAGTGTAGGCCGACAGGTGGTTATGTTATTCCAACTGATGTTGGTATTCTTAGTAGCATCTTGTTGTAGCAAACGTTTACATGTGGCGATTGGTATACCAACATTAGCCATTTGTGGTTGAACGGGTAATGTTGTACCATATTTGGCGAGTTCATCGGTTTTGCAGTTTCCTTGAATGTCTCTATGGCCCGGCAGCCGGCACCCAGTGAAGGTGAATGTTAAACTGTTGTGCCATCTCCATTAGAGACGATGGACAGTTCTGGACCTTAATTGAGTTTGTAGAGGCAGAGTCCAGGGATTTTATAGTTGCCTGACTGTCTGAGAAAATCCGAATATCAGATGTGGACACTACGTTCCACAGGCCAGGACAAGACCTTCTTAATCGCCATAAGTTTTGCCTGAAACACGCTACAATGATTTGGAAGGCAGAATGAGAAGGATCTTCAAGGTATAGGAATTTGGAAGTTTCTATCGAACTGTAATTGGGCAATGGTGTATTCTGTGTGGTTTGGAATTGATAATAGATAATAAAGAATAACAGAGTGGCCAATGTTATTGTAAGTCCACTGGGAAGAGGCATTCAGGTGAGCAGCAGAACTAGCAGCTATTTGTTTGCTGATTATATTGAGAGGTGTCAGATAGAGTAGGGTGTCTTGTGCTACGTACGAAGTGATCCGCATGCTGAGCGTTGGACTTTGCTAAGTTTATCGGAGTTCATTTTTACGTCCAAGGCAGTCCACCATACTGTCACCCCGTAAAGAAAAATCAGTTTGATTACCGATATGTATAGCCAGTGAGTGATTCTGGGTTGTAGACCCCATTTTGCAGGTGAAAAGAGCTACGGTGGATTTTCTTATTCTTTTGTGTATGTTGCTCTTTCAATTTAGTCTTATGACTTAATTAAGACCCAGATATTTTGTTTCCTCTGAAAACTTTATTTGGATACGGTTTATAGAAGGAGCGGGTCAATGTGTGATATTTTATTTCCTAGAGAATAGGACCAAATCGTTTATATGTGGGTTAACACTAAGTATACACCGATTAGCTTTTAAGAGACGTAGTTGAGCTTTTTTCTTGTCCATATTCTAAGGTCTGGAATTCCTTATTTAGTAAAGTTACAGGTATGGAAGTGTCCAGACCTTCCATAGCAGAAACTACACCCCTGAAAGGGACTGTAATGCCCTCGTAATGAAGCTAGTTTTTTTTCTAAGTAAGTGATGTGATCACAATTCTCAAGACCTATAGAATCCTAGGAACCAATCCTTATTCAAAATCATTCAATCAAAATCTCTTTCTTATTCCCAAAACCTCAGCTCTCCGAAAAGAGGACAAGATAACTAAACAATCCTGTTATCTAGGGCTTAGGCCACTGATGATATGTCAAGTGATGTATTCCCATTGTTCAATGTTTTCAACTCAATCTAACAAGTTGCTTCATTTCTATATTTGGTATTCAACGGTTCATAATTGCACACAAGTTGAAAAAATTTAAATAAAAATGAGTTTGCTTCAAAATTAAGTTATCCCGAGATTACAAGATCAAAAAAAAGTCTAATGAAAACTAATACAAATACCACTTACCTTCTCTCCACTATCTGATGGCAAATAAAATGTCAACACCGTCAGGAATGATATACCCATGCAAGGAATAATTATGTTCACCGTATAGAATAGTGTCTTCCTTCGCATCGTTATATTGAACGTTATATCCAAATAAGGCTCATCACAGCACGTGTAGAATTTCTCATTCCTTTCCATTTTTTTGTGTACGTTTGTATTTGTAGTACGAGGACATCGACGACAACATCCAGTTAAATCAACAAACCAGCAACAGCATCATTGGAAAATGTAGACAACCGAAAAAGACACAAACCAAACAAAAACAGAATAAGTGAGTGAGCAACTATATAAATGAAATTACTACACTATTATCCTTCTGCTCCCTTATTTATATATTTATGGGCATAACACAACAACTATGGTTGCCAGACTCGTTTGAATACTCTCATTATGTTATTTGCTCAATCCTTTAATCTAGTCAGAAATCATCAATTGTTATCATCAATTTGACAGTACTAGCAATTTTTGTCAAAGAGATGATATTTCTGAAAGTGGCAACCATTAAATCCATTCGACCTGAAACGAATCCAGACGATAATGATTCAACGGATTGGTGAAGAGGAAATTTCCATGTTTTCATTAAAACGGAAATCATTACATCGAACAAGAAGAATAAATGCGATTCCAACGAGTATAAGTTTGAGTACTCTTATTCAGGACAGGAACTCAAAACACTGAACGTCAAAGTCACATAAGAACACTTGGCAGTGGTAGGAAAGGAATATAGTACACGCAATGGCATTCAGTGTTATTGTGTAAATAGGAAATGAGGATGGAGGATGTTGAACTCTTCGTTGAGGTAGGTTGTGGCTATTTTGGACTTCGACAAATATTCTCAATGAGAATTATAGATTTTTGTTTGTCTTAACTTTTTAATGAGTTGGACATTTTATAGAGGATATTCATGTTGACGGACGTTGGTGAGTTGTTCAACTCGTTAAAAAATTAAGATCAAAAAAGGAAATAATTGTGATGACAGGATTTCAGTTGCCAGACAGCCAGACGGTTTGATTGGTTTCATCCTGTTTCCGTCTCGGACGGTTAAAAAACTTCATCGTAATTTCTTCGAGGCGGAAACTGAGAACGGATGATCCGGCTGCCATAGTGAGACGAGTCTCTCCTTACTAATTGATGAGGCTATAGTTACCTACACAAAATATATTATGCTGCCATTATAGAAAGGAATGATCATGGAAGGCAGAGGATGTGAAATTAAGTACAGGACACCGGACACCATGTGCTTGGTTTGGGTAACCATCATTGCCTTCGACGCAATGAATGAAGGCCTATACTCTTCACCCATACGCTTGTTGCCTTGCTCAAGCACCACCAACAGTCATGCACATGGACTTGCCCACGAAGAGTCGAGGAAAGAGTAAGTCCTGAAACAAGGGTGCTAGATCATGGAACGAAAGAATGCTTCATAACGATCAATGCTTGCTTAGTGTTTGTTGTACTGTTACGAAGCGTGACACTTCGCGCCCTGCTATCCCGACCAACCAGCCATAACAAATAAAAATAGAAACAAATACAACTCCGTGCACCCGGGCTATAAAAACAACAAGCAGCCGTACCGCCCAGACTATAAATCTCCTTGACTCATATGTAGGTAATATCAATGAATGCAACAACATAAATACACATAATTTTAGTATTTTAGTTTTTTTTTTGTCTTTTTATAATTCACTTGTTGTTCTCACAGAAAAGTTTCCAAGTAGAAGTGAAATAAAGTAGGAAATTCGAGCAACTTAGTTCTACAATAGTAGTAGTTCTCCCACCGCTACGAGATGATAAGCAACGAGTTATGGTGCTTAGGGCAATATAGATTGTTCCTAATTTTTACCGAATATTACTTTCTTCCTTTTATTCCCTCCTTCCGAGATTCCCCCTCACCTTGAGGCTGGGCGATAGGTTATTTTAGCTCCTTCTGATAATCGCCCTCACTGTAGGACTGCGGCTTATTTACCTCCTTCCGAGAATCCCCCTCACTTCGAGGCAGCGGCTAGCTTACCTCCTTCCGAGAATCCCCTTCACTATGAGGCAGCGGTTATTCTACCCCCTTCCGAGAATCTCCCTCACCTTGAGGATGCGGCAATAGGATATTTTGTCTCCTTCCGAGAATCCCTCTCACCTTGAGGCTGTGGCTAATTTTCGGTGCGGGTGCATAACTTCACAGGTCATAACTTCACATGGGTCATAATTTCACCTCTAGTGGGCTATAATTTCACTTTTTTCGGGTGAAATTGTTTCCCACCTTAGGTGAGCAATAATTTCACCTGAAATTTGGGTGAAATTATTTCCCACCTATTTAGTCATTCTACGGTGCAGATAACCTGGTCCCGAAATCAGAAGTCCCGAAAATGGTTTTTGGGACTAATGACCCACTATGGTGGGTTATAAGTGCCGAATTTTATTTTGGGACTAGGTACTAACCAACTATGATGGGTCATAAGTCCAGACATTAAATTCGGGGTTTCTGACGTTCGCGTTAAGTTTTAAACATTTTCTAAAACAATACATATTTTCAATGTGTTTTCAGTGCATAACGGTTGAAATATACCGCATTCTCTAAGTCTATGTGACGTAAAGGAAACTTTTTCCAATGCAAACGATCTTCTAAACTTTGGTATTCGGTAAGGTGAGAGTAAGGCAAGCAAACTGTACTTGAATCCAGTTTCATCTTATTGCACCTTTTTGTCATCTAAACTAACTGAGCTGTTTCAATGTTAACAGCTCCTTCGGAAAGACATTTTTTATTGACGGGATGTTCAGTGAAATGTATTCATTATTGAGTTTTTCAATACTACCAGTCTTAAAAGTTTTAGAAAATGGTATTACGAATTTGGAGCTTTAACCAACAAATGTAGCAGGTACAATTGCCAGCGAGCGAAGCGAGCTGAAAAAATTTTGCCCAAAAGAGAATCAATTTGGGGTGTGAAAATAAAAAAATTCGCGCGAATTTTTTTATTTTCACACCCCAAATTGATTCTCTTTTGGGCAAAATTTTTTCCGCTCGCTTCACTCCCAATCAAAACAAATCGAATTTGAATGTTACAGATCGTCATCATGCTCGAAATGAATCATTGCACTGCAGCACCTGCTTGCCAGACACTAGTATTCATTACAAGATTTGTGGTGGTTGCTTTTCCAAATTAAAGAAAACGGCAACAGCTTTGAAAATGAATGGTTATTATTTTATTAATTAGACTTTTTTATAGCTGTAGTTAGTTAGTAGTTCGGAAATTCAGTTTTCAAGACTCTGAAAATAATACAAAATCGCGCCAGAGTAATGCAGTTTTTGGTAGACAAATTATGTATAAGTAAATAATACAAAATGATAATTTCTTGCAATTGTTGTAAAAAGTGAAATTATATCCCAATTTGAATGGGACATAACTTCACACAGAAGTGAAATTCTGGCCCACAAAAAAGTGAAGCTAATTCCCACCTTAGATGGGACACAACTTCACCCGAAGAAAGTGAAATTATAACTCACTAGAGGTGAAATTATGACCCATGTGAAGTTATGACCCGTGAAGTTATGCACCCGCACCTAATTTTCCTCCTTCCGAGGTAGATCTTATAAAGAATTGAATTTACAATCAGTTACAAGTAATCGACCGAAAAATCGGGACAGTTTACACACGAATACAATCAATCAACTTATAAAAAGCGTCAACGGTTGAATCCGGGCAACTAACGGACGGATCCACACAGTCAACGTACGAATCTGGACAGTCAACGGATGAACACGGTCAATTGCCCGTATTTGTCTGGCAAGCAACGGACGAATTTGGACAATCAACGCTTAAATTCGGGCAGTCAGCGGTCGAACACCGGCAACCAACGGACGAATCCGCACATGCTGCGTACGAATCCGGACAATCAACGGACGAACACGGTCAATTGCCCGCATATGTCAGACAGTCAATTAACGAATCTGGACAATCAAAGAGCAAATTCAGGCAGTCATTGTACGAATTCGGGCAACAAACATACGAATCTGGACAGTCAGCGGATGAATCAGGACAATCAACGAACGAACACGGACGAAGACCTGGCCGGCAGAAGGCTTTGGATGTGAAACAGGATAACCTATTGCCCAACATTGAAAACAAATGTCTCAAAGTCTTTGTAAAAGGTAAACCGCAAACTGAAGACAAACTAATTAGTTTGTATTCGAAAACCCGTTTACTCTCAACATCCTCTCCCAAAACATAAGGTCCCATTTGATCATTGAATTCCTTTTTATTTCTTGAATATTCACAATCATATCACGAAAAAGACGAACCAATAAATAAATATTTTTCCATTCTGAATTTATTTAAAAACCAGCCAGCCACATTCCGTTCCCAACAACAGCATGCAGCTGGTTCCATTGCCCCCACGAAACAGCCACGTGTGCACATTCATCTGGCATGTGCATACTACCCCCAACACATTCCGCATCACTCATACAAAGTAATTGCAACCGTTAATATTTTACTGCACACTTTATAGTTCATAGTCACTCACATCCGTGCACACTCGCAATGCATGTGGCGGTTGGCCATTTATGCAAGAATGCACTCATCATGTGCATTTTCTGAATTTTTTTCCCTCAGGGCAGACATGGCGTATGCGTAACATTTTTTTATATTTTCTTTTTATTATTTTGCATTCATTCCTTTTAGCCAACGAGTGCGGAAAAATGATTTTTTAATGCCAAATCCTTGGCTGATTTTTTGTTGTTGTTACTTTTCTGTAAGCAAATTTTATGAAATTTTAAGGATCTCATTCAAGCCCTCACCACATGATGCAATGTGTAATTACTCAGAGGTCTTGAGTGTTTCTGAAAGTGTTAACTTTTAATTGCACTGGTATGTGGGTGGGTTCTTTCGTGTGGTAGTTTTGGTGGTGGATTCTATTAAATGTGCAGTTTTTTGCATGAAAATTAAATTTAAATTTTTATTTTTACGCCAAATGAATCATAAAGGGGGAAAAATTATTTTTAATTCCTGTGGAAAGGAAAAAAAAGTATACTTCGAGGTTAGCATGGAAAGTTTTTCTGTGAGACGAGAGCAGAAGTTTTGTTAAATTAGTGGTGGAATCGGGTTTGACGAGAGAGAGAGGGAAGGTTGTAAAAAGTTCGGTGTTTTGGTTTTATGATTGGGGATTGGAATGGGTTGAGGTTACTACTGCTACTGCCCACCTTTTCTATCAAAGTTGGGTTAATTCAATGTTCGGAATGAGATTTGCGTCCAACTTTCAAGGAATTTCAAGAAAAGTTTTTACAAGTTAGTTGGAATTGAAGGCGTGCAGCATTTAAAGAAGCAGAGGGAATTCGAATGTTGATTCATGCAAATAGGGTCGTTTGCTTTCGATGTGGAGACGAGGAGGGGGGGGGGAGGTGGTAAGAAAGGGAAAGAAACTGGATAATTGTTGATGCATTTAACTTTTGAAAGAAATTTCAAACTGTGACAAATTCTTTACAAGTTTGGGTGTTTTTTTTTTCTCTCGGACTGCTGATCAAATATTTGAGTTCAGAATAAAGGAGTACACGTCCGTAAGGATTAATGGATGATTGATGGGATTTGGGAAAAGTTTGTAATCTTGGAAATTGTGTAAAGTGGCGATTAAAAATGATTGAAATAGTGGATGTGACGAATAATATGAAATTAGTTGGACCAAGCGCTTAGCACATTTAAGAATATGAATCAGACACTTTGTTGATGGCTTAAACTTAACTGTGTGGTCCAGAAAGATGAAAAGTTTTTCCCACTTTTACGCAATTTATATTTAAAGATGAGGCTGCATTCACTGTGGGACCAGTACCATTCTCTTCAGGCAAGGATGGGTCCTCGTTGTTTTTCTTTAAGTGGAATTTTGAAAGAATCTGCATCATCTAGTGTAGTGACGATAACAGTTTTTGACGTCCGAGAGGTTTTTTCCGACCATAATGAACCAGTTTTCCATTTTCATCCTCAACAAACGATAAAGTTTTATAAGCATCCAAAAAAAAGTGTTGGCCTTAACACCTAGGACACTCTATAGTTATTCGATTGAAAGTGGAAGCTGTTAAATTGAAGTTTCTGGATTCGTATTCAAGATCAGCTGTAGAACAGAAATGGATTTCAAGGTGTACCTGCTGTCATACTGATAACCTCCTTTTGCATTTTCTACGAACGGCTTTTTTATTTGCTTCTTTGTGAAGCTCTTATAAGACTGCATGCGTTCGTCAGCACTTTCTTGAGAATCAGACCTATTGTGGTTTTGGCCGTGAGAAACTTAGCACTTAAAAGGGGTGTTAGGTGCTTGTTAACAATGCTCTAGTATTTTCCAGGAATGCAGTTGTATCTGGGCAGCAAGTGTTCGGAAACATGTTGAATTCTCCGATAGGGATAGCCATCAAACTAGCTTTCGTTATATGAAGTTATTCTGATAAATCACTTTGTGATTTCACCATTCGTCTTACAGCTTTTTATTTGATTATTTCTTAAAACTAACAGAGTTCTATCTATCTTACTTTATTTTACAGAAATTCAACACTGACAGATAAAAAAGTCGGCGATTTGTTCAAGAGGTGAGAGGTGATTATTCAGAAACCGGGAAGCAGAGCTGCGAGATCCTGTCAGCGGTACTTATCTGAATAAACGTTGGCTTTCTTTGTGCCCTGTCTTTGATACACTGAGAGAGAGTGAATCAAGGAATAAACTAAGCCTAGTCAACATAAGACCCCTGTTTACAGTCAAACACTTGAAATGAACGGTTGAGCAATTGCTGATGTTTATATATTGTAATATTCGGCTTGGTCCGACAGTAAAAACTTATTCACTTTTCAAATAAAACACAAATTCACTTTATTCAAATCGCTCACAGACTTATTTATTCAACACTTTCAATTATAACTTCGCAAACACGGTGTCTTTACTTTTTCGCAGTTCACAATCAATTGACCCGCTTCGCTGCCAAATGGGGTATTTATACAACTCAAATAGGTTCGTGAAACTACTATAGGTTCTTGTAGGGGCTGAATGTTCTCGATACTTAAAGAAGCGAGTTCTTTTCTTAAGCACTAGATGTTGCCCCTCATTTTAACTGTCCTACACAAGTGTTTACTACTACAAATAAACTTTTTGATACATACATACATGATAGAGATAAAGAGTGTATGTATATGTATGTACATTACATATAGACAGAGATATAGAGATACAGAGAGATAGAAATAGTGATAGAGATATATAAAGTGTATACATACTACAATACGTTTTGCAGAGAGGAAAATAAAACAAAATAATCGGTCGGCAATAATATCGGCCCGGAGAGAAGTTCGAATGGAAAAATATTCTGAAGAAATATGTTTCCAAGGCGAAAATAAATGGACAGCTCTAAAAATAGTGCCTTCCCTCAAAAATATTGTGTTATGCGACTGCAAATCTCTCAGGCGTTCCTTTTATGCACGACGTGTACTCTACCAAAGCGGAACATAAACTGAGTTTTGATCTTTTTTTTTTATCTTTATTTGAACTAATATTTATATACATATTTACAATTTATTGAAAAATTACTTAAGGTAATATTTGATTTTTAATTTGTTGGCACAGAAGGGGTCTAACTATATACAATGTTTGTTTTCTAAATTTAAGGTTTACAAAAATATCAATGAATAAAAGATAAAAAATACATGAAATAAAAAATCTCGGGATGTTCAGTCCTGGTTGTCCATTTGTGAGGCCCTTAGGTTAGGTTAGGTTATGAGGGGTGTGCACAGCGTGAGCTGTTGCGTACACGGGGGCCTATTGGTCCATTGTGATCCCCTATAAAATAAAAGTTAGCATCGATGTTCCTCAAACTCGATTAACGTAGACTGGCTCGTTAACGAACCAGCCTGTGCTATCTATAAATTTCTTCATGTTTGCCATTGAGACCTGTGCTAGATCATCCAGTTCTCCAACAAACCTGTTTCCGAAATGACGGAGGCGGCTTGTTTGGAGGTTCGGACAGTCACAGAGCAGGTGTTTAATGGTTTCTATTTCTTCCTCATCCTGACAGCTCCTACAAAAATCGGGTGCAAATGCCCCTATCTTGTTGGCCATTGTGCCAATTGCGCAATGACCTGTTAGTACACCTATCAAGATTTTAATGTTCTTTTTACTCAGCGATAGAATATACCGAGTTTGTTTTTCATTTGTGTTAGGCCATAAACTTCTAGAGATTACGCAATCGTCCCTGGATTTCCAGGAGTTATTGATTTTCTCTTTTAATTTAAGGTCTAACTTCCTCTTGAGTACCCCAATTGGGACGAGTGGTCCCCTAACTGAATGGTCGCTACTACTTGTGTCTGCTTCTGACCCTTTCCTGGCTAGTTCATCTACTATTTCGTTCCCTTCTATATTGCTATGTCCAGGAACCCAGCAGAGCTTTACCTGGTTAGTGTGGCAGATTTTATTTAATTCCTTCCTACAGTTTAAAACTGCTTTTGATCTTATGGTCTCGCTGGCTAAGGCTTTGATAGCAGCCTGGCTGTCCACGAAAAAAGTAATCTCCGAAGAGCTTAGCTTTTCGTGATGTGCCAGTTCAGCTGCTTTTTCAATGGCAAAGATCTCGGCCTGAAAGACACTACAGTCAGCTGGGAGTTTATACGATGCTCTGATGTTGAGAGATTGGCAAAACACTCCAGCACCTGTTCCTGATTCCATTTTTGAACCGTCAGTGTAGAAAGGGATACCCTGTTTACTTATAAGTGAATTAGGATCCCAACCCTGTCTTTCTGGTATAAAAATAGAAAATTTCCTATCGAAATCTAATAAAGGGGGAATATAATCGGTGGTCTCCATCAGTCCTGGAATCGTGTCATATCTTTGTAAGATTGACCCGTGTCCATAAGTGCTGTGCCTCCAAAAACTCAGTTCTTTTAAACGAATTGCAGTTTTGGCTGCCGTGCATCTTATGAACTCATCCAGAGCCGGGAGGTCCAAGATCATTTCCAACCCAGCCTGTGGTGTGGATCTTTGAGCCCCTGTTATTCCTATACAGGCTAGTCTCTGTACCTTATTCAGGTTCTTGAGATAGCTTGATTTTTCCACCGCCTTCCACCATACAATAGAGCCATAGGTAAGAATGGGTCTGACAATCGCTGTGTACATCCATTGGATGACTTGCGGTCGCATGCCCCAACGTTTACCGAAGGTCTTTTTGCATGTGTAGAATGCACATAGTGCTTTTTTCATTCTTTCCTCAGTATTACGCTTCCATGTAAGCTTGGAGTCAAGGATTACTCCTAGAAATTTAGCTTCCTTAGAAAGTTTTAGAGGAGTACCATTAAGTTTGGGAGGGTTGAAGCCCTCCAGTTTCCTTTTCTTCGTGAACAAAACTAGCTCTGTCTTGGTGGGGTTGACCCCGAGACCGTTCTTAGTTGCCCAAGAAGATAAATCCTTTAATGCATTTTCCATAATGTTTCCGATGATGGTAAGAAACTTGCCTGATACCAAAACCACTATGTCATCTGCATATGCTACGATTTTAATGCCCTGATCTTTGAACTTTGTGAGAATTTTGTTGACTACGAGGATCCAGAGCAGGGGTGAGATGACTCCTCCCTGTGGTGTGCCTCTAGTAACTGTTTTCTCGATAGTGCTAGCTCCTATTTGAGAGTTGATAATTCTGCCATTTAACATGGTGAAGATCCAATCGACAATGACAGATTCAACTCCGACTTCAACTAAGGCAGTTTTTATCGATTCCGTTTTAACATTATTAAACGCACCCTCGATATCAAGAAATGTTGTGAGGCCCTTAGCCGCGGTTAAAAGCTGACCCCGTGTCAGCGTAA
The DNA here is from genome assembly GCA_943590905.1 of Sphaerophoria taeniata. NCBI lineage: Eukaryota > Metazoa > Arthropoda > Insecta > Diptera > Syrphidae > Sphaerophoria > Sphaerophoria taeniata. Next base: position 216,444,375 of record OX016540.1, on the reverse strand, counting down.
AATTGAAGATCTCCTTCGTCGTTGGTTTGCTCGAGCTCCTCCCTTAGCACGTCCAGCGCGCATAGGTATCTCGGTTCAGGGTGTCTTTGTTGTGTGGTTATTCCGTTGATGACGTTGTTGGGGTGATTGCTCAGTGCTCCTGCGATCCTTTTAGCTGACTGAATTAGGTATTTGTCCAGTGGTGTAATTTTCGCTTCGTCGTAGAGTCTTTTGTTGCTGAAATGCCTCCTTCTCTGATGATTGAAATAAAGTCCTGTGCAGCTCCACAGGACTTTTCGTTCAAACACTTGGAGTTCCTTCATTGCTGTCTTTGAAATTGTATACCATACTGGGAAGCTGTAGGTGATGACGGGCCGAATTAGCTGCTTGTATATAAGTAGCTTCGTTGGTTTGCTGAGTCCTGTTCTCCTTCTTAGAAGCGGATTCAGTCAGTGTAGGGCGTGGTTGGCCTTCTTTAGCACAGCTCTCGAGTGAGGGTTGAACTTCATCATCTCATTGAAGTGAACTCCAAGGTATTTTGTATTTCTCTTCGCTGCCAACGTTGATCCATCGGGTAGAGAAATCGAGATGCTTCGGCATCTTCCAGCTCTTCTGCCTCTGCTATTGGTGGGCCTTCGGAAGCAAATCAGTTCTGATTTCTCTGTGTTGATGCGTATCCTCCATTTCTTGTAAAAGTGATGAAGCCTTTGTATATGGGATTCCACCTTCCTGGCTGCGATGATAGGCGATGGTGAAGAGCAGTATGTGATTGAGTCATCTGCATACAGAAGACTCTCACATTCACTGCTTGTTGGCTGGTCGCTGGTCATCAGGCTGAAAAGAAATGGTCCAAGTTTTGATCCTTGAGCTACTCCCACTTTTATTGCCCTTGTCGATGACTTGAAGTTCTCCAACTGAACAAAGAAGTTCCTGGAAGAGAGAAAAGAAAATACAATTTTTATTAGATTTGATGGTAATCCTAAAAGGTATAATTTGTGATTAAGTGCTTCAATCCAGACGCTGTCAAATGCCTTTTCCACATCTAATAGGCCCTCAACGGATACACGATGGCTGTTGAGTGCCGCGGCGATGTCGTGTTGGAGTTACGCCAGTGGATGCAGAGTAGAGTGTTTTTCCCTAAATCCAAATTGGAAGTCCGGGATGAGGTTGTTGTCGGAGCTGCACATCTTAAGTTTTCTCAATATAATCTCTTCCAAGCAGAGTCCGTGGATGGAAATGGTGTGAAGTTTCCTTCGGAGCAGGATGCAAAAGCCTCGGCTTTCTCAGCTGCTGACGAAACCTCATTGCCATTGTAAACTATAATGTCGGGAATACTCTCCTTCCTTCCGGCAATCCTATTAATTTCCTTGAAGGCATTGGGACCAGGTTTTATTTCCTGGAGCCTCTTCTGAAAATGAAGGTTGTTGTGGTATTGGATGGCGTTCCGGAACATGGTGTTAGTACATTGGAGTTCTGCTTTGACTGCCTGGTAGTCGCTATTGACGGTGTTGAGTTCCCGATGGTGAATGCGTTGAAGACGTTTCCTCAGCCGTTGCCTGTGGTTGTACAGATTTTGCACAAAGACTGGAAGGTGTCGGTATCTATCCCTAGATGTTTTGGGTACCTTCTGGTTGTCAATGGCTGTTTTGATGGCTGCTTCAAGTCCTTCGATGGCGCTGTCGATCTCTTCATTGCGAAGATTCCTGTTGGGAGATGGAATGATCAGACTGCGTTCCATGTCACTATTGAGCTTCTCAACGTCAAGCTTGCTGTAATCCAGGCAGTCATCTGGTGGTATTCTCATTAAGGGAATGGCGAGATGAAGATTGATTGATAGCTGAACTGCTTCATGGTCAGAGTCACTGCAGACAGTTGTGCACACATAGTTCCTGAACTCGGGAAGGATATGTACCAAGTCCGAGGAGGCCATGAAGAAGTCCAACCATGACGGAGTCCTTGGGAAGGTCGGTTTAGGCTGCGAGATTACCACCAGAGAGTGATTGCTGCTGTTTTGTTCCATCCAGTCTGCGATCGCTTGTCCTTCGATGTTTATTGTGGTGTCCATCCAAGTCTCCACCGATGATTCCATATGTGGTTTGCCTCAACGTACTGTTGAGTACATTAAGATCGTTCTGGATATGAGCTACTGAGGATCTGCATTTCACATACAGGCTTATCACTGTAAGGGTTTCTCCTCCTCCTATATTAAGTTTTATGGCCGTTGCTTCACTGGTCCGTAGTCCTGAGATGATAACTTCATTAGAGATCGGCTTGAGCTTGGTCTTTAGGAATATGTCCCCTTCGGTTCTCGTCCTTATCCTTTCTGAATGTGGTGTAGCCGGAGATGTCGATACTATTCCTCCTGCTGACGTTTGTTTCGCTGATGAGGGCTATATCCGGACTGTTGTTCTTCATGAACAAGTTGAATGACGTCCTTTTTGAGTTTTGATCGCGACAACATCTCCTCTTATACATTTTTCGGTCGTCGCTGAGTGTGAATAATATTACTTGCAAACCAAATGAGTATCATGACGTGTTGTTGCTTCCCATTGTTGTATTCGATGTTTTCCGTTTTTTTTTTGGTTCCTACTGTTGTATTAGTTGTTTTCGGTTCTTTCGCTCTCTATGTTTACTCATTTCCAAGGGCCGATCGTCGTAGGTTATTTATCGAGTTTTTGGTTGCTTATTTTGCCTTTTTTCCACTTTTGTCGTGCATCAGCTCCTGAGTTTGACGAATAAAATACATAAGCTGTCACGTTTCGTTACAGAGCACTGTTTTCAGCAACTCATTCTCTATACTAATACTAGTTATTTGAAAGAAGGAAAAATTAACTAACCGGTATAAGGATTTAGACAACGGAAGCATCAATGGCGTTGTTTTAGTAGTAGGTTCTAAAACCATATTTCTATCATCAAATCCTTATTTCGATATGGGGAGCAAAATCCGCCTGAAACTCTTAATATTCCATACTATTCCAAAAGAATCACTTCTTGGTGAGGTTTTTATTTTTTTTTTATGACGAAGGCATAATCAAAATCCATCCAAATTGTTGAATGTGAACCCCTAGAAAACCGCAGGGGTGGGTCGAATAGTAATTAATAAACACATCAATTGCATTCCATTTTCATCAAAAAATTACACTTCTGAGGTCCACATATAGCACTTCAACTGTTCAATAAAAACACATAATGTATTTAAGATAACAGAAAAATTGTCTTCACATAGCTATCACCTATCGAGAGCCAATTATTCCCGGAACAATGTAAACGATCCTTAATACGATGAGTTGTTGGTGAAATAAACTCGTGTTAACCCGAATAAGCGCGGATCTGCAGGATGGCGTCCTTAAAGTACAGTCGCACAAGCCTGATACCACAAATTAATTTAAAATTCACCAAATTTGTGAACATATAAGTTGACATTACTTTTTGCCCATGGCGATGAATTTCCGGCTGTGTTTAAAAATACATACACCCAAAATGTTCGTCGATGCCTTAATCAAACTTTAATCTTTAACTCTTTAATAAACCACTCTGATTCCAACGTTCACTTACAGTGTTATTTTATACCCAAAAGCTTTCAAAAATCTCATATGAAACATTTTCTCCAATAAATAACCGACACCAGTATCCCTCCCTTGGGAATCTGTCAAAAATAACTATTCTGATGAACTATCAAAGAACACATCGCTTCCCATTTCCAGCGAATCCATCCATATCAATGAGGCCATAATATAAATCATTTTCATAAAATCAATACCAAAAATGAAATTCAGAAAAAAAGGCAAGAAGAGGGAACTCACCTCACTGCTGGCACTTCAAGGATATCCCATTCGACGGACATATAGAATTCCGACAGATCAACTCCGACATCGACAATATTGCTTCCCTGCTGTTCGTCCATGTGTCGCAAATCCACCTAAAATTTTGTGTGTTGTTTTTTTTGTTTTGTTGCCATTTTTCGCAAATTTCCGTCGTTGTCATCGTCGATTGAACCAACAGAAAAATTGGTCGAATTTAATATAAAAATATACGAAAATATATATTAGAATCATTCAAGGACAAAATTTAATTTTAATCTTAAGATATTCTAATTTATATATAAATTCCTTGTTATAACAATTTATTCTCTTTTAATAATAATAAAAAAATGAAGAATGAAAGCGAGAAAGCATGCAGTTTTTTTTTTATTTAATCATTTTTTTTTTGAAGGTTTATTATTTCAATAAAAATAAAAATTTAAATAAAATAAATAATAAATTAAATAAAGACTGTTTTTTTTTCTTTTGAATATTTCTATAGAAATATTTAATTTCAGCTAAATTTGCCTCATAACGTTACAAGTTTCTTTTCTAATTTAAAAATTAATTATTATTTGTTAATTTTTTTTTCACTTGTAATAGAACTTGGTTATTTTTTTCGTATGTAGAAATTAAATTTCTAAATTAAATTTAAGGATAAACTTAAAAATTAAATTAAAAATAAAATGTTTTATTTTTTTCCATGAAAATTTTGAAAGTTAAACAAAAATTGGTTGATTAATTTTTTTTCTGAAGGAAATTAAATTTAAGAATTTGCAAAACAAATTTTAATTTGGGGTGAAAAAAAAAAATAGAGAAAACTAAATAAAAGGGCTATGAAGCGGGTATATACAATATTTTCGCATAAATCTTATTTAACACTGGTGTTTCGAATTATTTACTTTGATTTTGTTTAAATAGAAATAAAAAAGAATGCATTCAACACATTGCAACTTAAAATTGAAGATAAATTAATTATTAATGTTCATTCACAGTCCCATGCCAAATAAGGAGCATTCACAATTGAAACAAAAAATTGAATAAAAAAACTAAAAAGGAAAAGGAAACACAATGCAAAACTAGGTTTGTGAATGTTTGTTTTTCTTGTTCAATATTCATTACACAATGCAATAAGAAGGAAGACAAAAACTAATGACATGCTACAGGCGCATTCACAATCAGCGAGGGCTCAGCGGGCAGAGCAGACGCATGCAGTTCCTACGATAAACAGACAGGATAACACTTGTCTACGGAAATTAGATGCATAAATACATATTCTATTCGCATTCATATTTCATACATGGGGGACTTGAAATTAAGATGCACTTCGAGACTAGGAAATAAAGATAACAATTCAAAAAGAAAAAAAAGGAGCTCATGCTATTTGCATTCGATTTATTGTTTTTCTAATTGATTTTATTTCCATTTCCAGTTTAGATGTTTCGGAGAGAGATATATCGAATTTGATGCAAGAAAAATAATGGAACCAAAAAAAAATCGACAATTATTCAATTTCAATTTAGAAAATCCAAATCAGTGTTGTGACAGTGCATGAACAAACCAAAGATAAAAAAAAAAATAAAAAAAAAACGACACAGAAACAAATCCACAGGCGAGCAGTTCTTTTTTCTTTTGGTTTGGTTGTTGAATTTTCGAGTGCAATTAATTGATTTTCGTTCAATGGACATAAAAGTGTAGAAAGGTGTTCCAAATCAAACATACATCGAACACAGACTGAGGGAGTTAAACTTTTTTTTTGTTTTATTTTGGTTTTGTTTTGATAAATCCGAATAATAATAAATTGATCTTTTGATAATGGGATTTAGGGTATTTTTTATGATGCTTTTGTGTTTTCTTTTTTTTCTTTTTTGGTGGGATTAAAAATAGGATTAAAAATCTGATTTAAGGTTTTATGAGGTTAAACAAGTATTTGAAATCACAGAGTTCAATAGATTTTTTGCGGCCATTGACAAATTTGACAGAGAAAAAGGAAAGTAAATATTACCAAAAATATTTGATGGTTTTCAAATGCAAATCGTATAATTCGCTGGGAAAATATTTAGTTACTAGGGTTTGATACTTGACTTGATTGCAATAAACTTAAATTGTGTTCTATATTCTTTTTTTTTTAAAGCAATTGCAAACAGTTTATAGTTTTAAGTAAAATTAGTGTAGAATTTTCAATATATAGGGTGTTTTTTTTACAGATGTATTAATCTTGGAAACGGAATAAAACAAAGATAATTTTTTTTTTAAACCGATATGATTTTAACTTTACTTCAAAGTTAATCTACCTCCTTTATAATTAAAATATGATTCCTGAAAATAACGGTTGGCCCGGATATAGCCTAGGACAGCCATACTCAACCTTTTTTTTAATGGACCACATTGATAATTTTGTAACGCTACCCCGGGCCACAAGAATTTTTTTTATCATAAATAATAATATTCATTTTAACTACTATGCGTATAGTAGTAGTAGAAATGGAGGCCACGAGCAGTCTAGCTCGGTGACCCATTTAGCACTGGGTTGCGCCGTTTTGATACCATAAAAACTCATTTGACCTATAAAATTAAAAGTGGGATTATATAAAATTCAGAGCTTTTGTTATGAGTTCGCTAGCTGGCGATCTCAAGTTCGAAGAGGAACTGAAACAATTAGCATAAAATACGCCTCAAATCCACTTTCTTGCGTTTGGAAAGGAGATCAAGTCTTTGATCTTTAGTTCGGAAACCAACAATAATGTTGACTCTTTCCGCGAGTGAGCTATGAAGGGCTGATCCTTGCCTCTCGTCAGCCCGTTCATTGCCCTCAAAGCCACTTTGACCCGGAATCCAGAAAAGAGTGACCCTGAGTCCAATGTTCATGCCCGCTACCTCACTTCGGCATTGTTGAACTAATTTGGAGGATGATGTGGACGATCCAATCGCTTGAATAGACGCCTGACTGTCCGAAAAGATAGCTGTATTGTGGTTTTGATTTGAATTTAGTAGTTCAGCCTGAAAGACACTAGCAAAGTCAGGAAGCCGAAAAGACCTGGAGACATTTAAAGACTCAGAGAAAATTCCTGCACCAACACCACACTCCGTTTCTGAGCCGTCATCGTCAGTGAAAATAATTGTGTCTAAGCCTCTCGTCACTAAGTCATCATCCCACTCTTTTCGAGATGGAATGATAACTTTAAAATCCGCACTGAGGTCCACAGTAGGAGTGCAGTAGTCGGTTTTAGTCGAAAAGATATCCATTCAAAATGTGAATAAAATGATTCCAATTCAATTTCGCAATGTCAAGAAAAGTAAGGAATACTCAGCGATATCTCTTTTTCATTTAGTTGTTCAAACCTTTCCTGGCGTAGAAAGGAGTGACGTCTAGAATCATTTTCTGAAGACACACGATGTCCACTTTTCCACTGCTGTACGTTCTAGTGTTGCTTCCATTTTAAAAACTCAAAAGAATATATTTTTCTCACGTTTTTCTGCAGTCACTCGATATTTTAAGAATTTATTAAACCACGCTGCGGGCCAACTTTTATAAGCCCGCGGGCCGCAGGTTGAGTATAGCTGTTCTAAATGGACAATCGTTTGGGACTTATCGGAAGAGGCCAGTTGTAACGAAGTCACATGCTTTTCAACAAATAGTATTTTCCACCAGTACCTACCGATCCGTGCCACCAGGGGCATTAGTCGTACAGATCCATGCCGCCAGGCGCATTATACCTGCTGATCAGTCGTACCATGGGCATCGTATCTGCAGATCCGTGCCGACAGTCATATTGTATCTCCTGAACCGTGCTACTAGGGGCATTGTTCCTGTTGATCCGTGCCACCAGGGGCATAGTTCCTGCTGCTCCATGTCACAAGGGGCATTATACCTGCTGATCCATACCACCAGGATCATTGTACGTGCTGACCCATGCCACCAGAACGAATTGTATGATGTGTTACGCCACGCCCGTCTTGTTGAAACCGCAGCTCCTGCATATCACTGTTGTTCAGTAGGTGAATGCAAAAGTTAGCAATCATGACTCTATAGCTGTCACTATTGACACAAGCGTTCTGTACGGACCAATTATTCCACCAAATCTAAAAACACACTAAACAGTCGGTTTTTGTGGATTTAACGGTCTCGCAATATACATTTAACCATTGCAGTGTAGCGAACATAAAGTTGTAAATATAACTCTAAATAAACACGCCCCTTATAAGAAATAAAAGCTATTGACTGAAAGTATGAATGCATTATGGCCCAGTTTGACAAGAATACGAACAGTTCTCGTTGTAGAATTTCAATTCTCTATGTTTCGAATCAGCAACCGAGCCCAAAGCACCAGAATCTATTACAAGAAAATCTTTGACAAAAACGAGCTTGGCAGATCGGCATTTTGAACAAGCGGAAGGTATTTTATACGGTGGGATTCCATAACACATCCCCTTTAAATTATTTTTCAAACTTTTTTCTTAAAACAAAAAAACGATCGAGAAAATCGTTTAACTTGAAAACAAGAAAATGATAGCAGATAATGTTAACCATATGGATTAACAGCGAGCAACTCAACAAAAAGAATACTAGGATGGCTAGGGGTTACAAAAACGAATTCAAACAAAAGCTAGCTTAACCAGCGAAAGACAAAAGAAAAGCCTGAGCACACAATTCTCAGAAAGAAAAAGAAGAAGCAAAAGAAAGGAGATAGAAGAATGATAAAGCAGGAATGAGTTTAAAAATGACCACCAAAAATTGCATAGGCAAGCCGAAATAAAGGAGTTAATCTGTGAATGTGAAAATAAATCTTCCAGTCGGCGATGATGAAATTATGTATGCAACATATAACCCCCCTCTTATGGTAACCAGACCCGGAACGACAACGGACTACGCATTGAGAGTTTGTATCTGCAATGTGAGAACACTCCACACTACAGGTGTAACTCAAAAACTTGAATCTGTCCTCACGCAGTATAAGGCAGGCATAACTGTGATCCCGGAAATTCGATGGACAGGATCAGGAAAAATAAAAAAGGAAGAATTGTGACATTTATTACAGCTGTCATCAAAGAATGCAAATATTTGGATGCGGATTCGTCGTGGGAAATCGGCTAGGCTCGTCATGGATTTCAAGCCAATTAGTGACCGCCTGGCTGTAATCCATCATTAATATTATATATGCACACGCCCCTACCGATGATGCTGGGTAGTCTAGCAAAGAGGATTTTTACGACCTCCTGGATAGAGCCTACGGAGCCTTTCCAGAGTACGACGTCGAAATCGTACTCGGAGACTTCAATGTAAAAATCGGGAAGGAAGACATCTTTGGCAGATAACGGCTTCAACAAAAAACTCCTGAGTTTTTTTTCACCTTGTGCCCTCAAATTCAATAAAATTTATTTTATTCTGATGAGAAGAATGATCCTGAATACAGCGGTTGTGTTCAGGGTGTGTTTGCGAATAAGTGTTAGAAATGTCATTATTAAATAAGGTGGGTTCACAGTGGTGTTCACATTTCACAAATTCATGTTAGTTGAATGTGAACCGCTTTAAATGAAGAATTAACGCTCTTGAATTTCGAGAGCTGGATCAACTAGTCAACTAAAAAAGCACAAGTCTCCAAAACATCTGCTACGACATTTTTCACCGTCTTTTTTTGCCTTGGGGTATGTATAGGCAGATCTAGTAATAATTTAGACTCCAAACACTTCTTCACTGATTTGAAGAGCAGGCGTAAAATCACAGCATCAGGCCAGTTGAATAGACAGAGAGTCGATTTACCTAGAAATTGGTGTATTTAATTTTAAGTTACTGATTCAGTTCTCGATTCAAAAAAATCTGATACCTATAGGAAAGTTGAACGTTGCCATTGGGAAATGACTATTCGTCTTTTGAAAATTTGTTCACTTTATCAATCAAGATTTGTTTGTTCAAATTAAGAAAGTCACATGTTTGCTGAATGAAAGATGCAACGAGAGCATCAATCAATTATTGCTTTCAACTCTCAGCATTCTCCTGGCATCGGAATGACCATTGAAATGGAATTGAACAAAATGTTATGCCAACAAAATTAATCAAGTTAACACTTGACTTGATTCTTATATGAAATAGAAAAGTATTCGAAGAGACCATGACAATAATAAAGATGTATCATGCTGCAATCCAATTGATTAAAGGCTTTTATCACAATTAAAGACCAACCAATACTTTGTCATATTTGCAATGCTTTCGATTTAAATGATATTTAAACAACTTAAGCCCTTTTTGTCCCTTAAAACTTTCTACGCAATTTAAATCAAATATGCAGCTCCAAATAGAACTTCTCCGAACACCATAACCAACATGAATAAGAAATAAGAAAGTTATACTGAAATCTTACAAATCTGAAGACTACTACAAACATATCGTTTTTCTGCAGGATAATCGTTAGCATTCAAGAGTTTTCATACTTGACAAAATGTCTCTCAGCATTTTGTGCATTGTATTCCCAGATCTGTCTCGAATGGAATGACAAGGATGTTCCCTCGTCCTTCGATCCCTAAACAAATCCGTCCAACCTGTCTTAAGCATGTACCAAAAAGGACACAAACTTTCCACGTTGCATATGTTTTTTTTCTTTTTGTCAGCAGCAGTAGAGTTTTTATTCAATCGATTTTCCTTCCTCTTTGCCAGAGGAACCTTGCTAGTGAATTTGTCCTTTTTGAGGGTATTTCTGTGTATTCTGTTTTGTGCTTATTATATTTCTGTGTGTGTGTGTGTGCCCCTTGGATTTATGCAAAACTATTTGTCGAATTTTTCTCAAATAACTTCATTTCATCCTGCAGCGTTACTACTGCAATACTTCCAGTTTGGAATTTATCTAAGCGATTAGAGTTCTTTTTTCTTTTTTTGTTGGAAAAATGTGTTTTCTCTCTTTTGGCGCGTTTTTGTGTACAATTCGTTTGCTGCAATCGAATCTGCTTTGGCAGGATGTCACGTTTGCAGCCATTCGTCAGGACTTACAGAAACGTATGTACATGAATGGATTAATATGAAATTTATTGTTAGTTGCATTTGCATCGATGTGTCTCGCTTGAGGTTAAATGCATTTTTTTGTAGTTTAGGTGGCAGGGTTGAAAAAACTGCTTTAAGGGCAAACAGCTTATCTTTAAGTATTTTACATATTTCTAGAAATGTCACAATTCCTTTCCGACTCTAGGTTGAGGTTGAGAATTCACATACCTAGAAGAAATATTTATTAAAGAGTATGATTCGTTCTTTAGCTGTACTTAGCGGGTATGGAATTGTTTATTTCGCTCTTTCAAAATCACGCACGTTTCAAAGACTACTTCCAACTCATTTCTTCTCTTTGAAGTCTTAAAACCTGGGATGCCCCAGGGTTCTATTTTATCACCAGTCTTGGTTTCTCAGTTTTCAATGATACTACCCTACAATCATTTTATGTGGCAGCTTCTTAATTTTTCTTGTATTCTTTGAGGCATGTGAAGTGAAATTTCTTTCCTATGTAAGTAGAAAAATTATTTAGCATTGTAATTGTAAGTGAATGTGTTTTCTGTCATCTTCTTTTCAAAGGATTACACTTTGAAACACAACTCTTTGACGTAAAGGCTCAGGTGAACGAAAACTTATGATCTTTCAGAACTTTTGTATGCAAATTAAATTTAATAGTTTTTTTTTCAAAACCTCAAGGATTAAGGCTTTTGAAAAGATATTCTTGAACTCACTTTGATGTCAGTTTGTGTGTAAGCATTAAGAGGCATTTGAATAAAATATAATATTCAAGAACAGTAACACTTACTTTTCACGCGTAGAGTATGCAAGAGCATTTGTTAAGTAAATTTCTGTTTATCTCTTGCAACTAGACCGCATTTTGGCACCTATTTTTCTTTGACGTTACTTGTGGTTCAAAAGACATATTTTTAGTGAAAACAACATGGAACGACATTTCAGAACAACAGAATCAGGTTAATTGGCGTTTTAAACGGTGGGATGTGGTGACTTTAGAAAAAAAAATTTAATAATAATTGAAAGTTGTCAGCAAGGTCTCAGCAAGAGTGCACTTTTTCATTTTAAAATAAAGACAAGTATTTTATGAAATTATGACAGAGTTGTGATATTTTTATTGTATTGTAAAAAAGACATGTTCTGATAAGTATGGAATAAAATATCCGGCAAATGACTTCCCCGGCTCTGATGAAAGTCTCTATTCATGAAATTTTCCATGACTTTTGCACAGAGATGTAGCTGTATCTCACTGATGACACGTTGGATTTCCGATTTGAGCTCAGGTATTGTTTCGGGTATATTCGTATAGACCCGAGATTTCAAACCCCCCCCCCCCCCATATTATGTTCTAGAAATCGTTGCTGCAATAAGTCGATTGTTTCATGTGTGGTGTGGCAGGTTGCGCCGTCCTGCTGAAACCAGAAACCTGCTGTCCAGATTCATACCGTTCAGTTGAGGCCACAAGAAGTCCGATGTCATATTTCTGTAACGAATGCCGTTTGTTTTCGGGTTTCGGCAATACTGTGGCTTACAGCAGCAATGTTTTCAAGAGACCCACCGGTACGCTGACGCAATGGATTCTTACTATCCGTAGTCGAACCAGTTTCTTCAAATTTTTTTACCACTCTTCGATTGGTTGACACGGATGCAAAGGTGTTTGATGAATAGCTAAGGGTTTCCCACTGCCCAGAACCGACTATTCTGTTTATTCACATATCCATTCAAATGAAAATGTCACTCATTATGATTCTTTCACAGTAATCGATGATTGATTTTGATAAAATGGTTTAACGATTATAACACGTTGGTTAATCGAATATTTTTCTATAATAAATTTGCCACGTGTCTAATTCACGACTTTCAAATATGAACTGTCAAGAGTAATATTGACCAAAATGGCGGCAAAACAAAGTAGTATACCTTCCCGGCGGACACCCGGCTAATACGATTTGGCGAACCGAATTGCAGATCGGCTTGCATAAAAACCAACTCGAGTTAACTTAGTTTAAAAAATTTACGATTCAGCACATCCTTAATTAAAATATTTTAAACCGAAATCGTAAGAACGTTGGGACAATATCTATCGATGTCATTTAAAGTTCTCTTCTTCCTTGCCCCCCATATCAACGCGTTTTTCAAAGGCTCGGTACAGCGGTTTTAGTCAAACTATAATACGAGTTATTTTTTTTTATTATTTATTTATTTTAATATAAAGGCGCCGATGGGATGCTTGCCTATGGTGCCCTCAACGTTGAAATCCGCCACTGGACGGGATGTGGCTCGTTAAAAAGCGACGCATGACCTTGTTGAAATTCTTTAAATATTTCAATGATGCCATCGATGGAGTAGAGTCAGTGTACGCACCATCCAAATGCTCTTTAATTTCTCTGTACGATTTTTCTACCAAAAACAAGAATGGAATCTCCGACCGCTATTCCGCTTTTTAAATTTTTCTAAAATCCTCATACATTCCCAGTTCCAAATGTGATCAAAACAAAAATATTGGTCCGGATAGGCATTTGATATTTGCCGTCAACAAGACAGGATTAGATGATAGTTAATTCCTCTTGCGATACTGGTGCCATCAGGCGGTGAGGCTTAGTACTTATCGGCAAATACTAGTTACTTTCAAGTAAGTCAAAATTTAATTTCATAAAAAGCCGTTTATAACTAAAAAAATAACAACTTGTTAATGGAATATCTTATATCTGACAACAGCTGCTAAACAGGTATATTAATGATGGCGATACCACGTTCTGATATCACCTTTTACATTGATAGCCAAGCGGCAATAAAAGCGATTACTGCAACTGAGGTAAAATCAAAGCTTGTTTCATGCTGCCGCGAAGAACTTGGCGCACAGCACAACATTAGACTCTGCTGGGTCCCAGCTCCCAGGCCACAGCGATATATACCAGGCAACGAGATAGCCGATGAATTAGCAAGATTAGGGTCAACGCTTGACTTGACGTAAGCCAAGCTCAGCTAGCCAGCATCCCTACCTCTTATTTAAAACAGAAAATCTTAAAAAGAATAACTATTAAGGCCGATGAAAGGTGGAACCTTCTTGACACCTGCGGTACTACAAGAAAAATCTGGCCCTGTTTTAACAAACAAAGAACGGATAAAATTATGCAACTACACAAGCGATCACTTCGATCTCTGGTAAGCTACCGAACATAATCTGTTAGGTTATCATATGAAAAAGATGAGAATCAGTTCAGATGATCTATGCAGAGGATGCGGTGACGGGAGCATGAAGACACTTCACACTTTCTATGTCACTGCCCCGCACTTTCGCATCAGAGGAAGAGATTGCCCGGCAATTATTTCTTCGGGGACTTAGAAGAACTCTCTAGCACTCCAGTTACTAACATTTTGAACTTCATCAATGCCTCTAAATGGCTTGATTAATTGAACACATAGGCGCAAAATTATAGTCCGCTAATGAACGATTTTAGTGTGATACTAGCTTAAAATGACGTTCCAGACATGACTCAAACGTCATTTTAAGCTAGTATCACACTAAAATTGTTCATTAGCGGACTATAATTTTGCGATATAGGTTTTTATTTTTAGCTTGAGTAGCAATACTCACGGGTTTCACACCGGATCTGCATTGATCTAAGTGTGACAGTAACGAGATAAACTGTCAGCCCCTCAACCTAATCTAACCTATATGTGCAAAAAGATTTCAGAGGCAATTTTAAGAGATATTGACTGCAAAGACTAACATTCAAAAATTTAAGTTACAGTTACATATATGTCTCATTTATCGATGTGTGGTGAAAATAAGCTTCAGAAAAATTGTCAGCACTTGCATTTAAATTATTTTCAAATACTCAATCTGTCATTTTTATCAATGACCGTACACACGTCAGTCACGTTCCGCTGTTAATAATTTATTATTATTTTTAATTAAGCCAATGTGAAGCTTTTGCGAAAATTCTCTTAACACTCATATCCTTGCGCTGATTATTTAATTAATTATTATTATTTTTTTAATTTCTTATTGAGTAGAAGGACAGTCGTGTCTTTTATTTATAATTGATTGCAATTTAACACAAAAATATTCATTTATAAAAATAACTTTTAATTACATTTAAAAATGACACACAAGTGAAATTGTACTCTTTCTGCGATGATGAGAAGAAAAACAATAACATTCCCAACAACTGCGGTTGAAAAAGTTTAACCAAAATGAGCGAAAAATATATCATTTGTCCTGTCATGTCTACAAAAACTTCACACTCGATTAGCACTCTGTTGCAAATTAATTTTTAAATAATTCAATTTTTATTAATGTCTTTTTAAAATAGCTTATTTTAAAAACAAGAAGTGGTATTGATTGGACTTGACACAATAAAAAAATGATTACGCAGGAATTATGTCCAGAAACAGAAACGTTTTTCTGCTATGGCCTTGACCGCTAAAGAAATAATCTCCACTTCTGGTTAAACCAAACAATGCCAAACGCCAATCAAGCAAAAGTCAGAAATATCCTTTTGCCATAAGTGACTTTCAAATGAAGCCTCTTCACAAAAACCAAACAAATATTTCCCTCCTTAAGGATTTGCACTCAGCAAATATTACGCCTCTGCTGACATTTTTGCCTACTTTGACGTGTAGAGCGAGGAACTGGTGCTCTCTTGACAGTGGTCTAGATGTGTATATTACTTCTGTATGATTTCCATTGTTTCTGTCACTTCAATATATACTTCTAACCCCTAGGAAAACAATGAACATGAAAACAAAGCAAAGAAAAGTCTTAAAAAGCTAACAAAGATGAGGATTTTATGAAAAGGAGGAGGAGTTCCGATCCGAACGACTGACGACTAACTGAGAACGTTTGTTGCTAAAGGATATGCCAGGATTAAAATGAAATCTTTTATTAAACACAAAGTGAAAGGCCTTTTCTTTGGCTATTATTTTCTAGTTTACCTTCTATTGTTTGGATTTTTTTTATCTCTTTCATTTGGAAATTTAGAAAAAGCGAGCAGTTAATTGTAAGGAGGGGAAAAAAGGATACTGTTAGGGCAGGAAATATCTGTCGAATGAAATTGAATTTGGCCTTAGAACTATGATTAAGGTTTGCTAATAAAAATAATTATCATTTTTATTTTTTATTTTTTGGTTTAGTTGGTCTTGAACTAAATTGGACCTTTTATGGATACAATGTGGCTTTTGAACAGTCTAATGAATGGAAATTTTATGGTGAAGGATGAAGGTTATGGAAAGAAAGGAAAAACAAAATTGTTGATGGGTTTTGTTAAGTTTAATAGAAGTAAATTTAAAAGAAGAAGAATAGGGTTTAAATGAACCTAACGAAAATGGACATCCTTAGACATTGGCACTTTTCAAAATCAAGTCTAATTCAGGTAGTAAGTTAAATAAACGGCGAATCATGATCAAAAAAAGTTTTTTTCTTATGGAGAAGGGAAGGTTGAGTAAGAGTGAAATTGGAATAAGAATAACAACAGCTATCATTGATTATACAGCAAATAAACTTAACATAAACAAAACCCAAATTGCTTGCTATAAACTGACGGGAAACAAAGATATTGAGAATCTCAGAACTATAAATTTCAAAATTGGCGTGCCTTTTGAATCTGCAGCCAATTTTTCCAACAGAAGTTTTTGGGCGGAAGGAGTAAGAGTACGATATTTCACAAACATCCAAAAAAACTCGAAGCGTCCATTTCCTATCAACAAACAAACGTAGCTGGAAACGAAGTACTTAATGAAGATCGACATAAAGATGACGATAATACTTTTCGTATTTACTATCAAAATACTGGTGGGATGAGAACAAAAATTGACAAATTTTATGCTGCTGTTACTGACAATTGTTTTCAAGTTTTGGCCCTAACTGAAACATGGTTGACCCAGGGAATATATTCATCAGAACTTTTCTCCGGTGATTATCACGTCTACAGAAGAGATCGTTACGCTGAAGGTGAATCCAGAGGTGGAGGTGTGCTCTTATCTGTGAGTTCTAAGCTCATAAGTTATCAAATATCTTTATTTAATCAAAATATTGAACAAATATGTATTAAATTAGAATTACCTTTTGCATTACTAAATTTATTTATCTTTGTTTCGTATATACCACCTGGTAGCGATATAAATATTTATTCTTTACATATGCAAAATATAATAAAAGTATTTGATGTACTTGACAAAAACTCACATATTGTTGTATTAGGAGATTTTAACCTTTCACAAATAAATTGGATTTTTTCTGATGAGGATAAAATCTTATATCCTTCCAATGTAACTTCTAAAATTGAATATGAGACTTTAGATTTGCTTTCATCTATAAATGTTAAACAAATTAATGCTATAAAAAATGAAAATCAAAGAATTCTCGATTTAGTATTTTTAAGTAATGACTTAGAAGCTGAAGTTAATGAAATAATTGAACCTATTCTAAATAATTCTGTACACCATAAAGCTTTAGAGATTCAGCTAAATTTTTTGTATCTTGACAAACTAAATTTTAATAAAAATGAAATCTCGGTGGAATACGATTATGTAAAGGCTGATTATGTTGCTATTAACACCTTCTTTCAAGACGTGGACTGGAATAATTTGTTTGGTTCAAATGATTTAAAATTATGCTTTGACAATCTCAGAGCTAAAATTGAAGAAGCAAAGATTGGACTAGTTCCCCAAAAAAGGAATAGGTGTAGTGGCAGACCAATTTGGTTCAATAAAAGACTTGCTAATCTTAAAAACAAAATGACAAGGGCACAAAAACAATATCGATCCAACGAAGCTTATAAAGATAAGTTTAAGCAGCTTCGCTACGAATATGAAACACTAAAAAAAAAATTTGTACAGTCAATATCTATGGGGCTTGGGATCTAAAATCAAAGCCAACTCGAAAGCTTTTTGGTCTTTCCTTAACGGAAAAAGACAATCTTTTGGATTACCAATTAATATGAGGTTTGAAGACAAGGTTACAAGTGATGAAATTGAAATATGCAATTTATTTGCTGATTTTTTTCAGTCTAACTTCATTCTTGAAACGCCAAAACTAAAAAAAGACCTTAATATTCAGCCAATTACGAGTCTAGGTAAAATTATTTTAACCAAAGAAGAGGTTTTAGAAGAGCTAGCGTCTCTAGATGGAAACAAAAAAGAGGACTTCGATAGAATATCTCCCTTGTTACTTAAAATGTGTAGAGAAACTCTAACAGTACCATTAATGAAGTTATTCAATTTATCACTAAATCAAGGAATATTCTAAGATGAATGGAAAACTTCGGTTATTACACCAATACACAAAGCGGGCTCTAAACAAGACATTGTTAACTACAGACCTATTTCTAAGTTGCAAGTTATTCCTAAGATTTTTGAAGCTATAGTTAAAAAACGTATTTATGAGAATATAAAACGAGGAATCTCCGAAAACCAACACGGATTTGTTAGTAGTAGGTCAACTACTACAAACTTATCTCTCTTCTCGAATTTTTGTACAAAGGGAATGGAGCGAGGTGGTCAAGTAGATGCAATCTACACTGACTTTTCGAAAGCTTTTGACCGAGTACAACATGAAATCTTAAGGTGGTTTGAACAATATCTCACTAATCGAACACAGTGTGTTAAGATTGGTAACAATGTATCGAAGGAAATTAAGAACTTATCTGGTGTTCCTCAAGGAATTTATCTTGGACCTTTGTTCTTTAATCTTTTTCTTCTTGGGTGAAACATTCTGGTAATCTTTTGTTTGCGGATGATTTTAAGATTTTCAGAGTCATTAAATCTTCCTGCGACTGTGACCTCCTGCAACAAGATATAAATGAAGTATCCAAATGGTGTGAAACAAACTGTTAACATCTAAATATTTCAAAGTGCAAATTTATGTCCTTCACAAGATCTCTTCGACCCATACATGTTTATAAAATAAAAAACTATGAACTTGAGAAAGTTGAGAAAATCAAAGATCTAGGGGTAATAATGGACGAAAAATTAAATTTTAAATATCATTATGACTATATAGTTTCGAAAGGTAATAAATTATTAGGTTTTCTGAAAAGGAACTCAAATGATTTTAAGGACCCGCTTACTTTAAAAACTCTGTATAATACTTTAGTGAGATCAAATCTTGAGTACGCCTGTTGTATTTGGAATCCAACTTACGATGTCAGTATTAATAGAATTGAGGCGGTACAGCGTAAATTCACGAGGTATGCCCTAAAAAAGCTAAATTGGGTTGATGATGTTATGCCTTCTTATGATCAGAGATGCCTTATATTAGGTTTGCAAACTCTTGAAACGCGGCGTAAACAATATCATATAATGTTGGCAAGAGATGTTTTATGTTCTCATATAGATTGTTCTGCTTTACTTGCCCTCTATCCAATTTTTGCTCCTTTAAGGCCCTTAAGAGGGAAAAATATGTTTTTTTATGTGCCACGTTTCTATACAAACTACGGCAAAAATGATCCAGTTTCCAGCTCCTGCATATTATTTAATTCAATTTGTGACATAATCGACCTACATTTAAGTAGATTTTTGTTCAAAAAAGTGTTAATGCTAGTGATATTTTAATGGAAAAAAACCAATGTAATTGTTGACAATGAATATTTTATTCTATTATTTTATTGTTGTTATGTATATATTCTTGTTATATTCTAATAGAGTTTAAGCTCGATAGAAAGAAATAAATAAATAAAAAAAAAATTATTTAAAAAGAAATATTTAGTCCACCAGGGCGTATACGTAATATAAAATAAAGTCTTATCAAAAGGTAAGTCAACAAAACAATTTTTTGGAAGACTATACGTTTGCTATTATTTAAGATGCAAAAAGTCCGTAAAAGATTTTTGACCCACTGTTCTGAACCCATGTTTGCGCAAATAGCTTCTGAGACTGTTCTGAAATTGCATAGAATCCATGGTTTTGGTGTGCACAGTGAGGAATGTGGCTGCTGCAGCTTAAAGCATGAAAGTCAATCCACTAACATTCACTTGATTTTCATATCAATTGGTAAGCATTTCAAGCGATAGCCGGAGGAAAATTCTGCATAAGGACCTCGAACTATTCGTTTACAGAGTTCATTGTCCCCAGAAATTGAAAGATTCCATTTTGTTCGAGACGCATTTTTATCGACGTCTCCGTTAAAAAAAAGACCATAACTCGGTGCAGAAAAATTGCCAAGAACCGACTTTTTTTTAACTGATTTTAGGCCTCTGGATGTGTTCAGAATGGAGAGCAAGCTCATGACACAATCGATCTTTTTTGCATGCAAAATTTAAAAACCGTATTATTACCCGTCTTCGAAAATTTTTCGCATCAGAGCTGCGTTTTACAATTTTGTGATTTTTAAATGAAATGCCAAGTCATAATTATGATTTATGATATTACAAGAATTGGAGATCAATCTTAAACAGATAAATCAGAGTTTGCCCTTATGATAGCATTAAGCTTTCTAGACGTGCGTCGCATATATCAAATAAAAAAAAGAATAAGAACAATACGGAAAAAAGTAAGCGCGTTTTTGCTAACAGAAGCTCTCTTGGAATGAAACCCTGAGTGATTCGAAGTGCTGTAAGACTACATTTCCTTTGAAATCGCTTAGATGTTCATTTCATGCTCGAATACGATTGAAAATCGTTCTTTTATTATAGAAAGCGACGTTCTAATTTTCTATCTTCAAGCAAAAGCAATGAAAGACTTCGTTGGTTCAACTAAAGCTACATTAAAATTCAGCTGGTGTAAATTTTCGTTGGCTCAACGAATCTCGTTTCATAAATTAATAACGCGCTTCATAAAGTTCAAAGGTTAATAATAACTTCGTTTAATGATGAATGTTTCATTGAACCAACGAATATATTTCATAAAACGATGTAATTGTCTTATGAAATTTACCATAGCTCAATTAATTTGTTTCAAGGAACGACGTATTCGTTGGCCTTTGAAATTTTATAAAAACCGATGAATTTATTTCATAAAATGACGTTAAAAAATATTCGTATACCTAAAAAATGCAAAAAGAATAGAACGGCCTAGGGGCTGATAAAATTACGAAAATAGGCAGCAATAGAATAAGGACGTATTGAAATTTTTCAAAATATTATCTGTTCTAATTTTTAAACGTATTTGCATTTGAAAGTATGAAAAAAACGTGTGTTTACTAAAAATTTAATAAATTAATGAATGCTCAATTAAATATTTTCATAAACTTATGAAATATTTTCATATTTTAATACAATTTCTTAAAATTATGATAAAATCATGCGGTTACAAAAAGATTCATAGTTTTAAGAACACTTTTGTCAAAATAGTGTTTTACGTTTGCTTACGAAAATGTTTCATTGAATTTATAAAAAATATTCGTAAAACATCTTTCGTTAAGTTCGCAGATCTGCGACTGAAAAAAAAAGTATGAAGCGTTTTCACAAAAGTATAAACCTTTCAGGGAATTGTTTTTTTTTTTCAAGCAGCACTTCCATAGCTGCAGAATGCGCATAATGTCGAGGAAGCTAATGACGAATGGGAAGTAAGACCAGTCAATGAAGACCCAGTCCCAGCCTCCAGCACAGAAGAAGTAGAAAGAGCCATCCAAAAGCCGAGTCGGATGGCATACCTGCTGAACTCATTAAATATGGAGTAAGTGTTTTGATGAATCACATGCACCAGGTCATCAACTGACTGGTCGATAAGCTCCATATGCCATATCTATAAAAAAGGCGATCCTATGTCATTCAAAAACTACCGAGGCATATCCCAGCATAATGTTGAATACAAAATCCTATCCAACGTACTGTGTGAGTGTCTTGAACCGTTCTGCAACACAATAATCGGCACGTAGAAGTGTGGCTTTATGCCAGGCAGAATTTTGATCGACACTGAGGCAAATTCTGGAAAAGACCAACGAATTTCAAGTCGAAACCCACCATCTTTTCATCGACTTCAAAGCTGCTTGTGATAGCATCCCACAAACGACACCTTAGTGCTTAGTGGATATCCGAAGAAGAATAACCCTACCGAAGCGCTGCTGCTTCGGTTTTGCAAAACAACTGGGTCCAAAACTCCTCACTTGAAAGACAAAGAATCTGCTATAAAAAAACTTTGATCCTAGTCTATGGCGCGGCGGCCGGCGCGGCGCCGAGTGTTGGACGATAAGTAAAAAAGGGGCACTTTCGAAAGAAAAATTCTTGCACGCATTTTCGCGACGATGGCGAAAGGAGTCCAGAAAGCCAAGAAAAGACGACTAGATCGGCTCGGCCACATCGAGCGAATGCACGACAACGGTCTAGCCAAGAAAGTCTTCTCATCGCAGCTTCCAGGTTCGACGACAAAGAAGACCGAATCTACGGTACAAGGACCAAGTGTCTGCGGATGCCAGAGCGCTTGGTTTTGGCGACTGGAGAGTGTATGCAAGGGACCGTTCCTGATGCAGTATCTCAGGCTGAAATCCTTCATGGATTGTGAGCTTGCTAAGTAAATATAAGTATAAAACTTTCATATTACGAAACTAGATCTTTCGTTGATTCAATGTTAATCACCTTGGACCAGTACTTAGTACAGCTTAATCAAAAGTCTTACGATAGTTTATCTCTTTGACTTACTTGGTTGCATAAAAAATTAGTTTATGTTAGTGTGAGATGATTTGCAAATCCTCATACAACAAAGACATTTTTAGACAACTTTAAATTAATTTATGACGACTTGAAACAAAAAAGTTTTTCGCTTGAAAAAAAAAAACTGGACCAGTTCCACTTACAGAAACAAAGTTGTTCGATAATAGGCGTTAAATTTCGATCAGGGCCGCGAAATCGATGCAAATGTTCATAATTAAGAATTTATATAAAGCAGCACAAAGAACCACCGGAAATGATTCGAGATGGTCGAGACTATCAAGATATTAATCATTTCCTTTACTTTTATTTTGCAAAAACGAGTTGTGTCTTTCTTTGTTTCATGGGAGGTGTAGTAGTCAGCATGCATCAATTCACCGGCAAGAGCTTACTTTCCTTAAATTTCCCCAAGGAGGTAAAAACTGAAAAAAGTGCATTTCTTAGACTATTAATTTGTTGCCAAGAACAGTTTAATTAAACAGCAAACAATTATGAACAGTTATTAACGAAGTGCCCATTTTTTAAAGCGAAAGAATGAAGTATTCATACATGTTTATACAAACGTTTTTTTTTTTTTATTTAAGCCGTGTTTTATTGGGAACTTAGGTTAGCTCAGTAAGAGGAATTCCAATAAAACGCTAGTCAGTTTTAAACTGAGTTTCGTTCACCAGAATATCAAATATCGAAAACTTTCAAACGCCATCTTGAGACTTATCTGAAAGCAATTTTTTTTACATGAGTTTCTATGGTGAAAAACTATTTTCTTCCACAAGGTTTTGACATTTGATTAACGAAAAACACTACGAAAAACTCAAGTGTTGAATTGTTGAAACCTTATCTTCAGGAAATTCCTAACTAAAATTCCTAACTTAGTTTTCGGTTGTTGTTGTTTGACATGTAATTCCTATTACTGAGCTGAGCTAAGCCCCCAATAAAATACGGCTTTAGTAAACCTTGTATTCAGGTTACAAAAATTTTTGAAAACCTGATGGAAAACATACGTTTTTGTTTTAAGAAGCCAACAGAGTGGAAGCATTCAGCGATCTTTAATATAGTCAAAGATATTTTCCCTCCACCCAACAGCAAAAATACATTGACAATCTGTAATCTCATTTGACATTTGACTTTTTTTTCTATCGATGGTAGTTAAGTTATGCATTTTCTAAGCCTTCTAATGCTTTGATTGCATATAATACTCTGAATCCCCAGCAATAAAAAGCATATTATTGCTATTTTTACTGAAACTTTATAATTTAATCCAAACATAAAAATAAAAATCAAAATTACTCTCAATCAACAGCTCTCTGAAGTAGAAAATTTGATTTTCCCAAAGAGTTGGATAAAATTCCACATGACAGCAGGTGTCTAATAAATAATTCTTTCGCATTAAGTTTTATTAACTCACACATAAATTATTAGAATTTAAAGCTTGGCTCGTTCACAAAAAATATACTGAAACAAAAAAATAACTAAAAATAGCACCATCACAACATTCACATTAAAAAAAAATCAAACCACGCATTATTTTATTATTAAATTTATTTGGACAATATTTTCATCACTACATGCATTTTAATCATCATCCCCATGCTAAAAATAATAAATTAAATTAATTAAAAGAAAAGTTAAAATATATTTTAATATGGGAAAAACTAACTATAATAATTTTAGGTATAAGAGAGTAAAGGTATCGATTTCATTCGTTTTATTTATGCTGGTCATTATTTATTTAAATATTTTATGTATTTCAAAAAAAAAAAATGTTAAAACAAAATATATCGTTGGTTTGATGCACCACTTTGTTTTTGGTTTTATTGGAGTGTTCATAAAGTGGGTGTAAGTGTTTGTGTTTGTATGTAAACCAAAGAATAAAATAAAGTAAAAAACTGTTGTCAATCATGTTGTTAACCGCATCAATTAATGTTGGTTGGACAAAAAATTGATTATAATTTAGTTTTCGGTTGTGAAATAAAGTGTATTTTATTTATTAACCTGGTTTTATTTATATCTTGTTTTTTTTTTTTTTTTAATATTAATTTATTTGAATTAGGTCCTCGGAATTTATACAAAATGCCTAAAGCTGAAAAAAATAATAATAATAAGAGAATTCTATTTTCGGATAAAGGTTCATGTCACCCTGGGTTTATATAAGTCTGACAATTGAAAATACTGTGTCCCATGATTGCACTTTATTGAAAAAATGGTTTTGATGTTGCTCCTAACGATCTTCCGTAGAGGCTTAGATTTTTCAGATGAATCGCAGATAAACAACTTTAAATGGGTCCTTATTTAAGAGTGTCTTCAAATTAGTTATGTTCAATTTCTGGTTTTTATTTATACCTTAAGACTATCAAAGAAATAAATGCATTCATATAGATTGAAAAAAGTAAATAAAATACAAAAAATAATATGGGAAAAGTATGAATTTCGTATAATTGACGATCAATAGCAGACATATAAATTGAATTACTATTTTCTTCTAATTATTTAATAATAATAGTTATTACTTCTTCAATTAGACGGGTCAGATAGTTACTAGAATCTGGGCAATTTTTTTGTGATAAGTTTGAATCGGACTCTAAGTTGCTCAAAATTGGTTATGCTTTTAAGAAAATTAATTGCTTTTTCAACCTTTTCCTTAATACAACGTCTATCGGGTACGCTAGTATTCTAAATCTCTATATAAGAAACTGAATGCTTCCTTATACGTCCTTTATAAAATCGTAAACTATACATTTGATCATATGATGATCTTTAGCTAAGTTGTTGTGTATGCAGCCACGAAGGTTTGTTTACTGGTACGACCTTACTAGCTGACCTAGCAAACGTTGTTTTGCCATATACATAAATGTTAATATTCAGAAAAATGAATCCGATTAGAATTTTTTCTCTAACAGGCGATGCGTTGTCGTGCGATTTCTATAACATCGTTCTTTAGAAGAAAGTGCAAAACTCCACCGTCAATACCAAAGGCACTATCTTCCAAAAATCTGTTCAACTTCTCGCGTACGCCGACGATATTGATATAATGGGAAGAACACAGCGTGATGTCAATGGCGCCTTTGTGAGAATTGAGACAGAAGCGGCAAAAATGGGTTTAGCGGTAAATGAGGGAAAAACGAAGTATACGCTGTCTTCGAGAAAGGACACCCAACACCGACGGCTCGGACAGAACGTCACATTAGACGCATACAACTTCGAGGTAGTGGGGGAGTTTGTCTACCTAGGCTCCACTTTTAACTCGGGCAATAACACCAGCGCCGAGATCAGATGAAGAATTACTCTTGCTAATGTTGTTTCTTTGGGCTAAGAAAGCAATTGAGTGGAAAAGCCCTCTCTCGAGCAACTAAGGTAAAACTGAACAACACCCTCATCATCTCTGTCCTGCTTTATGGTGCAGAAGCCTGGACCTTGACAAAATTGGATGAATGCGCCTTAGAATTGTTACGAGAGGAAAGTTCTTCGGGTCATTTTTAGCTCCGTGTGCATTGATGGAGAATGGAGAAGACGATACAACAGCGAATTTTACGGCAACGACGTGGACCTAGCCAGAAGGGTCAAGGTCCAGAGACTCAGATGTCTCGGTCATTTAGAGCGAATGGACACCAATACTCCAGCCCGGAAAGCCTTCGACACTATTCCCGAGGGACGCAGGAGAGGAAGGAGAGGAAGACCGCGACTCAGGTGGCGCACACAAGTGGAAGAGGACCTCAATCAACTTGGAGTGCAAAACTGGAGACAGCTAGCTAGGGACCAAGCTGGCTGGCGGAGACTGTTGTTTTAGGCCCAAGTCCACACCGGACTGTAGCGCCACCTTAAGTAAGTAAGTAATTGTGAAATATTAAAATCAGTAAAAACATTGCAGCTGCTCGTGGCTAATGCGGTAAGGTGCGTTGGCTGCTAGGCAGAACGTCGTGGGTTCGAATCCTCGTCGTGCCCATAAAAGTTTTTATTTCATCTTTCACGGGTACTTGTGAAGAACTGACAACACTTCCAAGAGCATCAAACTGTCATGAGAAAATGTTTCTCAACTTTGCCGTTCAGAATCGGCGTTAAATTGTAAGTCTCCTCAATTTTTCACACGCACCCAGAGAATTATTGATGAGAGTAAGTCACTTA
The DNA here is from genome assembly GCA_943590905.1 of Sphaerophoria taeniata. Classification (NCBI taxonomy): domain Eukaryota; kingdom Metazoa; phylum Arthropoda; class Insecta; order Diptera; family Syrphidae; genus Sphaerophoria; species Sphaerophoria taeniata. Next base: position 216,417,904 of record OX016540.1, on the reverse strand, counting down.
GGATTTGGCTCTTCAAGGGCTGTCGCGCCACTTTATTTTTATTTATTTTCTTAAAAACATTGCTCTTATTTTCAGTTTAGGATTAGGATTGAAACCCTGTAATACTGTATATTTTTATTTTACTTCCGATCTTTCATGAACAGAGTGTAACCAATGTTGTTTCAGATCGTTTCGCACAGGTAATAAATAAATAAGCCCGTAGCTTAGTTGGTAAGTGCGTTGGCTGCTAAGCAGAACGTCGTTTGTTCGAGTCCTACTCAGGCCAAGTTTTTATTTCATCTTTCACAGATACTGCCTCTTGCGAAGACCCGACAAATCTTCCAAGAGTATCAATCTGTCATGAAAAAGTGTTTCTCAACTTTGCCGTTTGGAAACGGCGTTAAATTGTAGGTCCCCTCAATTCTTCACACGCACTCAGAGAATTGTTGATGAGAGTAAGCCACTTTGGCCTTGGCTCTTCAAGAGCTGTCGCGCCACTCTATTTATTTTATTTTTATATTTTAATAAATAAATAAAATAGGTTTAAATAATATAAACAAAAATATTTTCAGAGTTTACATGCACCCTATTTCAGAAATTAAATCTTAATCTCATATATCTTCGACTTACCGAAATTAAAATTCATACTTTTCCCCTCAAATGACCAAAGACCTTTCCGGCTCTGGTTTTTATTCCTTAATATTTTCGTCTGATTTCAAGGTCAAAAATGTCCTTGGTCATTTAAATTATAAAAAAAAAATTGTATAAAAAAATAAATAAAACAGAATAAGTTAATTAGCTTCAAGCATAAGCTTTACAAAAACTTATAACAAAATAAATCAAATAACATTTATACTGACATAACTCTAGCTTTGCCAAATGTGTTTCTAGAACTTCTTTATCAACACTATTTATAACAAGAAGAATAATACGTTATTTTTGGTTTTAATAGCTACAAGTCCCGTTAATCATCATCAATCATTCACAGAAAAATCAAATCTTTACTGATGTTGAATAAAAATTATTATTATTTTGTTTTGTTTTTTTTAAATATTAAATGTTTATAAAATATTTAAAAGTGCACAGAGATATTGAAAACTTTTTCTCACATTAAGATCAAAGAGCTTTTTTTTCTTTCAATTCATTTAAAGAGGAAAAAGACGATGGTTTTAGTTGCGTTCGCCGATGCCACACACTTGAATTATTATGAAGTTTGAAAAATTATTTTTATTATATTTGTTTGTTAAGTTTATTGAAAAAAAGAGAAAAATAGAAGGCAAGTGAATTAATAAAAATCATTTATGTATTGTTTTTTTTATGAAAATTAATTTATTGATATAAAATTTGATATTTATTTTATTTAAAATTATTTTTTAGTATAGAAAAAATTTCCAATAAAGTTATTTTTATTTTTCATTTAATATTTTTTAAGTTTTCATTTCATATATCTTTAGTTTCCTTTACAACAACAAGTAACACGAAAAAATAAAACACTTATTAAATGGTAGCTAAATTTTCCATTAACTTTAAAATTTAATTTAAAAAATATAAATATGTATAAATATTAATTTTGAATATTCAATGAATATTAATTTATTTTGTCCTGGTTTAGCTTTTGGACATGCATTTAAAAATAATTAAAAAAACGTTAGCCAATAAAACATGCAAAAATAATAAATCTTGCCGTTTCGTGATTAAAAAAAACCACAGCTATACTTTTTAGACACATTGTTGGAATTGGAAAAAAATGTATTCGACGCACGCTACGCGAGGTTAAATTAATGGCATGCAATACTGTTTTGTTTTGTAAAAGAGTTTTGTGGGATAACATTTTTTATTTGGTTTTGGAAGTTAAAATGGGTTTTAAGGAGCAAGGCGAGCAAATTATATTTTTCGAATTCGACAAATTCATATTCATTTCATTTGATGAGCGTGGTATGAGGATGGTTTGAAGAAGAAAAATGTTTTAAAGACGAAAAGACCAAAAGAATGGCGCAATGTACGTATTTGACATCCAAGGCGCTAATACTTTGCCGAGAAGCAAATTTCAACTTTGAATATTTTTTGCTAACTGCAAAATTCAGAGAAGCATTCACACAGCAGTTCCAGCAGTTTTTAAGAAGCAGTTTAGACTAGAAGAAAGAAAAGAAAGGGATATCCAAATGGCCGGTGGTCGGCAATCCTTCCACATAACATCCATATCCGTATGTTCTAGCGTCCCTTATTAGTGGACATTTTTATAACACTGTTGTCTGGACGTACCATTATGGCCATAGGCCAAACGGATGAACTATACGATACGACTTATGAGAAACCCAGCTTCTACATTTTACTTCAAAGCCGCATATGGGAGTAGTCATGGTCCCGAAAGTTGAGTAGTGTCGGAATTCATGATCCAGTTGTTATTATCAACTAAGGTAGGACTTATAACTATAATGTGCCTTAGGCTGTTTAGAGAGAAAAGTTCTTCGGGTCATCTATGGCCCGTGTGTATTTATAGAGAATGGAGAAGAAGATACAACAGCGAACTTTATGGGTTGCACAATGACTTGGTCAATGAAGGGTCAAGGTCCAGAGACTCAGATGGCTCGGTCATTAAGAGCGGCTACCCGAAGGACGAAAAAGTAGAGGAAAACTCTGGTGGCGCACCCAAGTGGAAGAGGACCTTAATCAATTTGGAGTGCAAAACTGGAGACAGCTATCTAGGGACCGAGCTGGATGGTGGAGACTGATAGTTGAGGCCTAAGTTCACAACGACGACTATAGCGCCACTTTAAGCAATTAAGTAAGATTTCAAGTAGAGTTACAATTGAGGCTGATAAAGGTCGAAAGTTTTTGAAAACTGTGGCACCACAAGAAAGGTCTGGTGTTTTTTTTTTTTACTAAAAAGAAAAAAATATGCAACTACACAAGAGATCACTCTGACCTCTTGTAAGCATAATTACCGGACATAATCTGATATCATAAGGAAAAGATGAGACGCAGTTCAGATGATCTGATCTAGGATTCGGTGGCGACACTTCTTCACGCTTTCCATGTCACTGCCACGCACGGCAATTATTTCTTCCGAGACTACGAAGAACTCTCTAGTACTCCAGGTACTAAAATTTTTGAACTTCGTCAAAGCCTTTAATTAACAAAGAAATTTACAACGGAATTCAGTACACAGTTGAAACTGTGACTGTCTGTGATCTTCAAAATCGTGATCATATTTTAATATCAATATACCTTCAACCAGTTCGATACGAAACACTCTTCTTATATGATCGATGTCTTAACGCAACAAGGAGCACACATCGAAAAGAACCACTGATATGAATTCATTGATTATTATCTTTTCTAACTCTGGTCAAGTTTCCCTTTTTGTTACGATTTTCCATGGAACATACGGCGAGAATATCAGATATCACCTCTGTCCAAAAACTATACGATTAGTTGCACGTAGAGAGCACTCGAACAGCACAACGAAACTTGTACTTAAAGAACGACCTCATTCAGTCATCTTGACTGAGGTATTGTATGAATGAATGACCTCTTTACGTAAGCAAGTAAAACTCAATTTTTTTAAAACGAGAAACAGGCAAACTGAGTGTTTCGGCGTTCTACGTTATATGGGCGATTTTGTCTTTAATACTCAAACGTAGAATCAGCGAAGAAATTTTATCTATCAGTAAGCATGCTTTTTGTGTCTGGAATGGTATACCCCTTTTGTCAACATTACTGATTGAATTCAACATTATCACCGAACGTTTTTAATAAGAACAAAAAAAAAACCGTCCGGAAGTTAAAAAAATGATAAACATGCAAGTTCAACATGCGGGAATAATGTTTTGTATTCATTGAATATTCAAATCAACTAAAACATGGCAATATCATTCCCGTTGAATTCTGTGGCTATTCAGTGTCAGAACATAGAGAATTGTTTTTGGTTTTTGAAATTTGTTTAAGGATGCATGCAATTTTTCCAACTTAATTCATAGTTTGATGTTTACGTTTGTTAATCCCACAGAATTCAATTTTCGATTGCCTTCTTTTTCACTTGACTAAGAAAAATGCTATCATTAAATAAAAATTTCATAAAAATTATTAATTAAATAAACAAAAAAACAAAAATTTCAACATTCCGTTATCTTAACAATGAATTCACTTAGTTTCACATAATATTATTAATTTGCATGATACTTGATTTGTTTTTTTATTTTGTTTATTTTTTTTAAATTTTAATTTTTAGGAAAATAATAGAATATCATGATTGGGCACCTTAAAACCATCATAGGTCCAACTTCCTAATTTTAAGATGCACGTCTGTACATCATATGGAAAATATTCAACATCGATTGAACAGGATGACTTATAGACGGCTGGAGGTTGCCATATAACCAAACCATTATTATAGACTGTTGCTTTTGTCATAAGTGTTACTTCATAATGACCATCAGCACTGTAAAAATATTTGTGTTGTTTTTACAATTTCCTTAATTTTTTTTTGTAATACACATTTTTTATTTTTAAGTTAATAATTTGAACCAAAAATTTAAAATAAAATTAGTATTAGAATTTTAAGAGACGATTCCTGTTTTCATTTTTTTTTGTGTTTGTTGCTAATTTAGAGACATAAGTCAATGACTCTTTTAATGGGCGACTTGTCTTCAGTTGTAAAAAATAGTATGATTTTATGTAAATAATTTATTAAATAAATTTTAAGTCAGACATTTCTCATACCAACGTTTTATCTTTTCAAAAAATTGAAATGACTTTAAATCAAGCCCGATCGCTAAAAGATACAAAAAATTGCTAGCAGGTACTCCCGAGGATTTTAATAACATGAGGCAAAAATAAATGTAGAAAACTTGAACAACACACAAAAGTACATTTTAAAAACCTTGGTATGAGACATTTCTTTATTTGATCAATTATTTTTATATGAAAAAAAAAACTCTACAAAATAAAGAAAAGTTTGAAAAATTATAACTTTATGTTCTCATTAAAAAAATATAAAATTGTTTCTAAGCAAATGTTAAAATGTACGTATGATGTTGTTGTATGAAAATTATAATAAAATTAAATGTTTTTTTCGGAGCACCACAAGTTCGTACTTCATGTGTATTGATCATTGTTGTGTATGGTTAAATTATTAATTTCTGAATTTGTGTATATTTTTTTGTGTTTTGTTACCAACGTCACACATTCACTCGGAAGAAAAGGTTCTCTAATAAATCTACTATTTTTCAAAAGATTCATTTTTGTTGTAGAATTAATATAAAAGGTAAAGAAGATATGATTATTTTTATATATACAAAATATATTAGGTTAGTTAGAATAAGACTATTATTTTTCAAATTTTTAAAATTTACCATCACACAATCGTTAGAGGGTCAAAAGGCAGGGGTAATATTTTTTCATCACACTTGTAGTTAAAAGAAAGTAGTTTTTTTAATGCTCTAAAATTAAATTAGCAAAAGTATAACCTCAGTCCCCAACACTGTATTACAACTCTTTATAAAATATTTGCGTTTTTTATGTTTTTAAATTCAAAAAGAACTGTAAGTTATGAAGTAAATTTGGTAGGTATTATTTTGTATTAAATCACAGTTCTTTGAGACGAAAGTTTTTTTTTGTTTAATTCAAAATAACCGGGTTTTGATTCCAAGAAATTAAAAATATATAATTTTTCTTAACTCATAATTAAAACTAAAATAAAAATTTAATTTAAATTTGAAGAATTTTGAAGGTCCAAAGCTTTTGTTAAATGATGAATATTCTCGAAATGTAAAAATGGATAAAAATATTAAGAAGACATTTTCTTATTTAAATAAGTATAAAATAGGCACACTATGCATTTTATCTAAGCATTACTTCTATTGTCAAATAATCAAAAGCTTTTGCCTTTTTGAGAAATGAGATGAATTTTTCAAAGTTAAAAAAAAACTAAAAGCAAAAATCTGTTAACAACATGGATATGAAGAAAAAAGAAATGAAAAAATTAATTTATAATTTATTCGTTTCAAAAGCTTATAACGTTTCTTGTTTCTTTAAGGGCATGAGTTTTCTCTCAAGCTTAATAAGAACTTTTTTCTTTTACTTTTATTATTATATTTTATTTTTTTGTTTTTTACTCTTGTACGCTTTAAATTGATCACAGATAGTACAATGGAGGTTACTGGACAATGGATAAAATTATTTTCTCCTCATATATTTTTGCTTTTCTGAAATGGTTACTGATATTTTTGTAATCAAATTAATTCCTATTTTTGTCAGTAAAAAAATTAATTCTTAATATTTAAAGATAGAAATACCCTTCTTAATTTATTAAATTTTGTAATATTTCTGTTAAGTGCAATATATTAAAAATTGACTACTTTCTAAATTTAAATGAAAACAAATGAAAATTGACAATAGTAAGTAACTAAATTATAAAGTATGAATTAGAGAAAATCCAAGACTTGTAATTATAGGTCCAATAAAAATATCCTTTGAAGAAGTTGGAAATTAACCAACGAAACTTCGGGATAAAAATTTAAAAAATGGATTAATTTATTAATTGCATATAAAAATCATAGATCAAAAAGCCCAATTGAAACAATCAAAAACTAATTTTAAATACAATTGATCATTTCTTCATAATTACTGAAAACATAGTGGTAGTAAGAGGTTTGAATATTTCTTGAATAAAGATTTCGATAAAAAAATGGGGTCAGAATAACTTAATTTAAGATACCATAATTGATCGTAAGAAATAAAAACAGAAGATCTTAAATAGTTTTCTTAGTTGAGAACCGTTAATGATGCCTTGTATGCCAAATTTAAAATCTTACAAACTTCTCATGAAAACAGTTAGTAACACCTTATACTTTTTTCTGAGCACTTTATTGATAGAGTCAAAATACCAAAAATCAAGAATTTCTTAAATGCTACAGTACTGGAAATTTCTATCTGATGAAATAGAAGATATTATTCTTTGGTTTATTTGTAGCAAATTAAATGCTTTCAAAGTAAAAAATTCAACCAAAAAAACAATTGACCTACTGAAAATTCACAAGAACACGATCAATTATGTTGAAGTACCTAGTTGAAAAGAGAATTATTGTACGTTTTCCATGATTCTCATTGTTTCGACACATCTTTTATTTTCGATTACAAAAATGCAATGCCTTATTAAGTATTGAAAAAAAGTCCCGCTTAACATAAAAGATAGTTTTTTTTTCGAGAAAATATTATAAGCAGGTTGAGTTTCTCACGTTATGTAATTGAAGGCACAGAAAACTATGTACATATGTATATTCAATATTCAGGAGCATAATAGGCTGTATATTATTACTAGCTGACCCATCAAACGCTGTTTTGCCATTTAAAAATTGTCTAGGGAGTTGAAATTCGGCAGTCTAATTTCCAATTTTTAGACGAAATTAAAATTTAATAAGCACAATATTGAGGAATAGAAATTCATGGTATTTATATATTTTCACCTCAGAACTTTCCATTTAAAATGCTTGCTTCGACAAGATTTTTCATTAACGATTCCCATGCCTTTGCACAGCAGTTCTGGGTTAAAACTAGTCAGATCCACTCTTCAGTTGTTGACTCTGTGGTCAAAGGAAAAAACGCTTAAGCCGATTTTAAAAATTTTCAGCATAGACGCTTGAAATTTATATAAAAAGTCCAAAATTACAAATTGCTCTAGAACATAATTCGAAAATCTGACAGCCTTCAAGCTAGTGTAAGGTTGATAATATCTAAGATCGCATTTAGTTTAAAATAAGATAATTTACTTAACATTGGAATGAAACGTGTGGCAAGAAAATTAAACACTTTAGCTGTTTTTCCTTGATGAAAATCAAAGGTAATGGTAATGAGAATTTTGCTATCCAATCTGGACTTTAGCTGTTATTAAAAAAACAAAAAAAAACAATTGTGATTATAGATATATATCATCGATCATGTTCCCGTAAGTAAAGACCAAAAAAGGTATAGCCTAAAATTAACTTTAGATTAATTTGATTGAAATACATTTTTTCACCTTTATTTTTTTGTTTTTGGCAAATTATGGGTACAATATTTATGATACAGAGGTAAAGAAAAAAAAGTTAATGAACATTTCTGAGTTAAATGACATCAAAATCTCAATTTTGTCTAAATTCGACTTAACCGGTTTTGGTTTGAACAACAACAACAAAAGTAAAGTTGTTTGTTAGTTAAGAAAAGCTAGGCCGATTTAGCTCGATTTTTGACAAAGTTTGCATAAAGCTCGAATTTCCGTATTTTCGCACGATCAGCCTTACCCGGTAATGTCCTAATAAGCGATCGATGTTTATTTTTGCACAAAAAAAAAGAAACCAAAAACATTGTTTTTAGTATCGCTTTTTACTGATTTCTATTCCATAGAAATTAATCACATGGAATTTTAAACTTTTTGTTTCTGATAGAAGTTCGATAGGTTTGCTAGTATTAAAATAAAATTGAGCATTTCAGCATTGTCCCAAAACCAATTTGATTTTTTGTTTGTTTTATATATTAGCCTGCGTAATAAATAACCATTTTCTTCAATTTAACTCCAAATTAACTATTGTCACTTTAAACTAATTAAATGAATTGTATTGCAAATTTGCCGCAGAATAATTACCAGCAGCACCCTTCAAAATCGGCCACACACACCTCCTTTTTTCAAAATTAATATACTCTTTTATAGTAACTTAAATTATATATAATCTTGAGAACGAAATAGATCGATATGCGATTCCTTTTAATATTTTTTCAACAACCTTTTGAACTAAGGCCACACCGCCACACTCTTCTTTCATAATAGAAATTTACGGATGTCCGAAATGATGAGAATCATGGAGAACGAAGCGAATCATTTCCTGTTCTTTTTTCTATACAACCAGTTGACAATGTGGTAAAATTCATTATTGTTTTTTTATTTGTTTTTTAACACTGTGCTCATTGCTCATGTTCTCTTTTTTTGAAGCCCTTTTCAGAGTGACAAATATCAACAAAGATAGTCTTTAATGTAAATCAAGTTTTTGTACATCAACAACAATATCATAGTTCTCAAATAAATTTGATTATTTTGGCAAAAAATCCTTTTACAGAACTGTAACGAGTTAAGTTCTTATTAATTATTAACTGCATATGTTTTCAAAAGCAAAAATACAACTTTTGCCCCAACAGACTATACTTTATCTTTAAATTATATGGCCTTCCCAATCTTCGAGCTTGAAGCTCATACATGAGGGGTGTAATTTCAAAACTCTTCTTTTCCACTTTTTTTCAAAAATGAGTTAAGTATGAGGAATTGTTCCTTAAAATATTCCTGATCTGTGTATTGAGCTCAGGTTTATCAAAACTTATTATTTCCTATACTTTTTGGCTCCTAAAAAGTGAAGATTTTTCAAAACTACACTATTCCACTCGGTCGTTTAATTCAAAACTCTTTTATTCCCATACAAACCGATTTCAATACCAAAACTCTTGTTTTCCTTCGCAAATCATAGTAGCCGGTTTCAAAACTCGTGTATTCCAATGACAGAAAAAAAGGCGGGAAGATTTGTTATTTTACGAGTGTAAATTACTACTTTAACGCTTTATAGTTGCAATCATTCTTGTCGGAAAAGCAATATTGGTAAGTTCGAAATATTTAAAACACACGGAAACATCATTCATTTGGGAAGTCCTGAATATCCTGTTTGGAATTGGAAAGATGAAGCACTGAAACGTTTGAAACCTCCTATAAGCTGGCACTTTAAATTTAACCAATCCAAACGCTTTTTACTGCATAAGACGCGATCAGGGCAAATAATGGTGCAAGGAGAAGTTTTATATAAATCGGATGTTGGAGTACCAAAATCTGTTCTAAAAGTTGGAAAAAAAATATCGGATATGAAAATATCCGCTCTGCCTATGGGTGCCGTAATCAAAGATGAAAAAAAAAGATGTTGTAAAGCTGCTTGCACTACACTTTGGTCCTGAGTGGGAAAAATTAGAAAGTCTTTCATTTTTCAAAAGACTCGTTTATGAAAATTTCATAATTGAGTCTGAAACGGCTGAAGAAATTATTTGTGAATTGCAAGAAGAAATTGCAGATCTACGGATTTAAAACTTAAAATATTTATGAACTTTACCTTAAAAATGAAGACTGAAACTTTTTAATTTCTTAATTTATTTATTTGTTTCTTTTTATTTATATAATTTAATTCCATTGCTGTGACCTTATTTCAAGTATTTTTTGAAGAGCTATAATTTTCTTTTTTCTTATGTGTTTTGTTAAGTTTTGTAATATTATTAAAAATAAAAACTGCATTAAAAACAAAAATGATTAAATCTTAAAAAATAGTTGTTTTTTGTTTCAAAACTCCTCTTTTCCGTAATGGGTTGAATCAAAACTCCGCTATTCCATTTGTAAGTTTCAAAACTCTTCTTTTCAATATTTAAATGATTTTAAATTAATTTAAGGATAATCGCAGAGGTTCAAGTCCAGCGAAAATAGATAAAAATCATTCCCTATTTATTTGTAAGCCTTTAAGCCGGTCGATAACACTATTTTAGCAGTTTTAAACAGTTTTTTTCGTTTTACTCGAAATTCTCAAAAGTGGAAAAGAAGAGTTTTGAAATTAGACCCCTCACATGTCAGAAATGAGGAGGAGAATGAAGCTTACTATACAAAAAGTTCTACTACTTTAAAATATAGCCTGAAATAACATTCAAAAAACACTTTTTTGTTTCAGTGTTATAAGTAAAATTTTATAAAATGCTTACAAAAGCAATAATCCAAAAACCTGTCATTGTACTATTCAAAAGACCAAACTAAAACGTTGACAGCCTTTTTGTAGTCTTTTCGGATGTAACTAGTATTTTTGTTCGATTTTTTTTGTCTTACACTTTTTTTTTAACCTACCTTGAACCCATCATATGTCCAACTGCCGAACTTCAGGACACATGTCTGTTCGTCAAATGGGAAATATTCTACATCTATTTCGCATGATGATTTGTATATAGCTGGCGGTTTCCACTCAACTAATCCTTCAGAATATATAGTCGCTTTTGTTGCTAGGGTCACTTCGAAGTTACCATCGGCACTAATATTTTATTTTTTTTTGTTTTTTTGTTTTTGCATAATTTAATTATTATTTTCTTTTAAGGTTTAATATTGAAAATAGGTAGATAAATAATATACTTAATATGAAATTGTTTTTAACTTAAATTATTGCCTTAAAATTTTTCACAATAAAATCAATACAAGGCAGAATTGTTTCAAATACAAAATACTCTAAATTGTTGTTTGCTTGTAATGTTTAAGTATGACTTATGTAGTGAAAATCTGAGTGTGTTTGTGTGAGTGTTTTTAGTAATATTCTGTTGGTAAATTTATTTTTCCTTAAAAAAAAGCATTCCAACTGCTTGGCCTATTTTATGTTTTTTTTTCTTATTTATAAATGTTTCTTTTATTTAAATAAAATTGATGTGTTTTTAATTTTTTGTTTGTAATTAGAAAAAAAAAATATTTGCTTCACACTGATATTGAAATTATGGGAAGTAAAACATTTAAAAATTTAGTAGAGATGTATAGAGAAGTGAATATAGTCAGAATTTGATTTTATAAAAATAAGATACAAGAATGACGAATAAAAATTTAAAAACATAAAAATAAATTTAAGTCACCTATGATTTTTGAGGGATAAACGTTATTTTTCAATACCGCTTTTTAGTGAGTCCTTTTTTTAAACTTTGGTTGTGTATATTTTTTTTTATTAATGGAAATAATTAAGGTTGAAGATTACGTTCTTATACTTACTTGTTGTATAAAACAATATCTGGCCGCCAGATGTGATCGGAGGGTACGTGCAACATGTGAACACCGCCATATTCTTTAGGTTCCCATCTTAGTTTGTAATCATACCAGGACTGCAATCGGAAATGAAAGGTTTTTAAATAAAGTGTGTCAATTTTGATATGGTTAAGAAAAATTTACCTGTTCCACCCAAAGATTCGTTGTCATTATTTGATTTTTGAGGTTCTAAGGAAAAACAATTAAGAGAGAAAATGTGTTAATAAAAGCCTTTTGGATTTTTATTAAAAGTGAATCATAGGCATTAGATTCGATGATCTTTAAAAAAAAAAAACATTTATTCACATATTCTTGCTTTTATCTTCCCCACCTCCCTCGAAATAGAAATTCTGAAGGCCGAAAATAGTTATTTTTGTAATGATGCATAAGCTGCATACATTACAAATTCCAAAATATCATGAATTATACTAAAAAATATAATTACTTCTACTACAAACACAAAACGCACCAGAAAGAGTTTTGTATAAATTTTTACAGCTCGATTAAACACAATTCACAACTAGTTTTTGTAAGAAATGTGCATAAGGGAGCGAACCGTGCGTCGAACCTTTTTAGATACTCCAGGACCTGTTCGTTGAAAGACCGGTAAGTCGCCGTAGAAAACCAGAGGAAACAAGCCTGATATGGCAAATGAAACTACATATACGAAATCATAGGATACCCCAGCTTTTAACAACAAGAAACCGGATTGGAGTACTTGTTGAACTATTCAGGTATGGTGGGTTGTTTTGATAAAACTTGCACAAAGGCACTATTGAAACAGCCTAGGAAAAAGCTATTGAATGTGGAAAAGAAAGGACTAAAGCGAGAACCAAACAAGATGCGAAAGTTCTGCAATTCCGTTCGAGCATGAAGCAGTAAACACAATGCTTTACGCTTACAGAAGGCGGAACAGGAAAACTGATCACTTAAGTTGTTTTTAACTTGGAGCACCATTGCTTCACCAACTTAAGTGTACTCAACAGGAAAAATTTCGGAAGATAAGCCAAAGAGATATAAGATGTCCTCCTCAATTGGATAGTCGCAAACGCAAAAACAAATATCGATGTCGGTTTGGAACAGTTGATCAGATAAAAACTCCAGAACAGGCAATTAATTTTAACATAACTAAAAAAAACCATGAGAATTAGGTATCCCAAATAATCTGATATGTATGTATATTGTATAGGCTGACTATGATAATTGCTTCAAGCCAAAAAATTAATTGATGGACTGGCCTGCTTCTTGTTCAACCTGGCCCTAACGTCCATGACTCTAGAACATCTATATTCTATAGATGTTTTCTTAAAGGTACAGAACTTAAAGTTGGCCACACTATTTTGACTGGCGGCCATTTTGTCAGCTGTCAATGATATGTTTTTAGTTTGGTTTGGCATTTCAAGATGAATAGACTGACGCATGAACAATGCTTCCAAATTTGGTGAAGATGTCCGAGAAGAGGTTGCCGTTGATCCCAATTTTCATGAGCGAAGAAGCTCAAATTTATTTTGAGTGATGATAATTATCAAGTGAATCCAGAGACATCGTTAAATAAAAGAAAACTGAATATCAGTCCCGTGAATTGGCCTCAAAGATTTAACTGCGCTTGACTATTTTTTGTGGGGATATGTGAAGTTGCTAAAGTATGCCGATATGCCCGAAACGATTGACCACTGGAGGACAATATTCTCCGCATTGTAAAAATGCGGGCACAAATGTTAATTAAAGTAATCAAAATTCGCCCAATTGGATTTTTAATCCAAAATTTGAAACAGCAACTTTTTAAGATTTAATTAAGTCTTACCAGTGCTTGGGTGCTGTGGCACGTTCAAGAGAGTGCTAAGGAGAATAGTTGGCCCCGTTTGTTAGGAGAAACAATGCTTGGAACAAAGAAACCATTAGCAATATAAAATGTGCTTCAAATCAGATGTAATATCAATATATTAACCTCGGTCTTCGGTGGGCTGGACATCTACTTGTCTGGACGAGAAAATCGTTAGCGCCACTATTCGTGGAAGGAGTTAGCTCAATAGATCAAATGGAATAAAGGTAAGGACCAGACCAGGACACACGGAGAAAATATAAATTTTCTACTCACAAGTTTAAAACGAATGAAGTAAAGTTTGTTATAAGTTCCTTTCAGTAGTTGAAACAAAAACATCAACCGTGTGCACAAGTGTATGAATTATTTCATATCACTGAACCAAAAACAGCAGTCATATTGATAATTTTTTACATTCAACTGACAATTTTGTTGTCAATTTACAACCAATGACCGCAGTAGTAAATATGACAATTTAAAATTTTCAATTTCATGATTCGAAACCGGGATTGTCACATTGATAATTTGCGTTGGCAAATCGAAAACCATGCTTGTCATATTGAAATCTATGGCAATCGTATTTAACACTGCAGTAGTCATTTGGAAAACCCAAATTATCAAATTGAAAACCGAAGAAGGCTTATTGAAAACCATTTCTTTTAAATTGAAGACCACGGAAGTCAACTTGACAACCGTAGTAGTCATATTGATAACCACAGTGAACCAATTTAAAACCACGGTAGTTAATATGAAAACTACGGTTGTCAAGTTGATAGCAGTAATTGGTAGATTGAAAATCATTCTTGTTAATTTGAAAACCACGATTTTCAAATTGACAACCGCAGCAGTCATATTGAAAAATACAGTTTACTAATTAAATACCACGGTAGTTCATATGAAAACTACGGTTGTCAGGTTGAAAACAGTGGTTGGTAGATTGAAAATCATTATTGTCAATTTGAAGATCATGATTTTCAAATTGAAAATCGCAGTAGTAATATTGAAAAAACACAGTAAGCCAATTTAAAACCACGGTAGTAAATATGAAAACTACGGTTGTCATATTGAAAACTGTGGTTGCTAGTTTGAAAATTTAAAAATTTGTTTTATTTGCAATATTACAAATATTACACTATAAAATTTCGATTTTCAATAAGATTACCTCTTTCGTATCCAGGACACCCCTTTTTCTGAAATATGAGTTGCAAGAATTGTTTAAAATATAAGGCAGATCTAGTTTCTTGGAATATGTTTAATTATTTATTATTACAACTAAGTCAACATACAAATACAATATAAATACATATAATTCTTATGAAAATACTTACATTATAATTCTTAATAAAATATGGTGTTGGATTTGAACTTGGTTTTGGCAAATGTTTTGGTTTTGTAGTTGGAATTGATGTTGGAATTGGTGCTGGTGATGGTGCTGGTGTCGGTTATGGTGTTGGTGCTGGTGTTCGTCTTGAACTTGGTTTTTGTGATTGCGTTGGTATTGTGGTTGATACTGAAATTGGTGCTATTATTGATGGTTTTATTGGTGTTGGTACTGGTGTTGGTGCTGTTGTTGGTGCTGGTGTTAGTGTTGCTTGGTGTTTGTGTTGATGTTGAGGTTGGTACTGGTGTTGATGTTGGTGTTGAGCTTGGTTTTTGTGTTGGAGTTGGTGTTGGTGCTGGTGTTGGTTGGTGGTTTTCCTTTAGTGGTACTTCATTGGAATAAGAAAATTGTGCACACTTTTAAGTACTCGCATCTATAATAATTTTAAAAGAAACAATTAGAATTACTTCTGTTAAGAATCGAAAAGTAGTTTACCTTTTTCAAAATCCGCTTCTTTTGTGTTTTTGAGTGTCCAATACGTACTTATCTGCAATTTCCCGTAGCTTAGTTGGTAAGTGCGTTGGCTGCTAAGCAGAACGACGTGGGTTCGAGTTCTACTCGTGTCCATAGTTTTTATTTCATCTTTCACGGAAAGAACTAACAAAACTTTCAAGAGTATCAATCAGTCATGAAAAAGTGCTTCTCAAACTTACCTGTTCGGAATCGGCGTTAAATTGTAGGTCTCCTCAATTCTTCACACGCACCCAGAGAATTGTTGATGAGAGTAAGCCACTCGCTATTTATTTATTTAATTTAATTTTTGATTCTTTCTTGATTTATTTGTATATTTTCTACTTTTTTACACTTCACTTACGAACGTCTGATTGACTTGATGCACAACTACTAAATGAGGATTACTGATTACACTACTTGTTGAATTCAAGATAAACTCGATTTTCTTATTGAAAACAATAATTGTCAATTTGATGACCATAGTTTTCAATATGACAACCTTATGTGGTCGATCACCGTACTGACAACAGCAATAATTGTAAATATGACTTTTAAAAACGGTTAAAGCATCACATTGACTACTGCGGTTTCAACTTGAAAATTATGGTTTTCAATACAATAATTTTGATAACGGCATGAGCAATTTATCGTTTGTTTTTGTTTGTTCTAGCTCAATTCAAGATAAAATCGATTTTCGTACTAAAAACAATAATTGTCAATTTGATGACCATATTTTTCAACATGACAACCAGATGTGGTCAATCATCGTTTTGACAAACGCAATTGTAAATATGATTAATTTGATTAAAGATTTGAATTTTTCAAAACTCGACTTGGAAGGCTTTGCAAGTAATAAAAAAAACTGCTATTTTTTGATTTTTTGCAAGGTTTTCTAAGTCAAGTTTTGAAAAATTAAATTAAAAAACAAAAACTCGTCATTTATGCATTCAAATTATGTTCATTATCATAATCATAAACAACAATTGGTCGAAAAATCCTATTTATTAATGTAAGTTTAAATTTTCTCCAAAACGGCAACTACCATTTTCTTAAAACATTCTTGTAATTTTTTGTGGAACACTGATGTTTTTAGTATAAACAAATTATTTTTGTATTGCTCCAAAACGGTTCCTCTCATAAAACCGTTTTTCAACGTCCCATAGGAAGTTATTGTAATGGGGCTGATTTTGTGAATATCCAGTTATTGCATATCTCAATGTTTCGAGGTCACTAGAATCCGAATCAACCCTTTTTATCATGATGTCTGTATGTGTGTACGTACGCGAACCACAGCCTTATTAAAGCTGATAAGGTTTTGAGCAATATCGGCTTAGCGGTTTTTTAATGGAGGTAAAAAAACTAGGACACAGACATCATGATAAAAAAGGATTGATTTGGATTCTAGTGATTTCACAAAATCGGTCAATTTTTTGTTTTTGTTTTGTAAATATGGACTTATTTCCTCCAAGAAAGATGCGGCTTTATTTCCATAAATTATTCCATTTTCGTCTTGAAAATAAAGCTCCATTTTAGATCACGTTATATTTCGATAACGAAAAAAAAACTCCATCATCATATCGACATCATGGGTTTCAATACGAAAACTTTGTCGACCAAAAGTCTTCGCTAAAGAACTTATTTGTTTTTTTTTTACTTCTATTTATTTTGAATTATATTCTAACAATCGACAATATACCAACTCTAGTTTTCAATTTGATGCCGGTAAAATTCAGTCATCATATTAACAACTGCAACTGTCAATTTGATGATTATATTTTCAATGCACTTGTTGCATTAAGGTAGTAATCATATTGATAATCATTGTTGTACAAATGATGATTGTAGTTCTTAACTAACTGACGGACAACCTAAGGTTTTCATATTGACAACCATAATCTTCTAATTGATCATCTCAGGTGTTAAAACGACAACTTTGATTTTCAAACTAGCAACAAGATATTGAAAATTTCAAATTGTCCCATTTACTATCAAATTGTTAGATTTTGAGACGACTTTTGAAAATTTACATCACATTGAAACTTTTTTTGATCAATATAACAATTTTCGGTTAACAACCAGTAATTGTCAATATGACAACGGTTATTTTTTTCAGTGTATCTATGGTAGTGACAGTAAGTACACTTATAAGCTTGAAAGACTCTTATAAGTCTGTTTAATACTGTCCATCAAAAATTCTTCAAATGCTTTTTTTCAGTTTTAGTCAATCCCACACAATTGAACAACCTCTAAAGTTAGTCTCTATTCTTACTTAAACCTAAAACAATCAAAACAACAGGCACGTCATGTCACTTCCACATCTATTCAAAAACTTTACAAACTTCTTCCTTGCTTCTACCAAGACGGTAATCCCAATCGCAACCCAAAAGTTATTCTCTTCTCATAATTCTCTTCCTCCACATAAATCCCAGAAATAAACCAATCGAATATGACAAAAGAACAAAAACACAACTTTTCTATTTTTCGAAAAAAAAAGAAAACTTTTAAATTATTACATTGATGCACAAAACTTTGTCATGAGGTCTTCTTCATTTTGCGGACCTATTCTATCAGCATCCATGAGCCTGACTGGCTTCACAATGCACCAAATTTGTCAAACACGCCAATCGAGTTAGCTGGGTAGTTGAAATGGTCACCCTAACAAAGGCGTTTTCATCCCAGAAGAGGCTCATTTAACGACCGTTGTCGTCGACCATAGTCAAACTTTTACATTAATTGTGAGGCTTTCCCCTCGTCTCCCTTCACTCACAGCTAATTCAATTGCACGAAAAAAAAGAGAGTTCCAAGTTTGTCGTGTCGTTTCAATTAAGAATAATAACGAATGAATGAATGAATTCAAAACAACGGTAAGTAGTGTTCATAAATCCTTGGCATGAATATCAGATGAATCCGTAAAGCAAGCTTAGCTCAACAAAAGAATTTCTTAGCTTCTTACGTTAGTTAGTGTGATGAATAAGTTGAGTAGTTTATTCAGTTCGTCCTGTCGTTCGTGTCCTGTCGTGCAGTCGTGCCAGTCCAGGGCTGCTACCAGGGACACCTTTTTTGGTACAAAAAGACAAAAAAAGTCACATTCAAAGAAATCTGTCATCTTTTTATGCGACTTTGTTGCATGGAAGATCTTCAAGTGGAATGTTGAATAAGGCAGAAATTTACAACAATAAAAAAAATTGTAAACTCTTTTGACCCGAGGGGCAACGTGACAGCTCTTAAAAGGTACTTTTCTCAATTAGAATGACTCGAGCAGTATTGCGGGTATCCTCTCCACTTGATGTTCCATTTCTCCCCTCCCACACACCCACATACACACAATCACACTGAAGTCAACGGGGTCCCTTTCCTTACACCCCATTGCCCGCGGTCGCACCTTGGCTGCTTTTATTTGCTTGTAATCGTTTAGTTGGAGTGAGAGTGAAGTCAGCAACTTGAGTTCTTGCTGTTTGCTTGTCATGTGTGACATTAAAAATGGAACACGACAGTTTAAAACGTTAAATGGCCTAAAGGGACTTGTGTGAGTTGTGAACAGTGTTGTTTTCTCCACTCCACCCTCCTACTGTCTCTTGCAATAAAATTTTTGATGGTCGAACGATTAAAGGACAAGGACGAGAGAGTGAAAATGTGATTGACTGTATAATATATGGCGCCTAAGGCTGATATATTCTGACTTACCACATCGATGAGCTGTGACAATTTCAGCTTGATGCAGACCTTGAGGACATCGGTTGTATTGACGACAGGTCGCACCAATTTGTTGTAATTGCTTAACAGATCATCGTAGAGTCTTTTTGCATCCGGGTTGCCCGCCACAGCTCCGTGAACCATGAGGGCCGATAGGAGCCATGCTCGTATCGTTTCCCCCGTTGTTGGGGACATTTTCATTTTGAAGACCAAGTTGCAAGGCTTATGATGTTAGCAATGGTGATAGCGATGATGTGATGGTGCAGCTTTCCGGCGGGTGGGGTTGTTTCTTTATGATAGCGATTTTTACTGCAGCTGCAGCAACTGAGATTTTGATAAGGTTTTGTAGAGATTTGACATTTTTATGTTTTCAAAGAAGTTAAAGTTAAGAGTTGAGAAAGTGCTCTTGATATAGAATCCTTAGAAGAGCATTGACGTTGAGAGTTTTGAGATAAATAGACAGATTTTTGTCCGACTGTGTATTCGAAGTTGATTTAGGTCGTCCATCTGAAATGAGAAGAAAGTTGTGTCTTAAGAGTTTTGTTTTCAAATTAAAATAAACTTTTATAACTTGTTTTCTTTTTGTTTTCAAGCGCTTGCAGAGCTTCTACTTAACATTATGTGAAGTTCAGGTCCTCATAAAAAGCATGGGACCTTAAAAGACTAGCAGTTCGGGTAGGGTGTCGGGGATATTATGAAATATTGTAGAAGAGTGAGATTCAAGCATTGTTTTATAACACAAGTGTATGAATTTAAAGAAGGCCACCTGCCACTCTGCCATCTGAAAGAATGCAATTGCTTAAGTGATGACTGGCTGACTAGCATCCAAAGGTTGTAGAGTGCTTGACTATCTTGTTAAAGGATTTTGAATAAAGTTTCAAATTTGTATACCCAATAAATAGTTCTTTGTGCCAATAAACTGTTTGTCAGGACAATAAATGTTTTGTTGAAATTCAATAAATAGTTGTTTGTGCCAATAAAGTTTGTTGGGACAATGAATGATTAATCGATTGTTGGGACAATAAATGATTAACCATTTGTTGGGACAGTAAAAAGTTGTTTGAGGCAATAAATTATTTCTTGGGACAATAAATGGTTGGTTGAAAGTCAATAAACTGTTTGTTGGCACAGTAAATGATTGCTGGCGCTAACAAACTCAAACGCGTAAACTCGAATTACTTGTCCCAATAAATAGTGGATTGATTTCAGAAGTTCAAAGTCAGCAAAGCGTTTGGATGCTGAAGACGGCGATCGTCAAAAATCCAGGTCCCCGAAAACGGCTACCATGGAAGAAAACGATAGAACCTGATTGATAAATGAGACCGTAGAAATTTCAAAAGACCGTGTTGGTCATAACCTGCATGAAATTTGGGGCATAAGAAACCTGTTGCTCGGCGGGATGGGTATCGTAATCTGGACAACAAGAACAACCGTCAGACCACTTCAGGGTAGTGCTCAACGCTGTTTAAGATAAATTTATAGGAGTTTCTGCGTCGTCTCGTGACAGTCGATGAAAAATTGATCCACTCGTTCACACCACAGACCAAAGAACAATCGAAACATGTGATTTAAGTCAGCGAACGTGCTCCGAAAGAGGCGAAGACTGCAATATATCGACTGGTAAGGTGATATCCATTGTTTTCTTGGTTTTACAAGACGTAATAAAAAAACGGTCACATGGTAAAGAAAAGAGAACCCTTCTACCATGATAACGCACACCTCCATCATGGTCGCGACCAAATGTAGCTACGAACTGCTGTTCCATCCTTTTTATTTGCTAAGTTTGGCCCCTTCCAAATTTCGAAGGACAATTTTAATGTCATAGCAAGGGCATTGCTCATAGGTCCTGTTGAGGAGCTCGTGGAACCTGTCTTTGGTATCTTCATCCTTTTCCTCAGCGAGGGCGTGAGCACAGACGAGGCTTATGTTGGTGAATTTAGCCTTGATGTGGATTATCGTGATGCGCCCTTCACAGAGTCGTAACTCAAGACCTTCCTCCTGAACCAAGTCCCAACTGCAAAGCCACATCAAAATAGACGCTGACTTTGTTCCCGGTAGCAGTCGGTAGCATAGTAGTTTCCGCAGTTCTTCATTTTTCCTAGGCCCAGATCGTACCATTGAATTTCTTAGATGAAAGTTATATTTGCTTACAGCAGTCTAGGGTCTCCGCTAATTGTTCGGCTGCACGTGGTCTTTTAAGGGACCGTAAACCGAAATTCATTGTCCTTAAATCGATTGCGTTAGTTATTGTCATCATTTATTCCGTCCGTATCCGTGTGTCACTACGGCACACGACCCCCAACCTGAAGGGTCACATCTTAAATTTTACTCCAAAAACCACTCATTATAATATGGTCGGGCTGCGAGTATGTCGTAGTAGCCCTATAAGGTGCTCACTAAGTAGTTCATCCTGACTGGAACTGTAGACAACACCGTTGGTTTATTTCATCTGGGGAATTCTTGCACTGTTGCCTGTTTAAGAAAGTAGGCATGTCTCAGTCAAAGCATACCCTCCCCCCTCCATTATAGTTAACGAACTTTCTCCAGCACCAACTTGAAGCACGAGATTGTCTTTTTGAAATTATGGAGTCGTAATTTTTTTCGGTGAGCTGTATTGAGCAATTAATCGAAATGCACTTCCCATCGCTTGAGAAATGCTGTTGAGAACCGTGATCCGATTAACCTTCTTGGTCCCTTACTAGGTACAGTGCTCTCTATACTCTCTCATGATTCGGACGGATTGGTTCCTTTATGGAATGAAAGCAACTGAATAATTTAAGACGAAAAAAAACTGAGTACCTCTATGAGTCCCGAAGAAAAACTGTTTCAATAGATGTTAGTTATCATTCCATTTAAATCAAAAGAATGATAGTACGTGGAACTAGAAACGTCCTTTGTTGTAACTTGTAACATACAATGATACATTCAAATCCGACATCTTTTGGTATGGAATAGAAGATCCTGTTTGAAGTACTATTTCATGTCACAAGGTATCCGTTGCCACCAGCTCCTGAAACTCCTTCTTCTATTTCATCAGCACTCATGAAACTAATAAAAACAAATTCTTTTCTGGATATTTTGAAAGAATTCCTTCCTCCAGCTCCTCTTTTCTTCTAACAGTCTCCAAAATTCCTTTTTCAGTCTAAACCCTAACGAAAGTATAAATTTCCTGTCTTTGTAAGTGTTACGAAACGACGTCCTTTACAACAAAGTAAAATAAGAAATTCAATTTTGTGAATATTTGCATGTCCCTTTTTTTCTAAAAAAGGTGTTAAAAAAGACGACCGAAAAAAATAAACGTTTTTATTTGCCAGCGAAACGTGAACATAAAACCGAATAAGTTTCCAATAATATCTGTTTCCCTGAAACTTCCGTGTGGCAAGTCGATACCGTCTCTTCGTATTTCCTGCTCTTAAATTTTTTGTTCGTCATATCATTGGAAATAGCGAAGGATAGCTATTGGGAAAAAAAGTCCTTTGAGTAAAAGTTTTGTTTGTTTACAGGTGAAAGGACATTTTCAAACTTCAAACGTTTATGTTTTTTTTTCTATTTTAATTTGGATGAGGAAATTCCGACATTTTAATTTGAAGTTGTCAATGACGGTAAAAATAAATGTTACAAAGAGCACGAAATTTTGAGTTCCTTTCAAAAGCAAGAGAATTTTAATTTCCCCGCGATTTGACTCAAACAATCTACCGCATCCGGCTCGAACCCCCAAAATCGTCCCGATTTAATTGCATCATAAAACCACGATGTTTCCTTTTAATCTTACCGAAACCATGCATCAGAATAACTCATCTTAATAACCCTCCGACATTAACATTAAATTGATGAAATTACACCGCCCACTCCACACCACACCCCCAGACACAACAACACTCGAATAATTCCAAAATGTTAACTCAAGACAAGACATTATTTTAATAACGTACAATATCCAGTTTATGATTAAACTTTATGAGGCATAGCACGAGTAGGTACCTACTTACCTCCATATGTGAATGGAATGTCTGAGCTTGTAGTGCTCGTGTGGCAGGACCTGGTAGGTAATTGCTAACGGAGAATGTGAAATATTATAACCTGCAAGGTAAACGTTTCGTATACATTTATGAATGTTCACTAAGTACTCGCGCAAAAGTTTTGGTCAGTCCCTTTGGCAGGCATTTAGACTACTACCGACCGACTTAACCCGGAAGGCGGACTCTGGTGATACAATAAAGCAATATATAGGTATCCAATGTGGCAGTTGTTTGCTCGCGCAGCCGAGCCGCTGTGGAGACGAAAACCAATAAACGTACAGTTATTATGCCTTAAAGTGTAAACATTGCCTTTAATTGTAATCATAATGAAAATTATCATAAAAATTAATTGCCTTGTAGGTTGGGGATTGAGAATGGCAGGAAGGGATTTAATTATGTTCTGATGTGTGTTTTTGTTGAGAGTTGAAGGATCATGAATATAGCCGTGATTATGAGTTGAACTTTTGGTTTATTATTTTATTTTATTTTATTTTATTTTATAGTGAGTAGTGACACAACTAATTAAATGGGGTGGGTCGTATTATGAGGTTGAACTCTTTGGCATTTCCCTAAGCTTTCAGGGCAGCAAGTTTAACAAACTTTTAATGTTTTCAATGACAGAGGGCTCAGAGGGCCATATATTTTCAAGAAAGCGTCTAAATTATGTAAACGAGGCAAAGGGTTGGAGATAAGAAACAGCAAAATTATATACTTCGTGGATAGAAAGGGAAAGAAAAAACTTGATCAACGTCAAGTGATTGATATAGCTATGAAAGGACCAATTCTTTGAAGCTTGCAGCTATAATTACTTTATGACCACCATGCTGAGGACGCTGAAGGCTGGATATGAATGTATATTGCTTTCGAATAAGATCCCTTAATAGATCGCGTACTGCAAAACAATTATTGCAGACTCTCAACTGCTACAAAGCAGACATTACCGCTATCCAGTAAATGCGATGGGATGAACCGGGCGAAAGGACGATGAAAAACTGTGACATCTACTATTTTAATTGTTACCAAGAGCAAAGCAGCAACTTTTTGGATGCGGATTCTTCGTGGGAAGCAGACTCAGGCAAAAAGTCTGGAGCGTCACATGTGGAAGAGAACGCATCACAACGATCCGAATCAAGGCTAAATTCGGCAACATTAGCCTAATATGCTCACATGCCCCCACAGAAGAGAAAAAGGACGACACCAAAGACGAGTTCTATGAGCTTCTTGACAAACGATATGAGCAATGTCCTAGCTATGACAGTATGACATTAAAATTATTGTCCTCAGCGATTTTAACGCAAAGCTGGGAAGAGAGGACATATTTGGAGGGACAGTCGGAAAGCACAGCCTGCACGACACCACTTCCGGCAACTGATTCAGGCTTTGCTGCGAAGCGAAATGTTGTGTTGGCAAGTACATGGTTCCCACATCTCAAAATCCATAGAGTAACATGTAGATCTTCTGATCAATCAACCGTAAACCAGATTGATCACATTGCGATCGACAGAAGGCACTTGTCCAGCATTCTAGATGTTCGAACTCCACCGACTTCTTAGGAGAAAAACAAGGGAGTTCGAAAAGTGGCAGATCGAGGATGTTGAGAGAGTCAACAGCAGGAATGAAGTTCGGGGGTTTTATCGAAAGGTAAAACAGTTGGCTCAAGGTTATCGAGCAAGAACCGATGCCTGCAGAGATTAACAAGGGAACATCATAGTAGAATCGCAGTCAATGCTGATGATTTGGAAAGACAACTTCTGTAGACTGTATTATGGCGACGACGAACAAAATCCCGCCGTCAGGCAGAAGCCTTTCATCTTACACGATGATAGCCAACAATTTCGTGAACCCGACCTAGAAGAAGTAAAAACGGCAATATATTGGCTGAAATCCAACAAAGCCGCCTTAGCAGATGGTCTAGCTGCCGAGCTGTTCAAGGCAGCAGGAGGTGACGATCTAGATAGGAGCATGCACAAAATCACCTACAAGATATGGTCGGAAAATGCATGCCCGATTTTCAGCATTGTTTGCCCGATCCTGAAGAAGGAATGTCCTTTAAACTGCGCCAATTACAGTGGGATTAGCCTACTTAACAGCGGATATAAGATCCTCTATGCCGTAACATGTGAACGTCTGAAGCCTTTTGTCAACAATCTGATTGGTCCCTATCAATGTGGCTTCGGACCAGGAAAGTCAACCATCGACCAAATTTTCACTTTGCGGCGTATCCTGGAAAAAACCTATCAGCTCCAAATCGATACCCACCACCTTTTCATCGATTTTAAAGCGGCGTATGACAGCATCTACAGAGACGAACTGTATAAAGCCATGTCTAGTTATGGCATCCCTGTCAAGCTCGTTCGCTTGTGCAAAATGACGATGGAGAACTAATGCTGCGCCATCAAGGTTTGTAACAAGCTTACTGAATATTTCGATGTCAAAAATGGATTCAGGCAAGGCGATGCACTCTCATGCGACTTCTTTTAACATCGTTCTTGAGAAGATAGTGCAAAACCCCACTGTCAACAACAGAGGCACTATCTTCCAAAAGAGTTGAAGATTCAACAACGATATGGAGAGTCAAGGTCCAGAGACCTTGAGATGGTTCGGTTATTTAGAGCGGATGGACATTATTGCTCCGGCCCGGATGGCACCCACAAGTGGAAGAGGATCTCAATCAACTTGGAGCTCAAAACTGGTGACAGCTAGCTAGCGACCGAGCTGGCTGACCAGAGTCAAAACAGAGTATCTAAAACCAAGACTGACATTGGCTGTCTAGGTCTTCTAAATATGCCTGCCAGTAAATGTCTTCCTGACGCTGTAAAATTTGGCAAATTACCTAGAAATGTAACCACGGAGATTATGAAATTTCTTGAGAAGAGGGCAAGCATGCTTTTGCTATATCTGTCTCGATCCAACTTATAGGAACAATGACTTAAATAGGCCAATCCACTTGTACGCCAGAGAACATTCTTAAAAAACTAAGTTCAATTTATAAACCCACTCGATAATTCTATGACGACATTGAGGACAAAAATTCCTACTGTGACGGCCTGTGAACGTCTTAAGCTCCAAAATTGGTACCACACTGGAGCGCAGGCGACATTTCAATGATCGAACAGTTTGACAACAACAACAACTACAACAACAACAACAACAACAATAACAATTTGAACTTTTGTGGATAAATCGGTACCTGGAGTCAAGCCTATCTACCGGATTCGGCTCGAACCCCCAGAAACGAAATGGGTAGAGTAAGAAAAAACTGCAAGAAGAGAAGTGAGCCGGTGGTTTTTCGGGGCAGGATGACTCAAAAATGTCAGTTTCAATGTGAACAAAAATCCTCCGCATTGTTAAATGAAAATTTCAAGAATGGTCCTTCGCTTTTATAAATTCTTTTTCTTTACGAAAAAAACGATATTTATTCAATTTTTGCTTTAATTTTCTATTCAAAGCGATTGGAGGCGAGAGATATTTTTATTTTAAATATTCTCACAACCTTAACAAAACTGTCATCACAGGATGCCAGCGAAAGTAAATTCAACGTGGACCGATTTAATGGCAAAACAAAAAATTCATTCTTGGTAACGACAACGTCAAAAAAAAAACAATATCCTTGCAAAAAAATGTAAGCAAATAGAAGAAAGATGATTCCCTCTGCCAGGAAATAATTTCTTCTTGTTTGTTGGCAATTTGAATTGTCCCAAGTTAATATTCTATTCTTTTTGGGTTTGAAAAGAATAAAATTTAACTTCCGCGAAGCGAATATTTTCCCCAGAGTCCTTGCGCTAGGTTTAACCCTTTTTTGTACAATTTTCCTTGTGCCATTTTGTTTTTGTGTATTTTCATATTTTCAAAAAAGTAAAAATGTGTCATTTTTCTTTTATTCTCTTGTGCAACTGAAGAAGAAGGAAATGTTAGGAATAAGAACAAAAAATGTCCTTTCTTTTTCGTTTGTCACGTATGAACGCAATGTTACACTTGGCACTTGTTTTATTTCACATTCTTGTATTTCATTTTTCTGTACTCAAAAAAACTTGAGAGGATGAACTTAACTACGACAATTCTACTGTAAATGTGCACCGTCAATTATAGTTGCGGCAACTGACGGTCCTTTGTGTGCTTACTTTTTATTGTTTTTCCTTTTTTCGCCTTTAAAATTGCTGAGTAACACTGCGTCTGAAAAATGGGCACTTATACAGGTGAGTTGACGTTTTGATTTTGGGAGCAAAAAAATTTCTTAACATTTGATTGTTCTTTGTTTTATTTTTGAATATCTTCATAATTTTTTACGAGCTAAAATGTGTCCCCTTAAACTTTTTTTGGTGGTAAAGTATGACGAAAGAGTAGGATCTGGGTGAGCAATCTTTCTCTTTATACTTAGTTTTACTGCCGCAGTCCTAATAGCCGGGTTCTGGATGTTACTCTGACCCATAGAGTGCTAAACTTGAATGCAATAATACTGACCTGGAGAAAATTGGAGTTATAAGACTAGACGCTCTACAGAGTAGAAGTGAAACGGGGAGTATTGTCCCCGAAACCTTATCTTCGGGCCTTCGGCGAACAGCTGCAAATCGAGTAAGAACTCCTTTTCTATCTCGGAATGGAAGAAGTGTCAACATTAATAGATTATGGTGCACCGCGCGTCTCGAGCCAGCTCAGTCTCTATCTAGCTGTCTTAAGTTTCGCATTCCATGTTGGTTGAGGTCCTCTAAGACATGTGAGCTCCACCTAAGTCGCGGTCTTCCTCTTTTGCGTCGTCCTTCCGGGTTGGATTCGAAGACTATACGGGCCTGAGCATTATTTTCCATTCACTCTCCATGGCCTAACTATCTAAGTCGTTGGATCTTGACTTTTCTGGCTAGGTCAATGTCGCTGAAAAGCTCGTTCATTTCTTGATTGTATTTGCGTTTCCATATTCTCCATTCATGCAGACGAGACCAAAAATCACTCGAAGAATTGAAGCAGTCCCAAGCGTTTTCATCCGATGTTGTCAAGGTCCATATCTCTGCACCATACATAAGGACGGGGATGATAAGGGTTTTTTTATAGTGAGACTTTAAAGTTGCTCGAGAGGGACTTTACTACTCAATTGTCTTCCAAGTCCAAGGAAGCAGCGATTGGCAAAAGTGATTCTTCGTTTGGGCTTTTGAAAGATTTTCCTCTGGTACCTATTGTTGTTGAATGATGTTGAAGAAATCGCATGACAGCGCATCGCCTTGTCGAATAGTGTGAGTCATTGTCATTTTTGACAGACGGCCGAGTTATGTCTGTTATATAGTTGGAGTCTATAGACGCTGTCATACGCAGCCTTGAAATCGATGTAAGGGTGGTAGGTATCGATTTGGTATTCTTGGGTCTTCCTCAGGATCTACCGTAGGGTGAATATTTGATCGATGGTGGACTTTCCTGATGCCTTCGCCACATATTAATATGTTTAATGCTAACAAGAGATTTTTTTTTACGTTTACAAGTAATATTTTATCTTTTATGGTTACTGCCTTTAGCGAAGTACTGATAAATCTTTCAAGTTTGTCCAGGAAAACTGCTTCTCAACTGAGCCGTTCAGAATCGGGATAAAATGGTTGTCGACAAAACAATGGATAAATCATTTACAGCCTTGAAATATCCACCGAAGCGGTTGTAATGTTTCCTGTCTATCACTCTTTCACCGTTATTTTCGGGCAATCTCCTTGTGAAATGGCCAGTTGCCCTCTTCTCCTTGAACAATTCAGAAGTAATATGTAATAATTACCCTGCAACTCTCATAAACCTACCCTCGGGCCCAACTTCGGACGTAATTTTTAGTACAGAGATTCGTTTATTATATGAACTACGCGAATGTGGAACTCTTTTCCACACTGTCTTTTCCAATCATTGCAATGTTCAGGAATTCAAAACCAATGTACACCGACACCTCGTTTGCAACACCTCCCTTCATACCTAATGCACTCCTTGAGCGTGAACGCGATATGCTCTGGAATCGAGATGTAAAAGCAATCCAGTAATACCCAGAAAAAAGAAATGATACATCACAGATAAAGGAGACCATGCTGAGCGAAAACATCCGAAGCATGATGACTTACTACACACCACGTCGAAAAGACGGAGAAGGAAATACCCTTTAATGAATCGTCAAACGGTCAGCCCACCGAATAAATTAGATTTCCAGGTTTTTAACCGGCTAAAGGACAACAAAGTCGTGAATGAACATACTATTGTCTGTCAAGGCTCTTTAAATACCCTGCCATAGCCATTACTTAGAAATTGATCCTGTACAAGACTGTAGTTTGACTATCAACTACCCACTTACATGCTCTAGACTTTGGTGGTAAATCTATTATGAATCAGAATTAATAACAAACAATGGGAGCCTTCAGTGGGCTGGACATCAAGCTCGTAAGAGGTAAAAGGAACCGACCCACAAAGTCCTTAGCGGTACAATTCTAACTGATGGCACTGAATGGATATTCTAAGCTATGCGGACTTTAACATGTCAGGCTGTCTACACTGACCATTTTCGTAAGCAGTGAAGGTAGCCTTGTCACTAATCAGGGGGGATTGATTGAGATGCTTTTACACAGCATGCATGCAGAAATGAATACCAAAAGAGCAACTAATCCGCCAACCATCACATAAGTATGTAAAGAAGAATGCAGAAGAATTAGAACTGATATCATCGGCCACTCAAAAAGAGCTCTGTACGAAGCTTCCAAAGCGAATGACCGACTGGCGAATATCCGTTGGGACAAACGGAAGCATATTCTGTCCAGGGCAACCTTCTTCGGCACCACAAACGACACCTGAGTTGAAACTAGCGAAGAATTACTTAAGCAACAGCTGGTGCATCGGCTTTTTTTTTTACACACTATCAGAATTGGTCGTTCGGGCTTATAGCAAACACCATTTTACGACCAATGTTTTGCCAACACTGAACACAGGAACTGTGTTATACCACCGGGTTTGGTCAGCTTAATATGTGCAAGTCTTTTCACTCTTGGGTGAAAAAGTACGCACGTTATTGAATGTACCAGTACTTTTCTGAAGCGGCGATGACGAAACGCTGAGTCTTTGAAGTTCAGTAAAAAAGAGGAAAATTGATACGGACTCGACTGAAATTAGGTCCCGCAGTATGCGAGGTAGTCCAATAAAGCAAAATGCAGTCATTCCCTTAGCTCGGCACAAACAAGCAAACCTGATTTCGCCGACTGGAGCCCTAAAGAAGACTGGGTGGGTGGGGTTTAAGTTGCCTTCGTAATGCATAAAGTTTGAGATGATTGCGATGAAACCCCTTAAGAAATATTGATAGTGCACGCGTAACCGCGACAACATTTTGAATTTACAGCATGGCCTCTTTTGAACTTTATTTCAATCGTGCTTAAATTTTAAGTTTATCAAATTTCTGACGCGAAAATAATCCATAAAATCCGTGGAAGAAGGCATATTCTCAAGAGTTAACTTCTGTATTGTAATCCTGAGGGTAATTTGTTTTAAATTCCTATTTTGCTTCAAACTTTCTTGCCTGGTTCCTCCTTTAACAGTCACTTTCAGTTTTGCCTTTTACCTACTTTAACCACGCTCGTTCTTAAAAAGAACAACTATTTTCAGAGATTTTACAAGTGAGGCCAGTAACAAACGTTCAAAATGAAAGAGTGCACCAAAGAAACTTTATATATAGGTAGATACCCTTGCAAGTTATGTTTTGTAACTTTGTAGAACAGTGTGTGTGTTAAACATTGTGTCGTACATTAAAAAATATCAAATAAGGGTGACTTCCTAAAATTTCCTCAAAAAACGGAACTCTGACATTTAATTTTCGAACCGGGAGATTTACAATGTCTATTCTCTTTGGTGTTCGGCCCGTTTCTTTCGCTTTTGGCAGCTCCGGTCGCTCCGTTTCTGGTTGTACTGTCAACTGCTAACAATCTCATCTCGGGGGACTCTATATAATATGGAGCATTATTGCAAATAAGTTTCTTTATTTTCCGTGTGCCCTAGTTTCCATCATCATCGCTCCACTAGAAACCCGGTCCAAAGGGGTCTTGTAGCTTGTTCAACATACACAAAATACACACACACGTACACCCATTTTGGATGACTTTGTCTTAAGTTCGTTTTATGAACGTCTTTACGATGTAGCAGCTAATCTCGATGATACCGATGATAAAATTAAGTTTATCTCTTACTTCTAGGAGGTCCTTGAAGGCATAATAAATCTTGGGTCGACTTTGACTGTGCTATAAATATGTGCAAAAGGCGAGGACTTGGTTTTGCGGTGACTACATGTCCTGTGAGAGTCCTTGTTGTTGTGTACGAGCAGGGGTACAAAATAGAAAGAGTAGTTGCTACTGGATTCATGTGAAAAAAATATAAAAACCTTTTTTTTGTTTTGAAAGGTGAGCAGAGGGACTTCTCTTGGTGCCTAGGTTCTTAAAGATTTTTTGCTGTTGTTGTGAGAAGATGGTTTTATTTTACTGCTGAGACTTACTTCGTTGAATGGGATAAGTTTGTGTTCCTATTGGTTGTAAATCTCACACATGTAGGGTTTTGTTTTTCTTTTGAATAATGCATTTTGTTTTAATGTTATACGCAGAAAAACTTTAGGGAGTTGCTTTTGATGTAAACAGGCTGTTTGATGTTGGGGTATGAGATTGACCTATTCCTCGATCTTAGGATAAAACACTTACATAAAGCGTCTGCCATCTAAGTTTTCTTTTTTTTTCAACTAGTGCTTATTTCGTGAATGTTAACACTTAGCTCATGTCTGATTTGACAGATAATTAGTTTTATACTTCCGCTGAACGAATATGGTTATGTTTACGCTTGAACAACGCTGGGAAATATTGCGACATTGCTTTTAAAATCATGGCAATGTTGCAGAATGTTTGCAAAAAATGCGTACGGATTTTGTAAAAAGAGAAGCACAGTCAGCTCCGTATGTTCGTTATCTTGTGAAAAAAGTGCAAGAAACTGGCACCCTCGTCGATAAACCAAAGCGTGAAAAGCCAAAAACAGTGCGTACACCCGAGAATATTGCTGCTGTGGCAGAAATTGTGCGTGAAGCGCCATCAACATCGATTCACCGTCGCGTCGTTCTCAACAGTTGAACATTTCCGAGACATCATTGAGATGAATTTTACATAAAGACCTTGGTATGACGCCATACAAAGTCCAATTGGTTCAGGAATTGAAGCCAACTGACCATCCAATGTGTTTTCGCTTCGCTAAGTGGGCCTACGATCGACTTAGAGAAGATGCCGATTTTGCCAAAAAAATCATCTTTCAGATCTTGGTGTACGCAAATAAGCAAAATTGTCGCATTTGGGGCACAGAAAACCCGCACGCATACATTGAAAAGCCGATACACACAAAACGAGTCACTGTTTGGTGCGGATTTTGGCCCAGTGGCATAATTGGGTCATTTTTCTTCGAAAATGAGCAAGGAGTGGCCGTTACAGCCAACGACGATCGTTATTGGGCAATGTTGAACGAATTTTTGATCACAAAAATTGAAGAGGAAGATATTGGCAACATTTATTTTCAACAGGATGGCGCTACGTGCCACACAGGCGAAGCTACACTCGATGTTTTGCGCCCTGTTTTTGAAGATCGCGTTATCAGCTGCAGTACTGATGTCGTTTGGCCACCTCTGCAGCTGCAATTTGACACCGTTGGACTATTATTTGTGGGGTGCCGTAAAAAATAAGTGTTACTCCGACAAGCCAGGGACAATTGACGCTTTAAGGAATAATATTCGTGAAGCCATTGGTGAAATACAGCTGCAAGTAAGCAAGTAAGAAGAAATCTTCGTGCGAAGTTAGGAGAAGGAGGTCACCAACTAGGTCGTAAGTAAATGATGATTTTTATTTGATTTATAATCGTATTGCACTCAAATTTACAAGTTGACTTATAATTTTTACTATCGATTCAAAGAACAATTCACATGTTATGTCATTTACATTTTGAAGATTATATCATATAAATCTTGGCCAAGACTACGTCTGAGGTAATCCATTCAGGCAGGTCTAATCTAGGGGGACTCATTTGAACTTTTCGACTGGAATCTCGCGAATAAACTTGAGACTCGTAACAGTCTTTTCGTACACTTTAGCCTACAGCTGCTACAGCGTAACCACTAACTGCTTAACGCTGTCGTACAAGACGAGTATCACCCAATCTAGTTAACTGGAATGCAAACTTGCAAATGTAGCAAATGAATTTTAAGCGAGAATGAGTGAATAGAAAGGTGTTGTCTTTTATAAAGAAAAAAGTTCAACTTCGTTCTTCAAGAGTTCTGACCGCCCTGGGCAAGTTTTCAAGACGCGCCCCCGCCGCCGGTGCCAGGAGTGTTGCGGTCGCTCTAAAAGGTAGCGTATTAGTTTTGACTTCGTTCCCTAGTGTGAAAATTCAAACACGGTTCATACTTCCTATTAAAGCTTTCTGATCGATCTGCAAGCAAAACTTACGTTTTCTATTGATTTGCACGACGTGAAACCATGTTTTAGCTGACCGTATATAAGGGAAAAACACCTCACTCCTCACGAATTTGACGTCCAAAGTCATGACAAGTGACTGCAAACTAGCTAGTGGATAGACCCACTCAAGATAACATTTCGTATATGAAAATATGGGATAAATACGAAATAAATGTGGGTTGAGAATAGGCCCTGATTAAACGGCTTCATGAGTGCGAAGTCAAATCCGAAAAATTCCTGCAGCTCAAAACACAACATGCAGTGAAGCCAACTACGATTTTTATATAGGGCTCATTCATTGAGGTTGTTAAAATCATACATCTGCTCGATTCCTTTCTCATACATAAAATGAATGGAATAGTATTAAACTGCATATCAAATTTGTTGTTAGAACAGGGAAAGAAAATGCACTAAAACTTTAAGTAGATATTTAATTCTTCAAATCGTTAATGCTGCAGTTAAGTGAATAGAAGAGATTGCTTGTACTGCCAAAAATTAATTTCAGATGATAAATCTCAAAATTTTAATGGAGCTCATTTCAAAAACGCTTAAAATAAAGTGCACTAATAAATTATTCGTTTATAATCCATAAGCTAATGGTAGTTGAAAATTGAAAACAATGGCTAATAGGTACCTACTCTTATATCCAGACATAAATTTGGCTTCTGGAAATGTGTATTGAACCATTATAATTCAATGAAAACTAAAAACAAATAATTTCAGAAGCAAATAGATTTTTTATATCTAAGCGAACTCAATGACTTTTTTTATACCCTTTATATGACAAGAGCATAGTGTGAGAATCAGGAGGAAGAAGATTTGATAGGTGGTGTAGTTGTACATTGGTCTTGAATATCTGAATATTGAATGACTGGGGAAAACAGAATGGGGTTAATTGTTACAAATTCACGTTGCTAAGGAACGAATATCTCTACTTAACAATATGACCGAAGATGAACTCTAGAGCAAACTAATGATCGAGTTTGACGTGTGAATTGTTGTTTCATCAAAGCACTGTGTGTCCCAAATCAATCTAGGAGCTCTTTTTTAATGCCATAAAAAAGGCCTTAATTTGTAGCTGGAGCATCAGTACAGGGATAAGAGTTGTACCCAAACTTTGGATGGATATACAGTAAAAAATAGAGTGGCGCGACAGCTTTTCAAGCGCCAAGGCCTAATTGGCTTACTCTCATCAACAATTCTCTGAGTGCGTTTGAAGAATTGAAGGGACCTACAATTTAACGCCGATTCCGAACGGCAAAGTTGAGAAGCACTTTTTCATGACAGATTGATACTTTTGGAAGTTTTGTCAGGTCTTCGCAAGAGGCAGTACTCGTGAAAGATGAAATAAAAACTTTATGTGCACGAGTAGGACTCGAACCCACGACGTTCTGCTTAGCAGCCAACGCACCTAACCACTAAGCTCCGGGTAACTGCAGGATGGATATACAGTGGTGGACATTAAAACACCAGTTCCATACAAAAAATTAAAAAACAAGCGTTAACTTTAATTTCTGAATTCAATTATTCAAAATGAAAGCACCCAATGAAAAATTAAGCCTTAGCGTGCACATTGATGAAGTGTTGATGCAATAAAGCTTTAATAAGGTCTTGTTTCTGTCTTATTTTAAATAAAAATGGTTCCTGGTAAAAATTGCACTGAAGAGAAATGAAAGTTGATATTATCATTCAGAAGGGAAGGTAAAACTTTTTCAGAAATTCTGTATATTTGTTTCTGTTGGCAAAAATTATATCAAATGCTTGTACACATTTGTCGAAAATTGTGGAAACAGAAGTGGTAAAAGAAAAACGACAGTTCAAGATGACAGAAGGCTTCCCAAACAGGACACCTAAAAATCATTATGAATAGATCAAAAACAAGCTTAATCTGAACGTGAGTGACATGGCAGTGCGAAGGAGGCTGATCGACACTGGTTTGAATGCTTGTAGTCCCAGAAAAATGCTTTTATTTATCAAAAAACACCGACAAAGGCTCCTTGAATTTGCTAGACAATATTCACACTTTTCTACTGAAAAATGGTGAAGTATTTGGCAGTGGCGTGGCGTGGATATTTTCAAATAGTAAGTCGAGAAAAAAATTTAGCAAACCCATTTAAATAATTAAAACAAAACAGTTCCAACGTTTACTTTTCACAATTTTCAGAATTTTCAGTTTTTTTTCACAATTTTCACAAATTTACGTTACTTAAAATTCACTTTAAACTTGCAAATAATCCAAAACAATGATGAGTAGAACAAAACAAAACAGTAAAACAAAACCGAATTTGCCGTACATTATTATTTTTTCCAAGCAGACATTGCAGAAAGACGAAAATTATCGTCTTACTTTTTTCAATAAGAGAACGTGTATTGAAAAGGGAGGCACCAGGGTGGAAGTATATCGTAGGAAAGACAGGGACAAAGACAAAATATGTTCTGCGTGGCGATTTTCAATGCTTTGTGTATTGTGTGTGTATCTCGCAAATTTAAAAGGCTTGAAGAACATTGTGTGTATGTGAAAAGATAGGCTGTTGACTGCTTAGTTGTAGACTTATGTTGCTGTTTTTTTTCTATGAACAAGAGACAAATTTTAAAAGGTAAGACGATAGGAATCGTGTTATATGGACGCCACGCGCCTGGTATTTGGTAAACTGACAACTCCAAAATTATTTTGCATAGAGGGCTTGTATCGCGAGAGTATGTAAGGCGTTCCATTACCAATTACACAGTTATGGTGGATCCAGTGTTAAGGTATGGGGATGCTTTTCCTACTACAGACTTGGTCCTATACACAAAATTGATGGCATAATGGACCAAAACGTTTATTTTGATATGTAGGTACCTTGGAAAATTTAATTTTACTTTACTCCCAAGCAGAAGTACCTTTGAATTGGATTTTTCAACAAGTTAATTATCGAAAACATATGAGTCGAAAAGCAAAAGAATGATTTCATCTCAACAAATTTTATGTAAATGGACTGGCCCGTCCAATCTCCCGATTTAAAAACGCTCGAAAATCATTTGGGAGACCTAAAAAAGGGCTGTTCGTCAGTGTTACCCAAGCGATAACAACCAGCTTTTCATGGATACTCGATACAAGACTCTACGTGGTTTTTTTATTCGCCACTGTGCAACGCTCTTCAAGCCAGAGTTTAATGAGCTTATCATATTTTGCCGTTGCAGTTCTGCATTCAAAGAGGAAGGATGTGAGTCTGGAAATGCATATGAAATGCTTAGGGTAATTTTTTTTAGCGAGGTAATGTATTGGATTGGAAGTTACAGAAAAGATATCATTTATAAAGATGAGAAGGAGACAAAACGGAGCCCTGGGGCACTCCAGCATTTTTTTTAAGTTTCAGACTTGAATTCGGCAAAACCGAAAGCACGCTTTTTCGATAAAAGAACCTGCTCCTAAAGGGTTTTGCCAGTATGGGAGAAAAGCATTTCAGAATAATATCGGGGAAACCGAGGTATGAGAGGTCCGTTGAATATGGGCATTGCAAGACTCCCTGGCTTTTTATTCGGGTTTCCGGTTTTAGATTCCTCAGTTGTGTTGGCTCTCAAACATCAGAAACTCTTTTTACTGAAATCGAGACTAGTTTCTCCTTATCTGTCAATTATAAATACAATTCTATCAATCAACGCTTAACAAGTTAACCATAAGAATTTGTATCGTTATACTAATTTTGAGTATTTGATTTGACAAAGTTGACATTTCAAGTCAAAACAATTTCCATAATGACTAAAATAAATCTGCATCTTAAGCATCGAAATAAACAACACCAACATTTCTCCAATCAGATGATGAAAATTAACGAACAACACTGCAAGAGGTCAACAAGCTTAATTCCTTATAATAACAAAACTTTTAAACTCGGAGCTGGCTCCTGATTTCTGACTCACGCAAACAAATATCCGAGCGGTAAATCGTTGGGAAAGAGTTTTCTCTCAGTGTATACAAACGCAACTGCATCATTATCATCATCAACATCATCAACATCATCAACATCATCTACATCATCATCAGTGATTCGATATTCATGTCAATGCACATCAATTGACGTTTTATTACAGTGTGACCTTTTTTTTCTTCTTCTGATAAAACCAAACTTCATCCCCATTGATTTATTCCAAGTCGATTGCATCCATTTTCACGAATATTTTTATCGACCAACTCCCACAGACACGCTTTCATTCCATATCCGTTCTCATTTCTTCATTGCATTGCATTGACAATTTATGCTCAGTGAACAGGAACGATCGGACGAGCCAACTTCTTGGCAATCAAATGTTCATACAATATTTCAAAAGTCATCCGAAGTTTACTTACCTAGCAATTGAAAAAGGCTTCGTAGCACTTTAATCGAATGGACTTGAAAAGGAAAAGTTGCAGTTCCGTAAAATAACAGGAAATGACATCTAAACAAAAATGTGAAAATGCAATTTTACTGTCATGGCTATCGTTAACCTGGATTGTAAGCTGTATCTGTAGTATTTGGTGTTTCTTAAGTTTCTTTTGTTTAATGTTCATCTTTTATGTTTTGATTTTAGTGTTCAGCTTAAAGGATTCGACAATAATCAGACATAAATTATGGTTTTGTGTGTTTGAAACGTCTCCACTATTTCTCTCCCAATCTTTTTGTCGAAGTATTGGATCGATTTTTATCTTGCACCATCTCCTTCGCCATCCCCAAAATAATTTGGTCGAAATTTTCCCAACACAATAATGCATTTCACTTTATTAATCCACTTAACGTGAAATTAAGGATTTTCTTTTGAGACTTCCTTCGCATAAATTTCCCGCAGCCATTCAAACACATATCCCCTTGAGCCAACACTTCACTCACAAAACCATAAAACGAACAAAAAGAACAGAAAAATCTGAAAAATCTTAATGAGAATCAAGATAAGATGAAATTGCTTTTCTTCCTAACCCCACAGTCGTCAGCCAGCATAACCTAAGGCCAGAACAGCACTCACTCTATCAAACAATGCACACGTGGACTCGAACTCAAACTTTAACTCAAACTTGGACACTTTCAGACAGGCGGAGGCAAGTATTTTGTGGTGAATTGTGTGAAGGTTTTCAAGGATAAAGGACCCTCGGGAGCATTTGAATATAATTTAGTTAGCAAAGCTGATTATTATTATTATTAATTCCGAGAGGACAGAACCTTAATGAGAAATGTATGAACTCAAAATAAAACAATAATCCACTAATTACTTTTTAATTATAAACTTTTGGATTATAAAATTACTTTTGATCCTTCGGCGAACGTTGGGCGCCATGAAAGCACAATGCGTTGTACAAAGCAGCTAAGTTTCCAAGTAGTATTTTCTTTGAGTGCCCTTTCAAGAAAAACAATACCTAGTTCCTGTTGAGAATCCTGTGCAAAGCTGTAAGCTTACGAAGCATTGACAATGTTTCCAGGAGTATCATTTGTCGTTGAAATTTTTTTTTCAACTCAGCCGTTTGTAATACGCACAAAATTATAGGTCCCCTCAATTCATTACTCATTGGTTCTTAGGAGCTGTCGTGCTGCCCATTATTAACAAATTTTATTATTGGTTTCTTCTGTCTATGATTTTTGCTCGGATTGTTTTTCCTCTTTCTCTATTCATGAAGAAGGAAGGGACGGAAAATTCTTCGAAATTTCTTTTCTAAGCAGTCTTAAGCGTTTTCTTCAGACCTTGTTCAAGTTCAAGTCGCGGATCAAATTCAGTAAATCCGTCCGTTTCTGAAGCTAGTGCTGCAAAACTACCGAGTGACGCACTATACCCAACCTGGAGGGCCAGATAATTTTTAAGACCATGAAGGAAGCTGGCTGAACCGCGCTGGGCTCCGAATAAGGTACTCAGTGTTAGCTAAGTTGTTCATGCGAGAATACTTATAAGGAGTTATTTAATTTAATTGGGTTAAAAACTCCTTAATCGACAGAGACAGACAAGGTACCATTCCTACTCATAAAGTAGAAAATTTACTTTTTAAAGAAAAGTTCTATGACGGATATTCAGTCCAGCACGCGAGGAAGGCGTTAGAGAGGGTGGTTGCCCATGTCGAGGCCCGGGGACGTCAAATTTGGGTAGAGTAGAGATCATATGTTTCAAGACAGATAGATAGAGTGGCGCGACAGCTCTTGAAGAGCCAAGGCCTAAGTGGCTTACTCTCATCAACAATTCTCTGAGTGCGTGTGAAGAATTGAGGGGACCTACAATTTAACGCCGATTCCAAACGGCAAAGTTGGGAAGCACTTTTTCATGACAGATTGATACTCTTGGAAGATTTGTCAGGTCTTCGCAAGAGGCAGTAACCGTGAAAGATGAAATAAAAACTTGGCCTGAGTAGGACTCGAACCAACGATGTTCTGCTTAGCAGCCAACGCACTTACCAACTAAGCTACGGGCAACTGCCCGAACATCAACAAAAAACAGTGACTTAAATTTTCCATGAACTCGGCTGATTTCCATGAATTCGTAATCCGTGAATAGGAGTATAAGGCCGCAAAGGTAATTTCGT
Organism: Sphaerophoria taeniata; assembly: GCA_943590905.1. Classification (NCBI taxonomy): domain Eukaryota; kingdom Metazoa; phylum Arthropoda; class Insecta; order Diptera; family Syrphidae; genus Sphaerophoria; species Sphaerophoria taeniata. The sequence goes on along the minus strand of OX016540.1, from coordinate 216,377,750 downwards.
AAATGTCGCGCGACTTGCAAAATTTAAATCTTTGAGGAGAAGATAGTGGCAATCGCGGGAACTTGCCAGAGATAGTGCACCTCCTACCTTAATATGACCCTCTTCTAATGGAACACCCGACAAAGATAATGCTGGGAGCAAGAATCCCAATTTCGTATCTATCTCCAGAAACCCAGAATGCATAAATAAACTTAGTGGGACAGCAAGTTTGATCCACCATCATCCGCCGCATTTAAGAATCTGGGATACGTTCATGGAGAAAAGGTTGCCGACTTCTTCGAAAAAAAGGAAGAATTGCAGAAGTTCTCAGCAAAGATATAATTGCGAAGATAACATCTGATAGACTAGACACACAGAATTGGATAAGACAGGAAACGCTGTCACAAAGAAGTTCAAACACGGATTAAAGCACTGAATCAGAAAGTTACATTCGTTGCATGCACACACCTTTCACTCAACTTGGCTGGGGTATCCACTGCTTCTGAATCATTGAATTCCATGACGTTTTTAATTTGCATGGGCTGCCGTCAAAGATCAAGCAGTGAAACAAGTCACTACAACGCGCTGGAGTGCTAGACGAGAAGCTGTCCAGATGCTTAAGAATAAGTTTGAGGAAGATCTTGAGGTACTGAAAGAATCAAACTTCCGAAACTATACTTCCGAAAGTATGTGAGTCAATCTTCTTCTGACAGCCATGAATTCATTCAACTTCCTCTGTTTTCTTGGCATTTGAGCTGAACTAATGAACTACCTGAAGTATAGATGACACACAGATTTACCTGCAGCAATGATGACTGAGTGTGGATAAGTGTGCTCTGCTCAGAAACTCTGCGCTTTAAAAGCTCTCAAGCTTTGCAAAGATTCTCTGCGAAAAACTCGGAATCGAACTCAAAACAAGAAGAATTCGAAAGGAAAAACGCATGCATGGTGATGAATATGAAGATTTCACTTTTTCTCACGAGCAGGAAGTCCGTCGAGAGGTGTTCGCATCATTTAACGAGATCATTTCAGAAATGACGACTCGATTCCAGCAAGTTCAGGAAATAGCAGAAAAGTTTAGATTTTGGTTACCAGCAAAACTTTTGTAAAGCGAGAACGAGTATAATCTTTTTCCATGTATCAGAAGACATCGAAAAGGACGAGTTTCAGATGAAGTGTAAGCGTCTCCAGCAGTATGTCGCCAGTTCTGAATCAGAGGAAGATATAAGGAGCAAATAACCACTGGAGCTGCTCGAGTTCATTCTGGAATCTGGAAATTACGGTTAAAAATAGAGTCATCTTGATTTCTATATGTTAGGCTTTGGCAATTAGTGTCGCTTACGGTGACCATCCAACTTTGCTATATTGTCGATTGAATTTGCTGATCATAAGGCTCGTAGAAGGAATCCATTTGTGAAACCGCTGCTCCTATTTTACCTTGAGTCAAATATATGTACCTCATTGCCATGATTTCTGGAAATTAAATTTCAATTAAGTATTGAATTTGGGGTGGCTAAATGGTTTCCCGCCGATCGATGGCACGCTACGCCACTGAATAGGTTGTGGATGTCGTTCGTAGGTTGAATTCCCCAACTTGCCAACGTGCAACTTTCGAGAGCTCTCATAACCAAAGTCATTACGGAGAAAGATCGTCTCGCAAAACTATTTCACTTCACTTTTGCAGATCCTCATGAACACCGACATCGTTATGACTGCCAACGTAGTTAGGTGCACATGCACACGCACAAGAAATCTGCCAATTGGAATCTTTGCCAAAGCCATTCTAATCGTCCACATCCTAGCCACCCCTGTTGGGAACACATTCCTCATCAACTGCCCTACCTCCGTGTCGTATATTTATTTTAATTGTTTAATTGTTTAATGTTTATTTCATCAAGTCGAGATCTAGCTCATTAGATTACTTACAAATTCAACAAAATAACTTAAGACTAATAACAGTAAATCAATAAAATAAATAAACCAATAAATAGTAACATAACAGTTTTACTTTAATTATTAAATTTTAATTCGATTAAAAGCACATTTTTGAAAGTATTTCTATTTAAGGAATTGTAAAAATCTAATTCAATACAATATGAGACCGAGTTGGCCTGCTTGTTAAAAGTAAATTTTGTATCAAAAATAACACCCAGATCTTTTTTCAATGCAATTTTTTCGAGTGGTATTTCATTAATATAATATTCAAAATTGACTGTAAGGCTTTGACATTTAGAGACATTCAAATGTAACTTGTTATTGTTACACCAAACAGAAAGATTTAACAAATCATTTTGCAACTTTAAACAGTCTGATGCATCATTGACAACACAAAACAGTTTTAAGTCATCCGCAAACATCAAACAATGAGAATACATCAAAACATCAGGAATATCATTAACAAACAACAGGAACAAAATAGGTCCAAGATGACTTCCTTGGGGAACACCTGATGTTACCTCAATGGCATCAGAAAGGACATTATTAAGGCGAACGAATTGTGTTCGTCCACTGAGATACGACTTGATCCATTGGAAAAAATTTGAGTGAAAGCCGCATCTTTTAAGTTTCCTAAGAAGAATGTGGTGATCAACCCTATCAAATGCCTTTGCAAAGTCTGTGTAGACAACATCACATTGAAAGCCTTTCTCAAGAGAAGAGAGAACAAAGTTCGAGAAAATTGCCAAGTTTGTGTTGGTAGATCTTCCACTTACAAAAACCATGTTGTAATGGAGAAATCAACTCTTTCGTTAGATTTATAAGTTTGTTGTACACTAATTTTTCGAAGAGTTTTGGAATTGAAGATAGTTTGCAAATTGGTCTGTAATTTCTAACATCAGATTTTGAACCTGATTTATGGATGGGAGTTAAAAAAGAGCTTTTCCAAACATCAAGAAATATACCAAGCTCAAGTGAACGGTTGAATATAATCGACAATGGTAGGGCGATTGCTTTTGCACATTTGTTTAAAACATAGGGTGTTAAACCATCCATACCCTCATTTTTGTCTAAATTCAAAGCATTTAACTCAACTTCTACTTCTTTTACTGATATAATCATATTACCGATGTTAAGCACGTTCAAAGAATTGTTATCTTCAAACTGCATATCATTATCGCTACTAGTATTAACATAAACTGAGCGGAAAAAACTTGAAAACATGTTGCAGATAGATTGAATATCAGAAGAGGAAGTATTACCAAATCTCATTGAGTTTGGGACACCGATTGATTTCTTTTTGCTATTGAAGAACTCCAGGGTTCGTAAAATATCGATCGCAATCCGAAAAATACCGATACTTCTCACTTTTTTCCGATCTTCTCACGATCCGAAAAAAATAAAATTCTCATACAGATACTTTTCTCGGGATCCGAAAATTTCCGATCTCTCTCGGCACGAATTGAAATTTTTTTCTCTTTTTATCATCGGAAAAATAAAATTCCCCTCAAATTTTGTTCTCTCACGAAGAGAAATTAAAAAGTATCCGAAAAGTGAAAAGATCGAAAAAAAAATATTCTTTGAATGTGTTTTGTGGTGTATGGTTGTTTCTTGTTTATTGTTTTGTTTGATCTCGGTTGTTTAAAATGGGACGAAAAAAAGAATTCGAAGTGAATAATTATTAATTAATTATAAAAATGGCATCATGTTTAAGATGTGATAAGAAATTAAAAGGACTAGTGACTGGCAATATAAAAACACAATTTACAAAAGTTCATGTGGTGTTTGTTTTAATGATGATGCAAATGAGGAACCGTCGGGAAGTAGAAGTGTTGCCATTTCCAGTGCTGGAGTTCATAAAGAAAAAAAATTATCAATTTGCGTTGACATGAACAAAAGTCAATTTATTAAATGTTGTATTGGACTTGTTACGGTCAAAAATATCCCGTTTCGAATTTTCGACGATGAACTTTACATAATACAAGATACATTATGCACACAAACAACAACCGAATTTTTTTTATATTTTATTTAACGATCGGTTCGTGAATGGATCTTTTTTGGATCTTCTGTGATAAATTCGGGATCGAATTTAATTTTTCAGTTCCCGAAAAATTTAATTCGATCGTGAATACAAATTTTATTCTCAAAGAACCGAAAAATAAAATTCGCGATCGAATTAAAAATTAAATTCCCGGTTGAATTTATCGATCGCGATCGAATTAAATTTTATCGTTCTACGAACCCTCTTTTAAACATTAAATCATTCTTCATCACAGAGAAAAATCTAACTGTAACATGAAGATAAATAAATAATATGAAGAACTATTATGACAACCACATAAGGGCGATAACACTCATCCTTGGACTTCGAAAAAAAAAAAAAAATTTAATAAGAAAACATTCCATTTTCTTTTTTCATTCAAACTCAAAGTCAATCAACTCGAAAAGAGCCTTCAAACTAGAAGCTTACATCATTGAACACCCATCGTCCAGCCTCCATCAGAACCTGGCATTTTTCAACCCGTTTACATTTTCTCTTCTCATTTTTTCTCGCATTATTTTCGATATAAATTCTTAAGGTTAGGCCTACACTCTAATGGCACTTGTAAGTGCGGTTCGAAGCCGAACCAATAGCCATTTTGTTTATCTTTGTCAGGAACATCTCCCTCACAGTCTTAGCCCATCCTTTATTACATCTTCGATATAGTTTTCCTTCTAGTTTTTTTTCAGCTCTTCCTCATTCACTTTAAGATGGAAAAAGGAAAAACTAAACAAAAATCGATTTCGACTTTCTTGATGGGAAAGGGAATTGTTAAAAAACAAAAATGGTTTCATTACAAAATGAAAATTTCACAGACTCTCAATTGTCAGTAGCTCCGGTTGTTAGATAAGAAATAAAGAAAACGAAACTAAAAATTGAGAAAGGATAACATTTGGCAAGTGGCTCAGTTTTTTTTTCTGCAGGACAAAACGAGGAGACGACTTTATATGAAGGTTGGGGGCGGCGAAAGTCAATTCACCCACCTCCTATTGTCTAGTTTGAGCCTGAAGGAAGGACTCGAAACCGGATACAGGATTTAGTGTTTGCGTTGATGTCAGTAAAATTGAGAAATTCTCTCCAAAACTAGGGTTTTATTATTTTGTAAGATGTTCTATTTCTTTTATTTTCCTTGGGATCTACTGAGTGCATAAACTCATTTTCAAATATTTACTTTGATTGTTGTAAGTCTTTCTCTTGTATATTTTCTCAAAATGAAATGAGAACGACGAGAAGTCTTGAAAATTAAAGAATAAGCAAACAATATCATCCGCCAACATCCTGCGGGCATTATCCTGTTCAAGAATCATGTGGGGATTTATCTTCCAAAAGAGCGATTAAAGGATATATAAAATATGCCAATTCAAGAATCATTATTCCGCGTTGTTTTTTTTTCTCTTTTTAATTTGTTCCAAAAGAATTATGCAAATAAAATTTCACAATTGTCATATAAGGCTGATAATCTCTTGTGAATGTTTTTCAAACTTTTTCGTTCTTTCTAAGGACTTTCTTTGAAAAGTAAAAACAGCCAACCTCAAACAGAAAACAGATAAAAAAGATTGAAATAAGGAGAACAAAGTAATTATGTACCTACCCACGCGCTTTTTCGTCACTGGTTTCTGAAATTTGTGAAAACAACCAAAATAAGAAAGCCATGAAGTCATTTAATGAACAAATAAATTTATGCAAAGCAATAACGAAGAAGATTAGCACTCGAAAGTCGTTGTTTTTGTGTTTTTTTTTTCTTGAGAAAACAAAAACACAAACAGGAAGCGTTTTGGATTACAAAAAGCAATTGAGTCACTTGAAGAATGAAGTAATCTTGAAAAAGTGTTTTTATTTTGTTTTGGTTTGTTTTTAGTGTCAAGTTTTGCAATGACATTTCGAAGGATTTGTTTTTCTTTTGTGTTATTGGTTAATTTACATATTTTCCCAGAAAAAGGATACATATTTAAGTGACTATAAAGAGTATTGGTGAATTTGTAACAAAACACATTAAAGTTCTTCAAATCAACAAAAGTTACCAAAAGGTGAAAAATGTAATGAAATGGAATTCAAATAAAAGGACCCGACTATGCAAAAAATAAAGGGGTGCTTAGAAGCTTAACTTATAAGGGAAAGACATTCTTTCATCCAAAAGGATACAATCGTCCATTAGAGCCTCTGTCGAACACCACCATATTTCAACTCTGTTCGCAACAGAAAATAGAAATGTAGGATTGGTATACATAATGTCCACTAAGGCATGCCTCCATACCAATTCAAGTATAATTTATGGAAATTGTTCCTCCCAGCAGCTGCTGGGTGGTTGGATGTTGTATTATCTGGGGGCGCAAGTTGTATATTTTCCTACACCACCTACTGCTTACTTTACCTTCACGCAGCAACCACCGGATTCGGATACTGGTTATATGTATCTCTAAGATATTACTTGCAAAACTTATAAGAGCGAGTGCACACGGAGAAACAACAGCACATAAACAACTGCCCTACAAATTTGGAGGTTAATGCGAGGGGCTAACAACACCTGCACAGTAAGAAACTTTGAAGTTATGAAAGAGACGCAAAGAGCCTCCGATAGCTATCCCTCTCAAACGGCCGGCAATCAGATCCGGAACGACAATGGACTATGACTTAAGAGCTTGCACCTGGAATGTAGGAACACTTCATAATCCATATATGCTACTTAAAAACTTGAATCTCTCGCAGTATAAGGCAGATATTACTGTGATCCAGGAAAATCGATGGATAGGATCAGGGACAACGAAAATAAAAATATGGATGCGGATTCGTCGTCGTGGGAAATCGGGTAAGGTCCAATGTCATGGATTTTAAGCCAATTACTGATCGCCTGGCCACACTAATATGTATAATATGTGCACATGTCCCTACCGAAGATGTTGAGGGGTCTTGCAAGGATGATTTTCACTACGTCCTGAATAGAGCCTACGGAGCCCGTCCAGAGACCGGCGCGAGTTACGTGTCCCATACTCCACGTACACTAGCTATTTTTATTATTGAAGCTAATATCATTATTTTTTTTGTAATCTGAATTATATTTTTAATTTCTACCTTGCACTTCGCATTGAATATCCTATTTTCTTTGAAATCATCATTTTTGTGTAATCTGAATTATATTATTTGTTTCTACCTTGCACTTGGCATATATTTTCTTTGAAATCATCATTTTTGTGTAATCTGAATTATATTATTTGTTTCTACCTTGCACTTGGCATTTTGTAATCACTAAATTCCATTTGTAACAATGTCATTATTAAGCAAAATAAAGTTATAAAAGTAAGCAAGTCAGAATGTTCAGTGTTCAGTATCAATAAAGCATTTCTAGAGTAAATAACTTTTTGTTTTTTTTCCTAAACGCTACGGCACACACCGTAACTCGCGTCCGACCGACGTCAAAACTGTATTCGGAGACTTCAATGGAAAAATAGGAAAGGAAAACATCTTTGACGGATTAGTTGGAAAGTACAGCCTCCACGAAGTTACAACAGATAACGGCTTCGGAAGCTTGTAGTAGTATTTAAGCAGCACTTCCAGAAGGTGCTGAATGTGCATAATGTCAAGCGACCAAATGACGAAAGAAAGAAAAGAAGCGATAGCAGTCAATGAAGTCAAGAAGAGGTGGGACAGATCGATCCAAAAGCTTAAAAATATCAAATATGCTGGGTCAGTTGGCATTCCTGCGGAACTCTTCAAAGATGGAGGAGGTGTTCTGAAGAACAGCATGCACCATGGTCATTAACAAAGTATGAAGGGCAGATATAATCTTCATATGCCACATTTAAAAAAAGGCGATCCTATGTCATGCAAAAACTACCGAGGCATATCCTTGCTTAATTTGCATACAAAATCCTATCCAACTTATTGCCGCATGTACCAGTGTGGCTATAGGCCAAGCATAACAATGATAGACCAAATATTCACACTCAGGCAAATCGTGGAGAACGCCTCAAAGCTGCTTATGATAGCATCCACCGTCAAAAGCTTATGATGGCAGTGTCTGAATTTGGGATCCCAAACAAACTGATCCAGCTGGGCTGCATAAAGCAATGTGCAAATGGGTAACATCCGAATTGTTTCAAACATGCGCAGGGTTAAGACAAGGACTTCTTCAACATAATCCTGGAGTACAAAGTGCGCAAGGCGGGTATGGTCACGGAAAAAATTATCTTTCACAAATTCACCAAGCTCCTAGGATATGCGAACGATAAGGACATCATCGGTCGCTCCCAAAAAGCTGTGCTTGAGGCCTTCAGAGCAGAGCAGAGATTCAAGAACAGGTGAAACTCATTTGGCTTGAAGTGAATGAGAACAAAACGACATCTTAGTGGAGAGCCGACGAAGAATTACCCTAGTGAATCGCTGCTACTTCATTTTGGTTAAAGAGCCGAGATCTAAACTCCGCACTCAAAAGATAAAGTGCCCACTATACAGATCTGATTTTACAAGCTCAAGCTCCGAGGAAAAGTAGAAGATGTGGATGTAATCCAGAATTCCAAGAAAAGACAACTTAATTGGCTCGGTGAATTCGAGCTCCACCCAAGAAGATCTTCTCTTCGCAGACCTCAGATTCGAGATAACCAAGATAACCGAACATCTGGTACAAAGGCCAGGTGATTGCGAATGCCAGAGCACTTGGTTTTGACGACTAGAGAATGCATGCAAGGGACTGTTCCCGAAGGAATATTGCTGTGTCTGAGGATGAGTTAGGAATTTGCTCCCAGCTGTTGGCAATGGTATAACCAACCTTTCAAGGTTACCTTTACATTAGACGTTAGATTCCAGACTTAATTGCACCAAAGGCAGTTTTAACTCTTAGCAGCATTCAATAGAAAAGTCCTAGAAAGGAAGGATGATTTCTGAGACGACTACAATCATAAGTTCTATCAAATCTACCGTTAAGCAGGTGTTATACCTAAAACTAAGCTTGGTGAATTCTGTTCTCGTATCAGCGACGAGGAACTGACCGACCGACCGAGTCCTTTGTGGTAAACTTCACGACAGGAAGCAAGACGGCAGGCCAAAATTGTGTTGGAATAATGGACAATACCTGGATGGTTGAAGTTTTGGGAAGATAAACTGGAAAGAACATGACAAGACCCCTTGGCCAGACCAGGTCGACCATGATGGGCACGAAGAAACCTTTGTTCATCCACAAACTTATTCAATGACATCAATTTTCATCTATTGATTTCACCACAGTAAAAGCAATAAAAGATTCTTCTCAAGGAAAACCATCGAAAAGCCCACTATCTCTTCTTATTCTATTATCGGGAATGTCCTTCCCCATCATCAAGTCTAATTTATTGTTATCGAAAAAGTATTCATGTTCATCTGTATTATCTAGCTTTCTCCAAGATGTAGGTAAACAAAATTAACAAATTTACTGTGAAAACGACTAACCGAAAATACGAGTCCTGAAACAATTTCGAAATCAGAAAATAGGTGCGAAGTTTTGCCGAAGTTTTACAATGAAAGAGACTTTGCAAAGAACATATTTTACATTAAGCCATTTTGTTTTTCAACATGCAACGCAGGGGCCGCTAGTCATCGTCGCCGTCGCCGTCGTCTTTAGTGTTAAAATAACCAACCAAATGGCACATAAATATGTCACTTCAATTACAGTAAAAGCATTTCTCGCATCTTTCAACTTCAAGCTCAAAAATAATGAAAAGTAATTCCTTTAAGCTGTCCCTAGAGCCATTTTTATCTCATTTGTGAGTCTGTGTGTTAGTGTCTGTTTGGGTGTAAGGTTGGTAGCCCTCTTTGGCACAGTCAAAATGACCTCCTTTAAGCGCCAGCCCCAAAATGAAAACACAGAATCCAAAGTTAAAACACAAACTTAAAGTTTGCTCATTTTTAAATTACATACACAACAACCCCAATAAAGAAGGTAAAGTCCTTTTCGCCAACTTTCCTCCAACATTCGGTATAGTCCTTATGGAGTCCTAGAGAGAGCATGAGTTGCTCCTTTATTTCGTTTGGAAAAAAAGATGGCAAGACAAAAGAAAAATTTAACCCATGGGATGATTACAAAGTTCGAAGAGAGTTCGTTTGGAAAAAGAGAACGATGCCAGGGTTAAGGAGGCAGTCATAGGGCGGCTGGCCTGTCGGACGGTGTGACAAGGCAGTCAGAGACAAGAAGAAAAGTTCGTTGTTTGTGATGTGCCAATGAGCGTTGCAGACGATAACTTCTATGCACACTGCAGCTATCCATACACACCCGAAGAGATGGCTATTGCACTAATATCTTAACATTTGGGACCCCTTTTGGGAGATAAATGTGATTTTACGACAACGATGACATACACACCGACCGACACACTAGCTGGCATTAACGTCAACATGAAAGAGCAAACGGAAGCCTTTGTCCAATCCTACTTGAGCAAAGACCAAGCTATGAGCTTACTGAAATCCTAGATTCCAGTTCGAGTTCGAGTAGAACGCAGAAAGGAAAAGTTTTTTTTTGTTTCGTTTAATTCTTATATCCTTGCAGAATGTTTGGTTGTTCAAATAGCCAGATTCTCGCATTGCAGCAGGACCAACAGCAAGGAGTCTAAACTTTTGATCCCAAGCGAAAGTTGTTTGCCTTGCTGTTTGGTGCTTTGTTTTTCTCCTGACGACACATCGAGACAAGAGCAACGAGAACGACTACTTTGAGTGCAAAACACTTTTATCAGTAATGTGCGAACGATATTTTATATACAGCGAACACATCAGTTTTAAATCTTTGTTTTTGTTTCAAAGTTTTCAAGTTTTGTTTTTAATTCACTGCGATGGCAGGGGGGAAGTATATTTTACTTGAAGCAAAGAAGAAAGGATTATCGTTAATAGAAATTCCACATTTTTGAAGTAGGGTTTTTGAAGTTTTTGTGGAGTGAGTCACATTAAATTTGAATTCATTTGAGTTATTTATTTATTAGTTACAGGCAACTTTAAAGCTGTTGAAGTAATCATACCACTTAAAGAGTACGAAGAAGAATATCTTTGAAGGATGCTTAACACAGTTGAAAACGTGTATTTTTCTACCACGAGAAAATTCGAGAACATTTTGTTCAATTTAAGGTACCGTGAGCAACCAAATATGAACACTGCTGTACTTTGGAATTTCTCCTAGAAGCCGAGAAAGGACTGCTGGTTGCCAAGACAACAACGAGAAGGCTAATTTCTTTGAAGAATCATCAAAGCTGGTTTCTTAATTATAATAGTTTTTTTTTGTCACAATTTGACAAGGAGAAAAATATGATGGTTTCTTTACTTGAGCAAAGTGGATTCCTTCCTACCAGGATATTTTTCTGTATTCCAACTATTAAAAGAGAAAACGCTTCTGTTCTTCATTAGTCTCTCATCCATGAGCTTTTCTCCTTGCTCAACGAAGTCCTCAACCACTCTCATAATTTATTTCGTTGTAGACCTTGTCCTCAGGTCACTTTCACAAAATAAGTCGGGTAGTATTTGAAAGTACAATATCTTCCACTCCTTGGTTTGATTAGTATCTATCGATGTCAATAGAAATATTTGCTTACGCTTAAGAGGATTCTCTAAAGGCTAAACCCTCTATTTCGAGGACTAAATCTTCTTCTATTGAGTCTTCCTTTTTGTTTCACTGTAGTGGCAAGTGGCAAGTAGCAAATTCTTCCGTTAAGTACCAGAGGTGCCCAAGGAACTTTTGAAGAGCAACTTTTGAATCAATTTCATTTATTTTGTTTAGTTGCCTAAGGTTTTTGAGCTTCCAGATCATTTTGAGGAGCTTACGTCGAATTGGAAGAAGTCATTTAGACCTGAATATAGACTCGCACAAGAAATAAGCAAATTGTTCTCTATTTGTTAGTTTGAACTGATTACCATTCCAGGGAGTAAATTGCTTTTGATATCCACGTAGCACGATGATTCGGGGTCGTGCGCTGGGTTAACTGCCCGGCCACGTAAAAAAACATAGTTCCGAACCATCAAGAGGCCTCGGATACGGACGCAATCAAAGATGACAACCCACGCAAACGATTTAAGGACTACGAATTTCGGTTTTTCACTTGAAATGTTAGGTTCCTTACCTAATAGACCCACGTGCAGCCGAGCAATTAGCGGAAGCCCTAGAGTGCTATAAAATAGATATAAACGCCATCCAATGGGATGGTCCGGAGCCGGACATACGAAAAATGAAGAACTGGGATATCTTCTACAAAGAATGCTACTGCGAACGAAATCAGCATCTATTTGGTTGTGGATTTGTAGTTGGCACTCGAATCAAAACTAAACTTTGTGAATGAGCGCATCACGATAATAGGTACGCATCAAGGCTAAATTCACCAACATAAACGTAATCTGCGCTCATGCCCCCAATAAGGAAAAGGATGACAACACCAAAAACAGGTTCTACGAGCTCCTCGACAAGACCTAATGAGAAATGCCCTAGCTATGACATTAAAATTGTCCTTGGAGATTTTCAATGCCAAGCTGGGCCTAAAGAAATACTAATACTTTACAGACATATTAATAAAAACGCCTATAGTCAACTCTTCATCCACAGTCTATTTGGTCCATAGACTAAGCGTTAGTGCATGACCTAAAATGTCTCATAAATAAAAATAATTTGATCCCAGAATTTTTTGTTTTTGTTGATATTTGACAACAAATTTGAAATTTAAAAAGTAAAAGGAAAAAAAAAACTGTTCAAAAAGCATTGATCCTGGAAGACCCTTCAGAGCTACATAAAGAGGTAGATGACAAGGAAAAACACCTCGATCGCCATCACAAACACAAGCAGAAGGTACAGGAGTTGAAAAATGTATTTGCCATCTGGGCGGAAGCTTTAAAAAATGAAACAGAAGAACTGACAGCACGTCTGGGTATTTATGGGGTCTGACCGGTCTTTCAGGGTCGAATAGTTTCGGACCCTTTACGAAGTCCTTATGGCATCATAGCACAGCTCTGTGCTTGACTAATTGCTTTTTCGACTTGTTCCTGCTTTGCATTGCACAATGCACAGCCGTAAATTCGACCAGTATACATATATGTATATATATTTTTTTTTTAAATCCTCCTCACATAACACATCCACATGATTGTACCTCGTTTTCTTTCTTTTCTTTTTCTAATTATCGAAGGCTGGTTTTTAATTAAATTCCTATCGATTTTAAAATTCATTTATGTATTTAAAACAAAAATCAACAATTTATTTTGACATAAGTAGACATTTATTATTATTATTTTTTTTTCTCTCACGATTGGCATATTTCTTGCTTACTTCTTTGCTAATCCACCTCTCAATGTGGACTAAGTTAGTAAACGTCACTTAAGAGAAATTTTATTTTATTAACAGCATTTTCCACTTGTCCGCAGACTAAAAGTTAGTCCTCCGGTAGTCTATGTTTATTAATTTGGCTGTTAGTTTTTAAAGCAGGGTGGTTCTTAATTTCATTTCCTTTTTAATTTTTTTTTTTGATTTTGCTGGCCAAATTTTAAATCGAAAATTTAAAAATGTAAGGACTTTCAAAGAAATATTTGTAAGAAAATTAAAGACAAATTCTTACGATATTAAGAACACACTTTTTTATCTGTGCGAAAATCAAATTCGATAACGAATTCAATTCGGAGCGAAAATCACAACAGGGGTGAACATTTCAATTTCCCTGATTTAGTTAATTTTCTTATCTTCCATATGAATTTCACAACAAAACACGAATGTTAATTCTACTGAGACAAATGCATTTTTTGGTGCATTTTTCTTATCCATGTCAATTCCATGCAGTTTAAAGCTATTATGGTTGCTATTGTAATAGGTAAGGATAACCCAAGTACTGGAGCAGTAGGAGGCTTTGCCGATTAGGGCTTACAAAAACTGCAAGGGGGACTTGCTTAACACAAGCAGCATAAATGGTAGACCATCGACGAGGACCGACGACAGGAATTTGCTCTGAATATGATATTTATAATAAACATATGACGAAACAAGTCATTCATAAGTCAATATTTCTGAAAAAAGGTAGATTTCGCAAGATCATAAAAAGTCTTCAAAACAGAATACAAAAAAGCATAAAAACATTGAAAATGAAGAATAATAAAGAAGTTATCCTGACAAATAGTTATTTTGCGAAAATCTTGATAAAAACAAATTTATTCAATAAAAGCCCGGCTTGAATGAATTTCACCGAACAATCGTTGTGATGGAAGACGTTTCCTCCACGATACCTACTTTATCGATTCCTGTCAAAGATATTTCCTTAACTTAAATACTTTTCTCCATCCCAAGTTCTTTCAGAGGAAATTTCCGTCATTTCCAGTCAGTCTGCCTTACCTATCTCCTCCAACCCCGGCCCATCATTCATCGCCATGGGAATTATAATTGAATAGAGTTTTAGATGCGATGCGATGTAGCGGCAGACAAATTGGATAGAACAACTTCCGAAAATGCTTGCTAAAATTTATTAACATTGTTTACCTACGAAATTGCAAAATCTTGTTGATGTTTTGTGAATTTTTCCTGCTCATTTTTTTTTTCTTCAAAATATTTTTGTTTTTGGTTACTTACGTTTGTTTTATAAACGGCAACGCGGGGCATGAGAACGAGAAATATACTCCAATCAAGGCTGTGTCCTGAAATAATGAAAACAAACAAATGAATAAATTATTTCACTATCAAAAAGGAAGGTATACGAAAACTGTTTAATAGATTGAATTGCTGGGCAAAGAATATTGAAATAGTTAGAAGGAATAGATGTTATCAAAATGGCTGTTTTTGTGTACACTACAAAGTTGGTTTCCTACCAAAAAATTGCAGAAAAATATTTAACAAGGCAAAAGATGAGAACGCTATCGTTTTAAGGCAGATATGCTTCTATGAGAAAGGTTTTTTCACAAAAGGAGTCAGAGCACCCCTAAAAGGAATGTTAGGAACAGAATAATTTAATTTCAGGACTGGGTACTTAAAAAAGTTTCAGTATTTTTCAAATGTTTCAATACCTTTTCCAGTCCAGTGCCTGACAGAGTCCTTTTATGATAAAATTGAAGTCCTGATTCAGACACACTTCCCAGGATGTTACTTAAACATTTGAACGAACTACCCTAACAGTGGGCTGGTGATTCACAATAACAACTTAACATATTTGTACAAAGTCCTGCTCAGATTCAAACAAAATACCTTGGCAACAATGTCTGGAATGATAATATGACTCCTAATTTAGATTTCGACAAATCTTTACTGCCACTTCCAAGAACAGACAAGATTGGGAGATGCACCTTACACTACCGAATCGACAACAGGCATCCATGATGGCGATATCAAACTTTCATCATCATCATCGTCGGCCTGGCCAGAGAAGTTTCTCCCTTCATCTGCCCCCCAACCAAGATCCGGTCCGGGCCTCCTTAAGTTCTTTTATGTATCCCAATTATTGGCCAAAGCCATTCAGTTCCGAACCCCAAGCCTCTGGGTGTCCTGATCTACGCGATCTTTCTAGCGCAAATTTGATCTGCAAAGCTGTTTCCTACTATAAGTTGTACCGCAAAGGGCTTTCCGTTCCGGTTCCTCTTCGCTCATACCGAGCTAGTTGTCCAGGCCATCGGAGTCTAAAAAGCTTAATTTTTGTCATCAAGTCTGCTTCAAGGTAGATTTAGTTATATCGTCTCCGGAACCGTCCTCCCTATCAAATAGACCCAAATATTCTCCGTAAGTCTTTTCAGTGGAACACAGCTAAGAGTTCAGAGTGATTTTGGCCAAGCGTCCAAGTCTCGGATCCGTACAAGTGAGTATTGGTAAGACTATCGTCTGATATCGTTTCAATGGTAAGATTTTTGTATTTGAATAGCCTTGAAAAATTAAAGGAGGTCCTGTTGGTCTTAAGCAGCCGTCCGCGTATTTCATCTTCCATATTTTTATCGGCTGCTTCTACTGACCCAAGGTATTTGAAGGATCACACGACTTCGAATTCGTGCTCCTTCACCTTAATAGTTGTTTTTCTTCTACTGTCAACGTTTTCAGCACACGGGGCCAATATGTACTTCCCAGGTTTTTTGCTATCTGCTCGATATGGATATCAAACGTTGCAGCTGTAAAAACTCATCCACCAAATCATCGTCCTCTTGACGTTTGCACAACGTTGCTGAGATATACAGCAATACAATCAGTACACTGAAAAAAATAACCGTTGTCATATTGACAATTACTGGTTGTTAACCGAAAATTGTCATATTGATCAAAAAAAGTTTCAATGTGATGTAAATTTTCAAAAGTCGTCTCAAAATCTAACAACTTGATAGTAAATGGGACAATTTGAAATTTTCAATATCTTGTTGCTAGTTTGAAAATCAAAGTTGTCGTTTTAACACCTGAGATGATCAATAAGAAGATTATGGTTGTCAATATGAAAACCTTAGGTTGTCCGTCAGTTAGTTAAGAACTACAATCACCATTTGTACAACAATGATTATTATCAATATGATTACTACCTTAATGCAACAAGTGCATTGAAAATAAAATAATCAAATTGACAGTTGCAGTTGTTAATATGATGACTGAATTTTACCGGAATCAAATTGAAAACTAGAGTTGGTATATTGATAATTTCGATTGTTAGAATATAAGTCAAAATAAATAGAAGTAAACAAAAACAAATAAGTTCTTTAGCGAAGAATTTTCGTTGACAAAGTTTTCGTATTGAAACTGTCGATATGATGATGGAGTTTTTTTTTCGTTATCGAAATATGACGTGATCTAAAATGAAGCTTTATTTTCAAGACGAAATTGGAATAATTTATGGAAATAAAGCCGCATCTTACTTTCAGGAAATAAGTCCATATTTACAAAACAAAAACAAAAAACTGACCGATTTTGTGAAGTCACTAGAATCCAAATCAACCCTTTTTATCATGATGTCTGTGTCCTAGTTTTTTTACCTCCATTAAAAAACCGCTAAACCGATATTGCTCAAAACCTTATCAGCTTTAATAAGGCTGAGTGGTTCGCGAGATAATCGAACACATACGCACATATGAACATACATACATACAGACATCATGATAAAAAGGGTTGATTCGGATTCTAGTGACCTCGAAACATGGAGATATGCAATAACTGGATATTCACAAAATCAGCCCCATTACAATAACTTCCTATGGGACGTTGAAAAACGGTTCTATGAGAGGAACCGTTTTGGAGCAATACAAAAATAATTTGTTTATACTAAAAACATCAGTGCTCCAAAAAAAAATTACAAGGATGTTTTAAGAAAATGGAAATGGAATGGAAAGTTGCCGTTTTTGAGAAAATTGAAACTAACATTAATAAATAGGATTTTTCGACCAATTGTTGTTTATGATTATGATAATGATCATAATTTTAATGCATAAATGACGAGTTTTTGTTTTTTAATTTAATTTTTCAAAACTTGACTTAGAAAGCTTTGCAAAAAATTAAAAAATAGCAGTTTTTGTATTACTTGCAAAGCCTTCCAAGTCGAGTTTTGGAAAATTCAAATCTTTAATCAAATTAATCATATTTACAATTGCGTTTGTCAATACGATGATTGACCACATCAGGTTGTCATATTGAAAAATATGGTCATCAAATTGTCAAATATTGTTTTTAGTACGAAAATCGATTTTATCTTGAATTGAGCTAGAACAAACAAAAACAAACGATAAATTGCTTATGCCGTTATCAAAATTATTGTATTGAAAACCATAATTATTGTCAAATTGAAACCGCAGTAGTCAATGTGATGCTTTAACCGTTTTTAAAAGTCATATTTACAATTGCTGTTGTCAGTACGATGATCGACCACATAAGGTTGTCATATTGAAAACTATGGTCATCAAATTGACAATTATTGTTTTCAATAAGAAAATCGAATTTATCTTGAATTCAACAAGTAGTGTTATCCTCATTTAGTAGTTGTGCATCAAGTCAATCAGACGTTTGTAAGTGAAGTGTAAAAAGTAGAAAATATAGAAACAAAAAATAAATTATAGAATTAAGTAGCGAATGGCGCAACAGCTCTTGCAGAGCCAAGACTTAAGTGGCTTACTCTCATCAACAATTCTCTGGGTGCGTGTGAAGAATTGAGGAGACCTACAATTTAACGCCGATTCTGAACAGGTAAGTTTGAGAAGCAATTTTTTCATGACTGATTGATACTCTTAAAAGTTTTGTTAGTTCTTTCCGTGAAAGATGAAATAAAAACTATGGACACGAGTAGGACTCGAACCCACGACGTTCTGCTTAGCAGCCAACGCACTTACCAACTAAGCTACGGGCAACTGCAGATAAGTACGTATTGGACACTCAAAAACACAAAAGAAGCGGATTTTGAAAAAGGTAAACTACTTTTTGATTCTTAACAGAAGTAATTCTAATTGTTTCTTTTAAAATTATTATAGATGCGAGTAGGTACTTAAAAGTGTGCACAATTTTCTTATTCTAATGAAGTACCACCAAAGGAAAACCACCAACCAACACCAGTACCAACCTCAACATCAACACAAACACCAAGCAACACCAAAACCAGCACCAAAACCAACACAAACAACAGCACCAACACCAGTACCAACACCAATAAAACCATCAATAATAGCACCAATTTCAGTATCAACCACAATACCAACGCAAGACGAACACCAGCACCAACCCCATAACCGACACCAGCACCATCGCCAGCACCAATTCCAACATCAATTCCAACTACAAAACCAAAACATTTGCAAAAACCAAGTTCAAATCCAACACCATATTTTATTAATACCTAATTATAATGTAAGTATTTTCATAAGAATTATATGTATGTATATTGTATTTGTACGTTGACTTAGTTGTAATAATAAATAATTAAACATATTCCAAAAAACTAGATCTGCCTTATATTTTAAACAATTCTTGCAACTCATATTTCAGAAAAAGGGGTGTCCTGGATACGAAAGCGGTAATCTTATTGAAAATCGAAATTTTAAAGTGTATCATAATGATTGTAATATTGCAAATAAAACAAATTTTTTAATTTTCAAACTAGGAACCACAGTTTTCAATATGACAACCATAGTTTTCATATTAACTACCGTGGTTTTAAATTGGTTTACTGTGTTTTTCAATATGACTACTGCGGTTGTCAATTTGAAAATCATGATCTTCAAATTGACAACAATGATTTCCAATCTACCAACCACTGTTCTCAATCTGACAACCGTAGTTTTCATATCAACTACCGTGGTATTTAATTAGTAAACTGCATTTTTCAATATGACTGCTGCGGTTGTCAATTTGAAAATCGTGGTTTTCAAATTAACAAGAATGATTTTCAATCTACCAACTACTGCTTTCAACTTGACAACCGTAGTTTTCATATTAACAACCGTGGTTTTAAATTGGTTCACTGTGGTTATCAATATGACTACTACGGTTGTCAAGTTGACTACCGTGGTCTTCAATTTAAAAGAAATGGTTTTCAATCAGCCTTCCTCGGTTTTCAATTTGATAATTTGGGTTTTCCAAATGACTACTGCAGTGTTAAATACGACTGCCATAGATTTCAATATGACAACCATGGTTTTCGATTTGCCAACGCAAATTATCAATGTGACAATCCCGGTTTCGAATCATGAAATTGAAAATTTGAAATTGTCACATTTACTACTGCGGTCATTGGTTGTAAATTGACAACAAAATTGTCAGTTGAATGTAAAAAATTATCAATATGACTGCTGTTTTTGGTTCAGTGTAGGTAACGGTTTCTGAATTTATTTTTCTTAATCTAAGTTCTATTTCAGTTTAGTATCCCCAGGCATTTTGCAAATCTTTCATTTTATTGAATCTTCTCCTATTCATCAAATCGCCGCTCCTTGGGACTGTTCTTTCGGTGCAGTTGCCTACTTGTATAGCTCATAGCCCGCACCATCACGCACTGATTAACAAAAGTTACTTAACCAGCTAGGTAGCCATAAGGATTCCTCTTATCGCTCCCTAGAAAGTAATCACTAATTGATTCAACCCAAAATGAGTAATTTCTTTGAATTTCGACATAAGAAGTTGGCAATTCACACTGCCAGTTTGACCCCTTAAATGCTCTCCAATTTAGAAACACAACCCCGAGGACAAAATCATTCATTCTGATATTTTCTCTCCAACCACCAGATCGTAGTCCTTACGAGTGCGAAGTGCAATTAACCTACATTACAGCACAGACTTCTGGCAATAAGCATAATAACCAAGAAATGGCAACCAGCAGTATATTTAATTTTGTACATATCACAATCCTTTCCATTTTCGACCCTTCTTCGAGTTCGAATCAAACCATTCCAAAAACAACAACGACAGATTCAAGAGAGACAGTGTCGTTCTTTTAAGCGAGGAATAATTTCAACCAAAAAAAAAAGAAAACCAAAGGAAAAACGGAAGAAGCAAAAGCAGCTGGCAGATAAATTGTTGTTGAATGATGCACAATAGAGGAAGGTTGCCTTCTCGTCCTTTAGCAGTACTCAGTGCTCACTGCTCAGCCATCTTGTTCTCGCTTTGGTTGTCGCTTGGATATTTGTTTTTTTCCTTTTTTTAAGGGTCACATTTCTCCGAAGAGGAGCTTGTTGACCCAAATTCAGGACTTCCAAAAAACACTCAATTGTGAATATTGTATTAAAACACACAGTCACTCATTCACTCACACACACTGACAAACGCACACTCCAAGAGGATAGCCATTTAGCAAGTATAATAGATTCTCCATGGTCTCCATGCTCCTTTCCGTTCCATGGATATGGATGTTTATGGATGAAGCGCAGCAGCATCGTGGTTGGAATGGTTTTCGTATTCGATGTGCCACTGGGTAGCTTTAAATTCATAAAAATACTTTTTCGTGATGAACAATAACTTTCGAATAATGCCAATGACAAAAATGTGTCTTTTTTCTCATTTTGCTTTTAAACAAAACAAATGAGAACAACGTCTTTTTTCAGCTTTTATCGGGCTTGGAGAGAACAAAATAGACAAAAGACCTTCAATAGTTGGTTCTACGCTTTATTTGTCTTTTTTTTCAGCTGGGTTTTTAGGTTTGCAAGGGATTGGGTACCCTTCGAGAGGCTCCTTGCGTAATTCCTAACAATAGCTTCAAGAAAACCGAACAAGAATATTGTTTTGCTGTGAAATAGGACGAGGTTTGTGGGTTTGTATTTCGAATATAAATAAAATTGGTGGTGCGTTCCAATTAAATATTTGAATTCAATGGGAAATTAATTCATTCCAGAATAAAAAAAATCTTTTCTTATCTTGCCTTGACCTTGCTTTTGGGAAGTCTTGTTTTTGTTGTTGTTGAACAGTGTTGGTTTAAACTATGACAAAAAGCTAAACTAACCAAAGTATCTACTCGTTTTAAAATGCTCAAATTATGGAGTAGGTACCGTTGCCACTCAAACCGTTGCAAGCCAACGCGGAGGGCAGGAGAGAGTAATCGCATACGCCAGCAGGGTTCACACCGATCTAGAATGAAAATATTCAGTTACAGAAAAGGAGTGCTTGGCAATACTATGGGGGAAGGATACCATTTAACATGTGTAACCATCAGAGCTTACATTATTGGCCTGGAATGTCCCACCACATCGCAAGATACGTGAACCAGTGTGTAACATGCTACAAATATAAGCAAAAGTCCTGCGGACGCATGTATACAACAATAGAGCAACAACTATGCATAAACATGGGAAAGGAAGACCACGAAACCCCGTAGAGGAGCATCATTGCGAAGGTGCCGTCGGGAAAGTACGAATGGGCCCGTCATACAATCCGTTGCGGAAATTAAACTACCGCATCCAAACTGAACCCCGCACAAGAAAATGGGAAAAAGATAGAAGCAATCAGCCAGAGCGGAGTGATTGGATGGGGAAAATAGTACCCCAATGACCAGCCACAATGCGACGCAGGGCAACTGAGCAATTCGTAGTAGATCTAGATGTGATCGTACTCGATCCAGACAGCTCGCCAGTCACCTTCAAGGAGCCTGGACTCCGCCAATTTACTACCGAGGTCGATGACCAATACTGCCAAGGGGAAACCACACCTGCCACTGAGGAACGCCACCACCTAGACAAGCTCTATAAGCGCGGACGCTATAGCCGGATTTTGTTCCTTTGATTGACCGGATTCGACTAGTAATTGCCCAGAATCGTCCGTGATTGACTGGATTCATCCGTTATTTACCGGATTCGTCCGTGATTGGTATCACCAATACGTTTTCAAGAGTAAAAAAAGAATGAAAAAAAGCCGATCTCAAAATAAAAATTTGTTTGATAAGCACAACTGAGAAAACCAGAATCAGCAGTGAACATCAAAGTGAGGACTCCAAAGCTTGCGGAGTCAGTACAGCGATATAGAAAAATATAAGTATCGAGCAAAGTAGAGATTAGAGCATCACCAGCTTGCTTAGTCAAGGATCTTGACGGGTCCCTTGCCAACTAAAATATCCGAATATTCAACAAAAGAAGTTGGCTTAAGGTTCGTAACATAGGATCTTAAAAATACTGAATCTAGTGACCAAAGCACAGGAAATTTTGAAGGAAGTCAAACAGAAACTGTTAGATAGGCTTTGGAGTCCGAGCACAAATAAAAGAAACTAACCAGAAAGCAGTAATTGGAGATCTAGTCTCAGGAGCCAGGACGGAAACGGTTTTTATCATTTTGATTGTTTCTATTTTTTGTCGTGCTTGATATTAAAATAACTTCAGAAAAGTATTTTTGTTAAACAAAATTTAATCTGCTTACATTTTCTCCTGTCTTGGTAAAACTTAAAGTCGATGATACTTTTTAAGGGACCAAGGCAAAACTAACGAGGACAAGGAAGTTTTTGTTTTTTTATTTTGCAAATTCACAGAATCAGAATGCGAAAGAGGATTCCATCAAATCCTGCATTTGCAATTCAACAGCGAAATAAAATACTGTGTCAAGTTGGAATTTCCTTGTTTAATTTGACTTTCCTTCGTTTCCTAGAAAAACGTATCAAATATTACAGTCAGTAGGAAGGATAACAATTTAACATTTTCATTGTTCAAAACATACCACAGGAAAAGCAAGATTTTTGAATGAAGGTACTTAAATCGTTATCTTAAAACATGTGGGTCCTCTTTGGCGTATCCTTCTTAAGCATGTAATTTCTATTTATCATATTAAGTGTGTTCTCAGTTGAAGTAATAACCCATTGATTCTAAACTATGAGAGTGGGACACTTAAACAATTAAGAAAAATGGTTTTGTTGGTACATTTATTCATATCAAAAACAAACATAATCATTTTCCATCGAAGAAATGTGTTTGCTCAAAAGCAAGGAGCCTCAAGAGGATTAATTATTCATCCAAATGGGACATAAGGCACCTTGCTAAAACATTAAAGTAATAACCATAACGTACTTATGATATGAATTCTTCATTGTTTCCAGAAATAAATTTACATAAAAAACGCATACAACGCTTAACGTCTTATGGGGATTGAAGGTTCAAGATGTGATATGAGGAAAACATTGAAAACATTGCTCTGTGGGATATTGGTCTCCAGGGAAGAACTTAAAAATGGTATTAGAAGTTGATGAATGTGTTTGCTTGGGAGTCTTCTAGGTTATATAAAATAGCTTGGGAACATTTCAATTACATGAAATTGTTGTAGTAAGCCCGTAAACATATTAAACGCATTGAATTTTCAGGGTATGATGTTGATATTAAAATGGTCCTATCACACCTTACTGTTTGCGTTATTTACTTATTTATCACTTTATCAGGCTCCAAATCAAACAACATAAGTAAGAGTAGTCGTAACCACCAAGCACTCTGGCATTAGCATGTGCTTCCTGGTCGTCAGCTTACTTTCTTGGCTGAAACGTTGTTGTCCAACCGCCTAATGTGTCGAAGCCAATGTAGTGCAAGCGTTTTGGATTACAACATGCACATCCTGAACTAAATATCACGGTTAAATGTTATTCTTCGTCGTCGTTCTATTACCGACCTTGATTTGTAGGAATTTCTTCAACGTGTTGGTCTCGTCTCTTGTCTCTGCCACTATCACATAGTTTTAACCCTGGTTAATAACGCCATTGATACATTCGAAAAATGGCACTATCTTTGGAATTTGAATCACTCATTTCGAAAAGCAGAAAAAAAGCACATCATCCAATATCATCTTTCCATAAACAAAATAGATGAAATGCATTTTTCGATGATACACCGAACACACAAAAATGTAAGAAAATGAAAAATACATGACACGCAATAAAACAACGTTTGTCGATCCTTGATTTCATTTTCGTGGAAAGATGCCAACGACAAAATTTGTTTCCCTGCAATTCGCCATATAATAAACGATATAACTGTTATAATGCAAATTGTGTAGAAAGACAGAACGGAAAGAAGACCGAGCAAATAACACATTTCCGGAACTATATTATCCGCCTGCACCAAAACCACCTCCACCTCCACCTCCACCTTTCCACCTCCAACCCACCTAGGACACTTGACAACAACAAAATATAATACTGACACTTTTTCCATGATGTATAGAAAAAAGAGAAATAGTTGTGGTAGACATGAGAAGGCAGAGGGAGGCACAAGAAAAATATAAAACCCATGCCAAGTATTTTACGGTAGAAAAAGAAACTGATATGCTAATTTTTTGTTGGCACCGGAAAGTGTTGAGAATGCGAAAAAAGAATGCAAAAAGGTCAATGATAAGTTTTTTCATGTTCTTGTTTCGGATGAGTTGTGTAGAAATGAGAAATTATGGTGCTGGGAGAATTTACAAGAAATGTCAATTGTTTGTTTTTTAGTAGGTACATTAGTATAAAACAGTTTTGTGACGAATACAAGGCAGAAATGAATGACTGCCTCACATGTACTTTGAATTATAGTTAAAATTGTACAACAATTTTCTTTAAAGTTATTTAGACACTTTATTTCTAAAGAATATAGTAAATACTTCCAAGTACTTTCCAGAAAAGCTCCTGAGAAGTATTTCAGTGCTTAAGACCCTTCAGTTCTAGGTGCTGCTACCTGTGCTACGATACCTTTAATAGTAACAATATAAGTCTCGCTCTTGGTACTTATTATATTATTTTGTAAGTAATTATTGCTTCATAATTCAGTTAATCCAGAATATGGTGGAATTTGCACTGCTACATAAAATAACTAGTACTTGGTCTCACAGAGTAGTCAAGTACTTGTTTTAAATATTAAGTACCAATACTGGTCCTATTTAAGTATCAGTTATTTGAACTTTGAAGTAATTAATTAATGAGGCAGTACCAGCAGACTTGATAAATATTTTTTAAGTACCAAAACAAATGAATTGTAGAAAAGTTGCAGTTAAACTTCTTCTTCTCCCAGAGCATTGAATGCCTATAGTTATATAGTCCTGTTGCTGTAGAGGATTGGTCGTAATCGTAGTGGGAAGTTTTTGGTGACAGCAAAAAGGAAAGTTGGAGATTTGCGCTTACTTCTTTTTTACAATAGACAAGGGGCCTATTTCATAAATCTTGACAATTGTGACAGGTGACAGGTGACAATTTTTGAATTACAACTTGACAATTGTAAGAAACCTGTTTCAAAAACAAATTGACAATTTTGTAGTACTTAGTAGTAAAATAAACGACTATTGTCGTCTTTTCGTTTCATAAAGAAATTGTCATGACAATGAATTGTCAACTATTTTTCTACAATTGTCAAGAATTTAGCGACAAATTTTTACTGACAATTCTTATATGAAATGAAAAATAAATTGTTATTTACATATTTGTCAGTATTTAATCCACAATTGCGACAGGAAGATTAGTTGCGGTAAGGTTTTGAAAGTGAAAAGAAATAAATATTATAAACGCTATTTTTCCAAGAGAAAGTGAAAGTGAAAAAGTGAAAGTGATGACTATTCTCAGTAACGTGTCCGTGTAATACGTCGCCGTCGCGGCGGAGCGTCATCGGCGAATTTTAAATAGCGAATAAATAACTATTTCAAATTCGTATCGGAAAAACAGCCGCGGAATATATTTTATCGAGAATTGGTGCACGTTAACACCCTACCACAAAGAGGAATTATTCGCTCGATGATGTAGAGCACTTTACTTAGTTGGTGTTCGAAACTTGAGGCAGCTAGCGAAGAACCGAGGTGAATAGAAAATCCTTTTGATGAGGCCCTCGAGTAAGTTCCAGATCCCTGATATATAAGGACTTTTACCGGTTCTATAACTGATCCTTTTAATGTTTTAGGGTTGTTACCATAAATTCAGGAAGAAAGATAAAACCTATGAGTCCTATACTTGGTCAAGTCATTTTTGATTTGTAATTGTCTAACAGTCGTTCTCTGGTGTGATGAATAGAAAAAGTGGGTACTATCCTCGAGTCGAGCTCATCTCCGTCGCCGCAGCCTCTCGAAAATTATCAGGACTGAGTCCCATTTCATATAATTGAAGCCAAGCAGGTAACATAATGCCTCGTGAACCCTGCAGTCCCTAACTTTATTCTGCATGACAAAACCCTTAGGTGCAGCAAGAAACGAGTTTTGACTTGATAAAAACATCGGCCGGCGGCGCGGCGAACGACGCACGTTGCAACAGAATAACGCGGAACTGTAGAGGGAAAAATAAAACCTAGACCTCCAAGAAAACGGAATTGTACGTGCCAAGAACAAAACCGACATCCCTTTAAAAGATCAAAACAATTACCTTCTGATTCTATGGCCGGGATACCAGGCCCTTCAAATCAAAACAGTGCAGGAAACCTAGTCAACGAAGCACAGGAAATTGTAGATGTGTTTAAACAGCGCTTCTAGCAGCTGCTAAATGCTCATAATGTCGAGCGTGCTGATGATGAAAGAAAAGATTGAATGAGCCCCCAGCACCGAAATAGTAGAAAGAGCCATCCAAGAGCTAAGTAGAAAATAACAAGTCCACCTGGACCTGGTCGGGAAGCATTCCAACGAAACTTTTCAAATATAGTCGCAAGGTACTAGTGTGCCTCTAGACCAAGCAGAACACTGAGGTAAACTCACAGTCTTTTCATCGACTGATAATGAAAGTAGGTAGGTAGGGTACGTATAAACGTATCCATCTCCAAGAGCTTATAATGGCGATGTCTGAATTCGGGGTGACGTTCAAAAATACGCAGTGCAGTGCGCACTTGTGCAGTTGCAAAAAAGCTCATCCGAGTTGTTTCTTACACCCACATGGTTAACAAGACAATATAGTCTTGGAGCAGGTAGAGTGAAGGGCAGATGTGAGCACGGTAAACACTATTTTCGACATATCCGATTCAACCAGGCTATAAAGACGGCAAAGACATCATCGGTTGCTGGTCATGAGCTATACCTACTTGAAACCCTCACAGCGATTGAAAAACAATCGAAACTCGTTGATCTTGAAGTGAACGAGGACGAAAAATATTCTATGCGCATATCACTAGTGATAAGCAGAAGAGGTGCAAGAAGGCACATGCGATAGAAAAAATAAATCTTCGACGGATATTCGGTCCAGTATGCGATGAGGGAAGAGATGGTTGAACCGCAACCTGTACGAGCTGTATCCAAATGTGGATGAAAGCAAAGAAAAGACAACTAAATTGGCTCGACCATATTAAGTAAATAGACGACAACGTTCCAGCCAAGAAAGTCGTCTTTTTGCAGCCCCAAGGTTCAAGAGGAACAGGAAGATCGAACATCCAGTAAAAAGACCTGGACTGAGGGTGCTAGAGCGCTTGGTTTTGACGGCTGGAGAATTATTTTCCGAAAGTAGAAATCAGAGGTTTGATCATAATCGCCTCAAAATACGGCCATGAAATTAGGTTCTTAGTTGCTGCCTGCCCAGCCAGCTTTGCAAGGGAAACATGGAGCATTCCTGATCTCAATCATCGCACTTCGATAGGCCATGTGAATTTTATATACCTCCAGAGCACGCTGATCTTCATAATTAAAATTCTAACATTTTTGTGTGTATAAAGGCACTTAAAACGTTAATAAGCTCTTCAATAGATTTCAGTCCAATCAAACATTCCTTCCATCATTTAACCAACTGTCTTCCACTTCATGGAAAGAGAAACTACCAAGAAACCACACAAAATATCCGCCTCTGTTTTGTCTATGTGGAGGATGAAAAATGTGTCATGGCTGTTTCTCGGCATCCGTTTTCCCTATTCGTGTTCGTTTGAATATGTTCGAATTTGAACAAGTTCTTCAAATTAGTCCTCAAACAAACTCACACATGCACACCATTACACAAGCCACCATAATTTATCACTTTTACATTTTTACATTAATTACTACTGCTTGGCTGGTTTTGGAGTCATTAGGGGTACCATTTTTAAATACCCAATTTACATAACTTAATCTCAGGCCCTGTTCGGGCCCATACCATTGCACATGCATGTTAAGGACGATATAAACGGTCCCACTGGTGTGAATACTATTCTGCATCAGAGAGAGCGAGAACTTAATTATATGTATGTGCAACTACTTTCAACTGTAAAATACACAACCCAGCTACCCTTGCGCCTTGCATTACTGTTTCACAAATCACCGATTCCCATTCTGGCTGGCATATCCTTTTGGCTGGATTTGCTTCTTTTATGGCCTTATGGCTGGTTAAGCTTGAGTAATAATCTGTTCAGTCATACACACACAAACCCGTCGTCTTTTACTTGTTAAAAGCCTTCTAGGCTTGCATTGAATTTATAGGCGAAGCAAAAAAAATTAAAGAAATAAAAATAAATTGTAAACCGTTTGGGTCCTGTGCATCGAGAGTGTATTTTATTTGAGTTGATCCAGGCGCAAACTTTGACACACGTTTAGACACCATCACTTGCTTGTGTTGAAATAAAAATGAACCTAAGAAGAGGAAAGCAAGGGGAGTGGAGAGTAATTGGGTGATTTTCCAGTTGAACTGTTTACATTCAAAAATAATTTACTGAAAATGAAATGGCAAATAAAATCTGAAAAAAGGTTCTTGGGGGTTTTGAGAATTCCTTAATGTGAATTTCTTCAATTTCTAGGAACGGGATGCATCAGTTAAAATCGAGATTGACATGATTCTCATTTTCATTACGTATAGGTACCTTGGGAGCAACAATTTTGAGCTCACAAACTTACAAGTATCGCCTCATGCCTCCTTGACTTTCCACACAAATTAATCACCTGGCCAGGTTGGAATAACAAAACGAGGACGGTATGGGATTTGCCTCTTACTTACTTACTTATGGTGGCGCTACAGTCCAGGTCGGACCAGGCTCTCATCTAACATATCTACGTCTCCAGACAGCTCGGTCCCTAGCTCTCTAGCTAGCTGTCTCCACCTCAGTCGCGGTCTTCCTCTTCTTCGACGTCTGTTCGGGTTGGATTCGAAGACTCTACGATTCGTAGATTATTTTTCATTCGCTCTAAATGACCGAACCATCTAACTCGTTGGACCTTACCTTTTCTTGCTAGGTCAGTGTCGCTGTACAGCTCGTACAGTTCTTGATTGAATCTTTGTCTCCATTCTCCATTTTTGCAGACGGGACCAAAAATCACTCGAAGAATATTTCTCTCGAAGAAGCCCAAAGCGTTTTCATCGGATGTTGTCATGGTCCATGTCTCTGCATCATACATTAGGACCGGGATGATGAGAGTCCATCTTCCTGGCCTCAGTCTCAAGACTTACGAACGCTCGACTGACATCACGCTTGGTTCTTCTAATTATATCATGTCGTCTACGTATCCCAGTGGCTGGACAGACTTTTGAAAGATTGTGCCTCTAATGTTGACGTTGGAGTTTTGCACAATCTTTTCAAGAATGTTGTTGACAGCGCATCGCCTTGTCTAAAACCTTTTTGACATCAAGTGCGTCCGTTAGGTTTTTTCCGACCATGATGGCACAGCCTGAGTTTTCCATTTTCATCTTACACAGACGGACGAGTTTTTCTGGGATGCCAAAACTAGACATTGCTCTATATGTATAGCTGGTCTCTGTCTACAGACGCTGTCATACGCGGACTTGAAATCGATGAAAATGTGGTAGGTATCAATTTGAAATTCCTGGGTCTTCTCCAAGGTCCACCACCGTAAGGTGAATATTTGATCGATGGTGGACCGAGTCTGAAGCCACACTGATAAGGACCTATCAGGTTGTTGAAGAAAGGCTTCAAACGTTCCCACAGCATGGCAGACAAGATCTTGTAGGGGTTGCTTAGGAGACTTATACCTCTGTAGTTGGAGCAGTTCAGGGGATCTCTTTTCTTGAGGAGGAGGAGGAGCAGGAGGAGCAGGAGGAAGGTATACGATGCTGAGGTTCCATTCTTCGGACATGCTTTCCTCCGACCAAATTTTGCAGATGAGCTGGTCATGCATGCTCCTAACCAAATCATTTCCAGCTGCTTTGTACAGTTCGGCGGCTAGCCCGTCTGCTCCAACGGCTTTGTTCGACTGAAGTTTAGATATCGCTATCTTCACTCCGTCAATGTCGGGTGGATGGAATTGTTGGCCTTTTTCATCCAAATTGACACTATGCCGATGGCTTAATGTTAACCTTAAGAATGGGAATAAGGATACGTGGTCCAAATCGCTAGTCATATAAACAAAATAATATTAAAATTTATTCGTAACTCATAACTTTATTTTTTGTAACATTAAAGCAGTCCATGTCCAATTTTAATACAGTCAAGTTTTAAACTTAAAGTTTTAATAAACCATTTATCAAAAAATAATCTCTGTACGTATAGAAAATCTTATTCTGAAAACCCAAACTTCATCCACAAAACCCCCAACTATCTGTATCTTTATCTCGTTAGTCTTCCAAACTATAACTCTGGAAATGATTTATGTTTAAAAAAGTTAATTTTTCACCACAACCTGTCAGATGCTGCAAAACAAAATCCATATCCATTATCCCATAACCAATACAAACTTCTTTATGAGAGCATCTTTATGGCAGACAGTTAATCCAAGTCACATGCACAAAGCACAACATATAAAACCGAAGTAGACCACAAATAGGAAAATGAAAATTTAATGGTGAAAAAAAGGGAAAAACTATAAGACCCCAACAGACAATGCTTTGAAATCGACTTTAAACCATTAAGAACTCTCACACACTCGTGTAAGGACATGAGACGCAAAATCCATAGATTTTCACATGAGCGCTTTAATCTAGTCGAATGTTTTACGCATCATCGCTCCATGTGCATCTTACAGCAAGTAACGAGGACTTCTTTAGTATGTTGCAATCTCAGACTCCTCGGAGGTGTAAAATGTAACATAGAAGGTGAAAGATGTACCTACCGCCTGAAATCGTTGTCTTCCTTCATTCCATTTCATTGCAATGGCCGTGCTCGGCCGTTTCTTTCTTGTCTCCCACAAGTTCATTGTTTATTGCACAAAAACTTCAAGGCAAATGGAAAAGTACTTTCGGAATACAGTTTCCTTT
Organism: Sphaerophoria taeniata; assembly: GCA_943590905.1. Lineage (NCBI taxonomy): Eukaryota > Metazoa > Arthropoda > Insecta > Diptera > Syrphidae > Sphaerophoria > Sphaerophoria taeniata. The sequence continues at coordinate 216,346,388 of OX016540.1, read as the reverse complement.
GGCTTTCAAAAAAAGTCAAACAGTGGAAGCTGATGGATGCAATTTTATTGGCTTTCAACTGACAATATAAACAGCTTTTAAGGTTAGTATCAGTTTCAGTGACATAAAATGCAAATCTTTCTTGATGCTGGGAGGAATGAACAGTATTAGAATAGATGCTACTTGGATTCAGACGACAACACTGAACCGTCGAAAACAGTGGGTGAACAATAAGACGTACTAAACACAAAACTAGCAAATAAGTCATTCCGTTCCTAGCAAGCTGTATCTAGTTTAAAATGATAAGATTGTTGAGATTGAAATCTTCTTGTTGCATTGTGTTTTATCTGCGTCGTGCGCTTTTCTATTGTGTTCCTCGTCCTAAAGGGTTTGATTCGAATTATTTTCGCGTCGGAGCACTTGGTACCTATACGTATTTGAACCTTGACCCTTCTGGCAAGTTCAGCTTTGCTGTTCAGTCTGACAAGAGCGATATTGCTGTACAGCTTGTTTAGTTCGTGGCTATATCTCTCAAGGCATCCTAAAGCTTCTTTATACGTAATTGACAAGGGGTTTAATACTCAATGACCCTCCTAGACCATCGGATTGGTGAGTGTTGTCTTTCGTTCGATGTAAGTCGATGATGCCGTATTTGGTGAGGTATGGTCCGAGAAGGTTTTCAGTGGCTTTTTTCATTAGATTGGATTTGCCCTCAATGAAGATTAAACTCATCTTTATTTCTTTCTCAAAGCTCACAAACGAATAATTGACTTCACTCTAATGCTTGACTTTTTAAAACTTTTCAAGCTAAGTTGAAAATCAGATTGCCTCCGAGGCTTGTCAACATCTTCAACGGACAAGGAGATGGAAATGGACTGGCCTGCCATAGTTTCTACTTTGAATGTACATTTCCATATCTGCAATCCTAATAAACCTATTAACCCCTTAGCCCGGGGCGCAGCAAGGCCAAGCTCCGTTTGTGAGATTAATAGTTTTGGGGATAGCAAGCAGCTTCATCTCCGCTTAGAGCTATGCGATCGCGAAACTTGTTTTCGCAGAAGGGCCTCCCATGGTCGACGGGACGAAGCGACCGAGAGACCTAGAAAGAGGGGAAGACCGTGACTCAGGTGGCACACACAAGTGGAAGAGGACCTCAATCAATTTGGAGTGCAAAACTGGAGACAGTTAGCTAGGGATCGAGCTGGCTGGCGGAGACTTTTGATTGAGGCCCAAGTCCACAACGGACTGTAGCGCCAACTTCTCTCCCGCTTTTATGGTGTGTTGACCGTTGGGTTCGAAAATCGCGCATACCTCCAGTCTTAAGGAAACGACACCCCTGGAGAGATAAACTGGCTTTTAGCTAACGACAAATATTTGAAAGATCTACATTTATCCTGATCGAACGAGGAAGGTGGCGTTAAACCTCAGGGTCAAGCTGCATAAATAAATGAAGGGAAAACCAAGCAAAGTTCTGAGTTGTTGAAGCCGATGGCAATATTATGAAAGAGAAAGTAAATGAGCGGGCTGGTGCTTGGCCAAATGCACTTTGAACAGTAAAGTAGATACCTTTTTTAAATTGCACCGCTTTATATAGAACCTTTTAAGACGTATCTGTGAGGAGTTTCCAAACATTGAAAAGCATTTAAGGTTATATGTTGTCAACATCGTCTAAAGTATAGTTCTTGCTCTTTGAAACTCGTTTCAAGGCAGTTTGGATTGCAACCCATATCTCGGAGTTATTATTTCATTCTTGGAAAAGAGTTTGGCCTTGCCATTGGCGTCATCTAGCTTACGTACTCAGAACTCACGCTTTCTTATTATCCTTCTGAGAAGTCGGTTGACTAGGCTAGTAACGTTAGGCCTGAGGGTGGTAACCTCCTCCTGCATTAGCCACGAACCAGCAACCCATCGGATATGAAAGACTGTGCCCTTATACCTCTATTTTCATTACCAGCTAGTCCTTATGCTCGAAAGGCATTTGGTAGACCGCTGGTTTCTGGGAGGCTGCTGGGGATTTTCGTCCCCTTTTCGTTTAGAGTTTAGAAATCAGCCTGTGTTCGTTCCCCGACGTGCAATTGTAAAGATGGTGTCTTATTTCGATTAGTTTTGACGTCACATCTAAAGCATTGTTTATAAACTCTGTGCGGTTGGTGGTTATATCTGCTTCGCACAAGCTTGGGTCTTTTATTTTAAATGTTCGTCTGAAGGTGGATGTCGTCATTAGTATCCGAGGCTTGTTGTTGTTCCCGAAAGAGAGATTACTTCAATTAAATGAAGAGTCTGTCCGACACACGACACTGGGAGCTGGCGGAACCTCTTTGTAGAACTGAACGAATATATTATATGAATGTATTCGTTATGCCATCGCCATCGACAGCTGACAGGGGAGGTCAAGACCCAATTTTCAATTGAGGAGGGTACTAGTAGATACTAAAAACACGATGTTCATCGCTGGTAGATGAAAAGTGGGATTTGATTTGTCGAGGACTCTTCTGTACTTGAATGCACCGTATCTGCCCTTTCAACTTTCTTGTTTGTTAGTTTGTTTTAAAGACCCCTCATGTAGATATTCGTTACCCAATTACGTGCTGTAGGTACTCATAATCATATTCGAGTAAACTGTTAAAATTTTAGATATAAGTTTATCTAATTATTATCACTGAACACTCGTAGCTAATTAAAAATGTCAAAATTCCAAAAAAGACACGTCCATTCATCATGTGCCTCGCTTCCGAAAAAGTAATTCAAAAACGCTCATATATCTCTCTATTACAGACAATCCTTCTCAAAGTACAATTACCACACTCCCCCACCGGTGTGGCTTAATAAGGACTCGCGCCACCATTGCAACAATCATTATAGTCCTAATGAATTTCACAAAAACCCTAGCTCGTGCATATACACCTTTTTAACTTTTGGGACGTACCTCTCTACACCGGCATGCATTCACAATGGTTTGAAAATGAAAACCGAGACCTTTGGCAGCAGCATGAAGCGGGAGGAGTCAGGCACGGTCTCTGTGCCGAAATCGAGTGTAGCACTACAGAACCCCCCAAACCGGATGTGATGGTCCACCGTGAGAGCTAATGTTTACACAACTTATTCCCCAAGAGTGAATAATGCGCTGGCTTCAAAGTTCGTTCCGCTTGCCAGTTTGCCCTTGCTGGCTCTCATTTTGGCATGTGATATATGAAAGGGTCCTTTGTGGAGCTCAAGCAGGTAAATCGCACCAAAAAGTGAGTAACTAACGATAACTTTTCCATGGCAACGTGATCATAAATTATGCGTGCTCGCTCATGTGCACAGTTTTTGGAATGCAACCGAAGGGTTTAGTCGCTCGCCTCACACGACCACCGGAACTAGCGGGAAATAAAATTGAAGTACCGCGCGGGTATCCTTTTGTGTATTGAAACTTGCAACTCGAGAGAAATGTTACCTTTTGAGTATTCCGATGCATTCCGTTGGCATATGGACTCTGAACACCATTTAAGGTTTGAAAATTACTGAGGCTGGCTGTGCGTACAGGGCTGGGGCATTCATATTAAAGGTTGGCCTATTCGTTGTCTTTGGTTGGGTGAATGCAATTTCTTTGACCTAGAATAATTTATGTTGCGTAATTTGTGGCAAAACGCAGCGGGGAAGTGGGCTCAAGTGCTGGTATGTGTTATTTGTGGGAACTTGAATTTCACTCGGAAGGTTACAAAGTATACAAACGGAGATTAGTTTGAACGAGGTCTTGAAATTGAAATTATATTTTCTAAGAGAACATGCATACACGACTCTATGATTACTTTTGTTTTGTGTTCCCTAAGCCCAAGGTACCGTTAGAGCCTTTTAGAACTTTTTAGTAGTAATGATGATTGTTTGGATGAAGAAAGGAAACTTTTTTCCTTTTGAAATAAATTCGGTTCGGTGGACGTTTTAATACAAAAATATTCATGCTCCGAGAGAGGGAAAATTACGTTTTTGTGCGAATTGTGAGAAAATTAGGAAGTGGAGCTAAAACTAATTGCACTTCATGATCCTTTTTTTGTGATCCATGAAAAGGAGCACCTTGAAAAAATAAAATACAATTTCTAACAGATAAGAATTCACATTGCGAAGTGTTGCTAATTAAGGAGTGAGTATAAAGGATATTGCAGCAAGGTTAAAAAACCACTTTAGTCGAGTTTTAATAAAATTGTAAGAGTCTTAAACCATGGCTGAATTTATCAAACGATGAAATAAGGAAATGTCAAATTAAGTTGGGTAAAGAACTTGATGTTAAGGTGTAACGTACAAGCCAGTATTAACATGGTGTTTTATGGTTGGACGGATCAGAAGGATGAATATCGCAACGTCAGATTTTGTGTGCTCCAGAAGACTGGTTTTCGAACGCTGTAAGTCCAGTGATCGCCTCCGACAGACACCTAATTCTGATGTTTCAACCCAAAAACACTACACAACACCTCAGTGCGAATTTCAAATAGTCGTTTCGCTTCAACCCGCACACATGGGTAGCGCAAGCACTAACAATTGAGCCGTCCGTTTGTATTCGTACCCTCTTGAAGAATAAGTTCGCACTGATCCCACTGATAAAAAAATAAATAGAGGGGCGCGACAGCCCTTGAAGAGTCAAGGCCTAAGTGACTGACACTCGTCAACAATTCTCTGAGTACTTGTGAAGAATTGAAGGGACCTACAATTTAACGCCGATTAAGAATGGCAAAGTTGAGAAGCACTTTTTTCATGACAGATTGATACTCTTGGAAGATTTGTCAGTTCTTCGCAAGAGGCAGTACCCGTAAAAGATGAAATAAGAACTTTAGGGGCACGAGCAGGATTTGAACCCATGGGTTCTGCGTAGCAGCTAACGTAGACACCACAACGCGACAAAGCCCATTGATGAATCTGCGAAAACATCCGGTGATAAAGTGTTATTGAAAACAGCGATACAAAAAAAAAAAAACAAATCGAAACATTCAAGTAAAGGTGGTAAAGTTGAAAACTAACATATGCAACGCCGAACCCAAATGAAGACTCAATCGTTAATATATTTGAGGAACTACTTGAGCATAAGCAAGAGACGCTCAAGTTCTTAAAGTAGAACACAAGCGACACGCTTAACAAATCAATAGGAAACGTACCGAGGATACGGCTTAAAAAATGGCCGATGAGCGTGACTACTTAAATCAAGATGCCAAGACGTTATCTGTATCAAGAGAAGAAATCACTTGAAGGCTCACCACCAACGCGATCGGTATAACTCCTTTTTTTATTAAATTGTTATACGTACGTCCAGTAATAAAGAATTTAAATCATTTTTTTAAGAACCTTGTTTTTTCATAAGAATACTTAGTTTGTAACGACTTTGAATCATAAAAGCCCAGCTTTTAACTCAGCCAAGCTACGAGCAGGGTTGGATGATGGAGTACTTGTACCAACAACAACTGCGAAACTGACAAAATTGCCAAGAACACGCTGAGGGATGCAATGAAGGCGCTTGCACTCCTCCCAACGTTAGAACTGGAGGTGCGCTATACGCTTAACACTTTTCTTGAGATGTACTTATTAAATACTTTTGTTGTGAAGCTTACTGCCCCGTTTTCTTTGGAACACATATCAGCCAAGTCATGATTTCAATCGCTGCAGGTGTATGACACGCGTTTCAATACATACTGTGAACCCCAAGAACTCGATAAATTTGGACCATCAGAAAAACTTCTCAACATATCTCTATGTCCTCGTCTATTAATTCTAAATTGGAAAACTTAATCACTTTCCATCCACATCCCGAATCGTGTTTCAGCATTCCACTTTGTCTCTATCATTTTACAAAGATCTTAGTTTAAAATCAAATTGAAAGCCACACTACCTGGTTGAAAAAATGAAACAAACCAAATCTTGTTACGAGATAATGCTAAACGAAATCGAAAAATTCGTTCTCTTAGTAAAAGAAAAGCAGATTCCCAACAATCACTAATAATTGATGCACCATTTTCGACAGCAGACAACACAAAACCCTTGTTACATTTTCACTGAATTTTTCATCAAGCATTCTTCCCACAGTGTTATCGATGTTTCACTATCGATAAGGAGAACAATACTTCTGTATTTGTTTAATAAAGAGTGAATTCCACCTTCTTCTATCATCGCATTGGCAAAAGTACCTACATATGGAAACAGTGCATAGTGGCTTTTTGAACGTACGTTCGTGTATGAACAAATATTCTGAAAATTCTAATTTTCTATTCAGAAAAAATTGCCTGAAGAATTCAACAAAAGAGGATCAAGATAAACGAGAAATGTACCTTCAAACAGGAATGTTGGAAACGTATGAAGAAATATGACAGAAAAGGGGAAAAGGGGCCTTGGGAGGACTTCTTTTATTCCACGAATTCGAAAAGAAGAAAAAACAAACTACAGAGAATGCTATTAAGTTCACAATTCTTAAATGGCAGAAATGCCACAAGGCTGTGTATTAGGACCCCAATTATTTTAAGATAGTCAACTTATAATTGAAATGTTTATATAACTCACCTTTTTTTAAGGTACACTTAGTTGTTAAGAAAAGTCCGAAATACTTAACGAAATTCATTCTTAAAAAAAAAAAAAACAGAAAAAAACAAATTACTGAAATGCTACCTTTGCAATTACTAGTTAGAATTCCTTAGAGAATTTTTTTCAAAGGGAAATTAAAGTCTTACCCTGCACATGTTTTTTTTTTCAAAAATATATTTTCTCCCTTTTCAGGTTTACTCCATTGTGTTTTCATTTCCTCTTCCGGTTTAGGGTTTTATAAAGACTGAAAATGCTGAACAAAACGTTATTTATGCATGTACAATACCAACATGCTTTCCCCTTGAAAGTCTGATATGAGGAGAGAAAAAAGAACGTAATATTCATAAGGGAACAACAGACTTATTGTTATTTAGAGAAGAGGAAGTAAAATTGTTTATTTTGCTTGTGTATGTACTTTTGCTGGTTTTGACGAATGGAGAGGTTCATTTCCTTAAACGTCGATATTTAATTTTTAATTGAATTTGCTTTGGTTGTTCTGGAACTCAAGCATTATGCTGGCAATACGTAAACAATGGAATTATATCACACACGTTGGATCGATTTTTGTCAAAGCTTGATGGTATTCGATTTATAGGAATGCAATTGAAGCGTTTTTTGTTTTTAAGATCAAATATAATAGAAGCTTGAGAATAATAGACGTCGTACTGTTAATTATAGAAACTCGTTTTTTAGCCGTATTGCGCGAATTTCGAACACTTGACCAATAGTCTGTCTTCCCCAATCATGGCAATATTCAGAAATTCAAAACCAATGTACACCGACACCTCCTATAAAATCCTTTTTCGTTTTCCTGGTGCTCGCACTGTGCTCTTAGCAAAAAAAAAAGAAAAAAAGCTTTTGAGTTCGCGTAAATTATTAAAAAAGCACATTCCCCTCTCACATGGTAATTAATCTGAAAACCTCCCGCACATTAGGCGGCTTTATTTTTATCTCCGAGCGGGGCACTGACCTGTCAAAAAAAAAACTTGTGCATTTTTTAGCTCCGAGCGCTCTGAGCCTAGAAATGTTATTTATTTTTTACCTCCGTCAATGGCATCCTAAAAGCCCAACATTGGTCTATTGCGCTGTCTCCTACGATGAAATATACTGTTAAGGACCTTTCGGGCTGGTTTCTCTTCATTCATACTAGCTAGGCGCCCTACTAAGGGGTCCTTTTTAGCTTAATTTTTATCATTATTTCTACTTCCGGTAGATCTTATATGGCTCATGATCATATGGTGCCGTGAACGAAGGCCATATGAACTAACGCCATAATGGCCTTAGTTCTCAATCAAATGTGAACTAACGCCATAATCCGATTATGGCCTTAATTCACAGTCGAATGAGAACTAAAGCCATCACCTGAATGAGAACTTACGCCATATGGGGTAAGTTCACATTCAAATGAGAACTGATGCCATAACATGCTTTGAGCTTTGAAGCAAAGTTAGCATAGCAAGTAATTACCTAACAAAATCTCATCGAGATCTCAGGGACCTCAGATATTTCTTAAATGGAACAAGAGATCTCACTCTCAGCGAGTGCTGATATTTTCTTTTAAAATTTCTGAAAGAAAAAAATGTGTTGATCCGTTTTCTTGGTCAGCCATTTGAACGTAATCATGAGTTAACAATATTAATTTCAAGGAATCTCACTGAAATTTGAAAATTGTGCTACACCTCATAATTAGGTGATCGTAGGTGCTTCGTTCGGAAAACTAGTTTTCTAAACTCTGAAGTAATAAAAAAAATCGCGTTCTAAGAGCCGAAATTTTTTTTTGGCAAACAGAGAAACAATTTGGGGTGTGAAAATAAAAAAATTCGCGCGAATTTTTTTATTTTCACACCCCAAATTGTTTCTCTGTTTGCCAAAAAAAAATTTCGGCTCGCTCCGCTCGCTTTCTAGTAGTACTGCAGTACGCGATTTTTTGATTACTTTCAAATTGTGGAAAACTAATTTTCCGAATGAAGCATCTACGAAAATATTGAGAAACTTAAGTACTCATTCTGAAATTCAATACAAATATGAAAAATCATTATTTTTGTATTGATTTTTTTTATTCGTTTAGAAATCAACTTCATTCGATTACTTTGGAAAACATTATCAACAATTAAACGATTTCATTTGTTTTCCATCCTCGTAAATTTGTGCATAACTCCGCCGAAAAAACGAAGATTTAAAAAATATCATCGAAAACGGATTATTTTCGATTCTGGAGCCAAGAACTGAGGGGACCGCGAAAGTATAAATAACAAAGAAATTTGTCCAAAATTTTTAAGTTATGAGCGTGACGAAAAAAGTTAAGAATAAGGCAAATGTGGGACTATTGGTTCTTGTATTTGATTTATACTAACCCGTGTTTAAAATATTTGTGTTTACGCCCCTTTAACTAATAGAGCGTTCATCCTTTTTTCGTTAAACCATATATTTACCTACATACATTATGTTCCAATATCATATTAAAATTATTTTGATTGCTGTGAGTGGCTTTAATTCACATTGAAATGAGTACTTGGGCCACTTCTTAAAATGAACTAACGCCATATTTCTTTATTTCTCATTCCAATGTGTATTTAGGCCATAATCGGATTATGGCGTTAATTCACATTTGAATGAGAATTAAAGCCATTATGGCGTAAGTTCATATGGCCTTCGTTCACGGCACCGCTTTCTCCTTCGCCAGGTTTAAGAGAAAGTACGCCAGTCGGGGGCTTTTGAAAATATTGACGGGTTTGGGCTTGAAACTTTGGTCTTATCAGTTCATTTGGGATGTTCTTCTCTGGCTAAACTGTGCTAATTAAAGCTCTTTAGACAAACCTCTCACTATTTAAATATTTGTTCAGTAACATATGGAAGGTGGAAAGTATTCAGGACTTTTTTTCGTGTATCATTTGCTATTGGCTACGTAAAGGCTTACCCATTGGAGGGGTCAACGGAGGGGCTTACGGTGACAACTGCTATGAAGCTTAAAGCTATGCGATCGCAAAACTCGTTTTCGCAGAAGTGCCTCCCACGGTCGACAGTTCGAAACAGAGTAGGCTGTTGCTCCTAATTACCCCTCATTGAAGGAGTGTTCCCGCCAAGGCACTTCCAACGTTCAAACACAAATTTTTTTTAGAATGAGTGGTAGCGTTCTCAGTTCCAGTTAGCCCAAACTATTTGGTGAACATCTAAATATGAGCTACTTTGAAGCCCAGCTGTTTTTTCCGGCTCTCTTACTTAGAGTTGCATCAAGTGCCTACTATTCCAGGTTGGGGGTTGTACCTCGGGTTGACTTCCCAGCAAATTTAATAAGGACAACGAATTTCGGATATGCACGAGGCTTGCTAGGTCCCTTAATAGACCGCGTGCTGCCGAAGAACTAGCTATCCAAGAAATGCGATGGCATGGACCGGGCGAAAGGAGGGGGATGGTAATTGTTACCGAGAGCATCAAAATCGGCTTTTTGGATGCGGCGTCGTTGTTGGCAGCACACTCAGGCAAAAAGTCTTGTGCTTCAAATGTTTAAGCGAACACATCACGATATGTGCGCAATGAAGAAAAAAAAGACGACACCAAAGAGGAGTTCTACGAGCTCCTTGACAAAACGTATGAGCTATGACACTAATACTGTCTTCGGCGACTTAACGTAAAACTGGGAAAAAGGGACATCTTTGGTGGAACAGCTGGAAAGCATAGCCTGCATCACACCACTTCCGACAACGCATTCAGGCTGATCGATTTTGCTGCGGGGAAAAATGTTGTAGTGGCAAGTACATGGTTATCACATCTCAACATCCAAAAAAGAACATGGAAATCTCCCAATCAATCTACTGTCAACCAGAATGACATTGCAAACGATGGGAGGCACTTGTCCAGCAATCTAGATGTTCAAACTTTAAAATGAGCCAACATCGACTCGGACCACTACCTCGTCGAAGCAAAACAGAGCTACCAATACCCCGACAACGATCGAAACAAGGAAATTCTGCAAGAAAATTCGACGTCAGACGGCTCCAATCGAGTTCGTCAGATCCTCCTCCGATCGAGTGTCAAGCATCCTCTTAAGGAGTCCTATGCCGCCAACATGAAGTATCGAGGACTGTTGAGAGAAAGCAAGCGTTTTTGTTTCCCTGTTGTATAGATCCAATCGAAGATACGATCTTGATGGATTACTTAAATATTTTTGGATTTTAAAAGACACGGTCTTTACAGCTTAGAGACTTTATTAAGAGTGAGTAGTAATACACGATTATAGTTTGACAACCGGAAGGGTTATTTTAAGATTTGACAATTGTTGACAGATTAATCGATAAATCAAAACATAGAAATTATAGGAAATACAGGGTGTAACTTCATGGAATGAATTCATTTGTGCAATTTATAAAAAATGTTAAATAATTGAGATAAATATAAATAAATGAGTTTTAAGAACAATGTTTTTAATGCTCAACACTCTCCCGCCCTTGAAGGGACGAAGGCGCTTCAACCGGAAGTCGTCGAATTCTCGTAACAGCTCGTTTCACCTCTCCATTTGATGTTTTTAGGCTCACGACTCTCACAACGTTGTCCTTTCCAGGATGAACTTGGACAACTCTACCAAGTCTCCATTTTAGTGGTGGTAGATTATCGTCTTCAATTATTACCAGATCGTTGACAGCAATTGGATACCCTGACTTAGCCCATTTAGCTCGCACTTGTAAGTTTTGTAGGTATTCTCGAGACCATCTAGACCAAAACTGTTGGAAGTACCACTGTAACTGCTGATAACGCGTTAAGGTGTTGACGTTAGAGTTGTGTAGCTGTGGTTCGACTGCTGCATTCAGAGGTGTTCCGATCAGGAAATGCCCTGGAGTGAGAGCTTGCATATCTTTAGGGTTTTCAGATAAAGGTGTGATTGGCCTAGAATTTAAAATAGACTCAATTTGTATTAAAATAGTATTAAATTCAGAATATGTTAATGAGGAGTTTTGTAAGGTTCGTTTCATATGGAACTTGCAACTTTTAACGGCGGCCTCCCACAAACCCCCGAAGTGAGGAGACCTAGGAGGAATAGTTTTCCATTCTATCCCATCTGCTGCACATGATTTGACAATCTCATCGCGATTTTCAGTCTTCTTAAACAATTCATAGAGCTCATGTAGCTGGTTTCGCGGTCCGATGAAATTTGTAGCATTGTCGCTATAGATCACTGAGCACAGTCCCCGTCTGCCGATGAATCTCTTTAAAGCTGCTAGAAAACTGCATGTAGTAAGATCTTCCACTAACTCTAGATGGACTGCTCTGGTAACGAAGCAAACAAACACTGCGACATAAGATTTTACAGGCGATGTACCTCTACGACGAAAATGGATGCTGAATGGGCCGCAAAAATCAACTCCAACGATGTTAAATGGCCTCGACTGTTGTACGCGTTGACGAGGCAAATCACCCATAATTTGAAAATTACGGGACGGGTTTGCGCGTGTGCATCGGACACATTTGTGAACAACCTTTCGAGTCACCGTCTTACCATGTATGGGCCAAAACTTGTCACGAAAAATGTTAAGAAGCCCCTGCGGACCAATATGAAAATTCTTCTCATGCAGATGACGAACTAGAATTGTGGTGAATGTATGGTCCTTTGGCAATAAAATAGGATATTTCGCATCGAAGTTCAGATGAGAATTAAAAATTCTTCCTCCTACACGAAGTATTCCATCAGAGTCCAGAAATGGTGAAAGCGAGTTGATGTGACATTTTGAGGACAATTGATAACCATTAGAAAGTGCTTCAATTTCTCTTTGAAAACTAATGAACTGCACGTATCTCACCAAACCCTTCAAAGATTGTGTGAGTTCTTCAACAGTAAGTGGTCCAGACGCCCTTGTACCTTTCTTGAGACCATTATTTCGGAATCTGAACATATACGCCACTATTCTGAGCAAAGAAGAGTAATTGTTGTGGTATTTTATGTCCGTGATGAAATCAGGTTCCATGCAAACCTTTAAAATGGTTTTAGTTCGTTTGCGTTCAAGCCGAGGGTCTTCAGCATTCAACATTGCGTTTGAAGAAATCCAGTCGCTTTCTTCCAACTTTAAAAAAGAGGGTCCACTGAACCACAGGTCACTTTGAATTAATGCTGATGGATATGATCCTCTCGATATCACATCCGCAGGATTCAATTCCGAAGAGATGTGCCGCCATTGAGAAACTGAAGAGTGTTGATGAATAATGGAAACGCGATTAGCAACGAAAGTCTGCCAGTTGCATGATTACTCAGAGATCCAATTCAAAACAATTGATGAGTCCGTCCAAAAGGTTATACGGTGTAAAATGGAACCAAAGATCTCCTTTAAGCGTTTCACAAGTTGAACCATCATAACCGCAGCACATAATTCCAGCCGTGGTAGCGTAACCTTGCGTACCGGAGCTACTTTAGATTTGGCACATAGCAAGTTGGTTCTCACTGTACCATCATCATCAACGGAACGTATATAGACACATGTACCATAGGCATCTTCGGAGCTGTCGGAGAAGGCATGGAGGTGATAGTTATCTGGATGACCAAAAAATACCCGTCGACCAATGCGCATATTATTAAGCTCATGTAAATTTTTTCGGAACTTCAACCATGATTGGTAATATTGCTGGGGCAAAGCTTCGTCCCACGCAAGCTTCAAACGCCACAGCTGTTGCATAAAAATCTTGGCAAGCACAATCACAGGGTTTATTAACCCTAACGGATCAAAAAGATGTGCTATATCGGAAAGAACGGTTCTTTTTGTAATGCACTCTGAATTGAGTGGAGTCATCTCATAATGGAAATTATCTTCGACTGGGTTCCAATAGGTACCTAATGTTTTGATAACATCATTACCCCCTATCTTGAAATATTTCTCGCGATCAGTAACTGGAATTTCTCCCAAAATATCAAGAGAATTTGCACACCACTTCTTAAGAACGAAACAACCTTTTCCCAACAACGATATTAATTCAGTCTTCAATGACTTTAATTGATTGAGAGAGTCGCAACCAGTGATCAAATCGTCGACATAAAATTCTGAGCTTATAGCTTTAGCTGCTGCAGGAAATTCTCTCCCTTCGTCGATCGACAGTTGCTTTAATGCACGTGTTGACAAAAATGAAGCACAGGCTGTTCCAAAAGTCACCGTGCACAAACGATAAATGGAAATCTCGTTCTCCTTGTTTCTCCATAAAATATAATGAAATCGTCGATCACACTCATCAAGCTGCACTTGGTGATACATTTTTGTTATATCTGCTGTCATTACAAATTTGTGTCTCCGAAATCTCAGAGCGATGGAGAATAAATCTGGCTGGATAACGGGCCCTACCATGAGAATATCATTCAGTGATTTCCCAGAACTCGTTTTTGCCGTGGCATCACACACTACTCTAAGTTTTGTGGATGAGCTTGATGGCTTCATGACACAGTGATGAGGCAGAAAATAATGTGGAGAGGAGAGGTCTACGTTGTTTACCAATTCCATGTGAGAATTCAGTAGCATTTCGTTCATAAAGGCAGAATATTGTTGAAATAGGTCTGGATTTTTGCGGAACCTTCTTTCAAGTGACAGTAGCCTTCTTTTTGCCATATCGTAGGAATTGCCTAATAAGCTCGGGTTCTGTTTGAAGGGAAGCCTCACACTAAATCGACCAGACTCTAAACGCGAGTAACTGCTCAAAAAATGATTTTCACATTCCGTCTCTTCTCTTGATGTAACATCTGTTTGACTGTTGAAGCTTTCAATTTCCCAAAATGCCTTTAACGTGTTGTTAAGTGAATCATCGGATTCGAAGTTGTACGAATTGTCTCGAATAGCAAAACTGCGTTGATTAGAAGAGCTCGGGTTATTTGATTTCGGCAACTGACCTGCTACTATCCAGCCGAATAACGAATTTTGCAATGAAGGTAAGTTTGATCCTAATTTAATTTGTCCTATGCACAATATTGTATAAAATAAGTCTACGCCAAGTAGTAGATCTATACGCTGAGGAATATTGAAATGGGGATCAGATAAATTAATGTTGTTTGGAATGTTTCATTCTTTGATATCAATTTTCTTATCAGGTAGCAGCCCCGTTATTTGAGGAATCACTAGTGCCTCTATTGTAGCTCTAAATCCATTGATACGAGAGCCAATGTTAAGAACAGCCTTGTGTTTAACCGTTGTTACAGCGTTATTTGCACACGTTAAAGTGGTATGAGAAGGAAGACGTTGCGCACCGAGGAATTGCATAAACCTTTCAGAAATTAAATGTTTCTGGGACCCTGAGTCCAGAAGGACCCGACAAGGTACATTTTGTTGCAATTTGTTCATTATATTTATGACCGCTGTGCCTAGAATACTATTTTCTGTAGAGCTGGAGTACATTGAATGTAATGTTGAGACAGGCATTTCGTCGGAAGCAGTGACGTTTTCAGAAGACGTTGGGTGACTACTTGCACTAAGTGGCGCTTGTGGTACAAAACTGGGTGCATTTTCAATAAGATGCAAAAGTGTGTGGTGTTTCTTTCCACAATGACGACAACCATTAGATGGACAATTAGCGCTACCGTGATCCGAAGACTTCAAGCAATTGTAGCATAGATTAAGATTTTTAACTTTGTGTATACGTTCAGGAATTGAAAGATTTAGAAATTTATGACACCGATAAATAAAGTGGCCGTGAGCTGAGCAGTAAATGCAAACAAATTTTGTGGCAATAAATGTTCTTACGTTGTGTTTTAAATTAGGTTTCTGAACTTTCTGATCATGTTTAGATGACGAATCTTGAGTAAATAATTGATTTGTGACATTACCTTCAAGATGCTGTGCTCTCCTTTTAAGAAAATCCGAAAGTTCCTTGAGGCTTGGTAAGCGATCTGTTGGCGCGTCATCATTCCACTTGCTAAGAGTTGCAGGATCCAACTTAGATGTCATAATAAAAACAACAACATCGTCCCAGTGCTCGACAGGTCTTTTAAGATTGCTCAATCCAGTTAGATGGTTGCTGATTTTGTCCACCAGGTTCCTTAAATCTGTTGCGGTTGCCTTATGAATTTTGGGATGGTTGAAAATGCGTTGAAGGTGCTCCTGCGCAATTATCTTCTTATTTTCGAAGCGTTCCTTTAATCTTGCTAATGCCACGTCGTAGTTTTCGTCTTCTATTTTAAGTCCCTCAATTGGGGCGATCGCCGTTTCGCTAAGCTTCGAGAGAAGGTAGTGAAACTTAGCCTGCTTCGAAAGTTTGGGATTCTCATGCACCAATGATAGAAAACGATTGTACCACACCGTCCACTTAGTCACGTCACCTGAAAATGAAGGAAGTTCAATTACTGGCAATTTGATGGAATCATGTCTATTCGAAGTTGATTGGGATACATCCATTGTGTCATCGTTGCCCACGTGTTTGAGGTTCAAGAGAACTTTTAGTGTTGCTATGGTCGAATAATAGACTTCTTCATTCTGGGAACGCTCTGGATTTGTGATTTCCTCGTAATCCGCTTCTTCAATTTTCAATTGTACGACTTTAAAATTATTAAATGCAGACTCTAGAGCTTCAATTCGGACTTGCAGATCGGGCACAGATGTGGAAGCAGGATTTTCTTTGGCTTGAACAGAAAATAACCTCACTGTTTCAATCTGGTCCATGGCGACAAATCTTCGAGCTTTTAGAGCCTCTAGACCTTTGAGTTTCTTCTGTTGCGCCTTTAAAGCAGCTTCGTCCGTAACCTCGCTTGTTACACCCTTTTTCGAATTGCCTTTGCCGTCTTCAGACATCGTGTAAGGTGTAACAGTGGTAAGATCAAAGTTGTGATGAATTTGTGATAGATCACGTCGGGGTCACCAAAATATGTTGAGAGAAAGCAAGCGTTTTTGTTTCCCTGTTGTATAGATCCAATCGAAGATACGATCTTGATGGATTACTTAAATATTTTTGGATTTTAAAAGACACGGTCTTTACAGCTTAGAGACTTTATTAAGAGTGAGTAGTAATACAAGATTATAGTTTGACAACCGGAAGGGTTATTTTAAGATTTGACAATTGTTGACAGATTAATCGATAAATCAAAACATAGAAATTATAGGAAATACAGGGTGTAACTTCATGGAATGAATTCATTTGTGCAATTTATAAAAAATGTTAAATAATTGAGATAAATATAAATAAATGAGTTTTAAGAACAATGTTTTTAATGCTCAACAAGGACCAATGGCAACATTGCCAGAAATCAGTTAGAGATGGCGTCTCTAAGGTGCTACGTTTTACGCAGCCACCGGAACGAAACTCCTGGTTTGACGAAGAGTCGTGGTAGGCGCAGGCGATCAGCGTGAATCAGGTGGTATACAAATCGCCACTGCCTAGAAGGACAAGAGCTGCTGCGAGATGAGCAAGGGAGCATCATAATAGAATCGCAGTCGATGCTACACTTATGTAGACTGTATAACGGTGACGCCTAACAAAATCCCGCCGTTGGGCAGGAGCCATTCATCGGATACGATGATAGCCAAAAATTCCGTGAACCATACCTAGAAGAAGTGAAAACAGTAATATACCGACTAAAATCCCACAAAGCTGATGGAGCGGATGGTCTAGCTGCCGAACTGTTCAAAGAAGCAGGTGACGATCTTGCATGCACCAAGCCATCTTTAAGCTATGGTCGGAAGAATGCATGTCCTATGAATGGAAGCTCAACCTTGTTTGACCGATCCTGTAGAAGGGAGATCCTCCAAACTACTACAGAGGAATCAGCCTACTTGACATGTGGCTTGAGACCAGAAAAGTCATCATCGACCAAATTTTAACTTTGGTGCAGATCCTGAAAAAAAACCTATGAACTGCAAGTCGACACCCACCACCTTTTTATCGATTTTAAGATCGCGTATGACAGTATCCACAGAGATGAATTTTATGAAGGTATGGCTAGTTTTGGCATCTCTGCCAAGCACGTTTGCTTGTGCAAAATGACAATGGAGAACTCTCGCTGCGCCATCATGTTTGGCAATGAGCTAACGGAATCTTTCGATGTCAAAAAAGGTTTCAGACAAGGCGAAGCATTGTCATTCGATTTCCTAACATCCTGCTTGAGAAGAAAAAGGTCTGTAGCGCCACCTTAAGTAAGTTAGCAAGGACTAAAGAAAATTGAGACTGATTGCTGGATTATTTTAAGAGATAGAAAGGCCTAGTGACATGTTCGGCAATATTAAATGACAAAAATGGAAGTCAAATCAATTTTAATTTGGAAAGTCTAACAGTAGGTATTATCTAACATAACTAGGCATGACCGAAGAGAAGATTAAAGGACAGGTTATGACACTACTTGTACACGAATAAGTCTCACCTACTTCAATCGCTCGAAAAGGACACTAAAAGGAACAAACCTAAAGCCATATGTCTATTTAAAATATGAAACACCCAATTCATACCTAAAACCCCAGCACCAGCATTTATGTTAATATAATAATAATTGTACAATATTGAACCTGCTCCCTTTTTGCAGCTCACCGATTATAATAGGTCCACAACAGCTGTACAAGAAAAAAGGATTTTAATAACTTATATAATATTTTTGAAGCAAGAGGGTTCATGATTGACGAATTTGTTCGTTCGAGCACTAAAAACAAAAATAAACATTAAATGTTAATTTTTTTTTGAACTATGAAAGTCAAAATATAACAGGAAAATCCTTTTTCGGCCTTGCTACCAGTTTATATTTCCTTCAAACTTTTTTATCATAATTCGGAAGATGAACAAAAACGAAAACTTCTCAAAAGCGAACCTTTTAAATCTATTAAATATGCCGTTCCTGTCTCCTCTCTCTTTGTTATCCTTAATTCTTTTTTCCAGGAACAAGCTGTGAACAAGCTCGGCAACAACAACAAAAAGAAACTTCCCATCAAAAGGCTTCTGTGGCCCCTGCCATTCACCTCGTGTCGGTTGGTCGCTCAGAGATGCTTGCATGACTATGTCAATCCTGACAGAATAAACGTCCATGATACGTTATGATATACCTATCCTGACTTGCTGGAGTTGGTTTGAACGATGTGAATAATTTCGAGGAAGCGGATATGGGTAGAGGATTTATACGAATATCCTGCTGCTCTCTTATGTGTAAAATTATTTTAATTTAAAAAGGATTTACGACTAAGAGTCTGTATCCTTGGCAACATGCACTGCTTCAACTGATGGAGGGCAGCTACCTTTCGGAGTTTATGCATTGCACAGGCACAAACACACAAAAAAAAGAAAAAAGAGAAACAGATTTACCAACCTACGATGATAAATCACCAGATTAAAGTCCCATCATCCATCTGACCATGGACAAGGACGGACGAGAGTATGATGACGAAACGGATATGGACTCAACTGATAAGTATACACACAACTGGGAAAGTTGATGAGTTTTTTTTCGTTCCCCTTTTAAATCGACTCATTGAATGACTTAAAATGTTCCATGATGATTTGTGCTTACCTGTAAAATACCGTTTTATTCCTTAAGAATGGTTTCATTAAGCTTAATGTGTGTATTGATCGCGGGACTGTCCCTGTGACTTGCAAGGATCCTTGCAAATGGGCGTTAAGGCATTTTCACATTACGACAAAGTTTTTTCTCTTTCATAGATAAAAATATATCTGAGATTTCATTTTCTTTAAGGGTCCCCATCAGCAAAATATATAAAACAACATTTTCACTAAGTAAACCTCCAAAAAATAAGGAAAGAAAACAACAAAATTCAAAGGTGGAGGTGACTTTGCCATCATTGGCCATTTAATGCGCCCTAACCTTCGGGCTTTGGCATTTTAATAACGACTCATACTTTTTAAAAGATATTAGGTATCTTCTTGCCGACTACTACACGATGGACAAAAAATAGGAGAAGAAAATATTCCTTAAAAGAGATTATGGCTAGGAGGATACATGACGCATTATTCTTATTACTTTCCAATAAAAAGCTATTTAGCAGGACGTCCGCCTTGACTCTGGGAAGACCCTTACATACAAAGGCAAAGTTGATGGTGTTTACCAAATTGTAGATTTTTTTTTTGTATATTTAATGGATTTTGTGCGTGATTTTCATGTAAGATGAGCTGATGATTATGGTTTTGGGGGTTTTTGAATTGAAATGGCAATTTTTTCAAACATAAAAAAAGAAATTTTCATGATGTAAAATCTACAAGGGAAACGTTTAATAAAACTTGAAGAGGATGTTAACAATTATTTAGAGGTCATACAGAGATAATCGGCATTTTTCATGGAAAAGAAGACGTGCATGGTATAAAAAAAAAACTGTGGAGAGCACAAGGGTTGCTATTTGAACTTCAAGAATATTTCCGCTAGTTTTTTTTTTCAAATCAATTGATTTTTCATTTAAATAAAGAGCCAAAAAGCAATGTGATGAACACTATCAATTGCTCTTAATGTAGTAGGGCTTTCTTTGTAAGTTCTAGTGACCACCTCTATTAAGTTTTTTGAAGCGCAGTCCGTATATATAGATTTTTCCTAAACTTTTTATAAGGCTTAGTGCTGTAATTCACTCTTTTTATGCTTTTGATCTAACTGTATGCTTGAATCCTTTCAGTATTATTAGGAAAACATTCGCCATTGAGGGTTGCTCAAAAGCGGTCAAAAAGTGGCAGTGAAAACTGAGCGGATGGTCCTGGGCAACTCCACCACAATTTTTAGAAATTAGTGTTCAATCGGTATACCATACAGTTAATGAGGTGAATTCTTCACAGGCATTCAGAGAATTGTTGATGAGAGTAAGCCACTTAGGCCTTGGCTCATTTTATTTCACACACCCATTACCCAATGGCTGCTACTTGAGCATAACAATATTTCACTCTGTTTATCTTATAACAGTTTTTTTTTGCTGCAATATTTAATTTTGGATTCTTCAAAAGTCAGAAGATTTGGGTTAGGAACATTTTGTGATTTATGAAGGATTTTGCCATACTGTCACAACTCCTTAGAGCTACAAAAAGAATCAAAATTATGATCTACATTTGAATGTTATCAGTTTCAGTATCTATATATATAAAAGACTAATTCGTTAAATTAATGTTATCTTTTCAAATTGACAACCGGTTGACCGATTTTCTAAATTTTTGGTTTAAAATAAAGAGAAAAAACTTAAGAAGGTTAATAACAAAAAAAAACTATGTTGTTCAAATCACAAATGGTTCAAATATTCAGAAATAATGCTTTTCTCACTTCAGTAAAATATATCAATATACGAATACTCAATTTTTTATGAAAATTATTTCAAATATTTTCGTCAAATATTTTTTTTCATCGAAAAAAAAAAATTATGATTGACATTTTTGTTATTCATTTGTACAAACAAAAAAATTATACTTGACATTTTTTTGTCATTCAATTGTACATGACAGGTTCGCTTTGCAATGCTAACGGGGATTTATACATAGGTAAGTACAGTGAACTCTCTCATAACCGGACACTGACGGTACCGAGAAATTTGTCCGGTTATGGAAGATGTCCGGTTAAGGGAACAAACAAATCTACATTCCTTAAGATGCATACAATAGAAGTGTTATTGGGATTAATTTTTAATGTATTTCGTTCATATTATATTAACCCTCCAGTGGGCGCGTGGTCTACGGTCGTAGACCAGTCTTTTTTAAAACGCCGCCGTTCGCAGAAAAACAATTTTTTTCCGCCATCGTTCACAATAGCTGTAGGTAATTAGTTGCTCTACCTAATTAATATGCTATTTTTCTTCGGAGGGGGCATACGAAAGCTTAAAAGGTATTCAAAGTCTCTTGGTCTACCATCGTAGACCACGCGACCACTCGTGTAACAAAAAAGTTGTCTTCAATTGTATTATTATATGTAAGGGATTGTACATTTTTAACTACTTTTATTAAAAAATTAATTGATTAGTGAAGAAAATTGCTTCTACTATCTCAGGGACCTATTTTTGGTCCGTGAGCTGACCTCTAGGGTGAGGTGCGAAAAAAGTGTTAAATTTGCTTGTAGGTACCACTTGAAATGTTTATGCGTTTATTGTGATTTGTAGTGCACATTTTAATTTTTTTTTAAACTTATTAATGAATTTGTGTTCTATGTTTTTTGAATAGTTTTTTTTTATGTTTGCTGTACTGTTTTGTTTGATTTTTTATGAAAAAAGACAAAAACGTGAACACGAAAAACTGAATTTTTCAAGTCTTATATTTCTTTTGTTTTGTGTACAATTTTCCTTTTTTCTTATTCATTACTTTATTTGGTTAATCATTTATTGAAAAAAATATCTTTTTTTTGTTATTAACTTTTTTAAAGTATTAATTTATTTTTTATAAAAAATGATTACGAAAAATCGTAAAATTGGGATTGTTTTTTTATTCCGATTTTTTTTTTCAGTGTATCAATAACTTTTTATCTTTGAGTGATGAATATGAAACAAAATATGTTCCTCTATGATTTGACCGCGATTTGAATTCTTAAAACGCTATAGTATATATATTTTTTGGCAAAACAAAATGGTCTACAGTCGTAGACCACGCGACCACTCGTGTCTCTTTTAACCACGCGCCTACTGGAGGGTTAAGAGACTTAAACAAAGATTCACATGTGCATACACACGTAAGTACAATTGATGATTTTGCTTAAATAATTAGAAATCTTAGTTTGGCGCACATATTGGTTACTAAATGGCATATTTTCAGCCAATCGGCCAATAAACCAAATGCTTTAAAATCATTTTTCTCTAACGAAAAGTTTTTTAATCTCCTTATTTCACTATGGGCCTCTTCATAAGATTTTAACGGGTTATTATCAAACATATCGGAATCTGCTTCTTCTTGGGTATCAATTTCATGGATTTCTGCTTCATCCAGACCGTCAACGCATAAACTTTCAAGGTTATCGTCTTCGCAAATAAAACTATTACCCATGATAAGACTATTATGAAATAATCTTGAAACGATACATTACCGTCTGCAAAAGCCCTATTCATTGTTTTGAAAATTGGTGTCTGTGTCCGGTTAAGAGGGCGTCCGGTTGTGGGAGAACTTTTTATATAAAAAATCGGTTATTTATTTCCGTTCTTTGAAATTTATCCGGTTATTAGAGGTGTCCGGTTATTGGAGGTGTCCGTAAGGGGAGAGTACGTGGATGTCGTTTTGTGTTTTGAAATGTCTTTCGGGGTCCATAATGAGCAACTGGACCAGTTATGTTAGGGCCCCCGCAGACTGCAGACTTTTTATCGGCCGATTGTTTAGTCGGGTTGGGCTGAAAGTGCGCACACCGAGCCAATTTAAAAGTTTGGACGTTATTATATTTGACAATGACAGTTGACTGCAGTCAAAAGACTTCCAAACTCGCTAAAGTTAAATGACTTTTTAGTGATTTAACTGACTAAAGCCAGTTAATTAAGTTTTAGCCTATTGACTTTATTCAATTGACTGCAAGTTAAAAAATAAGTACTGACTGGTGAATGCTCCTTTCCAGTTAAAGTACTTTTGGAAGTTTATAAACTTAAAGTCTTTTTTAAATTTATTAACTGCGCCTTTACTGGCTGTATTACCAATGTACTAAAGTCTTTTATATTACTTGAGATTGGAAACATTTCTGGACAAGGTGGAAACTAAAAATCAATTTGTCGCCTATAGGATTTGCCTCGACCGGTGAAGTTTTTGAAATCTTTGATGAAGAAATCTCGGATTAAATCCAAATCATAGACAATCAGAGCAGGATTCAAGATGAAATAGAAACCGAACGGTCGGCCGCCCTTGGTTCTTATCTTTTTTATAACTATCGCGGCAAATAAGGCACACATGTATGCTTCTCGGTCGGATAGCCAATTAGATTGCCCTGAAGGAATAACAGTGTGTCGTGGGGGATTTCGCATTTCTGCGACAATGTGAGGAGGTTTCTTATGTAGTAAAAGACAATACTTATGAAAATTATTAGAATATATATTTGATAAATAGCAGTCCGTCCGCGACGAAGGTTGGAACAAAACTGATTACTGATTAAACCTAAGAAGGATATGAATGTTTAAAAAATACGGTACATCGCCCACACGCCCAAAATTTTTGGTTTTGGAGAGTCATGTTTTCTGTTATTGAAGGCCTTTATTATATATATATACATTTATCCTATATCCAATACTGATATTATAAATAATTTGAAAGTCAGTTTGTTTGTTTGTCTGTTTATTTGTTGGTATTTCACGTCGTCGCAGCGGAGCAATATTATGACATCATATTATGTGTGGAGGTAGTTAGGAGGCTGGAGAGTGTTTAAAGCTACTTTTCAGTGCGGACAATATATCATTCCCAGCTCATTCGAGCAGAGGACACTCCATCGTATTTATTTATTGGTTGCCTATCATTATACGTTTTTTGTTTTTTCGTAAATGCAGCAAAAAAGGGTGTTCAAGGGGAGTGGTAAGAGGGTGGTTGGAGGAAAAGAGAGGGGGAGGTGCCCTCACATAAGCTGCAATTGAAATTAGCCGGCGCAATATAGTCAAAATTTAGATGCCCCTCGATTAGGTAACGGTACAAGACTTCGTGTCATATATGTAACTTGGGCGAAACATTATTACGGCTGCAATAGAATTGTAGAAATTGGTGAATATATAACCATTCCATTTTTTAGATTAATCATTCAAATACAAAAGGGTGCTGTTCCCCATTAAAGTTAGTTTCGCTATGACAATTTGTGAAAGAGAAAGGTAAACACTTAAAGTAGCGGGGAAGAACCTAGAAAAGCCTTGCCTCTGCCTTGGACTGCTTCATTCTTTCACCTAAATAAAAAAAAAACATTTTATATCGTGTAAAACACCATATTAAAATAGTACCTAAGTTTACTTTCATAAATATGTATATAATTTAAGCAACACTTTTTTGCATTTTTTTTTGTTTTGGTATATAACAACAACAACAACCATTTTAGCAACAAAAAACTATATTTTTTTATTGTGGATACCTGCACAGCTCATCGTTGATTTTTCTTAACCACGCGGGCAAAGCCGCGGGTACCAGCTAGTTCTATATATTTACATATTTGTACGTATGTATGTTTCTTGAATAAAAGGAACGGTTTTAAATTTAAAGATAAAATTCATTCAGCAGCTCTCAGTAAACAAATTACAAAAAACATAAACCTGAACGGGGAACTTGAGAGTACAGATCTCACTTTGCTATTTCAATGTTGTTATTATTATTATTATTATTTATTCACCTGAACATAAATGTTACAAATTAATCTTACTAACTAACAGCACTAGCTACAAGGCTTTCGGCTGGTATTTCAATGTTAGTTTTCTTGTGATGGTAGTAGATGGAAAGCCGAAAAATAATGTTATCGAATCACAACTATCGTCACAAGAAATCAAGCCCTAAGAGGTTATTAATTATATTTATAACCTATGACATATGTAGGCAGAATCAATGTTTATGTTGAAAATAACAACAGTCTCAGAAAAATAAGTTTTAATGATCGATCCTTTGTGGTATCTTACAAAAAAAAAAAAAAATCGGAAAGTTGAAAAGAAAAAAAGCGAGTTTGAAATCTTTGGTCTTTTAACATTTCGTAACATTGAAATTTCGAATGGGTCACCCTGCCGTGTTTCATCAGCAGGCAGGAGTAGGTAAAATATTCAGGCGGACGCAGAGATTCTAACAATCAAGAACATATTTTTCAATATCGTACTTTAAGTTTTCATTTTGATCTCGATTTGAAGATCAGTTGCTTTTGCTTCCTATAAGCAAAAGCAAATCAAAAAAAAAATGTAAGAGTCAATTATTTTTTATAGGACTTTATTGGAGTTTAATTGTTTAAAATTGTTTCTGTTTGACTGTTAATAACGTCTAACCTACTGTATATCGATCTAAATGAAATTTGGTACAGAGATTGTCTATAGTCTTAGACAATTTTACACAAACTTGATTATTAATTTAAATCCAATAGCCAGATTGTGAAATAACGGTGTTTCTAATACTGCATTACGCTGCGTCTCGTACAAGAATTACAATGTCGATTTCAAAGTAAACATACATTATACATATTTGAACACAAACGACCTTCTTGCTTATATCAGAACTAGCCGACCCTGCCAACCTCGTCTCGCCACCCTTCAGAGCATCTTCAGAATAATTAAAATTAACACAGATATTGTAAAAATGCAATTTAATTTACTTGAATCCAAATAGAGGACTATTTATCTGAATTTTTCCAAGTTTAACAACTATATAGTTACATAACTTTCTACTTTCATTAATGCATCTAGTAAAATACAAATTACAAATGCAAAATTTCATTGGAAAATTAAACAAATTCTCGTTCTTCTGTCGTGTTTTGACTATATCACAAAATCAGAATTCCATGCAGCTTTCGATTGTCCCCATTATTAGCTGACTTTCCCGTTAGATTTGCCCAAACATTTGTTTTAACTCATGAAAGTTCCCAATCAAAAATTTTTCATTTTTCCATTTGAAAATCAATGCACTTACAGTTACATGCAATTTTTCCTTTGAAACCAATGAGTTTTCCTAGTTTCTCATCAAAAACTTTCTATTTTCTATTCAAAAACCCATTCTAAAATTTTCCACTTTTCCATTTGAAAACCAATGCATCTACAATTCCTATTACATGCAATTTTACCTTGAAAACCATAATCATAACGCCAAATTTTCATGCACAGAGATTTTAAACTTTAATCCATGCCTTTTTAAAATATCGATGTTAAAATTTTTCTTTTGCACAAAATCGTGCACAAGAATTCGCGTGTAAAAATTGTCTTGGTCCAAAAGCTTAACTAGAAATTCAGCTTTAAATGATATAAAAAATAGAGAGACATTTCAAAAAATTGATGTCGGCTGTCAGTTTCCTGAATTTAAGAACAAAATGTTCAAGTGAGTAATTTAAAATATAATTTTGTTACCATTATTAATTGTTTGTTTTATTTACAGAACCTCCTACTGCACAATCAGTGCATGGAAGAACGGTTTGTCAACATTTATAAAGTAAGACTTTTGTTTGTTTATTGGTTTATCGACTATAAACATGCAACCGACAAACAAACAAAAGTCTTACCTAATATATTTGTATAGATGACCCATCACCTTCACCAGTATGAGAATCCCGAAACCGCCGGCAGAAACAATATGATGTTCTTCGATTTAAAATATCCTAGAGTACGTTCTAATAATAATAATCGGAGCTAGAACTTAGGGCAAGGCAAGAACAGCAAGGCTTCGGGGTTCAATTCGATGTAGAAGTTATCGACATTCAATTCCAATTTAAATGCAATAATGCATGTAAGTGGTGGATCAATTGTATTCATTGTTGATTAATGAAAAGTTAATTAGCAATATTACCGTTATAAAAATGTAATGATGCAGTTTTGAAATTTGTTTCCATTCTTTACAAAAATGTTGGAAGAAGTAATAAAATAGATAAATTTTAAAGACCTAAGAATGTTTTTGATAAAATTGTTCACATTTATATTACTAGTAATCCCCCGGCCGCTTCGCAGGGCTTAAAAAAAAGTTACTTTTTATTTGTTTATTGAAATGTATATGCACATAATTGTACATAAGGGTGGTCCTCTTAACACAAAATTAATGAAGACATCCGTTTAATCGTCTCCAAATAAAAGAAATAAAATTCTCTATTTTTTGTTCAGATTTTTATCTATACCCCCCTCACTGGCCAAAATCAAAACGATATTCTTGTACTTGGGACTTTGCGTCTAAATTTTGGATTATCCCGTATATCTACTTTACGGCTTAATCGATTTTGTACAAATTTTGCATAATTGTACTTAACATTATCCTTAGTAGTATTAAATTTCAATATAGTATTAAAAACATATTTTTGAATAAAAAAAAGGAAACCCATTTTTTGGTATGTTTATTACATACCTTTTTTTTAATTAAATTTCGTCAACACGTTTACATGGAATAATTTAATATTTAGTGTAGCTTTTGAATTTTTTACTAAACTCTACCTTAAACTAATTTCCTCCAAAGCTGTTGTACCGATTGAATTTGCGAGTTGGTAAATAAACCTATGTCCGACCTATAAGCCTTACTTCCTTTCTTCTTAAAACCCTGGAGAGAATCAACTCGCAACATGCCTACATGAGGGGCAGATCTACAGAGACTGCCCTTCACGAGGTAGTGAGAACGATAGAAAACACGATTCATTTCAAGCGTTCTGGTGAATCTCGAGAGTAGTGGAGTGAAAGCGGTTGCGTACGCCGATGATTTGGTCATTCTAGTTTCAGGAAAATTTCCAAGCGTGATCAGTGAAATCACTAATATGGCTTTGATGAAAGTAAGCACCTGGGCTGCGAGCTGCGGACTAGGTGTTAACAGCAACAAAACCGAGTTGATGCTTTTCACCACCAAAACCAAGGTACCACCCTTCACTCTACCTCGGTTAAACGGACAAGCACTATCATTGTCTTTCAGTGCAAAATATCTGGGCGTGATACTAGACACCAAATTAAACTGGAAGCTTAACATCGAAGAGCGGGTAAGAAAGTCGTGTGCCGCATTCTACGCCTGCAATAAAACATTCGGCAAAAAGTGGGGCCTCCAGTCAAAAATGATAAAATGGACATACACAGCGGTTGTAAGACCGATACTGGTCTATGGTTCCATTGTGTGGTGGCCCGCTCTCAGCAAAGCCTACATAGTAAACAAGCTTACAAAGGTGCAGAGAAATGCTTGCGTAGGGATATCAGGGGCAATCAGGTCCTGTCCAACGGATGCACTCAACGTCATCCTGGACCTTCTTCCGATTGACCTCTTTATTAAATATCAGGTGTCCTGCAGTATCTTGAGACTCAAAGAAATAGGCTGCTGGAAACCTAGATCTTACGGGCACTGCAACCAAACAAGCCTGATACCATCAGACATCCTATCCACAACCACCGATTACTGCATCCCTACCCTAGACACCTCAAAGAAGTTTAGAGTCTTGCTCCCGTCAAGAATCGACTGGGAGGAAGGTGATGTGACGGAAGACTTCGACACAACTATCTTCACGGATGGTTCGAAGATGGAATGCGGTGTTGGTGCAGGTGTCTTCTGTGAATCTCTTGAGATTTCAAAAACCTATAGACTTCCCGATTTCGCCAGCGTGTTCCAGGCAGAACTGTTGGCGATAAGGGAAGCTTGTACAGCCCTTAAAAATATCCGTCAGAACCAAAATGTAGCTATACTAACAGACAGTCAGGCAGCTATTAAAGCCATTGATTCAGCTTTATCATCCTCCAAACTGGTCCAGCAATGTAAAGAGGCCTTAAAGGAACTGGATATGAGCGTCACTCTTATCTGGATACCGGGCCATAGGGGCTATGAGGGAAATGAGAAGGCAGATGAGCTAGCTAGGCAAGGATCAGCCCTACACAACTCTCTGGCAGTGAGAGTATATGCTCCTCTTGGAGTTGTGAAGGGCAATATCCTGACCAAATACACATCAGAAGCAAATCATAGGTGGAGTAGTTTAACGAGTTGCGTTATATCCAGGAAAATCTGGCCCGCCTATAACAAACCAAAATCAATCAATTTAATTTCCAAACCAAGGCATGACATAGCAAGGATTGTCGCTACCTGCACAGGGAATTGGCCTGTAGGGGAGCATGCGGCAAAATTGGGTATACCACATAACCCTTTCTGCCGCAGCTGCGAAAACCGGAATGAAAAAGAAACAGTCCCACACTTTCTTTGCCATTGTCCGGCCCTGGCCAGGAAAAGAGCACTCCACTTGGGTAAGGAATTCTTCAACGGTATTGAGGAACTCTCAGAATTCAAGATCAAAGATTTGATCTCATACTTAAATAGCACAAAGTGGCTTTAACCCCCTCCCCCTTATTTCTCCCTCACTAAATGGTACTATGAGATAATAGGCCGTAGGGTAGGAGAATAAAATTACATTTTATATTTTACATAGGACTGCATGTGCAAAACGTGCACCATCCATAGCCCATTTTCAAATACATTCAGAATCTCACGAGGTATGGTATCAAAACGGCGCACTCAGCGCTAATTGTGTCCTGCGCGAAGCAGGACAGCCATTTCTACCTACCTACCTACTCTAAATACATTCATATTTTCTTTTATGTTTTAAAGAGAAATAGTTTTGTAGATAAAAAAATGGAAAAACTATCTGACTCCACGAACCTCATCTAGCCTTCCTTCAGTCAACTCCAGAATAGTAAAATATTTTAGATTTTATCAAGAATCAATGATATTTGTGTGCACCAATAATTGATGACTCACTGTGGCGTATGAGTACTTTCTTTTTATTTGTTTTCGTATTATTGCTATTGTGAGTTTTAAAATTTCATATACCTACCATATTCGGCCTAAATAAATGTTTAATCAATTCAATGACTTTCAGTTTCATATTATATAATATATATATAGATTTTTTAAAATTTGCACTTACGTCGTTGTTCCACCGGAGGTGCGATATGTCCTCAACTTTTGGGTTAAAGCCCTTAATAAAGACTTTACTTTGATTGTAAAAATGGCTCGGTAACAGTTCCGATCGATTTAAGCAATATCTCTTTGCTGAGCTATGACTGTTGTGTTTTGAAATTTATGAGGTCAACATCAATATTTTTTGCAACTAAGATAGCTCGTAGAAATTATTTATCTGATAAAAAAACGTTAGTCGGGTCATCTAGTAGGATAAAAAGTAAACTGTAGCCACCTCCCGCATCTAAGCTTCCTTCCTATCAGTTTTAAGCCAAATCAGTTCAGCCGTTCGTAGAAATTATTTATATGATAACATAACGATTAACGGGTCAGCTTGTAGGATAAATAGTGTCCTATAGCCATTCCCTGGTTCCAAGCTGTCTACCCATCAAATTGGGCTAAATCCTTACAGCTAAGCTATTACATTTACGGAAAAGCAACGTTTACAGGAACAGTTAATATATCTGATTTGTGATTGTGATTTTGATTTGTGACATTCTAGGGCACCACCCGAACACATACGAACAAATATCATTTAAATCGGTTCAGCCGTTAAAGAGGGAGTTCAGTGACATACAGTCGTTCTTAGAAATCTCTATATATATAAAAATGGATGTGTGTTTGTTTGTATGTCTCTTATAGACTCCGAAATGGCCCGACAAATATTTGTGAAATTTTCATGGTTAATACTGTTGTACTCAGTGATTTCTGTGAAAAAAATTGGAAAAACCTCATGGAAAAGTGAAAACTGGGAAAACCAAACAAAGGTCGAAAATTTGATTTTTTTGCTTGGAATTTTTTGTTTCAAAATGGTGTGCATATTATTGGTTTTCAAATGGAAAAGAGGAAAATTTCAAAATATGTTTTCCAATGGAAAATAGAAAGTTCTGATGAACTCATTGGTTTTCAAAGGAAGAATAGCAAATTATTGCAGGTGCATTGAGCATTGGTACCTATTCAAATTGAAAACTGGAAAATTTCACAACGAGTTTTCGAGTGGAAAATAAAAAGTCCACTGATTCTCATTATAGAAAAATGGAACTTGGAAAACTCTGCGAGAGCACGAAGAACTTCAAGACCTTAAATCAAGTTGTTTCATGGAACTTAAGGTGCATTGGTTTGTGTGTATATCCGGTTTGGACTCTTAATCCGTTCAATCCTCAATGCATTTTTATAGATTATCTTTGTAGATAATATAGCCTCAGTAAAAAATAAATTTTTGGGAAAATCTTATGGAAAAGTCAGCAAGTTTTTGAATTTTTCAAAGAAATTTGCATTTTACTTCATGCTTTTATGAAAGTAGAATGTTAGGTAGTTGCAAGGCTTGGAAAAATTCAGATTGTAATTCTCTATTTCAATTGGATTCAAGTAAATCACATTGCATTTTAACAATGCCTGTGTTAATCATAATGATTATTCTGGAGTTGCTCTGATGGGTGGCGAGACGAAGTTTGCGGGGTCGGCTAGTTACTTATATGGCAAAATAATGTTTGCTGGGTAAGTTAGTAGGACAAAAAGTATTCTCTGTCTCGTGTTTCTAAGCTGCCTCCCCACCAATTTTAAGCCAAATCGGTTAAGACATTCTTAGAAATCATTTATATGGTAAAAAAACATTTACCGGGTCAGCAAGTCGAATAAAAGTATCATGCATTCACACAATGATCGAAATGAATTAAGTGCATACAAAAATAATTCATTAACGTTGATCCAGCCTTGTAGTTGCAGTATAAGTAATGACTGCATCGCCACCTGAACCCGTACAAAAAGCTGCGTTCATTTAACATTATTCCACATTGAGTACCACCTAATATTTCAATGAGGTAAGTCTTTAGAGTATCAAATGCATATTGAGAGCCAATAGTGCAATTTTTTCGAATTTATGAACTCAGTGAAAATAAGTATAGTTATCTGTGAAATATTGATTTTTGTTGCCGAAATACCACTCTTCGTAATAAGCTGAACATACAGGAGAAACATAAGAATAACCAAATTTGAATGCATCAATAAATAGGCTCTTTGAATGCAAGCAATATGAAGAAAATAACATCTTCTATCAACATCGATAGCATCATTGTTAGGAAATGACAATACATATTTCAAGTTTACAATCGTAATCCAACAAAATATTTGTTTATCTCAAGAAAACTAATTCGCAAACATGAGTTTTGCCTTCCCTCATCATACACAACTAAATGCTCTTCAAAAGACTACAAAATGTATGCTTTTACCAACTTATGTTCATTTCATTGCATTTGGAATGTTTTGTTTATTTTTGGCTTCTTTTTCTGCTTCTTCAAACAATATGTGAACTAAAAGATGTATTCCAAAACAAACACAAGCAGAAATATCAAATTTTGCAAATTCCCTACGACATCATGTACGATTCCTACATCCTCACACACACAGACACTCTAACAGAATGCAATAAATAAACCTTCGTAACGATGAAGATTATTGTCAACTGTAAAGTACCTACTTAAGTCAACAAAACGACGCATTCTCTGTCAGGTTATATTGACTCTATGTACATCCATCTTTCACTCTCTCTCTCACTCTCTTGTTGTTGTCTCATTCAAGGGTACAAACAATTTACTTCTCATTAGTATACTCATTTCATGAGCTTCTCCTGTCATACGACATCAACATCATTTTCTGACTGATTAAACGTCAAAATAAACAAAGCATATTTACGAGTGTAGGCAGTGGTAGTGGGATAAAAAATTGGCAGACTGCGATGTGCGATGCCTCAATTGACCTAGTTCAAGGTCGTAACTAAGCAGAACTCACATACATATTTAATTTTGCATGCGTCCTTGCCTCCTGAATGGCATTCTCTCATTTTATTTTTATTTTTTTGTTGATTTTTGTGACACATCACATCGCCTTAGGTAACATAATCCATACGACATTGTTGTACATTTTCTCGAATTTAAGTATTTTAATTAAGAAATGTCACATTGACATTTCTCCCCCTCGCTCTTTAGACACATGAGTGACTTAAGCAAACAGCCATAAAAAATTCACAAATTCTAACGCCAAGCCAACGACATTTTTCGTTAATTGAAATTAAGAAAAAGAACAAATAAAACGACGACACAGAAAAAAAGACAAGTATACGCCCGAGTGCCCGACACGACAATATCGGCCTTTTAACACATTTAAAGCTGACACACGGAATTCGCGTTTGGCGCAAGTGAGCATTTGAAAGAATGTGAAGCACAACAATGTTGTTTTGTCATTGTAGTCAGTCGCGTGGCCTGCGGGTCCGGGTCGGGTGGTGGAAATGAATTCATTGCTGGGCATGAAAATGAACTCGTAAACATGTTGTTTTATCATTTAGGTTGTTACTCTGTTACTCTTTACAGGCCATTTAACAAATATTAGATAGACAAAGTAACAGGGAAAGGAGGTTATAATCATTCCGTGCAGTGTATGGTGTTGTGGGGATATGAATAATTAACACACACAATGTGTGTGGTGTTTTACATCAATTTGAGGCATTCGGGAGACTGTAATTATTATGCTCGTGGAGATATTAATTTTTTGCTTGCTTGGGGTCTTCGTGAGATTAGAAAATTATTAAAATTACAATAATGCTCGCTCTAAGTGAATTATATTGACTTCATGGTATGCCCGTCGGAACTGGTGCTTAATGTTCATTAAGGTTAATTGAAATTGAATGCCTTTATGGTTAGTTTTTGTTCTTCTCCCTTTTCATTCACACTGACAACTTCAGAAGAGAGAACCTACGAAATTAAGACAAAATTGCAATGAATTCCTAACATTAAACTGATGGAGTTTGCTTTCTTTCGCTTTCTCCGTTAGGAAAACATTTGATTTCAAATCACGTTCGTTCAACACAAAGAAAGGAAACGACACGATGCGAACGTAATGAAGGAAGTTTGATTTGATTAAATAAAGGGAAATCCTAAATTTAGACTGTGGAATAAATTTAACTTAAGAAATTCGTAATAGACTGGGACGATAGTTTCTCTCCTGGAACGTTTTCTTAAAAGTATACCAATTAACTATGGAAGTGTGCTTTTCAGATATTAATTTTATTTTTTGGGGTTTTTGTTCTTAATTTTTTTAGATAGATACTACAATGGTAACAAAACAAAATCGAACTATTAGATCCGAATATTTCATCCGTCTGTCTGCTGTAAAGGGTAAACACAGTGCATTCAAGAGGACACAAGCGTCCACACCAACCTCTGTCTATGAACTCCTAATCTCTTTTCGCGGTGAATATCGAGTGACTAGTATCTCAACCGAAGATTGGGTTCCAACCACACTGGGAAGTTGTTGGTGGCAGGAAAAAGAGAGGGGGAGGAGGCATGCCTCTTTTTAAAAAGGCGGTTGGGGAAAAACTCCTAAGATGGAATCAACGGTGGCGTCTACAGTTCCAGTCAGGATAAACTACTTAGTGAATCCAAAAAACTACTACAACATATTCGCAGCCAAGGCCTGTAAGCAGCGTTTTGACCGGATCTTCGTCTTAGAGTTAAACTAACCTGGCAATACAGGTTGGGGGTCGAGCGTGTCGGGGAGACTGCCCGGCCACATAAGGAAAATATAGTTCCGAAACACCAACAAGCCTCGGATATGGAAGGAATTAATGATGACAACCAATTTAAGAACAACAAATTTCGGTTTGTTCGGAATGTTAGAGGTCCCTTAACAGACCACGTGCAGCCGAACAGCTAGCGGAAGCCCTAGACTGCTATAAAACGGATATAACAGCCATCTAAGAAATGCGATGAGATGGTCCGGGCCTACGAAAAATTAAGAACTGCGATATCTACTACGGCGACTGCTACTTCGAATAAAATCAGCGTCTATTTTGATGTGGATTTGTAATTGGGACTCGACTCAGGAGGAAGGTCTTGAGTTTCTGTTAGTTATATGTAAAATTACTTTAACAAAAACTACTTTTCACTTTCACAACTTATTTTCTATCTATAAGCTTTTTTGATTTCTAATTAATATTGTCATAGATATTTTTATTCACTCAAAATTTATTCTTCGTTTGTTAAACATCGTTATATCATTCAATAAAATATTATATCCCCGTTTCCCATTTCTTTTACTAACCACGATTATCAACAGGTTATGGGCCCAGGCCTTTACATTGAATGCAATTAAGCTTTGAAAAATATTGATTGGATAATTAATAATTTTATTTGCATTAATATGACCAGCTCAAATGTCCATGGCCGAATTCCTCTTCTGAATGGAGAAAATTATATAACATAATACGTAAAAGGCGAAACCGCAAGACCATTAATAGAAGTGGAACAACAACAATGGGATGAAAAAGATTTAGATGCTCCGGCAGAGCTTCTTATTGCAATGGAACCAAATATTGTTGCTTTGGCAGCGAATTTGAGAACATCGAAGGAAATCTGGGATTTTTTGCTGGAAAGCTACGATAAGAAAGGACCACGACAGAAGACTGAAGAATTTCGTAAATTCACAAATCTGCAAATGTCTGCAGGACAATCAGTTGCCGAATACGTTCGCGAATTCAAAACAATAACCAATCGATTAAAGGAGTTGGGGGCAAAATTAGACGATGATCTACTAGTTGTAGTTCTTCTCGATGGATTATCAGATGACTACAAGGACATAAGATCTGCGTTCGATGTTCAAAGCGAATATCCAGATGTTTCTACTGTTTGCACAAGATTACTTGAAGTTGGGGATAGAAAGAAGGAATTTTTGAACAATAACGTACTCAGTGCCAAGCATTACCGTTCGCAAAAGCATTACAAGAAACCTCAATGTAAGATTAGAACCGAATCCAATAATTTTCCTTTTACTTGCAGAAAATGTGGCAAGCGAGGTCATATGGCTAAGGATTGCTGGACTAAAACTGACCAAACAAGATTTTCTCAAAATTATGAAAAACAAGAGCAAGGTTTCATCGTACAGGAATGTACAGCGTTTTCAAAATTACCGTATGAACAACCGTATCAACGATTATGGTGTTTGGACAGTGGGGCAACCTCACATATGTGTGCTGATGAATCTAGTTTTATTACCCTTAATTCAAACAAAGATGCGAACCATGTCAAACTTGCAGATAGCCATGTTGTAAGTGTTGAATGAACAGGAACAGTTAAGTCAAACATCAATGTTAAAAGCTCAAAAGAGCCACTATATCTGTACAATACACTTCTCGTTCCAAAATTGACTGACAATCTCATCTCAATTAGCAAGGCCACAGATCATGGATACAAGGTAATTTTTGAAGGATCTGAAGCTAAAATCTTAGATAATAAAGGAAATTTGGTCACAGTAGCATTAAAACAGAATGGTTTGTACTATATACACACAAATGAAAAAACACAATTAGTCACAAATAAAACAAAAAAATCTGAAATACATTATGGATCCTTAATGTCTTGGCATAAAAGACTGGGACACGTAAATTTAATTTCTTTGAAACAGCTTTTGGCAAAGAAGATGGTTCATGGACTGCCCGAGAAATTTAAAGATGACATCGATGATTGTACTGTTTGCATTCGAGCTAAGCAAACTTTAACAGCATTTCCTACAAGCAACAATGAAAAAAAGACATCCCGTCGCTTGGAACTTGTCCACTCAGACATATGCGGTCCGATGCGTACAGAATCGTTGGGAAAAGCAAAATATTTTATAACATTCATCGATGACTTTTCACGAAAGATTTTTATTTATTTCTTGAATAGGAAGAGTGAAGCCTTCGAAACCTTCAAAAAATTTAAGATTTTTGCTGAAACTCAATCTGGGGAGAAAGTTAAAACACTCCGAACGGACAACGGATTAGAATACTGCAACAAGGACTTTCAAAAATTCGTAGAAGATTGCGGAATATTTCACCAGAAAACTGTGCCACACACACCGCAACAAAATGGTTTAGCCGAGAGGGCTAACTGGACTTTAACCGAAAAGGCAAGATGTTTAATGGATGAAGGCAAACTTCCCGAATTTATGTGGGCTGAATTAGTAAACACTTCAGCGTTCTTACGAAACAGATGTCCAACGAAACCCAACGGAGATGTAACACCAGAAGAGATGTGGAGCGGAAAGAAACCGAATATATCGTTTTTAAAGGAAATTGGTTCGAAAGTTTACACTTTAAGAAAGGATTCCAAACTTGGTAAATTCGAAAACAGATCCGAAGAAGAAATTTTAGTAGGTTACGCGGAAGAGTCTAAGGCTTACAGAATTTGGATGAAAAACAAGCGAAGCGTAATCCGAAGCAGAGACATCAGGCTTATCAACAATGGGCAAACCGTCAAATTCCAAGACCACGATCTAAAAAGCAGTAATTTTTATAACTTCTCGTTCACAGATAACTCCAATAATTCGGAAATCAATGAAGAAAATACAACCCCGAATAATGAAGTGAATGAACTTACAAATGACAACGAAAGAAAAGATTTAGACGAATGGCAAGATGCAAACGAATTCGAAGAAGACATCGTTCAACAAGCAACATCAAATAAGATGCGCACTGATCCCAAAAAGGTGAAAGAAGTATTTTGTTTGGAAGATGCAATTGAATGGAAAAATGCAATGCAAACTGAATTCAATTCTTTGCTTAGCAATAACACCTGGACTTTGGTGGACAGACCAATTGACCGGAAAGTCATAAAATCTAAATGGGTGTTTAAAACAAAATACAGGCTGGACGGAACTATAGAGAAGCGAAAAGCACGACTTGTGGCGAGAGGTTTTGACAAGATTCAAGGAGTTGATTATCAAGATACCTACTCACCAGTGGCAAATATAAGTTCAATCCGTTTGACTATGGCAATAGCTGTTGAAAACGATTTGGATCTTTATCATCTAGATGTTTCGTCAGCATACCTTAACGGTGATATCGATACTCTTATTTTTATGGAACAGCCGGAAGGATTCGAACAAGGCAATAAGGTTTGCAAATTAAACAAAGCAATTTATGGACTGAAACAGAGCGGACGGCTTTGGAACTTAAAGTTGGATGCAACTCTTAAAACACTTGGTTTCAGTGCTTCACAATGCGACAGGTGTATTTACTTTAAATTCAATAACAATCAAATAACGCTTATTACAGTTTACGTGGATGATCTAATTGTTGCAACGAATGATTCCAAAGAGTTTGAATTGATGAAGCAGAACTTATCTGAATGTTTTGAAATTAAAGACCTTGGACATCCTAAACTCTGTGTCGGATTAGAAGTTCAGCGTTTGAATGACACTCTTATCATAACTCAGGAAGGATTCATCAAAAATTTACTTAATAAATACGGACTTACGGACTGCAAGCCCGATCGATTACCAATGCCTACAGGTTTGAAGTTGGAACAAATCCCGAAAATCAAAGGAGAGCAAAAGGAAGTCGACAAAACCAGGTACCGCCAATTGATAGGGAGTTTACTCCACCTTTCAACTTTTAGTAGACCGGATATAGCCTACGCAGTGAATGCATTATCTCAATTCAACAACGACCCTAGACAACAACATTGGAGTGCTGCAATGCACATTCTCCGGAATTTACAAGGCTCGAAAAATATTGGCATCGTTTATAGAAAAACATCAGAGAAACTACACGCTTATGCTGATGCAAGTTGGGCAAGTGATCTCAATGACAGAAAGTCACAGAGTGGTTTTTCATTCATTTATGGAGGAGCAACAATTTTATGGGCTTCAAAGAAACAGAGAATTGTTACTACTTCAAGCACGGAAGCCGAATATGTTAACCTTAGTTCTGTTGCAAAAGAAGCATCGTTCTTACGAAATCTACTTGAGGAACTTGGACTTCATCAAGGACCAGTGACAATTTTCACCGACAACAAAAGTGCACAGGCTATTGCAACAAATTTGGGTATCCAAGGGCGAACCAAGCACTTAGATATCCGATATCATTTTGTCAAAGAAGCAATTGCTGATAACAAAATCAATCTTGAATTTATTGGTACCGAAGACATGCCAGCAGACGCTCTAACAAAACCTTTAGCTTTAACAGCTCACAAAAAATGCTTTAAGCGTTTAGGAATGTCTTTTGATTAAATTTAAATAAAAAAACTTATAATTGTGAAATTGAGGACGGGTGTTAGTTATATGTAAAATTACTTTAACAAAAACTACTTTTCACTTTCACAACTTATTTTCTATCTATAAGCTTTTTTGATTTCTAATTAATATTGTCATAGATATTTTTATTCACTCAAAATTTATTCTTCGTTTGTTAAACATCGTTATATCATTCAATAAAATATTATATCCCCGTTTCCCATTTCTTTTACTAACCACGATTATCAACAGTTTCAACTCAGTGAATGAGCGTATCACGACAATCCGCATCAAGACCAAATTCACCAACATAAGCCTCATTCGCGCTCACACCCCCACTGAAAAAAAAGAAGACACAAAGACAGGTTCTAAGAGTTCCTCGACAAGACCTATGAGCAATTCCCTAGCTATGAAATTAAAATTATCCGTCGAGATCTTAATGCTAAGCTGGGTAAAGAGAAATCCTTGGTGGAATAATCAGACGACATAGCCTACACGACACCTCCTCCGATAACGGTAGCAAGTACGCGATTCCCACATATCGATATCCACAAGGGGACATGGAAATCCACTGATCAATCAACCGTCAACCAGATTGATCACATTGCGAACAAGGAACGACACTTCTCTAGTATGCAAGATGTCCGCACATTCCGAGGTGCCAACATCGACTCAGACTACTACCTTGTTGTAGCCAAGGTACGAATGCGGATATCCCAATCAAGACCAAGACGTGAAAATGCTAGGAGAAAATTCGACGTCAAACGGCTACAATCACAAGAGAGACTGCCAGCTCAAATTTAAAGAACAAGTGACAACACTGCCAAGCAGCCTTCAGAGATGTCGCCTCTGAAGTGCTAGGTTTTACACGGCCACCACAACGAAACCCCTGGCTTGACGATGAGTGCCGGCGAGCACAAGAGGCATACAAAGCGGCGCTGCAAAGATGGACACGAGCAGATCTTGAGCTGTACGAGAAGAAAAGGAGAGAGGAGCACAAACTTCTGAGAAGAAAAAAATTAAGAATGAGAAGTGCTCGATCAAGGATATAGAGATATGTCATAAGAGTAACGAAGTTCGAAACTTTTACAAAAAAGTAAAACATACCACCAGGACTTATACAACCCGAACCGAAGCCTGTATAGAGACCATCATGGGAACATCGTAGCTCGTAGGGGAACCTCAGTCAGTGCTGAGGATATGGAAAGACCACATTTTCTAGTTGTTTTTCGTTGCACTGATGAGCGAAATTCGGCAAAAAAAAACAGAACCATTCAATTTGGGTGAAGCAGGCCAACAATTCCATCCACCCGACATTGACAAAGTGAAAATAGCGATATCTAAACTTGAATCGAACAAAGCCACTAGAGTCTACAAGATCTTCTCTGCCCTGCTGCGTGAAAGTACACCATCGATCAAAGATTCACTCTACGACAGATCTTGGAGAAGACCCAAGAACTTCAAATCGATACCTACCACCCTTTCATCGATTTCAAGGCTGCGTATCACAGCACCTATAGATACCAACTATACAGGGTGATTCACGAGCGTTGTGCCAAAAAGCTAGAGCGTGTAGGTTGAGTTGAGACAAGAAAAAAATCGTATGGGAGGGGGGGTCTATTCCCCCCCGTTTAGCCGGGAGGGGCAATTTTCTGAAAAATTGACTTATTTTGTAAAAAAAAATATAAAAAATCAACGGCTTAGTTTACAACACCGTGCTATACCTTTCTGAAAAGCTTAAAACTTCTTCTTTCACTTTGTTTTTAAAATAAATTGTTTAAACGAATAGTTTTAAAAAAATAAATTTTCAAACTCAAAATTTTCAAAAAAAAAAGGCAAAATAAATTTTTTCAACTAATTTTTTTCAAAATTTTATGTAATTAAGTACTAATTTTGTTTTAAAATTTCAATGTCTTTGTTAATTTTTAGTCGAAAACAGAAAACCGGATGCAAAAATGTCTTTTCGTTTTTGAGAAATTAAAAAAAAACCAAAATCACTTTTTTCTAAGAAAATCTTTGTTTTTATTTTTACCTATCTGGACGTTTAGTATAATTTACTAGTTTAATTTATAAATTTAATTTTTTGTAATTGGAGTGTTATGAGGACTCAATAAAGCAGAAAAGTATTGGATTTTCCCTGGATTAATCATTTTGTTCATTGAAAACGTCTGCCATTGACCTTTCACTTCTAGCTCTCCGTGCTCTCGTCGGCGGATTCTTGAAAACATGCTGCGACTTCGGCGCCATCTATTGGGACATCTTTCAGCGTGAAGTTTTTCTGCTTCCCGATCTCGACAAGTTAAACCGTAGCAGAAGTTCCTGTCCGCTAACTCTTCTCGAACATATGAGTTTGTTATTGTTATGTGT
This sequence comes from Sphaerophoria taeniata, assembly GCA_943590905.1. Taxonomy (NCBI): domain Eukaryota; kingdom Metazoa; phylum Arthropoda; class Insecta; order Diptera; family Syrphidae; genus Sphaerophoria; species Sphaerophoria taeniata. The sequence goes on along the minus strand of OX016540.1, from coordinate 216,305,036 downwards.
TGATGAATTAATATTTTAATTGTAAATGGTTGTTAAGTAAATATGCGATGCCTTTTATTAACCTTTAGGTTGTTAATTGTTTTTTCATTCAAGAAAAATTGCGGTTTAATTATCTTAAGCCCCCAGCAGGTAGAACCCTTCGCCGGCGAGTGGCCGCGGCCCCAGGTATAGTAAGAAAAAATTTCAGGTCAGTTTTCAGACCTTATCAATGAATGAAATGGTTAATCCATTGAAAATCCAATACTTTTCTACTTTATTGAGTCCTCATGCAACTCCAATTACAAAAAATTAAATTTATAAATTAAACTAGTAAATTATACTAAACGTCCAGATAGGTAAAAATAAAAACAAAGATTTTCTTAGAAAAAAGTGGTTTTGGTTTTTTTTAATTTCTCAAAAACGAAAAGAAATTTTTGCATCCGGTTTTCTGTTTTCGACTAAAAATTAACAAAGACATTGAAATTTTAAAACAAAATTAGTACTTAATTACATAAAATTTTGAAAAAAATTAGTTCAAAATTTTTTTTTTGGCTTTTTTTTTGAAAATTTTGAGTTTGAAAATTTATTTTTTTAAAACTATTCGTTAAAACAATTTATTTTAAAAACAAAGTGAAAGAAGAAGTTTTTAGCTTTTCAGAAAGGTATAGCACGGTGTTGTAAACTAAGCCGTTGATTTTTTATATTTTTTTTACAAAATAAGCCAATTTTTCAGAAAATTGCCCCTCCCGGCTAAACGGGGGGGAATAGACCCCCCCTCCCATACGATTTGTTTCTTGTCTCAACTCAACCTACACGCTCTAGCTTTTTGGCACAACGCTCGTGAATCACCCTGTATAGAGCATTGTCTAACTAATCTAACGGACGCAGTTGATGTAAAAAAAAGGTTTTAGACAAGGCGATGCACTGTCATGCGGTTTCCTCAACATCATAATTGAAAAGATTGTGCAAAACTCAAAAAGAAATGCATTTACTTTGATCAGGCATTTCTACATGAAGTATAAAATAAAAAACACTCCTTAATGACAAAAAATATTTCAGTGTCTCAATGCTTTTTCTTTGAGATTTTTCCTTTCTCTTCCTTAAAAAGGATTCAAAGTGCCATAAATACCACTTTAATTAATTTTAATTTTCTTGCAACCCCTCTTCCTCAAAACCATTCCTTCTGTTTATTTATGTGTGTTCAGTTCATATAAATAAACACGTCCAAAGCATTTAGTCTCTTGGTAAAAATAAACAATTTAACTTTATTTCTATTAAACCATTAAGCTCCTTAACATTCGACAGCTGATGTTTACGAGCACCTTATTCTAACGTCTCCGAGTAATTTGCTATAATTATTTTCGTTCCCACCCATAAACTTAAGAAAGAGAAAAAAAATAACAATTTTACACAAGTTTAACTGAATGTCCTTGCAACCTCTATCTATAAATACTTAATCTGTTAACCCAAGCACATACACATGAAACACATCCCATTCATTCTCGCAGTAGCTCTTAAGTGACAATGTTCTATCGAGTGCGAAGAAAATAACGTCACCAAACATGCTGAGCCATTAAAATTACTTCTATGCTTTTCTTATGTGTGACGGCGGAATGAAGGAAGCTTAAAAAAAAGAAAAAAAAAAGAAATTCAAATCGAAACGAAAAATAAAAGCCCTTGGAGAAAAACTTGACGCAAAAACAGCTGAGCAGAAAATGTGATTATATTGGAGGCGTAAGCCCTCTTAAAAACGTGTAGGTTAGGTTTTAAGGGACTACTTGGCGAAACAGGGCGGTAGTAAATTTTGTTTTTTGGACTTTATGGCTGGAGGTAATAAGACTTCTGAGATCACATTGAGTTTAATTTTAAGTGTATTAAAAGGCATTTTTGAAATTCAAGTGGGACCACGGATTATGCCTATGGACCGGATGGACGCTACGTGTTTGAATGTGTTAATCTCATCAAATTAAAATAGCTTTTTATAAGCTCTTGGAGCAGAAGTTCTGATGAAGTAGCATGATCCTGATCTATTATTGTTGTCTCATGAGGTGGGCTTATCTTAAGAGTAAGTCTTGTTTTAGAAAATATAAAAATGTGTCTCGTTTCCCAAGAAAGTATTTCATCCTTCGATAGGCACCATTTGTTTTGCAAAGATGGTTTGCCGAAAGTTACATTTGCGCTATGAAATAAATATTTAAAAAAAAAAAAAAATGACAGAGACTGCCTGTCATTTTACAGTTTAGGTAGACAAACTAAAGTTGTAAGCTCCCAGTTTTGATATTTTGCTCGAAAGTTTTCAGAAAGGCCAATTTTAATTGGATTTATATGAAAATAATCATGATTTTTAACACTTTTTGAAACGTGAGCAGTCTTGGTTTTGTTTGTATAAGTTTACACTTAGGCTAAGACCTCAAACTTTTAAAATCAGTTAATTATAATTTTGTCGTTAAACAACAAAGTGGAAAAACATCACTATGATTTGAGCTCGAGACTGTCCGTGTTAATTCTAATCTTTTCTTCAAATCATGTCTGTCAATGATATGAGTACAAAATCTATGCCCTATAGAATCCTTATATTCTTGTCATCTTTATCTGTCCGCTGTGAAAAGCATTTGACTAGCAAAGTAATCAAGTCAAGCAGCTCAAATTAGTTTTGTGAAAAAATTGAAAAAAAAAAAATATTTGGAAATTGACATACCAATTCAGTTAATTTCTCTTTAAAAATATAGCAATGGTTTTTCTCTCAAAATTGTATGATTACGTCAATACTTTTAAAAACAATAGAATACAATGATTGCCCCCCAAAAGTCTTGAAAAAATTATGCCACCATACGTAACTCTTAAACAAGAAATTCACACAAAATGAATTTTCAAAAATTATCTAATATACTTACCTTTTGTCAAAAACCGCGTCGTATTAAGGAATACCACGAACTAAGGGACAATTTATTATATGTATTGTATGTCCGACATGCCCAAATCATTTTTTTTTCGATATTTTTTATATAAGGCACAAAATAACAGAAGATCTAAATTGATTGTTTTTGAAAAAAATATATTCAGCCCTATTGTGATTTTCATGTGAACAGCATTCCACCCAAAAAAATCCCTTTTTTCGTTTCCCCTATTGTAAGTTTCGGGCGTAAAAAAGTTCATGTTCGAAAGATTTCCCTTATTGCAAGCACTCAGTTCAGGCGGAATCAAATGTCATTCAGGGCTAAAATTTTCACTTTTATTTAGGAGACAAACAGAAGAACAAGAAAAAGGTTTGATACAAAACCTAAGGATTAGAGATAAGAAACAGTTACATTTTTTATAATCGTTGACTAAAAATGAATCTAGCGATATGAAGTAACGTCTACGAAATCAATTTAAAATGTGGGTTTTGTCAAATAAGTGCACTCAGCACGAACTTGCGGACGGATGAGTGAATCAACGGATATCACTTGGTCGAAATATCCTTTCAAATCCTGATCAAATTCTTGGTTTGATTTTTCAAGAGGGCAATACTTCCCATTATTTTAACACTGCACTAATAGACAGAAATACCTAATAGTGTGGGAGGCGACCGTAAGATTGGTAAATTACATGAAATTTTCAAAACCAGTGGTCGGACAGACTTTTCCTGAGGCGGCTAAATTGCACTTCCGGTTGGGTTCTTTGGTGTCAGCTTTTACCATGGGGAAATTGGAAAAAGTAAGTAGAAGTCAATAGACATTTCGTCGAAGATACCAAATCATATGGTCGGACAGAAATAACCCGGGCCTTTCCCTTTGTCCAACCATCTTAAAAACGATATTTTTGGTGTCGTCCTACCTCATCGGGTAAATGAGCAAATTGGGTATAAAAAAAAAGCTTAGAACGTCTACATTAAAAATCTGCTGGTCAGACAAACTTTAATGCTGAGTTGAAAAAAGTATTAAAGTAATTAACAGACTGTTTTTGAAAAACGCGGTCAGTCTCATGATTGGCCCATGTAAAGTTTGTCCGACCAGTAGATTCTTAATGTTGACGTTCAAAGCTTTTTTTTATACCCCATTTGCCCATTTACCCGATTAGGTAAGACGACACCAAAAATATCGTTTTTATTACAATAAACACTATCTGCTTGTTTATCTGCCAATTGAAAAATCGGCTCTTACATAGACTTCACCTTGACGTCGACGTTTTCAATACAGTTATATCACACTGAGCAAACATTTCCTGTATGTTTAGTTTTTTTGTTTTTGAAATGGAATTAAGAAAACTGATATCTTACAAACTGAGCATCAATAGCCTTAACAAAATTTAAGCTATGAATTGATAAGAATATTTCTTGAATGAATTAGCCATTTGAACTGTTACTGTTCATTACCTGAAAAGTGGTGTTTTTCTGCAAGCATTCTATCACTGTTTATTTTATTCGAAATGTCAGTCCTTTTTCGAAGTGAAATTCTATTCGGGCGAAACTCACAATAGCATTTTAAATTCCAGGCAAACGAAAATATTCCCGGCGAAACTCACAATAGGGATTAATCAAGGTTAAAAACTTTCTCAAGAAAAAGAAATTTGTCTAAAAATCACCTTATATTTATTTAACAACATTTTTAATGTCCGATTGAAATGGGTAAATGTTTTCGTAAAAAAGAAAAAAATTAATCTGCTAACAAGTTTTTGAAAAAATTTCAGAAGGAACCAGTTTTTTTTTTTTTGAGAAATAGAAAAAAAACGAAAGCCCAGTACTTCGGTAGTATTCATTTCATTAGTTGAATTGATTAATATTTATTAATATCTAATTTATAACATTATCATGTAGCCACTCTAGATATCCATGCAAAAAAAATATTAGTGCATGTAAATTTTACCACGATTGAAGTAAAATGTACTTATTCTCTTTTTATTTTCGATGCGATTTGTCTCCCGCGATAATTTAATAGAAGGATCTGTTTTAAGTTCAGGAAAAAAAAGGTTCAAAATTGCATCTTGAGATTTTTAAAATGATCAACCTTAATTGGCGTTTTACTCGCAATTAATTTAAAATGGAACAATCGTCTGTCTGTCAAACATACTTCGAAAACGCTTTCCATTAATTTCAAAATTTTCTGCATAGAAAACTGCCTCCATCCAGTCGCAATCGGAAGTGGAATTTTCGGTGCACTATCCGTGAATGTCCTTATTCTCGACGGAGCCTATAAAAAACTCTTTCACTTTTAGGTTAAAAAGATCAGCCTATTGACCTCGAAGAGTTTCACAAACCCTAGATTGTTTCTTTTGGATAGGATACTTGAATAGCATCGCGAATTTTTCAGGAAAAAATAACAGAAAAAATATTACAAAAAAATGCAGCCTTATTCCAACACTAGCAGTTGCCCGCGACTTCGCCCGCCTCTCCCTCGTCCATCGGCCAGAGTATTGTCTCGACTTGTGCATCATGCGCGCGTGGGAATTTTGTTCGGAAGTTATTGTAAAATTGCATTGCAGTCAACTCTCCCTAGGATGTAATTCTCTTGAACTTGAAAAATTTGAGCATTTTTTATGATTCCCTTCAGTTGTTCATACTTAAAGCATTCCCTTGGGTGAACTCTCCCTAATTCTAATATCTCTCTTACTTCTGCATCGTTTTTTTTTCGTTAAGTAATTTTTTTTTCTTTAAACTGAGCATATTTTTTAGTTAAGAAGTACATAAAATGATATTGTGTAAACACAATAATCTGCACAAATAGTGCAATCAATCACATTCACAAATCAATTGAACTCTCAAAATTCTAATTTTAGCAGTTATTAGGCCAGTTCCACCTAACAACATCTCACTGAGATCTCAATGTCACCTTGACTGAGGCAAAATCATTTGGTGGAACATAATTCTCAGTTATCATTGAGATTTAATGGTTACCTTACTAATTGTTGCTGCACATATGTCAGCCACGTCAAATAGCTGAGTGAGAAATCGAATCCAAAATTATTTCATCTCAGAGATCTCAGAAAAAAATCTCAGTTCTCACATTTCCACAGATTCTTCGCTGCTATTGGTCGCAGCTTAATTTTAAGTAGAATAAAGCCTTCCTCGATTAATGGACTATCCAACACAAAAAGAATTTTACAATTCGAAATAGTAGTTCCTGAGATTACCGCGTTCAAAAGAACTTTATATTGTATTGTATTGTATTGTTTGCCGTTTTTTCCACATTTTCCACAAATTCTTCGCTCCTATTGGTCGCAGCTTAATTTTATATAGCTTCAAGCCTTCCTTGATAAATGGACCATTCAACATTAAAAAATTGTTCAATTTCATAAAGCAGTTCCTGAGATAAGCGCGTTAAAACGCAGAAAAATGTATATTTTTTGCCGTTTTTTTCATATTTTCCACAGATTCTTCGCTGCTATTGGTCACAGCTTAATGTTAAGTAGCCTAATGTCTAAGTCGATTAAGGCACCATCCAACACAAAAAGAATTATACCATTCGAACCAGTAGTTCCTGAGATTACCGCGTTCAAACAAACAAACTCTTCAGCTTTATATATTAGTGTAGATTTGAAGGAAAAATTGAAAATAATGATGATATGCCAAAGTATGCATTTAAAGCAATATGCTAAGATATGCTCTAACGAATGGGGTCCAAAATGCTTGTTTTTTCTTGAAACGTGATTCTATCTTGCCAATTGTCAAATTCGATGTTCCATAAAAAAACATGCTCGAGCATGAATTTGGTTGGTGATGTCTCTTACACCAATCATTCTTACATCTCTTTTGGTATACCATCCAAGAGGCTTGAGAGATGGGAATTGTACTTTGGACGTACCTATAAGTCTTAAAGTTAATAGCCAGATCAGATGGAGAGAAAAATTTCTTGATATACATACCGAGATTCTCGAGATTTTCGGTCTCATTGATGCAAGTGCCACTCATGGGGGTACATCTCGTTCTAACGATACAAGACAGCATTGAGTTTTCGAAGCATTTAAATCTACTCGGTTTTTTTTCCCATTTTACAATGCTGTTTAAATTAGAGTTTTATGAGCGTTTCATATTTTTCCGTTGCAGTTCCACATCCGTCAGGGAAACAATTTATTGGATTAGAAGTTAAGAACAAGAGATCAATCATGAAAATTAGAAAGAAAGTCAGAGACAAAACGGAGCCCTGGGGCACTCCAGCATTTATATTGTAAAATTGTATTTAAAATGACCTATGAACGTGATTGATTTACCATTCTCATATAATAACAATATATTGCTTGATTTCACAAGGAAACCTTGATTGTTTGATCACAAACATTCAGCCTTATCATGAATTCCGCCCGAACAGAATTCCGCACGAACGAATTCTATCCGCCCGGAATTTCAAAAGCTATCGGGAATCTCGCCTGAACAAGATTTCACTTCGAATTTGTGTTGACATTTCGAATAAAAATAATGGTGATAGCATACTTGTAGAAAAAAACACAGTTTTCAATGGAATAAAAATATTCCACATATTTTCCTTTCAAATTACCGCAAATTTTTATATTTTTCTTAACTTTCAATCCGGATGGCTAGTTTATTGAAGGAATATTGTTTTTCAATTCAAAGCTTTCATTTTTTGATGCTAATGACATGCAATTCGTAAGATATCATTTCTATTATATTTATCATTTTGAGAACAAATTTATTTTAATCCTAGAAAGATAATCTATGTACGTCTGCTAGACGTATCACGTTTAAAAAAAGTGTAATATCCTTTCAACTGTTAACCGCACCGGTTCAGCCGCCATAATATGCTCATTCGGTGGTCGGAGCTTGCCTGTGACGGTTGTATCGCGGCGGTAAGTACCTATGGTGACAAGTTAGAACTATGCCATACGTCTGGGAGACGTATGATTATCTTTTATGTAACTTTTGTCATGCCCCTGAAAAACCAACAAGTGGCCAATGCCAGTACTTTATGGCATTTTTTACAAAGCTTTCGTTAATTCATATGTCATTTACTGTCATAATATCCAGTCAATGAATGAAAACCCTTTCAGTCGCAAAAATTGTATGAAAATACTCAGTACAGAGCTCACTTCAGCTTATATGGAAAAAGGCTAGATGCACCAACTTTGAAGAGGATCCTTGACCAAAATATTTCGGAGTTGCTACCTTACACAAGCGGAAATAGTTTTCAGGCAAAAAAGAAAAGATATTGTCCATCAAAAATACGCAGAATGTCAAAACTATCATGTGTGGTATGCAAAAAGGTGGTTTGCGGCGAACGCAAAAATGACGTGTGTCATTTTTGTATTTAATTTAATCGTATGTGATCCAAATTTACTTAGAATGATTAGTACACTTATTTTTAACGAAAAAATGTCAACTAGGCAATATTTAAGACTTAAAGTTAATTTTTATGGTCCTTTGAAAAATAAGTTCTGTTTTTTCTGTTAATTTGAAATGGAGTTTAAGTTTTTTGTTTTATTGTTTAAGTTAATATTTATTTTAAGTGAATCAATGCTTCATTTATCTAAATATGAACTACACTTATAATTAAAACAATAATAATTTATAAAAAGTTCATACGTTTTATTTAATACACTAACAAAGTGCCATACGTCTCTGAGACGTATGATTATCTTTTACGTCACACAAAATATGATTATCTTTCTAGGGTTAACATTATGGGTTTGCTATCACTGTATTGGAAACGCCAATGTGAAGTATTTTTCAGTTAAAATAAATTGATTTTTGATTTCAGAAGGTATGTATTTATTAAAAATTCTTATTTGAGATTTCAACTAAGGACGAAAGTTGATATTGAACAAATGCAGTTCGTTATTTCTCTCTTGAAATGCAGTCTTAAGGTAGTAAAAAGTATTACATTCTTAAAAAAATTCAAACAGAGAATTTGATGAAAACGACAAAGTGATTTCGGCAGATTAACCTGTCCGCTAGCTTGTAGTACGCTCATGTACCTAATTGAAATATATTTCGTGGCCGTTTTCTGATATTTCATATTTCTTGATTCATTTTAAGTTCAAACGATTATAAATTGTTAACGTTTTAACTCGAATTTTGAGATTGTTTATCTTTTCGCCACCAAAACAAAAGTAAAAATTTTAAGCTTAAATATCGTTCGATTTCGCCCGGAATGATTGATGCCGATAAGGGAAATTTTTCGAACATAGATTTTTTTTCGCCCGGATTTCTCAATAAGGGAAAAGAAAAAAGGGATTTTTTTCGGGCGGAATGCTGTTCGGGCGGAATACATGATAAAGCTGAATCTTTTTTTGATAATTTTACTATTTTATCAAAAAAGTTCATATCCCAGTTTCATTGGTTGTACTCACTAATAGTCTTTGTTGTTTGATCACAAATATAGTAATTTTCATAATGTGATTTATAAACGTAATCAGCAAAACATCAGTGTGATCGATTATTCATTTTTTGCATATTTTTTGCAATCTTCCATTCATTGGGTCAACAAAGTCTCCTTGGTTGCTTTTCCTACAAAACTTGTTTGATAGCATTATTTTCGAGCAGTATTGGCCAATAATGCAAGATTGTTTATTCAACCGAGCTTCTTGTATGTGAGTACTGCACAGGCATATGAAAAAATTATTATTATATTTTTTTTTACTGAAAACCAACACATTTCCTGCCATATTACAAAGTTTTGACCTTTAAGAAAAAAAATGCAGACGTTTTTTTTTACTGAAATAGCATCTCAAAATTCTGCAATTTAACAGTTCTAGAGTAGGTGTAAGGAACAATTGTATACCGCCCGAGTAGCACAGAACTCGATTTATAACAAGTATTTTGTTTTATTTGTGTTTTGTTGAAGTAATCTGCAACATTTTGAGTTATATTTCAGTTTTTCAATCGTTAATCGAAAAAAAGTTGTAACATTGTAAATTGAAATGTTACAAATCGGTTACATAACTGTTTCCAGTTGTTTTCCAAAAATTGGTGTTGTTATTATAAAGTTATATAAAAGTCAATCATTTGAAAGTTGATAAAAAGTTTTTATAACATCTATAAAATTTATTTTTCGTTATCGTCTAACTTAAACGTTAAAATAACTTGTTTGCAATAATCTGTAAGAACGTTTATGTAACTTCAATATAATTTTCAATTTAGAAGAAGGAGAGAAGTAACAAAAACATTTCTTTAACGTTTTTACACTTAGAACGTTGATTTGAAAAAAATTGTAATAAACAAGTTTATACAACCAATATATAACAATGTATTAATTAAGAGAACACTCTTTAATTAATGCCCAAAATAATGATGTATGTATATATGCAATGAAAGAAGCCATACTTAAAATAGTTAATGGCCTTATTTAGAAGGACATAGAACTTTGTTACAATTAACAACATCAAAACAAATTGAAACTGTAAATGTGTTATATGTAATGTTGTTGTTTTCTTTTTAAAAAACATGAATATAACAAACAAAATGTTTGAATAAAACATAGTTAAAACTAAGTTGAAACTAACTGATATATAACTGAAATATAACTGACTTTTTTTGTTTTTGGAGACTTTGTTATATTTTGGTTTCAAATTTGTTAACATGAAACAAAGATTGCTACAATATTAAAACAAATTTGTGACCAAAGTACTAGTGTTGAAAAAAAAACATTTGGCTTGTTTTTGAAACAAAACTACAACATTTCTTAAGATTCAGAAATGTTATAGTTGAGTTTCTAAAACTTGAACGAAAAATCCGTCTTCATTTCGTTGCTCCATACTATTGAAAATAAACAATAAGCAATCATGTACTTTGACGTTTCTTTTTATTTAAAGTTGTTCTTAAAATAAAGAAATTAATAAAAAAGGAACAAAAAAAGAATTCTCTTGTAAAAGAAATATTGTTTTAACATTATTTTTCAGCGTCTTCATCTTGTTCGACTACACATTCAGAATTGTATTTCAACCCTTTTGGACGGCTGCGAGAAGAGGGTACCTTCGAAGGCTTTGTTCGAAGAACTTCACAGTCGTCATTGATTACCTTTTTAAAACGCAACATATTTTCAAACATTCTGTCGACATCGGTTTGAACTTTGGTGTGGTCAGCAATCCGCACAATTCGAAACATGAATGCTGTAAAAATCTTATATTTTCCTTCGAAGCTTAAATTATTTGACTCTTTGCGGTTTAATCCTTTCTAGGAATATGGAAGAAAAAGAGATGGATCATTTAAAAGCCGGATAACCATAGTAAAAGAAGTTTGACTATTCTCGTGGGAATTCATTTTAAACTTCGTTTTTAAGAACCGAATGAACCGAACTTGGTAGGATTTTTCTTCCAATAATCATTCAAACTCCTCCAGGTCTTGTGTTGATTTCAGTTTTGGCATAGTTTCTAAATCAGAAAAATCTTCTTCCATTGGTTGTGTCAAAAATTTTGACTCAAAATTACTACAATGTTACAATAACGTTGGCGCTACGCTTTGCGTTGACGTTAAGGGTTTCAGAGTTATTATGTTATAATAAGGTTAATGGTATGTTAATATTAAGTTCAATAAATCGACCATCAATATTCTACAAAAAACAAATAGTTTTTGAAATGAAATGAAAAGACTGACTATATGTCAGAGTTGCCGGCTAGATTCAAAAACTTTACAAGTCATAAAATAATTCGTAGATTTCATTATTGTTTCTGTAAGAGATTGTAATCATTTTTAATTGCTGTCATTGATCCCATTCATTGAATTCAATTGAAAAATGTGAATTTAACCGAAGTGTTAAAATGTAACGAAAAGTCAAGTTGTATAAAAACTTGACTTTAACGCAATTTGCAAAAGGCCTTAAGGCCTTGTGTTAATTGGGTTAAAATGTGTATTAAAACAAGACGTTTGGTTAAAGGCTATAACTATAAGTTCACTAAGAACTTAAGTGAATCAGCGAATACATGCAAACCCTATGAGCAAACCGTAATGTACTTAAGCAACGTCCGTTAACTTTTCGTTCAAATTTTGCTAGTGCGGTTTCATTCGCTTATTGCTTAAGTGAATTTGACAATTTGAAGAAGAGAAGCCCAAGCCTACTATTTTTGCTTTCGTCCGGTTTTTTGACATTAACTTAAGTTCACTTAAACGGCCCATACACATCATACTTGTGTGCACATTGGTGTATGTGTGCAACAACTTGCCACTAGCGTGGCGAATAAACTGGGTTAAAATTTATTCAGCTGTGGAGCAGGTAAAATGGATTTAAATTTTGGCGTTTCTTTTTTCTCATGAATTATAGAGAAGTTTGCTTCAGTTTTATTGTTTCCTTCTGGTCCTCTCGTTTTATTCAGTCTTTTGTTATAATGCGTTGATATTTTAAAAGATTAAAATAAAAAGTGAAAGTTTATCGATTGATTGATTGATATTTCTAATTCGAAAAAAAATTATTGTTTTTTTATTTTGAGAATGCTTACACGTAATTAACCAACTATCAAAAATGGGAATTTTCGTTTGAAGATTTGTTAGTGTTGTTTCAAAATATGAAATAAGCATCCCAAGAGCAAAGATTAAATAAGTAACAAGATGGGAAACTGACTTACGTTTCACTCCCAAGATCCCTCAATTTTCATTTTCTTTCATTTTATTTTCTTTCCTTGTACATGAAAAATATACAAACAAAAACAATATGGCAGGACAATATTTACTGTGTAAAAACACGCATACTTTCACAAAATTTATGGTCCAAACTGTGATAGTATTGGTAAAAAAACGCATACTTTCAAAGAAACTATGGTCCAAAATGTGATAGTATTGGTAAAAACGCTTGTAGGCATCTGTCATTTTGACAGCTTTGTTTCCCATCTCCTTACCATATATAATCTCTGCCCAAGAGACAGTAAGAGCGATTCTCTCAAATTTGGGAGGTCGTTTGTTTTGTCTTCAGAATTAACATAGAAAAATTCTTTTTGAAACAAAAAAACAAGAGAATACGGAAAAAGATAATTATAAAAAAAAAATAATAATAATAATAAAATATAAGCTGACCATAAAACACAATTGGCCACATTCAAAGTTGTTTCATATTATGTTGTGTCGTTGTCGTTGCTAAGCAAAACTGGAATATAAAATTATAAGTTCACAGTCTAGAAGGGAGTTCAAATTGTCTATGAATAAGATAAAATTCAGCTATCTTTAGTAACGAGAACGACACCAACTAATGAATCAGCTAAGAATATGGCCAGTTACCGTTTAAGAACTATCTAATTTTTCTTCAAAAACCAACGAGCATTTTATGTTATATGTTTTGACAAACAAACAAAGGCAATAAATATGATCTTTTTGAGGTTTTTTTAATCCCACTTAATATAAGACATTTATCTAGGATTTGATATAAAATGAGAAAAGTGAACTTTTTACATTTGCGTGATTTCTTTTATAACATTTTTATTTTAAAATATAAACAAAAAGTGAACTGCGGCAACTCTGATGAACAAAGAGCAAAGTTTTATCCTAGTTTTTGTTTGATTTTCTTCCTGTCACAAAAAAATAAGGTTTTTATAACATCGAGATTTAAGTTTCAGTAACGTTTTAGAAATGATGACAAGAAAAATTAATTCATCTATGTTTTATAAACAACATAAATTAGTTACAATGAGGATCTTATTTCCTGAAGTTTCTACTTTGTTCAATCTATGTTGTAATAACATATAAGTTATAATATCAAAAGACAATGTTTGTTGATGTTTCCTGCAACAAGTGCCATTTTGTTCACAATCTAATGACCCATTATTAGAATTTGATTTCCTATGCTTTATTTTTAAACTGATTGTTCCAATTGGTTTCACTTTTTCCATTGTGAAAGTCAATGAAAATGGATAAAAGATTCGTTTCCTAACGTAATTCATTAATATTTTTGCAACTTCAAAGCCTCAATACAAACATGAATATTTTTCTATTTTTAAATTTTTCGCCCAATTTTAATTTTTTGGGTGGCGCGTAAGTTTTCTAGAAGTAGAACATCAATATTTATGACAAAAACAGCGTTGCACTAAGATTTTCCGTTCGTAAATGACCAAAACTCGTCTTTTCAATAACTATATTAGACGTATTGATCTTATTCAAGGCTTTGAAGTTTATCTTTTTTATGACATGATTAAAAACATTATACATTTATAATGAAATTGATTAATAACTTAATAGAAACTTTTACAATGTTTTCTGAAACAATGTTTCTCATTATATTATAACATAGTAGGTAGAAAGAAATAGTTAAAGTTATATTCATGTTATTAAAATTTATTTTAAACTCTTCGTGCTTGCTTTAGTTATGTTACAATATGTAACAAAGTAGATATCCTAGCATAAACATTTTTGCAACATTAGTAGAACTTATCTGCAAGTTCAATTAAAGTTGCACAAATGTTATGTTAAGTTACATGTAACATTATTTAGTTGAAACAACATTTATGAAACTGAGAAATAACAAAGTTTAACCTCTTTGAAACTTATTTACAACCTACTTGTTGCAAATCGAGAGGGGAAACGCGGCTATTTGGGTTACACAATTGTTTTAAATTGCGTTACTGTAATATATGGGCAACAACTTGGTTGTTTTATTTTAGTTATAAATACCAAATGAAAACCCGTCTGTGCTACTCGGGCGATTCTGAACAGCTGGCAGCTATCATGGCCTATGCTATTTTGAAAAAAAAAATCCTCAAAATTCTGTTAATAAAGTCTGATGGCCACTGACCCAGCCATTTATTTTTGTACATTTTTATTAAGTACTTAATGCAATTTTCGATATTTAATCAATTAATTTATGTCACAAACCTTCATAAACAAATATTAACTTAATTCCTTTATTAACATTAATTAATTTTGTTTTTTTACTTTGAAGGCAAAATAAACAAAATTTAACACTAAAAGCCTTTGTCGCACCTATTCCACACTCAACGCCAAACCCCATTTCATTAAAAGGATGTGTAAAAATTAACTTTATCGACTACAACCTTGTTCTGATTCAACAACAAAACACGTATTAAACTCAACATTTTAATTTCATGTATCAACAAGCCCCCATTGTTTAATTTTTACGTCATAATTACCCGCTTCATTGCTTTGCAGAGCAAAAAAGGATACACTCCCACAACCTCAGTAGAAAAAAAAATCCTTCCACAAACATAATCGATTTGAAATGCACTCAAAAATTCAAAAGGGTTATCAATTATAATGGATTGAATGAAAAAGAAATAACAAATTTTAATCTACACTTCAGAACACATCAAGATTAGGGATCTTCAAAATTTTGATCAAATGATAATCCTTTGAAACAAAAATAAATCAGCACAAAGTGTAATCGAACGCAAGAGTCTTATAAGAAGAGCTTAGTATCCTCGTACTTTTAATTAAAATTTCATTCTCACCTCCCAACCTTTAAGCAATCCAGAACATACTCCACATGTCCTCTAGCCAAGGATAACCTTTTAGAATTATTAAAAGTTTAGGCCTTTGTCTGTACACGAGACATGACACAAACACATAAAATCCGAGTATAGAGAGATTTACGGAAATGGATAATAGGTAGGTAGGTATATCGCCTTTTAGTTAAAATTGCGTTCTCAAATTCATAAATTATTCATCCTGTCTGAAGATTTATGACAACAAAACAAAGAAACTCGACGACAATGTCCTTAAACCAAAAAAAGAAAACAATAACAAAACAAAAGGACATCAAACTCGTATAGGTCTGATCGACAAATTCTGTACTTACTTTGATTATGCTTTTTGGAGGAAGGACGAGCTCAAAGAAACATACACAGGACATAAATAACTATAATTGATAGTATCCTTATGCTTTCACTTATATAATTGTATTTATTTGCTTTTTTCTTTATGGGCGGTTTCACTTCCGGTTAGAGACTCGACGTCGACGATGATGACGACACAGTTGATGACAATTGCGATTATCAAGAATATAAATTAGTGTATCTTCACCAAAGGACCTCATTGCATAACATTAAAAGGACATTTAAGCAAAGAACACTTTTCACTTGTAGCAACAAAACGCAGGAATGCGTTGAGAGATAAGAATTGCAATCTGTCACTCACTAACACTCTTTTCGGAAAGGATCTTAATTTTCATGTAAATTCAGTTAAAGGACATTCACGATATTTCAAAACTCACAATTCACAGTAAGCAGTAGTGGAAAAACAAATGCGACGAATTCAAACGAACGCAGCCCGAGTATGTTTTTTAAGGACTTTTTGCACTCATTTTTTGTTCTTCTTTTTTCTTGCTAATATTTCCTCCGAAATTGGAATTTTCAGCACTCCTCTTGTTTTGTGTTACATAATTTTCTTTTCTGTGCACACTTTTTTATGTCTATACTCCTGACAGGACCTTCTCTTTATTTGTTGTTTGTTCTCAGAAGCTGGGTTAAATCAGAAAAAGGATAATTGCATTAATGAATGACCAGAATGCGGTCTGGACTATCGTTTTGTCCAAGTGCCACCGCCCACGAAATCCACGCCTAAAACTCACTTTGGACTTTTCTCCGTGATGTCAAAAGGACCAACAATGAAGAAAAAAAAACAAGAAAACTAAAACAACAAACACTTTTCGAGTGGTTTCACTTTGGACAAAGTAAAAAACAGCGCGTTGTGCATTAGAGACACGTCACAGGACAACTGCATGAATGAAGGTCCTGTGCGATTCACTTCACTCAATGATTCACTTGCACGAGGTCAGACGGAGAGACGACAACGAAATTTTTGTGATACTCGCCCTACAGCAGCAGCCACTGGTGCCACAACCACAACTCAGCACTCAGCATTTCTCGACAACGACACGATGAGAACGACAACAACATACATAAATCAGAAGAAACTCAAAAAACAAAAAAAAACAAATCGAGAGAAAAGTTGTTAACTGGGAGAGTACTTTTCGTCCTGTCAAATTGTTTTAGAAAATGGACTTTGTCGCGAAGCGAAAACGTGTTTTGATTGCTTTTTTGTTCTCAAAAATTATTTAAGAACTTTCAAAAATAAACAGAAAATCCTTTTATTCACTTTTTGAAAAAAGGAAAACACCCAAAAAATCCTTGTTTATTCTAATTATTTTGTATCCTTGTAATCCGAAACGAACGCGAACTGTAGGACAAAGGAAAACTTCAACCAAACACGACGATATCCCTTCACTGACTGAATTGAGTATGGCAGATGAATTTTCTCAGCAGATGAATCCAGCTCGAAGGACCAACGAGAAAAATCTCTCTACCCCCAAACGGAAGTTGATGTCATCTTCTCAGTTGTTTTTGTGGATCGTAAGCTTTTAGCATCATCGTGTTTGTCGAGTATACGAAAAGGATGAAGGACATAAAAGCTCCCGAAAAACAGCTGTTTCGACGCATGGGCTCATACACATGTGATTTTCTGCGAAAGTCTTTCAACACAAAAAAACAAACCAAACAAACGGAATGGGGGCTGGTTGATGTTAGAGAAAAATTTAAGTTAGCTCCTTCTCTGTTTTTGTTAAATACGATTTTCATCGAACGCGCAAAATTTTGTGTTTTTTATGGACACCACAAGGCCCACAAGCTATCGTAATAATAACCACTATGACCGTTTACTTTTTTTGGTCGTAAGAAACATTGAAAGTGGTTTGATTTAGTTTTTTGTTTGAGTGGAAGGGGGTGAAAGTACGTGGCAATTGAGAGCCACTTATTGTGGCCTTCATAAAGGCAACATACATTTTCTTTTTCGGTGGATGATGAAGAGTGACCTAGTATTAGGTTGTATAGAAATCAGGTCAGTTTAAAAGGGTACACAGACTCACACATGCAGTTGAATGAATTTGAATGTAGATACAGCATGTTTTGCTAGTGTGTGGAGAACATTTGGGAGGCGCTGTTTTTTAAGCGTTTTTTCGGTTGTATTTTTTTAAAGATTTCTTAAATGTAACATAGTTAGTTATTTTTTGGTTTTTGAATGAGTGGGTTGCTTGTGGGAGTGCAGGACAAGTTGATTTGAATTGAATTGAATACTGAGGCAGCTTATTTTCAATTTCTATTTCTGTCATTTTATATACAAAGTGGTCTTTTCATTTTGTTAGGAGAAACGTTTGTACACTGTGGCGTATACGTACTATTTATAGTTATCGTTGTTTCTGTATGCTTAAGTTCATTTTCGAGTTAAGCAAAAGGTTTTTCTTTATCATTTCGTAGTTTCATTTATTTTATTTCTTTAAGTGGACTTGGGCTCAACCAACAGTCTCCGCTAGCCAGATCCTCCCGAAACAGAATAAGACACTTTTATCCGATTTTGTCAAGGTCCATGCTTCTGCACCATACAGCAGGACTGGGATTATGAGGGTGTTGTACAGTTTTACCTTAGTTGAACGAGAGAGGGCTTTTCCACTCAATTGCTTTCTTAGCCCAAAGAAACCGCGATAAGCAAGAGTTATTCTTCGTCTGATCTCGGCGCTGGTGTTATTTCCCGTGTTTATAGCAGAGCCTAAGTAGACAAACTCCTCTACTACCTTGAAGTTGTATGCGTCTATTGTGACATTCTGTCCGAGCCGTCGGTGTAAGGTGTCCTTCCTTGAAGACAGCATATACTTCCTTTTTGCCTTCATTTACCGCTAAACCCATTTTGGCCGCTTCTGTCTCGATTCTCATAAAGGCACCATTGATATCACGCTGTGTTCTTCCCATAATATCAATATAATCGGCGTACGCGAGATGTTGAAGAGACTTTTGGTAGAAAGTGCCTCTGATCTTGACGGTGGAGTTTTGCACTTTCTTTTTAAGAACGATGTTAAAGAAATCGCATGACAGTTCATCGCCTTGTTTGAATCCATATTTTGACATCGACAAATTCCAAAAGCTCGTTGCCAACCTTAATGAAGCAGCGGCATATTGCACAAACGGACGAGCTATATAAAAGTTGTGAGTGTCGATTGGAGGTCATAGTTTTTTTTTCAGGATCTGCCGTAAAGTGAAATTTGGTCAATGGTTGACGAAAAGCATCAGACGTTCACAAGCGATGTTAAGTTGGCTGATTCATCTGAAGTTTGCGCAGTTTAGAGGATCTCCCTACTTCAAGATCGGACAAACAATGAACTGCTGAGGTTCAATTCATCGGGCATGCATTCTTCCGACCATATCTTACAGATAATTTGGTGCATGCTCCTATCTAGATCGTCGCCTGCTGCTTTGAACAGCATTTCAGCTATACCATCTGCTCCAATGGCTTTGTTGGATTTCAGCCGTGATATTGCCGGGTTCACGGAATTGTTGGCTATCATCGTGTCCGATGAAAGGCTCCTGCCTGATGAGGGCGTCGTCGCAGTTTTACAGTCTAGAGAAGTGATCTTTACAAATCCCCAGCAATGATTGCGATTCAGGCATCGGTTCTTGCTCGTTGACAATGAGCCAGCTGTTTGAACTTCCGGTAGGATCTCCGAACTTCATTCCTGCTTTTGCTCCCTCAACATCCTCGATCTGACGCTTCTCGTGCCTTCATCCTCTGCTTTTGCTCGTAGAGCTCACGAACAGCTCTTGTCCTTCTATGCAGCGCAGTTTTGTATGCCTCCTGCTTGGCCGCATGGGCCTGCCTGCATTCTTCGTCAAACCAGGGGTTTCGTTTTGGTGGCTGTGTGAAACCCAGCGCATTACAGGCGGCATCTCTAACTGCTTTCTGGCAATGTTGCCACTGGTCTTCGATACTTGATGTTGGTGGCATAGGACTTTTTAAGAGATTACTTGACACTCTATCAGAGAAGGATCTGGCGTTCTCTTGCGATTATAGCCGTCCGGCGTCAAATTTTCTTGCAGCATTTCATTGTTTTGGCCTTTGTCGGGATATTCGTAGCACTACCTTGGCTACGACGAGGTAGCGATACGAGTCGATGTTGGCTCCTTGGAAAGTTCGAACATCTAAAAAAAACTGGACAAGTAATCAATCTGGTTGACGGTTGATTGATCAGGAGATCTCCATGTTCCTTAATGGATGTTGAGATGTGGGAACCACGTGCTTGCTACTACAACATTTCACCCCGCAGCGAAATCGATCAGCCTGAATCCGTTGTCGGAAGTGGTGTCGTGCAGGCTGTGCTTTCAGACTGTTCCACCAAAGATGTCCTCTTTTCCCAGCTTTGCTTTAAAATCGCCGAGGACAATTTTAATGTCATAGGTAGGACATTGCTCGTAGGTTTTTTCGAGGAGCTTGTAGAACTCGTCTTTGATATCGTCCTTTTTCTCTTCTGTGTAGGCATGCGCGCAAATGAGGCTAATGTTGCCAATTTAAGCCTTGATTCGGATCGTCGTGATACGTTCGCTTACACATTTGAAGCTCAAGACATTTTGCCTGAGTCTGCTTCCCATGACGAATCCGCATCCAAAGAGCCGCTGTTGTTGCTATCTGTAGCAATTACCATAGTAGATGTCACAATTTTTCATCCTCCTTTTGCCCGGTACATCCCATCGCATTTCCTGGATAACGGTAATGTCTGCTTTGTAGCAGTTGAGGGTCTCCGCGTGTATATCCGCTATTCATTGTCCTTAAAACATTTGCTTGGGTCGTCATCAGTGTATCCGTCCGTTTCCGAGGCACGTTATTGCTTCGCAATTAAATGTTTTTCTTCGTAGTCGGGAAATCTCCCCTACGTACAACCCCCAACCTGGGGTACCCGGCACTTGATATGACTCCAAGTGCAAGAGCCGGAAAAACCGCTCCTTTTACGGCCTGGGCCTCAAATAAGTCGAAGTGGCCCGTAAATGTGCTCAGCAAGAAGTTCAGCCTAACTGTAATCTCGAACTGAGGACGCCACCGTTGATTCCAAAAAAAGAAATTATTTCGCTGCCGTTGCTCGTTGGCATTGCCTTTGTGGCAACACTCCTTCGTTGGGGGGCATTTAGAAGCAACAGCAAATGCATACAAAATATATTATTGTTAAAACGCGTGTGTTATGTTAGTACCAATCAGTCGAGGTTCAAGGTAATCTTATTTACTCACTATTCCCATTAACACAGCGAATCAATCACTTAATGAAATCCAACCTTGAGAACAAACATACCATAGAAAAATAAAAGCAAAACTAAACTAAAGCAACATTTTGAATCAAAATTCAAGATAATTATCCATCTCCTTTAAGATACCCAAAACTCACCATTGAAAATTTTGCATAGGTACAAAGTGAAACGATAACCCTTGTCGGCAACACCATATATTTCCCATAATTTCATATCCTTTTCATCATTTAAAATTAATTAATTTCCCAAAAAAAAAAACTTTAAGAACGCAAACAGCAGCAAATCCAATTAATGTATGAACCTAAACTTAGATTTCGACTTACAGACCCATCAAAAAACCTTTTACCTTTTCCATAAGCGTAATGAAAAAGCAATACTAATAGGATGATACCTTTCCATATCTCAAGATCACACACAATTCTCCAAGTTCACATACGACCACCCCCCATCCACCTCCTCGTAGAAATCAAGTTAAAGAAAAACCATCAAGCAAAACCTCAAGGAACACCTTTTCAAATTCAAATTCGACCTTCGTCCCAATATCCATCCAATCACACCCAAGTCTTAGAATATCCATTTCCCTCCTCTTTAGGAGGTAAAGCTGACGAACGAGACGAACCAGAAAAAGAAACTTCATATTTCATTCCATTTGCCATAAATTGTTTATCATTTAAATGTTTTCAATCTTCTCGATTTCTCTTGCTCTCAGGGGGCCCTCCCCCAAACCAAACTTGACAAGGGTCCATGAAAAGTAATTCACAATTAAATTCTTTTGTTTCGCAGTGAAAATCTCGACGAGGGCTCAAGGAGCGAGCCAACAAAAAAAAAATGTAAAAAGTATCTTTGAAATTAATTCCATTTTCCTCTCGTTGTTTAAAATGCACTCAATTTCAACAGCAAGCTGCTTTTAGAGTATATCCTTCCATCCATCCCAACTTGAATGGGGAACAATCTTTATAAGGAATAAGGCTCGGAGGATCTCATTTTTAGCAAAAAAAAACCGAAGGAGGGCCAACAAATCACACCGCAACTAAGTATCTGCGCCTGATGAGATTGAAAATTTCATTAAAAAAAGAGAACTCACACCCCATCCCTTGCCTTCTGAAGTGTGAGGTTGGGGTTGGTGAGAGAAGATACATTTTTTTCAAAAGTGTGAGATGCAAGGGCAGCGCGAGATGAAACGAAAAGCTGTGGAAAGCTGATTTCTTTCATTTTTTAATTCCGTTTTTTTTTCTCTTTTTTGTTGTAAGGAGGGAAAAATAGAGAAGAACGAACGAACGGAAAATTGTAAGTGCTAGACACTCAAGTGAATGGAATCGAGGGCGATTTATAAAACTCAAGTGATTGTACGTCGGGATTTGTAGACGGCATAAATAAATTATTTCGGATCTGACATTATACTGATGACAATCATTAGTTGGACTATTGAACGCTAGATTGACAGTTAGCCGTTGTTGGTGGCGGTGGCGGCATGCGTGGCGGTGCGATGCGATGGCAGCGAGACAAGGTTGCTTAAACATCGATAGTCTATCGATAGTATCGATAGTAAAATACTATCGCGTATATTCGATGGTGTTAAAAAACTATCGATTGTTTATTTTGAGCAATATTTTTCAAAAGCAGGCAAGAATTGACTTATTTGCGAAACAAATTTAAGATAAAACATCTTCTATTCATCCAACGTTTATGAAACTCTTATTTTTCTCTTTTTGGTATTTTTTAATGAATTGAAAAACGTATTAACGTAAATTAGCTTAAAACGTTATGCTCCTTAAGACTGTTATTAAACGACAACTCATCAGTCGTGACTCTTTTCAAACTACGTTGGTGCAAATGGGATACAAGGCTCGAAAAGGAAATAGAAAATAATTTACCCGATGAGTCGCAGGAAAATTTTTATACGACTCAATTTTTGACGTTCTTAACTTCAGAGTATATCTAATAATGAGTAGGGAAACTCAGGAAAATTCACCTGTTGATTCACACATATTTTCACACAGATATTGGAAATAGATGCCAATGAGAAACTTGTAGGAAGGAAAGGGAAACAACATAAGCTTTTTTATCGAAATTTATTTTTTCATAATTCATGACAATCAAGTCAGAGGGTTAAGCGTCTATTAGGGGAAAAAAGGAAAGAAGCACGTGATAAACGTGTAGTCATTTCTTCATGCGCAGGCAGTTTTATATAAGGAATTTATTTGACTGTTTTCACTTAGTATGGCATTTTTGTTCTGTTTATTTCGAAAATTTGTAGTTTTAGTAGTGCCTACTACATTTTCAAAAGAGTTTCCCTACTCATTATTAGATAAACTCTGCATTCTCAAATTTGGGTTGTGTCTTAAGAGTAATGGTGTAATAGTGTTCGTCTCAGGGGATAGAATTTTAAAGCAGAATTCGAAAGGGCATTATAAAATAAATAAATAAAAAATTCACATTTTCAATAAATGTAGCAATGTTCTTCAAATAAATTGACTTACTATACATTGACTGCTATACATGACATTAGTCCTTGATATTGCAAACGTCTGGTAGTAGATCTCACTCTATAAAAGTATGCGTTCTATTTTGTTTTCTAGTTTGCTTTCTCTGAGGCCTTGTTCAATTTCAGATTGAAGTAAACGACTTGAATAAGTCGGTCAATAATAGAAAAATACCTCAGCTTTAATGAAAGAAGTTTTCCTTCTAGACAACTTGAAGTTAATGTCGTAATTTTTTGCGTCAGACTTTCATTGAAAATAAAATTACAAAAACAACTACACGCTTTACTGCTTTTTGAACGTGAACGCGCCCAAAGAACACGAACGGCGAGAAATATTTAAAATTAGTTCTATTGTTAGTTCTCTCCAAATGCAATTTCAAGGACTAAAATCGATGAAATCATTTGTTTCTAAATTTAATATGAGATTTTGCACGACTGGCAGTCCATGTGTAGAAATTCAATGAACAACTTTTCTTATAGAATTACTTTTGTAAGGATTACAAAAAACAATCGATAGTATCGATACTATCGATAGTTTTTTCGAAAACTATCGATACTATCGATAGGGCCAAAAACCGATGTTTAAGCAACCCTAAGCGAGAGGATGACGGGACCATTTCGGGATGGATAACGGAAACAGTTGGCAATTTGTGGTAGGTTTGACTTTGGGCCTTTTTATCTTTGGCGTTTTATTACAGTCTTTCTCTTTCTTTTTTGTGTATTCTTCTTGAATTTTCATAGTGTGGATTTTTTTGTTCGTTCGTGAGAAAGTGTGTGTTGGAAATAGGATTATTTTATGTTTTGTGATTTTATGTTGCGGACAGCCAGCACAACAAAAAAAAGGAGAGAGCCTAAGAAACGATACAAAACGTGGCTGGGATTTGTTTATCGATTTGCCTATTCCAGCTCTTCCAGCTTTTGAGTTTGTGTGGCGAGATTTTCCCGAGGGTTTGTTCGGTTTTTTTTCTGTTATTTTTGGAAATGTGTTTTTATTCTTCTTCTTCTTCTTATCATCATCATCAACGCATATAGCCGGTTGTGGTTTTATTTTTATTTTATTTTTGAGTCAAAGTTCAGGAGTGAACCCATTGGCATATCTCATTTAAATGGAAAGACTTAACATTATGGTTTTTTTCCTTTTTTTTAACTCCTCGTGGGGATAGTAAAAACTGAAGAAGAGATAATTTACCAAGGGACATCTTTTGTGGAGTAAAATGTCGGTTGCCTAATTCGCAGTCATTCAATGGTGATTATTAGAAATGAGAAAATGAAAATAACAGAGGCAACGCTCTTGATTTTCTTTTTTTATTTGTTCCTTAAATTGAAGCAGTTTATGGTTGAATACCCTTTAAGAGAAAAAGTTAAGAATATTGAACCGACCGACGGCAGTGAAGCTCGTTTTTGACCTGTTAGGTCAGTGGACAATTTAAGTTATTTCTTTGTGGAGACGTTTAAATTTGACGACAGACCGCCAAAAATTTTCCTGTGAAAAGAGAAATAATTTGCGTTATCAACCTCGATGTCTCCTTGAGTGAAGGTCTAATTTGGGGTTTCTTAATTCGATCAATAGAAATGAATGATTAGTGAATCGTTGCGAAAAGTGATTTCATTCGTTGGGGGTTCTTAATACTGGCATCGTTGACAGTTCGCGTGTGAGTCTTTTCACACGTTTAGAACTGGGAAACGTGTTCTTATGACCAAAAGACTTGTAGCATTTTTGCATTAACAAAGTTCTATGTAAAAGGGCAGACCTCTTCTTCGAGTACCTACCGAAGAAGGGGTTACCGAGGTAGATTTTCCTTCTGTTATAGTAAGGTGCCGGTACAAAGAAGATGTTGGACTGTTTCTTCCTTCTCCTTGTCCATACAGCTTCAACAGATTTCGTTGGAAAACTCCTAGTCTCATGGCATGTCTTCCTATGAGGCAGTGACCTGTTATGACTCTAAATAAATTCCTATACAAACAATATATTTTGAGCATGGAAACTTTGCTTCAGAAAGATAGTATACGTTTTGGAAATTCATCAATGAAAACAAAAGCTCAACTGGTATCTCGAATTTAATCCACTATGAAGGTGTGACATCGAATGATTTGTCTGAGATGTGTAATATATTTGCTTATTTTTTTTCGTTCTCTTTATAAACCTTCTACCACTTATTTAACTGTTGAAAGTCATTCACAATCCAACCTTGTAGATATTCGTCTATTAAGTGTTACTTCTCAAGAGGTTGAAAGTGAGCTCTTAAATTTGAAAAACGATTCACTTCCGGGTGCTGATATATGATAATACCTATCGTCTAAAAAATGTGTGCTAAAGCCTTAGCCTCTCCACTCGCTGTCATGTTCAGCTCTATTCGAGATGGTGTCTTTCTGGATGCCTGGAAGGTATCTGTCATCAACCCAATTTTTAAGTCTGGTTCCAAGAACGAAGTCAGTAACTATCGCCCAATTTGCGAAATACCAGCAATACCGAAAATTTTCGAAAAAATTGTATATAGCAAATTAGTCTTTCTTTTGAGAGAGGTTATTTCTCCACTATACTGCAAACCTTGTTACATTCAATAACTATTTAACAAATTGCTCAGAACTTGGCTCTTAATGTGATGTATTGTTCACTGACTTTTCGAAAGCTTTCGATCAAGTTAATCACTCAATACTTTTGTACAAATTAGAAAAACTTGACTTTTTATCTTCTATTCTGAAATTGTTGGAGTCTTATCTTAAAGGAAGAATACAAAGAGTGCAAATTAACAGCCATGTTTCTGAACCAATCATTGTTACTTCCGGTGTTCCTCAGGGAAGTCATTAAGGTCCTTTGCTGTTTTTGATTTTTGTTAATGATATTCCAAGTTTGTTTGAAAATTTTGAATGTTTGATGTACGCTGATGATATTAAGCTTTTTTACTCTATAAATTCTATTCAAGACTGTATTTATTTAAAAAATGATCTTGACAAACTTTCTATGTGGTGTAATATCAACGAGCTTCATCTAAATGTGTCCAAATGTCAATGTATGTCATTTAAGAGAAACAAACTTTTAATTCTCTTTTTATATAATGTTGGTGGCTTGCTGCTATCAAGAATCAGTGTAAAAAAGATCTTGGGATTATTTTCGACTCAAAACTCACTTTCAGTAGTCACATTGACTATATTGTATCTAAAGCAAGTTCGATGCTGGGTTTTATAAACCGTAACTCAAAGGATTTCTTAGATCCTTAAACAGTAAGATCACTTTATTTCAGCTATGTGAGATCGATTCTGGAATATGCTTGCATTGTATGGTATCCTTCTTATTCTAATCATTCATTGAGAATTGAAAGAATCCAAAAACGTTTTGCAAGAATTGCTATAAATATTTTACATTGGAGATCTGATATGCCATCTTATCATACGAGGTGTCTGTTGTTAGGAATTCAAAGTCTTAAAACAAGAAGAGTTTATTTTGAAATTATGTTTATTAGAGATATCATTAATTTTAAAATCAATTGTCCCTTCTTGCTCTCCCTAGTAAATTTTTATACGCCTTCACGTGAACTTCGTGAACGTTCATTATTTTATATCCCGTTTCAAGTTAACTACGGTAAGAATGAATTTATTACTCGTTGTTGAAGGGCAGGCTAACTACTCAATGTGTAATGTTCTTGATTTTAAGCAGGGATTGTTTTAAGAAGAAACTTTTTTCATATTTATGCTCTATTGTTGTCATTGTTATTTATGTAAATGAAGGTACTGTTAAAGTAATTGTATTAGGGATGTCGAAATTCAAAAAAATATCGATATATATCGTATCGATATTTTTAAAAAATATCAATATCGGTTTTGATATTTATTTTAAAAAATATCGATATATCGATATATCGGTACAATATGACAAAAAAAATAATTTTGCCTATTCTACTTCAAATTCAATCATCAACATTACTAGACTTATCAAGATACATAATTTTAAATAAAATAAGAAGAACAACGATATAGCATTTGAGTAATTTTGAAATAAAATTGAGCACTTAATATTCAGGAATTTTTTGTTTGTATATTTGTATTAATACATTTTCCTCCATCTCTTACATGCTTGACATTTGTTTGTTCAGGCATTTTGCACACAATGCTCGATCACTTTTTTCCGAGCACGTCGGTTCGACTCCGAACACTCAGAATCAGTGCTCTGAACGATAAAAGAAACACAATTTTGAGTTTGGCAGTTTGTTGAGGATGTATTGTGTGCGAATGGTGAGACAAAGCACCATAGTTGAGAATGTGTTGTGTTTTCAAATTATTCATGTTATTGAGTGCAGTGTGTACTGTGTAGCATTCCTTTTGAAGATTTTTTTTTTTAATCATAAAAAATATCGAATTTTTATACCTTTTCGATACCCGAATTTTTATATCGATATATCGATATATCGAAAAATTAAATATCGTTCAAAAATATCAACAAATCCAGAAAAAAATATCGATATATCGATATATCGATATTTTTTCGACATCCCTAAATTGTATTATTTGTTCTATCTGTATGCTTTAAGAGATTTTTGTAACTCTGATTGATGAAATAAACAAATAAAAATAATAATAATTGTGTAGCATATATTTTGTCTGCTCAAGCATACCGATCGCTTCAGGTGTTAGCTAAGCCGTATTTGTTTCGTTGCTAGGAAGATAGTGCCCTGTTTGCATGTAGCAAAAATGTTCCATTTTTTGTGAGCTCTTCAGCTTAACAATTTCCAGTGATGTCTCTGTCATCTCGTTCAGAAATGATCGGCAGTCGTGGACCGTTGTTGAGTTTCAAGAGACAGACGCAAGGTATTTGAGAGTGGATTGGTTGGAACATGCTACATTGATTGGAAAGTCTATAAGATAGACTGAAATCTAGTTATTCCGATAAGATTCCACTTCCAACGCCGCTACCGGTCTTTGTATTATGAGATCAGGATTTAACCGAGTTATATATAAGGATGATGAAAACATTGAAATCTACGAATTATTTTCTAATGCCATTTTTGCGGTGGCATAGTCTAAGCGACCTGTGGGATAGATCTGAAATTGTTTAAAATAGTAGCATGGCCAGTGTTGTGACTGATTCATTTCGTCGTTGCTGTAAAAATCACACATAAATTGGCTGTCACCATTTTGGAGAAGATGTCGTGAAGTATAAGGATTAGAAGTACTTTTAAAGCTGCATTCAGTAATTTTATTGGGATGCATTGTACGCTCATGGATCTCATGCGGATGGTTATCATGGTCATGCCTAACACGTTTCAAGTTTCTTCACGATCATTCATTGAGCCAGACGCTCTCCGAACAGTCCGAGCAGACTCCGTTTGGATAAAACCATTTAATTACTCCACATAAGGACATTCACACGAATACCAACTAGTGGATGCATTTGTTTGAAAAGGAGTGCAAACGCCTAAAAATTAATTTCGTAAATCCGACAATTCAATTTTAGGCAGAAGTTACAGAGATGTGAGCTACTGGTTCGAAGACTAATGCAAGCTAGCGTCTAAATGTAAGAACGCCTTGTGCAATGCAACAATCTCATAGAAGGCGGGCACCCGAAAGGAAATATTATAGACTCAAGAAAAAGGAGACAGACAAAAGAAAGAAGAACCGCATAAGGCGTGGAAACCTTCCAAAAGATGACGTTGTATACCTTCATCGCACCGCACAAACTGAAAGGACGGAGAGAAATCTCAAAGGAATTCTGAAACGATGGGAACTACACTTTAATGAATAAAAGGCTGAGCTTACGGAAACGAAGGACGACGGCTTCACCATTTCAAAAAGGTATAGCCAACAAAGCTGCAAGTAATGATAACATACGTCCAGTCAAGCTGATCAAGCGTGGAAAACAGCAATGGCAGAATAGAAGTATACAAGACTATGAGAGAATTTCGAGTGCCAAATAAAGTGATAAGACTGTTAAGGCTTATTATAGCGAAACAATTGTTTCAACGCAACTTGGTTCTTTTTAGCCTGCTGAAATTCAACAGAACCTGATGTGTCTCTCTATTAATCAAAAAATCTTTCCATCACCTACCAGTACTCATTTCGAGGCATGGATGTTTAGCCAAAGGCACTTTGAATTCTTAGCCTCGTTCGAGAGAAAGGTCCTATGGAAAATAGTAAGCCCCGTTTGTGAGGAAGGTCGATTGCAGACAAGAGTCATGATTCATATAAAATCTACCGGTTAACTCCAGTTGGCTTGGGCTGAATTCTAACTCACGTGAAGCAAGAGAAAACCTGAACACATAAATATGTCGCGAAAGCGACATTTCTGCAAGGGACATGTTCTGGTTATGCCTCCATTTCTATCAATTATGTGTCGAAATCGTATAAGTCACAGCTTACTTTGGTCTTTAACGCACTGATTTGTCGCCTTTTCCAAATTTCAGTTCATGTTAAATTGAATATCTTGGAGAGTATGTCTACCATACCAGTTGATCAAGCTCATTATGTTTCGTGATCAACTATGAATTTAAATAATCCTTTCATTTCCTTATTCAGCCCGGTTTACTAAAAATCGATAAACTGCAAATTTTCAATATCACACAATTTTCAATATCAACGTTGCTCCCTTTGTTCTCCTATGGAATCTGAAATAAACCTTCTCTTTTTTCCTTGGCACAAATATTGCTATTTTCGCAAATAAAAGTAAATACAAATTTCCAACTTCAATAATGTTACTTCAAAAAAAAAAAAGAAAGAAAACATTCCCCTTCAGCAAGGCCAATGACTGCTGTTTAAAGTCGTCCTTATTTTTTCTTCCGCTATCAGCCGACTAAAGAATACACCGTGAATGAACCTATTCAAGCGAATCTAGATTTCTGGAAAAAATGGCATAATTTTCAAAAGAGATATTTTTTACGCTGGCATCTTCTTGCCTTGAAAAATGTTGCCGCAGTTTTTTTTAAGACTTAAGACTGTAGGAAAATATCCAGACGAGGCCCGACCCATATCTATTGATCCAGTAGAGCAATGTGCATAAAAATTTCTCGAAGAAAATTCTTTGTGTTTTTTTCCTCTTTTTTTTTCTTGAAGGTTAAAGGATTTGGTATTATGGAAAGGAATATTTTCAGAAAGGAACGTGTCTCCATAAATCAAACAGAACCGTTGCGCCGATAAAAAAGAAAAAAAAAGAAACGACGGCGGAGAAAAATGATTTACGGCTTAACACGAATTTGATTACCTTGATAGCAAAGGTGGGCGGGTAAATTCTGAAGCTGCGGTAGCGGTTTGTGGTACAAATCGTTGTCGTCCGTCTTTTTCGGTCGCAGTTGATGTAAGAGGTTACAAATTGGGTACGGGAGCTGCGAAATTTCAAATTACTCACACACGTGAGAGCAATGACAAATATTATGTTTTCTAACAAAATAATAAATAAAACCCCTGAGAACTATGGCAACGGGGTATTTCTAGCAGTGAAAAGCGATAATCTTTTCTGCGTGGGACGCTGAGGAACATTAAAATTTGAAATAACTCAGATGGCAAGAGGTTTTAAAACCTGAGCGTGACAGTTTAAGTTTTCTATTTCAAAGCATTTCCTTCGTTTTCCAACGATTTTGTGGCGACTTGGTTGAATTTGTTAAATATAATGATTATAGGTACCTATACAGTTTTATATCTGCTTCCAAAGAGTGTTAAAAACGATAAACGAGTGTCATGTTGGCTTTTTTTAACCAAGGCCTTGTAAGGTCAATGTTGACGAGTCTGGGCAACAATCCCAATCATTTGGCTTGAAAAATTGATCAGGGTCAGCTAACACAACCTTATCAGTTAAAACGAGATAATTCTCTCGTGACTTTGTTAACTTCAGCCCTGGCTATGCAACTTTAAGGTCAATAAATAGATAAACCTGGGATGTTTAATTCTAGAAAAAATCTTAACTGTTCACAGTCATGCATTCTAATTTTATGGATTAAAAGGTCAAGTGACAGTCTTCTACGTTTGATCAGGTCTGCCGATATGACATCGGCATCTCAGGCTTTATAAATTTTGAGCCGTTCTATAACCTTTTTGTCTTCTCCAATTCTTGGCAGAACGAGATTGTCATATTGAAATGGTAAGGTCGTCATATGCTTACGGTGGCACTAGAGTCCAGTTCGAAGCAGGGCCTCATCCAACAAGGGTCTCCACCCAGCTCGGTTCCTAGCTAGCTGTCTCCAGTTTCGCACGCCAAGTTGGTTCAGGTCCACTACCACCAGATTCGCGGTTTTCCTCTTCTGTGACGCCCTTGCGGATTTGAAGACTCTTCTGGCAGGAGCATTATTTTTCATTCGCTCTACATGACCCTACCATCTAAGTCGTTGCATCTTAACTTTTCTGACTGGGTCAGGGTCACTGAACGTACTCATTCTCCATTTATAAAAACGGGGTCAAAAATATCTCGAAGAAATTTTCTCTCGAAGCAGCCCTGACAACATTGGGCCAGAGTTTTATACAGTGACAATTGAGTTGTCTCAGAGAGAACTTTGCAACTCAATTGCCCTTAAGTCCAAAGAGCAGCGATTGGTGAGAGTGATTCTTCGTTTGATTTCAGCGCTGGTGTTGTTGTCTGAGTTTATAGCGGATCCTAGGTAGACAAAGTCCTTGACTACCTCGAGATTAAATCTGTCTATACTGACGTTGTCTCCAAGACGTCGATGTTGGGTGTCCTTTCTTATTGAAAACATTAACTTTGCATTGCCCTCGTTAACTGCTAGACCTATCTTCCTGATCTCCGTCTCAAGGCTCCCGAACGCTCCATTGACATCACGCTGTGTTCTTCCAATTATGTCAATGTCGTCTGCGTATCGTAGTAGCTCGACGGACTTTAGAAAGATTATGCCTCGTGTTTTGACGTTGGAGTTTTCACAATCTTTTCAAGAATGATGTTGACGAAATGGAATGACAGCTCATTGCCTTGTATTAAACTTTTTTTGATATCAAATGCATCCGTGAGGTTTTTTCCGACCATGAAACAGCGTGAATTTTCCATATTACACAGTTTGCGAGTTTTTCTGGGATGCCAAAACTACACATTGTTACCTATGTATATAGGAAGTTGGTCTCGATAGACGATGTCCTACGCAGCCTTGAAATCGATGAAAATGGTAGGAATCGAAATGAAGGTTCTGGGTCTTATCCAAGATCTCCCGTAGACTGATTTGATCAAAGGTGCACTTTCCGGGTTTGAAGCCATACTGATAAGGTTCTATAAAGTTGTTAACGAAACGCTTCAAACGTTCGCAAAGTATGGCAGACAAGATCTTGTAGGCGATGTTTAGGAGACTTATACCTCTGTAGTTGATGCAGTTCAGGGGATCTCCTTTTTTAGGATCTGGCATACGTCGGGCATGTCTCCTCCGACCAAATCTTGCAGATGAGCTGATGCATACTCCTCACCAAATCATCTCCAGCTACTTTGTACAGTTTGGCGGCATGGCCTGTTTCATCTAAATTAAACTTACCATTTAATAATTCTTTAAAGTAGGTATACATTGTGCATTGTTTTGCGATGCATTATCATTAAGCGACGCGACGTATGGAGGCCAACGATTTGCATGATTGCTGGGTTCTCGATCTTCTTGTTGTTACGAGTCAAGTACAGTTCAACATAAAGTTCTACTACAGTAAGACAAACTAGTATTCTATTACAATTTGTTTACTGTCACTTTGACTTATGTAAAAATCAATTGTTCCTTCCTTCTTTTCTTTTCTATTTGATCTTGTAAGAAGTAAGATAAGCAAAAATTAATCTAAGAAAATTAAAGCAATCAGTATTATAACGTTTAACAAAATCTTTTTATTGAAATTATACATTAATGGTCCTTCGATAGCTCGGATTATTTTTACCGCGAAATAAATATTTATATAATTTTTTTTCCCGAAATATAGTCCATAACCTTAAAAAATGTCAAATGCATCACAGTTGTCGGCCCTTTTAGAACAGCAGTATGAGTTATTTGATATCATTAAAGAATCGCTAGAAAAAATGGGTTCGAAAGCAACAATTCAGAGAATAGAATCTCGTAAAACAGCTCTCTGTGAAAATTGGGCTGCTTTCAAGCAGAATCATCTAAACATCACAACCATCAAAGCAGCTCTGAAGTCTGAAACACGTCATAAATTCGAAGAGGAAGACTATTTTAAAATAAAAATGTATCGAAGTTGCGAAGAAAATTACCTCGATGGCATCGAACACATGTGTAGCATGCAGGATCAATTAGTAGGAGCTCTAAGTTCAGATGGTAAGTCTCTTTCTGATACGTCTGCAAAGCAGCTGTCGACAACACACAACCACCAACTACCGAAACTACCACTTCCAATGTTTAATGGAGCGTTCTCTGAGTGGCCGTCATTTAAAGACTCTTTCATGGCAATAATTGGAGCTGATCCGTCGCTAACCTGCGTCACGAAACTCCAATTTTTAAAAGGATGCCTCGTAGGAAAGGCGGCATCACGTCTGCAAGGTGTCTCAGTCACTGCATCAAACTTTCAAATAGCTTGGGACGACATGATATCTTATTATGATAATAAGAGACTACATGTTGACTCAGCTGTTCAAGCTATTATATCCGCCAAACCTGTTACCGAGGAATCTTCTTCTAAACTGGAGACCTTGTTCAACGAAATCAACAAAGCTTTGGGGTCACTTGAAGGTCTTGGTCGTGACGTCAATCAGTGGAATGATGTACTTACACACATCGTTTCCCGTAAACTAGATGGTGCATCAGTTAAGGAATGGGAGAAGTCATTAGGATCTTCAACTGAACCACCTACATGGCTTGCTCTCAAGGAATTTATATTAACACGCATTCGTTCGTTGGAAGCTTTTGAACGCGCTACTTCAGGGCAAAATAAATCTCAGGCATCAAACTCTAAACAACAATTTAAAGCGAAAGCACATCATGCAGCTGCACAACACCCAAAGCAGGTATGTTTTAATTGTCAAGGCGAGCACTATATATCTTCTTGTCCAAGTTTCCTATCAAAAACTACTGTTAATCGTGTGGAGCTCATAAAACAATTGAAGTTATGCTTCAACTGTCTCGGGCCTCATCAAATTAGTTCATGCTTTTCAAAGCGAAGATGTCAAAAATGTGGAGGACGCCACCACACAACAATTCATCAACAAAACACATTCATCACTACAGTTCCATCTCTAACATCAAATCAAGCCACCTCTAACAACAACAGTAACCCATCAGCCGCTTCTAATGTTGCCTGCACTTATAGGTCCCCAAGATCAACAACACTTCTTGCTACTGCAATGGTTAAAGTGGTATCTAGTTTTGGAGAGTCGTATGTCGTCCGCGCCTTTCTTGATCAAGGCTCGGAAATTAATCTTGTATCAGAATACCTCATCAACCTTCTTCGGCTTCCTCGATCGTACACATCTTTATCCATTGTAGGCGTAGGAGGTGATTCATCCGCATCTCATCAATCAAAAGGAATGGTAACAATAAATCTGAAATCTTGTTTATGCGAATTCAACTGCAGTTTTAATGCCTATATTTTACCTAAACTTACCAACCTTTTACCATCAGTTGCAATCAAACATTCTGAATGGCCACATTTGCAAAATATTGAACTAGCTGATCCAGAATATCACCAACCTGGACGAGTGGACCTCATTCTTGGAGTAGAGATGTAAGGACAAGTACTACAATGTGGACTTCTCAAAGGTCCAGAAGGTGCACCAATAGCACAACGTACAACGCTAGGGTGGATTATTTCAGGCTCGTTATCATCAACAGTTGCATCGAAACCTGAAGAAGCAAAATCATTTCATTGCTACACAGATGATCATCTCGACGATTTAGTGCAAAGGTTTTGGATGCAAGAGGAATCATTTAAATCTGCGATTGATTCACTTACTCCAGAAGAACAAGAATGTGAGGATATATTTCAATCCACACATTCACGAGATCCTGACGGAAGATATACCGTACGCCTTCCTTTTAAATCAGTGCCAACATCATTTGGAGATTCTAGATCTCCAGCCTTAAAAATGTTATACCGCATGAAAAATCGATTTATACATGACACTGAATATGCAAATAATTATTCTAAATTTATTGCAGAGTATGAACAACTTGGCCACATGCATCGAGTGCCTTCACCAGCTCAACAAACTGATGGAATGTTTTACCTACCTCATCACGGTGTCCTTCGCAGTTGCAGTTCAACGACACAACTAAGAGTCGTTTTCAACGCATCTCTAAAGACTGAAAAAGGTACATCACTCAACGACTTCCTTCATGAAGGTAGAAAACTACAAGTAGATCTTCCTGATGTTCTTACACGGTGGAGAGTTAACGAGTTTGCGTATTGCGCTGATGTGACTAAAATGTTTCGGCAAATCAAAATACACCCTGACGACTGGAATTATCAACGTATTTTGTGGAATGAAGATTCTAAGGTTCAAGAATTTGTGCTCACCACAGTCACGTATGGAACAAAATCAGCTCCATTTCTTGCAAACAGGGTCCTAAATCAATTAGCAGAGGATGAAGGTAATCGATTTCCAGATGTCAAAGACGTTATCAAGAAAAGTACTTACGTGGATGATGTGTACGATGGAGCAGCTACAGTTGAAGAAGGTAAGCATCGAATATCTCAAATTATGCATCTTTTTGAATCAGGCGGATTTCAATTGAGAAAATGGTCAGCCAATAATGGTAGTCTGCTCACGGAAGTTCCTGAGCAAAATAGAGCACCGAGTTCCTTACTTTGCATAGATGACGGTCCTGTTCACCGAACATTGGGACTGAACTGGCAGCCTACATTCGATCGATTTATATTTATTCCACTGCAGCAAGAGGAACCAACAGTTTATACAAAGCGAACAGTGCTATCTAGAACAGCTCAACTTTTCGACCCCTTGGGTTGGCTTTCTCCGATTGTGGTGAGGGCTAAGCTCTTTATACAAGAGCTCTGGCTTGCAGATTTGGAATGGGATCAACCAATTTCTAAATCTTTTGAAAGCCGATGGAAAAGCTACATTAACCAACTCAACGATCTATCATTGATATCCGTTCCCCGTTGGCTTGGAATAACTCGAAATTTGTTATCAGTTGAGTTGCATGGATTTTCCGACGCATCACAGCTGGCTCTTGGAGCTGTAGTTTATATTCGTGTGGTCACGGAAAATGGAACGAATATATCAATATTATCATCGAAAACAAAAGTTACACCAACTAAGCGCCCAGAAAAATCATCAAAACGACCAAGATCTATTCGTGTCACTATTCCGCGGCTTGAATTGGCTGCAGCACTAATACTTACGAAGCTCATGAGACACTTTATCAACGTGCTTGAGTTATATTCAGTTCCAATACACCTTTGGACTGACTCGAGTACTGCGCTCTACTGGATTCAAGGTGAACCATCGAGATGGAAAGATTTCGTCCGAAATCGAGTAACTCAAGTACGAGAAATCTTGCCCAAGGCAAATTGGCATCACATATCAGGTGAACATAATCCCGCAGACCTCCCTTCCAGAGGGGTTTCTCCACGACAGTTGGCTGAAAGTGACCTTTGGTGGAAAGGGCCACATTGGCTCCAGCTTACACCAGATAAGTGGCCAAATCTTATCCCAACTCTAGATATTAACGTAGACCGTGAAGAACGTCATCAAATAGTAGCTACAACAATGAAATTGACAACTAAACCAACATGGGATCTTCTTCAGCGATATTCAACTTTAACAAGACTTTTGCGAATCACTTCATGGTGCAAACGAGTCATACTCCGGATCACAATGCTTGTTTTATTACGAAAAGCCAGTTCTCCATCAAATACTCCAAATCCGTATACTCATGAAGAAATAGAAAATGCCAAGCTTGTCCTCAGTACATCAACTGCTTCATGCCCTTTGAAACCCGAAGAGATTGAAAATGCTAAGTTATTTTGGATACAAACAACACAGAGTATTTATTTTAAATCTGAAATTAATTATCTTTCTCGTTTAGAATCTTTATCCCGCAACAGCCCTCTTCATCGACTTACGCCATTTGTTGATTCACAAGGAGTTCTGCGAATTGGTGGGCGGCTTCGTAATGCGCAAATAGATCCAGACATGAAACATCCAATAATTTTGCCGAAAGATTCAATTTTCTCCAAACTTGTCTTAGACCATACTCATCAAACAACTCTTCATGGTGGTGTGCAGTTGATGCTGGCAACGTTGAGAAGATCTTATTGGATTCTTGGAGGCCGTAGTTATGTGCGGTCATTCGTACATAGCTGTGTTATCTGTGCTCGTCATCGGGCAGCAACATCAAGGCAGCTTATGGGTCAACTTCCAGTTAACCGCACCATTCCCTACCGTCCCTTTTTACACGCCGGGGTTGATTATGCCGGGCCTTTTATTTTGAAGACTTGGAGAGGACGAGCAGCCAAGACATATAAGGCCTATCTCATCGTATTCGTGTGCTTTTCGTCATCAGCTGTTCATTTGGAACTAGCCACCGACTACTCAACTGAAGGTTTCTTAGCTGCATACAAGAGGTTTGTCAGTCGCCGAGGTATCTGTGCCACTTTAACAAGCGATTGCGGTACTAATTTGGTGGGAGCTGACACAGAGTTAAGAAAACTTTTCAAAGCTGCTTCCAAGGACTGTGCTCATATCATCAATGTGCTAGCTAACGATGGGACAAAATGGCAGTTTAATCCACCAGCGGCACCTCACTTTGGCGGCAAGTGGGAAGCGGCTGTCAAATCCGCAAAATTCCATATCAAGCGAACAATTGGTGAGTCTCTTTTAACATATGAAGAGTTTTCTACTTTGTTAGCACAAATTGAGGCCGTCCTGAATTCTCGACCAATCTGTCCACTTTCTGACGACCCTGAAGATATCGAAGCATTAACTCCAGGACATTTCATCATTGGAAACGCAATCAATACAGTTCCTGAACCATCGTTACTTCATGTTACAAAATCAAGGTTATCTCGGTTTCAGCATTTAAGACAGATGTTAGAGAGATTTTGGGAGAGGTGGTCAATTCAATACCTGCAGCGTCTTCAAGAATTTTCCAAGTGGCATGAAGCTATGCCATCCATTAAAGTAGGAACACTCGTCTTAGTCGTAGACGAGCGGTATCCTACAACCAAATGGCCACTTGCTCGAGTCATTGAAACGCATCCAGGGTTGGATGGACACGTTAGAGTTGTCACCATCAAGACTCAATCATCAACATTAAAGAGACCCATCGTCAAGCTTTGCCCCTTACCAGTTTGTACAGAAGACAAATCAGAGGTTCAACGTTCCAAAGGAGACGTCGAGGTGGGCGGAATGTTACGAGTCAAGTACAGTTCAACATAAAGTTCTACTACAGTAAGACAAACTAGTATTCTATTACAATTTGTTTACTGTCACTTTGACTTATGTAAAAATCAATTGTTCCTTCCTTCTTTTCTTTTCTGTTTGATCTTGTAAGAAGTAAGATAAGCAAAAATTAATCTAAGAAAATTAAAGCAATCAGTATTATAACGTTTAACAAAATCTTTTTATTGAAATTATACACTTGTCTTTTTCTTTTGCACTTTATCTATTGCAATGCTGTTATCTTAGCTTCATGTGCAGCTGAGAGCTGACATATCAGCTTGCTCCTGCGCAGGTCTGGCTCTGTAGAGCAATCTTACATTCCATGTTAAAATTAGTAAATCGCTCAACGGTTTTTATTCTTAACAGCAAAAGGCCTAGGTAACCATAATTTGAAGGGACCAGCCTTCGTATTAGCTGGATCATCAGTTTACACAGGTTTTTGTGATATTATTAGGCAGTCTGAAGCGGTTTCTTAGCTTGCTTAGTTTCTAAAGCTCGACAAGTTCGACTTTAAGTTTCAAAAATCATGCATACATTCACGCAGTTATACAGCAGCTGTTCACAAAAACAAACGCAATCATAGGTCGATGAGCTGTCAAAAAGATTATTTGTATTAAAAGTGCTTCAAAAATATTATTACCTCAGACGAAAACAAAAGTCCTGTTCAATAGCTATAAGTCAATCCGAAATTCCAGCTCCGAGTATTGTTAAATTGATAAATAAAATTTGTTCGATATATTACGACCCCAGCCTTACTGTTTACCAAAAAATTCTCTCTTTAATTTCCTCTTATCGCACTTCATGTTCTTCAAAAATATTTATGGCGGAACTCAGTTTTATGACATATTTGTCCTCCCGATAACAAAAGTGATTTAGTTACGAGTTCTCGTCCTCCCCAGTGCATGACTAATACACTCGCGAAACGAAAAATCATAACAATGAATAAATTTAGTCAAAATCAAAACTAAATTTCTGTGACACAAACTGAATCCGGAAAATGGGATCGATATCTAATCCAATTTTTCAAACTTTCGCTTGTTCAGCAAGCCTCATTTTCAACTACCTACAAGCTATACAACTTTATGGGTACATGAGATACTTTTTCATGTTGCAAAAGGCAGTGGGAATGTCGCTTTAGGAGTGTGGAAGGCAGAAAGGCATCAATCAAGTCGTTTAAGGCCAACAAATCCAGAACCATGTCTACCTGCTGCAAATGGGGCCACAAGGAGGAGGCGCAGCCAGTCAGCCAAAGAGAAATGTCGACATGGAGGTTGATTTGGTCCTTAAACGGATGAGCTTGAAGCGATAATGGAGCTGGCGACCGACACACGACGACGACGACGACGATGAAGATGATGAAAAAGACGCACGAGGCGATGTGGCGCTTCTTCGTTACAATTTACTTTCGAAGGGAAACGATTGGTGTTTCCTGTCGAGGCTGAGGGGAGCGCATTCTATCGGAAGATTAACTTGAGCGCAGAAGAAGGCAGAGAGCTATATGCTGTTTGGATAAAGATTCCAAGGGAATTAATAACAAATCTTAAAGGATTCGCACATTAGTTATGCATGAGAGTTGGTATTCACCGAGATAATAAATTATTCGATCCTTCGATAATGGATTTCATTATTTCAGCAGGTATTCATTTGGATTTGAATTTCGTTGCTTAGTCGTGTAATGATGGTTCACACATCGCCTACGGCTGGAGGCGGAAGCAAATTGAAGGTGTGATTTGAGAAATGTGTGTGGCTAAATAGTGTAATCTGTAAAGGTTAGGAGGTTGAATCGTTACTTGATGAAGCAGTATAAGTTATTGAAGATGGCTTTAAGGTAAATAGACGGTTGAGTATTGAAGGCACGAATAAAATAGTTCAATTCATTTCGTTATCGTGAATTGATGGAGATTTTGATAAGTTTAAATGTTCTAATGAAATGAGTTCCAGTTAAATATGTACAGTGTACTTACACACGCCCATACCGATGATGCTAAAGGGTCTAGCAAGGAGAAGTTTTACGACTTCCCGGATAGTGCCTATGGAACCTGTCCAGAGTACGACGTCAAATTCGTACGCTGAGGCTTCAAAAATCGGAAAAGAAAATATATTTGGCCTCCACGAAGATACAACAGACAAAAGCTTTCGACTAATCGACTTTTCTGCAGCTCGTAACACGGTGATAAGATGGAAGATCTACACAGCAACCTGGCGGTATCTGGGATGGCCAAACCGCCCCAAGACAAGCACCCGATATTTTAAACGTGCACACTTTGCGAGGAGCAAATGTCTGCTCTGACTACTATCCGGTAGTGGAGTGACTTAATTTAAAGCTCGACTATAAAACAACAGAAAACACGTGCTGCCCAAAGAAATAACTTCAACATCGGTTGCCTTAGCACCGCGGTGAATGCCAGAGACTACAGTGAGCGCCTGAGAAAAGGACTTTCCACTGTACTCCCAAAAGCCACAGGCGTCAACAATCTGTGGAACCTGTACCAGGAAATAATTAAAATTGTAGCCGAGACCTCAAAAGGTTTCCAGCTAACCTTAAAAAAGAACTCGCGCGATCCTGAAAAGCGAGACGTAAAATGCACGTTTGCAGATGCAGCAACGGCAAACAAGAGCAGTTAGAGAAGAATACCGAACAAGAAGGAGAAATGAGTAAAAGACCCTGCGACGGAAGAAAAGAGCATCCGCAGGTTCTCAACTCAAAGATCTAGAAGCGTCACGGGCCAAGAACAGCACCTGCCATTTCTTTAAAAAGTCGAAGCAATTCAGAACCAGGACACAGGCTCTTCGAAACAGTGAAGGAAACCTAGTCACCGAAGCACAGGGAATTGTAGATGTTTTCAAGCAGCACTTCCAACTGCCACTATAAGTTCCATATGCCCCATCTACAAAATAGGCGATCCTATATGTCATGCAAAATACCGAGGCATATCCGTGCTTAATGTTGCATACAGAACAACGATAGACTAAATAGTCACACTGAGGCAAATCCTGGAAAAGACCAACGAATTTAAAGTCGAAGCTCACCATCCACCATCACCGTTATGATGGCGATGTCTGAGCTCAGGATCCCGAACAAACTAATCCAGCTGTGCCGCATGACGCTAAACATTACGCAGTGCAGTGTGCAAATGGGCAACAGGTTAGGTTAGGTTACAGTGGCTGCGGATTCAGAATCCACACACTTAGGCCAAAAGAAAAGGCCCAGGTTATCCGAGTTGTTTCCAATATGTGCACTGTGCAGGGTTTAGACAAGGAAATGCGTTGTCATTTAATTTTTTCAACATAGTCCTGGAGCAGATAGTGCGCAAGGCAGGTGTGAGCACGGAAAACGCTATCTTTAACAAATCCACCGAGCTCCTAGGCTATGCGGACGATACAGACATCATCGGTCGATCCAAGAGAGCTATGTTTGAGGCCTTCACAGCGATTGAAGAACAGGCAAAACTCGTTGGTCTTGATGTGAATGAGGTAAAAAAAAGTATATGCTATCAACAAACAAAGCAACACCACTGCCTAAGACAACACGTCACTGTAGATAGCAGCAATTTGGAGGTAATTAAGGAGTACAAATACCTTGGAAAAAACATCAATCCCACAAACGACACCTAAGTGGAGATCCGAAGAAGAATTACCCTAGCGAACCGCTGCGCTTCTGCTTTGGTTTGACAAAACAACTCGATTGAAAACTCCTCACTCTAAAGCTATACAAAACTTTGATTTTACCAGTCCTACTCTACGGCGCCGAATGTTGGACGATAGGTAAAAAATAGAAATTGATATTGGGCACTTTCTAAAGAAAAATTCTTCGACGGATTTTCGGTCCCGTATGCGACAAAGACGAATGGAGAAGAAGGTTCAACGCGCGAATTTTACGAGCTGTACAAAGATGTGGTTGTAGTCCAGTTAGCCAAAAAAAAAGACGACTACATTGGCTCGGCCACATCGAGTGAATGGACGACAACGCTATAGCCAAGAAATTCTTCTCATCACAGGCCCCAGGTTCGAGACGACAAGGAAGATCGAACCTACTTTACAAGGACCGAGTGACTGCGGATGCCAGAGCGCTTGGTTTCGGCAACTGGAGAGTTCATGCAAGGGACCGTTCCCAATGGAAAGCTGTAGTATCTCAGGCTGAGTAAGTAAGTAAGTAACCGTAGTATGTTACTGGGGCTGAGTGCTGGATGATAAATCGTTACTGGACCAAAAATCTATTAACGCATATCGGATCATGTAACCATAGTAACTATACGAGCTGTTCTAATTAGGGCGATGTCGTTTTACAATTCATTGAGTTCTTTCTTCGCTTCTACTTCTACAGCTTCTGGGCTGAAACTTTACATTTTCTAGAAATTGCTTAAGAGTGACTTTTTTTGGCATCGATAGCTTTGTGGAGTTCTTCCGACAGTGGGGGAGCTAGTTTGTGTCATAAAACCCCAAAAAAAAAACCTTTGGGATACCAGCCCTAGAACTTTCTCTTTTTAATTAGTTTCTTTAATACTTGGCTTTGTATCGATCTTTTCCAAGTTCTGTCTGAAAGTAAATATGTATCTGAATATCGATGGTGGACATTCCTGGTTAAGAGCCATACGCATACCGATAAGGGCCTGCTGTTGATGAAGGTTTTTATGGAGGCTATATTTGTTCAGTTCAAAGAGTTAGGAGACCTTTACTTTGATAATCGGATAAACGATTCTGAAGAGTGAATGCGCCCAACCAAATCTTATCCGTCTATCAAAAGCGGGATTTTGTTCCTCATCACTTTAACATAGGTTCTACCATAATGTTTACCTGATTTTCCTGTACACCTCGGTTCGGGGCATTAAAACTCAGGTAGGATTTCTTGCCTTTTCGTAAGATTTCCGAAACTTATTCCTGTTGTGGCATTTCTCAATCTCCCCAACCCCGTGATGCTTGAGCTTTTTGCTTATTTCTGAGATTTCAAGGCCATCCTATTCCGCTCGCACAACTCATTAGCTGCTTGAGGCATTCTTTGAGGCTCTGCTACATTAATCATTCGGTAAGTTGTATGTGCTCACCAGCTCGTTGTGATGGCCATTTGAAAGTATTTCAGAGGTGATTTCCCTGATGTCTACTTCATTCTGTAAATTTTACATATTGTTTTCTGTTTAAAAAGGACTTTTAGGACTTCTTTTTTCTAAGTTGTTTCAAACATGCGCAGGGATATGTTGTCACGTAACTTTTCTTAAACATAGACCTGGAGCTGATAGTGCGCAAGACAGAGGTGTGAACACGGAGAACACTATCTCCAGCAAATCCACCCAGCTCTAAGACTATGCAGTCGCTTCCAAGGAACAGATATATTCGAGAAAACCAATGAAAAAACAACTACGTAGTTAAGCCAAAGACCAAGTAACAGCAAATGCCAGAGCGCTTGATTTTGACGACTGGGGAATCTATGCGAGGGACCTTTCCCGATGGAAAACTGATGTATTTCAAGCTGATCCTAGATTAAGTAAGTAAATTGAAGGTATCGAGCTGATAGAATCAACCTGATTTTAATGACGAAAGTGGTTTGAAGTCACAACTCATTTTTTTTTTAATAATTTGCACCCACTCAAGGGAATTTTATATACCCTTTTTATGCCAGAGACAGAGTGAGTGCATTAGGAGGAAGGGAAGGTGTTGGAAAGGAGGTTTTGAATTTTTGAACATTGCAATGATCGGGAAAGACAGAGTGTGGAAGAGAGTTCCACATTCGCGTAGTACAGCTTAAAAATGATTCTCTA
Source organism: Sphaerophoria taeniata (assembly GCA_943590905.1). NCBI lineage: Eukaryota > Metazoa > Arthropoda > Insecta > Diptera > Syrphidae > Sphaerophoria > Sphaerophoria taeniata. Next base: position 216,260,593 of record OX016540.1, on the reverse strand, counting down.
TACTTGAGAGTACGTCCAAAGTTGGGCTCGAGGGTGAACTGATGGGCATTCCTAGAAGCACGAGTATTGCGGGCGAATTGTTTGAGGGGAGGAATGCAACTGGCTATTTCACTAGAGCAATTACCGTAGAAGTAACGGTAGAACAAGGAGAGACACGCAACGTTACGACGCTGACGGTGGTCTAAAGGGGTGAATGAGTCAGTGATCTCTCTATCACCAATCATTCTTACAGCCCTTTTTTGAATTCCATCGAAGAGGCAAGTAAGTAGCTGGAGCACCAGCCCAGAGATTATAATTGTACTCAAGCTTTGGACGGATAAAGGTTTTATAGATAATAGCCAGATCAGACAGGGAGAAAAATTTCTTGCATCGTCTTAAGAAACCCAAACAAGAGGTGGTCAGTGATGCACATACCGAGAATCTCGAGATGTTCGGTCAAGGGGGGTATATCTCGCTTCGACGATATAAGACAGCATTGAGTTTTCGAAGCATTAAACTCTACGCGGTTTTTAATTCCCCATTGTACATTGCTGTTTAAGTCAGAGTTTACTGATAGCTTACCATATTTTGCCGCTTCAGTTCCATATCCGAAGAGGGGGGATGTGAGTCTGGAAACGAATAAGAAAAGCTAAAGGTGCTATCGTCAGCGAAACAATTTTTTGGATTAGAAGTTACAGACAAGAGATCATTAATGAAAATGAGGAAGAGGGTTGGAGACAAAACGAAGCCCTGGGGCAGCGGCATACCAGCGTTTATATTGTGGGTTTCAGACTTGAAATCGTCCAATACAACTTGTATTGAACGGTTCGAAAGGAAGTTCCTAATCCATCGAAGAAGGGATTCATCGATACCGAAAGCACGCATTTTCTGTATGTATGTATGTGTGTTTATTTAGCTTTTCAACTATTTGATTACAAATGATATAAATTTACATTAATTTTTGTTACATATTATATGGAATAAGAGAGCTTTACATCAAATAAATAATTTAACAATTTTTTAAATAAACTTAATACTATAATTATGTATATGAATGTTTCTAGTAATATAATTTACATTTATAATGATACATTGCGCTGAGTTTTTATATGCGCTATAATTTTTCGTTTGAAAACGTTTAAATTTAATTCAGTCTTTAATTCACTTGGTAAATCATTGAAAGCTTGAAGTCCTTTGTAAAAAATACTGTTCTGACTCGCAGTTGTTCTTGCCGTAGGTAGTCTAAAATCTTGATTGTTTCTTAAATTAAAGGGTTGCACATTACCAACATAGTTTAACAAACGTGACAAATAAATCGGCATGAGATTGTTTTTTATTTTGAAAACAAATACCAAAACATTCAAAAGGATCCTTTCTCTAACATTTAACCACATCAACACATCCAACATATGACATATAGGTGTATAAACATTGCACTTTAACATAATTCTCATGGCTTTGTTTTGAAGTTTTTGGAGTCTATTTAACATACTTTGATTCGACAAAAAAAGGACAGATGAACAATATTCAAAATGGGGTTTTATAATTACGTTAAATATTTGTATTGCACTTAATGTTGATATGTTTTTACGAATTCGTTTAAGTAGATTTATTTTTTTAACAATTTTCTTTTCAATATAGTCAATATGTTTATTAAATGTCAACTTATTATCTATGACAACACCAAGATATTTTATATCTGTTACCACTTCAAGATTTTGACCATCAACTTTTATATTTACAGCAGAATCTCCTCTTAAATTATTACTTAAAATCATAATTTTGGTTTTAGCAACATTAAGCTTTAATCTATTTGCTCTGAGCCAAAAACTAAGGCTGTCTAAATCGAACTGCATTTTCATTACACCATCTTCTAAGTCGTCACATTTTAAAAACAATAAACCATCATCTGCAAATAATGCACATTCACTATTTCTTAAAACTTTTGTAATATCATTTATATAGATGTTAAATAAAAATGTTCCTTAAATAGAACCTTGGGGAACGCCAATATTGATTACAGCTTCTTCTGATAGTACATTGTTCACTTTAGTTTGTTGTTTACGATTTGACAGATACGAGGTCATCCAGTTTAATGATTCAGCACGAACTCCATACTGTTCCAATTTTTCGAATAAAATTGCTCTATCAACTGTCTCAAATGCTCGTTTTAAATCAAGAAAAACACATATTATTTTCGTTTTTGTATCGAGTTGTTGTTTCCAATTTGCGATTACCATATTAAGTGCACTTTCACATGAATGTTGTTTTCTGAACCCGGATTGGTTTTCAATTATCAACTTATTATTTTCGAAAAATGATTCCAGTTGAATATATGCAACTTTTTCGAGCACTTTTTCATAGAGAGGGAGGGCATTAATTGGTCTAAAGTCTTCGCATTTTTTTGAGTTTTTAACTTTCGGGATTGGTGTTATTTGAGACACTTTCCAAGAGTTCGGAAATTCACCATCACTAAAAGACTGGTTTATTATTTTCACCAATGGAGGACCAATCCATTTGATCATGTCTTTAAAAATCTTAATATTTATATAATTAGGATCTCGTTTGTTTTTAATTTTATCAAACACTTTTTTCAAATCAACCAATTGTATTTCAGAAAAACTGAACGCTATCGGGTTTCTTGTAATATAATTTACGAATGGGGCATTAGGGATGGAGTCACTGATTTCCGTTATACTTTCCACAAAATACTTATTGAACTTGTTAGCTATAATTGAATTGTCACTACACATTACATCTTCAAACACAATTTCGGAGATTAGCGATTGTTTTTCTTTGAGAACAAATTGTTTTATATTTCTCCACATTGATTTTTGATCAGTTGAACTGATAATTTTATTTTTAATAAAGTTACTTTTTGCTTTGTTTATTTCGAATTTGTAGTTATTTCTCAAATTTGTATAGGTATACCAATCTCTAGAATTATTTGTAAAACGGGCCTTATTATAAGCCGCAATTTTTTGATGTTTCAAGATTCGGAGTTGGTTACTAAACCATTCAAATTCATCTTCACGCACGTTTATAGTTTTCATAAATGAGTTTGCAGTTTGTTCTATAATATTTCTAAATATCAAACCCATTTCATTCGTTTCATTTAGATAACAAATGTTATAGATGTTACTTGAATTTAAATGATATTCAAAATTTGCTCGATTATATTTCAGAACCGTTAACTTTTTCTTTTTAATTTCTTTTTTTATTTTTATATTAATATCGATTAAAACAGATTCATGATCGGTAATTTTGAAATCAGGGGCAGTTTTAACCGTAATTTTTTTTTGAATTCGTAATAGCAAAGTCAATTAGCGTTCTTGAAGATTTAGTTATTCTAGTGGGAGAGTTCACTAGTTGTTTTAAACCGTTTGTTTTTACATATCTTTCAATATTTTTCTTGTAAACGTCATTTGACTGGAACCAGTCGATATTAAAGTCACCAACGATAAGTATTTCATCCGAACGCTCATTAAGTTCATCAACCCATTCAATAAATTTTTCACAAAAAACACTTTTTGAGCAACTTGGTGACCTATATAATGCCACTAGTATAAACGAGTATGTTTCACAAAAAACTCTTAATGATAGCCACCAGATATCCTTGTTTATTGATAAAACTTGTAGAGTTTCAGTTTGCCACCTTTCATTCACGAAAATTATTACACCACCGGTATGTCTTGATTCACTGTCACATCTGTTAATATTATAGTTCTTTAAAAATAGTTCATTGTCATCGATTTCAGTAGTTACGCAAGTTTCGGATAATATTATAAATTCAAATCGGTTATTTTGTACTACTGTTTCAAGTTCAGTGAAGTTGCTCAAAATACTTTGGATGTTTAAAAATACAACGCTTGAACATGCTCTGGTTGCTAAAACTCTACTTTGTTTTTTTCCAATTGATATTTATTTTTAAAAACTGAACAATTTTTATCTCTAGCGTCATGATTAACATCTAATGAAAACCCGAATTTTTTATTTGCATCGACACAATTATTACATTTAAGGTCATTACATGTACAATCTCGAGTGTCATGATCATCACCACATTTCGCACAAACTATTTTTTTGGAACACTTCCCAGCAATATGGTTAAATCCCCAGCAATTATAGCATTGGGTCACACAAACATATTCATAAACTGGATATCTATACCATCCAGCATTGATTTTGCCGATCTCCATGATTTTATGAAACGCTTTCCCATCAACTTCAATAATTGCTCTAAACATGTTGTTTTTCTTTTGAGACACACTGTAGAATTTAACACATCTGACGTCACATTTAATATTATTTTGTTTTTTTATTGCTTCAGCAAAACTATCACTATCCCACTTTTCTGAAATATTATTTACAAGTATAGTTGGACTCTTCATTTTGGGCACTGTAATTACATAGTTATCCCCAAGCTTTTCTTTCGCCTCTCTTTCAACAGTTTTCCTTGATATTTCATCAGCACAATTAACTGCTATCGCACCGTTTTGTCTATTTGAAACACTATTTACTTTGATCGAGAGAAGAGATGGGTCTATTGTTTGTTTCACTACTTCTTTTGTTTTTTTCACTTTCTTGCTCTTTTCTTGGTTTGATTAGTACCGGTAGTTCTTTGTTTACAATGTCAGTGTTCGATTTCTTTGTTAAAACTTCCGAATATTTTTCTTTTTTGGACTGTATTTCTTTTATATTTTCAACATGATCTAATATTTTTTCTATTTTTTCTTCTTGTTTTTCGATAAGATTTTTGTTCGCATTAAGTTTGTTGTTTATATCAGAAAATTGTCTCGACATTAAATTAATAAAATTTTGACAATCATCACAAACAAATATTATTCCGTTCTTTTTCTTTATAAGTTCGACGTCGTACTCAGATAAATCTGCACATTTAAAATCAAAAACACAACCACAAACTCCATTGCATACAACAAATTTATCATTTCTGATTCCTTTGGTGCAATTTTTACAAGTTCTGGCACTCATGGCCCAATTAATTACCAAAAAGGTGTTCAAAAAATAAAATAATTCGAGAGCTCTCTTAAAACACGTCCTTCACAAAGCGAGATAGACGACCGATAAAAGAGCAAGATGCCAGACTTTATCAAATGCCTTTGAAATATCAAGTGCAACAATCTTACTTGTTCCACTGTTCGGTGAGATAGACCATCAAATCACCAGTGGACCTGTGGCTGCGAAAGCTGTACTGCCGGTCATTAAGGAGCTTTCGGTCTTCGAGATATTTCTTGAGCTGATAGTTTATCGTTTATGAGCGTTTCCATGACCTTAGAAAGAAGGGACGTAAGTGCAATCGGACGATAATTGGAGGGAGAAGAAGATTCGCCTTTTTTTGGGATTGGCTGGACAAATGCTGTTTTCCAACTGCTCGAAACGAGCCCAGAAAAATAGGATAGAAGGAAAAGCTAACGCAAGGGTTTTGTCAGCGTGGAAGAACACCTCTTTAGAACAATAGCGGGGATACCATCTGGACCAGCGGATGGAAAATATCTTTTGGACCTTTATCATTTTCTACAGTTGGGAAGTAGTTGAAACTTATGTTGGTAAATTTTGTCTTGGTACAGATTAAAATTGTTCCTGAGTCTAACTTTTGAGGACAAACCGTCCTAAACTCTAAAAAAAAGGAGCTCGTTTATTCCATCTGGAAATTTCGTTTAAACTTTTAGTCATAGAATTAATTTTCTTAATTTTGGGTTACTCAAGTGTATTTTTCATAATACAAAATTAAATCTGCCAGTACTAAACTCATTGCTAAATTTTATTCCATCTTGAATACCTCACCAAAACTTACATATTTGTCTACCTAAAGCAGATGTTGAAACTGCTTTAAATCTTAAAACAAACAAAAATTAAATGTTGCATATTTACAAAATTGAAATCCATTAAAAATTTGTATAAATTTGAAATATGCATGTTGAACATTTTTGAGAGCTCCATTCATCAAACTACAACATCCACTTTAAATATTTCACTGATTCGTCAAAAACAAAAAAAAATAGCAAATTCTGGTTGCCCCAAAAAAATGTTTCAATTTAAGTTGAATGCAATCAGATTTAAGTGCTTCTCGTTGTTACTCTCCGAGTTTATAGTTTTTTAAATTGTGCAGCAATTACACTCGAAATTGCTGTCGGTAGTCGGAAGTCGATGTCGTGGTTGTTGTTTGCGCTGTTGGTTGTTGGGAAGTCAGCTCTGGGCTGGTGGGATATTTTTTTCCAGTAAATGAATACAGGGCAAGACCACACAATTGTGGTGTTGTTACCTTCCCTGGTAGAACGAACAATTGAACACCGTTTACCTTGGGTACTCTGGAAAACGTTTATGATATGATATCTGGCTACAATTTCAACCCTCAACCCCCAAGCTTCTGCTAATTCTCGCACATAGCTAAGGTTCCTTGATTTTGACTTCAATTCTTGGGCATTTGTATTAAGCTTCCACAGATTATTCCATTCAAGGGAAGGACTTCTAGTGAATGGTGTTGTTGTAACTTCCGTTTCCTTCCATGCCGTTGCTAATACTTATGTTGGTCGATATGGTGTGTTTAAGATAAAAAATCAACACTTTTTGTCTGACAAATCCTCCGCGGGAAACACATTACAGCATTAAAATATTAACTACCCCCATTAACTTAATGGCTGTACCAAACCTGGAAACGTGTGAATCAGCACACCCACAGCCACTGTGGACGGAAGTAGGTTTTTATGTCGTTAGCTACCTCAACTGTGTCGCACTTAAATGCTTAACTCTTCCTAAAGTCGCACAATACTTTAAAGCCCAAATTTTGTGTGAACCTTGAACATGCCAATAAAACAGTGACCCACATGCAGAGTCCTTGTTGGCAGCTAGGTGGCGTTTTTTATTCACACGTCCATAAACAAAATAGAAGATTCGAAGTGTTGGCAGTGAATGTGGGTTTAAGTCGTGTCTCTTTTTTATTTTAAATTTATTTCGAATCACGGCGACACATTTTTCAATTTATGAGAAAATTATTCATACATTTTCCTAAAAGCTAGCAAGTGTGCTTTTCGGGTTTTCTATGTCCACAGGAGCTCCAAAAAAGACATAAACATTTTTTTACACTCAGCATGTGGTAATGTTATAATTTTTTGTTGGAAATAAAATTCAAAAGTCAAAACATGGGGTGCATGTTGAATGGAGAAGTCATGCTTGAGGATAGGAAAATTAGAATTTATGATTGGAAAAGAAAGAGCCTATAGAAGCAACAGAAATATATTGAACAATCTGAGACTGAGTCAGTCTGGAAGACTGGATGAAGAAGAGGGAGAGGCACATCGTCATCTTCGTCATTTTCATCATTGGTTGAATTTGCGTTCAAACATTACTGGCCATGCAATGGCAATATCCCAAAACTTTAGAACATCTCAATCCAAACACAACCCCACGGCCACCAAAACGAAACCACTGGTTTGACGATGAGTGCCGGCGAGCACATGCAGCTAAAAAAGATCTCGAGGCATACAAAGCGGCGCTTGGAAAGAAGAAATTATGGCACTCGCGAGCTCTACAGCAGAAATGGAACCTCAGCATCGTATACCTGATCCTCAATAACGGAGATCCTATGAACTGCACCAACGACGGCGGAATAATAAGCCTCCTAACCTAATCTTGTCCGCTGTACTGTGTGAATGTTGAACGATGAAGCCTTTCGTCAACAACCTTATAGGTCCTAACAAGTGTGGCTTCAGACCCCGAGAGTCCACCCTCGATCAAATATTCACTCTACAGCAGATCTTGGAGAAGACCCAGGAACTTAAAATCGATACTTACCACCTTTTCATAGATTTCAAGGCCACGTATGACAGCAATGTCTAGTTTTGGCATCCCATAAAAACTCGTCCGTCTAATTAAGAAACCCCATGGATGCATTTAATGTCAAAAAAGGTTTTAGACAAGACGATGCGCTGTCATGCGATTTCTTCAACATCATCCTTCGAAAGATTGTGCTAAACTCCAACGTCAACACCAGAGGCAAAATATTTCAAAAGTCCGTTCAGCTACTAGGATACGCTGATGACATTGACATGACATACAGCTGACGTCAGTGGAGCGTTTGTGAGCCTTGAGACGAAGGCCAGGAAGATGGTTCTAGTGGGTAACGACGACAAGACCAACTTAATGCTGGACAACCCACATCGACTTCTTGGAGCCAACGTCAGCATAAACAGATTTAACTTCGAGGTAGTAAAGGACTTTGTCTTCCTAGAATTCGAAGTCAAACGAAGAATCACTCTTGCCAATCGCTGCCTCTTTGGACTTGGAAGGCAATTGAGTAGTAAAGTCCTCTCTAGAGCAACTAAAGTGGCACTATACAAAATCCTAATCATCCCGGTCCTAATGCAGAGACATGGACCTCGATATCATGGGAAGAAAACGCTTTGGGCTGCTTCAAAGTTCTTTGAGTGATTTTTGGTCCCGTCTGAAAGAATGGAAAGTGAAGACGTAGATTCAATTAAGAACTGTAAGAGCTGTTCAATGATACTGACCTAACCAGAAATGTATAGATCCAACGACTTTGCTAGTTGCGTCATGTAAAATGAATGGAAACTAATGCTCTGGCGCGACTCAGGTGGAGCAGGTTTAGGATATAACCAACTTGGCGTGCAAAACTAGAGACAGCTAGCTATGGATAGAGCTGGCTGTAACGCTTGTTGTATGAAGCACTTGTCCGACCTGGGACTCTAGCGCAACACTAAGTAACTAAAAAAGTCTAATGACTTCTACCTTTGGGGTTGCTGCAAGTAATTGCAAAATTGGCAAAACTATAAGAAAATAATACACAAAAGCGACTAAGGCGCTATACAGCGCTTACCACTGACATTCCTCCTTGAGAAACATCCGAAAATAAAAACCTCAAGAGGAATATAACAATGAATGCAATTCGAAATCACAGGGATAGAACTTGAACCTCATCTCATCACCAATAGAATAAAAGCAACATAAATATTCATCTTGGCAAATCTCAAACCTAAACAATGCCCGGGTCTTGGATGTCCTGATTGAAGGCAAGTTCATACAACGTCATCCCAATGGCTGTATGGCGAAAAGTATGCATAAGTCTGGCCGACAATTTGGCCTAGACTCAAGCCATCGTCGATATTCTTGAGTTCAATCATTGAACTGAGAAAGTCATTTCGCCTTTCAGAGTTCTTCTCACGGAACTCTATGGTTTCACGAACGATTCGGACAACGAAGTCGTTCATATCGTCGTGCGTAGGTCGATATTAATTTGACAGTGCGAAAGAAGTCCGAATTCCTGTCGTTGAGACTATTGGAATCAAGCCCAAAGACACAATTTAGATTGACATCTGTCACATATCGAGCGATGGCCTCATTTATGTCAATAACGGAACCCGACACGTTGACGATTTCATTAAACGTCCTTGTAAGGCTATGACCAATATTCAAAATTTTCAGAAACATATCCTTCATTCGAATGCCAGAAAACGATGGTGACAATTGACTCCGAAAAGTTTTCCATTTCGCTTCGTCCAGACGAAAAAGATTGCCAGTTAGTGGATCATCCCGTTCGTTGTGGAACAATCTCCGCTCGGTGAAATTGTGAAAGTCCTTGACGAGGACATTTTTGATCAAATCAAGATCATACAGCACAACAGCTGGTTGGAGACTCATGAAAAATCCACCAAATGGTCCGGTTTCCTTGAATTTATGGTAATTTCGACGAAAGCTTTCATTGATGTGACGGTTGTTGAAAATGTTGCCACTGGGAAAAGTCGGTTTTTCATAAGGAATTCCACGGTGATTCCAGTAGGAATAACGGCGTTTGACGAAGAGATAACCTGCTAGCAGGAGCACAAGAAGAATTTGGAGCAAACGAACCCATAAGGCCATAACGGAAGACTAACTGGCCTTGGTGAAGGAGACTTCACTGTATGTTAAATTGTTAAGGACCTTAAAAAGTGTGGAAACTTGTGACTGCAGGTAATAAGTAGTTAAATTTACGGGTATGGTGTTAGTATGTGTGACAAGACCCCCTACTACTGGGTGGGTGGAAGCCTACATATATCTGGTTAATAAAAAATCACGGACGTCCGATAAATCGCAGACAAATCTGGTAAATCGCGGCAGATCTGGTAAATCACAGACGAATCCGGTCAATCGACAGAACAAATTCTGGCTACGGGGTTAGTATGTGTGACAAGACTCCTTATTACTGGTGAGGTGATGTCTATGTCCGGTTATTTGTTTTGTTTTATACTTACCACACCGTACGGCACGTGCGTCGCGTCGTCTGTCCACTTTGAGCTCTCGGATTCAACTGAATTTATTGGTCTGGTAGCGGGCTATTCATAGGTTGCCTCTGCCTGCGTAGGACGCTAACTTGTCAACTGTAAATTGACAACTGCTTGTTGCAGGTTCGGTGCTGCTGGTAGCTGACTGGTTGGTGATCGGTCAGCCTCGGCACTGATGTTTACAGGACGGTGACGGTGGTTGACCGGCAACTGATGATTTTTGTGAATTTATTTGGCGGTATATTTATACCACGAACGGCAGGCACTTGATATGACTTATACTTTGTGGAGAATAAAAATAGGTGTTTGGCGGGAAAATGGACAACAGTGTATACCTATCTATTTTTTGTTTTGCAAAACTGGGTAATATCTCAGATAGTTCAATGCCGACAAGTTTTCAACACATTCAAAAGAATTTTACATTCAATTCTGTGACTTAAAGGGCATATCATTTTAATGAAGACTCCAACGTATGCATTAAAAGTTAAAGTTTAGGTTGTAACCTCATGTTCTCGTCACCCTTTTACCATCAATTTTGTGAAACAAATCCTAATTGTTTCAGGAGAAAATCCCTAACGCATAAGAACCTTGGCCGGGAAAGCACTGAAACAATTAGACACGCTTTTGCTCCTCAATTCTTCCGTGTGAACTTTTCCACCAAGTGAATAGAAGGACCCTTCAATTTCGCAAACCGCTAAAATAACCTTGCTCCACACAAGACCACATAGAAAACCAAAAACTAAGCAATTACCAGAACCAAAAGGCGACATTGTCGTCTGCTCCCTTAATTGGTCCTCAAAAATATTATCAACTCATTAAAAACCTCTAACTTGTAATTTATACATTCAAATTCCGAAAACTGAATATGCAAATTTTTCAGCAAATTAATTGGTTTCTTTTGCCGGAACTCTTTTCAACGCCACACATCATGAATGTTGTTGTTGGTTTGTGACAAGTGAAGGCACTTCATCCATTTGCTAGTTTCAAAATTTAATTACTTCACCAACTGTAATCGTTGCCAGCTATTACGAGTGCAGTTGGAGAATTGTACGGAAGTGTGACTCAAGTGCACGAGTGTGTTTACTCAAGCTGACCCAACAGCAGTGGAAAGGACGTTACATGGTGTAGAGTATTTGCTCAATTTTTCCGAGGACGATGATGATGGAATTGGGGACCATTTCTTTGATGGATTTTGAAAATTTCAGTTGTATTTTTCTTTTCTGTTTTTATAAGGGGGGAAATGAAACTATACCCCGATACCACTGCCTTCCTTTTAAGCTTTACCTTAACCAACTAGGGAACATGAATTATGACGGACATCGTGAAACTCTCAAGTTTCATTTCGGTTATTGCATTTTTCCTCCTTTTCGCTGCATCTTATCCCGGTTCCTGTTAATATAACAGAAAATGTAGAAATTCATAAATCATTATTATAATGGAGAAAATAAATGGAAGTGCCTTGAAGGGAAATTCATGATTAATAGATAACAACTGGTAGCTGACTGGGTTGGCTGTTGGCGATATTGGACAGATTTAAGGAAAAATAGGGATATTTTGGCGGATAAGTGAAGCGAGGTCATAGAAAGTGGTTTCGTGTGATGTTAATGGATAATTTTATTCATTCAAATGACTTCTATCGAGTCAAGGTTTTGAGTCAAGAAGACAACAGCAAGGATTTCAATAAAAAAATGATTGTTGAGTAAATCTTAAAAATAAACTTCATCCTGTGCGAAGTTAAGATCTTATGTGAAGCATTTTCAATCGGTTATCAACCAAACTTTTCAGAACCAGCATAAAGCAAGCTAGCTATTTCCGACTGCTCATGCTCTACCTAGCCGTTTCCATTTTTAAACGCCAAATTGGTTTAGGTAATCATGTTACATACTTAAGGCGGCAAACATATCTCCCGAAAAAGCAAAAGGCACTTTCATTCAATTTTGTTAGTATCCATGTTTCTGCATCATACAGCTGGGATGGGATGATAAGGTACAGTTTTACCTAAGTTGATCGACAGAGGTCTTTGTCACTCAATTACTTTCTTAGCCCAAGGAAAAAGTGATTACCAAGTGTTATTCTTCGTCGGATCTGTCTGCTGGTGTTATTATACAGCGAAGCTATATGCGCCTATGGTGATGTTAGGTTAGGTTAGGTTAGAGTGGCTGTCCAGATGTTGTTGACTCACTTAGACCTCAAGGGTCCGTTGTGATACCACAAAATACTCATGGGAGAGTAATGAGCTTAAACAAACCAATTCGTGCTTCTAATGAAGTTAGAGAGACATTTTGTGTCGATCGTTGCCAGTTCACTGGTATTATCGAAGAAGTGATTACCTAGAAAGCTGTTCCTTCTAATGGAGAGTGCTGGACGTGTACATAGAAGGTGTTGCACTGTTTCCTCTTCCTCCTCGTCCATGCAGCTTCTACAGAAGTCATTTGTGTAGACAGTGTCCTGTTATTACTCCAATTGTAGAGCTTATATTTTGTCTGCTCAGGGATATCAAGCCTTTTGACCGTTTTAAGTCTATGCTTGGCCATATTTGCTTGGTTGCAAGGCAGGTGGTACTCTGTGACCATCTAGCATTGGTTGATTCTAGAGCATATTGTTTGAGAAGATATTTGCATGTAGCAAGTGGTATTCCTATGTTATGTTTTTGTCTAACATTGGGCAGAAGTGTTTCGTTTTTGGCGAGCTCGTCGGCTTTGCAATTTCCCGGAATGTCTCTGTGGCCCGGCACCCAAATGAGGTGAATATTAAACTGTTCCGTCATCTCATTCAGAGATGATCGACAATCGTGGACTATATGAGAGTTTGTGGAGACAGACGCGAGAGATTTGAGAGCGGCTTGGCTGTCCGAGAAGATTCGTATATCCTTGCAAGATATAACGTTTTCTTTGAGCCAGGATACTGCCTCTTTAATCGCCATTACTTCTGCCTGGAATACACTACATTGATTGGGAAGTCTGTATGATAGACTGAGATTCAGTTGTTCTGAATAGATACCACTTCCAACTCCGTAATCGGTCTTTGAACCGTCTGTATAGAAGTGTACCGCATTGTCTTCCAGGGGTCTCTCTTCTTCCCAGGAGGATCTTGAAGGGATGGAGACATGGAAGCTTTTACCGAATACCATTTTTGTGGTGGTATAGTCTAAGCGATCTGGGATAGATCTGAAATCGTCTAGAATAGTAGTATGTCCAGTATTGTTACTGTTCCATTGAGAGGTGGCTCTAAGCCTCACACATGTGTTGGCTGCCACCATTTTGGAGAAGATGTCAAGAGGTGTTAGGTTTAAAAGCACTTCCAGGGCTGCGGTTGGTGTTGAGCGAAGTGCTCCTGTGATGCACATACCTGCTGACCGCTGAACTTTGATGAGTTTATTTAGATTTACCATCTTGTCCAGTGCGGTCCACCATACGACAACTCCATAAATGAGTATCGGTCTGATTACCGAAGTGTATAGCCAGTGGGTTATTTTTGGGGAGAAGCCCCATTTTGATCCTATGGCCTTTTTACAAGTAAAAAGCGCTACGGTAGCCTTTTTTACTCTTTCATCAATATTTGCCTTCCAATTTAGTTTTTTGTCTAAAATGAGGCCTAAATATTTAGCTTGGTCGGAAAAGCTTAATGGTATTCCTTTAATCTTGGGTGGGCTAAACTGAGGAATTTTGTACCTTCTCGAAAAGAGTACTAGTTCTGTTTTATGTGGATTGACGTCCAAGCCACATTGATTAGCCCATTTTGTTAGCCTATTTAAGGCATTTTGTAGGAGTTCCGAGAGAACTTGGGGATGTTTTCCAGATACAGATATTGCAACATCGTCAGCATAGGCAATCACCCTGAAACCCTCTGCTTCCAATGATGTTAGTAGGTCGTTTACTACCATGTTCCATAAGAGAGGCGAAAGGACCCCACCTTGGGGGGTACCCCGATTCACCGATCTGGTGGTAGTAAAACTTCTCATGCTAGAAGTTATTGTCCTGCTTTTGAGCATGAGACTTATAAAATCTATGAGTGGTTTCTCTAATTTCAGCTTTTCCATTGCTGTTGTGATCGCCTGATAACTGACGTTGTTGAAGGCTCCTTCAATATCTAGGAAAGCTACAAGATTATATTCTTTGTATTTGAGGGAATATTCAATACTACGTACCAGCGAATGAAGTGCTGTTTCTACTGATTTTCCCTTAGAGTACGCATGTTGAGCTGTGGAAATGAGACATGGTTTTAAGTTATTTCTGACGTGAATTTCAATCAATCTTTCCAAGGTTTTAAGAAGGAAAGATGATAGGCTGATTGGTCGTAGATCTTTAGGGTTAACGTGGGAGGGTTTCCCTGCTTTAGGAATGAAGACTTCTTTTGCCATTCTCCAGGCTTTGGGAATATATCTCAACCTTAAACAGCTTGTCAGAATGATTTCCAATGGTGGAATGATCATGTCTGAGCATTTTTGTAATTTGGCCGGAATGATTCCGTCTGGTCCTGGAGATTTATATGGATCAAAGCTATCTACGGCCCATTGCAATTTTTCCCGCGTTATTAGATCCACTAAATCGCTTGTAGAAGCTTGAGACTCTGATGTTAAGTCGTTAAGTATGTTAGAGCTACCTGGAAAGTGGGTGTCTAATAACAGATTAAGAGATTCTTCATCTGTGGTAGTCCACGTACCTGCATCTGTCTTTAAAGCACTGGGTACTGTTGGACTTTTTGAGAGAATTTTCCTGAGTCTTGAGGCTTCTGAAGTATTTTCTACTTTTCCACAGAAGTTTCTCCAAGAAGACCTCTTACTCTTTCTTAATTCTTTCTTATATTGCTTTAGAGCTTGTTTGTATAAGTCCCAGTCAGAAGGAGATCTAGTGTACTTAGATCTATTGAAGAGCTTGCGACAGCTCTTCCTGAATGGTTCTAGTTCTTTGTGCCACCAATGAGGTTTCTTTTTACCCTTTGAAATGGTTATAGGGCAAGCAGCTCTCATTGATTCGTTGAAGGCGTGCGTCAGTGAGATGATTCACAGAAAGGTCTAGTTCATCTTTAGTGGAGGGACTTTTAAGAAGGTTGTGATCAAGCAGTTGTGCTAGTACCTCCCTATATCGTTCCCAGTTTGTGTTACGATGATTGCGAAAACCCGTACATATATTTGCCACATCATTGAGCTCAAACTGAATATATTTGTGGTCAGAGAAGGAATTCTCCTTTGAGACATGCCAGTTTGAAATCAGATTATGGATCGAGTCAGAGGTTAGTGTTATATCAAGTACCTCTTTTCTGTTCTTGGTAACAAAAGTGGGTTCATTACCAATATTACTTATGAGTAGGTTAGTGCTTAATAGGTAATCAAATAAGGACTCACCTCTCATTTATATCCGAGCTACCCCATACCGTGTGATGGGCGTTAGCGTCAGAACCAATTAGTAGGCCAACTTTTTTCGTTTGCGCGTCCGCAATTGCCTTCCTCAGCATGTCTCCTGGAGCAGGACTGTCGTGGCCAAGATAAGAGGATATAAGCCAGTAGGTGGCTTTATCCGTTTCTAAGACAGCGGTGGTGGTGTCCTTGTCGCTGTAATTGGGGAGTAAAAATACATTTAAGTTATTTTTTACTAACATGCATGACCTTGGTTCACCTTTCTCCGATGCATACAAAAGTTTATAGCCAGGACTCCTGAGGCCTCTGATGATGGAGTTTGAGACCCACGGCTCCTGTATTAAGACGATGTCTTCTTTGGTTCTGTGCAATCGGAGTATCAGGTGGTTTGCGGCCATGATGGCGTGATGGAGATTAATCTGAACTAATCGCAGCATTGCTACTTTTAGTCAGATCAGCCTCCACCACTGTTTTGTCGGCATTTTCATCGTCTGAGGAGGAGTGAAGTAGGTCTTCCTCACTCAGAGTGATGCCTAAGGTAGCGTCTTCAGTATCCATGTCGGAATTGCTGTCGACTATAGGGTTAGCCTCCACGTCGGATGGCTTGTTTGGGGGTGTTGAGGTCGATGGTTCCACTTGTGGTGTTGCATCGACTTCCATTTTTGGGGGTAGTGAAGCGTTTCCTTCCGCTGAAGGGGCTTCTATGGGGGGTGCGTTGAGCGAGTCTTCATCTTTTTTTATAGATTCGGACGATGATTTCATCGAAACCATGGTGATGTTAGGTCCGAGGCATCTTTGTTGGGTGTTGAGTGTCCTTCCGCGAAGACAGCAGCTGCTCAGTTTTGCCCTCATTTACGTCTAAGCCCCTTTTTGCACTTTTGTGTCGTCTCACAAAGGCGCAATTGACGCGAGAAGATTGACTTTTGGAAGATAGGGTCTCGGGTGTTGACAGTGGAGTTTTGCACAACCTTTTCAAGAATGATGTTGAAGAAATCGCATCGCCTTATCTTAAACCTTTTTTGATATCAAATACATCCGTGGGGTTTCTTTCGAACATGCTGGAACAGCGTGAGTTTTCCATTGTTATCTGGGATGCTAGTATTAGGCATTGTGGGTCTCTATAGACGCTGTCCTACACAGCCTTGAAATCGATGAAAAGGTCTGGGGTATCGATTAGAAGTTCTTGGGTCTTCTCCAAGATCTGCTGTAGAGTGAATATTTGATCGATGGTGGACTTTCTGGCTCTGAAGGCAGACTGATATGGACCTATCAGGTTGTTGATGAAAGGCTTCAAACGTTCACACAGTAAGGCAGACCAGATCTTGTAGGCTAGGTAGAGGATCGGGTATACAATGCTAAGGTTCCATACGTCGGAAAGCTTTCTTTTGACCAAATATTGCTGGTGCATACTCCTTACCAAATTATCTACAGCTGCTTTATACATTTCGGCAGCTGGGCCGACTGCTCCAGCGGCTTTGTTCGGCTTAAGTTTAGATATCGCTATGTTCACTTCATCAATGTCGGGTGGGTGGAATTGTGTGGTCTGCTTCACCGAAATTGATGGTTCTGCATTACTGCTCGTCATCAAGGTCATACAGCTTGGAAAAGTGTTCTTTCCATATCTTCAGCACTGACTCTGGTTCCACTACGATGTTACCATGATGGTCTCTACAAGCTTCGGTTCGGGGTTTAAAACTTCTGGTGGTTTTTTTATAAGACTTTCGAACCTTGTTCCTGTTGCAACATCCCTCCATCTCCTCAATACGTGCTTCTAATGCTCAAGTCCCGAATCTTTCTTTGCAGCGCCGCTTCGTATGCCTCTTGTTTAGCTGCATGTGCGCGCCGACACTCACCGTCAAACCAGGAGTGTCATTGTGGTGACCGTGTTAACTTCAGAGGTGGCATCACTTATGTCTGCTTGGCAGTGTTGCCACTGATTCTCTACATTTTGTGCTGGCAGCAAAGGACTTCTAAGGAATTTTTCAATCAATTCGTCAATCTGGTTGACGGTTGATTGATAACGAGATTTCCATGTCCCGTTTAGGATATCGAGGTATAGAAAATGAATCTTTGCTATACCATTACGTCTCACCCCGCAGCGAAGTCAATTAGCCTAAGTCCGATATCAGAGGTGGTGTCGTGTAGGCAATGTTATTCGATTATTCCACCAAAGATTTCTTCTCTGCCCAGTTAAGCATTTAGATCTCCAAGGACAATTTTAGGTAATGTCATAACTAGTGCATTGCTCGTAGGTCTTGTCGAGGAGCTCATAGAACCTGACGTTGGTGTCCTCATTTTTTTTTCTCAGTGGGGGCGTGAATGCAGATGAGGCTTGTGTTGGTAAATTTAAGTTTGATGCGGATTGTCGGAGGAGCTCATTCACATAGTCGAAACTCGAAACCTTCCTCCTTAGTCGAGTCCCAACTACAAATACACTGTTGCCGTAATATACATCGCAGTTCTTAATTTTTAATAGGTCCGGACTATTCTATCGCATTTCTTGAATAGCGTTTATATCTGCCTTAAGGCTGTCTAGGCTTCCGCTAATTGTTTGGCTGCGCATGGTCTTTAAGGAACCTAACGTTCCAAGTGCTAAACAGAAATTCGTTGTCCTAAAATCGTTCACGTGGGTCGTAATTATTAATTCCGTTCGTATCCAAAGCTTTTTGGTGAATCGGAATTATATTTTCTTAACTGGCCGGGCAGTCACCCTGCCCTATAAGGTGTTCACTAAGTAGCTCATCCTGAATGAATCTGTAGATGCCACCGTCGTTGGTTCCATCTAAGGAATACTCCACTGCAGCCTGTTGAAGAAAGGAGGCATGCCTTCATGGATGCATACCCCCTCCCCATATCTCTATTTGCTGCCACCAACAACTTCCCACTGGGGTTGGAACCCAATCTTCGGTTGAGGTTCTAGGCACCCGAGGTTCACCGCGTTGAGGTGGAGAGAGGAGTTGATAGACAGAGGTTGCCGTGGACGTTTGTGTCCTCTTGAATGCATAAACATGTTTGACAGTCTTTTATCACAAATCGATTCGAAGCAACATTAGCCGATAAACGACATTAATTAAATTTTCCAAGAGGAAACTAAACCGATAAAATGTATTGATAAGCATTCAAATGCGCAGATAAGCTCAACTAACCTCCCGCTTAACTTCAAACATCCCATTCGAAAAAAACTAGTCTTGCCAGGTAGTCTTCCGTTATGGCCTTATGGGTTCGTTTGCTCCAAATTCTTCTTGTGCTCCTGCTAGCAGGCTATCTCTTCGTCAAACGCCGTTATTCCTACTGGAATCACCGTGGAATTTCTTATGAAAAACCGACTTTTCCCGGTGGCAACATCTCCAATAACCGTCACATCAATGAAAGCTTTCGTCGAAATTACCATAAATTCAAGGAAACCGGACCATTTGGTGGATTTTTCATGAGTCTCCAACCAGCTGTTGTACTGTATGATCTTGATTTGATCAAAAATGTCCTCGTCAAGGACTTTCACAATTTTACCGAGCGGGGATTGTTCCACAACGAACGGGATGATCCACTAACTGGCAATCTTTTTCGTCTGGATGAAGCGAAATGGAAACCTTTTCGGAGTCAATTGTCACCATCGTTTTCTGGCATCCGAATGAAGGATATGTTCCTGACAATTTTGAATATTGGCCATAACCTTGTAAGGACTTTTGATGAAATCGTCAACGTGTCGGGTTTCGTTATTGACATAAATGAGATTGTTGCTCGATATGTGACAGATGTCAATGGAAATTGTGTCTTCGGGCTTGATTGCAATAGTCTCAACGACAGGAATTCGGACTTCTTTCGCACTGTCAAATTAATATCGGGATTGAAACAGCATTCAAAAATAGTCAATATGTTCATAGCGAGCTTTCCGAAATTGGCGAGGATGGTCAGAATGCGACTTACGCACGACGATATGAACGACTTCGTTGTCCGAATCGTTCGTGAAACCATCGAGTTCCGTGAGAAGAACTCTGAAAGGCGAAATGACTTTCTCAGTTCGATGATTGAACTCAAGAATATCGACGATGGCTTGAGTCTAGGTCAAATTGCCGGCCAGACTTATGCATACTTTTCGGCTGGTTATGAGAATTCGACAGCAGCCATTGGTATGACGTTGTATGAACTTGCCTTCAATCAGGACATCCAAGACCGGTTGAGGGATGATATAGGCAATAGGATGGAGAAATATCATCAGAGGCTTTCCTTCGAATGTGTGATGGAAATGAAGTACTTGAAAAAAGTTGTCAAAGGTAAGTGCCTTTTGGAGTATTAAAAATGCGTCTGTTACGATTTTCTTATTTTACAGAAAGTCTTCGGAAATATCCGATTGTTCCGTTCCTTCTCCGGCTAACCAAAAACGACTATCAAACATCCCATTATAAGTATGTCATCCCAGCCGGAACGATTGTCGTCATTCCAACCGATGCAATTCAGAATGATCCCGATATCTATGCAGATCCGGAACGATTTGATCCTGAACGATTTAGCCTGGAAGAGGTACAGGATCGAAATAGCGCTGCATGGTTGCCATTTGGAGAAGGTCCGAGGCATTGTATAGGCTTGAGATTTGCCAAGATGCAGATTTATGTTGCTTTGGTTCTGTTGGTGAAGAGTTACAAGTTCTATCCTTGCAATGAGACAGTCAGTCCTGTGGAATGGGACCCCAAGAAGAAAGTTTTTGGAGCAAAGGATGGGATTTATTTGAGAGTTGAACATGTTTAATAAATGTGATGGTTTTAAGTAAATATTTTGAAGGTTTTTGATTAAAATATCAAGGTTGTGGTAAGAACCAAAGTTGTGTGTTTGTTGATCGATTTTTTTCTGATGCATCCTCCTAGCTGCAGACTGCTGAAAGTGTTGCAAGAAACATCTCAATCTCGCTGTGCGTTATTGACAATATACCTTTTTTAGTGTCGGCCTCGGAAAATGGTATTATGCCTCACTGATTCCACAGGCCGTTGACATCCGTTGCGGTTTGGAGAATGGAAAGAACTTTACTTTTATCGGAGCAAATTGGTTTGACGAAGAAAAACCTTTTAATCAAAACTACTTAAAGTTAGTAGATTTATAACACAACTTTGGTTTATTTTTGACTATTCAATGGACCTATACAATGCCTCAGTTTCTGTCTGCCTCAGTTCTCATATTTCAAAATCTATATACATAGCTAAAAACTGATCTGACCAGGGAGAGGGCCAGCGGAGCCTGCGCTCTTACGGCTTGACCCCAGAGAAGCTATAGCTGCCTTAAATTAAAGGTTATGAGATCTTGTTAAAGTTTCATACAAAAAGCTATTGTTTGTGTAAGCAAATTGAGAGACTTTTATTTCATTAAACTAGTTTCTGTAAGGTCTTGTCAATATTTATTAAAAAATCAATGGCTTGCATAACTTGCGCCAAATCTGTTTGCATAAAGTTTTTTAACAATCCTGATCCTGATAAAAATCATGAAATAGCTTCACTTTATAGAAGTTGGATTATTACTAAAGAACTGCCATCTTCCCAAGAATCTTAATAATTTTTTCTGACTGTCTCACTGTTTCCACCAAAAAGAATCGACTTGCTGATTTGAAATCATCAGCAGAACAAAGAGGCCAAGATGACTTCCTTTTGGAACACTTGAGCATAAGATTTGAGCTCGGATGTTTAAGGACCAATTTTCACTACTTTTAATTCTTTTTCCATATAGCTCTTTATCAATTTGAGTGTCCACAGGGCCGGCCTTAGCCATCTTGGCGCCCCAGGCGAATAAAATATTTGGCGCCCCTTCTCTTAATTACAAATTATTAAACCTCCTTCTCCAGAATTAAAAAGGATGAAACTTGTATCTCACTTATAAAATTGTAAATTGTTGAAAAAGTAGAATTTATGCTTTAAAGAATAACTATGTGTAATTCTCCTACGCATATATTATTAACATTCCAAGTCACTATGTTACACCTTAGCGAAACATATTTAAATGCATTTTTCATTAATTTTTTTTTACAAAAATTAATTATTATTACTAAATTAAATAATAATTAATTTTGTCCTGTTATAATTGATTTCTTTTTAATTTGAAAATGTCAAAAACAAATACGCTTACGCCTTATTTCTTGACAAAGTTCTAGTCCTTAAAACTCGGTTAAGTGAAATTTTTGACTTTTGCGCTTATGTTTGCTTGTGTTTTTTGTATGTGGTACCTATGTTTATTTTTGTGATTCCCGTGGCGTGGTGCTTATGTGCGTTGGCTGTTACGCAGAACGTGGGATTCGAATCCTACTCGTGCCCATAAACTGTCAAGAAAAAAAGTGCATAATAAATTCATTCCAATTTTTACCGTGGTTCTGCATGCTGAAGGTCTTTTGACACCAGTTAAAGGACTGCTAAATACGTTTGCTAAAACGGAAGCGCCGAAAAAAATCGGTGTCATCGCATGTAGTGGCACGTTTTATGGCATTCAATTCAATGTCAACGTCCATAAATATGAAATCATCAAAAATTTTATCCATTTTCGTATATCTCCACCTATTATTTTTTTTACCCCCTTAAAACAGAACTGGTTCTTTTTTACAAACAGAAGGAAAATTCCCCCGTTTGAAATACCAAAAATAGATAACACCACACTAAAAATCTCCGACCGAGCGAGATACCTCGGAGTTATACTGGACAAAAAACTTAACTGGGGTCCAAATATTCAAGAAAGATATAAGAAAGCCATGATCGCACTATACTCATGCAACAAGATTCTGGGTAGAAATTGGGGACCTAACCCCAAAATAGTCATGTGGATGTACACTGCCATTGTCAGACCGATTCTAACCTATGGCAGCTTGGTTTGGTGGAAAGCGCTGGAGAAATCCACGAATTTAAAAACACTTACCAAAGTACAAAGAATGGCTTGTATCTGTACTAGTGGTGTGATGAGGACTACCCCAACTGCGGGTTTAGAAACAATACTCAATCTCCCCCCAAAAGATGTATTCTTCCAAGAATCAGCAGCAAACAGCGCCCTCAGGCTCAGCCAAACCAACATCTGGAAAACTAGTCAGAGTGGCCATGCAGCTATTCTTACGAAATACGTAGATAACAGAATCTCCACAGATTATATGACCCCTTACATCGATTTCAACAAATTTTTCAGTACTAGGTTCCCCAATAGACTTGATTGGGAAAATAATGTGCCCTACACTAACGACTCAACCATTACCATCTACACCGATGGTTCTAAAATGGATACTAGAGTAGAGTAGGTGCAGGCTTCTACTCTGAAAGCCTCAACCTTGCCAAATCATTCAGGCTCCCCGACCATAGCAGCGTCTTCCAAGCTGAGATCTTGGCAGTGAAAAACGCTGCTAAACATATATCCATGATGGCGATATCACACTCGGACATCACTTTTTTCATTGATAGCCAAGCAGCAATAAAAGCTCTCTCTGCCAACCAAATCAAGTGGAAGCTTGTTTCTTGCTTTCGCGAAGAGCTAAAGGTTCTTGGCACACAGCATAACGTAAGACTCTGCTGGGTTCCTGGCCACAGTGATGTACCAGGTAACGAAAAGGCAGATGAACTTGCAAGAGAAGGCTCTACAGTGGAACCCTCTCTCATAGACCATCATATAGGAATCCCGTTATGTGAACTGAAACATAACGTCAGTAAGATCATCATTCAAAAATCCAACAATAGATGGAATCTCCTAGAAATCTGTGTTAACACCAGGAAGCTATGGCCTAGATACGATAAGAAAAGATCCAATTGGATTTTAACTCTTAATAAACCCTCCCTAAGATCCCTTATCGGCATTATTACAGGACACAACTTCAGGGTACCACAATGGATCTACATTGATCTAAGTGTGATGGTAACAACATCAACTATCAGCCCGCTAAACCTAACCTAACCTAACCTAACCTATTATTCTCTTTTATTTAAGTTTCCGAAAATGATTACAAATTCAATTAATTTCGCTTGTTGAAAACACGACAATATAAATAAACCGAGACCCCCGAAATACGAGGGTTTATCGAAGTTTTAACTATAACAAAGTTCTAAATCCAAGTTTGCGTTAGAACTTGGTTAGAACTTGGTGAAGAATTGACTCAAACCGAGTCTTTAGGGCTAGAACTATGTCAATAAATTAGGACTTAGAATTCAAATGAGTTCTAAAATTTTAATTAACCTAGTTTTAAGGGCTAGAACTTGTAACGGTATTTAATGTGTTCTTATTCAACTATTGCGATCGTATGCAAATATGTACACCATTATACCCTTGATCCACAGGATGTCAAGGATTTTGGTCTATGTTGAGTAGGTTGTTCTTGGGGTGAGCTACCGGCATGCATGGCCAATTGGGCTTGCTTGTCGGAAGGGTGGGATCTTGCGGATCCCTTTGGACTACCGTGGATACAACGTGCCTTGAGTCGAAAATCGTCTTACCACGAAATAATCTTCTAAATATTCCATAACTTCTTATTTACATCATTTTAACGGCAACATTAGCTTTTTCATCATAGCTCATAGGTGTTCTTAGCCCTGAGTTGTTCCCTCAAGTCGCTACATATACTACATATATCACATCACTGTGCCACTTCTCCTAGTTTTAGTATTACCTACCTAGTATTTCTAAAGATATTTTGATATTTGATGAATTTATTCCGCAAATTTAAAACAAAAAATGTCAAAATGCCTGGATGACAGCAAAAACAATATTAAAAATTAGTTGACGGGAACAGTAATTGTAAAATACCTAATTTGCAATCTCTTCTCTAATGATAATACCTGTTCATTGTATCATGTGATATGCTTAAGGTGACCATACGTCCCGCTTTGGGCGCAATTGTCCCGATTTCAGGCTGCCTGTCCCGTTGTCCCCAGCAAGAACCAAAAAGTCCCGCTTTTGCCAAGCAAATACAATTCAAACACTTACATTTCTCTCTACATACAAATTCATTGCACTTACACCACGCGAAAGACGGTGGTCACTTGACACTTTTTAACCACACGTATACTAACATTGACAACATCTCCAACACGACGTTTTTTCTTTTGAGATCGCACATAATTAATATAGCCGCCTGTTTTATCTTATTGCAATTTTTTCTTGGAAATTTTTCATGTAATAGTAGCTTATGTATGCAGTTGCCCGTAGCTTAGTTGGTAAGTGCGTTGGCTGCTAAGCAGAACGTCGTTGGTTCGAGTCCTACTTAGGCCAAGTTTTTACTTCATCTTTCACGGGTACTGCCTCTTGCGAAGACCTGACAAATCTTCCAAGAGTATCCATCTGTCATGAAAAAGTGCTTCTCAACTCTGCCGTTTGGAATCGGCGTTAAATTGTAGGTCCCCTCAATTCTTCACACGCACTCAGAGAATTGTTGATGAGCGTAAGCCACTTAGGCCTTGGCTCTTCAAGAGCTGTCGCGCCACTCTATTTATTTATTTATTTTATTTTTAGTAGCTTATGTATGTAGTCGTAGAGTGTCCCAATTGGGTTAACTCATTGTAGTTCAACTCTGTCATTCACGGCTACGTATTTCTGTCTCATTCATCTCAACTCCCGAACGAATGTTACCTAATTGATATTTACGGTAAGCGTTGTTTTGTTTTAGTTCTGACTAACGCAGAAGGAAAATCGAATTTATTTGTCATTAATAAAATACCCGTTTATTAAAAAAAGGACTGGTGAGTCTGATGTGAAGTGTAAAAAGTGCGGCACAGATTTTAGTGTTGGTCATCATGGTGGTGCTAGCGATATAGAGAAACATTTAAGATCAGAAAAGCACAGGCTTTCCGATCAAGCTGCTGCTTCGAGTTCGTGCCATAGCTAGGATTTGGTTTGGGGGGGGGGGGGGGGGGGTTAAGATAAATGATAATTTTTTTTTAAATCTCTATATATATAAAAATGGATGTACAGGGTGCGGCAAAAAGATCTGACGGTTTTAAAATGTAAATAACTCAAACGTTTATAGTGATAAAAAGTGTTTTATTGCATATTACAGATTGGCATTTATGAACATTTATAAAAATAACTGAAAAAAGGCGAATTTGCTCCGTTTAAGATTTGAAGATGACGCCTTTCAAATGATGTCCATCTCGGGCCATGCATTCTTCCAATCTTGCACTGAAACTTTCAAACACTCCCTAACATTGCAGGAGACAGTTTGGCTATTTCTTGGCGTATGGCCTCCTTAAGTTATTCACCCACAGCAAAATGGTGTTTCGAGTTGGGACTTTACCACGTGGACCCACATTGAATCGTCTACGGAACTGACGCTGAACAGTAACACAGGAATCGCCACTTTTAAAAAACGCTTCCACGACAAACGCACGGTGCTCAGCCGTCCACCGCTCCATGGTTACTGAACATGTCCGCACGTAGGCTCTGGAAAGCCGTTGTCCCCACCACCCCCCACCACTCACTCGCTCGCCAGCGTGGCAGCGAAATCCGTCAGATCATTTTGCCGCTCCCTGTATATACATACCTACTGTAATATTCGGCTTGGTCCGACAGTTAAAACTTATTCACTTTTTAAATAAAACACAAATTCACTTTATTCAAATCACTCACAAACTTATTTATTCAACACTTTCAATTATAACTTTGCAAACACAGTATCTTTACTTTATCTCAGTTCACAATCAATTGATGCTTCGCCGCCAAACGGGCTATTTATATAACAAAAATACTTGGTTCTAGAAACTACTATATTGGTTCTTGGAGAAGCTTGAATGTTCGAGAAAAGAATACTGGGATTTTTATAAGAGCTGAATCTGAGTGCTAAACAAAAGTTTTCTCTTAATCACTATGTGTTGCCCCTCACAAGTGTTTACTACTACAATTAAACGATATTAGAGTTATAGAGATAAGGAGTAAGTAAAGAGAGTAAGAGTAGTATGTACATCAAATATAAAAAAAGAGATACAGAGTAAGTAAAGAGAGTAAGAAAAGTGTGTACATTAAATATAGAAAGAGATACAGAGCGTAAGAGATAATAAAGTATACACATTAGACATTACAATAGAAGGAGATACAGAGTGTATGAGATAAATAAAATGTATACACGTTACAATACGTTTGTTTGTTTATATGTCCTTTATGGACTCCGAAAAGGCCCACTAGATGTTTATGAAATTTTAATGGTTAATACTGTTGTATTCAGTGATGGTTTCTGTGACTTCTGACAAAAGAAAAAATGGAAAAACCTCATGGAAGAGTAGGAAAACTGGAAAAACCAAACAAAGGTCGGAAATTTGATTTTTTTTTTGCTTGCAATTTTTTTAGTTTTCAAAATGGGTTTGATTTAAGGTACAATTTTTGAAAATTAAGGAAAAGAGCAACACGTTTGATTTTGCTTATCACATTTAGGATTTTGACTGTGCTGGAAAGTTCGTTGTCAAGCTAGAAAAATTTCATATCTTTGAAATTGGAAATATAGGTCTTATAATCATTTTAGAGGTTATCTCTGAAGGCGCTTAAGACGAGGTTAGCTAAAGATTAATGTAAACAATAAAATGGATGCATGTTGATTTGTTTGTGTGACCGGTAAAGACTCTTAAGAAGTCCAACGCATTGTTATAAAATTTTGACTGTAGGCAAAGCTAACACGAGCCAGGTTTCCTGCGAAAACAAATTTTGGGAACATTTTACGGGGAAATTGAAAAATGGAAACAATGAAATGGTGGTCGAAAATTATACTTTTGTATGGGATCATAGCTGCAATTGTTGTATGGGATCATAGCTGCAATTGTTCAAAAATTAGAAAAAAAATCAGAAAACTCCGTAAAACAAGAATTTTTTTAATTATTTTTAGATTTGATTTGATCTGGTGGCAGGCGAGACGAGGTTCGCAGGGTCGGGTAGTTTTTAATAAAAAAGGAAACATATTTATCAAATGTGTATCTTTTTCTTTAATATTAATCTTTAATATTAATCATTGTTATTAAGCAGTATTTTCAAATATATTGTTAAACACATAATAAAGATTTGAATGCATATGAAAAAAAATCATTTCTACTACAAAATTGAAGTCTAACTGGCTTCAAAGCTTCAGAATAGATGTTTTTGCATGGTATATTAAATGGTGCCGTGAACGAAGGCCATATGAACTAACGCCATAATGGCCTTAGTTCTCAATCAAATGTGAACTAACGCCATAATCCGATTATGGCCTTAATTCACAGTCGAATGAGAACTAAAGCCATCACTTGAATGAGAACTTACGCCATATGGGGTAAGTTCACATTCAAATGAGAACTGATGCCATAACATGCTTTGAGCTTTGAAGCAAAGTTAGCATAGCAAGTAATTACCTAACGAAATCTCATCGAGATCTCAGGGACCTCAGATATTTCTAAAATGGAACAAGAGATCTCACTCCCAGCGAGTGCTGATATTTTCTTTTAAAATTTCTGAAAGAAAAAAATGTGTTGATCCGTTTTCTTGGTCAGCCATTTGAACGTAATCATGAGTTAACAATATTAATTTCAAGGAATCTCACTGAAATTTGAAAATTGTGCTACACCTATAATAATTAGGTGATCGTAGGTGCTTCGTTCGGAAAACTAGTTTTCTAGACTCTGAAGTAATAAAAAAAATCGCGTTCTAAGAGCCGAATTTTTTTTTGGCAAACAGAGAAACAATTGTTTCTCTGTTTGCCAAAAAAAATTCGGCTCGCTCCGCTCGCTTTCTAGTAGTACTGCAGTACGCGATTTTTTGATTATTTTCAAATTGTGGAAAACTAATTTTCCGAATGAAGCATCTACGAAAATATTTAGAAACTTAGGTACCTACTCATTCTGAAATTCAATACAAATATGAAAAATCATTATTTTTGTATTGATTTTTTTATTCGTTTAGAAAGCAACTTCATTCGATTACTTTGCAAAACATTATCAACAATTAAACGATTTCATTTGTTTTCCATCCTCGTAAATTTGTGCATAACTCCGCCGAAAAAACGAAGATTTAAGAAATATCATCGAAAACGGATTATTTTCGATTCTGGAGCCAAAAACTGAGGGGACCGCGAAAGTATAAATAACAAAGAAATTTTTCCAAAATTTTTAAGCTATGAGCGTGACGAAAAAAGTTAAGAATAAGGCAAATGTGGGACTATTGGTTCTTTTATTTGATTTATAGTAACCCGTGTTTAAAATATTTGTGTTTACGCCCCCTTAACTAATAGAGCGTTCATCCTTTTTTCGGTAAACCATATATTTACCTACCTACATTATGTTCCAATATCATATTAAAATTATTTTGATTGCTGCGAGTGGCTTTAATTCACATTGAAATGAGTACTTGGGCCACTTCTTAAAATGAACTAACGCCATATTATTTTAGTTCTCATTCCAATGTGTACTTAGGCCATAATCGGATTATGGCGTTAATTCACATTTGAATGAGAATTAAAGCCATTATGGCGTTAGTTCATATGGCCTTCGTTCACGGCACCTATTAAATATATGAATCTTAAATTAAGTTAACTTACCTTTATTGGAAGTCAATAACATTTTTGTACTATTTTGTTTTGGAAAAAGTAGGAGAGAACTTCTTACATAAAAAGCATTATTGTTTATTGAGGGACGAATAAAAACAAAAGCAGAAGAAATAAAAAATAAATACATAAATATAATATTTAACTATATAAAATAATTCTTTTTTCACACAGATCATCACAATTGTGAATTAATTATATACAAATAAATTCTTTGAACAAAAAATAACACAGTATGGCATTTTTTATTCAAACGAACGAATAAAAACAAAAACAAAAGAAGAATAAATACATAAAAATAGTATAACATTATATAAATCTTATAAATTTATGTTAAGGTATTTATTTGTATTCATGTTATTTGTTCACAAGAGTGATGATCTGTGTTAAAAAAGTTTATTTTATATATTATAATATCATATAGATTACTAAATTAAGTCAAAATGCCATTTTAATAGTACCTACAGGATAACGAAGGATTATTTCTTATTTTGTGGACTAAGTGCAAAATGCTATTAATAAAAGAAATGTATCTTAACAGGCGTTTACAAACTTATTCCACCGTGGAGGGTGGTTTAGCGAAGCAATACAAAAATGTAAGATAAAAGTTCATTAGATGGCTTACAAGTATCAACAACAACAAATTTCCCAAAGGGAATTTAAGCTTAGCGTCACTAACTTTACTACTCCGTAAACAAATTATTTTTATTAATGAGAAATTTTTTGACGTTTGGTTAAAATGGATTACATTTTTAGTCCGAACTGCGTCAAAGTAGGATGGGTTTAATTGGATTTTTTATGTTAAGAAACTGCTTCCCTCTCAAGATGTCACCAAAATCGATTGCCATCTTGCCTCTACTACCCAAGAATATATATATAAAAAAAATTCTCGTGAATTTTCGGCTGTTAAATGACGAATGTCAATTGGATATCAAATGCGTCTCGAAAAAATTTGAGCGCTCAGAACACGTTCAGTTAAAAGTGTGTTCAGAGCTTTGTATATTTATTTGACTGGTACTATCAAAATGGCGTTTTTTACTGTAACCATCTATATAACGACTTATTTAAAAGAAAACCCCGTAACTCCCCCTAAATACGGCTATGGCTCTAACACACTTATTCTGAAAGAAAAATGCCCTTAAGCCTTAATAGAAAGTTATAAATTCAGTGTTAACCAAAAAATAAATTCATTAAGTTATTAATCAATAATTATTTGATTTTGCATTTCGGGGGGGGGGGGGGGGTCAGTAAACCCCAACTCCAATAACAATTTTCCCTTTGAAAACGAGTTTTCCGAAATTTTCATCAAAAACTTTTTGTTTTCCATTCGAAAACCCATTTTGAAATTTTCCAGTTTTCCATTGGAAAACCAATGCACCTGCAATAATATGCTATTTTCCTTTTGATAAATAATGAGTTTTCCGAGTTTTTCATCAAGAACTTTCATTTTTCCATTTGAAAACCCATTTTGAAACAAAATATTCCCAGCAAAAAATTTTTTATATATGCATGCTCCTGCATGCACTTTGCATGCAAATAATTAAAAAAAAAAAATTCCTAAGAACCATCTACAGACTAACACGAAAAAGAAATCCGTCCAGCCGTTTGTAAGTTGTGCGGTTATACAAGAACAGGATTTCATTTTTATATATATAGATATCTGAGATTTGGCAAGCGTCCCGCTCTGTCACGAAAAAAAAAATGGTCACGTTAGATATGCTATATGCAAAATACAATGCCATAACGAAACTCAATGTTTTTTTTTACCAAACACAACCTCAAGTCTTGTGTTTTCAATGGTGAAAATAAAAACAAAATGACATTTGGAAACAGAAAAGAGAATCGTCTGCTATAACAAAACAAGATGAAACTCATGAAACTTTTCGAGTTTCCTATGAATTTTTTTAGCTAGAGCTTCACAATTTGTTGATTTGTTTCTTGCCTATGTTGCAGTTATACTGGCTGACGTGGCGCCCCTGGATCGCGGCGCCCCAGGTGACCGCCTGGGTCGCCATACCCTAAAGCCGGCACTGAGTGTCGAGGAGTAAAGAGAAAAGCGAATAACTTTTTCTAAGAGAATAGTACCTATGGTAAATTCTATCAAACTGCTCAAAAGGAAGTATTGTATCGACCGTGGAATTCGAATAATTTTGGAATTTTTTGTAATTTAGGAACTGGTCTATACTTTTCACATCATTGCTTGGAGCTTGGATATGTTGAAATGTAACAACAGATTTTTCAACAACCTGGATAGATAAATAATTTATGATAAAAATGTCCGGTTCGGTATGGATCGTTTTTTGCATTGAAAATGACCGTGTAATGCGGTTTACTCACTACGGCGGCGGCGGGCGGCGGTGGCAGTGGCGTGGCGTCATCTGCAAGGCAATAATCATGCCTCGGAATTACGACGGACACACTTTTAACAAGTTATAATTAGAACAAAAAATTACATGGCACACATGCAAATTCAAAAGCTCACATGTAGTTATTGCCCAGTCATGCATTTAAGTGCACATGAACAACCTTGGCGACAATTGATAAACAATAATCAACAACTCGTTATCAATTTCAATTACAGTATCGATTAGCTGTGGTTTCGTTGTTCCGTTCGTTTTCTAGTACAAATAAAGATTAAATGTGTTATGTGTTTCAATCGTTCATGTAGGGATAGGCGAAGGCCACGTATGAGAATTGTCTTCACCTATTTTTATGAAAAACAACACCTTGAAAGAATTTGTATCCAGCACGCAATTGGAATATTTCAACTGAATAAGAATAAGTAAGAATATCTTGCTGAAAGGGGCTTAATTCATCATTTTATTTGAAGGATTAGTGAGAATTTAATCGAATTGTATTGTGAAATAATTTTATTTGAAATTTCAAGTAAAATTTATATAAAAAAGTGAATCTGTGCTTCTGGAATCTGGAGTTCAGAATTCTTTGGACTATGAAGGAAGTGAGTCAAGACTATTGGTACAGAATCTAACTTAACTATCACATATGTCATTCTTCACTTCTCAATAAAGGGATAATCAAAGGAACTTCCAAGAATATGATCCACCATCCACCCGAAAAATATTGTTCTAGAATCTAGAGCATACCTACAGAAAATCGTTCACACCGTGGTGCTTCCAGGAAAAGACGACTGAATTTCCAGTGCCTTGCATAAGTATAACCGCACCTGAAAAAATGCGTTTTATAGAAAACCTACAGTAGGAGCGACTCCTTACTATTTTTTATTGAGTTGTATCACTGATCAAGCAAATTGAGAAGAAAATAAAGTACCGTTATTTCCTCTTCTGGTGTTTAAAAATGAAAAAGAGATTTACATTCATTCGAGTTTGCCATTTGGAATAACGAGATTTTACTGTAGATTAATAGAAATTCACTTACGGTTTTCCAATTCTGATTCATGTTTTGGCGGACAAATTCCAATCTTTTTTGTTTGTAGGCTGCTGTTAGATTTGGAGTTGGCACCATTTTGCCCCGAACAATCACTCCACTGCTTTTTAAAGCACGAGATACGGTTGAAACCGAAACTCCTTAACCCAATTCGTCACGAAATTCCGGCAAAGAATGCACCAAATTGGATGCAGCACTGATCAACCGCCTCTTGTCGCGACGTGTCAGCTTCTGCGGACGCCCCGGTCTTACTTTTGCCCCATAAGATTCTGGATCTTTTAAAAAATTTCAAACGACACGATCCAACCGTGAAACTCGTCTTCCAATAGCCCTAAGACTTAGGCCGCTTAACCGAAAAGCCAAGATTTTGCCTTTTTCAGTTTCGCTTAAATTTGTGCCACGTGGCATTGTTGTTTTTTATTTGAGAGCACTTGACTGAATGCACATTTACATTTTTGCAATACATCAAAATCTGCTTTTATTTTTTATACACCAGGAGAGGAAATAACGGTACTTTATTTTCTTCTCAATTTGCTTGATCAGTGATGCAACTCAAGGCACCTCCGTTACCCAATTTTCAATACGATTCAATAGGATTACCCTAAAAATGTACCTAGACTTAGCATTACCATAGATTAGGTTCAGCGCTGCTACCATTAACAACTTGTTCTGTCTATATACAACTTGTCAACTTGTTTTGAACATTTAAAGCGTGAATGCTTTCTACACTAGAATGGATAATGGTATAACCGCCATGACCGCTGTTACATATCCATAAGGTCACTTGATTCAGAATCAATAGATGAAAGAGAGAACATTATTTTATAAACAATCAAAACCGGTCTTCCCAGTACTGGCTCTTTTTTCTGCTGCTATATAATTGTCATATGTAATAAAACATGAGCAGGGCAAAAGGCAACGAAATTATTGTAATTTCAGCTCTTGCACGAGTGATCATTGTTTTCTCAATGGACACAAACTAGATAATTATAATATTATTTCAAGTTCGTGTTTAATTGTGGGGCATTATAATAATGATGTACCTAATAAAAATTGAATAAGCACAACACAGACTTCCTAATATTATTTTTGCCTCATGTCTCTGGCAGAAAGGAAATATAAACACATCAATTACAGTGGTACAAAAATATTTAATGTGAAAATAAATACAATACAATATTTGAGCTATCAATATGGTATTTTAGCTAAGCTCTCTAAAGTCACTGTCCCGCCACTCTCCTCTAACCAAACTTTAATTTAGGCACCCCTGATTCGTCAACTGCCTTGTAGGACCCTTGTAGTGCAAAAATATTGTATGCACTGCACTTTCCCACACTCGCAGTCCCACGGGTAAATAAGTTGTTGGTCATCGGAAACCATGTTCAAATAACACATTCCGATGCAACCAAAAACAATATTCTGGAATCATACGTGGCAGGCAATTCATGGTGTAGTTCCGTATTAAGAATTTCATAAGTTCTTCCATCTTTGCGTTTGCTGGCACTAGGTTGCACACTTGATACGAATGTCGTTGACCATCGTAGTTTTATTGGGGTTGATGTACATTGGCGATAGACATGTTTGTTGAAATTTAATTAATTGTTCACGACTTTTTGTTATGTTAACGTTATTGGAGTTGATGTACACTGACAATAGACATGTTTGTTGACATTTAAATTTAATTTAATTTAATCCCAAGGAAATATTTCCAGTGAAATTTAGTCCTATTTCTTCTTTTTTTTTTTTGAAAAAAAATTAGACTTCAATTTGCCAACACAAACAATTTTCAACACTTTGTAGATGTATCACACAAAAAAGAGTTAGTTAAATTTCTTCTTTTTTTTTGTCTTTAAAACTGTTCGGTAATTTTTGTTCAATTGATTTTTCTTTTTTTTTTTATTTTTCTTGCAATCAATATTTATAAAACGATATTTAATTTCTTCGAATGAATTCTCTTAATTCACGAATATCTGGCAAGATCGCCATGATATGTTTAAATAAAACGTCCGATAATTTTGATTTGTTTATTGCAACTGAATAATTGTATATTTATTGTATCTTATGCGGCTATGCCGCTAATTAGAAAATATCCCACGCTCGAAGAGTGTGGTTTCCGATGACGGGTAAATAAGTTGCTCGTGGAGCATCGGAATGTGTTATTTGAACATGGTTTCCGTTGACCAACAACTTATTTACCCGTGGGACGTTTTATTTAAACATATCACCCTTTTGATGAAGCCTTTAACCAATAAAGTTTGACAAAAAAGACCAAAATCAAGTTGCAGAAATAACCTGGTTAGAATCTGCCTCTAACGCTTGCGAATTGCATTAGACAGTAATCTGATTCACATTGACCTTAAGAGCCTGTTCATTTAAAAATGCAAGTACATACATATCGAAACAATAACTTAAATTTTAATTTATTGTAAGTAACTAAACATGTTCCTTAATATCACATTAAATCCGTTCCACACGCAAAAATATCCCGCTATCAGCCGAAAATACAAAATTCGTAACATCCGCTTTCAATGGATTCGGAGTCTTATCGCAATAATAAAACCTATAATTCCTCAGCAACATACTTAAACCAATGAAAGTCTGCATCTTGCCAAATCTCAAGCCAATACAATTCCTTGGACCCTCGCCAAATGGCAACCAGGTAATGGGGTGCCGTTTTTGAGTTTCTTCCGGACTAAAACGCTCCGGGTCGAATTTCTCCGGATCAGGATAGATTTCAGGGTCACGATGAATCGAATCGGCCGGTATCAAAACCATTGTTCCTTTTGGTATGACATACTTAGGGTCCTCCGATGCAGCATAATCGTTCTGGGCAACTCTAATAAGATTCGTCACAATGGAGTATTTTCTAAGGGTTTCTGTACGAACAAAATTGATTAACGGACCGATTAATAAATGGAAACGAAAACAACAAACCTTTCATAACCATATCCATGTAATGCATTTCAGTCATACTCTCGTACACTAAGTGCCCTCCGTTCTTTTCGAATTGAGCATTAATTTCGGCTCTTAGTTTGTCTTGGATCTCCTGATTCAACGCCAATTCAAACAATGCAAATCCCATTGTCGTCGACGAAGTTTCGAAACCAGCCAAAAAGAATACAAACGCCTGCGCCGCAACCTCATTGAAAGTCAAGCCCTCTTTTGAATGTTTCAATTCGATCAGCAAATTCATAAAATCATTTCGTTTAACCGAATTCGTTTCTCTATAATTGACCGTGTCACGCACAACTCGCATATAGAACTCATGAACTTCTTCGTGGATTTGCCGCATACGGAGAATTGCAGCCAATTTGGGAAAACTGAAGATAAACAATTCAACGAGTTTACTGTGACGCGGTTGATTGAACGCCTTTGCTCCCATTATCCGAAACTCTGCATGGGGATCTTTGAGACTGTTGCACTCGAGTCCGAAGGCGCAATTTCCAATCACATCGACTGTGAATCGAGCCAGAACGTCCTTGACCTCAACTATTGGGTCTTTCTCAATCATACTCGAAAAAGTCTGCTTAAGCTCTTCGCCAACAGACAGCACAATTGGGAACATACCCTTCATTTTGCCCGAACTGAAGGTTGTCGAGAGTTTGTTCCTTAATGGTCTCCATTTCGGTCCATCTAAAGCAAACAGATGGCCGGTAAGTGGATCATCGCGTTCGTTGTGGAAAATCGCACGATCGACAAAATTGTTGAAGTCTTTGATGAGAATATTCTTGGCTAAATCCAGATCGTAGATGACGACAGCTCGTTTAAGGAAAAAATAGAAGCCTCCAAATGGTCCAGTGTGTTTATATTTGTCGTAATTTTCCTTTGTGATGTCTCGCAAGTGATGAGTCTTTTTGAATCGTGTCAAGTTGCCGCCAGGGAAATCTGGCGGATCGTGTGGTATTCCTCGACGCTTCCAGTAGGTCAAGTGTTGTCGGATAAAATATACGGCAGCGGATGCAACTGCTATGAGTAAATAAATAAAAACTGCCATTTCGCTTGCGCGTTGATGGTTATAATTGCTCGCGACCGATCACGTTGAAAGATCAAATACAACTGGAAATGGAAATGAAAATAGTGGTTTATTAAATAATAGCAGATGTCTGGAATTAAATAGTATCTATGTCCGTGACGCAGCGACACTATCTCTATCGGTTAAACTTAAACACCATCGTAATGAATGAACTGAAAAACCGGTTGCATGTCTGGCTGTTCATTTGTGTGTTATGATATGGTATGTATGTGGAGAAGACCACAAATGAAAATTGGAAACGTGTATTCAAGTGACTTTGCAGAAAAGGTGTATACAAGAGCGTACGTTTTTGGGTAGTAAACAAAATATCACACCTAGACCTACCTAATTAGCAGATTAGCTCCATAATGCAAATCTTAAGAGGATTAAGTAAGCGTTAAATCGCACACGTCAGAAAGGTAAACATAGTAAATTTGTAGGTACACAGAATTGAATGTTTATAATCACATTTAAGCGCCACCGCTGGCTGATTGGTTCGTTTACAATGACTTGGTTTTTTTAGGAAATATGCAAGTCATTCTCTCTTGTGCGTGGTTATTATTTCTTGTTTTGAATTTGTATTTGAGACTCTGACTCAAATTTAACGATAAATGACTAGGCAATTTCGAAGAGAAAAAGCATGATGAAGATGATGATGCTTTACTGCAAAACTGTAGAAAATGTAATAAATCTTTAACCAAATGGGGTCAAAACGAACAACTTTGGGAAGTAATTTTTTTCTGTCTTTAGACAAGGGGTCAGTGATAGTACCTACTCACTTAAGGATCCGAAACTTGAATGCTTAGGCAAAGGCACTATGCATTCCTAGCCTCAATCGAGAGAAGTCTTACGGAGGATAGTTGGCCCCGTTTGTGAGAGATCAAATCTACCGCGACCTGATGACAAAAATTAAGCTTTATAGACTGGGACCTGGGATACCTATAGCTCGAATGAGCGAAAAGGAACCGGCTTGAAAAGTCCTTTGCGGTACAATTCATGGTAGGAGACAGCGTCGCAGATAAAATTTGCGCTGAAAAGATGGCGTAGACCAGGAGGTCCAGAGCCTTGGCGTGCGGAACACCATAAGGCTGTGGGCGCCCCACCCGAACATCGACCTGGAAAACATAGCCTTATTTTATCACTTCTAATTTCGGAATGATGTGCAATGGCCATCTGAGAACCGCTATTTCATGCGGTTCAAAGACGACTTTTTGGCTAACGCCAAAATCGCCGAGCAAACGGCACCAATAAAATAAATAGAGTGGCGCGACAGCTCTTGAAGAGCCAAGGCCTAAGTAGCTTACTCTCATCAACAATTCTCTGAGTGCGTGTGAAGAATTGAGGGGACCTACAATTTAACACCGATTCCGAACGGCAGAGTTGAGAAGCACTTTTTCATGACAGATTGATACTCTTGGAAGATTTGTCAGGTCTTCGTAAGAGGCAGTGCCCGTGAAAGATGAAATAAAAACTTGGCCTGAGTAGGATCTGTTAAAAACGAAGAAGCTCCATCTGATCTTTGATTCAATGAGGATCAAAAAGTCAGCAGGTGTCATTGGTATATCCAATATTATATTCTAACTAGTTGACCCAACAGACTTCGTACCTATTGCCTCAATCGATATATAAAAGACCTATCTTTTGTAGCCCACTACCATACCACCCGCTATCCTCTCCCCGCTTTTCCACTACTGCTTCCCCGTTATACCTAGTTACCCTGTTGCCCGCTACCCCACTACCCAGCTACCCAATACTTACACCCGCTTTACCGGTAATCGCTACCTACTACCCGCTACCCCACTACCCTCTACACGCTATCCCGTTATACCCAGCTACCCTGTTATCCGCTACCCCACTTCCCGTTACCCAATACTTCTAAACGCTTCCCGCTACACCAGTAATTGCTACCCACTACCCGCTACCGACTACCCCGCTTCTAAGTCATGACAAAATAAAAATCTTGCCAAAAAAAATTAAAGTTTTTAATAAATAAATAAAAAATAAGGGTTGATCATAGAGGGGTTAAAATTAAGGGTTGCATGTATTTTAGTATGATGTAGGGTCGTGGCACCAGTTACCGAACAGTTAACGGACTATGAGGAAACAACATAATGCAAAAAATACTTTAACTGAGTTTAGTATTGTAATTTTAGCTATTTCTGAATTATTATCTCAAATATTTTCAGGTTTGATACTCTCTTTTTCCATAAACATTATCAGTAAATATTAAAAAAAGATTATATTGAAAATAAGCATTTTCTCCTATTCTCGAACACCTTATTTTGATTGTTTCCTAAACCCGAACACGGAGTTTCCTATTTTCGAACGCTGGAACCAAAAAGCTAGAAAACCATTTTAAAGCCAAAATTTTCTTTATTTTTGCATATTTTTCATTATATAAAAATGTAAATAATAGTATGATCCATTGGCAAAAATAAAATAAATAAAAATCCCATTTGAAATATCCTTCTAGGTACTTAGTTTTCTCTTAAAAATAAATATATGTGCCTAAGTTCTATTTTTTGACTATTTAAAAAGTAGAACTTAAGTACATATATATTTATTTTTAAGATAAAACTTAATACCTATAAAGATTTATATTTGAAAATCTTCAATATAGGAAGTAGTTGTCACATCGAGTTTCGAGAATTTTTTTTTAAATAACAGTTAGGGGCTTGAGAGCTTTTTTAAACAAACAACATTTTTCAAAAAATTAATTTTGTTAATTTAATAGTTTTTTAACGTTTATTTTTGTATACATCTCTTGGCAGGAATTGATTACAAATTTTTATGGATTTGACCAAGTTTGTTAAAACTGACTTATAAATTATAGGCCATTCTCTTCGCAGAGCTTCTTAAGCTCTCCTACAGATCCGTAGCTTCTTCCTTCTCCATAAATTCTCCTGTCTTTGATTACCCAAAGATTCTGTATCTATGAGATTAACATCGGGCATTTGCCAAATTAAGCTCCAACCAATGAGTTGTTTCCCCATTTGTATGAATTTTGGTATTGTCCCGCTGAAAAATCATAGTGATCAGCCAAACAGATATCAAACTGATGCGCAGCACTTAAACATAATCCCGACTGTTGATTTTTGATGACGTAAATCGAATTTCGAAGCACCCTACTGAAGAGAAAGCTCACCATCACCATATCATCAGTGAACCTCCACCAAAATTAGGCCATCGAAATATTTCGGATCCTTTCGTTAATCACTCAAGTATCCATGTACCCTTCAGGATCATCTAGGTTCAATTTCTTCTCATCAGAAAAAATTACCTTTAATCGAATTTGAAGGCACATATTGAAAAAACCTCTAATTGAAACTTACAGATTCCAATCCCGATCTCGAACATGAAAGAAAAGGGTGTTCGAAAATAGGTATTTGTCTTTCTTCACTGTTTCCTATTTCCGAACACACTTGTTCGAGTAAGGCAACTCGGTAATATTTAGTTTCCTTTCTTCGAACAGTCAAAAATCATAGCATAATTTTACTTTTTTTCAATAAGCAATTTAAAATATCAATAATCTGGCATACTTAATATTTTTAAAACGCTGGGAAAAGAATTTACTCAAATATTTTTCCTTCAAAGCAACTTTTCATGAAGTCCTTAATCTAGTTTTTTTTCCTGAAAAATGTATCAAAACCGTATCGAGGGAAACCTACCACTGAACTGAATTTTTTGCTCTCTTAAGATATATTAGTTTTAATGAAACGTTTTACCTATTTGTAAAGAAAGAATGCCCAAACGTTTTTGTGAAGTTTTCATTACGAAAAACGTTAAAATAACGAAACTACAACCATATTTCTCAAAAGTGTTCGGTAACTGGGGACGTTCGGTAACAGGTGCCACTACCCTATCATAAAAAAATAAAAACAAACAATTTTGTCAAAAAAAAATTTAAGGGTGGACCACCCTTAAAATTTAGGGGGATGAAAAATAGATGTTGTCCGATTCTCCACCCTAGCCGATATCCTTGCAAAGATTCACGAAAATCGGTCGAGCCGTTTCGGAGGAGTTCAATTACGCACCCCGTGACACGAGAACGCAAACGATGGCAAATACTGATGACGACCCAAGAAAATATTTTAAGGACAACGAATTTCTAATATGTACGTAGAATTATAGGTCCATTAATAGAACGCGTTCTGCCGAACAATTAGCCGAGACCCTCAACTGCTACAGAACGGATATTAACGCTATCCAGGAAATGCGACGGAATGGAACGGACAAAAGTAGGATGAAAAACTGCTACATTTACTATGGTAATTGTTACCGAGAGCAACAACAGCGGCTTTTCGGATGCGAATTCGTCGTGGGAAGTAGATTCAGGCAAAAAGTCTTGCGCTTCAAACGTGTGAGCGAACGCATCACGACGATCCGAATCAAGGCTTAAATCGGAAACATTAGCCTAATATGCGTGCATGCCACCACAAGAGAAAAAAGACGAGTTCCTCCTTGGCAAAACGTATGAGCAATGGTCAAGCTATGAAATTAAAATTGGAAAACGGGACATCTTTGGTGAAACAATCGAAAAGCACAGCCAGCACGACACCACTTCCGACAAAGTATTTAGGCGGATTTTGCTGCGGTGTGAAATGTTGTAGTTAGCACAGCGTTCTCACATCTCTACATCCACAAGGTGACCTCTAGATCTCCCGATCAATCAACCGCCAACCAGATTGATCAAATTGCGATCGACGGAAGGCACTTGTACAGCATTCTAGATGTTCGAACTTTCCGAGGAGCCAACAACGACTTGGACCACTACCTCGTCGTTGCCAAGGTAGTGCTACAAATATCCCGACAACGGTCAAAACAAGAAAATGCTGCAAGAAAATTTGACGTCGGACGGCTACAATCGCAAGAGATCGCCAGGTGCTTCTCTGATCGAGTGTCAAGCAACCTCCTAAGAAGTTTTATGCCGCCAACAGCAAGTATTGAGGACCAGTGACAACATTGCCAAAAAGCAGTTCGAGATGCCGGCCGTCTCTAATGTGCTAGGTTTCACACAGCTACCAAAATTAAACCCCTGGTTTGACGAAGAATGAAAGCTGGTGCATGCAGCCAAGAAGGAGGCGCTGCGTTAGAAAGACAAGAGCTGCTTGTGAGCTTTACGAACAAAAGAGGAGACAGGAACGCTGGCTGTTTGACGGCAAGTCCAAGCCATGACTCTCGGTTTTGCTAGAATTTTTATCGCACTCAAAAAGGCAGTTGATTCGATTATGAGTAGAGGTTGAAGTTGAAATATGCATTCTGCTAGCAATCAGTCCGCGGAACAACTTATAATCAAAGTTTAACGTACCGATCACCGCACGTTTAAACAGTTTCCTTTTGGAAGTTTGCAGTGTAAGTTGCGAATTCCAAAAAATGTGCGCATAGAACTCTTCTAAATATATTTACAAAGTTCATTTATATATTGCGCCCATCAGTAATGCGCAGAAAAATTTTCCAAAAGATATAACCTTCTGTCCTAGATAAAAAGTCACAGTCATAGTCATAACTCATAATAATAATAATGCGACTCTAAATCGAAACACCTAGCGAAAATAGTAAAAGTAAAA
Organism: Sphaerophoria taeniata; assembly: GCA_943590905.1. Lineage (NCBI taxonomy): Eukaryota > Metazoa > Arthropoda > Insecta > Diptera > Syrphidae > Sphaerophoria > Sphaerophoria taeniata. The sequence continues at coordinate 216,218,487 of OX016540.1, read as the reverse complement.
TATCAGATTATTTTGCTTCAACACTTCTACTTTTCAACACCAACACAAAATAAAACCGCAAACCAAAACATCCAACGCCAATATGCAATCAAAACAAACAAAGAACTACTGATAAAACTTGAACGGAAAACAAACGAATAAAAAGACATCATCTCACTGTCCAGTCCATTCAAATGCCAGCTGTAACGGGGATTTGTATAAATCAACTTAATTAGTTCAATCTGTGCACTCATCGAGGTTAGGTCGTCGTTTTTGGTCGCGGTCGGTCGTCCATAACTTTTTATTCGGTAATCACACAGTCAAAATCATGGCAATGACCGCAATTCTAATCTGTGTACTCACAACGCTGATTGCATTACTGGTTTTCTCCTGCATCCAGTACTATTTCTCGTTTTGGAAGCGTCGCGGAATCCCACACGATAGACCAGTTTTCCCGTATGGCAATTTAAAAGGTATCGGCAAGACGCATCACTTGAGACAAATTGTAAAAGCTTACTATGAAAAGTTCAAAAGATCCGGTCCATTTGGTGGTTTCTTTTTCTTTCTCAATCCCGCTATTGTGATATTTGATTTGGATCTTGCACGAGATATTCTCATTAAAGACTTTAATAATTTCATCGATCGCGGCATGTTTTATAACGAACGCGATGACCCACTTACAGGTCATTTGTTTGCTTTGGATGGAGCAAAGTGGAAGAACTTGCGTCGCAAACTTACACCTACATTCAGTTCGGGCAGAATGAAGGGAATGTTCCCGACAGTCTTATCAGTTGGCGATCAGCTGCTGGAAGTGTTTGAAAAGTTTGTGACAGAAGATCCAGTTTTTGAAATCAAAGACGTCTTGTCTCGCTTCACCGTCGATGTGATTGGAACTTGCGCTTTCGGCATTGAATGCAACAGCCTGAAAGATCCAAAAGCAGAATTTCGAGTTGCTGGCGATAAAGCTTTTAGTAAGACTCGTCATAGCCGGCTGCTCAGTGGGATGATTTTTGGTTTTCCGAAATTGGCCCGAAAGCTGAGATTTCGATTCATTCATGAGGAGGTCCATCAGTTTTACACACGAGTGGTGTATGAGACAGTCGAATATCGGGAGAAGAATTCGATTAAGCGAAATGATTTTATGAATTTGTTGATTGAGTTGAAGAACTCGGACGAGGGCTTGACGTTGAACGAAGTCGCAGCGCAGTCGTTTGTGTTCTTTTTGGCTGGTTTCGAGACTTCGTCCTCAACAATGGGATTTGCACTCTATGAACTGGCGTTGAATCAGGATGTTCAGGATAGATTGCGGGCAGAAGTCAATGAGCAATATGAGAGAAATGGAGGCCGATTAACTTATGAATCGATGAGCGATATGCATTACATGGAGATGGTTATGAAAGGTAAGCGGCTCTCAGTTTTCTGTCATGTGTGTTGCTTGAAAGTTTTTCTTGTGTGCTTCTAGAGACCTTAAGAAAATACTCGGTTGTTACAAATTTGATCCGTAGACCGGTCGCTGATTACCAAACATCGAACCCAAAATACATGATTCCCAAAGGAACAATGGTATTGATTCCTGCCGATGCAATTCATCGTGATCCTGATATCTATCCCGAACCGGAAAAATTCGATCCAGAGCGTTTTAGTCCGGAGGAGGTGCAAAAACGACATCCCTTAACTTGGTTGCCGTTTGGTGATGGTCCTAGGAATTGTATTGGTTTGAGATTTGGCAAAATGCAGACTTTTATTGGTCTGAGTATTTTGCTGAGAAATTTCAAATTTCATTATTCTGACAAGACACCTAACCCACTGGTTATTGATTTGAAAAATTCATTAATGTCATCGAAAGGGGGCATATTTTTGCATGTGGAACGTATTAAAATCTAAGTTACTATTGTTAGTCATAAAAAAATTAGGGTACCTAAGCAACATCAAGCTTTTGTTTTGAGTTGGAACTTAAGTAGGACTGAAAATATTCAATTGTTTTAATTATACAATTTTTAACCTGTTATTTTTATCAATTGTTGGGTAATGTTTATTTTTGACAGCGAAAATACCAAAAGAAATTGTGTGATAATATTAAATAAATGACATTGAGCACATTTTAAAAATTAGAAAGTAGAAAAAAGAATTGTACGTGTCAGCTCCGACGCGCGACTGGAGTTCACTCAATAAGAATGATTATCTTAATGCCGCGTGCGAATTCAGTTAAAAAGTGGCTAAAACTTGACGTTTGATTAAATATATATACACTTCGCATTGAACAAAATTGTGTTAAAATTAGACTAGCTGCGCAGCAGGTTAAAATATGACAGTAGTGGTTAAAAATTCATCAATTCGCACCCGGCCTAAAATATATATAATTCGCAAAGGATTGAATTCATATACCTACATATTCATAATAATTTGATAAAATAATATATTAGTTAAATTCTTAAATTATTATGGTAAGCAATATGAATGTCTAAAACTTTGTCTAAAACGTTCTTACGTATTTTTGAATGAATCAATGTAGTAACTTCTATAAACATTTTTGTAAAGAATGAAAAAATCTACAAAACTGCATCATTACATTTTCAGAACAGTAACATTTCTTAGCAACTTTTCATTAATTAATGATGAAAATACAATTTAACCCACATTTATCATGCACTATTACACTTAAAATGGAATTGAATGTCGATAAATTCTACATAGAATTAAAGCCTGAAGGCTTGTGCTTCGTAAGAGACGTTAATCTTGTAGATCCGCTTATGAGAACGCACGATAGAACGCTTTTAATCGAAGCACATCCATTAAATTTTGGCATCAGCGGGATTCTCCCAACAGGTGATGTGTCATGTCGTACGAACCAAGCAGGTTGTTTGTGTGCAATTATTATGAAGTGGTGTTATCGTGAATCGAAATATTATCTTACTAATAGAAGCCAAAGAACTAGAGTAAATGGTGAAACAAGTTTTAACAATTTGGGAGTGCCTCAAGGTTCTGTTTTGAGAGTGTTCTTGTTTCTGTTGTATACAAATGACTTTAAATTTTAAAGTAGCATTTTAGCAGATGATAGTCTGATTTATATTTGTGGCAAAATTAGTGAAAATATGAGTAACAAATTGAAAGAAGACTTGAAAAGAATTGATGTGTAGCTAAGAATCAGCGTATATCTACTCTGCTAAGAATGAATAAACTGAAGTTGAATAGAACTAAGATTTAGTATATGAAGCTTAGAACAAATTATGACATTGATGGGGGAATGGATAATCGGTAGTTTGTGAAGAAAGAATTAAGTATTAAAGTTGTGACATTCTAAAGGAACATGCTAGTCATGTAGGTATGCTCGAAAATCTCAAAGAAAATGTATGTTATGTTGCATAATTTAATTTAAATTTTTGATCTTGTTTTCAGTTGTTTGATCTTGGGCTAAAAGAGAAAAATTAAGGATTCGGCATGGTTGTGCTAGTATCAAGTGTCAGGTTAAGCGGCACAAAGTTTGTGAGTAAAAATATGGTGACAAAGCTGTTTTCAAATGGTTCAAAAGTATGTGGGGCCATTCATTACCAGTTAGCGGTCCTATCTTAAAAAAACAAGCGCTGGAATTTGCAGGCAACTTAGGTTTTCCTAATTTCAAGGCAAGCGATGGTTGGCTGACCAGATTTTAAAGCAGACATAGTATCCTTTTGAAAATTTTGTCTACTGAAAGTGGTTCTGTTGATAAAACTTAGGCCGATGAATGGAAACATCAGATCCCAGAAGTTGCCAGAGGATTCAAACTGGATTACATTTTAATGTTGATGAAACGGGACTGTTTTTTAAATATTTGCCGACACGTACCTTGGCTTTTAAAGGAAAAACATATTTCGGAGGGAAGCACAGTAAAGAAAAAGTGACATGCCTTGTGGGATCCTTTAACATGACCTCAATAGTGCAACCGATGGACATGGATATAATCCAAAATTTAAAAGTTCACTATAAACGCCCCGTATTTTAACCAAATAACCACCATCTTAAAGGTTTGAGAAAATAAAAAAGAGGACTATAAAATAACTCTGCTCGATTGTGTACCTACGCGAAATTTTGAGGGCGTGGATACAGGATGAAACTCCGTTGACAATAAAGAATTGTTTATGAAATGGTACGACGCAACCCCCGACACAAATACTTACAAAAGATTCTGCTCTACGAGTTCATTCTATATGCTTAGTTACTAAACTGTCCGAACGTTCGCTTGCGGTTATGCGGTTTTTGATATTTAAAGAAAAATATAATTGTTAATCTTATCACTAAATTGAACCCACATACATACCATCACGATCATATAAAAGTTAAGTTAACCGATTACAACATCAAATACGAATTCTGGAGGCAAGAATAACACACGCATGAATGCATGTATTAACCCAGTGGCAAATTTCATCCTCAATGAAAAATTTCGGTGAAAAGAGCAAGGAATTCATTCCACACTTTTAAGAGGAAAAATAAGGTAATGATTTCATAGGAACAAAGTAATGCCCTTTTTCCTCTGTACATTTTCTCTATTCTATTAACGCTTTCGTTTCTTCGCATACCAAAACGTTGTGATTTCAGTAAGGAAAAGTCCTGCACAGCTTCACGAGTTCGTAATTGGCATTGAGCGCTGTGTGTTGTTTTCATAAAAGAAGAATAAACGAACAAGAAAGAAACACAAATATTTTCTAGCTACTAGCAGTTGATAATTTTTTTTTTGTTTTCTTTTAAGGATGGAAATGACCTGCAAGATTCCGTGTATATAAACATTATGTACTTTCTACCTTTATTGATCGAGGAAGACGCGACGACCGATGACGACGTAACGCTTTTGGTTTTTTTCCACTGTCTTTTTTTGTTTGCGATAGTCAAAAAAATGTTTTGTTCTATGTTAAATCAGTACAATCGAAATCTTAGTTAAAGACGGTTGACGTGAAGAAAGTGTAAATTATTTTTTAAAGTGAATTAATTATATCTAATAAACAGCACAGATGATAATCGAAAGTTTTTACCAGGTACTCAAATATAAATATTTATTTTCGACACTTATAGAAATTAAATTAAACTAAACATTTCTTAAAGGTATTCTGGAATCTGGCATGTGGACGTGGAGCAACCTAAAAGACGACGCGTCGTTTAGCGGCAAAAATTGAAAAAAAGTAGAAGATCCAGCAAAGATTTGAATTGTGTCTATATAATATTATTCAAAACAATATTGTGTTCTCTTCAAAAATATTTAAATTAAAAAAAAAAAATTCATAAATTTGTTTTGATATTTATGATCACTGTACCTAATTATTTCAAAAAACTCTTTTTTTAAAAAAGAAAAAAAAATTCAAGATTTCACAGCCGCATTTTCATAATATTTTTCATTCATGAAAAAAGTAGTGGAAAATTCAACTTTCAAAAAAGAGATGAGTTCACCAATGAGCTATCATTAAACATTTCATCGGAGATAGAGAACAAATGAAAACACAAAGTACTTTTATTCAATGATTTCACTCATGCATATTCACCAAGATATTCACTTGGTGAACTCCAATGACAGCCACGTGTTAATTTCACCAAATGATTCACCTTCAAATTCATGGGTGAAGCTACCAATCCTTGGTGAATCGCATGGTGATTCCTTGGTGAAAATTGGGAAATTTGCCACTGGGAATTTTGTCGTTATTTTTTTCATACAGCCTAAATATAAATACCAAATCTCGAACACTACAAAGATACACACGAAATTCGTGAAACCCTCCTCCAAAAAATACCAGCTGCTTCATTAGCATATAGTAACCAATGCTGCCAGCAAATCGCATTACATGAACACATCCAAATAAGAACGAGCTACATAGGTTGGGAAATCCAGTTTTAACAACAGAATATAACTTAGCGCCATAATGTAAATTTGTCGCAAATTTTTAGTCGAAGCTTTTCTTGGTCCAGATCTTTGATTGAGTTTGCGCCGTGATCAGTCGTACTTCGCTTTTGATTCGATCAACCAAAAAATCGAAATTATGGCTATGGCCGTAATTCTAATTTGTATTCTCACAACGCTGATTACATTTCTAGTTTACTTCCGCGTCCACTCCTATTTTTCTTTTTGGAAGCTTGGCGGCATCCCACACGACAGACCAGTTTTTCCATTTGGCAACTTTTGCGGACTCGGTAAGACCCATCACATGAGACAAATCATGAAAGCCTATTACGAAAAATACAAGCAAGCTGGCTCATTTGGTGGTTTCTTTTTCTATCTCAATCCCGCTGTGGTTATCTTCGACTTGGATTTGGTGAGAGATATTCTCATTAAAGACTTTAATAATTTCATCGATCGCGGATTAATCTACAATGAACGCGACGACCCACTCTCGGCGCATTTGTTTGCTTTGGATGGAACAAAGTGGAAGAACTTGCGTCGCAAGCTGTCACCGACATTCAGCTCGGGCAAAATGAAGGGAATGTTCCCGACAGTGTTATCAATTGCAGATCAGCTGCTCGAAGTATTTGGCAAGATTATGAATGACAATCCAGTTGTAGAGGTCAAGGACATCTTGGCTCGCTTCACCGTCGATGTGATCGGTACATGTGCTTTCGGCTTAGATTGCAATAGCTTGAAAAATCCGAATGCGGAATTTCGAATAGCTGGCGAGAAAGCTTTTTCGAAGACTCGTCATAATAAGCTGTTAAGTGGTATTATATTCACTTCGCCGCGGCTGGCGAGAAAGCTCAGAGTACGATACATTCATGAGGAGGTTCATCAGTTTTACGCATGCGTTGTGCATGAGACAGTCGAATATCGGGAGAAGAATTCGATTAAGCGAAATGATTTTATGAACTTGTTGATCGAGTTGAAGAACTCGGAGGATGGGTTGACGTTGAACGAAGTCGCAGCGCAGGCGTTTGTGTTCTTTTTGGCTGGCTTCGAGACTTCGTCGTCTATAATGGGATTTGCACTCTATGAATTGCCGTTGAATCAGGATGTTCAGGATTATTTGCGGGCTCAAATCAATGAGCAATTCGAGAAGAATGGTGGCCGGTTTACTTTTGAATCGATGAGCGAAATGCATTACATGGAGATGGTTATGAAAGGTTGTGAGTGTTTTTCAGCTTCAGATAAACAAGCTAAAACAGTTCTGCGACCTATGGGATCTCAGAATCAATACATACCACAAAATCGAAGATAATGGTTTTCAGATCTGGAAATAGGTCTATTGGCTATAGTCGGAACTGGACTTTGGATGGTGAAATAATAGAAGTCGTAAACGAATATAAATATCTTGGATATACTATAACATACGATCTTAACGTTCTTACTCATCTAAAAGAAAAAACTAATGCTGCAAAATTTGCAATAAATACCATGTGGTCCCAGTTCTTTGCCAATAATCTCATCCGGTCTCTAAATTCAAAGTCTTCAACGCCACTGTAAATACTTGTTTTTGCTATGGTAACGAAGTGTATGGTTGCGAACAGCTAGAGGAAATGGAAAGTATACAAAGGTATTTTTTCAAGCGAATATTTAGGTTGCCTTTCAATACTCCCAACTACGCTTTACATCTAGAGTCAGGCTTACCTCAAATTTTCTTGAAAAACTTAAAGGCAAATGCGGATTACTTTATCAGAGTAATGAAGCGATCCGATCAAAACTTGCAAAAGAGGATCCTTAAAATTTGTTTTAGTTGTGGATATAGTCCAATTAAAAACTGGCATGATCTTGCTATAACAGACAACTATTCAATGACATTGACAATGGATAATGTGGATGCATTAAGAAACTCACTATACGAATGTATCTCTGTCATAGATGACGCAATGTATAGGCAATGTGTTAATCGAGGGACAACATCAACATCCAGAAATATATACAGACAACTTAATCTGAAACTGGGGGTCAACAATTATTTCAGGGAAGAGTTTACACTCTCTGAAATGAGCCTGATTTTCAAGATAAGAACAGAAATGCTTGACTTCAACTATAGACCACATAGAACAGACATGGACCATATTTGTCTATTTTGCAACCTTGGTGAAAATGAAGATGTTCTACATTTCCTAGTGTTCTGTCCAATATTACAGGAAATCCGAAGACTCTACTTCAATTCTAGTTTCCTTTCCTTGGAGGAATGTGTCTGCATTCTAAACGGAGATCGAGGCTGGAAGCCACTTATTCGTTTTGTATCTCATGCAAGAAACTACCGTAACGAATATTTGAATCTGTTTTGAGTCAGTTCTTTTCTGTTTAAACCTAAAATTCGCAGTTCTTTTTCTTATACGTCCTTTTTTTATGTACAAATAACTTTTTGTTATTTTTTTTTTGTTCTTGTTTAAACTAAAGTTAAAAACCGTTTTCTTTTGTTATTTATTAAACTTAATTTCTCATTGTTGTTTTTTTTTTGTAATATAATTTTAATAATACATATTATTCACACAGATAAATCTTGTCAACTATCTTTTTTCTATTGAAATATTATTTTTTGAATTTATTAAGAACTTTCCCCCCCGGCAGACGGCTTATAAAGCCATGCTTTGTAATTCTTAAATTAAATTATACTTGTACTCTTTATACTTGAAAAAATAAAGAACTTATCTAATCTAATCTAATCTAATCTAATCTTGTGAGTGTTTTTCAGTTAGCAATTTTTATGTCATAACTCTGTAATCTCTTTAATCCTTAGAAACTTTGAGGAAATACTCGATTCTGACAAATTTGATCCGAAGGTCACAAACAGAATACCACACCAACGTTTCGAAATATGTGATTCCGAAGGGAATGATTGTTCTAATTCCTGTGGATGCAATTCATCGTGATCCTGATATCTATCCCGATCCGGAGAAGTTCGATCCAGAGCGTTTTAGTCCGGAGGAGGTGCAAAAACGACATCCCTTAAGTTGGTTGCCCTTTGGTGATGGTCCCAGGAATTGTATTGGTTTTAGGTTTGGCAAAATGCAGACATTCATCGGATTAAGTGTTCTGCTGAGAAATTTCAAATTTCACTATTCTGACAAGAAACATAATCCCTTGGTACCCGACTTAAAAAATTATTTAATGTCTCCCAATGGTGGGATTTTCTTGCATGTGGAACGCATTAAGACTCAATCGGTTTACTGCCAATAATCATATGGAGAACGATGTGTATTGTGCAAATGAATGAGCAATTGAGACTGCCTCAACAATTGTTATTGCTAATTTAAGCTCTTATGAAGCTTTTATTCGTTCAAATTTGATAGATAAAAGCAACATGAGGTGACTGTGTATTATTAAAGTACGATAAGAGAAACCATTTAAAGAAATAGAGAAGATAATTGATATAACATTGTTTGATTTTAATTACTTACTACTCATCAAACAAACTGCAACTGACGGTTGGGGCCAGAGTTTTCTCTCTCTGTAGAGAGAGGATAGCACCATCTGACTATAAAAAACCTCTGAACTCGAGACTCATGAAATGCCAACTTTGCTCATGATATTAAGCTTCACAATGCTTTATTTCTAAATTAAAAAAAAATCTTCTATGACATCGAATAATTACTTAATATTAGAGAGGCAGATATCGCTTTAAGAGAACTTAAATAATCTCAATCTTTAGCACTGTACACTGCGCAAGCTAAAAGCACAATTAATAAACAACAATTCATTTTCATTTATTAATTAATTAATTTCTTATTTTTTCAACTTTCAAGTAAATGCCTCCCTTCGGGGACAACATCGGCTTTTTCACATCGAATTCCAAAGGAATTTGTGTCTTTTCACAAGCAAGAAATTTGAAATTCCGCAGCAACATCGCAAGACCAATGCTGACTTGCATCTTACCAAATCTCAAACCAACACAATTCCTCGGTCCGTCACCGAATGGCAGCCATGTCATGGGATGTCGTTTTTGCACCTCCTCGGGACTATAACGTTCCGGATCGAATTTTTTCGGATTCGGATAAATTTCCGGATCATTTTGAATGGCATCGGATTGAATGATAATGGTTGTTCCATTCGGTATGACATATTTTCGATCACTTGTTCGATAGGCATTCCGTGATATCCGCTGCAGTGCCAAAACCGGAGGATACATTCGAAGGGTTTCTGAAAGCAGTACACGCAATTATATATTAGTTTTTTTGAAAATTCATTATACAAGTCACAAACCTTTGATAACCTTCTCCATATAAGTCATGTCAACCATGCCCTCATAAGTGAACTTCTCATCGAATTTAGCAAATTGCGAGTTCACCTCATCTCTCAATTTATCCTGAACGTCCTGATTCAGTGCCAATTCGTAAAGAGCAAATCCCATGGTTGATGAAGAGGTCTCAAAGCCAGCCAAGAAGAAAATAAACGCCTGTGCTGCTATCTGCTCCACAGTCAATCCACTGCCAGAGTTCTTCATTTCGATCATAAGGTTCATAAAGTCATTTCTTTTGATGGCGTTCTTCTCCCTGAACTCAACGGTTTCTCTCACGACCCGCATAAAGAAATTATGCACATCGTCTTGAACAATACGTGCTCCGAATTTTCTTGCCAAGCCCGGACATGCAAATATCATAAATGCCACCAGTTTGCCTAGCAAACCTGTTCGCATCCCAAACGCTTTCACACCAAATTTACGAAATTCTACGTTCGGGTCCTTCAGACTGTTGCATTCTATTCCAAATGCACACGTTCCAATGACATCAGTTGTGAATCGAGCCAAGAGGTCTTTTATTTCAACTACAGGATCTGCTTCCATCGATTTCGTGATAACTTCTAGGAACTCATCAGCAACTGTCACAATTGTCGGAAACATGAATTTCATTTTGCCCGAAGTGAAGGTCGGCGAAATCGTATTGCGCATTGATCGCCATTTTTCTCCGTCAAGTGCAAACAAGTGACCAGACAGGGGGTCGTCTTGTTCATTTGTGTACATAGACACACCACGATCACTGAAATTGTGGAATTCCTTAATGAGGATCTCCTTGACTAGGTCTAGATCCAAAACGAAAGCAACTGGAGATAGCAAAACGTAAAAACCGGCAAAGGGGGCGGTTCCTTTGTATTTTTGGTAAAACTCCATCATGGCATAGCGGTAATGGCGGTCGAGGCGAAAAACTGGTTGATCATGTGGAATTCCAAGACGTTTCCAAAAGTTGTATCTGTGTTTGACAAATACAAAAATGAGAATCGCAGTTGTAACAACAAGACAGATAAGGGTTGCAAAGAAAACCATGTTTCTTCTTCAAGCTCCAAAAATGTACTGAAATTAAAAATATTTGTTTGAGTAATCGAAAGCTCTTTTTGCTCTTCAAAGTTCAAATGAAGGACAAGATTAAAGCTCTTGGAGCATTTGGAGTAAAACCTTAAAAGAGTGCAAAGATTGGACCAGCTGGATTGCGATGGATCACCTTTTTCATTAAATAAAATAGTATTTTATTTTTATGTTCCAAAAACTGTCTTTGGGTTTTCCGAGCTCATGTATGCCAATATAACCACAATTTATCATCAAAAAAATTAGTATTGGGTGCTTTACAAAATGCGACCACTCCACAATCCAGAACTTACTCTAAATAATCGTATGGTAATGGTAACTGAATAAGAATTAAATGAGAGTTCAATCCAAATTTTACAATGAAATACAATTTTTACTTTGCGTGTGTTTTATTAAGCTTTATTTTCTTAAACAGAAAAATGAATTGATCTCGACTGAAAAGGTAAAGTATCTTAAGTCGACTTAAGATATTGTGCGTTTTTTGTTGGAATCTAACTGCGATTCTAACGGACTACAGTTCTGTCTTATCGGCATCATTCAATCACACTCCTTGGCTTTTTTATAGACAGAAACAACTCCATCTAATGTTCAAAAGACACGAGGTAAAATATCTTAAGTCCACATAAGATTTTGTGTTCTTCCTTATCTTTAAACCTAAACTAGACTTAAGATTATTTTGGTTCAAGACTTTTAACATTTTTGTGAAATCATACAACATATCAAGTTGTGCAAACAGAAACAAAAGTCATCCTTAAGTCGACATAAGATAAAAGACGTAACAAAATTTGGAAAAATCATGAAAAGGCAAACTACCTTATGCCAACATAAAATGATTTTTTGAATTTGTAACTGAATTTTTTTTTCTCCCTTAGTAGACATAAGATATTTTACCGTTTGCAAAAGTAGTTAAATTCACACAAATAACTATATTTTTCATTATAGTGGAGTCAATGAAGCTGAAAAAATGTGTGTTTACAGAAAGTCCTTAGAAACAGCACGGATTTGTATAATATTTTTTTCCAAATTTTTTGTTTTGTTTTTATATTGTTTAAAATCAGAAACATTTCATTTGGGGAAAATAATTATTTATATTGCTGATAAAACCGGAAAACAAACGAATAAGTCAAGACATCTTGCTGGCTACTCGATTGCCAGTTGCAACGGGGATTTGTATAAATCAACTAAATTAGTTCAATCTGTGCACTCATCGAGGTTAGGTCTTCGTTTTTGGTCGCGGTCGGTCGTTCATAACTTTTTATTCGGTAATCACACAGTCAAAATCATGGCAATGACCGCAATTCTAATCTGTGTACTCACAACGCTGATTGCATTACTGGTTTTCTCCTGCATCCAGTACTATTTCTCGTTTCATCGGCAAGACGCATCACTTGAGACAAATCGTAAAAGCTTACTATGAAAAATTCAAAAGATGCGGTCCATTTGGTGGTTTCTTTATCTTTCTCAATCCCGCTATTGTGATATTTGATTTGGATCTTGCACGAGATATTCTCATTAAAGACTTTAATAATTTCATCGATCGCGGCATGTTTTATAACGAGCGCGATGACCCACTCACAGGTCATTCGTTTGCTTTGGATGGAGCAAAATGGAAAAACTTGAGTCCCAAACTTACACCTACATTCAGTTCAGGCAGAATGAAGGGAATGTTCCCGACAGTCTTATCGGTTGGCGAATGGAGATCAGCTGCTGGAAGTGCTTGAGAAGATTGTGACAGAAGATCCAGTTTTTGAAATCAAAGACGTCTTGTCTCGTTTCACCGTGTCGTCGATGTGATTGGTACATGTGCTTTCGGCTTTGATTGCAATAGCTTGAAAGATCCAAAAGCAGAATTTCGAGTTGCTGGCGATAAAACTTTTAGTAAGACTCGTCATAGCCGGCTGCTCACTGGGATGATTTTCGGTTTTCCAAAATTGGCCCGAAAGCTGAGATTTCGATTCATTCATGAGGAGGTCCATCAATTTTACACACGAGTGGTGTATGAGACAGTCGAATATCAGGAGAAGAATTCGATCAAGCGCAATGATTTTATGAATTTGTTGATCGAGTTGATGAACTCGGAGGAGGGGTTGACATTGAACGAAGTCGCAGCGCAGTCGTTTGTGTTCTTTTTGGCTCGTTTCGACACTTCGTCCTCAATAATGGGATTTGCACTCTATGAATTGGCGTTGAATCAGGATGTTCAGGATAGATTGCGAGCTGAAGTCAATGAGCAATATGAGACGAATAGAGGCTGGTTTACTTATGAATCGATGAGCGAAATGCATTACATGGAAATGGTTATGAAAGGTAAGCGGCTCTCAGTTTTCTGTCTTGCGTGTTGTTTGAAAGTTTTTTTTTTGTGTGCTTCTAGAGACCTTAAGAAAATACTCGGTTGTTACAAATTAGATCCGTAGACCGGTCGCTGATTACCAAACATCGAACCCAAAATACGTGATCCCAAAGGAACAATGGTATTGATTCCTGCCGATGCAATTCATCGTGATCCTGATATCTATCCCGAACCGGAAAAATTCGATCCAGAGCGTTTTAGTCCGGAGGAGGTGCAAAAACGACATCCCTTAACTTGGTTGCCGTTTGGTGATGGTCCCAGGAATTGTATTGGTTTGAGATTTGGCAAAATGCAGACTTTTATTGGTCTGAGTATTTTGCTGAGAAATTTCAAATTTCATTATTCTGACAAGACACCTAACCCACTGGTTATTGATTTGAAGAATTCATTAATGTCGTCGAAAGGGGGCATATTTTTGCGTGTGGAACGTATTAAAATCTAAGTTTCTATTGTTAGTCATGGAAATTGTAGGGAGAGCATTATCAAGCTTTTGTTTTAAGTTAGTACTTAAGTAGGACTGAAAATATCCAATTGTTTTAAGTATACAATTTTTAACCTGTTAATTTTATCAATTGTTGCCTAATTTGCTTATATTTGACAGCGAAAACACCAAAAGAGAATGAATGATAATATTAAATAAATGACATCGAGCACATTTTAAATATTAGAAAGTAGACAAAACCACAAACGATCAGGTATATCTACCTGAGAGAGTTTTGATAGATATCATGCAATTTCAGTTAAGGTGGTCCGGATTTCAGTTGATTAGAAGGTAATTCGATGCATCGAAATCAGCTTTGTAATTATTCGATGGCTTCGTATTCATCAACAACTTAAACTTAGCCAGCTTTACATTCAGCAGATTTTGTGGTTGGCTGAAAGACTGATTCGAAGATTCAGCAAGATGGTTTTCCATGGAACTTTTAGAAGACTCTGGGACGTATTTGCTTTATCATACACTCACCAAGAACAAGAAAGCTAGTATTATAATAGATCAAACTGGCTTACTCGGCCAAATATCATTGTTTTTAAAAAATATTTTCTTGTGTTTATCAGAAGGCCGTACTGTGGAGCACATTCCGAAATGCGATTGGTCTGCAATTGAAGTTGAAGATCTACTGGAGACTTCGATCGTATGTCATATCATCCTCATACATCAACGCCTTAATTTTTGAACCTCAGATATTCTAATAACTTGCATCTTTAATTTGTTAAAAATTGCAGATTCAATTTATTTTACTTTCTTCAAAGAATCATTAACTTGCAGGGGTTGATTTTGTATTGTCCAAAGTTGGTAGGTAGGTACTCTTTAAACAGGATAACAGATAATATTGAAAATAACAATTTATTTCGCAAATTTTTAAAGCTTAAGTCAAACACAAACTTTACTTGACATTGCATTCTTGTTGATAGATAAAATCACGTTCGAATTGCTTACAACTGCAAAAAGATATTGACAGGTGTACAAACTAGTTTGAAATTAACTGTCTGCATTTGAATATTCGTAAATGTTCTGTTTTTTAATGCGATCAATCTAGATCTAGAGTAAAGATCTGGGTGTAATTTTTGACCATCGGCATCGTCTTAAATCTGACTTGCATTTCGATTTTCATATTTCAAAAGCAAATGGTGTATTTTTCTTCGTTTTTGGAAATTGAGTAATACTTACACTAAGTGAGAGCGTCGGAAGTGAAATTGAGCGTTAACCCGGGAATTTCTTCTATACAGGGATCGGGAATTAAAAAAGTGGATAAGAATAAACAAGAAAAATTAAATTCAAATATTTTATTATTTGAATGTTCAAAGCTTTCTGGCGAAAAAGTGTGAATTGTAACACCCGTAGTCTGATTTTATTATACTATCGAAAACCGTGTAACTAGTGGAATTAATGAATCAGAAATCAATATTGTGTTTTTAAACGTCTAATGGCTAACAAATTACTGGTTTTTATTCAAATGAATAATAAACTCTCCAAATGGCAGTCAGGTTTCCGCAACAAACACAGCTGTGAATCTGCTGTAATTAAGATTTCTTCTGACTTTCGATTTGCGATTGATAAAAATGAGTTGGGCATTATGGTGATTCTAGATTTTTCTAAAGCTTTCGACTGTAACACCATCAAATTTTGATTTCTAAGCTGTGTGTGATGATGATCATCATCAATTTTTCAAGGTCTGCTCTTAAGCTTATTGAGGCTTATGTCCTAGCTAGCTGTGGAGTGCCTCAAGGATCTGTTCTTGGACCACTATTGTTCTCACTTTTTATAAACGATCTTTCTAATTATGTTCATTACTGTTGCGTTCATAAGTGTGCAGATGATGTTTTATTATATAATTTTTTAAGTTAGGAAAGTCGGAAAATGCTGTTGTATCAATGAAAATCTACACAATACCTATTCTAGAATGGGCCATTACCAATAAACTTCAACTAAACCGTTTGAAATCCTTAAGTACCTATGGTTTGTTCTCGAAGTGAATTATGCCTTGAAGATTTTCCGAAAGTAATTTTAAATTCCCAAACTATACCATTTGTTCGTAATGTTTAATATTTAAGTTTTCGAATAAGTGATAAACTTAGTTGCGGCAATACAAAATCAGAAACTGTTAGATGTACCGATTTACTCTGTTCTTCGTTCTTTGAGAGTATCATCTCATGTTTTGAATCCTGTTATCAAAAAACATCTTGTGAAAAGTCTTATTCTTTTTACGTTACGCGGAAAAAAATGTTAGGAATTCTAACTGATCAAGGTCTGTGCCAGAGTGGGAATGGGAATCAACCAAAAAGAATATCTGAATATTCGGCTTCCTTAATGGACTACGTTATTACAAATAAAGACATTAAATCTTGAGTTAAATACGCGATGGATGCAGTCGATAAAATAGCTGATCATGAAACTATAAGTATTGAAGTATTGAAGTACTATCAACTGGTAAATTTCCTGAAAGTTGGAAGGAATCGTTGTTGAAAAAGAGAACAATTCGAACAAGTACATAGAATTCAAACCTGTAAATATGTTACTGGAACTGGAACTGGAAAATTGATTGTGGACATTCTATAGCGGTTATTTTTCTTGATTTAAAGACAAAAATATTATGAAGTGGTGTTATCGTGAATCGAAATATTATCTTACTAATAGAAGCCAAAGAACTAGAGTATAAATGGTGAAACAAGAGTTAACAATTTGGGAGTGCCTCAAGGTTCTGTTTTGAGAGTGTTCTTGCTTCTGTTGTGTATACAACTTTAAATAAAAAAAAAATTAAAGTATGAAACTTTTAGCAGATGATAGTCTGCTTTATATATGTGGCAAAATTAGTGAAAATTATGAGCGACAAATTGAAAGAAGACTTGAAAAGAATTGATGAAGGTGAATATAACTAAGATTTCGTATATGAAGCTTAGAACAAATGATGACATTGATGGGGGAATGGATAATCGGTAGTTTGTGAAGAAAGCATGAAGTAAAGGGTCCGCCATCTAAAGTTTTTTTTTTCAATTAGTGCTTATTTCGTGAATGGTAACACTTAGCTCATGTCTGATTTGACAGATAATTAGTTTTATCCTTCCGCTAAACGAATATGGTTGTGTATATGCTTGAACAACGCTGGGAAATATTGCGACATTACTTTGACAATCTAGGTAATGTTGCAGAATGTGTGCGAAAATTGCGTACGGATTTTGGAAGAAGAGAACCACCGTCAGCCATATGTTCATTATCTTGTGAAAAAAGTGAAAGAAACTGGCATCCTCATCTATAAACCAAAGCGTGTAAAGCCAAAAACAGTGCGTACACCCAAGAATATTGCTGCTGTGACAGAAATTGTGCGTGAAGCGCCGTCAACATCAATTCACCGTGTCGTTCTCAACAATTTAACATTTCGTAGACATCATTGAGACGAATTTTGTTTAAAGACCTTGGTATGACGCCATACAAAGTCCAATTGGTTCAGGAGTTGAAAGTGGGCCTACGATCGACTTACAGAAGATGCCGATTTTGCCAGAAAAATCATCTTTTCAGATGAAGCACATTGTGATCTTGGCTGGCGGGTATGTCAAAAAGCAAAACTGTCGCATTTGGGGCACAGGAAACCCGCAAGCATACATTGAAAAGCCGATACACCCAAAACTAGACCAAGTTTGGTAGGGATTTCGGTCCAGAGGCATAATTGGGTCATTTTCTTCGAAAATGAGCAAGGAGTGGCCGTTACAGTCAATGGCCATCGTTTTCGGGCCATGTTGAACGAATTTTTGTTCTTAAAAATTGTAGAGGAGGATATTGGCAACATTTAGTTTCAACAGGACGGCGCTACGTTCCACACAGCCGAAGCTACACTCGATGTTTTGCGCCCTGTTTTTGAAGATCGCATTATCAGCCGCAGAGCTGATGTCGTTTGGCCACCTCGGAGCTGCGATTTGACACCGTTGGACTACTATTTGAGGGGTGCCGTAAAAGATAACTTTACGCCGACAAGCCAGAGACAATTGACGCTTTAAAGGACAATATTCGTGAAGCCATTGGTGAAATTCAGCTGCATACAATCGATAATGTGCTTAAAAATTGGACCTATCATGTAGGCTACTGCATGGCCAGCCGAGGCAGCCATTTGAATGAAATTATTTTCCATTATTAACATTATTTATTTCAAATAAAAAAAGAAATTTGAGAAAACATTCAGCTGTTTTTTTTTTGTAGAATTTTTTTTTTAATTTTTCAACGAAATTTGCATTTTACTGCAGCTTTAATGAAAGTAGAAAGTTAGTTGTAAAGCTTGCAAAAATTCAGATATGTAGTTCTCTTTTTCAATTGAATTCAAACAAATCACATTGAATATTAACAATATTAAGGGTGGCGATATGAGGTTCGCACAGGGTCGGCTAGTTCTCTAATATAAAGTTTTTATACAATTTTTCAAAGTCCTACTTCGAAATATTTAACCGACAGGGAAAAGAATTCAAAAGTTAATATCCATAATAATACATCGCCCTTTCTCCAGCCAGGATGATATGCGGAAACTCAGTTATTGAACTCCGATCAACAAGTCTTTTTACTTCAACCGCGAAAAAGTTAATTAATGACCGGTATGGTGTTGCAAAGGTCAACGATCACTAGTGCTTGAACCAAACGGCAACGGTAGCATAGAATATGAAACCGTGGAATCCATCATTCGGGAAGAACGCTATTGAAGATAGCTGATTATGAAATGGTACGACGCAACCCCCTGACACAAATACTTACAAAAGATTCTACTCTACGAGTTCATTAATTACTAAACTGTCCGAACGTTCGCTTGCAGTTATAGCATTGATATTGGAATCAAAATATAATAGTTAATGTTATCACTAAATTGAACCCACATACATAACATTACAATCATATTAAAGTTAAGTAACCGATTAGAAGATCAAATACGAATACTGGATATGAATAACACACGAATGCATGCCTTACTATAAATACCAAATCTCGAACACTACAACGATACTCAGTGGCGTAGATAGGGGGGGGATCAGGGGGATATATCCCCCCCCATTGGGATTCATAATTGTTCAACATAACTAAGTCATGCCAAATAAGTTAAAGAAACGCACTCTGAATGTTAGTACCTACTTCCTACGTGAATCAAGTCTTATTAGTACTCACAGGATTCCTAGAGGCATTGTAAATTGTACATTCTATACCTACAGTCTACGGGGAAAACACAAAGTCAACTTCATCTGAAAGAAATTATTACTTCGGCTAATCACCTAATATAGTTGCCCGTAGCTTAGTTGGTAAGTGCATTGACTGCTAAGCAGAACGTCGTTGGTTCGAGTACTCAGGCCAAGTTTTTCTTTCATCTTTCACGGGCACTGCATCTTGCGAAGACCTGACAAATATTCCAAGAGTATCAATCTGTCATGAAAAAGTGCTTCTCAACTCTGCCGTTCGGAATCGGCATTAAATTGTAGGTCCTCTCAATTCTTCACACGCACTCAGAGAATTGTTGATGAGAGTAAGCCACTTAGGCATTGGCTCTTCAAGAGCTGTCGCGCCACTCTATTTATTTAATCACCTAATATTTTGAATTTCTTTCTTGTATCGATCTTTAAAAAGTTTCTTTTTAACGTCTCTCACCAATTGATAATAAAAGATAAACGTGCAAGAAAAAGAGCTTAACTAAAGCTTTCCACAAAAGCCCACACCGACACAAAAATTGAAAGTTATTTAAATTTCTTCTCACCGTGTGTCACATTGTTAATTTGGTGTAAGAAATCGCCCCAAACACGCAACACACTCATCCATACGAACACAAATGTTCGCACAACTGTGGTGAAGTTAACGCGAATCCTAACGGTAACCAGAAATCAAAATGCGCTATTACCCATTACATAAAGCATGCCTTACACAAGCGGCAGATTGACAATCATTCATCGTAATTTTGCGAGTTATTTGTACGAATTATTTGAAGTGGCTTTTTTTTAAATTAATTTTTTATATATATTATATTACGAAAATTTCCTAAAATTAAAGTATTCAAGAATATGTAAATTAACATTTTATTCGTGAATTTCGATTTTAAATATTGATCCGATTTCGAGGTATAGAATTTTGAAAAAAAGTTTATAAATGTTTAAAAAAAATACAAACAAATTTGTAAAATTTGTTTGAAAATAAAATAGTATTTGGGCAATTTAAACGTACTTTCAGAAAAAAAGGAGCTGATCAGGGTTTTGTTTTTCGAAAAAATCTAATAAGAAAAAAAACGATTTTATGAGAGGTTTTGGAGGAAGTTTAAAAAAAATAGTTTTTGAGAAAATTTAAACTTTTAGTTTTTGGCCAAAACAAATTGTATGGTGGCTTCCCTAAATTCTGATCTTAAAAAAATAAAATAAAAAAAAGCACCATAGCGAATTTGCTCAAACCTTTAATTTTCAAGTTTTAAATCAATCGGACCAGTGGTTAAGGCTGCAGGTGCGTTTACAGAAAGACAGACAAACACTCAAAACTTTTCATATATTCTATACTAGCACTCTAGCAGTTGCCCGCGAATTCGTCCGTCTCTCCCTCGTGCTCCGGCCAGAGGTGCGTCTTGACTTGTGCATCATGCGCGGGAATTCGGTTGCGAAGTTATTTTAAAATTGTATATTAGTCGACTCTCCCTAAGTCAAAATTCTTCTTAACTCGAAGCCTTCAAATAAGTATTTTTTTCCCCGTTTTAGTAAGACTTTTCACTGAAGCTCTGCTCTTATTATTCGCACCGTAACTCTGTATAGCTTAAAGCCTTCCTCGATAAATGGATTATTCAACACAAAAAGAATTTTTCAATTTGATTTAGCAGTTCCTGAGATAAGCGCGTTCACACAAACAAAAAAATTAATGCTTTCTTGCCGTTTTTTCACAGTTTCCACTGATTCTTCGCTCCTATTGGTCGTAGCTTAATGCTATGTAGCCTTAAACCTTCCTCAATTAATGGACTATCCAACTGAATAACAATTCGAACCAGTAGTTTCTGAGATAAGCGTGTTCAAACAAACAAACAAACAAACAAACAAACTCTTCAGCTTTATATATTAGTATAGATGTCGGGAGTAAAAATGAGCGAACTAGATCTATCCCCCCCCATAGCGAAAAGCTATCTACGCCACTGACGATACTTACAAAATTCGTGAAACCCTCCTCCAAAAAATACCAGCTGCTTCATTAGTATATAGTAACCAAACCAGTGCTGCCAGCGAATCGCATTACATGAACACATCCAAATAAGAACGAGCTACAATGGTTGGGGAAACCAGTTTTAACAACATACCTAATATAATAATTTAGCGCCATTATGTAAATTTGTCGCAAATTTTTGGTCGAAGCTGTTCTTGGTCCAGATCTTTGATTGAGTTTGCGCCGCGATCAGTCGTACTACGCTTTTGATTCGATCAACCAAAAAATCGAAATCATGGCTATGACCGTAATTCTAATTTGTATTCTCACAACGCTGATTACATTTCTAGTTTACTTCCGCGTCCAGTGCTATTTTTCTTTTTGGAAGCTTCGCGGCATTCCACACGACAGACCAGTTTTTCCATTTGGCAACTTTTGCGGACTCGGTAAGACCCATCACATGAGACAAATCATGAAAGCCTATTACGAAAAATACAAGCGATCTGGCCCATTTGGTGGTTTCTTTTTCTATCTCAATCCCGCTGTGGTTATCTTCGACTTGGATTTGGTGAGAGATATTCTCATTAAAGACTTTAATAATTTCATCGATCGCGGATTATTCTACAATGAACGCGACGACCCACTCTCGGCGCATTTGTTTGCTTTGGATGGAACAAAGTGGAAGAACTTGCGTCGCAAGCTGTCACCGACATTCAGCTCGGGCAAAATGAAGGGAATGTTCCCGACAGTGTTATCAATTGCAGATCAGCTGCTCGAAGTATTTGGAAAGATTATGAATGACAATCCAGTTGTAGAGGTCAAGGACATCTTGGCTCGCTTCACCGTCGATGTGATTGGTACATGTGCTTTCGGCTTAGATTGCAATAGCTTGAAAAATCCGAATGCGGAATTTCGAATAGCTGGCGAGAAAGCTTTTTCGAAGACTCGTCATAATAAGCTGTTAAGTGGAATTATATTCACTTCGCCGCGGCTGGCGAGAAAGCTCGGAGTACGTTACATTCACGAGGAGGTTCATCAGTTTTACACACGCGTTGTGCATGAGACAGTCGAATATCGGGAGAAGAATTCGTTTAAGCGAAATGATTTTATGAACTTGTTGATCGAGTTGAAGAACTCGGAGGATGGGTTGACGTTGAACGAAGTCGCAGCGCAGGCGTTTGTGTTCTTTTTGGCTGGCTTCGAGACTTCGTCGTCAACAATGGGATTTGCACTGTATGAATTGGCATTAAACCAAGAAGTTCAGGATAGACTGCGGGCTGAGATCAATGAGCAATTCGAGAAGAATGGAGGACGGTTTACTTATGAATCGATGAACGAAATGCATTACATGGAGATGGTTATGAAAGGTTGTCACTGATTTTCAGTTATCAATTTTTATGTCATAACTCTGTAATCTCTTTAATTTTTAGAAACTTTGAGGAAATACTCGATTCTGACAAATTTGATCCGAAGGTCAGAAACAGAATACCAAACCAACGTTTCGAAATATGTGATTCCGAAGGGAATGATTGTTCTAATTCCTGTGGATTCAATTCATCGTGATCCTGATATCTATCCCGATCCGGAGAAGTTCGATCCAGAGCGTTTTCACCCGGAGGAAGTGAAAAAACGACATCCCATAGCTTGGTTGCCCTTTGGTGATGGTCCCAGGAATTGTATTGGTTTGAGGTTTGGCAAAATGCAGACATTCATCGGATTAAGTGTTCTGCTGAGAAATTTCAAATTTCACTATTCTGACAAAACACCTAATCCCTTGGTACCCGACTTAAAAAATTATTTAATGTCTCCCAATGGTGGGATTTTCTTACATGTGGAACGCATTAAGACTTAATCTATTTACTGCCAATAATCATATGGAGAACAATGTGTATTGTGCAAATGAATGAGCAATTGAGATTGACTTAATTGGTATTGCTAATTTAAGCTCTTTTGAAGCTTTTATCGTTCAAATTTGATAGATAAAAGCAACATGAGGTGACTGTGTATTTAAAGTATACGATAAGACAAACTTGAAACTATTTAAAGAAATAGAAAACAGAATTGATATAAAATTGTTTGATTTTAATTATGTACTTACTACTCATCAAACAAACCGCAACTGACGGTTGGGGCCAGTGTTTTCTCTCTCTGTGGGGAGAGGCATAACACCATCTTACCTTAAAAAACCACCGAACTCCTGACTCATGAAATGCCAACCTTGCTCATGATATTAAGCTCTACAATGCTTTATTTCTAAACCAAAAAATGAATATCTTCTATCACATCGAATAATTACTTACTTAATATCAGAGAGGCACGTATCGCTTTAAGAGAACTTAAATAACCTCAATCTTTAGCACTGTCCACTGCGCAATTTAAAAGCACAATTAATAAACAACAATTCATTTTCTATTCTTAATAACGAACAAGAATACAAATCGATTCTAACCTCTTATTTTTTCAACTTTCAAGTAAATGCCTCCCTTCGGCGACAACAACGGATTCTTCACATCGAATTCCAATGGAATTGGAGTCTTTTCACAAGCAAGAAATTTAAAATTCCTCAGCAACATCGCGAGTCCAATGCTGACTTGCATCTTGCCAAATCTCAAACCAACACAATTTCTCGGTCCATCACCGAATGGCAGCCATGTCATGGGATGTCGTTTTTGCACCTCCTCGGGACTGTAACGTTCCGGATCGAATTTTCCCGGATTCGGATAGATTTCCGGATCATTTTGAATGGCATCAGATTGAATGAAAACCAAGGTTCCCTTTGGAATGACACATTTTGGGTCACTAGTTTGATAGGCATTACGACATTTCCGCATCAGTGTCAAACTCGGAGGATACATTCGAAGGGTCTCTGAAAGCAATACACAAATTTAAGTATTTTCTACGTTTCCAAGACAAACTCACCTTTGATAACTTTCTCCATGTACGTCATTTCAGTCATGCCCTCATAAGTGAACTTCCCATCGAATTTATCAAATTTCGAGTTCACCTCATCTCTCAATTTATCCTGAACGTCTTGATTCAGTGCCAATTCGTACAGCGCAAATCCCATGGTTGACGAAGAGGTTTCATAACCAGCCACAAAGAAAATAAACGCTTGAGCTGCTATCTGCTCCACGGTCAATCCGCTGCCAGAGTTCTTCATTTCGATCATGAGATTCATGAAATCATTTCGTTTGATGGAGTGTTTTTCTCTGAACTCTACGGTTTCTCTGACAACCCGCATGAAAAAATTATGCACATCGTCATGAACAATACGTATTCCAAATTTTCTTGCCAAGTCCGGAAATGCAAATATCATACCTTCCACCAATTTGCCATGTCTTGGCATCGCAAACGCCTTCACACCTACTGTACGAAATTCTACATTCGGGTCCTTCAAACTGTTGCACTCGATACCAAATGCACATGTTCCGATGACATCTGTTGTGAATCTAGCCAAGAGGTCTTTTATTTCAACCTCAGGATCCGTCTCCATCAATTTTGTGATGACTTCCAAAAACTCGTCAGCAACTGCGACAATTGTTGGAAACATGAATTTCATTTTGCCCGAAGTGAAGGTCGGCGAGATCGTATTGCGCATTGATCGCCATTTTTCTCCGTCAAGTGAAAACAAGTGACCAGATAGGGGATCGTCTTCTTCATTTGTGTACATTCCGCGATCGCTGAAATTGTGGAATTCTTTGATAAGGATCTCCTTGATTAGGTCCAGGTCCAAAATAAACGCAACTGGGGTGAAGAAAAAGTACATTCCGGAGAACGGGGCAGTTCCTTTGTATTTTTGATAAAAATCCATCATGTTGTAGCGACCATGGCGGTCGGTGGACATGAATTTATGTGCGTTTCCATAGGGAAAGATTGGTGGGTCATGTGGAATTCCAAGACGTTTCCAAAAGTTGAATCTATGTTTGACAAATGCAAAAACAAGAATCGCAAGTGTAACAACAAGACAGATAAGGGTTGCAAAGAAAACCATGTTTCTTCTTCAAGCTCAGAAAATGTACTGAAATAGAAATTAAAAATAATTGCTTGAGTAATCGAAAGCTTCTTTGCTCTTCTAATAAATCTAATGCTGGACAAGAATAAAGCTTTTTGCAATTGCTGTTGCTGTCATCGAATAGCGAAATGTTGCGTATACCCATACCCACTGCCATACCCAATACTTATTAAATATCCAAACTCGCGGCTCCTTCATTTATTGTGTATCTGTTTTGATCATCATTTGAATGCCAGTGGGGTTATGACATGAAGTTTTAAATAAGAATGCCTCATTATGCAAAACGTAATAAACGGTTTTAGTAATTGAATTCATGAAAAATCAAAATTATTTTATCGTGTGGCCAAGATACCGCCCGAAACGTGCGAAACAAAACAAAATATGTCAAACTGCGCAAAACCTTTGACAGTTACGCAAGTAGGATTAGACTGGGTGCAACTGGTAAGTGTAATTGTTTTAGCAAGTTAATACATGACAAAAAAAACAACACCTCATTTTTTGCTAGGTGGAGTGTTATCCGGCCGTTCCACATTAACTTGCTTTGCTATAAAACTTCTCTACATGTATAGCCATAGGGAAAAACTGGTGGATCATGTGGAATTCCAAGACGTTTCCAAAAGTTGTAGCTGTGTTTGACAAATATAAAAACAAGAATCGCAGTTGTAACAACAAGACAGATAAGGGTTGCAAAGAAAACCATGTTTCTTCTTCAAGCTCCAAAAATGAACTGAAATTAAAAATATTTGTTTGAGTAATCGAAAGCTCTTTTAGCTCTTCAAATGCCGGACAAGAATAAAACTCTTTCAACTTAAGCGTATCTACTTCGTAACATCCTGTCAAACTACGAAATCTTAGAACCCTCACCACAGCTCTTCAATAGTTATCAGAATTCCAATCAACGATAATCATTTAATGGCCAAGATACCGCCTGAAATGTACGATCAAATTAATAAAAATTATTTAAAGCCAATCTTTTCCCGTGGTTCTTTTTAGCAAATAAAAGTAATTTTTTTGTATGCAGTTTGGAATGGCATGGTCCTGAAAACATTTGCAAAGATTTGACCAGTTGGATTGCGATGGATCACCTTTTTCAGTAAATAAAATAATAGGTATTTTATTTTTATGTCCAGAAACTGTCCTTAGGTTTTCCGAGCTAATGTATGCCAAAATGACCACAAATCATCATCAGAAAAATTAGTATTGGGTGCTTTACGAAATCCGACCGCTCCACATTCCAGCACCTACTCTCAATAAACGTATGGAAACTGAATAAGAATTAATTGAGAGTTCAATCCAAACTTAACAATGAAATACTTTAACGAAGTTACAAATTGATAGCGAAAGCAAAACAGCAACACACAACATAGCGCCAAGATAAAACAACAACCAACAACAGCCATCAATAGAAGCATAGAACTAAAATTAAAACAACAGCAAACACACAACCAAAGTAAACAAACAACAAGCGCCGTCAATAGCAGAGTACAAAATGAAACAACAACAAACACAACGAAAACAGAAAAGCAGCAACACAGAAGTTACATGGTCGTATCTCGTATGTGCAACTGCATTATTGGTACTTTTCTGTCTTCTTTCAATTCACTCCTGCTTGTTACTCGAAATATATCAAGTAGGAATGATATCGACTATGAAAATGAGAATTCATTCGGTCGTCGACCGAGCACCTTGCTCTATACTTGTACAATAAATATATTTTATTCTTTTGGTTAGCGCCATAAGATGCCTCGAATAAAGTCTTGCTTCGGCCTTTATCGCCTTGACTGCGGATTAAATCCCACTTCTCTGTCAAGGCTAGGGAAATTATCCCATTGTAGTATTAGTTGTATTATTATTGTTCCAACTAGGAAATGATCCCATACACTGTCGGAACTAGGGAAATTATCCCGCCGTTGAATTCCTAGAACTAGGGATCGGATCCCATCCGCCGCCGTTTGTTCTGGGAATCCGCCGTTTATAATCTCTCTTACTTCAATAAATAAAGTTGAATCGAATTTTTCTTTAAAAACCGAGTTTTATTTGTTCTTTCCTCGGAGAAACCTGGACCCGCTGACCTACCCCAAAAAAAGGACATCACAATACAATGTTCATTTTACGTGTGTTTTATTAAGCTTTATTTTCTTAAACAAAAACATAAATAACAAAGTAGTAATTGATAAAAGAGAGATGTGTTTTGCTGTTAAAGAACACAAAAGGACGAGGTCGTAAACAATAATTATTTTTTTCTTTATGATTAAAGATTTGGTAACACTTCGATTTTATTCCCTTATTTTTTCAACTCTCAAGTAAATGCCTCCTTTCGTCGACAAAATGGGATTCTTCAAATCGAATTCCAATGGAATTTGAGTCTTTTCACAAACATGAAATTTGAAATTCCTCAGCAACATCGCAAGACCAATGCTGACTTGCATCTTGCCAAATCTCAAACCAACACAATTCCTCGGTCCATCGCCGAATGACAGCCATGCCATGGGATGTCGTTTTTGCACCTCCTCGAGACTGAAACGTTCCGGATTGAATTTCTCCGGATTTGGGAAAATTTCCGGATCATTTTGAAATACATCGATTTGAATTAAAATAACTGTTCCCTTTGGTATGACGAATTTAGGGTCACTAGTTTGGTAAGCATTCCGCGACTTACGCATCAGGGTCAAATTTGGGGGATACATTCGTAAGGTCTCTGAAAGAAACACCAAATTAATTAGGTTTGTTGACAATTGGAAATAAAACAATCAAACCTTTGATAACCTTCTCCAAATATGTCATGTCAGCCATGCAGTCATAAGTGAAATTCCCATCGAATTTGTCAAATTGTGAATTTACCTCATCCCTCAACTTATCTTGCACATCCTGGTTAAGTGCCAATTCGTACAGCGCAAATCCCATGGTCGACGAAGAGGTCTCATGGCCAGCCAAGAAGAAAATAAACGCCTGTGCTGCTATCTGCTCCACGGTTAATCCACTTCCGGAGTTCTTCATTTCGATCATAAGATCCATAAAGTCATTTCGTTTGATGGAGTTCTTCTCTCGGAACTCTACGGTTTCACTTACAACCCGCATGAAAAAATTATGCACATCGTCATGAAAAACACGAGTTCTGAGCTTCCTTGCCAGCTCTGGAAAAGCAAATATCATACCTTCCACTAGTTTGCTATGTCTTGGCATCGTGAACGCCTTCGCAGCAACAGTACGAAATTCTACGTTCGGATCCGTTAGACTGTTGCACTCGATTCCAAACGCACACGTTCCAATGACATCAGTTGTGAATCGAGCCAAGATGTCTTTCATTTCAACCACAGGATCTGCTTCCGCCAATTTCGTGATGACATCCAAAAACTCATCAGCAACTTTGACAAGTGTCGGAAACATGAATTTCATTTTGCCCGAAGTGAAACATGGCGATATCTTACTGCGCATTGATCGCCATTTTTCTCCGTCAAGTGAAAACAAGTGACCAGTTAAGGGGTCGTCCTCTACATTTGTGAACAAACCGCGATCGCTGAAATTGTAGAATTCTTTGATGAGGATCTCCTTGACTAGATCAAGATCCAATATCAACGCGATTGGGCTTATAGAAAAGTACAAGCCGGCAAAGGGTGCGACTCCTTTGTATTTTTGGTAAAACTCCATCATAGCGTACCGCCCACGACGGCTGGTAGATATGAGTTTCTGTGCATTTCCATAAGGAAAGACTGGCGGGTCATGCGGAATGCCAAGACGTTTCCAAAAGTTGTATCTATGTTTGACAAACGCAAACACAAGAACCGCGAGGGTAACTACAAGGCAAATTAAAGTTGGAACGAAAACCATGACTCCTGAGACTGTTTCTTCTTTAAGAAGCACAAGCTGTTTGATAAATTGGTAGATATTTTTTGCTCCTTAAATACTGCACAGAGCTTTGGCAACCAGTGCCAAACAGTTTGTTTCGGAGCTCTTACTAAGCTTTCACACCTCCAGATCGTTCCAGTTTTATCCGGATATTGTGAGGTCTTGGAAATCATTATGAATCATCTTTATATTCTTGGTTTTCAGGAGTACGCAAGAGATATGCAGCAAGAAAGTTCATAAGTAATAAAATCGGTTATTTTTTTTCAGTGTATAGAAAAGTGTAAGCTTACTGGCTGATGATAACGTATTAAAAATAATCAAAAGCATTTGAAGAGCGAAGAGAGCCTTTGAATACTCAAAGAGTAATTTCTTATTTCAGTACATTTTCTGAGCTTGAAGAAGAAACATGGTTTTCTTTGCAACCCTTATTTGTCTTGTTGTTACACTCGCGGCTCTTGTTTTTGCATTTGTCAAACATAGATTCAACTTTTGGAAACGCCTTGGTATTCCACATGACCCACCAGTCTTTCCTTATGGAGATGCGCAGAAATTCATGTCCACTGACCGCCATGGGCGCTATGTCTTGAGGGAATTTTACCAAAAACACAAAGGCAAAGCGCCCTTTGCCGGCATGTACTTTTTCTTCGCCCCAGTTGCTTTCATTTTGGATCTAGACCTAGTCAAGGAGATACTCATCAAAGAATTCCACAATTTCAGCGATCGCGGAATGTACACAAATGAAGAAGATGACCCACTGTCGGGTCATGTGTTTTCACTTGACGGAGAAAAATGGCGATCAATGCGCAATACGATCTCGCCGACCTTCACTTCGGGCAAAATGAAATTCATGTTTCCGAAAATTGTCGCAGTAGCTGATGAGTTTTTGGAAGTTATCACGAAATCGATGGAATTAGATTCTGTTGTTGAAATGAAAGACCTCTTGGCTCGGTTCACAACTGATATCATTGGAACGTGTGCATTTGGAATCGAGTGCAATAGTTTGAAGGACCCCAACGTTGAATTTCGTACAGTAGGTGTGAAGGCGTTCGTGATGACAAGACATAGCAAACTGGTTGAAGGTATGATCTTTACATTTCCGGACCTAGCAAGAAAATTGGGAGCACGAATTGTTCATGACGATGTGCATAACTTTTTTCTGCGGGTAGTCAGAGAAACCGTAGA
This sequence comes from Sphaerophoria taeniata, assembly GCA_943590905.1. Lineage (NCBI taxonomy): Eukaryota > Metazoa > Arthropoda > Insecta > Diptera > Syrphidae > Sphaerophoria > Sphaerophoria taeniata. Next base: position 216,188,269 of record OX016540.1, on the reverse strand, counting down.
GTTCAGAGAGAAGAACTCAATTAAACGAAATGACTTTATGGATCTAATGATCGAAATGAAGAACTCTGGCAGCGGATTGACAGTGGAGCAGATAGCAGCTCAAGCGTTTATTTTCTTTGTCGGTGGCTATGAAACTTCTGCAACAACAATGGGATTTGCATTGTACGAATTGGCACTGAATCAGGACGTTCAGGATAAATTGCGCGATGAGGTGAATTCACAATTTGACAAATTCGATGGGAATTTCACTTATGACTGCATTGCCGACATGACATATATGGAGAAGGTTATCAAAGGTTTGATTGTTTTATTTCCAATTGTCAACAAACCTAATTAATTTGGTGTTTCTTTCAGAGACCTTACGAATGTATCCCCCAAATTTGACCCTGATGCGTAAGTCGCGGAATGCTTACCAAACTAGTGACCCTAAATTCGTCATACCAAAGGGAACAGTTATTTTAATTCAAATCGATGTATTTCAAAATGATCCGGAAATTTTCCCAAATCCGGAGAAATTCAATCCGGAACGTTTCAGTCTCGAGGAGGTGCAAAAACGACATCCCATGGCATGGCTGTCATTTGGCGATGGACCGAGGAATTGTGTTGGTTTGAGATTTGGCAAGATGCAGGTCAGCATTGGTCTAGCGATGTTGCTGAGGAATTTCAAATTTCATGTTTGTGAGAAGACTCAAATTCCATTGGAATTCAATGAGAAGAATCCCATATTGTCACCGATTGGAGGCATTTACTTGAGAGTAGAAAAAATTAGGGTTTAAAGGTAAGGGTAAGGTATAACATTTTGTGAATTTGCAATAAAAACCAATTTATTGATGGTAAAGTTTATCGAAGAACACGCATAGCGATAAATTTTTTATGAAAATCTTATGTTGCTATAAAGTTTGGAACTTTTCTTATCACTTAAGAGATTTGCCGGTTTTCTTTTTCAAACAAATTAAAAATTCTTAACGATTTCATGTGATCCCGTATGTAAGCCGTAAGGGGTTTCAAGAGTTTATGAACAGATGGCGATGAAGCTTTTTGTAGTTCGTTTATCGTCTCTATTTTAGTTCTGTTTTATTATATTTTTTGTTGTTAATTTTTGTGGGAGAGAATGATGTCATCAATTTCGCATTTAATATTCGTGCACGAATGAATCAATATTTACACAATTCTGGGTCTCAACTTTTCAAGGTTGAGAATAATCAACAAATTGTAAATTGATTAGAAAAGCATATTGAGACTGAGAGAGACTGTTACTGTTTTTTGGCTTTTTGTTTTGATCGTATACTTCCTCTCCCTTTCTTGCTCTCTCTCTCTCTCTCTCTCTCTCTCTGTAAAGGCACGTGGAGGTGGAGGGTGGAGCGCGAGCGATAATGTACCTATGATATTATTTTCAAAACAAACATTTGTTATGTTAGCGGTGACTTGGAGTTGGAGACTATCGAATATTTTATAACGTTTTCTTGCTTTTTCGAAGGGGAAAAGATAATTGGATAGAATTGGGTTTATAACAAAACTAAAAATAGCCGTTGAATGGAGGAAGCTTATACAGTGAAGGTTGCGAAAAAAGGAAGAGCAAGTGGAGGAATACTGATGGGCTTCAAAAATAATAGAATTTAATTCCGGTGTACCTACTTAAATTGTAATAACTGGGAAAGCTGTTTTACGAAGCTCGAAGACATTCTGTTTATCGGCCACCATCGAACATTATGCTCAGCGGGGACTTCAATGCACGAACAGGAGATCTAGAATCAGAAAACAGGATGAAGGATAGGAGCCGTGGTTCAAGAGATGTGGTAATTAAAAGAGAAGGAAGAAGAGTGGTCGATCTTTGTAACTCATTTGGACTAAGCATATGTAACGGTAGTACAGATGGAGAAGGATTAGGTGATTTCAATTATATAGGACCACGGGAAAACTCTGTGATAGACTATGCAATGAATTAGAATGGAATGAATTAATAAATGCGTTTAAAGATATAACTGCAATACATTCCGATCATTTACCGATTCAAGTTACATTAAACCTAAATTAGAGCCAGTCCGAAGAATCAGCTAAACGACTAAAATATAAGTGGAATAATGCTTTCGCTAGCAGCTATGCAAATGCTCTAAACAGCGCTCTCCTTCAGCGAGAGGGAAATTCCTCACTCCAAGTTCTTAACCTGGATGGTCTAGACGAAATTATCGATAGAGCAATACCGGTACAATGTAGAACAGGTTATAACAACACTAACAACTACAAGGAATAATCGTTTGATAAAGACTGTATGGACGCACGCAGAAGATCGTTTGCTTGGCTAAGATTGTATAGAAGATACCCCAACAACTTTTACTTCAAAGAAAAATACCTTGACACTAACAAAGCCTACAAAGAATTTCTAAGGAACAAAAGACACACTTATGCAATGACAATTGGTCAAGATCTTGCTGGCTGTAGAAATTTACGTAACTTCTGGAAGATTGTTCACAAAATTAATAAAAAATCAAACAAATAAGTCACTCAACCAGTTAATACTGACAACTTGATCGAATACTTTCGAACGATGACGGATGCTAATTATGCCTCATATTTTCAGTATGCCAGTTCTACAAATTTAGTACCACTCGCTTCGTTGAATACTGAACAAAAGCATTGAACCAAGCATATGAAAGCGCTAGTATACCGAGCAGTTTCAAAGAAGCCATCATCAGTCCAATTTTCAAAATATGTGACAAAAGACTCCCTGCTAATAACAGAGGTATATCACTGCTGAATTCATCGATGAAAGTCTTAGCTAAACTACTATACTGTATATCTGGGTAGAAGAAAATAACTTGTTGAGAGAAGCACAAGCTGGTTTTTGTGAAAACTAATCTACAATTGAGATTTATTCGCTTACCAATATAGCTGAAATATTTATAGGATCGAAAAAGATACTGTACGCTTTTTTTATAGACTTCAAAGCGGCACTTGATATCGATAGAAAAGAACTGATGTTGCAGGTCTATAAAGGAATCTCGACAATGTCTGGAATCATTTTGGAACAAATATACGACTCAAGTTGATTTTCAGCAGTAAGATACAATTTGTTGTCATAAATATTGTAAACTATACGAAATACGACTAAACAACTTCTGGGACTTTGGGAGCAAAGTATATAATCAGTTTCTAGTAGAGATAAGGCTGAGACAAGGCTGCTGCCTAAGCCCTTATTTATTTCTTAGCGTTTAGGAACCACAGCCCGCCGCTTGGGAATACAATTTTTTTTTATTTTAGTGTAGATACGTAGTGCATGATTTATTATTGATGTTATCGCAAGCACATAAGTAGCACATAATTTTGATACTATTCTTGATGATTTTTTTCAATTCCTTCACCATGCGGGGTTTGAATCGATATAGTGCTACACCCCGGATTTTTGTTTAAAAAACAAAATGTTGCAATGGAGCACAAAATTTGATTTTTCGGTACATAAAAAGCACTTATAAAGCACTTCAATTAGCAATTTTTTTTTTTTTATTTTCGTTAAAAACGGGGTGTTGTGCGATGCACCTGCCCTCTACTCTTTGCTTTGATTATTGATGACATAGAAGAAGCTCTACAAGGAGGCGATCGAGTTTCATCAGACCTTCGAATAAAAGTACCAAGGTTCGCAGACCTTGCAGAGTCAACTGAAAGTCTATAATTAATGATAAATCGATTGTTTGAGTAGGTACTGCAAGAAATGGAGACTTCAAGTGAATTTAGACAGGTCAAAAATTATAATTTTTCGCAACGGAGGAGGACAAAATTGTAGCAACGAAAAATGGAAGTTTGGAGACCACAACATCGAAATCGTGAGTGAATATAATTATCTTTATATGCGGGTTTCTAGAAATCTTAACCTTAACACTCACATGACAGAAAAATTGGGTAGGACAAATAAATGCGTTAAATGCGACTTAGAGAAATGTGATACAAAAGATGTTCAATGTGAAGGTAAATATCAAATTTTCAAAACAACGGCTATAGCGATAATGTTCTTCGCTGCAAAAGTCTGGGAACACAAAGAATTTGAAGAATTCGAACAGGTTCTTAGTAATTTTGAAACGCACGTTTAAACTACCTAACAGCACCGCTAACCATATCCTTTTACTGGAAACAGGTCTCTCTCCGTTGTTTATATTGACTCTCAAAATGCAGGTTGACTATATGCTTAGGACTCTTAAAATTGATGATATTAGTTTACCTAAGCGAATAACAATGCTGGTGATCAGGAAGAAAATCTCTTGGTTTGAATCTTGGATAAACGAAGGTAAATTGGTGATAATTTCAAGAACCGCTAGTACTTCGGTTGATTTTTTTTTTAATGGAGGAATGCCACAGGCTATTTCACGGGAGCCTTGTTAGTAGAGAAATGAAATGATGATATAGAGAGAGACACGAAACATCATTACGGTGTTGCAATGATGGAAACGGATCTATGATGCATTCTAAGATTCGGTCATAGATAGATAGACAGATATGTACTCACGGAGGGCCTATCCTATTGCCAAATGAAAAAAACACATAGTTGGAAGATCTCTTCAATCAGCAATGCGTTTCCCATCGCAACAAAAATGAATCAAACCACAAGTATTTGACATAAATTTCATTTATCTAATATTTTTTTAATCTTTAATATTAACATTATCTTGAGAGACCATAACGAAATTTCTAAATACGTTCCGCTTTAAGGTAAATTCCACCAATGGTACACAACGTAATACTAGCTGGGTTCATTTTAAAAGCGGTAGGCGTTTTCTCGGACATCGTAAACTTAAAATTCCTAACAAGCATAGCAAGCCCCAAGGAGGTCTGCATTTTTCCAAATCTCATCCCAATACAATGCCTTGGACCCTCACCAAAAGGTATCCAGCTGAATGGATGACGTTTTTGCATTTCCTCTGGACTAAATCGTTCAGGATCAAATTTCTCTGGATCTGGATAGATTTCAGGATCGTGATGAATAGCATCAGCTGGAATCAAAACCATTGAGTTCTTTGGAATCACAAATTTTGGATTCGATGTTGGGTAGTCGTTTATTGAGCGTCGCACCAAATTTGAAATGACAGGGTATTTACGGAGGGTTTCTAAGAAAAATATATTCAATCACTACAGTAAACAGACAAAATTAAATCAAACAAACCTTTGAAGACTTTCTCTAAGTAGACCATTTCCATTAAGCACTCATAAGTCAGCTTTCCGTTGTGCTTCTCAATGGTGGCATCGACATCCCTCCTTAGCTCATTCTGAATTTCTTGATTCTTCGCAAGTTCATACAATGCAAAGCCCATTGTTGTTGAAGAGGTCTCCGATCCGGCCAAGAAGAAGACAAAGGTCTGAGCGGCAATTTCCTCAATTGATATACCTTCTTCGGAGTTCTTGACTTCCAACATCAAATTCATAAAATCATTACGCTTAACATTGTTCTTCTCACGATACTCCACAGTTTCTCTAACCACTCGCATGAAAAATTTCTCAACAACTTCAGGAGTCTGTTTCATGCGAAGTTTTCGGGCCCAATCTGGAAAGCTGAATAAAAACGTCGACAACAAAAACCCGTGACGTTTCAATTTAAGAGAATTCTCTCCCATTTGGCGGAATTCTGCATGCGGATCCTTCAGACTGTTGCATTCAATTCCGAATCCACACGTTCCAATCACATCGACTGTGAAGCGTCCAACAATATCTTTTACATCAAAAACCGAATTCTTTTCGATGATTCCATCGATGGTATCGACCAAACGCTCAGCCACCATCGAGACTGTCGGGAACATAAATTTCATTCTGCCCGAAGTGAAAGTGGGTGATATTTTCGTTCTCATTTCCTTCCATTTAGGTCCTTCTAGGTTGACCAGGTTCCCTGATAGAGGATCATCCTTTTCATTGTGAAATAAACCTCGACTGGGGAAATTGTTGAAGTCTTTGATGAACATGTCTCGGATTAAATCCAAATCGTTGACAATCAGAGCGGGATTCATGAAGAAATAGAATCCTGCGAACGGTCCTTGGCTCTTAAATTTGTTATAATTATCGCGGCATATATCTCGCATATGCCTCTCGGTCGGATAGCCAATTAGATTGCCCTGAGGGAATGACGGTGTGTCGTGGGGAATTCCGCGTTTCTTCCACCAAGTCAGGAGGGTTCTTATGTAATAAAACACAGTAGTTATGAAGATTATAAGAATACAAATAAAAACACTAAAAAACGCCGCCATGATGAATACCGAACTGCTCGCGATAAAGGTTAGAACAATACTGTTTAATTGTTTCTATGAATACGCACATCACCCACCAAAGGTGATGAGTGAGAGTGAGTGTCCAAAATTGTTGGCTTCGGAGAGTCATTGTGTGAGTGTGTGTTTTTCTGTTATTGAAGAACTTAATCAACATTCTGAAAATTTGTTTTTGTTAATTCATTGTGATTAAAAAAATTTGATCAATCTCAAACGATTGATTAGTTTGGGTGTTTTTGGGTGCAGTGATTATTTACAAAATTTTCATGTTTTCTTTTATCTTAGATTTTTTTTGCTGGAAATAGAACGCAACATCCAGATTAAATCATTAATGACATGAAATGCCTTCAATCACACATTGAGACCTTGGAAGTGTCACGTCGCTTCAACTACGACCCAAGCCTGAGATGAATGTCATGCACAAGTCAAAAAGTTCCAAATGACTCAGGATATGAAGCCCAGTGGCGTATTATCCTAAAGGCAAACTAGGCAAGTGCCTAGAGACGCGGCAACAAAGGGCGCGCGGGCGCAGTAGTTCTTACAAGTGGCAAATAATGCGAGTTCATACGAGGTTATCAAAGTAACAAACTTGTGAACTCGAATTGCACTTGCATCTTTTGTTAAAATAAAAATCGGCCCTGAGCAATTGCTCTAACAGTACAGAGTCAACTCGGTTTGCCAACTCGGAAATCGACATTTTTTTCTTCTAATTTTGTAAGCGTTTTTAAATAGGTATTGATTTTACTTGAGGGGACCATAAATTTATCGCCCATTCCGTACGGTAAAGTTGAGAAGCACTTTTTCATGACAGATTGATACTCTTGGAAGTTTTGTCAGTTCTTCGCAAGAGGCAGTACCCGTGAAAGATGAAATAAAAACTTTATGGACACGACTAGGACTCGAACCCACGACATTTTGCTTAGCAGCCAACGCACCTAACCGCTATGCCATGGGCAGCTGCTCAATTCTTCACACTCACCCAGAGCATTGTTGATGGGAGTAAGTCACTTAGGCCTTGGCTCTTCAAGAGCTGTCGCGCCACTCTATTTGTTTATTTTATTGATTTTACTTATAGTAGGGGCAAATAACCTAATGGTCGAAGTTCATCAGCGGATGGCAAAGATTTCGACGTATTTAAAACCTAATTTTTGGTGCACAGCCCCGAGCCTTGAGGGCTAGAAGCATACGGTTAACTCCAACGATAGGGAGCAAACAAGGACCGGTCGCCATACTCCGAATATGATCCAAATGGAATTGAACACACCGACAGCACCGTTGATATTTAAGATTATTGAAAGAACGCCTTAGAAGACTTCCTCCTCCCCCTTTCAAGACAAGACATTTAACAGAACTACGAGGAAAAAACACTTCTTCTCCGAATTTCAAACAATCAGTTGTAAAAACCTTAAAAATCTTTTATTTCATAAAAAATTAGAAGGAACAAACATTAAAACTACTCTTTCTACTGCCTATCCTTGTTAGTTTTCGTGATCATTGGATGATCAACTTAATAAAACTAATGGAACACATCACAAACATTAATCCCCTAAATACGTTCGACCTTCAAATAAATACCACCCTCGCTACACAGTAGCGTGTGTTTCTTGTTCATAACCAGCGGATTTGGCGTCTTATCACAATAGTAAAATCTATACTTTCTCAACAAAGTCACCAGTCCAATATATGTTTGCATTTTGCCGAACCTCAAGCCAATACAATGTCTCGGTCCATCACCAAATGGCAGCCATGTCAAAGGATGACGCTTCTGAATTTCCTCAGGGCTGAAACGTTCCGGATCGTATTTCTCTGGGTCTGGGTAGATCTCTGGATCATGATGAATTGAATCAGCTGGAATGAGTACCATCGTTCCCTTGGGAATCACATATTTGGGATTTGATGTTGGATAGTCGTCAATCGCCCGACGAACCAGGTTTGTGACCAGAGGATATTTACGAAGGGTTTCTAACGAAAACACAAAACCAAAATAAGAACACATGAATGGCGAAAAGGAGCGCAGCGAACTTACCTTTCACAACCTTTTCCATGTACGTCATCTCAGTCATGGCATCGTAGTTGAACTCTCCATTGTGCTTCTCAATGCATTCGTTGATCTCGTCTCTCAGCTTGTCCTGAATGTCCTGATTCAATGCCAACTCGAATAGTGTGAATCCAATGGTCGTCGACGATGTCTCGAAACCGGCCAAAAAGAACATGAACGTCTGAGCAGCGATTTCTTCAATTGTAAGTCCACTGCCTTCATCTGAAGTCTTCAACTCGATGAGAAGATTCATGAAATCGTTGCGTTTGATTGAGTTCTTCCTTCGATACTCGACAGTCTCCCGCACGACACGAATGAAGAAGTTGTGAACATCATCGTGTATCTGCCTCATACGCAATTTGCGTGCCATCTGCGGAAAGCTGAAAATCAATCCATTGATGAATTTCGAATGACGTTTGAGAGTCGAAGCATTGGCGCCCATGCGTCTAAATTCAGCGTTTGGATCGTTGAGACTGTTGCAATCGATACCAAAGGCACAAGTTCCAATAACATCGACGGTGAAGCGAGCCAGAATGTCCTTCATCTCAATAATTGAATCAGCTTGGACCATACTGTCAAATTTCTCCACAAGCTTCTCACCGACAGAAACCACAGTTGGGAACATGAATTTCATCCTGCCCGAAGTGAACGTTGGCGAGAGCTTGTTGCGAAGTTGTCTCCATTTGCCACCGTCCAAACCCAACAAATTAGCCGTAAGAGGGTCGTCTTTTTCATTGTGGAACATTCCACGATCTGTGAAGTTATTGAAATCCTTGATGAGAACATCGCGAATCAGGTCGAGATCGTAGAGTATCACAGCTGGACTCAAGAAGAAGTAGAATCCTCCAAATGGACCGGTCTGTTTGTACTTGTAGTAGTTTTCACTGGTGATGTCACGCATGTGTTTGGTCTTTGGATGACCTTTTAGATTGCCTTCCGGGAAGAAGGGCTCATCGTGCGGAATACCGCGCCGCTTCCAGAACGTCAAATGCTGCTTGATTAGGTAATACCCCAACGACACGACTGCTATAAGCAGGCACAAGAAACAGGCAAAAAAGCCCATGATTAAATAAAGATTTCCGCGGATATGTTAAACGTTAACCACTCTAAAGTTGGGAGAGTAATGAGCTGGTCTACCAAAAATCAAAAGCTTTTTATAAGCAATTTGAAATTTGGGTATTCACTCTGACTCTCAATTGTTGCTTCTCCAGCTGATATAGCGAGAGAGCGCAACAGTAGCTAGCTATCGTCTATCGGCTCGATCGACAGTCAGCATATCTGCTTGAAGTGATGGCTGTGTGACAAAATTTTAGTCTTGTTTACACTACATGACTAGGGCATCTGATTCATGATGAAACCTCAATATTTGGAGTACTCTCCACGAGCATGATATCAGTGGGTTGTTTTTTGTTTTGCTATTGTCATAGTACAATGATTGGTCGTATCTTTAATTTAATAAATGTTTTAGCCTTCTTCGTTGGCGAACAGCTGAAAGATAAAATACACGAGACATTCCGATTACACTACACCATAGCGGTGGTGCCGTGGTGGTCGTGGTTTAGCAATTGTTGAGGCGACTGAGCTGAGAGAATGAGAGAAGATGGCTTGTTTTGATTTAGTTTTTTGGACTCAATGGAGGGGCTATTTCGGTGTGTAGTCTCTGAATCTTGAAGTACATAATTAATTTTCAGACAAACAGTTTTTTAGTAAAAGATATGTTATCTCGAATAAACAAATTGTAGTGATTTCAAAAATTTGTTAGTGATTTGGATTTATTTAAAAGGAAGGGTAAAAAAATGTAGAATCTAATCAATCTAAACTGCTAATATCTAATAAATAATAATAATAGCTTTGTACGCTTAACAGTAACTTTATAACTGTTTGATGCGGTAAATTTGATTGCATTTTTGGGGTTTTTAAAAATTCGATTAACTGAAAACAGCAAATATTGCGAACAAACGGACATATGGAATAATTTACGAATAGTTACGCTTCTTCACACACTACTCTACGAATTTGTTCGGGCGTTGACTTCAACACGACGCAACAGCAACAAAAGCTTGCATTAAGTCACGTAGACCACGCATTGACTCTAGAACTTTTCCATTGCGGATAGAAATAGTCGATTTAATCGAAATTTGGAAAAGAAGATTTGTTTGCGCTTAGCTCTCGGATCTTTTAAATTACTGATCTTATTGAGTAGTGAACGGGGATCGATAGACTAGTTACCTACTTGTTTCCTTTCCAAAATGTATTTTTAAATTGTTATCAAAATTCAATACTTACTTTCTTACTAAGATAGAGCTAGAGCCAATTCAGCTCGGTCGATAGTTAATTGTTTTCTTTTTTGCACGCCACGTTGGTTGAGACCCTATTCTACCTCTCTTCTTCGGACCTTATTCCGGAGCTTTACGGACCGGAGCTCTATTTTCAATTCGCCCTATAACACCCACCCATCCAAGCCTTTGGACCTCAGTAGGAATCCGGGCGGTTGGGCCGAAATGTGTCTCGGCTAAATGAATGAATGAAATGTATCTATAGGAATGAGTGTGGTGGGTTTGTGTATTTGCTAAGTTTGGATTTTTGTATATATATTTGATAGGTACTTTCAAGAAGTGTCGCCATCTAGTTAGAAAGCCGTTTTTTTAATTTTTCAAGCAATTGTTTGGATTATCCGAGTTTCATGGAAGCTACTTGTCATGGTAATTTGAATTTGAGGTCCTCTTCCGCTTGTGTGTGCCACCTGCACCAAATAATCCAAACAATTGGCTTCATACGTAATATCGTAATGTCGATTCAATTATGGCATCTCGTAATGTGCGGACGTTTTGAATGGAAGAGAAGTGCCATGCATCAATTGCTATTTTGTCTATCTGTTGGTTGGTTGATTGATCAGGAGGTTTGTAACGCATTCCCGCCATACACATATTTTTATTCTTCACAAAAAAAGAAGTTACATGTGGTGCCTCCCGTTCATGGAATAAATAGACCTCCAAAATCGCAGCAATCATCACTTGCCGACCGATCAGCTACCAGTTAAGATCAGTCGCTGACCGATCACCGACAAGATAACATCACTTGCCGTCCGATTACCGACCAGTTAACATCAGTTGCCGACCGATCACCATCCAGTAAATATCGAATAAGGATCAGTCTCCATCGAGTCACCTGACTGGTCGGACTGCTACCACTAGCACCTTACCAGTAACAAAACAGTTGCTAACCAAATCGAAATAAAAGCAAACCTGTTGCTACCGCAGATCAGTTAGCATCACAGGCGGCCAGCCTATAAAGCCAACAACCATTCTGAAAAAATCAGTTGAATCCAGGGGCTTAAAGTGAGCAGACAGTAGTACCTGTTCCTGTTACAGATACTAACGCCGTAGCCAGGATTCGTTCTGTGTGTTAACCGGATTCTTCCGTGATTTACCAGATTCGTTCATGATTTATCGGATTCGTTCCGTGATTTCCTGGATTTGTCCGTGATTTCCAGCTAACCAGACAAGGACTTCCCCCCACTAGTGATAAAGTGTTTTGTCACACATACGAGTTCCGTACCCTTAATTGTTCCATTGGTTACCTGCAGTCATCCGTTTTCACCCATTTTCCGATCTTAACTCGTAGTAAGAAGATCACCAAAAGCGGTTCAGATGGACTAAAACTCCAGAATTCACCAGATTAAGACAACGAAAGACTTCTGATTTTTATGTTTCTGGAACTCCTTAATTCCAACCCTGGAAAAACCGGTGAGCTTACCTCAGCCTTAGGACAAAAGTAACTTGCAGCCTTCCATGTCCCCTTTTGGATATCAAGACGAGGTCATTTCTACAACCGTCTCACCCGCTGCAGCTACCAAGTCAACCACCCTCAATCTATTATTGGAGAAGGTGTCCTGTAGTCTCTATCGTCCGATTATAATACCAAAGAATTCTCCTTTTACCAACTTGGCATTGAATAATTTAAAAGTCATACCTACGCCATTGCTCGATGCACAAGGTTTTGTCGAGAAGTTCATAGATCTAGATCCAAAACACTGACAAGCCTCGGGTACGAATGTTTCAATAATGAAGTCACACACAAATGATTCATTAGGTCACCGAATAGAATTGAGAACGTAAAGCCACTTAATAGAGCACGCTAAAAATGAGATTAAGCCCAGAACTGCTTGTAAAATTACTAAAAACTGCGACGTCTACTACTTACCTGTCCTCCCACAAAGAAGTAACAGAACCCGTGTTCCTCCCTCTTCAACCTTCTCTTTAAAGCCTTAAGGAACAAGAACGATCTAGGTTGCAGGCTACTCTTCCCAGAGTAGAAGAATAAGAAAAATAAAATCCACACAAGAAAAATCCCGCTGCCGTTAAGTCTGCTGATCTCGGTGGCCAATCAATATCCCCCATTTCAATACCATGCGTCCCGGTAATTTGTTGAAATTGAATGTGGACGGTTCTTCCTTAAATAACAGAGTTTCTTCTATAATTACTCTCAACGGTGGTTGTTCTGAGCTGTATATGTAGGCTGTGACAACTACTTCAGGTCCTTTCAAGTTCAAAGCTTGAAGAAAATCCAAGATATGTATGTATGTGAGAAGCGTATTTCAAAATCTATGTTGAAGACGTGGAAGGAGAAGGATGAACTATCCTACCATGCTTGCTTGAAGACACAAAGACCGAATGACTCCCATGGAAAAGACACCACAACCCCAAACATTTTTTTCAAAATTTCCAGATCAATCGAAATCAAATCATTAATTATAATGACAAAAGACTTACCAGAAACAATCGTTTCTCAAGAATTTTCCTAAGCCAATTACGGTTCCTTCTATCAGAAATTGTCTACATTAACCTTCAAGATATTTGTTTGAAATCAATTTTGGAATCATCGACTCATATCACATGGGAATTACCATGACAGAACCCCATTACAATATTATTACTACCACACATCGTTATCCTTTCTACGAACCAGCAAAAACGCTTCGTCATCAATCATTACCCATCGCCATCAGTTAATCCCCGTCTAAGTCAATACCTCTGTTCTATTCTGATGATGGGAATAGACAAAAAAAAGCATCCCGAAATCGATCCCATAACCAGATTTGACTCACATATGAATTCGATAGTAAAATAAATTACCAGCGATTAGTTATGTTTCACTGATAAGAATGTTAGCAGTCGTGTTGGGCCAGCCTCTGTCTCTGTCGTAGACAACCCACAGAACCAAAAATGAAAAGAAATCGCCCATTTTTATGACATTAACCAAATTCCAGTGGAACATCAATCAGATAAATCTTAACCAGATTTATAAAAAGTCCTTTTTGGCAATGTCGTTCGATACACGTTTCGCATCAAAAATACGCAAAATAAGATGTAAATGTTGTCTATTTACATTTTACATGGTTTTTGAGATTTTTTTCCTTCGTGTTTAGGAAAAACAGAAACCCTATAAATGGATTTTGGAGATTACGAGGAGGCATTTTATTAAATGTATTTAAAGGTAAGGTGAAAGCAGGCATTTTTTAAACTTTAATGGTAAGAATCTCTTTTGCTGATCTTTCTTAAAATGATTTTTTATTTAAATAAGGTTGAGTGCAGCAATTTAATAAAATCATACCAACCCACGTAGCCAAGGAAACTTGGCTTGGAAAGATGAATACAAAAAATTAGATTTATTGCAATTATTGCCCACCTACCAGTTAATGAAATTGAATTTTTAATATTCTTGAAACGTAAAAAAATGCATGGATCTCACTCGCAAGCTCTACGAACTGGAAATGGGAGACGAGAAAGAGAACTAATTTCTCAGAAAGATTCGAGCAGAGAAAAGCTTGGAAACCTTAGCATCGTATAACTTCAGAGACATACAAGATTGTAACGAAGTCACATGACTTTTTCATATAAAATATTTTTCTATACAGAATTGAACTTCGTTTGCAATTAACACTCACTCCCTTCGGAAAATATTATAAGTAGACTAGTACGATAGTGCTAAAATCGCCTGAAATACTACTACCGAATGATACTATTGTATCAACTAGTAATATTGATCAAAGATTTAGTCTGAAAAGCTCCGACCATTTCATAATTGGAACTTGCCCCACCAACGGTAAGGGGTTTCAATATTGAAGCTATAGTCCGTTTTTGATTGCCACCAGAGGCTTTGGTACCTGCTGATCCACGGTTAATGCTACGGCCGTCCGTATTTATTGCCAACACTGTCTTCGTACCTGCCGATCCGTGCCACCAGGGGCATTATACCTGTCGATCCGTGCCACCAGGGGCAATATACCTTCCGATCCGTGCCACCAGGGGTATTATACTTGCCGATCAGTGCCACCAGAGTATCATTCCTGCCGATCCGTGCCACCAGGGGCATCATACCTCCCGATCCGTTCCACCAGGGGCATTATACCTGCCAACCCGCAGCCGCATAGAGAATATAATCCCCGATCACCGCATCATATCGATTTCATCCAAGGACTTGTTAAAACATACTGGACCAGCAACGGCCGTCCTATAGAGATAGCTCAGACCACACCGCAAGAATAATCATAAGACTTATTCATATTTTTATATTTATGCTTTAGTAGTGTAAGGTGTATTCTTAATAAAGTTTGTCAAAGGGGTCAGAAGACCTAAGATTGAAGTTTCGTGTTTCTTCAATAAGACCTTGGCGGAACCGGCGAGCAAAACCTCGGCTGGAAACTAAAAAGCACATCACAAGATCTTGTCTGCAATATTGTATAAACGTTTGAAAGATTTGGTCAGCAACCAAAAGTCCTCCGTCGATCAGACTCAGGAACTTCAAATCGATACATTTTCATCGATTTCAAGGCCGCGTATGAGAGTTCCTGAAGACATCAACTATACAAAGCAATAACTATAGTTTTGGCATCCCAGAAAAACTCGTCCGTCTGTGTAAGATGACAATGGAAAACTCACACTGGTCCATCATGGTCGGAGAAATCCTCACGGATGCATTTGATGTCAAAAAAGGTTTTACACAAGGCGATGCGCTGTCATGCGATTTCTTCAACATCATTCTTGAAAAGACTGTGCTGTGCAAAACTCCAACTTCAACACTAGAGGCACAATCTTTCAAAGTCCGTGCAGCTGCTAGGACACGTAGACGATATTGACATAATTGGAAAAACACAGATTTATGTCAGTGGAGCGATTGTGAGCCTTAAGACGGAGGCCAGCAAGATGGGTCTAGCGGCTTACGAGGGCAAGACCAAGTAAATGCTGTCAGCAAGAAAGGAAAAGAACACCCTACATCGACGCACGCCTTGGAGCCAACGGCAGTATAGACAGATTTAACTTCGAGGTAGTTAAGGACTTCTTGAAGCAATTGATTAGAAAAGTCCTCTCTCGAGCAATTAAGTGTCACTGTACAGAACCCTTATTATACTGGGCCTCATTTATGGTGCATGCATCGGATTAAAACGGTTTTGGCTGCTTCGAGAGAAGTATTCTTCGAGTGATTTTTGGAAAAGTCTGCATAAATGGAGAGTGGAGACTTAGATTCAATCAAGAACTTTACGAGCTATTCAGCGACACAAAGAGAAGTTAAGCTCCAACGACTTAGTTGGTTGGATCCTGTAGAGCGAATGTAAAATCATGCACCGATCCGTAAAATCTTCGAATCCAACCCGGAAAGACGTCGCAGAGGAAGATCTCGCCTTAAGTGAAGCACACATGTGGTAGAGAACTAACTTGGTGTGCGAAACTGGAGACAGCTTGCTAGGGACCGAGCTGGCTGGAGATGCTTTTTGGATGAGGCCCTGGTCCAAGCTGGACTGAAGCAACACCTCAAGTAAGTAAGTAAGTCTTGTGCGGGCATTCTGGTCTAAGCAGTCCTAATCGAGTTGAATTTGGTCTGTTATCCTCTGATAGAAATCAACTTTGCGAGAAGGTTCTTCATCACTTAGATGAACTAAGGTGTACAGAGACAGACCGCCTACCAAGCTCAATTTTTTTCAGTATACTTCTGTGCGATGTAGATTTGATAACACCGTCTCTGGAATGGTTATTCTTCACAAAACGGGGTCGACTTTTCTCCGTAATACTTTCCTCTCGAACTTAGCATAGAGTAAATGAATAGCACTCAGCAGCGTTTTGAAGTGGTTTGAATGGCTCCTCATCAGGCCCTTGACTTTGTTGCTGCCTTGAAAACCTGTCCTGAACAATTATTTGCCATCTTATGTTCTTTGACGATGTTCTGTCAGTTTCATTATGTTGCTCTTCTAAAAGATGAGGTCTCAAGCCACAAGACCGAGCTTAGCTCAAAGGACCCACCCTCACCTCATCAGCGATCAGCCAAAGCATCGCGATTTAGCAATTGAGTTTGGTCCCTAAAATTTAAAACCTTAAACACCAAAAACAAAAAACCCTCACACAATTCTTCGGGTCATGCCCTAGATCCCGATTCTTGATTTCTTCACCGACATGGATAATTTACCATCAAAATTCCTCATGGAAAAAGTCTCACTCCCTCAAAGCACATATTCCCAGTGTAAAACTTCAATCTTAATGAAAAGAAGAAAAAGTAAATTATCACAGACAAGCTAATGGCGCTTATAAAAGAGAAAAAAGCCACACAAAACAACACAAAGCAAAATAAAAAGCATAATAAATAAATTGAGTGAACAAAACAGCAGCTTTCTCTGCTGCCAGTTGTTATGGAACTTTATCTTGCCAGTGACCATTTTATTTTCTCGTATTTTTTTGCACATTTTCTTGTGAAACCTCTCAGCTCACACTGTCTTTGGCATTTATAATCTCGTGTTTTATTTGCGCGCGAAATAAAGTAATTTCTCATTTCGCGTTTCAACAAAAGGCTCTGTACTCTGTATTGCTGTCTAGTGGCCAGCACTGGCATGGACATTATCCATCATCTTCAGAGAGAGCAAGATGTTGCTGGAGTGTTGACACTTTTGGTTTTTAGTTAGAGAAAAATAGATAGGACCGCAACTCATTTACACTTGAGCTACGCACCTAAGCAAGTAAACTTTTTGTTCCCGAACGGACCTTTGAACGAGGCTTGATTTCAGCGAATATGAACAAAAGCCAAAAAGCCATGATAAATTGGCAACACTGAAATGATGAAAAGTTAAAATAATGTTCACTAGGTGGCAATCCTAACAAATTTGAAGTGCTTTTCCATTCCAATTCACACGAAGCGGGGCATCGGTGTCCTTCTTCCATTTTCCGACACTTACAGGACTTCACCAAAGCCCAATATCATAGAGCACAGAGCACCGCACCAGCAATGACAAAGATAAATGAGAAACATCTCCTGTATGATGGTGCTCCATCTCCAACCGTATCCACTTTTATGCACAAGGCCAACGGTACTGTTCCACAAACTGATAGCTAACTAATAGCACTTTGGCGAACAAATGAGCTTTTCACCTGGGTACATGTCGAAGGCTTTATTACTCAACGTTATACCTGAACATTATTTTATACCCTCGCGGAAGCGGATGACGAACGGCCGAAGCGGTGTCGAGACCAAGTGATAGAAAAAGAGACTTTATAATCTCTTATCGGATTGTTGTCGCCAAAGAGGACTACAACGCAAGCAACCAATGCAATGCGACTTTTACGATGGACGTAAAAGGCTCAAAGCTATGTGAGGAAAGAATTTTAAGTGTACTTTTTTTGGCTTTGATTTTTTTTCTTGTCTTACGGATTTATTGATGGCCAGTCCAGTCCAGTCGGAAGAAGCAAAGGAAATTGACGTTTTATGCTTAACAAAACTCTGCAGCGTAAAGTGATGAAACAATGAATAGGATACAAGGAACCGGAATAATGATACTTATGCGGAAAGGAGTTAAAATTACCTTTACAGCCAAATTAATAAATACCGAGTTGCGGAGGATTAAACCTTTTTCTGTGGACAATGCTGTTAATAAAATAAGACTTCTCTTAACTGACGTTTACTAACTTATTTTCACCGTGGAGGATGGTTTAGCGAGGGAATAAAAAAATGTTTAAAAACGAGTTCTCTGTCAGCTCATTTGATGGAAAGCTTTTAAATTAATTGTTGGTGTCTTCAACACTCGGGTGCTAGAAGATTCTCCGCTGGCAAACGTAGTTCTCGACCATAAACCAACATTGCGGGTGTTTCACTGGTAGCATCTTGTACAGCAGTCCGCTAAGTTAACATCAGAATAGAAACATGTTAATCCCACTCTCGCTGATATTGATCGCAAAACTTGGAAAGGTATTCCAACAAAGTTCGCTTAAAATGCTCCACCATACCGTCGTCGGTCGGACTGCGGATGAAGAGCTGGAGTTCTGGTTTTCTCAATTCCCAATCTTTTCAAGCTTTTTGTGTCGTGAAATCACATCGTTTATCAGCAATCAACAACATTTTCACAGGTCTGGTCTGGAATCGGAAAACATTCTGGCCATTTAGAAAAGTAGTCCATGCAGCACTTTATGTACTTATTGCTAGCATCAGTTTTTGGAAGCGGGCCCAAAATATCAACTCCCATCCGCTCAAAGAGTGCACCTACGTTGTAAGTTTGTAAACGAGCTGCATACCGAGGACTTAGTCTTTTTCTAGCCTGACAATTTCTGCAGCACTTACACCTTCTAGCTGAGCGTCGAACTTGTCGAGTTGTAGAAGCTGAGTAAGGTCAATGATTCTCGGGAATTATTTCTCCAGAAGAGTCCTGAAACTAAAGGTCGCTCGCCCCTCCCCTTCCCGATCCCTATCCTCTCCTCCATCGGCTTTGTGCATTACACTGGCTGATGTCTCCTTATCCCCTGACTGTATAGTGTATCACTTCTGTCAGTACCTTGTTTCCTTCCTGGGACGCTTATGGCTTAATTGCTGTTCGTCTCTCCTTTTCCAAATCATATCCTCCCCTTCAACTTCCCAATTGGGCTGGATTCAAGGTGTTATACGACCCGTGCCGATGATCAGCCAGGCTGAGGGCCCAATTTCTAAAAATAGCTCAGTCACTAACGGAGTATCCGGATACCAGGCGACCTCCGGATTAACTAGCCTTATCTGTGTATGCGAATCTCTGCGCAGATGGACCCCCCCTTTACTTCGCTTACTCGTGGGACCTTAATGCCAAAACAAAAACCAAAACAAAAACAAAAACAAAAAACAAAAACTCAAACCGGTGCCGGTATTCCATCTATACCGGGCGGCAGTTCGGCGGCAACGTCGGCTGTCGTTACACCTGTGCCGTACACAGGAGAAGGGATTGTGACATGTCACTGCCCAACTTCGAGTGTGGTACAGGTTGTATCTACACCGGGCGACAGTTCGGCGATAATGTCGGCTGTCGTAAATCCTGTGCCAAACATAGGAGAGGGGTCTGTGCCAAGTCATTGCCCAGCTTCTAGGGAGGTACAGAAGGTATCCCTGGCGAAAGCGCCTCCTCATGTCGGTAGTTCCACTACCAAAGAGAGTAAACCTCTCCAGGATGGTCCTAGTGGTAGTCTCCGTGGTGTTAGCAGCGTCGTGAATAACGACCCTGCCTCCACTACGAAGACGACCATCCAACCTAGGGACCTTTATAAACAGCGTCGCTATGCGATGAGACTGCTAAAATCCTCTGGTGCAACATTGGGGGATGGTAGTAGTCCCATTCATAGCAAGAAGATTGAGTGGGCTAAATCCATCTTAGCCAAATCTAGGACCAGCTGCGACTCCACGTCAAAGCGACAAAGGTCTCTGGAGGAGTCCACTCCCATCCCTAAGAAACCCAAAGTGCAGAACACCAGCACTCCCAAAATTCCTAAAGTACCTCTCACTAAACCTTTTAGTGATGTGCTTAAGGAACACAACAAAATCGTGGTTGCGGTCATTGACAGAAGCAATATTGATGGCGCGATCTCCTCTGACCGTTGGCAGATGGTGAAACTGAAGCTCTCGGCTGGCTTTCTCAAAGTCATGCGAGAGCATCCGGGTCCACCACCTGTAACAAGCGATGGGGGTTGGCATCAAGGTCATGTCAAACTCATCGTTTGTAACGATCAGAGGTCACGCGATCTATATAAGCTTGCTGTCGGCATGCTGGGCGAAGTTTGGCCAGGCGCAAAACTCGAGGTTGTTGCAAAGGAAGATATTCCTTGCAGGCCGAGAGCTCGAGCTTGGATCCCGATTGAGCCTGCATGTCCTGAAGACATCCATGAGATGATCAGGCTTAGCAACCCGGACCTCTCCTGTCACGACTGGAAGATCGCGAAACTGGAGGAGCCGAAGGGTCTTTATCGAAGTGCGATTATCGTTATCAATAAGGACTCTGCGGCCTCTCTGGTGCGAGACAAGGGAGTGATAAGATACGGGTTCGAGACGATTACTCTCCGAATATACAAAAAAGATGAGGTAGACGCTTTATGCGAGCCTCCACAACCCACTTTAGAAGCTGTGTCGCAAGACGTAGGGGATCTTGGTGCTACTATCACCTTTCCATCCATGGATGAGGACGATGGTGTACCTGGGCCCTCTTCTGTCGCGGCGCAATCTTCTTCCCTACACTCAGAAGCTGTGTCGCCAGACGTGGGGGGTCCCAGTGCTATCATCACTTTCCCATCCTTGGATGGGGATGTTGTTGTACCAGGGCCCTCTTCTGTCGCGGCACAGTCTTCTTCCGAAAACGTCAAAAGTTTATCCCTAATGGAGACTGATGACTCATCCAACAAAGTTCTCTCCAGTGAGGAAGAAGATGAACTGCTAGGTTCCCCTTCGTCCGATCTGGATGAACTGGATTTAACAGTGGTGGAGGTTGATCTGCCTAATTGTAGCCAAAATGCTGCAAATAGCACAGATTAATCTCCAACACTCTATTAAGGCTTCGGCCTCCCTTCTTCTCCGCCTGTCAAAAACTGGGGAAGATGTCGTTTTCATCCAAGAACCCTGGATTGGGAAATCCCGGGTTCGAGGATTGAAAACTCCTGGCTACTGCGTCTTACATGTAACGGGAAAAGGTAACCCAAGGTCCTGCATACTAGTAAAACGTAGTCTAAATGTATTTTTACTCCCTAATTTCAGTGATAACGACGTCACCACAGCCAGTATGGTAATAGACAACCATACCTACTGGCTGGTATCAGCGTATTTGGGCCACGACCACCAAGGCCCACTGCCTGGTACCACTCTGGAGAAGACGGTCGCTGAATCAACAAGACTCAAAACCAGCATAATCATCGGTTGTGACGCCAATGCGCACCATACTACGTGGGGTAGTACCGATATAAATGACAGAGGTGAGTCTCTTTTTGATTACATCTTAACAACTAATCTGGTAGTAAGTAACGTTGGTAATGAACCAACCTTTGTTACTAAAAATCGACAAGAAGTTTTAGATATCACTCTTGTCTCGTTGCATCTCTCGAATAAAGTATTGAATTGGAGAGTATCAAAGGAGCACTCGTTCTCCGATCATAGGTACATCCAATTCATTCTTAGTGAAGAGTCCCCAAAACCAATCCCTTTCCGGAACTATAGGAAAACAGATTGGCCAAAATATAGGACAACTCTGAAAAGTCTGATTAAACCAGAACTTAATGATCCTCCCTTATGCGCTCTTGAACTCGATAAAAAAGTTGATGAGCTTACAGCAGCCCTCAATAAAGCTATGGAAACTGCCTGTCCCCTCACTACAGTGCGAGGAAAGAGAAAACCACATTGGTGGGCTGCTGAACTAGAAATACTCAGGAAAGGTTGTAGAAGGCTTTTTAACCGTGCAAAAAAGTCTAGACACCTCCAAGACTGGGAGTCCTATAAGGAATCCCTCAAAAAGTATAAACAAGAATTGAGAATAGCCAAAAGATCCTCATGGAGATCCTTCTGTAGCTCAATAGAAGAGTCCTCGGAGGCATCGCGGCTAAGGAAGATTCTCTCGACAAATCCAACCATGCCTAGTTGTCTCAAAAACTCAGATGGTACATGGACTAACTCTTGCGAAGAAACGCTAAACCTGCTATTAGATACCCACTTCCCAGATAGATCCAAATCCGTTAATACAATAAACCGTCCTGGATCGGGTATTAACTTAACTTTTCCTCAAGGTCTTGTCACAAAAGAAAAATTGACATGGGCTCTGAATAGCTTCAAACCTTATAAATCTCCAGGTCCAGATCAAATCTTACCAGCTGAGCTACAACACACCATCGACATAACTCTGCCCATCATTGAGATGATGTTCAAAAGTTGTCTAGATCTGGCCTATATACCTCAGCGATGGAGAGAGGTAAAAGTAGTTTTCATTCCCAAGGCGGGCAAATGCTCGCATGTCAACCCTAAAGATCTAAGACCTATTAGTCTATCATCTTTCATTCTCAAAACGCTGGAACGATTGATTGATATCCATATACGTAATAGCATTGATAAGGGACTATCGATGTCTCAGCATGCTTACTGCAAAGGGAAATCGGTAGAAACAGCCTTGCATACTCTGGTAAGAACTATCGAATACTCCCTAGAGCAAAAGGAGTATACTATGGTTGCCTTCCTGGATATTGAAGGTGCTTTCAACAACGTTGACACATCTGCTATCACTTCTGCTATGACGACCCTAAACGTCGAATACTCACTCTGTGAGCTGATCAATCTAATGCTTAAAAGCAGGATCATCAACTCTGAGATGGGGGATTTTTGTACGAAAAGGTCTGTCGGTAGAGGCACTCCGCAAGGTGGTGTTCTATCCCCTCTCCTGTGGAACATAGTAGTTAACGAATTGCTAATATCCCTCGAGAGGGAAGGCTACAGAGTGATTGCGTATGCCGATGATGTTGCTATCGCCGTCACAGGAAAGCATCCTAGTACACTTAGAGACCTCCTCCAAAACGCACTTAATATGCTCACTAGATGGGCTGATCGCTGTGGACTTAGTATTAATCCTCAAAAAACGGACCTTGTCCTTTTTACACGGAAAAACAAGATACCAGTAATTGTACCCCCTTCAATAAAAGGTGTACCACTAATTTTTACCAATGAAGCCAAATATCTTGGTCTGATATTAGACAAAAAATTAAGTTGGAAGCCTTATATTCAGGAAAGAGTTAAGAAAGCCACAGTAGCCCTTTTCTCTTGCAAGAAAGCCATAGGAAGCAAATGGGGTTTTCAACCTCGCATAACCTATTGGCTATACACATCGGTCATTCGACCAATTCTCATGTACGGGGTTGCAGTATGGTGGACTGCACTGGAGAAAGTCACCTACTGCGACAAACTCAGCAGAGTCCAACGCACTGCATGTCTCTGCATAAGCGGGGAGAACCACACCCTCAGCAGCGTTAGACACTCTCCTCCATCTGGCACCCCTCGACATTTTTAGCAAACAAATGGCAGCGAGTACAGCTATAAGACTCAACGCCTCATCTCAATGGACCAACAATAATGTGGGACACTCCATCATTTTGAACTCTTTCGGTTCTATACCAAAGTACATAGACTACACCATTCCAAAACCACAATTTGGTAAAAACTTCCAGATATCCATTCCATCCAGAGAAGAATGGGAAGACAAAAAACTTCTGGATGACAAAGGCATTCATTTTTATACAGATGGATCCAAGACAAGTGATGGAGTTGGTAGTGGTGTGTACTCAGAAAAGCTTAATCTAAGCATCTCATTCCGCCTTCCCAATCATTGTAGCGTCTTCCAAGCGGAAATCTTAGCGATTAAAGAGGTTCTCTCCTGGCTAAGAGAAAACGTGATATCAACTTCTGATATCCGCATCTTCTCTGACAGTCAGGCTGCTATTAAATCTCTCGATGGTGTCTCAACCAAATCTCAAACGGCCCTCGATTGCCGATCGTCTCTGATGGAGATGGCGCAGCAATTTAACATTCACCTCTGTTGGGTTCCGGGTCACAGAGACATCGAAGGAAATTGTAGAGCCGATGAACTCGCTAAAAATGGAACCGTCATACCTATTTCACCTGAAAGGGAGAAGATAGGTATACCGATAGCTACATGTAAACTTTTGCTAAAAGAAGCAGCTTTAACGAGAACAAACTATAGGTGGCACAACTTACCAACGTGCGCAGCTACGAAACTCATATGGCCTTCACTGGACTTAAAGCGCTCTAAAGACTTGTTATCTCAAAGCAGACTTCACATTAGCTCCCTGATAGGTGTCCTTACGGGACACTGTCTTATAGGCAGACACGCAATACGACTTGGTGTAGCCTCAAATGACTTCTGCAGGAGCTGTATGGATGAGGAAGAAGAGGAAACAATCTCTCACCTTCTCTGCACTTGCCCTGCTCTTTCACTAAGACGCAAACTTCATCTGGGAGAGTACTTTTATGATAACCCCAGTGAACTAGCTAATAAGGATATCAAATATCTTCTTCGCTTTATAAAAAGCTCAAAATGGTTCGACTAGTAAGAAGTAATTCTCTAGATTCATGGTATCACAATGGGCCTTTCCTTTTGGCCTAAGTGTGTGGATTCTGAATCCGCAGCCACTGTAACCTAACCTAACCTAACCTACACCATATTCGGAACGCCCAATACAGTAAAACAATCTCTGAAGTTTGTTACACCAAAATGACCTCCTGAAGCACTATCGTGAATCAGTGAGAGGATTTGTTGTTGAAGTTGTCTAGGGGATATTGTCTAATAAATGACATCTTTTCGTTGAAAACGTTTCCGAACAATAATATCATTTCGAAGGCATAACGTTTAAAAGATGGCCCAGTATGATGACACGGTTCTGCAAGGCAGGGTCTTCTGGATAACCCATGATTCTTGCCTAATTATATGAATTACAATGAAATCGTATTCTACTAATTTTTTCAACCATCACGTTAGTTGTAGTTCGGGTTCTTTAAAATTCATTAGCCACTCAAGAGATGAGTGGTCAGTTGGAAGCGTAAATTTACGACCCAACAAAAATATTTAAAAATTCTTCACTGCTTTAACAACGAGGAGCTCCTTCCTTTAACTCAAGAGTTAATTTCAGGCTTCGAAATGGGCTTGCCAAAAAAGCTATATCAGCCGTTTTTCTCTATACTCACGGCTGTGGAGAGCACCCCTCCGAAGGCAAACTTACTTCCAACGGTGGTGCAAGATGAATTCGTCTTTTGGGAAAGCCAATGTTGGGACGTCAAGAAGAAGTAGGCCAACTCGCAAAAGCTTCGATCTTGGACAGATCTGGTAAAATACCTTGGTCTGATATGAAATATCCCAGGAACAAAACTTTCTTGCAGAACAGATCACATTTCTGAAGGGCAACATTTAAACTGGAATCAATTAAGCGCTGACACACGATCTCCAGATTCTGGAGAAGTTCTTCAAATGTTTTCCCATGGACCAACAAATCGTCCAGATAAACCTTGCAAATGGGAAACAGACCATCAAGTATAATTTCCATCAAACTCTGGAACTTTGCAGGGGCGTTACAAATTCGAAATGCATAATATTAAACTCCTATAAGACGTCCACAGTGCCAAAAGCGTCTTTTTCTTTTAGATGCCAATACCCTGATTTAAGATCCAATGTAGCAAACCAGTGCTCCTGCCATCGAGTTGAGTGCATCTGCTCTCGGCATTGGATATCCATCTTTTATGGTCGCATCATTCAAACGACGATATTCAACGCAAAATCTGAAAGCTCCGTCCTTCTTTCCCATCAGAACTACCGGAGATAGCAAAGAATTATGTGATTTTCTTATAATTCCTTGGCGGGCCATATCAGAAACCAGAAAGACAGCTATAGACTTCTTGGATCAAGGAAGTCAGCGAGGGGTTTGTTTTTTAGGTGTAGACTTATCCGTGTTTATGTGATGTTTAAGCACACCATTGCGACCATTTTCGTCCAGTTCTATAGCAAACACAGTTCGAAAACGTTGTAAGAACTCCTCAGCTTTTATTTTTGATCTTAAAACAATGTTGAAAGACAAGAACTCCAGTCGAACGGTTCAAGATTGTTAAACAAAAGATCGAATTGCGGTTTGTAATCTTCTTCATTAATGCCTCCTGGTAGCGGAATATTTACTTCCTGCAAACGCAGAATATTGGATTTCAAATTCACAACACATCTAAGACAGCTATTAAAATCCATTCCTAAACAGTCTTGGTGAATCTCAGAAACAATAACGTTCTTCCGTTTTGTTAATGAAGCGATTTGAATCCTAACGTGCATCAGGATCCACGGCCCTGGGTAAGTTTCAATGCAACCTCGCACGAATAAAGCGTTCTTTAAAGGCCTACGAAGCTAACAACTGGGACTACATTCATTGCTGACTCACGGCCTTCGGAGCCAGCGAATTTGAGTTCAAATTCATGTCGAGTGTCGGCGGATATCGGATTTTTTATCAATCGTAAGAATTTCTGCAGCCTGAAAGTTTGGAGAAGCATCAATTACCTCAAATTCAATAAAATCACCCACCTGAACATGTGATTTGGCTGGCAAGATCTCTTCCACTTGGCGAGAATGAAAATAGAGTTTTCGTTTCAGAGCAGGACACTCAATGAAGCCGTATTTTCTTGATTTGATTCTATACGTAAACCTCATGAAGTGTTTTGGGTTCGTCTTCGCGAGTCTTACATTGGACTTCACTATCAGAAATACCATCAAGGAATTGTTGGATGCATCGACTATCGAGTACATCTCTTATGAATGACGGATAAACTACCAATTCGCCGTTTCTTTGGTATCTGGTGCGGAACAAAGCATAAGCATTTCTGGAATGCATTGCAATTCTGAACCGTTTTCGAACTCTGCTGTCAGAAGCGTGTAGTCTACTAATGCCCCGAAGTATGACAGAGCAGAACCTCGAAAGCTTACTGCGAGAAAAATAGCATCTTGTGTTTCTTACCATTCATTGGCTTTCGAAACCATGCCTAATGCATCTCATATTCTTCCCAGGAAGATTAACCGTCAAATTCCATAAGACGTATTGGAGATCTTCTTGAAATACCACCGAATGACACTGGTGGTGTCATACCAGATAACAGATGTTCGCGCTCTTTTTGCATTTGAGCATGATTCATTGGTGTACCCCCACACCGACGATTGTTGGCTTGAAATCGTTGAGGTAATTCGAAGTTCCTTACTTACAAGCAGGTGGTTCATCTTGGGGAGCCGGAGGTTTTTGCGGAGCTCCTTTTTCTCTACCTGTCGTGCCAGCGTTAGAAGTGCCTGATGCTTGTACTCCACTATCGGCAAATACAAGATTTGCGAAAACGGTAGTATTAAGGGCAGTACTTTCCGAAGTCGATACTCGCCTTGTTAGATTAATAGATAGGTCACCCAAACGACTGTTAATCTCGTGAATGGTATCGAAAATAAACACTTTCTCTATGGAGAAGTTAACCTGTGGAATACGAGTGGAAAAGGCGTTTTTTTATTAATATTAGGTAATGAGAGATATCTGTAAACCTTTGATTCACCGTTCTCCTGGAGGGAAGATTTCTGATTTGTCTAACTACTTCTTACTGCACAACCTTCTTCTCTACATTCACATAAAATTTTTAAAAGTGTGTTTCTCCCGAGAAAGCACGAACCTTTTGCTTTTTGTCAAAGGCTGGGGTAACTCACCGGTTCCAGGTTCACACTTGTGTGAAGCAACAGGTTATAAATTAAATGTGACTGCACAATAGCAGCCGTCAATTATTATCATAGACTGAGAAAGCAGTCGTACACTTTTATCACAGACTGAGAGCAGCAGTCGTACACTGTAATCACAGACTGAGAGACAGCAGTCGTACACTGTAATCACAAACTGAGGAAGCAGTCGTACACTGTAATCACAGACTGAGAGACAGCAGTCGTATCTACACTGTTTTAAGTTGCTATGTCCACGTCAACTTTGAACTAGCCCCTTTACCAAAAATTAATGAGAGTCTTTCTTTTTAGGTATTTCTACCTGTATACTTTATTCGAAAGAACTCTGATTTTATTGAATTTTTATTGTTCCTTTAATGATTTTTGAACGAAAGCAAACTGTGAATTATGAATTTAGAATTCAAAATTACATACAAAACGATATCGACTTACATACGTCGAATACGTTTCATTACAATGTGGATATCTCCTCATTTAATTACATGAAAATATTTCTTGTATGGGATTTAGCATTTTGTTTTATGGTGATAAAAGAGAATGATTGTCTGTAGCTCCAATCTTGAGTTCGTATGTAGATGATAAGCGAATTCATTTCATTTGATGAAAGAATCCTACTCGTGGGTACTGCCTCTTACCAGTGTCATTTTGTCCTTGAAAAGTGCTCCTTCTTTCAGCCGTTCGGAGTCAGCATACAATTGTAGGTTCGCTATATTTTTTTCATGCATTTAAACTGGCCTTGGTTCTTCAAATCTGTCGCACTAACCTATAAATGTCATTAATATTGATTGTCAAACCTCCATCAGAAATTACCCTATTTATGCTTTTGACATCAACAAATATTTTAAGTTGGCGGTTGTCATGTGACTTCTTCTGTACGAACTACGGTAACGACACGTTGCGGTCGATGTCCTTCATATCCAAACAAATGTTGGGCACTAAAAGAAGGTAGATGAGATGAAAACCGAGGACAATCAACTCAATGCAAAGATTCAGAC
The DNA here is from genome assembly GCA_943590905.1 of Sphaerophoria taeniata. Taxonomy (NCBI): domain Eukaryota; kingdom Metazoa; phylum Arthropoda; class Insecta; order Diptera; family Syrphidae; genus Sphaerophoria; species Sphaerophoria taeniata. Next base: position 216,159,451 of record OX016540.1, on the reverse strand, counting down.
ACGAAGAAGGAATAAATTTTGTATTAACACCACAAGAAGTGTCGCCAGTAAAAAAAAAAAGATAACTTTGTTTCGTCTCAAAATGAAACAAAAAAGAAGTCTAACTTGCTTGGGTATGTCATTTTGCCAACTCGATGAAAGCAACAAATGCAGTGCTTTTGTCGTTATGTTAGAGTACGCGCAAAAGAACACTTACTTGGCACTTACGACATCAACCCGTCAATTTCAATTTTTCAAACTCAATAAATTTACATTTGGAAAGAAAAAAAGGTTGTAGGTTAAGATGCATCCCTTCACAATGACACGTCTAAGAGCAGCACTTAAGTCTCTTGAAAAATATATGCAAAGGTATGAAGAATAGAAATCGCTGTAGAGTTTTTCAGAACTTAAAAAAAATCTGTTCTGGATTACCACTTTATTCTCTTAACTTTCAAGGTCTTGGAAAAGTAATTGATGCTTGAATTAATAAAAAAAGACGAGGGGAGGAGACGTTTGGATTTGCTTCTTTCTGTGAACTTTCCCAATTTGTGCAGTGGTCCCGTTATCACTTTTTTAACTTTATGGCTTACCCGTCAGGCACTGTGGACGAAGCATGAGAACTACCTATGTAATATAGCTTCTCCAATCAACTTCAACAAAGAGAAGTTGAGTGTTTTCTCTTCCAAATGCAGAAAAGTAAGAGCATTTCAATAACATGGCATTATGTCACTTCAACATCAAGGTCGTATGTAAGTTTTCCAATTAGTATAAAATAAATTCTTGGATTTCTTCAATGGTATTTCACCGTTCCTGTTTCTAATTAGCCAACGAAATGCCATCTTCAAATCTTCTTACTTTTTTAATAAAAATCATGAAATACCATTGCAATAGCCCATTGACTCAGTTTATTCAATCCAATAAGCAAGGACAAGGAAACATGTCAATATTGAATGACATTAGACAGCAAGCTCCGCCATCATCAGCACATAGTTACCTAATCATCATTCTCACCATTTTCGCTATCCAGCACACACTGACACTCCTCCACATCCAAACATCCATCCATCCAGCATTCCCCGCCATTATTGCTGTCACTGCTCGTTCTACTTTTGATTTACACGAACCGTTGTTGGTCCTCGGCATCTGTCAATTGCCTACGAATTCAAAATGAAACACTTCTGTCAACAGGAACCAGAATTAGGTACCAACAACAGCAGTGAACGAATAGCACAGCCATTAGAATCTTCTGTGCTCTACAGTACTTTGTGATTTGCGCTCCTGCCCAATGGCCCATTGGAGGTTTGCCCATTGAAGCATCCACCTGACTGGCAATATTTGTATCACTATATATTGCTCTTCGTGTGTCATGAGACATTGGAGATGCCTCAGGAAAGTCAGTTCGTTATAAAGGGTGTCCTGTCCTCTGTCTGCTGATGTCGACTAAATGAGAAAATCTATGCAATAACCGAATTGTCATGGCAAAGGGGCGGAGGGAATAGGCAAAACAATGTGTACACAGAAGAAATAGCAGAGAACAACTGACAGATGATTTTGAATTCCACAAGGACGTTGAGTTGGACGAGGAATAACATAAAAGCAGTAGGTACTAGGAAAAGTGTTAATAAGAACTTTCATTGGCAATATAGTTCGATGTCATTTTGTCGAGTCATGAAATTTTAATGTGTTAATGAGCTCTTGGAGTTTGTTGTGGATACGTTGAGTAATGTGAAATTTAGTTTACGGGGTATCTTTGACGTTCTTGATTTACGTTTGGAACTTCTTCTGTAAATATTTATTAAACGTTCCATTTTCAGAAAGAAACACTGCTGCCGGCAGTTAAATGGGGCATCAACGGACCACCGTTTACAATTCATGGCAACATCGGTAAACGATCTGTGGAAAAATGTGTCGACGGAAGATGGTTTAAGAAAATTAGTGTTGATCTCAGCCTGATAGTAGTCTTCTATCGGACACGTTCTCTTTTGTTTAGTCTTCAATCTTAACCAATCAATTTTGTTCCCGCAGTTGATGGACCCTAACTGGCAAAAATTTTGTTCGATTGGTTGTCTTGAACCTGGGGGCTGGAAGATGCCAAAATACTGTTACAGCTTGTATAGCTCGCAGTTGAATGTTCTTCAATAATAGAGTGGAGTGAAGAACGCCTTAGTGGATTACACTATTCAGCATTTTCTTGCCGATTTCAAACTGCAGCGGCTGAGTTGAGAATCACTTTTCTACAATCAATGAAACTCTTGAAAGCTTGGTTAGGTCTTCGCAAAAGTAAATTGTTCCATCGTTTACCTGCAGTCACCCGTCCCTTACTTGCAGTAAAAAGACTTCCATAGCCATCCTATCCAACAGAATGCAGAAGGAAGCTTCAGACGGAGTAGAGCAGCAGAATTCACCAGATTAAAGTTTCTGGAACTTCTCAATTTTAACCATGGGAAGATAAGCGAGCTTACCTCTCAGTCTCAGAAAAAAAGTACCTCACAAACTGGGTATACATAGACGAGCGGTCCCTGCTTTTCCTTTTATAAAGGTGCTGGAAATCCTCATTCAATGCATAAACAATTCCCTATTCATTGCTGACAAGGTTTCCGGATCATGAAAATAGAACCATTTGCTAAGTCCTTCAAGGTTTTCCAACTAGCAGGACAAACAGAAGTTCTACTAGGCTTTAAGGACTTCAGATTGCAGCGCAACCTCTGGTAGGTTAGTAAGGCTTGTAACAATGTCTTTTTGCAAGACCAAACTTCGTTGTGGTTCGATAAGACTCTTAAGTTGATCGGTTCTGATGTGGCACCATATGGTCGTGCATTGGTTGTCATGATGTGTGGTTTAACAGTTCCCCAGCTTAAACGGCTGCGACTTCATTCCCCAGAAGCATTCATCTGCCCTAACCTATTTGAACATTGAGCTCGTGCTTTGCTTGATATTGATAGACTAATCCGTAAACCTTCCAGGTCTTTGTTTGACGGTGGATCAAGATAAGCAAACTTTACGAGCAACTGTCTGGAAAATTTAAAGTCCAACGGCTAGGATGGCTAGAGGATAGGACAAGTCAAGCAAATAGACAACACTGCAGAGGATGACCACGGAAAAGGTTGTGCGCCTATTGTAAGAGGATTGTGATGGCCACTCCAAGCAAGTAAAGAAGTATGTATTGACGAACTGAGGCTTGCTCAGATCTCATTGAAACAAATGTTACGGAAATCGGTTTTTGCATAGAAAACGACAAAAATCACTCAAAGGAATTGTGTTCTGAAGTATTACTATTCGACTATTTTCTTCGTTCTACTTGAACTTATTCCTTATTGTCAATCTTTAAAACCTATAAGCATTTAGAATACGACGATAAATTCATTTTAACTCGACCACGATCAAGACCCTGACGACACATTATTAACCCCATAAAATAGTGAATATGAATTTACCAAACGACCCACTTTCGACCTTCGGAGAACATTTAAGAACAAAACCACAAAATTCCTATTATCCCTTATTATAACCTTAATCCCCAACATTCACCCTAATTGCATTTTATTTGGCAAATCCTGTACCAATGATTGTGAGCAGGACCTTAAGTTGTACTTACTTCCATGTAAATTGTCGAAATAAAAGCTTGTTTCTTATTTCTGGGTCAGTCAGCAAAGCAATTTTCTATGGTTGTTTTGACTACAACGTACATGCTTTGTTCTTGAATAGTTTTGGTTTTCAAATTTTTTGCTATACCCTTGTCACCTTCAACCCCTGCATTTCTCATCACCAGAGTTCAAGTCATCCGACAGTTTGGAATATTATATTATTATTTTGTAGAAAGGAAACTTATTTTACTTACAATTTCATTTTTCATTCTGTTCTATTCTGCAAATGGAAGCTGGAAACTGAGAAACCCTATAGCGTGTTGGTATAGATTGAACATTGAGATCCTCATCTGCCGGATAAGGATATGAATTTTAAGTCTCTATGGAAAGTTATTCAGTTGGCTGGCTTGGCAGTTGTTGGGGGTTCGGTGTTGCGACAACTTACTTATCATGAATATTAAATTAGGTTTTTCTTGTCTTTTGCTTTCATTCTTCATTAGTCTTTCAATCGCACATGCAGAACGAAGGTAATGCTCGTATCTTGAATTGAGGTATCTATCTGTATGTGTTGGCAGGATGCAAAATTGTTTCTCTTTCTGAGCTGCCATGATAAGATTATTCTTTAAGGATATAGAATATTTACCTTCAATTCGGAAAAGCCACAATTCTTATTTTAAGGATGAATGACATTAGTAAGCCTCAATGTCAGAGATTGCGAAAAGTTGCATCCTCTTAGATATGTGCAGTTTTACATATGCAAAAATTTAGATTTGATTGTGGAGGATAAACTACAACATAATGGTCATCAAAGGAATATCGTAGTGGAACCACAATCAGTGCTGAGGATATGAAAAGACCACATTTGCAGGACTGTAAAACGGCAATGAAGAACAGAATTTTGCCATTTATACAGAACCATTCAAATTAAGTGACCAGATCACCAATTCTTATACCAATCCAATGTTGACAAAGTGAAGATAGCGATATAGGAATAGCCGCCGAACTGTAAGGAGTAGGTATGCTCATCTGCAAGGCTTGATAGGAGGAAAGCATTTATGGCCATTGGAATAACCTCAGCGTCGCGTGTCGTTTGCCCGATGTTCACGCCTACAAGACCTTGTCTGCAGTACTGTGTGAACGTTTGAAGCCTTTCGTCAACTACCTTACCAATCACCAGTGTTCCTTCAGATCAAATATTGACTCTACGGCAGATCTTGGAGAAGGCCCTGGAACTTCAAATCGATACCTACCACCTTTTCATCGATTTCAAGGGGACGTATGTCAGCACCTATAGAGACCAGACAAACTCGTGCGTCTAAGGTGTAAGATGACAATAGAAACTCACGTTATTCCATCATGGTCGGAAAAAATCTAACGGATACATTTGAGGAAAAAAAAGCTTTCGACATGCACTCTCATGCGATTTCTTCAACATCATTCTTGAAAAAATTGTGCAAAACTCCAACGTCAATGCCAGAGGCACAACCTTTCAAAAGTCTGTCCAGCTACTAGGATAAGCAGATGACATTGACACATTGACATAATTGGAAGAACACAGCATGATGTAGGTGGAGCGTTTGTTAGTCTTGAGACGAAGGCCAGAAACATGGATCTAGCGGTTAACGTGGGCAAGTCCAAGTTAATGGTATCAACAAGAAAGGACAACCAACATCGACGTCTTGGAGCCAACATCAGTATAGACCGATTTTACTTCGAGGTAGTTAAGGACTTCGTGTAACTAGGATCCACTATAAACTCAGACAACAACACCAACGCTGAAATCAAACGAAGGCTCACTCTTGTCAATCGCCCCTTCTTTGGACTTAGAAGGCAATTGAGTAGTAAAGTCCTCTCGCAACTAAAGTGTCACTGTATAAAATCCTCATCATCCCGGTCCTAATGTATGGTGCAGAGACATGGATCATGACAACATCGGATAAAAACGCTTTGGACTGCTTTGAAAGAAAAGTTCTTCGAGAATGTTTTGATCCCATCTGCATTAATGGAGAATGGAGACGAAGATTCGACCAAAAACGTACGAGCTGTTCAACGACACTGACCTAGCCAAAAAAGTTAAGGTCCAACGACTTATATAGTTGATGGGGTCATGAAGAGCGATTGATTCCAATCCGCAAGGACGGTGCCGAAGAAGATGGTGGTCAGAAGTCAGAACTCTTTGCAATGGCAACTTTAGTTGCCATGAGTTAATGCCAATAACAGCATACCAAGGTCCTACAAGGAAGATGAGGATACCAATTCTGCGAAACCCAGGGAACTATACTGTACATATTTACATGTTAAATGTGGACCAACAAATGGTTTCTTTTTAGATCATAGCTTATTTCGACACTGACAGCTGTTTCTTGCTTGACAGGAAGTCAGTATTTCACATTCGCCCTACGCAATGAGTTGCTTCGTGTTTGACCAACTAAGCGAAATATTGAAAACTTATTTCTAAAGTGAATGTTGTGTAGTCCAAACTATTCCTTCTTGAAAAGAATTCAGCTTGGAAGAATAACCCTGTTTGCCTGTTGTATCCAAAATCTGTGCGAGTTGAAATACAAATGGACAAAACACAAAACAGAATGACAGCACACGAGTCGTACGAACATCATCTTAACATCAATCTTGTCCACCTAATTTGGCTCCACTTGCCATGAGCTAAATCCAAAGACAGTATTAAGTGATAGAACTGATAGGTAGGTAACAAACCAAACCGGTCCCGTTCTGACAAAGTGAAGAACTGTCTTCAAAACACATATTTATACCGGCTCGGCTCGCTTCCACCATGGTAGGTCTGGACACTTCCATACCTGTAACTCTAACAGGTATGTCATTCCAGACTTCAGATTATGAACAAAACTAATCTCAGATATTCCTCAAAACTGTTAACACCACAAACCCGTGGCCCTGAAACAGGAGGCAATAGCTTTGGGTGATCTGCTGGTCCTACTATGGCACACGATACAGCAGGTATTATAATGGCCCCTGGAGGTACGACGTAACGTAGGGGGATCCCGGATTATCCTTGAAACTCCTTACCACTAGTGGTGGTGCAGCTTCAATGAAATAATATTTATCAACAACTACCTCCGAGAAATGACCTGCTTTTTGCTGCTACTCACTACCCACTGATGTAAAAGACTATTCATACTTTCCTCTTTCTTGTGTTGAATTTCTTCACTCAAGCACAAGGCGGACTATATCTTTTCATGGCGAGTGCAGGCTGCCTAATACTCTCTAAATCGTATTCACGGATAACAAAATTTTGAGAATATTGAGCGAAAGATCATGTCAACACTTCAACAGTTGTTGTCGTTGATTGCAAATATTGGGAATGACGTTGGTGGCCACATGTTTGAAGAAAAAAAATGGATGAGCATGCAACGCTTCGTTACAAGACAAACCTTCTAACCTTAAATCAATTCAAATGAAACTGTCCAGAAAAATTGAAAATTCTCATGAATGTGTATGAGTGCGTTTTTTAACAAACAAAAAATTACTTATTGGACAGTTGATCCCTTCAATATTAGACTTATTATTGGATTGGCTTAGGGTTTTCCCCATCTTTTTAATTTCTTTTCAAGTAAAACCCATTTCAACATTTTTAATTTATTGGCTTAGTCTTCATTAAAATCTTTAATCTCTTTCGACATTCAAACCAATCCAAATTTAACTCATAGCTCAATATAGCAGCTTACTTCCTTTTCTTCTCTCGAAATGCTCAAATTTGACCCGCTTTGTCTACTCAGTACCTTTTTAGTCTCTTTAAAACCCTATAGCTGTACTTAGTGCGGTTAAACAGCAAAAAGCACATCCTTTTTAAATGCAAACCAAATATACATCAGAGCGACTCATCCACTTGTAAATACATTCAAGAAGCACAAACAGATAAAGAACATTATAAGGAACCAGAACCACACAATCGACAAGAAAACTTGAGAGATAGAAAATCCTTTTCTTTTTGCCAAAGACTTTCCACAAGGAAACAGCAGGATAACGGATACAACTCAAGAAAGCAAGACAATAACAACAACAACAACATCAACAATTCTTAAGTGTCTCCTGACTTTTAAAAAATTGTGAATTCATTTGCAACAAGCAAAACCTAATATTAAAGGTAGATATACTTTCTTCTATCCGTTTGTAAGTCCATGGAGTGGGATTTGGGTTGAACTATGCTCAGTGGGTAAACCTATATCTGCATAAAGAACCATATTCCCATCGGGAGTGGTTCTTGATTACCTTGGGTATGATTTTGCATATTAACCGGATGTTTTCAACTCAAAGACGGACGGAAAAGTGGGAATTTGTGGAAGGCGATTGTATCAGTTGCCAAAGAGAAAGGACTTTGAAGAAGATATAAAATGACAATGCAATTGAATTATTAGATTTTATTGTAATATTTCACAAAAAATATCCGTAGTGCAAACTTTACAAAGCTGAGAACTTAGTTGAACATTTAAATTCCTTAAATTTCTAACTCAATGAATTCTTAAGAAACTATGCCGATTGAAATAAATTCATTCGTTGATCTATCCAAATTTACTCCAAGTCAATGGTTATAACCTCGTTACTTCGTAAACAGGAACTAGGATTTTATTGATCCTGTCGATGACATTTTCAAGTTAATCTGCATGGCAATCGGAATCTGATCCAGGCCGACTCTTTCATTAAGCTCTTACCACCCAATTCACATTTGAGGTCTTAGGGGTCTTGACCTAAGCCATAATTCCATCGATCGAGAGTTTGCTCTGCACCACAGGCGATCATTATGCTCTCCAGTAATCCTTCTGGATGATAATCGCCGGCAGCACATGTTTCTTGGCATTAGAATCTAGAAATAAAATATGTATGTATGTATGTATTTGTTATTGAAATGTTTTTAAAAAAAATATGTAACTTTATGCTCACTTCAGAACTCTCATCGCAAACCTTCAGGCGGAGATCTGCAGATCCATCCTCTAACATTCAAAGGACCCAATGACCATCCAGGCACCCACACGGGGCGCCCTCAAATTGTGAAAAGATTTTTAATGTTGTTATAAATAATCAAATAAAAGAAAGAATAGAATACATTTATGATATTTTCTGCTTCCAAACTTCGATTAATCGATTTGCACGACGCGCCCGACACCACCAATTTCGTATTTCTTCTTGCCACTGTCAGAAGTCGTCTACGATCACCTCGTGGTAGTAAAGCACTATTCACTTGAGCACGAACAACTACCAACGAATGCACGAAAATTCGTCGATTTTGACATTTCTTTCACATGAGAGTTTTTAATTCGTCGCGAATGAACAACCAAAACACAAAGCAAGAATGATTTTTGAGGTTATACGCGCGCGAATATTTTGTTCTTTGGGAGTGTGGATGATGTGGACGAATAGAGTTTTGCAGTTCTTATCAACTAGAATTCTTTTCGCGACGAATTAATTTGTTTTCTCAAATTTACTAACATTTTAGAATAAAAAGTTAATTTTTGCATCATAAATAAAACATAAACTTTACTTTTATCGTTTTGTTGAGAATTTGCAAGGAAATACAGCTTCAAACTTATCTAAAATCACTTTTCTTCATTCATTCGTCGTTCGTTGGTCGTGCTCATGTGAATAGTACTTAACTGTATCAGTTTGCGATGGTTCTCGTCGACATGGTGGTGTCGGACGGTGAGAAATTTTCTTCCTGGACGTCTTCAAAAGTAGTTTTCTTGGCAAAACAGTAAGTGAAGAAGAGTACTTTTTGCACCGGTAACCTGGTGTTCTCGAACCAAGTGCCTTTCGTTGTACTTATTTTGGTCTTACCTACTCTTACACGCCCCTTTTTGACACTTAAAATATCTAATGGAGCCGCCGCACATAGGAGTATTCTGATCGAAAACCTGGTCAAAAGTCAATTTTTTTTTAAATAATTTTTTTAAGTAAATTCAATGCAAATTGGTCGGAAAATATACATGGATTCATTGGATGCACTTCTTTTTTTTATCGTAAATTATGTGACGTGAAAAATCAAGTTCGAAGTCAACTGTTTATTTAGGTACCTACTTGCATTTTTGTGTAATTTGTGGATATTTGGTTTAGAAATTGATTGTGAGTGTGTGTTCTTTTCAACATAAAATTTTTTAATGGAAAAGCCAATTGCAGGTATAAAGTAATATATAAAGAGTAGTAACGGAAATATTTAATTTATTTTTGTTTGTTTAAATCAAAGTTGGAAAATACTCTTCCACATGTGGATATTTTTTTCAAACTCTAAGGGTTTTGTTATAGTATACTCTGCCATTCTTCGTTCAAATAAAGATTTATGGTAATTTTGACTATTCTTCTAATCATATTCTTAAAATTTGTGTGCGATTTTTTGCGATTTACAAAATTATTAGTATATGAAATTTTCACTAAATTAGAAAAAAAAAACACGCATAGGCCATACGTTATTTTGTTATATACCATTTGTTTTATGTTGTTGACATGTTTTAAGTGAATTATTTTTATGTGATTTTTAAAGCAATTTATTTGTTACTGTCGAAATATACCGTGATTAATTTAATTTTTTTCTAATAAGTCAAAAATAGGCGTTGGAAAACCTAAAACCAATTTTTTTTTTTCAATTAAAATATAATCAGGCTCAACAGTTGTGAACAAAACTACCTGTTTCACACTAAGGAGAAAATTTAAGTGGAAATATAAATGAAAGAGTTAAAAGCTTTTTAATATCCGGTCCTTTTCCACAAAAAAAAAATACTTCAAATGTATAAGCCTCAGTTTCTAAGCTTTCATACGATTTTAAGCAAAAATGGGTTTAATCAAGTCACAGAAGAGCTAAATTTTAAGAAATCGTAGTTTAAAAGTGCATTCACAATTTCCAATTTGTTTGAAGAATAACTTGATAGGAGTAACAGATGAAAAACTCAAAAAATTAGGAAAACTGCTCAAGAGATTTTTTGAAAACCCCGAAGTTGCTTCTGAAATAACGAGAATTGATTTTATTTGATATTCCGTTCTTAAATTACTTTGGGTTGTATTTCGTTTATTTGTTTATTTATTTATTCGTCTTAAAAGTTGTACACTCTATTTAGACTACAATTAAAGATCGTTTTTTAAAGTATAAACTTAATAATAACGTTATAACAAATTTAACAAACTGTTTTTTAATACATTTCTACTTACATTAAAATCTATGGCAAAGTCAAATTCATTAAAATCTTTACATGCTTGTGTGATTGGATTATGCATAGCATAGCTAGTACTGTGAAAGGGAACATTAAGAAAATCACCATTACGCGGACGCAAATTTCGATGAGGTACATAGATAGAAAACAAAGATAACAAGACTGGACAGTCAATAACACAATTTAAGACATCAAAGGCAAAAAGTATAGAGTTAAGTTTTCTTCTTTTAGCGAGTGGTTTAAGATCTATTAAAGTACATCTCAATTCATAAGATGGAATATTTGAATAGCCAAAAGTTTTTCGTAACGCGAATTTGGTGAACCTTTTTTGAACTTTTTCTAACCGGTAAATGCTAGATTGCGTATAGGGGCTCCATATAATGCTGCAGTATTCTAGGTGTGGCCTAACGAGGCTAGAATAAAGAGCCTTAAGTGTATATGGATCCTTGAAATTTTTTGAATTTCGTGATATAAACCCAAGCATAGAGTTTGCCTTGGAAATAGCATAATCTATGTGGTTCGAAAAATTTAGCTTAGAATCGAAGATTACTCCTAGATCTTTTTGAGTTTCAACTCTTTGTAACTTTTCGTTGTCAAGGTTATAATCATAGTATAAAGGATTACGATTTCTAAAGTATGTAACAACACTACATTTCTTGTTGTTAAAGTATAACCCATTTTTATTGCACCAATTTATTAAATTATTTAAATCTTTTTGAACATTCATTGCATCGTTTATCGAATAAATAGTACTAAAAATTTTCAAGTCATCAGCAAATAAGAGGCATCTGGAAAATGAAAGATGTAATGGTAAGTCATTTATAAAAATAATAAACAGAAGTGGTCCAAGGTGGCTACCTTGTGGAACACCTGAAAAATTTATTATTTCCTTAGAAAATACGTTTCCAATTTTCACTATTTGCTTTCTACCTATTAAATAACTTTTTATCCACATCAAGAGTTTTGAATGGAAACCAAATGTCTCAAGTTTCTTTAAAAGAACACTATGTTGAACTCGGTCGAAGGCCTTTGAAAAATCGGTGTAAATTGTATCAACTTGTGAGTGCAATTCTAAGTTAGTCAGACAATAATTTGAGAATACTGTTAAATTTGTAGTTGTCGATCTTCCTCTTAAAAACCCGTGCTGGTGTATCGAGATGTTGTTATGTATAAGATTATATAATTTGTTTTTTACTACAGCTTCGAAAACTTTTGGAATAATCTGAAGTTTTGCAATTGGTCTGTAATTTTCAATAGAACTTTTTGTACCTGACTTATGAAGAGGAGTTATTATAGAGTTTTTCCATACATCTAAAAATTCACCATTTTGTAATGAGAGATTAAAAATGAAGCAAAGTGGAGTCGCAAGAATGTTAGCAAAAGTTTTTAATAGAATTGGTGGAATATTGTCAGGTGAAATAGAATAATTATTTTCTAAGGATAAGAGTACTTCTAAAACATCGTCAACTGATAAATGTAGGTTACCGAGGTCAGCAGATTGATTTGTTTTTACGGTTTCGTCATGATGTAAATTGAGATTTAAGAAGTTAGATTGAAAAAATGTTGCAAAGTTGTCAACAATTAAATTGATGTCATCAGAAGGTATACCATTATAAGTCATGCAAGATGGAATTCCATCTGAATTTCTCTTTGAGTTCAAATATGACCAAAAACTTTTGGGATTATTCTTAATATTCATCTCAATAGAGGAAACATATTGTTGATATAAGAATTTTTTCAAAAACTCATACTCTTTTCTTATTTGTTTAAACTGTTCATTGATCTGACTTGAAGTTTTTTTCATTCTATTCAGTTTATTCATAACATTTTTTAGTCTGCATAAACTTTTATTAAACCAAATTGGCTTTCTTGAAGATTTTACTATTTTAATAGGGACGTAAAGAGAAATTGTTGAATCTAAAATGCTCCGAAACAAAGTAAAAGCTTGCTTAGCGTCATTACAGTTAAAGATTTGATGCCAGTCAAACAAATTTAAATAATTTTCCATTAATGCATAGTTAGCCTTTTTAAAATCATACATTTGAGAAATATTACTCGATTTAGATTCAGTCAGAATGGAAAGATTTAATACAATTTCAATTTCATTGTGATGAACACTATTATTCAATATCTTATAAGATGCTTCATTACATTGGGCTTCAAGACAATCATCAATGAAGATTAAATCTAAAATACGACCAATTGCATTAGAAATATTATTAATTTGATATAAGTTTAAGGCTGTTAAGTTATCAACGACAGTATATTCATAATCCTTGACTACATTATAAGGAAATAATTTATTATCATCTTTAGAAAATATCCATTTTATGTTTGGTAAATTAAAATCACCAATAACTACAAAATAACTATGTTCGTCTTTATCATTGAAAATATCTAAAATGTTTTTAATGTGTGACTCATATAAAGAATTCTGAGATAAAGGTGAAATGTATGATACAAAATTAAAGTATTGAAGTTTGAGTTATTTGCAATGGTTTTCAATGACTCCTACATTTCATAAAATATCATGCATCTGTTCTAGGTGAAAACGCTCAGAAGCGAGAAATAAATATTTTAGGTTTGTTTATTCACTTTTCCATTTTCAGTCTTAAAAAGGTATGATTTTTCCAAATATATTAACACAAACTTTTAAATAATATAGACTCTACCGGCTTAACTATGCAAGGAAGTTCTCTAGAGGGACTATAAACTTGATATACGCAATAGGTAGCTTTTGACTTCTGATCCACTTTTATGTTGCCTTAGAAAATCTACTTCTAAGCTTAAAAATAGTGTTCAAAGAAGACTATAGAAATGCTTCTTTCAGGGGACACAAATGCCTCTGATAGATTTTCGTATTACCATAATGACTTCCTTAATAGTGAAGAAAGTGAAGACCATGAAGATGAAGGTGATGAAAAGTCAAAAAACAGCGTTTTAATACATTTATTTCATAATAAATAATCATTTCTAACAGAAATGAATTGTTTTACTTCAAAAAATAATTTTGTCCAGGTTTTTAATGGAAATACTCCTATGTGCGCCGTCTTTGTAGAGGGATATTTGGAACTGGTGTTTTGGACAGAGTCTGGATCTCGGCAGCATCCCCTGCACCTCATCATCATCAGCGAATTTTACCGTTTACGCTATTATCTTTCCCGTCGAGGAGTCGGTATACAATATACCAGTTCCTAAAAATGTATATTTTAAGAATAAAACAAATTAATAAACTATCCAACTTCCACTTCCACTTTTTCCTTATTTGTGCGATTGCACGCTGGCTGAGTGGCTGGTATGCAGCATTTTTTCCGTTGCTCAAAATTTTTCATAAAGTAAAAACCTATCCGGAGAGTTATTTGAAAAAAATACCAAAAATCAATGAGAATACACAGAATATTCCAAAAAAAAATCCCATAAAAGTGTGCAGCTCACTTGCACTACAAATGACTTTAACTCGTAAATGCGGTCATTCGTCATTCTTTTCGTAAAGCCCGACACTTTTCGTTTGTGTTAAATACATAAATCCAAACAATTAAAGGAACACTTGAAAAAACTCAAAAATTGAGTAGTTTTTTATAAGGCTTTATCTCGGATTGAAGTGAAATAAAAAGTTTTTCAAAGGTTATAATTTTTTCTTTTCAAATTATTTTGAGTTAACCGTTAGTTTGGTTTGTCATAAAATAAGCGGAAATTTTTTTTCAATCAAACCGATCCAAGATTCAATTTGAGAATTTTGTTGGCATTGATTCCCTGTTTGTTTAAGATCGCTACGATTTTTTTTGGGCTTTGGACCCTAATATCTCTGCTAAATATTGACTTACAAAAAAAATAAAGGCAGATTTGAAAAATTTATTAAATCCTCTACACAAAAACATTTTATTTGTCTGTCCTAATGATTTTTTTTATTTTCTTATTATTTTTTTTTCATTACTTCATTACTTTGTTGAAATTCGGACGAATTTCCTTGATTTTGGTGAGAATTCGTCCGAATATCACAAAGTCATAATGATAATGAAAAAAAAATAAAATAAAAAAATAAACAAATTCAAAAGAACAGAAAAATAAGAAAAAATAAAACTTTCCATAAAATTGAAAAAAAGTATTTTGTAAGTTTGATTGATCGAAACAGAGAAACGGTTAATCGTATTGATGCGAAATTTTCATCAAAATCAAGGAAATTTTATGAGCTTTGATAATTAAGCCTCAAATTAGTTTTAAGTGATACAAAACCACAAAATAAACGGTCGTTTTTATGAAATAGTTGAAAAATGCATATTTTAGACTTTTTTTTAAATTGATAGGAAAGATTGAAAAAAGCAATATTTTTATTTTTTCAAAATGTTTGTGTAATTTAATTTTTCACTCCTCCCTTAATTTTTTTTTGTAAGTCAATATTTAGCAGAGTTATTAGGGTCCAAAGTCAAAATTGTGTTTTTGCATGTAAACCCATTTTTTGATTAGAAAAAAATCGTAGCGATCTAAACTAAACAGTAAATTATAGCCAACAAAATTCTTAAATTGAATCTTAGATTGGTAGGATTGAAAAAATATTTCCGCTCATTTTATGAACAATCAAAGTTTATTTTTTTTCGATTTTGAAATTGAGTGAACATTTTTTACGCTCAAGTGAAAACGACTAACGGTACTTTCTTAACTCAAAATAATTTGAAAAGAAAAAATGATAACCTTTGAAAAACTTTTTATTTCACTTCAATCCGACCTTTTTCTACTGAGATACAGCCTTATAAAAAACCACTCCATTTTTGAGTTTTTTCAAGTGTTCCTTTAATTGTTTTGACTAGTGTATGTAATAAAAAAAAAATTATTTGTACTTTACTCACCCAATTGACGACATTGGCGTCTTCGAAGTTACAAATTAAGCAAACCAACAACACACAACAAGCGCCGAAAAGAAAAACAACAACCGACAACAACCATCAATAGAAGCAAAAACGAAAATGAAAGCAACAACAAACACCCAGTCGAAGTATACAAACAACAACCGCCCGGCAATAGCAGAGTACAAAATGAAACAACAACAAACACACGAACAACATCACAGAGAGGCAGCAGCCTAGAAGTCGCATGGTCGCATGTGCAACTACATGATTGTTTATTTTCTGTATTCTTTCGATTCACTCCTACTTGTTACTCGAAATTTATCAAGTAGGAGTGATATTGATCGTAAAAATGAGATTTCATTCGGTCTCCGACCGGTTAGGTGCTCTGTTTAATAAATAATTTTTATTAAGAGTATTCCTGAGGCATCTTTTGGTTAGCGCCATAAGAAGCCTCGAATTAACTTTTGCTTCGGCCTTTATCGCCTTGACTGTAGGGATTAAATCCCACTCTTTTGTCACTACTTACTTACTTTACTTTACCGGCTCACGATCCATGAAGGGTCACAGCCTAGATACTGCAGTCTTCCATCGTGTACGATCCCTCGCATGCACTCTCCAGTCACCGAGACCAAGCGCTCTGGCATCCGCAGTCACTTGGTCCTTGTACCGTAGGTTCGGTCTTCCTTGTCGTCTTGAACCTGGGGGCTGGGATGAGAAGACTTTCTTGGCTGGAGCGTTGTCGTCCATTCGCTCGATGTGGCCGAGCCAATGTAGTCGTCTTTTCTTGGCCTTCTGGACTACATCCACATCTTGGTACAGCTCATACAGTTCTCGGTTGTATCTTCTTCTCCATTCGCCATCGTCGCATACGGGACCAAAAATCCGTCGAAGAATTTTTCTTTCGAAAGTGCCCAGTATCAATTCCCCTTTTTTACTTATCGTCCAGCACTCGGCGCCGTAGAGTAGGACTGGTAAAATCAAAGTTTTGTATAGCAGACACTTTGTCTTTCGAGTGAGGAGTTTTGAACCCAGTTGTTTGGCCAAACCGAAGCAGCAGCGGTTCGCTAGGGTGATTCTTCTTCGGATCTCCACTAAGGTGTCGTTCGTGGGATTGATGTTTGTTCCAAGGTAGGTGAACTCCTTAACTACCTCGGAATTGCTGCTACCAACAGTGACGTTTTGTCCTAGGCGGTGGACAGATGTTGCTTTGTTTGTTGATAACATGTACTTTGTTTTGTCCTCATTCACTTCAAGACCAAGCCTGTGATGCCATATCGTGGGTTTTATCCCTTTTTGTGGGTTTTTTGGTCTAAAAAAGGCAAAAAGGGATAAAGGGTTTTCTTGAACCCCGAAGAACAAAAAAATGGGTTTTCTCATAATCACCCCTATCACAGGCCCCGACGTAATAGATTCGTACTACGAATCCCGAAAATAAATATCATAGATCCCGTCGTAATAAAATCATTTGCTACGAAATTCGGAGTTCGTGAAATTGATATTACAAGCCCCGAACGAGTAGGAAGTTTGATAGTTTTTTCTACGAACAGTTTTTTTGATCGGAGCTACATAAATTCAGATTCAAATGGACGTAACAATTCAACCTTTTGATGCGATTGCATAAAAAATGAACACCTATGTTATTTTTAAATCCAAGGTTATCGTGAAAAACTAACAAGACCCAATACGAAAGGTTAATAGAGGTATCCGGCATCATCTATAATGCAATGTTTTGTAAGCATATACATGCATATAATAATGCAACCCAGTGTTTCTTTTGCCTTCCCGATATCTTTTCGAGGAATAGCAAGTTAAGTGTCCGACATTCTGGTCCCTATTAAGCTTCATTTTTATCATTTTATCTGGTTCGTGGCAGTACCCTACGAAGAAATTGAAAAACGCCTTAATTCGAAAAAAACACCACCAATGTAATAAGCCTAAGTGTTCGACCTCAAAAACGGGCAACAGTTATTATCAATGTGGCGTTTTTCGTCAAGACGGCTTCGAAGCTGAAGTGCCTTGACTAAACACCAATGTCAGCCTCACATTACAATACAGCCATCCCCCATCCCCATCACATTTTCGTTTGTACGACCACAGGGACAAAGATTTTTTTTATCTCTTCACAGGGAGGGACCTTGAGCACTAGCTACACAGTCTCACGAATTTCTGCTTTTTCCACAAGCTGTATCAGCAGAAAAGCAGCATCAATTAGGACAACACTTCTTTTAAAAATAGCGGTCGATTCATTGGACATAATTTTCGATGACTCGAGCAGTCATACATATCTCTTTGGCTCTGAGCTCTTCCAAAGTGTCGTCAGTTTGTTGGAAGAATCATTTGACCTAACATAGCTTCAAAGACAAATGGTCTGATCAAATGGCCCATTTCTCTCCTTAAGTTATCGATTGTAATTATTGTCGGTGAGCTCTGTGGCTTGTGGCGAAATTCTGTTCTGTTGAAACCACATGTAGTCCAATAGCAATTGTTGTTGAGTCCATATTTAAAAAAAATGACAACTTTCATATTTCACATTCACAACGTAGAAATTTAATTTATGTTTTGAATTTCATATTTTGAAGTACGTCAGATGATTCCGAAATTCGGAATATTGATTTGTGTGTGGCAATGCCTATATTTATTTCGTTCGGGCCTTATGATTATTATTTGTTCGTATTCGTAGCGGAGCTTTTCGTTCGGAACTTTGCTACGAGGAACTCTGTGATAGGGGTGAATAATGAGATTTTTCACATTTCATCACAGACGAAAAGTAAAAATATGCAAGAAAAACAAATTCTATACTAAAAATCAATTTCACGACCGACCGCACCAAACAATGATTTTCCTTATTTTCGTTTTCGCCTTTATCTAAAAAAAATCTAAAAATGTGTTCTTTTTATAAAAACTGAGTTTTTTTAACTACAGCGGGATGTTCAGCTCTCAATTTTTACAAAAATTTAAGGATTATGTGATGGATATCACGGAAAATATTTTTTTTGGTCATGAATGCGAAGATTCCTTGTCCTCATTGGGCATCGGATTTTGCATTTTATCATTACTTATCTACCTACTGTATATTTTGTGAAAACAATAATTAAGTTAGTAATAAAATCTATAGTTTCCACGATACTTTCGGCAGCTTGAAAGCAAGCTAACGAAGGTATTTATACATCTAACATAAGAACGCGTGCAATGAAAGAAACAAAAATGGAATCCGTGATGATGGAGAAATTTCACCGTCACTCATCGCATTGAAACAGGTGTGCGCGGCCTTTCCGGCTTACTAAATTCACGCCGGTCAAGCGAATCTTATTTGTCTTGTTTCTATCATTTATTTTGTCTTAAAAATTTTAGTGGTTGCGATGACGGAACTTTTTTGTATGGGGGCTCCTGGGCTATAATCATATGTGATTTTCTGTTTTCTTTGATTTTATTGTTATTATTTATTTAGTTTTATTACTTTTTTTTTATAAGACTAAGTACAATTTGTTTCCTAAAAATTTTTACTTTGGTTGTTTAAAAAATTGTTTTTATAATTATTATAAGGAAGCAAACGTTTAATTTTTGTTTTACACTTTGTGGGATATTTGTGGGTTTTTTCGTTTGATGCCGTGGGACAAAATGGGTTTTTTGATATTCATCGTGGGACTTTACGCTTCAAAAGTCTGGCATCACTGAGACCAACTAGTTTCACCTGTTCTTCAATCGCTGTGAAGGCCTCAAGCACAGCTCTCTTGGATCGACCGATGATGTCTATGTCGTCCGCATAGCCTAGGAGCTGGGTGGATTTGTTGAAGATAGTGCCCTCCGTGCTCACACCTGCCTTGCGCACTATCTGCTCCAGGACTATGTTGAAGAAGTCACATGACAACGCATCTCCTTGTCTAAACCCTGCGCAAGTTTGGAATAACTCGGATGAGCTGTTACCCATTTGCACACTGCACTGCGTATTGTTTATTATTACCATTATTGTCATGCGGCACAGCTGGATCAGTTTGTTCGGGATCCCGAATTCAGACATCGCAATCATAAGCTCTTGGCGGTGGATGCTATCATAAGCAGCTTTAAAGTCGATGAAAAGATGGTGGGTTTCGACTTGAAATTCGTTGGTCTTTTCCAGGATCTGCCTCAGTGTGAATATTTGGTCTATCGTTGTTCTGCCTGGCCTAAAGCCACACTGGTACGTGCCGATTATTGTGTTGCAGAAAGGTTTAAGACGCTCACACAGTACGTTGGATAGGATTTTGTATGCAACATTAAGCAGGGATATGCCACGGTAGTTTTTGCATAACATCGGATCGCCTTTTTTGTAGATGGGGCATATGGAGCTTATCGCCCAGTCAGTGGGCATGCATTCTTCCTCCCACACGTTGGTGATGACCTGGTGCATGCGGTTCATCAAAACATCTCCTCCATGTTTAAAGAGTTCCGCGGGTATGCCATCCGACCCTGCGGCCTTGTTATTTTTTAGCTTTTGGATGGCTCTTTCTACCTCTTCTCTGCTGGGGGCTGGGACTGGGTCTTCATTGACTGGTCTTGCTTCTCTTTCGTCATTATCTTGCTCGACATTTTGCGCATTCAGCAGCTGCTGGAAGTGCTGCTTGAAAACATCTACAATTCCCTGTGCTTCGGTGACTAGGTTTCCTTCACTGTTTCGAAGAGCTTGTGTCCCGGTTCTGAAACCAGAAGCTTATTGCTTCGACCTTTTAAAGAAACGCCGGGTGTTGTTTTTGGCCCGAGACTCTTCTAGATCTTTGAGCTGAGAAACTGCGGATGCTCTTTTCTTTCTTCGCAGGGTCTTTTTCTCATTTCTCCTTTTCGTGCGGTACTCTTCCCTTGCTGCTCTTGTTTTCCGTTGCAGCATCTGCAGGCGTGTATTTTCCGTCTCTCTTTTCAATGTCACGCACTCATCATCATACCACGGGTTCTTTTTCGGGGGTGGCTGGTAACCTATGGTGGTCTCGGCTACATTTTTTATTACTTCTTGATATTGGTTCCACAGTGTGTTGACTTTTTTGTCAAGGCTAGGGAAATTATCCCATCCTTTCTTTGTTTTCTTTATTGCCTGGACTAGGGATTGAATCCCATCATTCTGTCAAGGCTAGGGAAGTATCCCATTATTGTAGTAGTTATTGTTCCGACTAGGGATTGAATCCCATGCACCGTCGGGACTAGGGAAGTTATCCCATTATAGTATTTGTAGTAGGTATTGTTCCGACTAGGGATTGAATCCCATGTACCGTTGGAACTAGGGAAGTCATCCCATTACAGTATTATTAGTAGGTATTGTTCCGACTAGGGATTGAATCCCATGAACCGTCAGGACTAGGGAAGTTATCCCGCCGTTAAAATTCTAGAACTAGGGATTGAATCCCATCCGCCGCCGTTTGTTCTAGGAATCCGCCGTTTATAAACTTACTTACTACAATAAATAATATTGAACCGAATCTTTCTTTAAAAACGAGTTTTACTTGTTCTTTCCTCGGAGAAACCTGGACCCGCTGACCTACCTTAGCTGGGAAAAACAAAAGAACATCACAAAAATCAAGATCGCTTAAAGGAAACTAGAGCCAATACTACTGTTCATGAACAAAAAACTACTGTTCAATATTTTTTATATAAATCTTAGTTTGCTTTTCATATTCAATCACTAATGTTTTATCGATAATACGATGATTGAATAAACACATTTTTTTCATTTTTTGAAATTGTTTATAAATTATAATTTGGTCGTACCTATTATGTATTTCAATAAGATACAATACATACATACATACATAACCCATTTTACTTTCCACCAACTCACCCGTGGAAAAGGCAATATACATCATATTCTTCCAGTGGCGTAACTACCACCCGTCTTACCGGTTTCAGAAACCGGGGCCCCCGATCGCAGAGGGGCCCCCAAAGCTGGCAAGAATTTTTGTTTATCTAAACATTGAAAACAATAATAAATAAAAGACATACATTATTACATAAATAATAATAGTTTTTGCCTGCTTGTTATTACATATTGGAGATAAAGTACAATCATAACTCAAAAAGCAGATTTTTTGTTTGAGATCCTGAGATCCAAAATTTCTGGGAAACAATTGAACAAATTACGTTTTTTTTGCGAACCGTATTAAGATATGGGTGTTATTGTACACTTTTCTCTAAGAAAATTCTTCGTTGGAATCAAAACGACTATGTCCAACTCAATGGTCATCCCGGAACGATTCTCTACAAGCTGTTTCATTCAGGTATTATGATATTTTGAAGTGCCTTCAAACTCATTCTTATCGGTAATTCGAGAATCGAGAGAAATGAATTGGGATCAATATTTTCCATGGATGTCTTGATATTATTTGAAATCAAATATTAAATCGATTTGAAAGTTTGAGGAACGTTATCAAAACTTTTCGAGTACATCAACCTAAGGAATTAACAAATATGACGGATCAAGAACTCTACACGGAAGCTTTAAAACTTGCAAATACTTATACTAAAAACATTAGTGACAAAGGAGAATGACCACTTTTCATACAAGTCTGGGCCCAGAGCGTACACACATAAGACAGGTATCAATAAAAAGGTGACGCTTAGCTGAATATATATTCCAAATATTTTCAAATTCGGTTTTGTAGTTTTCGAGATATTTGACCTTGAAGTTGATGTTTGTAGAATCACAAAAATGGCTTATTTTCACTATAAACGCCAATAACTTCTGACTCATGGGTTTTACAGAAAAGATTTTGGTCCCAAATGAAAGATCATAAAAATATCTTTCTTAGCAAATCAGTATTTTTTATATATATATATAGTACATGATAATATACAAGGCTCCGATATTGTTTGAAAACATATTTTTAAGTTGCTTTTTAAATGCAGATATTTTGAAAATATCAGTGATGACATATATATTTTTATACATAGTTCTAATTCTTATTTCATAACCTTTAATTTGATATATAAATCAACTATAGTTTCTCACAAAAAAACCATCTTATTAAAAGAATTCTTCTGAAAATACAGATTTTTGTTTTCAAAGATATCATTCAGTGTGTTTTTGTCTCGAATATTTTTTATTTCCATATATACATATAAACATATATATTTATTTATTTATCGTTTTAATCCTTATTTCATAACCTTTAATTTGATACATAAATCAACTATAGTTTCTCACAAAAAAACCAACTTATTAAAAGAATTCTTCTGAAAATACAGATTTTTGTTTTCAAAGACAACATACTTACTTTTTCTTCATATTCTTTTTACATTTTTTTCTCCCAAAATAATCACATATTCTATTTAGAAAACTAAAATTCATTCAACGTTTATTTTAAGTCTTAATTTATTTTATTTTTTGTAAAAATATGGTATATATTTTATTTTACGTGTCTTCATCACCGTTTTCATCAATAAGAACACTATCTAAATATAAAGCTGGTGGTATCGTTATATTTGTAACATGGCGTGCATAACCCAAGTACCATAAGATACTCATTACATGTGTGCAACACCCAACGGTTCGCATTCCAACAAGACAATTGCAATAATATGCCTTAATTGCATTGCAACTGTTTGCATCATTCGGCTCGTTGCTCACTAGTATGTAAGTGAAATAGAGTTTTCCATTTATGTGCCGCGACTTGATTCTTAACCTCATTAAAAAATTGTTTTTCAACTAGGCTTGGGTCAGCTAAGCTTATACGCTCACCTCACGGCGTTCACAGACTTCTATTATGTAGTCGCCATTTTCTTTTAAATGCTCTCCACAATAGGAGCGGGCTTGCTTTATTTGATAGTTCCCCAAAGATATTTTTCGAAGCTCTTCTAAATTGAGAAGCGGGAAGTTGTCTAGACTTGGAATTTGCCCATTAATACCCTTGCCCTTGCCCTTGCCCTTGCTCTATTTAGATTTTGCTCTTTAACAAAATCTCCCAAATAATTTGGAGTGTTTAATTTATTTAATGCCAACTCCAGCAAGGAGCTCGCATCAGAATTGTCTTCTATCAATGGATGGAATTTATTAAGAAGCGCAGCTGTAATTTTAAAATCATCCGTTAAATGACCCGCTGCTAAGTTGTTGAAGTCCTGCCGAAACAGCTTAAAATCTCTTTTAAATCGGCCGTTTACAACTTCAACGACCCATCGAACCATTGTTACGCATCTTGACCTATTCGCTTGTGCTATTGTGAGTTGAAAATTATCTTCCAACACAGATTCAGGCATGTGACACTTGTAACCATAGGATTCTAAGCAAGGAACTGCATCTCTAAATCCTCTATCCAAGATGAACACATCGTCCTGTCTGAAGAATTGTCTTGCATAGGTGTTTTCGTCTCTAAAAATGCTTTTCATGATGTTGGCATCCGATGTCGTTGCAGCATATGGACCCATAACGTCCAGAATATACCCGCTATGAAGAAATTGGGACATGGTACAAATATAACGATACCACCAGCTTTATATTTAGATAGTTTTCTTATTGATGAAAACGGTGATGAAGACACGTAAAATAAAATATATACCATATTTTTACAAAAAATAAAATAAATTAAGACTTAAAATAAACGTTGAATGAATTTTAGTTTTCTAAATAGAATATGTGATTATTTTGGGAGAAAAAAATGTAAAAAGAATATGAAGAAAAAGTAAGTATGTTGTCTTTGAAAACAAAAATCTGTATTTTCAGAAGAATTCTTTTAATAAGTTGGTTTTTTTGTGAGAAACTATAGTTGATTTATGTATCAAATTAAAGGTTATGAAATAAGGATTAAAACGATAAATAAATAAATATATATGTTTATATGTATATATGGAAATAAAAAATATTCGAGACAAAAACACACTGAATGATATCTTTGAAAACAAAAATCTGTATTTTCAGAAGAATTCTTTTAATAAGATGGTTTTTTTGTGAGAAACTATAGTTGATTTATATATCAAATTAAAGGTTATGAAATAAGAATTAGAACTATGTATAAAAATATATATGTCATCACTGATATTTTCAAAATATCTGCATTTAAAAAGCAACTTAAAAATATGTTTTCAAACAATATCGGAGCCTTGTATATTATCATGTACTATATATATATATAAAAAATACTGATTTGCTAAGAAAGATATTTTTATGATCTTTCATTTGGGACCAAAATCTTTTCTGTAAAACCCATGAGTCAGAAGTTATTGGCGTTTATAGTGAAAATAAGCCATTTTTGTGATTCTACAAACATCAACTTCAAGGTCAAATATCTCGAAAACTACAAAACCGAATTTGAAAATATTTGGAATATATATTCAGCTAAGCGTCACCTTTTTATTGATACCTGTCTTATGTGTGTACGCACTGGGCCCAAAAATGGTCATTGTCCTTTCGTCTATTCGATCATGCCTCAAAAAAACAAATTGAAAAATTATTCAAAAGTTTGCTGATTTAGAAGTTAGGCGTATTAAATTCTGAACTCAATTGTCAATTTTCGGGTGTACCACAAAATCTCGAATGCAAATATCTCGAAAACAAAAATCTCGAAAGTAAAACTTGAAAACTAAAATCTCGAACGAAAACAATCTCGAAAACAAAATTCTCGAAATACAAAAATCTTGGAAAAATTAATCCCGAATGACAAATTCTGGAAAAATGCAAAAGGAAGGTTTTGTTAAACAGTACGGAAAAGATGAAAACATAAGTCTACATATGCGAATGCTCAAATGCTTACCTCAGAGTAAAATTCGTGACTCTTTCGAAGCATAGATACAAAAAAATAGAAACCTATGTATTTTCCATTATTTATTGTGCAGACCAAACAAGAGTAATTTACCAAGAACTCAAAACAAAGTTGAGTCTGAGCATAGAAGACTTAAAGTTTTAGTGGATAAGCTGCACATTGGCGTGTTCAACCTTGATGTTTTTGTGCAGGATTCGGTTCTAGCCAAATTTAAGGTAGAAAAACTTAAAATGGAGGAGGAATTTAAAACAATGCGAAAGTATGCTATAAAAGAAAAAACAAATTTTGGAAATAATCGAAGAAAAAGAAGAAAGAAACTATATCGGTTTCTTAAGAAGCTTAGCTCAAAACTCTTTTTTGTTAATTGAATATTTTGTTCAATTTTTGTAAAATTTTGTTGAAAAAATAAAGTGTGTTACGTGATAAACACTTGTTTGAATTTTCAACATTATTTGTACGAATAGAATAAAAGCACTTATGTAAAAAAAAAAACATTTTCCTGGGAAGGGCCCCCGCTAAGACTCCAACCGGGGCCCCCATATCTATAGTAACGCCACTGTATTCTTCCTAAATTTTTGAATTTATTTAGTTGATTTCTTATTTAGGCCGTGTGCGAATTGGATGAATTGTGGTTAAAAAATAAAAATGGATGAATTTTTAACCACTACTGTCATATTTTAAAGCCGATACTTTTTACCAAGCAAACCGTATTATAATTAAGGTAACTTATATGATAATATTCCTTACGTTTTTAGTTTCTAGAAAATTAGGAAAATAGAGTGCGTCGAATCCAACCCAGAAATCAATTTGTTATAAAGTTTAAACTTAAAGATAATACATAAGACATAACTGTTATTATTTAAATTAAAATGCGTGATATTGAGGAAGAAATCTTGGGATGTCTATCTGATATTAACAAAGCTGCATTTTGTGTGTTGGAAAACAAAATAAGAAAGAAAAATAAAAGTCGTGAGTGGGTTAAATCGTGGAAATTTAGAAGAGCAAACATAAGATCAATATTGATCTTGTACATAATGAATTGAGACTGTAGGAAAAGGATTTAGAATCACTCCAGCAAAATCTTTGTCCTGTACAATAAGATTTTTGGCCACAGGAGAATTATATAGAAGTTTCAAACAAGTATTTCTTTGGCATTTCTCTTGGAACGTTTGTTTGGGCAAGCCTTAGTTGAGCACGGTGCGGATTGTCGAGTACTCCGAAAATTGAATGCATTCAACAATTCAAAAATGAACTTGGTATATAAGGCCTCGAAAATGAACATCATGCACGCATACATTAAAAACACTCTTGCCAACACTCATTGTCGTTATGAGGACATCTACAATTTGCGGAGCAAGGATGTAAAGTTTTCGGTTGATGATATTGTTTTCAGGAGGAATTTTGCACAGAGTGATGCAGCAAAGAAGTTTAGTTCGAAACTCAGCCCCAAATTTCTAAAGCAAAAATAACCAGAATCGTTGGAAACAGTTTGTACGAACTCGAAGATATGATTGGTAAAATAATAGGCATATTTCACGCCAAAGACATAAGAAAATGAAAGACAAATGCCCAGCAGCTAGCGTGAGCATGAGACTGTGAGGATCTGAAAAAAAAAAAAAAACTCATACGTACAGTACATAACATTACTTACCACATAATACACTGCATACTTACCACAACAACATTTTCCATACAACACTACTTTACATACATACACCCACACTCATATAAAAATCAAAATTTTGAAAATTCAAAAATCAAAATAATAAAAAAAATTAAAATAAAAAAAAGAGTCAGTCTTTCAGAAAACATTGAGAAGATCAGTTGTTTAAATATTGAAAAGAATGTTTTTTTTTCTTTGTAGTGATCAAATAATTCAATTACCTACTTATAAAACTTGAAAAAAAAATAATCATAATAAAAAAATTGTGCATTTAAATGAAATAAAAATATTTGAATCTATATGATCATATAAGTGCAATGAAATAAACTTTAATTCATAAACGGCGTTTAGCCGACGAGCTGAGCCAAAGCAAGCATGTCGCAGTCGTAGCCTGGATCCCCTTTGCACCCTGGATCGTTCTTAGGGTCCTGTTAAAGAGAGAGAAACATGGGTTCCTACATATTCCAAATGTTTGTGAAGTACCTACTTTACAAGAAAGTACTTATAAGTAAGTTAACGATTTTAATTACCTACATATGTTTTTTTACATTTAAACTTGTATATAGTTTCCTCAATATGAGTAATGGGAAGAAAACACTGCGAAATTCGAATCATTTTGGCATTTTCAACATTGCATAAACATTGCAAAAGAGCTTTAGATGGAAAGCATGTTGGGCATAGCCGTAGCTAGGATTTTGTTTCAGGGGGGGTTAAGATAAATGATAATTTTTTCAAATTTTTAATAAAAAAAGGAAACATATTTATCAACTTTATCACATTTTTTCAATTCGCCGAAGCTAATTCATTTGTTCACGAAACAATGTTTGATGGAAAATTTAACAATAATTCTTTAGTGTATCTATCTATTACCCTTTATTAATAGAAAGGGGTTGGAAAGGAGGTGCCAGACTGCCAGTGTATAGGCCATTGGTCTTAAATACCTGAACATTGCATTGAAATGGAGAACCAGAGTGTGGAAGGGAGTTCCATTCTTGAAATACGGCTAAAGAACGATTTTGTATACTTGAGAGTAAGCCCGAAGTTGGACTCGAGGGTAAACTGATGGTTAAGATAAGGGCCAGATCAGACGGGGAGAAAAATTTCTTGCACTGTCTTCAGAAACCCAAACATTTTGCGGCATTTTTGGTGACATCGCATATGTGATCGTTCCACAAAAGGTGGTCAGTGATGCACATACCGAGAATCTCGAGATGTTCGGTCTCTTTGATGCAAGTGCCACTCATGGACAGTGGCAGGGGAGGTATATCTCGCTTTAACGATACAAGACAGCATTGAGATTTCGAAGCATTAAATTCTACGCGATTTTGTATTCTCCATTGTACAATGCTGTTGAAGTCAGTGTTTAATGAGCTTATCATATTTTGCCGTTGCAGTTGCACATCCGAAGAGGAGGGATGTAAGTCTGGAAATGAATAAGAAAAGCTAAGGGTACTATCGTCAGCGAAACAATTGATTGGATTTTGGATTAGAAGTTACAGACAAGAGATCATTTATAAAAATGAGAAAGAGGGTCTGACACAAAACGGAGCCCTGGGGTATACCAGCATTTATATTGTTGGTTTCAGTTTTGAATCCGTCCAATACAACTTGTAGTGAACGGTTCGAAAGAAAGTTTTAATCCAACGAAGAAGGGATTCACCGATATCGAAAGATTTGTTCCACTGTTTGTTAAGATAAACCATCAGATCACCAGTGGACCTGTTACTATACTGCCCGTCATTAAGAAGCTTTCGGCTTCAAGATATTTTTTGAGTTGATAGTTTATCAACGTTTCCATGATCTTACAAGGAAGGGACGTAAGTGCAATCAGATGATAATTGGAGGGAGAAGAAGATTCGCCTTTTTTTGGAATTGGCCGGACAAATGCTGCTTTCCAATTGCTCGGAACGAGCCCATAACAAGGATAGAAGGAAAAGCTTACGAAAGGGTTTTGCCAGCGTGGAAGAAAACCTCTAGATTAATAGCAGGGATACCATCCGGACCAGATTAGTGTATGTTGAGAACTTCTAGGACTATCGCCACAGCACGAGTGCGGAAGAAGATTTTTCCCATGGAATCATTGACGCACTAAGGAACTGGGGGAATCATGTTACTCTCTAGCAGCTTTCGCGAGAGAGCTAACAACTGGAGTTTTTTATTGTCAATCAGCTAAGGAACCGAAGAAGAAGAAAAATTCTTGATATTTTTTACAAAAGACCAACTCTTACTGCCCTTAGGACATTGCAGTATTTTTTGCCTTAATTTTTGGTCATGTAACGACTTATATAAAATAAATATGGTTATCTCTGCTTGAAGGTAACTAGATGCCGAGAGTAGTAAATGATATCTTGAATATACCAAAACAAATAAAGCTTCAATGGAAAAGTTATAAATTCAGTGTTAGCAAGACAAAACAAAAATCATTAAGTTTTAATCAATAGTTATTTGATTTTACTTCACAACATTATTTCGGGGAGGGTTAAACCCCGTAACCCTCCCCCTAAATACGGCTATGATGTTGGGTTTAGAGTACCTAAAAATGATGGAGGCTAGTATTATAACTACAAGTGTAAAAGTGTAGTTTTGTTGGCCATGTGTGATGCCGGTTATAAATTTAGTTTTGTAGACATTTGCTGCAACTAGGGTGACCAGATATAGAACCAAGGAAAAGAGGACACCTACAAAAATCTCAAAAAAAAAACAAAGTTCAAATTTTTTTATAATTTATTTGAATTAAGCAAAACAAATTTTTAATTCTAATAACATTTTTTTCCATTTATGGTAGCGCTACAGTCCAGGTCGGAACAAGGCCTTATCCAACAAACGTCTCCAGCCAGCTCGGTTCCTAGCTAGCTGTCTCCAGTTTCGCACGCCAAGTTGGTTCAGGTCCTCTACCACCTGTGTGCTCCACCTGAGGCGCGGTCTCCCTCTTCTGCGACGTCCTTCCGGTTGGATACGAAGAATCTACGAGCTTGAGCATTATTTTCCATTCACTCTATATGAACCAACCATCTAAGTCGTTGCACCTTAACTTTTTTGACTAGGTCAGTGTCGCTGAACAGCTCGTACAGTTCTTGATTGAATCTTCGTCTGCATTCTCCATTTATGCAGACAGGACCAAAAATCACTCGAAGAATTTTTCTCTAAGTCCAAAAAAAGCAGCGATTGGCAAGAGTGATTCTTCGTTTGATTTCAGCGCTGGTGTTGTTGCCTGATCTGATAGTGGATCGTAGGTAGACGAAGTCCTTAACTCGAAGTTAAATCTGTCTGTGTTGATGTTGGTTGTCCTCTTTTGTTGACAGTATTAACTTGATCTTGCCCTCGTTAACCGCTAGACCCATCTTCCTGGCCTCCGCCTGAAGACTCACAAACGCTCCACTGACATTACGCTGTGTTCTTCCAATTATGTCAATGTCGTCTGCGTATCCTAGTAGCTAGACGGACTATTGAAAGATTGTGCCTCTGGTGTTGACGTTGGAGTTTTGCACAATCTTTTCAAGAATGATGTTGAAGAAATCGAAAGACAGCGCATCGCCTTGTCTAAAACTTTTTTTGACATCAAATGCGTCCGTTAGGTTTTTTACAACCATGATTGAACAGCGTGAGGTTTCCATTGTCATCTTACATAGACGGACGAGTTTTTCTGGGATGCCAAAACTAGACGCCACAGACGCTGTCATACGCGACCTTGAAATCGATGAATGAATGCATCGATGATGAATTCTTCTGCCCCCAAATTGAATGGTTCTGTATTGCTGGCGGATTTTTGATCGTCATCACCATTATACAGCTTAGATTATTAAAAAGTAGAAAAGAACAGATGGCGTTCTGAATGGGTTCTGGAATGGGTGAGTTCAAGTCAACATTTTGTGATGAAGATTCTTTTAAGGCCATCGTCAACCGAAAATTATTTTTTAATATAAATCGAAAAACTGAGAGGACACCGAAAAAGAGGACAAATCGCTTTTTTTAAAAAAAAGTCACCGGACAAAAGTAAAGTTTCTTATGATTACTATTTTTTATTAACATTTATGGACATAAATATTTTTATAGTTACACACTGAATATTTTTCTAACATACTGGTGTGGTCAATGGATTGTATGCTAATGATTGTAGCTTATATTGTATTTATTGGCATAGTGTATGATTTATTATTCAATTGAGTTTTTGATAAGAATTCCAGTACTCGCAGCTAAATAATTTCTGATGAATTTAAAGTTATCAAATTGTCTTCTATGTTTGGATTTTAAGCATGTTTCTTGTATGAATACAACTGCTGTTTAATATCTCCAATGAGAAGGCACACATCTGCGCACTTTTCATTGGATGAAGAATTAATATGAATGCTTAAGGCTTTTATTATCTCTAGACCATTTTGTGGTAAACTGTTTGATTTGAATAATCTTAAATGAATTGTTTGTTTCAAGTAAATCCTGTTTAATTCCCTCAGGAGAGTAGAAATTAGTTAGTCTTTTAAGAAGAATCGAAGGGTGCCTTAAGGATTTAGGTGTAAAGGAAAAGGTTTCAACTTTTTCCGAAAGTTCAAAATTGTGTGTAGTTCAGTGTTTCTTACAAATAATTTAACCAATATTTTTAAATCTAATATTGTTAATTTCATTTGCAAATTCAGTTTTAATAAAATTAATAATAAGTAGTACTTGATTTTAATCCTTTGATGTACCTACATGTATTGGAGGACACCATTTAGTTTTCTCTCTTGTGTTGTTTGACCTCGATCCTGTACTTCTGTTGTTTTTATTTGTTTATGTTCATCATTATTTGGACAAATTTCGTAAAATTGGTTGATAACTTATCTTGTTGACTCATATTTGGTTTCTTCGATGAAGACGTTGAAATGCTGTCGGCAGTGCTTTGACATCTTTTGCGTCTTTCTATAATTTTAATGTAACAGTCTTCATCGTTTGAAAGAATGGTGTGGAGTTTGTTTGAGGAAATGTCCATGTTCGATTTTGGTTCAATGTTATGTTGTTGTATCTCCATATCTGGATTGTTTCCTAGTTTAAAGGGACAGGTCCGGTAGAGTCGATGTCGCCTGCGAAAACCAGATTTTCCTCGAAATATTGGTTATGGTCAGCATAATATAATAAAGTCTTGTCAAGTTATTTGGAATACCGAATGGGGGACAAAAACCACATAGAACGTCAAACCATACGCTCCAATCTTAGACTTCTGTCTATTTGTTCACGCTGTGTTTTTATCTCTTTACCCGATTGTCGGTAACAAATCGTTCCATATCTCAAAGGGATATATTATTGACTCTTATTTTGTTTGTGAAATCTTAAATTAAGCGCTTATTCCAAATTTCATGCGACTTTTATCTGTTTTCCTCTCAATTGCTCCTTCAACAAACCGTCACTGTTAAAGGTGTGTATGTGAAGGCTCCCAAACCCCACCTATATCAGTTCTATATAAAAAGAGCCGTATCCGATTTGTCATTTCCTTGCAGGCAAACAAAATATTTCACCTCATCTAAAAACAACCGCAAACAATCTTTATCTCCTTAACAAGTCCACCAGCAAACAAAGTAACTGTTATTTCGCCATTCCCAACTCGCTTTTCTCGCCGATATATCATCAAAGATGGCGCACATTACATACCTTCAACAACAAAAGAAAGTATTCACAACAATATGTCGCTTCAAATAGGTTTTTGTTGTCAAATTATCTGCATCTGCCTTAATATGAAAAGTTTGATGCCATCAAGCGGCAAACAACAAAAACAAATAAAAAAAAAGAAAAACTAAACTGTCACAATGTGACACTCCAGTGTGATTAGAGTACGTGTTTGTCATTTTATGAGTCTCACAAAAATTATTACTTCACATCATGAAAGTCAAGACAACGCCAACGCAATGGCCTCCCTCGCTCGCAATGACAAGGACAACGACCGACATTTAGACGGACAGACAGACGATACACACATGCTTCCCTACGATAAGAATACAAAAATATTCCAGAAATGATGAAGGTCATGGATCAAAAAGACAATAAGGTAAGTAAGGCAGACATTATAACTTAGTTAAGAGGACTCCACATCAATGCTCGGGTGTGTGTGTTTGTTTTAGGCTATATAAGGAAGTTATGTGTCATTCCCAAGGGGCTTTTATTATTTTATTACTTTTTGCCATCATGCAGGCAAAAAGAAGTCAAATGATTAAAGTTGTTTTTGTTTTTCCTTAACTCTCAAAAAGGTGATTTCAAAGAGGATTATATTTTTCTTGTGTCCTTTTTAAGGTGTGAATTGGCGATGATTTATTTATCTTCTTTAAATAAGAAGATGACATTTATTTTTGTTTTTACTCTTCTTCCATCCTTTTGTTTCAAAAGAGGTTTTGGGGTTTTTTGATAGACGTTTATCGGACATAAGATACATTTTTCATTTCAGCTCCCAAGTGGCTGACGGCCACCGTTTTACTTTGTGGGAAATGCAATCTAATAAATAATTTTATTTGCTTACATTTTTTAACCCAGGCGTGAAAATGTTTTTGTTTAGCAACCTTCTTTAAACCTGTCTGTTAGCTTCCGAGGTTTAGGTAAAATGAGGCCCTTCAGAGGCCGTTGGTTGGGCAGCCCCGTAGGAACCCAGGGGCTAGGGGGGGCTTTGCCCCCCCACGCATTTCTCCATTTTATTGCATATAAGATCAATACTAGAAAATAAAACAAAAACAGTATAATAAATATCATTTTTAATTTTTTTTTTTAATTTTTAACCGCAAAAGAACCGTATCTAGGTTAAGTTCATCGAGCCTTTTTTTCTCGAAAGCGATAAAAGATAAATTGTTTAGTCTGTCAGTAGACATATTGATGCGCTGGGGCCGCATGACTTGCGTTAATATTGAAAACGACGATTCACATACAGCTGTTCCAGATGGAAACGTTTTCCATACCTTGTCGCTTTTTATAAAATTCTGCTAAAATGTCGGTTTTAATTTTTTTATGTTCTTTTCCTTGTCTTGCTCTTAAACTATTTAGCTTTTCCTGGTGAGCTCGAGTTTTATTTATATATTCCTTACCTTACGATCTCGAGTTCGATTTTACTTGGCATTGTGATGCCTAACTCAGTCAATGGATGCAATTTTTCAAGATCCATTTCGTCTCCTGTTTCGTTGGCCATGAATGTTATCATCTTTAACGCAACGGTTTGACATTTCCGTTATAACTATGTCGATTGTTTCAAGGGTCTACCACGAAATGCCGAATACAAATATCGCGAAAACAAAAAACTCGAATGTTAAAATCTCGAAAACAAAAATCTCGAATATAATTGCCAAAATCTCGAAAAAAATAAATATATTATTATTTATTTTTTCGAGACTAGTTAGTTTGTTTAGATAAAAATAAAGGTTGTTTTTTTTTGTTTTTTTGTTCATTTGGGATAAATTCATGGAAAAATAGAAAAGGAAAGTTTTGTTAAATAGTAAGATGAAAACTTTAGTCTACAAATGCGAATGCTCAAATGCTTACCTTTTTTACCTCAGTGAAATTCGTGACTATTTCTATTCATTGAGTAATCAATTTTCCGAAAGTAGAAAGCAAATCGGGAAGTGGTTTGACAAAAACTAAATAGGTACAAAAAACCAAAAATCTAAGTATTTTTAGTCTTTGGTGTTGTGCAGACCAAACAAGAGAGATCTTACCAAGAACTCAAAACAAAGTTGAGACTTACCATAGAAGACTTAAGGTTGTAGTTGGTAAGCCGCACGTTGGCCTGTACAAGCTGATTCATGTTTTAGTGTAGGAGTCGGTTCAGGAAAAATGTAAGGTAGAAAAACTTGAAATGATGGAAGAATTTAATATGAGTCGGGAATATGCCACGAATTTTGACTATAATGGAAGAAAAATAGGAAGAACCTATAAAGGTTTCTTAAAAAGCTTAGCTCAAAACCCTTTTTGTTAATTGAATATTTTATTGATTTGTTATAAATAAGAAAAAAACAAAATTATGAATTAAATTACAAAAACATGTTTTCTTTCAGATACAATAAAAAAATAAATCTCGAAAAATCTGGAATTACCATTTTTTTCGAGATTTTTTCGAGATATTGTCCTTCGAGATTCTTGAACGTTCGAGATTTTTGTACGTTTGAAATTTTTGCATTCGAGATTTTAATTTTTTTTTTGTTTCGAGATTGTTTACATTCGAGATTTTTGTATTCGAGATAACGTCATGATCCCTTCAAAATACGCTGATTTATTGATTTATGGTTGACTTTTGGTTCAGATGGATTTCCAAGTGTGGAGTACACACTCGAAGCGTTGAGCATTTTCGACTGCCGTCGATGTCGATTTGGGCGGCTTGAAGCAAAATCTCCGTCTTCAGAACGTATTTTTTTAAAAGGTTTTTTGTCTCAAATTCATATTTTTCAAAATTGTTCTGTGATCTTAAATTTTGTATTGTTTGGTAAACCGCTTTTACAAGTGGTATCGAATCTTTGTACACAATTTCATGGCCTTGTATCTTGTAATATTTTTGTGACCGGTTCAACAATTTCCAACAAGTCCTTCGCAAACGTTAAGGCAAATACAAATTGTATTGAAGACATTACATGGAACAATCCTGCACCTAATGCAACGTCATCACCGTCGAATCCTGCTGCACCAGTGATTTGCGGCAAAGTCTCCATGATAGTTGCAAAGAATGGATTTAGACGCACGTAAGTGGCCAACCCAGCGAGTCTCTATAAGATTAAATATGGAATGGCCTTCGTAATGTTTCTTAACTTTGTGCCGACATATAACAATTAATACATTTTCTGCATGGATTGACATTTTGTGTTTATGCCCGCAATCCGTTGAATTGGTGACACTTTAATCCTATAAGATTTTAACGATAAATACTTTATTTGTGTATGCAATAATATAGATGGCACCACTTCCGCGGAGAACCATGCAGTTAATATATGAAATTGGTATACCAAATAACTATGGATTACTTTTGTATTCACTCAATACGACATAAATATAATATAAATGGTTATTTTTCGTACTATTTTGAACTTTCTGTATATAAGAATTTTATTTCTTTAGTGTAAATTTCTTTTTACCTCTATTTCCTTTTAGTTTAAAAATAAAAAAATTATTATATTTATTAGATATTTAATAGGTACATATGTGTTTAATAAAACTAATGAATCTTTTGATTTGTTATTGTTATTCGTTAATTTAAACAACTAAGACAATCGTTATGTTTGAGTAAATTTTTGTTTTTGCGTTCGGGTTCGTTACGATACAAAAAATCGAAAAAACAAAACAAACTATAGGTGTTTTGAAAGGTCATCTGGAGTTTAACAATAGATATAGATAGTCACTCTTACTCACTTGTATCTTTTTGTTGACATAAATGTTGTGTTTCTAACGCATGATTTGATTTCTAAAAAAAGGTTATCGTTAAAAATATGTTTGCCCCCCCCCACGCAAAACAGGGTTGCTACGGCACTGTGGTTGGGCCTGTAATTGATTTAAGGTGTTTTAGCACTGGATCATCTGTAAAATTCCGGACACTTTAAAAATTAAAACAATTTAATTTAGTTTAGTAAGAAGTAACAGTTATAACTTTATTCAAATAGATCGCGTGACACTTCTTCGAAAGCCTTAAATGAACTGTGTGGTATAATAAATTCAAAGGTAACATTTACATAGGAAACATGTACTGTGAAAGAAAAAAATGTATATTAGTAGGGTTGCCGCCTGAACATAAGGTTTGACCCTGTTTGAGCATAACAGGTAAAATGAAGTTAGTTGGTTCTTGATTAACTTTTGAATCATTTTAGAAGTATTATGACGCTATGAGCCGCTGTCATTGAGTTTGACGGCTTTACGGTTGCTATCCCAACAGTTTGCCTAACAAAAAATGTTCTTTGATACCGAAATTAAGAGAGAACGAAGACCGGACATAATCTACGATCTACCAATCAGTCGGCAATGTGTCACTATATATCGCACTGCATCTACCGTAATCACGAAGTCACAGAAATCTGATAACTTATTTTATAGGCATTCTGGATCAGACTATATCAAAGGGCACGGTAGTGCCCAGCCAAGCACTACTCCCTTTTTACAGGATCGAACTCAAGCACATTTTTAACCCCCCATAACTTTTGAAGCCATAGAGTTTGAAGCTTCAAATTTGAATTACGTATTAACTTCATGGAGACAAAGGCCCTGTAAAAAATATTTTGTAGAACCACTACTTCCTGAGATATTGAACAGTAAAAAATTTCAAACACCGTACTTGACTCACTCACTGACTGATCATCAAGATTATGAAGCACTTCTAACAATAGCAGAATCTTGAAATTTGGTACAGTTGTAGTAGCAGTATAAGAGAACTTGGCTCTTTTTTTACATTTTATGTTTTTGTTCTGATGGACTTTCTGGGAAGAAATTAACAAGCAGCATTAAAATGCGGGGAATCTACAAAATGGTTTCGTCTTCGAGACAAAAGAAGAACAACTATCAATGTTGTACCTAATCACTCATATTATTCTCCTTCCAATACTAACTTTTGCAAATTACAAAATACAAGTCCCGTCTACGCTATAAATAGACCAGCCGAAAACCGATTTATCTACCAAACGTGGTCAAGTACACATCAATGTTATGCCATTGAACATCGTTCGTACGCCAACCAACTTCAGTCTAAATGTAACGAAGCGTTTCAGTTATTCTATTTTGTTCGACACAATTCACGAGCAGACTAGTAAAAAAACGCGGGAAAATTGAAGACCCCCAACCACTCGATAAATAACCTACGACAATCTGCCCCTTGAAGTTACTGGAACAACAAGAAATATAATTCACACTCAACACCGACTCAAAAATGTATAGGGGGAAGTGGGGCACCTTGATACGATTTTCACTTAAACGACAAAAAGTCGAAAAATATTAAGCTTAATAAGAAGGTACAATTTTTATACTGATCAGTATCATTTTTGTAATCTTATTCAAAACGATATTTCTCACAACTTCATTTACAAAAAAAGTTTAAAGCTTTTTTATAAAAGTCGAAATCTGTATCAAACTACCCCAGACGTGGGGCATATTGATACATACCATGGGGCACTTTGATTCATGGCAAACAAAAATGTACTTATGGCACCAGAAACAGTCACTTCATTAATATTGTATACTTCTATTTGTAGCTTGTATGTTCACACCATTTTCGTATACATACAGGAAAAAACAACATTAGAGGGGCACATTGATACGGATCAAACTTCCTTATGGTTTTGTGTATCAATGTGCCCCAAGTGTCCTCACTGAATTAAAAAATAAAAATCATGGAAACTGTAGTTAAACAATGGATTTTAAGATACAAAACAAATTAACAATAACATTATCTTACAATCTAAGTTGAAATGAACTGTGTGACACGAAATATTCAAGGCGAAATATCACTCCAAAAAAATATAAACAAAACTTATGTACTTAAAAAACACGTTTGCTTTTGCTGAGATATAACGGATGACCGAAAAGGAAGGACAATTAAGGGTGTATATGGTTTTATAAAAATGGTGTGTTGTGCATCTGTTTGAGTGGCCTACTGTGATTAGTTTTCAAACAATATCGAATGTATCTATGTGCCCCTAGTATCAATGTACCCCACTTCCCCCTAAGAAGAGCAGTTTTCGGAGTCCAAATCAGTGTCGGTAGAGTGCACATCGTGTTTAAAGGAAACGCCTGAGAATATTGCGTTCGCACACCAAAATATCTTGAGGGAAGATACTCTTATTAGAGCTGCCCATTTATTTTGCCTTGGGAATGGGAGCGGGTCATAATTCTGGTTTCAAAATTCTGCTTTTCAAAATTTTGATTTTTAATCGAAAAATTCTGATTTTCAAAATTTTGCTTTTTTTTGCATTCTGGTCACCAAAATTCGGTTTTTTCAAATTCTGCTTTTCAAAATTCTGGCTGTTTGAAATAAAAACATTCTGCTTTTTTTATGTCTGTTTATTGATAAAGACAAAAAAAAATCGGGTTGGGGTCAAAATTCAATTTAGTCACTATTCGTCCCTTGCATTCGATTAGCAGGTTTTACATTTGTGTAACTTTTCAAGATAAAACATATAGCCATCAACACAAAGTTTTTCTTTTCCCTTGTTGGATTTTACAATCGAAATATTCATGGTAAAATTTGAACACTAACTCGAAGGCGTTACAAATTAGACTAACCTTACAGCTTACAGGAGATAAAGTAGGTATGTACATATTATACATACTGATGTAACTATGTACCTATGCAAACACAAAATAATCTTCTGCTAACCTGTAATGGTAGAAGGTATTCTGCGAATAATATAGAAAAGAGAGGTTTGAAAATATTAAAAAGCGCGCGCTTTTTAATATTTTCAAACCTCTCTTTTCTATATTATTAGCAGAATTTTGGTAAGCAGAATTTTGAAAAGCAGAATTTAAGAATTTAGAATTTTGAGCAGCAGAAATTCGAAAGGCAGAATTTTGAAAAGCAGAATTTTGAAAGCAGAATTTTGACAAAATACTTTTGACCCCGGCAGAATTTTGACCCCAACCCCTTGGGAATATATTTTTAACTTCTCAGAGGAAGTTATTGTAATGGGGCCAATTTTGTGAATCTCAAGTTTATGCATAGCTCCATGGTTCCACAAACAATGCTTTGATATGACAACCAACAACTGGTTCCTTAAAATCTGGTGTGACCTCAGCCATCACCTGGCTCCAACACTACCGGTATAGAGACCAATTATCAATATCATTACTGGTGTGTGTGGTATTGATCAGAAGCACGTTTAAGGCAAAGTAACAATTCATTTTTATTTCAATTTAAGCTTAACCTATTTAATACATTTATCAATTACATAAAGCTATTATATAAAGGAGACGGAGAGAGAGCATACACCAGCCAATCTTACTTATACAACATCTCCCGAACCAACCGGTAAAGATGAAACATATGCAATCGCAGAGTAATTGTTTTTATGGCCTATAATAATCAGGTTTTGCGCACTTGCGTCCGTACCTAGTCACGTAGTGATCCTGCTTGTGATTGTTCGTTGACGAGATCGTAGGCTTTTCAATTGATTGTGGCAGTGTAGGCTCTGTAGGAGCTTCAATTTGATTTTCAGTTTTATTTTCAGTAACTGAATCTTGGAGAGGCTTAAATTGTGGCTCATTGTACGATTTGCGTAAGTGTAAACTGTTTCTACGTAATATGTTATTGTGTTCATTGCGTAATAAATAAGACCTAGGCGATTCTGCTGCTCCTACAATCTTGGCTGGTTCCCATCTTCCATCCCTCCTATAAACAACATTTTCCCCTTTTGCAAGATTTAATTCGTAATTCCTACTGTTTTTGTTATACCAACTCTTTTGTCTCTCTTTCACAAGAGACATCCTGTCCCTGACTTCAAAGGGTATTGTTTTAGGTATAAGTAAGCTTCTCGCAACAGGGTGTTTTGTTTTAAGTAATCTGCTATTCAATAACTGAGATGGGGTGTATCCTAAACTTGGAATGATTGTTGTTCGATATTCAAGAAGAAAAATTTGTATATCCTTATTAGATCCCTTAGACTTCCTCATCATAGTTTTTGCCATATGAACTGCCTTCTCTGCGAGTCCATTGGAGCGAGGGTAGCGCGGACTTGAATAAATGAACTTTAGACCCCATTCGTTTTCGAAATTATGGCATTCATAAGAATTAAATGGCTGGTTATCACAAACCACCACTTCCGGTATTCCATTGTTAGCAAAAATTTCTTTTAATGTTTTAACCACACTAATAGCTGTTTTGTTTGGTAACTTTTTTAAATCAAACCAACGTGAAAAATAATCAATAACAACTAAATACGATTTTCCCTCAAATTCCAAAATATCACAACCAACTTTTTGATAAGGATATTCTGGGATTTCATGAGGCCGTAAACTTTGTTTTGTATTTGAACTTCGATATTTTTCACAGATTGGACACCTATAAATCATGTTTTCTATATCTTGTGCCATTGTTGGCCAGTAAAATAATGTTTTAGCCCTTGAGATGGTTTTGGTGATACCAAAATGATTTTCATGTAAAGCCTCTAAAGTTTCATTTTTTAATGTTTTAGGAACAAATATTCGACCGTCGAAGAAAACTAGCCCATCTTCAAAAAAAATTCTATCTTTTATATTCCAATAAAATTTCAAATAATCTGGTAATTTATTTTTTGAGTTGGGCCATCCTTTGTTCAAAAATTCTTTTAATTTTGTTAAAATTTCATCTTGATTTGTATGTTCTTGATATTGTTTTTTCTTTGTGTCACTCATGCTAATGCTATGGACAACATCTGTTAAAATATTTTTTAGATTTATTTCATTATCAGGTTTTGAGTTTCTAGAAAGCAAATCGGCTATATGAAGATCTTTACCCGGCACATAACTAATCTCAAGATCGCATTTGAAAAGCTTGACCTTCATTCGTTGCACTCTGACAGAA
Organism: Sphaerophoria taeniata; assembly: GCA_943590905.1. Lineage (NCBI taxonomy): Eukaryota > Metazoa > Arthropoda > Insecta > Diptera > Syrphidae > Sphaerophoria > Sphaerophoria taeniata. Next base: position 216,118,035 of record OX016540.1, on the reverse strand, counting down.
TATGTTTTTTCTAAAGGCCTATTTATAATGGACACAAGCGGCTTGTGGTCCGTATGAATAGTTATGTGCTGACCATAAATATAATCGTGAAATTTTTGGCATGCATACACGATCGCTAGGAATTCCTTTTCGATCTGAGCATAAGAAGTTTCTGTTTTAGTCATGCTTTTTGATGCGAATGAAACTGGTCTTCCTTCTTGAAGTAAGCAACAGCCTAATCCGTTCTTTGATGCGTCAGTCTGTATTATGATTGGTAAATTGGGATCAAAAGTACGTAATGTACAAGCATTAAAAATCGAATTTTTAATGTCGTTCAATGCTTTCTCGTGTGCTGGTGACCAGCGAAATATATTGTCTTTCTTAAGTAAGTCTCTCATAGGACCCGATAACTCAGCCAAATTCGGAATAAATGAGCGGAGATAGTTAATCGTTCCTAATATTTTTTGTAGCTCATTTTTATTAGAGGGTGTTTGAATATTCCTTATACTTTCAATTCGTTTCGGATCTGGAGATATTCCACTTGATGAAAAGATGTGCCCTAAGTACTTAACTTTTTCAACCCTATATTGAACTTTTTTCTCATTAAATTTAATATTGATTTCTCTTGCTCTTTGCAATACTCTTTCTAAATTCTCATCGTGCTCTGCCAATGTCTTCCCACCAATAATCAAGTCATCAATATAACCAAACACACCCGGTAAGTTTCTAAAATATTTGTCGTTTAGTTTCTGAAATTTTTCAGGTGCAGTTTTTATACCAAAAGGTAAGACTTCATACCTATACGTCCCAAACGGTGTACTAAACACCGTCAGCTTCTTTGATTCTTCATTTAGTTCTAGTTGCCAGAAACCCTCTTTAAAATCCAATATAGAAAAGAACTTCATGCCTTGCATTTTAAAAATGAAATCTTCTATTTTAGGTATTAAATGATGTTCTTGTTTTAATCCTACGTTTAAGTCTCTTGGATCTAAACAAATGCGAATAGACTTGTCACCCTTTTCCACTATAACCGTATTATGTGACCAATCTGTAGGAGTCTCAACCTTTGTAATTATATTTTTCTTTTCCATTCTTAGAAGAGTATCATACACCTTTGCTCTTATGCTTAATGGAATTCTACGGGGTGGCTTACAAACCGGACAAGTAGAACTATCTAATTCCAAAGAACATTTATCAGGAAATCGACCCTGACCCGTAAAAACATCTTTATTTTTCTCGATGAAATCGCTTAAGGCTGAACTTGTCCCTTCCACTGAATGGACACGACTTACAAGTCCTAACTTAACGCAAGATTCTAGACTTAAAAGTGGTTTCGATTCACAATCAACAACTACAAAATTGAGATCAAATTTGTTCTTCCTAAATATTGTTCTACAACTTGCCGTTCCCAGAGCACACAATTTAAAACCACCATAAGCTTCAAGTTTTTGATTAAATGTTTTTAAATTCGACAAATCATTAAATTTAGTAAACATATTTTTTGGCAGAATATTTACTTGTGCACCAGTGTCTAGTTTAAATTCAATTGGCACATTTTCGATGTATAGCACTTCTGTCCAGTGCTCTAATTTATTTGCATTGATTGATTCAACCACGTGATCAATATACAGGGTGATTCACGAGCGTTGTGCCAAAAAGCTAGAGAGTGTAGGTTGAGTTGAGACAAGAAAAAAATCGTATGGGAGGGGGGGGGTCTATTCCCCCCCGTTTAGCCGGGAGGGGCAATTTTCTGAAAAATTGACTTATTTTGTAAAAAAAAATATTAAAAATCAACGGCTTAGTTTACAACACCGTGCTATACCTTTCTGAAAAGCTAAAAACTTCTTCTTTCACCTTGTTTTTAAAATAAATTGTTTTAACGAATAGTTTTAAAAAAATCAATTTTCAAACTCAAAATTTTCAAAAAAAAAGCCAAAAAAAATTTTTGAACTAATTTTTTTCAAAATTTTATGTAATTAAGTACTAGTTTTGTTTTAAAATTTCAATGTCTTTGTTAATTTTTAGTCAAAAACAGAAAACCGGATGCAAAAATGTCTTTTTGTTTTTGAGATATTAAAAAAAACCAAAACCACTTTTTTCTAAGAAAATCTTTGTTTTTATTTTTACTTATCTGGACTGTTAGTATAATTTACTAGTTTAATTTATAAATTTAATTTTTTGTAATTGGAGTTTTATGAGGACTCAATAAAGTAGAAAAGTATTGGATTTTCCCTGGATTAATAATTTTGTTCATTGAAAACGTCTGCCATTGACCTTTCACTTCTAGCTCTCCGTGCTCTCGTCGGCGGATTCTTGAAAACATGCTACGACTTGGGCGCCATCTATTGGGATATCTTTCAGCGTAGAGTCTTTCGGCTTCCCGATCTCGACAACAAGTTAAACCGTAGCAGAAGTTCCTGTCCGCTAACTCTTCTCGAACATATGAGTTTGTTATTGTTATATGTTGATGAATTAATATTTTAATTGTAAATGGTTGTTAAGTAAATATGCGGTGCCTTTTATTAACCTTTAGGTTGTTAATTGTTTTTTCACTCAAGAAAAATTGCGGTTTAATTATCTTAAGCCCCCAGCAGGTAGAACCCTTCGCCGGCGAGTGGCCGCAGCCCCAGGTATAGTAAGAAAAAATTGCAGATCAGTTTTCAGACGTTTTCAATGAACAAAATGATTAATCCAGGGAAAATCCAATACTTTTCTACTTTATTGAGTCCTCATAAAACTCCAATTACAAAAAATTAAATTTATAAATTAAACTAGTAAATTATACTAAAAGTCCAGATAAGTAAAAATAAAAACAAAGATTTTCTTAGAAAAAAGTGGTTTTGGTTTTTTTTTATATCTCAAAAACAAAAAGACATTTTTGCATCCGGTTTTCTGTTTTTGACTAAAAATTAACAAAGACATTGAAATTTTAAAACAAAACTAGTACTTAATTACATAAAATTTTGAAAAAAATTAGTTCAAAAAATTTTTTTTGGCTTTTTTTTTGAAAATTTTGAGTTTGAAAATTGATTTTTTTAAAACTATTCGTTAAAACAATTTATTTTAAAAACAAGGTGAAAGAAGAAGTTTTTAGCTTTTCAGAAAGGTATAGCACGGTGTTGTAAACTAAGCCGTTGATTTTTAATATTTTTTTTTACAAAATAAGTCAATTTTTCAGAAAATTGCCCCTCCCGGCTAAACGGGGGGGAATAGACCCCCCCCTCCCATACGATTTTTTTCTTGTCTCAACTCAACCTACACGCTCTAGCTTTTTGGCACAACGCTCGTGAATCACCCTGTATAAAGAATCATCACTCGTATCAAGTTTTTCACAAGCAACATCACTTACCTGACGATTCTTCTTTGTGCATGCTGACGAGTAGCGATTTCGTTTACCACAATAATTACATATCTTTCCAAATGCTGGACATTTACCTCTTACATGACTCAAATTACAGTACTTGCATATGTTTCCTGAACCAGTGTTGTGTCGATTGTTATTTCCTGATGGCTGTTGCATACGTCTCTGTACAAATGTATTCTGAAATTTTTTAGAATTATTCTCATTAGCATTGTTTAATTTATTTTTGTTTAAATTTATATTTTTGACGGCATAAATCTCTGATTTTGAATCCCCCGATGTCCTCTGCATGACCTTGCTTTGCTCCATTGTCGTCTCAGCGATTCGGCACGTTTCGATTGCTTTCGCTAGTGTCAGGTTCTCAATTTTAAGTAGCTGCGTTTGGGTGTTCTGATTGCAAACAATTCTGTCCCTTAACATGTCGTCTCTCTGACAGTCAAAGTCACAATTCTCCACCAATGTGGCTACGTCTTTCAAGAAATGGTCAAATGGTTCGCCTTCCTTTTGTGCTCTTCTATAGAATACGTATCGTTCATAGACTACGTTGGTGCGTGGATTACAATATTTTTCGAATTGTTCAACAACTTTTTTGGGCACTTTTCTATCAGCCTCACTCATGTTAAATGTTTGGAATAATTCGAGCCACTTGAACTTCATTGTCTTCTTTATCAGTTTTCGTTGCTGTAGCATATATATCGTATTGCAATTTAAATTTTTTCCAATTTTCTCTTAAGTTTCCGTCTAAGCTTAATTCTTGTGGTTTGTTAAAATCCATGTTTTCTTTTCTTTATCTTTGTTCAGTTAATTGTATTTTATTAGTTATATTGACTTTGCGTTTCTATATAAATTATATAAGCTTTAACTACTTGAGTTTCTATATTCATTAATATAAACTTTAATCAAAATTCTTCTTTTTTAAGTAAATTATCGACTGCGCCATGTGGTATTGATCAGAAGCACGTTTTAGGCAAAGTAACAATTCATTTTTATTTCAATTTAAGCTTAACCTATTTAATTAATTTATCAATTACATAAAGCTATTATATAAAGGAGACGGAGAGAGAGTATACACCAGCCAATCTTACTTATACAACAGTGTGATCGCAACCAACACCTGGCTCCAACACTAACGGTATAGAGACCAAATATCAAAATCATCAATGGTGTGATCGCAACCAACACCTGGCTCCAACACTAACGGTATAGAGACCAAATATCAAAATCATCAATGGTGTGATCGCAACCAACACCTGGCTCCAACACTAACGGTATAGAGACCAAATATCAAAATCATCAATGGTGTGATCGCAACCAACACCTGGCTCCAACACTAACGGTATAGAGACCAAATATCAAAATCATCAATGGTGTGATCGCAACCAACACCTGGCTCCAACACTAACGGTATAGAGACCAAATATCAAAATCATCAATGGTGTGATCGCAACCAACACCTGGCTCCAACTCAAGATGGTACTACGAATTTACAATGGATTGTTCCAAAGCAAAGCCGTTTGGGACTGTTACGAATTTTTCACGATGAACAATGTCATGTTGGTGTCGAAAAGACATACGCATCAATTGCGGAACATTTTTGGTTTCCACGTATGAGATATTTTGTTAAAACCTATGTTAAACACTGTGTTATCTGTGCAGTAAAAAAAAACAAGAACTGGTCCACTGCAAGGTTTCTTAAATCCAGTTGAGAAATCAAAGCAACCATTTGAAACTTTGCACATGGATTGTCTGGGCCCATTGCCAATATCAAATGACGGTTTTAAGCACATTTTAGTGATAGTTGATGCTTTTACGAAATATTGTATTCTGACTCCTGAAGACTGTTACTACAGTTGAAACTAGAGATAAAATACAGCATGTTCTTTCACTTTTTGGTACCCCTAACAAAATTATAATGGATTCAAGTACATCATTTAAAAATTCAACTTTTCCAAAATATTTAAATGAGTGGCAAATTGAATATCATTTCACTACACCAGATATACATAGAGGTACCGGTCAAGTCGAAAGATATATGAGAACAATTAGAAATTTATTGAGAATTGAAACTAAAATTAAATCAGAATGGCCGAGTGGTTTGTGGAAAATTCAATTAGTTTTGAATACAACTTTACAGAAATCAATAGGGGTAACACCTTTGCAACTTCTTTTGGGAATTCGAACATCCACTCCATTAATTCAGGCAATATTGAGAAAAATATCACCTGACCTGAAACCTATTCGTGATCGAAAATTTGATAGAGAACGTGTGGCATTGAAATTATTTCCTGAACAGAGTTGCATGCAAGAGGCGAATCGGAAAAGACGGGACACAATTAAATATTCAGTTGGGGATTTTGTTTTAATGCATCGTGATTCTAATATGCATGATAGTAAAACTGATTATGAATTTTTAGTTCCTTATGAAATAGTAAAATGTTTAGCCAATGGAAGATATGAAGTTCAAAAGATTGGCACAAAAATCATAACCAAAGTTGCAAAAGAACAATTGAGAGCATGGCCTTTGCAGTGGTCTATATCTTGTGACATGAAAGAAATATTGGAGTTTCTAGATTCTGAGGATGAATCCAGGTTTGATGTCATTATAATGGTTGTAAAATTTGGTGATGGCGGAGGTCTCACCAATGATATTGGTCTCTATACCGTTAGTGTTGGAGCCAGGTGTTGGTTGCGATCACACCAGTGATGATTTTGATAATTGGTCTCTATACCGTTAGTGTTGGAGCCAGGTGTTGGTTGCGATCACACCAGTAATGATATTGATAATTGGTCTCTATACCGGTAGTGTTGGAGCCAGGTGATGGCTGAGGTCACACCAGATTTTAAAGAACCAGTTGTTTGTTGTCATATCAAAGCATTGTTTGTGGAAATTAAATTAAATTTTATTTTTAGATCTGATGACATTGTCTGAGGTGCCGAGAACGTCAACAGCGTCAGGTGGGCCGTATTAGATATATCAAGAAATAGAAGAATTGGATTGAAGGACAACTTTGGATTGAAGGACAACTTGTCATATTTTAACGACACTTGTTTACTTTAAAAATTAAAATAAGTAGTTGAGAACAAAACTGTTTTAAAAATAAAAAATATGAAAATTTATTATGATTATAACGATCGATTGAAAAGGATCTGTTGATTATTTAAAAAAAATTGGAATTTTTTAATATTCTAAGCCGATTCTAACAATACGTATGTCTGATCGTATGTGCGTATGTACGTATGTGTTACGTTTTTTCTGCTCTTACAGAATACATGGAAGGTAAGAGTACTGCAGGCAATCTAGCGTTCTTTTTCGTGCATGTTATAATTGAATTGGAGTAACAAGGAAAAGTCCATTCAGTGTTAACAGATAATGCTGTTGTCTCGGAACTTGATAACAGCCTTACTTGTGCAGCTCACACAATATAAATTTGTGTGACAAAAGGCTTGGAAGCTGTGGAGGCGTTTAACATTGTGTTGAAAAAAGCAAGCTCAATAGCACACCATTTCTATCATTCCAATAATGCAGCAACCGCTCTTTGTCTTAGGCACCAGCAACTTGGCCTAAAAACGTTGAAATTGCTTCATAGTTGCCCAACAAGGTAAAATTCTTCATTCTTCATGTGCGAAAGGCTCATAGCCAACAGAAATGCCATCCTTGCAGTTTAGGCTGTTAGGTCAGTGACGCCATTAAACTTGGCTATAAAAAAAAAAACAGGCGAAAGACAGTGGGCATAATTATATTGAGCAATTGCTAAGACTGCTCAAGGCTTTCCAAATAGCGACAGAGGTTCTGTGCTCCGAAGATGTCACTAGGCGTGTTTTTTTTGGCATCGCTATCTGCAGCCAAATTCCATTTCCCAAAAAAACGTATCCGCAGTTGCCCATCCGCAGCTGTTTTATTTTATTTTTAAGTTGGTAAACTTGTCTAGCTGTCAGATAATTTGTTATTTTGGTTTTGCTTTCGGATAAGTTTTTGACATATTGGGGTATGTTCGTAGAGTGTGAATTTTGATAAAAATCGAGATTCAGATTTTTTAATCTCGAATCCATTTTTTTGAATCTCAAGTCTCAAATAGATCATGAAATCTAGATTTTTCTACTTTTTCCTCACTTCACCAACTCGTTTAGCTGCCAGATTCACAAATTTGACTCGACTCTAAATATATGACTACAACTAGCACTACTTGTAAAAAGCCGAAAAGTGAAAATTTTCAAACTCATTTTGTTCCATATTCTATTGTGCTGTCAGATGAAAACGTCAACGCTAACGGACTGACGGATTCTATGGGTCGGCCCCTTAATGATGCAGAAAGATTGGTTTTTGATGTCAAACACAATTTTTGTAGTTTTTGGCGCTACAAAGAAACAAAAATTTTACTTTTGTAAATTTCCCACTTTTTGCAAAAAGTGGCCGTTGTAGTTATACCTTAAATCTCACAAATAGAAAACGACATTACAGAAGAAAAATATTAAACACCATAGAGCAACTATGTGTGACTCGTTCCTTGATGTGTGCGTTCCAATTTTAATTCAAAATAAACTTAAATAAAAGAACGCACTTAATGTGCGTTGCACTCTGCGAACACAGCCTTCGAGACTCTTTGCGTTATCCGATTATCCGAGTTACCAACCTAAGAAATTCAATTTTTCTCCGATCAAGTATCGATACTCGAAAAAATGTCAATTTTTTATCCGCAGCCAGATTTAAGTTTAAGTTTTATCGGCAGCTGCGTGTTGTATTTGTAATACATGGAAGCTCCCACTGCAGATACGGATAGCTATGCCAAAAAAACACGCCTACTATTTCCAATATTTTATGGTAAGTGCCAAGGAAGCCCTGATCGCAAGATTTCGAATTGACAGAGATGAATCAGACTATGTTTTCACGGAATAGGTGTTTTCATTCACGGACACAACAAAAGAAGTCATTCGTTATTTATAAAAATTAAAATATAAAACATTTTGCCGGAAAATGTAGAAGAAGAAGGTGGTACTGAAAGGTGTAGTGCATTGGATTTTTTGTTGGAAACAAAAGCAGATGGTTAACAACTTAGTGAATATGAAATGTATTTGAATGAGCCAAAGTTATCCCATAACTATCGTAATATTTTGAATTGGTGGAAGATGAATGTCAAGAAGTATCAAAAATTAGCGATATTAGCGAAGAAGTTATTGTATATACCAGAAACGACAGTTACTTCGGATTTCGGAACGATGCTTGTCTGCTGCTGGTTATGCCGAGACGCTCGTAATCGCTGCCCAAAAATGTGAACTTAAACAGTTATTTGTGTTCTTATTTTTAATTTCTTACTATGCATTATGAATTCAACTTTTAATTAAATAAAAACTTTTGAAAAAATAACTCTTCTTATTTGTTTGTAGTCAAAATTATGCTTTAGTTTAGCAATTAGTTTAAGTGGATTTATTTTCGGGGCAATAAGAAAAAACATTAGGAACAGACTTTAAATCGGTAACCCCTCATTAGTATGATTTAATAATATGCAGTTTGATTTCAATGAATTTCAAAGGTTTTATTTCATTTTAGGGGGAAGTGGTCACCCTTCGTACACGGTCACCCTTCGTACAGTGAGCATTAAACTAAAACTAAACGGTATTCAAACACGTGCTAACTAATGTGCATAGACATAGTAGGCGCCGAGCTGCTCAATAAATTTTAAATCATAAGTGCAACAGATGCGGTCGCAACAAGACGTTTAGTGTTTTTTAATGCTTTGAGTAATTTTTTTGTGTACGTTTGATGTAATATTGTGAGTAAGTTTTGTATTTTTTTTGGCAAATAATGATGAAGAATTATTGATAAAAGTATTGAATTTGTGTTTTAATTATAAATATTGCAAAATCTCATTGCAGTTTTTGAGAAATCGGTTTTTGTGTATTGTGTACAGCTTGGGGAGCATTCGTACAGTCAAACATGGGGCACATTCGTACGCGTACGAATGCTCCCCTGAGCAGGTTACAATCTAACCACGAAGTTACAGTTTTATTGAAATGAAATTTAATCCTTTAAAATTAGTTTTTCGCATTCTATTGTAAATTGAGGTTGGTATTTTATAGGATTATTCTCAAATGTAATTCGATCAAATCTTCACTTAACGTTCTAGTAAAATAATTCAAAGTGTTTTCGATCTCTAACAAGAGAATTGTTGATGAGAGTAAGTCACTTAGGCCTGGGCTCTTCAAGAGTTGTCGCGCCACTCTATTTGACTCGTATAAAATTAGTACCTACCTTTATCTCTTATAATTCTAGCAGGTGTCCCAAATAACAAACTTTTGTAAATGGCTAACAGTCTCAGTTGTTTTAAGTGTTTTGCAGGGCACGAATTTAGTAAACGCATCTACTATCATTAACAGGTATCGACTTTCACTCTTCTTCCCTTCATTAAACGGTCCTATGGAGTCAACATGCATGGTATGGAATGGGATTGGATGGAGCGCACATTGTTTTTTACCTGATGGTCTTTTGGCAACTAGACAGATTAAACAAGTCTCGACGAATTTCCTGACATTCCTAGACATTTTGGGCATCCAAAAATGTGAACGAAGTTTTGACAAAGTTTTATCCCACCCAATATGACAGTTGTCTTCATGATATCGTCTCATAAGGGCCAGTCGACATTGTCGTGGAACAAAAAGTTTTTCTTCTTTGGTTTTGCGATACAATAAATTGTTTTTAATCGTGTAATTTACGATTCTCTGGTCATCTTTTTCGTTCAGTTTGTCGGTAATTTCTGTAACTTCAGGATCAAGTGATTGTCCGATTTCTAGCCAGTTTCCTGCTAGGCTATTGAGTTGAAAACAATTTTTAACGGGTGGGTTTCGACTAAAATAGTCTGCATGTTGCATACAATTTCCATTTCTATAAACGACCCGAAAGTTGAAGTCCTGCAGGTATATCCACCACCTTGCGCAGTAATAAATCCTTTTGTCTTTCGTGGCTTTTAAAGCATTACAATCTATGACAAATGTAAATTGTATCCCTAGTAAATATGTGCTAAGGTGTTTTATAGCATTGACCACAGCAAGTGTCTTCACTTTGGCCTTTCTTTTTACAAAATGAACAACTCTTAATAACCTTTTTTGGCACTGGTACCTTTAGCAACGCCGAACCACTACCAAAAGTTGATAAAGATAAGATTTGGTCACACACCGTATTTAAAAAAAAATAAAGATCTCATACTTTCCTAATATAAACAAACTTTGAGTTATTTTTTTTTTTAAGCAGAATTAGAGGTAACAATGGGTCAAATAGTCAAGTTGAATCAATAATAAGTAAGTTAATGTTTTAAACACGGTATTTGGTGTTTGACAAATAAAAAGGAAGCCAAATTAACTTTTAAAATATCCTGTATGAATCCTCCCCATGTCGTACGAATGTGCCCCATGTGCTGAGGTACCCCACGGGTGGGGAGGATTCGTACAAAAATCTTATCCCATTAAAATGGCTATAACTATTTAAGCCTTTGACTTAGCAGTGTACATTTTTTTCGCAAAGTGTAATAATATATATATTATAGATACAGTCCATTAACTCGAAGCTGCAGTGAGTAAATAAATAACTAAAAAATAAAAAGTAAAAACTGTACGAAGGGTGACCACTTCCCTACTTATTTTTCTACTCTGAGAAATTAGTCGTGTGGATCACAAGAGTCGCACACACATTTCGTTTTTTTTGGAAAAATAAACGGAATAAAACCATTGTTTGTAGCAACAAAAAAAACACACTTAGCAAAAAACAGGATCAGTATTTATTAAAACACCGTTAACACGTAGGAAACCAAACTCGTTGTTTTCCAATCAAAACTGGCTTCAATGGACAATTGCGTTTTGGACTGCGTTTGTTTCTCACATGTTCAGGACTTTCTTGACTCTGCTCATCAATTCTATACTGTTAATTGAAAAAAAACCATATTATTGGACATTTCGGAGTAAAAGTGTGTCTTAAGAAATAAGTCGATAGTTACCTGATAATTGCTGGAATTAGAATTATTTCCATCAATGGAAATTACATCTATTTGTTCTTTTTCATCGTCCAAAACTACTGGCACACAAAAAGCCATTGAAGCCAACAAACAGACTAGTATCAATTTTAATAACAACATGTTGATTCTTTCGATTTAATTGAATGACTGACTAGTGGGAGTTTTAAATATTGATTTTATAGAAAATTAATTGCAGATAGTCGATTATAATAATTATTCGGAATTCCGACTTTTTTAAGATAAAAACAATAATAACAACAATTTGCCTCAAGTTGACACTAAAAGTTACTTGTAACTTGTAAATCCGTTATTCTGTTTAGGTCACTATCGTATTTCTCTACATCGGAAAAAGTGTAAACATTTCTCAAGAAAGAAGGTGTTCCGAGAATGTGAAAAATGGGTGGGAAATGTGGGAAGGGGATCAAAGTTCATGTTTGGTTTAAGCTTTTCAAAATAAAATTACAATAAATAGAAATAAAATAAATAAAAAGCGAATGTATACCAGTGGAGTGCATAATATTTGTGTTCCTATATATTCACTTCGTTTTCAAAGAGTGTGGAAGATGGTCCAGAGCCAAGACTCAAGATAATGATTGTAAATACAATAAATGACAATTATGTGTGAAACGAAATATCGGCCACCATGCTCGCTATGACTTCAGGAACATTCTTCTCTCCAATGGTCCATATTTTCAATGACTCTGAAGCTTTTTAATTGGAGTTCAAAGTCGTTAATGTGCCGAATTATATCCTTTCGCTCTTGAATTGTTCTTGGCTTACTGACGTACACTTTTCTTTTCAATATTCACAAAGAAAGAACTTACATCCCATATCTTCCAGGTTCATATCCCCAGTTTCTGGCCACAGGAAATCCATTATCATCTCATGATAGCGAAAAGCACTCACGTTAGCTGCTTATGGCTAGTTGGGAAATTGTTTTTCGAATTATAGATTTTCGCCATTCTCAATTTCCCAAAAACCCAATTAAAAACTACGAAGTTCTTGGAGAATTCAATAGAAAACTGGCCAGCCTGCCTGGCAAAAATCCTCGTATCAAACCCTCCTAGTACGTGCCGGCGCCGGGCGGTATTGATCACCACAGTTTTTCTTGTGCGATGTCAACAAGGAGACCTTAAAAGTTGAATTGTCGAGGCGTTTTTAAAATCTTCAATTGATAAAACCCTCAGCAATGCAATTTGACCATAGAAAAGGGGTCCCTAATTTTCAGTGCTGGTGTGAGCGATTTTCAAAATCCGACCCGAAGAAATGGAAGACTGGGGGGTAAACCAGTCGCAAACGAGCTCATTCGGATGCCTTGGCAGGGTCCGTCTTATATCTTGCCTTAGCCCAGTATATCGGCCTTGACGGGGCTAACCGTTCCCTTTCCGTACAACTCGTGGGACCAACAATTGATTCACAAACTTTTTTCCAGGACGACCAAGACATGACGAACGAAGGACCATCCGCCGACTCTGAGGATGAACTTTTGGCCTCTAGTCAGCAGACCATTGTGGGGCGACCTGCAAAACCTGGAAGTACAGAAAGTACCAGCCATCAAATCCAAATCCCTCTACCAGCAATACCGTTCGCTTCAAAAACCAGTTCAAGAAGGCCTTTTTCATTCTTGGCAAGATTGCTGAGATTGAGAAGGCTGCGCTGGAGAATGATCGCGAGGACAAGATCATGTACCAAGAGATTGTTGATGAATACAGTCTTTTGGCTACTCAAAAGAAGGCCGATAAAAGAAATCGATCTCGCAAAGAGACCGTCAATCCTTCTAAAAAGCCGAAGCCAAATGTATCAATGGCCAAAAAAGATGAGAAGACATCATTTTTCAGAGCGGCGCAACCGCGTACTTTAAGTGAGGTTGTCATCCAAGTATTGGTTGTTGATGAGCTCTCAACAAATAGCAGACTTCTGCTGGCTGAGTGTAGTTCCATCGAGGCCAAGCTCTCGGAGAGTGTGTTTTCGTTCACAATCTCGGCAAGCGACCGACGCACGGCATCAAGCCAAGCGGACAGGAGCTGATCCGCGTTCTTCAGAGGCTAAACCCGTTGGTTCCTGGCTATTTCACTAGAGCATATACCGTTGAAGCCGCTGTTATTCTAGAGACGTAAATGACTCAACGATGGTATTGCCACCAATCATTTTGAATGCTCTTCTTTGGTTACTGTGCAGAAGACTTAAGTACGTCACTGGAGCACCAGCCCAGACGTGAGAGTTATGTACTCAAGCTTTGGACGTATGTAAGTTTTGTAAATAATAACCAGATCAGAAGGGGACAAACATTTCTTGTATCGTCTTAAGAAACCTATACATCGCATATGTGTTCATTCGACAAATGGTGGTATATGCATCACTATACCGAGAATCTCGAGATCTTGATTAAAGTTCCACACATATGGACAATGGCAAGGGGGGTACATCTCGCTTTAACGATACAAAATAGCATTAAGTTTTCGAAGCATTAAACTCTACGCCGTTTTTTTAGTCCCCATTGGACAATGCTGTTTAAGTCAGAGTTTAATGAGCTTATCATATTTTGCCGTTGCAGTTCCACATCCACACGGGCAATAACACCAGCGCCGAGATAAGACGAAGAATTACTCTTGCTAATCGCTGTTTCTTTTACTAAGAAAGCAATTGAGTGGAAAAGCCTTCTCTCGAGCAACTAAGGTAAAATTGTACAACACCCTCATCATTCCAGTCCTGCTGTATGGTGACATAGGCTGTTTCGAGAGGAAAGTTCTTCGGGTCATCTTTGGCCGATGGGGAATGGAGAAGAAGATACAACAGCGAACTTTACGGGTTGTACAACGACGTGGATCTAGCCAGAAGGGTCAAGGTCCAGTGACTCAGATGGCTCGGTCATTTAGAGCCCATGGACACCAATCATGCTCCGGCCCGGAAAGCCTTCGACACTATTCCCGAGGGACGCAGAAGAAGAGGAAGACCGCGACTCAGGTGGCTCATACAAGTGGAAGAGGACCTCAATCAACTTGGAGTGCAAAACTGGAGTCAGCTAGCTAGGGACCGAGCTGGCTGGCGGAGACTATTGATTGAGGGCCAAGTCCACACCGGACTGTAGCGATATCTTAAGTAAGTAAGTAAGTTCCACATCTTTTTATTTTGTTAAATTTTGTTATATTGTTATTAAGTAACCAATGTATACATTAACCTTTGATTAACTGTTCACTTTTAAAGAATTTATATTTCTTATTGGACAGCAAATTTATCTGATAAATAAATACAAATACAAATACAAATACAAAATCCGAAGAGGAGGGATGTGAGTCTGGGAACGAATATGAAAAGCTAAGGGTTCTATCGTCAGCGAAAATTGGAGGGATAAGAAGATTCGCATTTCCTTAGGATTGGCTGGACGAATGCTGTTTTCCAACTCCTCGGAACGAGCCCAGAAGTATAGGATAGAAGGAAAAGCTACGCAACGGTTTTGCCAGCGTGGAAGAACACTCAGATTAATAGCCGGGATACCATCCGGACCAGTGGATTTATGTTTATTGAGATCCTTTAGGACTCTCGCGATAGCACGAGTGCGGAAGAAGATTCGAGGCGAACTGCCTAGCAATAAAGTTAGCTTTCGCGAGAGAGCTAACAACTAGTGTCATTATCAACGAGCGTAGGGATCGAAGCAGATGAAAAAATGTTCATATATTTTACAAATGACCAAAAATTCTTACTGCCTTTGGGACTTTATAGTATTTTTTGCCCTTATTTTGTTGTCTTGATAGATTTGTTAAGTTCCTTTATAAAGAAAACAACGTCTTGTATGTAACAATATTTTATTAAGACAGAAAAAACTTAAAGAAAATTTTCTGATTTTCAATGAACTGATAAATTGATTATAATTTAATATAAAATATTGAGTGATAAGAACAAAGTGTTGTCACTTAACGAATGTAATATTTAACATATTTTGGGTCATGTAAACATTTGGTCCGACGAATATGCGCATTGCATGCCTTCTTGGATTGTTTAAACTTGTTCCGGTTTTCCTCAGTTGGGTTGGCTCTAAAACACCGGAACCTTACTTCTTTTTCCCCTATAACCTCTTTACAGGTTGAATCAAACCAGGACTTTTCTTTGGGTTTGATGCTTTTAACCCTATTCGGGATAAAAGTTTACATTTCCCAAAATCATCGTATTAGTAATCATATCTCCGCTGGAGTCTACGTCACTATCGAAGAAGCATAGTGACTAGTTAAGGATCCGGATGAAGTTGTTAAGTCCGTCCCAGTTGGCTTTCGGGTATTGCCATACGGCTCTTTTTGGAGCTCTCTCTCTAACTGAATTAGTTTGACACGAGAAATTCGCAGATATAATACTATGGCGCTTACATTTATAAAGGGCTTCGTTGTGTGTGAATGTTTAAATACTCAGGAGAACAAGATCGATGTTCGTAAACACCTTCTTTCAAACTGTTGTCTTCACCCTAGACTTAGATAAAAAAAAAAATTGAACTGTCTTATTCAAAAACCACAAAAACAATAGTACTGGGAAAAGCTACTGACATGGCTGTGTCTCAACAAAATATTCTTATATACCAAAAATCAGTTCAAGGCCATTCAATGGCACAATGTGCTTCACGATTACCATTTTTATTAGCCTCAAATAAACCTCATCGTTTTTTAAGACTCTGAACCAAAAACCATTCCGAAAATCCTTCCACAAATTACCATGAGCCCGCAGCCCTCATTTTCTACCTTATTTCCATTTTTGGCAACTTAAATTCTCGTCATGATGGCAAGGTAGGTAGCTATTTTCGTAATAACAATTGAATGCAAACAAAGTTTTACAAATACCCAATAATACAATTTAAAGAAGAGAGAGTAAAAAAATCAGGAAGACACCTTCGCCAACCCCCCATTTAAGCCATTAAACAACCCCAAATAAGCTTCAATTTATAATCCTCCATGCCCCATTCGAAAACCGAAAATCAAAGCAAACAAAAAAACTGCAAATCGAAAATGTTTGGTATTCTCACTCTTTAGTAGCCAGACAGACAACATCGTTACCTTGGCAAAAATGCCAGGAGGTAACCATAAAACGTTGCACATTATTGTATGGCAAACCATTATGAGCCGCAATCAATTCTCACCCATAAAATGGGAATTTCGCCGCCCAACGCTCTACAATAATGAAGAAGACAAGACATTAAAGACGACTGCTGATGATGACGATGAACGACGACGACGATGATGCTATATTGTGTTTTGTGTGCGCATTGATGTTGTTGCAACAAAACATCGAACATCAAAACATTCCGATATAATGTCTTCTTCGAAACATATCACAAATTATAGTGAAGACGTAATAATATAAAATGAGAGAGAGAGAAAAAAAAATCCATTGGGATTAAATGGGGGCGGATAAGCCGAAAGGATAAAAATGAAGACATATTTTTCGGTTAACCAGGAGTGGATTCCTGTATGATTTTATCACACCAAAAACATAAATGTAAAAAAAGAGCCAAGTTCTCCCGTACAAAAATTCTGCTTAACAAATCAGCCATGAAAAGTAATGAGATCTAAAAGAACACCAAGTTCTAAGATTCAGCAAGTACTCTTAGGTGCATTGCAAATGTTTTAAATGGACATACATCGAATTAACTATTAGTTTTGAAAGAGACTTGTAAAATAATGTAAATTAGTTAATTTTTTTTTACTTAGCAAGTTTTCCAAACTTTTTTAATAGTAGGTTACTAAGAGAAAACCTGCCAAGTAAAAAAAAAATTAACTAATTTACATTAGCTTACAAGTTTCTTTCAAAACTAATAGTTAATTCGATGTAAGTCCACTTAAAACATTTGCAATGCACCTACGAGTACTTCTTAGAACTTGGTGTTCTTTTAGATCTCATTACTTTTCATGGCTGATTTGTTAAGCAGAATTTTTGTACGGGAGAACTTGGCTCTTTTTTTACATTTATGTTTTTGATGTGATATCATTACTTTTTGCAAAGTTTTTTTTTATTATTATATTAATTCATAAAACATGGGCGGGTACCATGCCTCCTTAGCAGAAACATCTAAAAATTAATTTTATTTCTTTATATTGACTGGCAGAATTGCTGCTAGTTTGCCAAATTACAATATTCTACGATGATCAGAGGTGCCCCATATATTTTATAAAATTTATTTTTTAATGGGTTGGTACCACGCCCCCTCAGTTGAAAATCATAAATTTCATATTTTATTTGTTCTATTGCACGTTGTACTTGTATGTTGTATGCCAAATTTTATGATTCTACTGTAGTCCAAAGTGCTCCATATAATTTATACTAATAATGTAAAAGTAGGCAGCTACCACGCCCCCTGACTGAAAAATTTCAAATTTTCGATTTTTTCCTTTGTATGTACCACATGACCTATCACAGTGCCAAATTTCAAGTTTCTAGGGCAACAGGAAGTGCTTCATAATTTTGATGATCTGTCAGTGAGTGAGTGAATCAGTGAGTCAGTCAGTCAGTTACGGTTTTCGTGATTTTTGGAACATTGTTTCTTAGAAACTACTTATGCTAAATATTTGAAATTTACTGAGGTGCTTCTTCTTGACTAGCTAAACAAATAATGTGAGTTTGAAACTTTTGGCTTCTTTGGTATAGAAGTTAGAGGGGTGTGGAAAATGCCCTAAGTTGTTTCCTGTAAATAAGGGTGTAGTGCCAAAGTTGCTAGAGAACTTGGCTGGGCACTACCGTGCCCCTTGATTATTTGGAGGGGAAAGTTAGGGCGGGATAAATTTCAAGAGCCAAGGTGTTAGAGCTTTACAATTAAGGCTGTACATAAGCTTTACATTTCCAAATACAGATATTTATCTACCAGCTATCGAATATGTGCCAAGCGCTCGACCCGGAGTGTGCATCCATCGATCCGGAGTGTTGTATTCAACATCCAATGTCAGCAGCGGCCCTTAACTTACATTTTATTTTACAAAAATTCAATCTTTAATATTAACAGATAGAATGTTCTTTTCTTCCCAGACCAAAACAAAATTCCTAAAGACGTTCCGCTTTAAGGTAAAGTTCACCTTCTGTGTACAACGTTTCACTAGATGGGTTCATTACAAAGGTAGGCGTATTCTCGCACGTCAAAAACCTGAAATTCCTTACAAACATGGCAAGCGCCAAGGAGAACTGCATTTTTTCAAATCTCACTCCAACACAATCAGCCTTATCATGAATTCCGCCCGAACAGCATTCTGCCCGGAAAAAAATCCCTTTATTCTTTTCCCTTATTGAGAAATCCGGGCGAAAAAAAATCTATGTTCGAAAAATTCCCCTTATCGGCATCAATCATTCCGGTCGAAATCGAACGATATTTAATCTTAAAATTTTCACTTTTGTTTTGGTGGCGAAAAGATTAACAATCTCTAAATTCGAGTTAAAACGTTAACTATTTATAATTGTTTGAACTAAAAAATATGAAATATCAGAAATGTATTTCAATTACATGAGCGCACGGGTGAATCTGCCGAAATCTTACTTACTAACTTGGTGCTACAGTCCCGTGTGGACTTGGCCCTCAATCAACAGTCTCCGCCAGCCAGCTCGGTCCCTAGCTAGCTGTCTCCAGTTTTGCACTCCAAGTTGATTGAGGTCCTCTTCCACTTGTGTGCGCCACCTGAGTCGCGGTCTTCCTCTCCTTTCGCGTCCCTCGGGAATAGTGTCGAAGGCTTTCCGGGCCGGAGCATTGGTGTCCATGCGCTCTAAATGACCAAGCCATCTGAGTCTCTGAACCTTGACCCTTCTGGCTAGGTCCACGTCGTTGTACAACCCGTAAAGTTCGCTGTTGTATCTTCTTCTCCATTCCCCATCAATGCACACGGGGCCAAAGATGAACCGAAGAACTTTCCTCTCGAAACAGCCTAAGGCACATTCATCCGATTTTGTCAAGGTCCATGCTTCTGCACCATACAGCAGGACAGGGATGATGAGGGTGCTGTACAGTTTTACCTTAGTTGAGCGAGAGAGGGCTTTTGCACTTAGCCCAAAGAAACAGCGATTAGCAAGAGTAATTCTTCGTCTTATCTCGGCGCTGGTGTTATTGCCCGTGTTAATAGTGGAGCCTAGGTAGACAAACTCCTCTACTACCTCGAAGTTGTATGCGTCTATTGTGACGTTGGGTGTCCTTTCTCGAAGACAGCATAAACTTCGTTTTTCCCTCATTTACCGCTAAACCCATTTTTTGCCGCTTCTGTCTTAATTCTCACAAAGGCGCCATTGACATCACGCTGATGGATCTGCTGCAAAGTGAAAATTTGGTCAATGGTTGACTTTCCTGGCCTTAAGCCACATTGATAAGGACCAATCAGATTGTTGACGATAGGCTTCAGACGTTCACATATTACGGCTGATGTAAAGTAGACTGATTCCTCTGTAGTTGGCGCAGTTAAGAAGATCTCCCTTTTTCAGGATCTGCCGAAATCACTTGCTCGAAATATCCGTTTGTTAGCCGTTTGATAAAATTCTCTATTTGAATTTTCTAAAGAATGCAATACTTTCCATTACCTTAAGACTGCATGCCAAAAGATAAACAAAGAATTGCATTTGTTCAACATCAACTTTCGTAGTTAGTTGAAATCTCAAATAAGAATTTAAAACAAAATACCTTCTGAAACAAAAAATCAATTTATTTAAACTGAAAACTACTTCACATAGACATCGACGTTGCCAAAACAGTGATAGCAAACTGAGCAAAAATTTCCCATATGTTTAAATTTGTTTTCAAAATGATAAATAATAGAACTGATATCTTACGAAATGTGCGTCAATAGCATCAAAAAATGAAAGCTTTGAGTTGGAAAACAATATTCCATCAATAAACTAGTCATCCGGATTGAAAGTTAAGAAAAATATAAAAAAATTCGTTTATTTGAAAGGGATATTTTTATTTCCTTGAAAACTGTGCTTTCTTCTACAAGTGTTCTATCACTATTCATTTTATTCGAAATGTAAATACAAATTCGAAGTGAAATCCTCTTCGGGCGAGATTCCTGATAGCTTTTGAAATTCCGGGCGAATAGAATTCGTTCGGGCGGAATTCTATTCGGGCGGAATTGATGATAAGGCTGAATGCTTTAGATCCTCACCAAAAGGTGTCCAGCTGAAAGGATGACGTTTTTGTATTTTCCTAGGACTAAACCGTTCAGGATCAAATTTCTTTGGATCTGGATAGATTTCAGGTTCGTGATGAATAGCATCAGCTGGAATCAGAACCATGGAGTTCGTTGGAATCACAAATTTTGGATTCGAGTAGTCGTTTATTGAGCGTGCGTCGCTTTAAATTTGAAATGACAGGGTATTCACGGAGGGTTTCTAAGGAAAAGATATTCAGTCACTTCTATATATTAATGAAAATCAATCGAATAAAACTTTGAAGACTTTCTCCATGTAGCCCATTTCCATCAAGCACTCATAAGTCAACTGTTCGTAGTGCTTCTCAATGGTGGCATTGACATCCCTTCCCAGCTCATTCTGAACTTCTTGTTTCTTCGTAAGTTCATACAATGCTTAACTTATTGTTGTTGAAGAGGTTTCCGATCCGGCCAAGAAGAAGACTAACGTCTGGCAAACTTCGGAGTTCTTGAGCTCCAACATCAAATTCATAAAATCATTATCTACGATTAATATTGTTTTTCTCACGATACTCCACAGTTTCTCTGACCGCTCGCATGAAAAATTCTTCCACAACTTCAGGAGTCTGTTTCATGCGAAGTTTTCGGGCCTATCTGGAAAGCTGTATAAAAACATCGACAGCAAAAACCCATGACATTTCAATTTCAAAGCATTCTCTCCCATTTGGCGGAATTCTGCATGCGGATCCTTCAGACTGTTGCCGTGAAGCGCCCTACAATGTCTTTAACGTCAGTCTTTCCGATGATTCTATTGATTATATCGACTAAACGCTCAGCCACCATTGAGACTGTCGGGAACATACATTTCATCTTGCCCGATGTTAAAGAGGGTGAAATTTTCCTTCTCATTTCCTTCCATTTAGGTCCTTCTAGGCCGACCAGGTTTCCAGATAACGGATCATCCTTTTCATAGTGAAATATACCTCGACCGGTAAAGTTGTTGAAATCTCTGATGAAGATATCTCGGATTAAATCCAGATCGTAGACAATCAGTGCGGGACTCAAGAAGAAATAAATTCCGCACTCCAAGGCCTTGGGCGTCCTGATCTACACCATACTTCCAGCACAGATTTGGTCTGGCACGTTGTCTTCTACCAAATGAATTATACCGCAAATTACTTTCCGAGCCAGTTCCTCTTTCATCAAATGAGCTATATCTAGGTGTCCAGCCCCGGAGTCTACCAATGTTAAATTCGCCCTTCCTCACAAACGGGGCCAACTATTCTCCGTAAGACTTTCCTCTCGAACCCAGCTAACCTACGAGTTCAGAGTGCCATTGACTAAGCACCCAAGGCTTAGAGCTGCGGCCCGCGTATTTCTTCTTCAGGTCATCAGTTCTCTATCCTCATTCACTCGTAGAGTTTGAATCAGCTTGAGTCCATCAACCACCCACCAGTGTTGAGTGCTGAGGATTATGGTGACCTCGAGTGAGATATGTGCAAACTTTCGCAATGTTCATTCTTCGAAAATCGGTGAAGTGAACCAGAATGTTCGTTCGATCAGCTGGGGTGAGCACTCTGACGATCTCAAATTGATATAATGAAAAATTACTTCACTTTTTGCTTTTTGCCATTGGCCCGTAGAAGGATAAGTGTTCCTAGGCAAAATTTGAAGGGATCCTGCATTTCGGGAGATCTAGCAAGATTCCGTGGGGACCCCCAAGGGCTGGATGGGCCGAACTAAGGAGGTAAGTTAGTCACTACTCATGGAACAGTCCTGGTCCAACCGACTTTCCCAGTTGAAGATGGTTATTGGCTATTCTTCTCTTGTGAAATCTTGTAGTAGATGAACTGCCTGATGACTTGGCTAAGTGTACCTGTCGACCGATCAATGAAAGCCTGAATGATTTGCAGAAGAAGTACTGAAAAATTTTCATCATTATATTTTGGGATAACCACTGCGATGGTGAATCATGCTGGTTTTCTCCTATCGAACACAATAGATATCAATCCGCCTCTGTGTCGACATTATATCGAATCGCGTTCGGAAACAAATCAACTTTATCGAGCGTAAAACGTTGCCCGTTTATCTCCCTCTTCCTCGACATCATCGTTCCGCAATAATTTCTTTAGGGGCTATTGAATTTTCAGTAGCGGATATTTGCTTGCGGTAATCGTATATTCAAACATGAACGAATCAACTCCCACAACACATCCAAAGATTTGTGTTGTGTACCCTCACAAGAAAAAAAGCATGCAAAAAGGGACAACCATTTATAGTACCTCAAATCCACAACCAGTCTCGAATTTGTCCCAAAAAGAAGAAAAGCAAACAGAAATCCCAAAAAATATAGAAAGATGTCTATCGCAATGAGGTCATAATCGTAAAATAACTCATAGTTTGGCTCCTCTCACTATAAAGCCAAATGTCAGGGTGACAAGAGCAGTGCAAAAAGAAGCCAAAGCCATGGTGGGGGTGTAGCATATAGTCATAATATTATGTGGTCCTCCTAATCGCAGTCGTGATGTCCCCGTCTTGTTCGTCGCCAAATGGACGTTTAGTGAAATGGTTACGATTGTGAGCATATTTTCAAGGACTCGCACATGAACAATATCATCTATCTACCAGTGTCAGTGAGTGAGTCAAGGGAGGCGGACGAACTAGGTTCTATACAACACACATTGCGAAATGTTACTACATCAAAAAGGAGGGAAAGGGAACTTCCAATCAATATTCAATTTCAAAAAAAAAAAAAAAAATACTCCGTCTCTAAATGATGAGGAAAAGAGCGGTGGTGGATTGCTAGAGGACCGAATCGAATGTAGGAAACGAAATTAATACTTTTTAGTCATTTAAAGTTTTGTAATTTTGGGTGCGTTGAGCGCGTTCGAAAAATGTTTTGGGATTGAAACTTTTTAAATTAAATCTGCCAAAGATTTAGTGGAATTCAATATTTTGAGTTTTGTTTTCTTTTGGTTTTTTATGAATCTAAAAAATAATTTTGAAGGACGGATGGTGTTTCTAAGGACAAGGTTGGATCAATAAATTCGAAAAGCAGCTAGCAAATATACATGTGGAAAGTTGAGAATCATTATTTATTTAATCTGGTTACTTTTTTGGAAATTATCTCATCAATCATCAAAACAACTATCAAGGAGCAAACTTTGGGGTATGGAGTTTTTGTTTTTGTTTCATAATTCATTGATTTAAGTGGTTATCCGTACATGGATTGATTTTATTGTTTCGTATTATTGCCTTTATACTCTTAGGTATACTACGCAATTGAACCTTTCTGAAATGTATTTTCTCATTTGCGTCATAACAGGGGTCTGGTCAGGTTCTCTTGAAGCAAGTTCTCCCTCCTATTCGGACACTTAGGCTTCGGGCATCTTGGATTAGTTGAACGCCAGCGTAAACTTCGTATACAGGGTAATCTTCTGTTGGTTCGTTCCAAAGAAGTCGATGAACCTAATCAATCAGATAAACTCGGTGATAAAGGTCTCTATTGTAGATATTTTCTAATCATGTACAGCCCAATATTTCCCCCGATCGTGTATTTCCTTACCTTCCCTTTTAGAGTTCTGCCTGACCAAATTAAATCCTCCAACTTGTTCTATAATTAGCAAGCAACATAAAGTTGTGCACTATTATTATTTTCAGGTCCCCTCCTTCTTGTGAACTTGACCTTAGCTGTATAAACGAAAGTGGTCTTGAGCCTCTTCATCGCCTAGGTAAGTCAGAGAATATCTGGTAGGAGACGTATACCGCTAAATGACGCTGTTAAGTACATCTTCTTTCTCAGTATTTAGCGTCGAACATGCTAGTCATTGCCGGTCGCTTTGGATGGTTCTATGGACTGCAGTTGCCTTGTTAGATGATATGAAACTTGTGTTTTAATGGGAGATTCGAGACATTGGTTACTCTTGAAAGCGCCACGCAGGCTTGTATCAGGGTCACCAGGTCAATTGCTTGGTAAATTTTCGAACTGTGTGAATGAGAGCTTAAATATAGGCCACCATGTATTTGTGTTGTTTATGGATTTCAGCAAGGCTTTTGATACACTGAATCATACGAAACTGTTTGAAGCATTAGAAAGAATCGGAATTCGAGGTGTTATGGCCGATTGAATGGCAGACCATCTTCACAATCGAAAGTTCTGCTAAGTCGAGATAAAATATGTTTATAGTGTAGCAAAGAATGTAGAATATGGAGTTCCACAAGGATCAAAATTGGGACCACTTCTATTCATCCTGTATACCAACGTGCTTCTCAAGATTTTTAAACTTAGCATTCCATTCGCTTTTGCTAATGACACATCCATTGTTGTTCGCGATAGGTCTCTGGATTCAGCGACAATGGTAATGCAAGAAGAATTCGACTCTGCTGTACAATGGTGCCACGACAACGATTTGGTAATAAACGCTTCTAAAACAAAACTTATGCATATCCGCATTCCACATTTCAAAAAACCCGATAAGCAGATAAACTTCAAGAATGATTTCTGTCCAAACACACTTACTGAATGTATCGAAGTTGTTGAATGCTACAAATATCTTGGAGCCCTTATTGATAGCCATTTCCTTTGGGACAAACACATTAACAAACTTCGTACAGATCTAAAGAAGGGTCTTTATTCACTATCGCACTTAAAGTACCATGCTGCAGAAGACGTTTTGAGGTAAGTCTATTACGATTTATTAGAATCAAAGCTGAGAAGTGGCATACTTGCTTCGGGGACGCAGCAGCAACTCACATTAAAAAGCTTCAAAAACTCCAAAATTCAAAAATAATTAATCAAAAATAGAAATATTATTTTCCGGCAAAAAAATTAGGTACTTTAATTGTGATTTACTAAAGCCAGTCTATCGATTGAGACCATTTTCGTTTGCAAAATTCAGGAGCCTCTTAGGGAAAGTCGAGCCAACTAAACTAGCTACAAACACTAAATTATCACATTTTTTCCTATTTTTATCTTCCCTGTTCTATCTTCGTACTATAGCAGTAGGTAATGTACATATC
Source organism: Sphaerophoria taeniata (assembly GCA_943590905.1). Lineage (NCBI taxonomy): Eukaryota > Metazoa > Arthropoda > Insecta > Diptera > Syrphidae > Sphaerophoria > Sphaerophoria taeniata. The sequence continues at coordinate 216,092,584 of OX016540.1, read as the reverse complement.
AGCAAGCAGTGAAGCCCACAGTAACGTCATGTTCTAGCACGATAGCCAGCAAAAAAGCAAGCAAGCATTTCTAGCAGGAAAACTTTGATGCGTGAAGCGGGCTTAACATAGATTTACGTTTCACTGTCACTTCTCTGAAGCCTAGTTGTTGGTATCATTGGTCTACTCTGCTTACAGCAGACTTCATAGAACTATGTAACAAATATTATAGACATGGTCCGATAAGTCTAAATCCAACTTTCTCAAAGTTTTTCTTGTTATAGCAATGGTATACAATTGTACATATCGTCGCTTGGATAAATGTTTGTCGTATGTTACATTTGGCTACTTTTGGGAAAACGACATCAAAGTTCAGAATTTTTTTTCTCAAAAGCCCTACGTCAGATATTCTTGAAAATTGTATGACTTATGTAAAAAAAAGTTTTTAGTTCAATTACGTTAAAATAAAATCGAAATAGTTGTTAAGGAACAATTTAGAGCCAATTTTGCTCAGAATGCTCTTGTCGTATGTGACTATTTCACCAAGTCTGCTAGTTTCCCAAACATATACGACAAAATTTTTAAACATGCGACAAAAATTTATCAAATGTTTGAATGGAATAGTCTTGTACATACGACAAAACGACATTAATGAAGTTGAAAAAAGACGCTCTAGCAGGTCTTTTTATGCCATTTTTTCCATTATAAGGAAGACCCTGCTCACGAAGACTCTTTCTTAAATTTTGTTTCCATAACGATGGGTTCCTCTTTCTTTTTCTGCATGTTGTTGGTGTTACACTGCATAGAATAAATAAATAGAGTGGCGCGACAGCTCTTGAAGAACCAAGGCCTATGTGGCTTACTCTCATCAACAATTCTCTAAGTGCGTGTGATTAATTGAGGGCACCTACAATTTAACGCCGATTCCGAACGGCAAAGTTGAGAAGAACTTTTTCATGACAGATTAATACTATTTGTCAGATTTGGATTTCATTCGAATCTGGAGTTGGCAAAATCAATTCATTTGCATGCTCATACAATTTTTTAAGGAGTTCGTTTTGTCTGCTGTTGAAGGTTTGTACGACGGATCATTGTCTTCATCGCCAATTGAAAAGTCCTCACCTAATATTTCGCCACTCATGCCAAAAAATTAAGAAACCAATAAAAGTTATTAAAACATAAAGTTATTGCATGCAATATCATAGTCATTACGCACAAATTTCTTCCGACAAACTCGGAGCAGAAGACTCGGGCGTCCGACTCCTTTGACATCATGATTGCAACTGAGACCAAAAATAACACACGACTGTGTTAATTGTTATGGGACATACGACAAACGCACACGAAGACTTCAGTAAATTATTGTCGTATGTGTTCAAAGAAAAGGCACATACGACAATCATTTTCCGAATCGATGAAAAACCGGTTTTGTATGGAAAAAATTGTCGTATGTTTAAAACTTGTCGTATGTGTAGCTTTTTCTTACATATACGACAAAAAAATGACTCAAATCGTTAGTGACCTTGGAGATACGACAAAAAGAACACTGAATATCTCGGGAACTAAGCCAAATATAAAAAAACGGATTTGACAGAATTGTAGGCAAAAAACCTATTGACAAAACTGCATTTAAACCTCAAAACCCCAATTTTTCACATACGACAAACATTTATCCAAACGACGATATCCACATTTGACAATAAGGATTAAGTCAATATGATCAATCTGGTTGAGGTTTTATTAATGCTGAGGTGCTAGAATTGCGTGCTCTGTCCGTATATTGATTACCAAAGTTCATAGAAAAACACTTTTTAAATAGGCAACCTTCACATAATAAAAAAAAGAAACTATAAAACAAAAAACAATCGATTTTTATAAGATAAACATAAAACTCCTTTTACTAGTAATTTTCTTTTTTCTTATTATTATTATCCAATCGACCACTTTATCCTCTAAGTATATCAAACATAAAACACCAAGGTGAAAGGATATCAAAATGAATAGATGGAAACTGTAAGAAAAATACAGGATAGCACTTTGACTTGTCTTCAATCAACTTATTGAGTTTGTTTTTCTTTTTTAACTGTGTGCCATGCCACTCTGATGGAATTGCCACTGACCTAAATTTCAGTTCATTGGTTTTATTTTTATTTTAAGAGTCTTAACTTTTTATCTTGTGTTTTCATTTTAAAAGGTAAACTTTGATCGGATACGGAAACTCTTTTAAGTGTTTGTGTGTGACTTTTAGGTACGTTTTTTTTCTCTTTTCATAAAAGTTATACAAAAACAGTTTGATTGCAAAGAACTAAAAATTAACTTAAAAGTTGAGATAAATTTCCGAATTATTCATTAATTTCGTTTTGCAAAATAAACTTTTAAAGCTCTTAAAAAGAGAAAGTTAGCTGTCAGAAGTGGGATTTACTTTATTATTTTTCTTTTGTTCGAAAACTAATATTTTTAATAATAAGATTTGGGTTGATTTACTTGAGACAAATTAAAATGTGCTAAGCTCAAAAAGGAGATAAAAATGTTTATGCAATAGGGACGACCAAGCAGGTGATCTTATAAAGGAGGAAGGAGAAGAAAAAGACTGATAAGTTAAGTTGTTGAATTTGGTATTCTTGCTATAATCAAGTTACCTTAAGGTTTACTGCGAACTACTAGCAAATTAAAAAGGTATTCCCGTTATCAAAAGTTTTAATTCGTTTTTAAATATTGCAGAGTGCTAGGTAGTCACTGTTAAAAATCGGGAGAACACAGTAGATGGGGCAACAATTCGCATTCTTCTTTAATGCGGCGTACGGCGAATCGGTCAAATTCAACATTGGGAACCGTTTTGCACTTCTACAATTATTATTTATATGAATCACATACATTTTGAATGCCAGAAAACGGTAGCCATCATCTTTCCAGCGATTGGGACAGTCTTCGCCATCTTTGAAGCAGGTAGAACGGCGAAAATCCACTATTTCGACTCTTCCTTAGTATCTGATGTGTACCGGTGCGTCCATATTTCATTGGCTGTCACGAAACAACGGGAAACTCATTTGGATTGCGCTTGAACAGCCTCAAACACTGCTCTGCGTGGTCTAACGGATGAGCTTGTTGTCCATAGTGAGCAAACGCGGCACACATCTCGCCGTAAGCATCCTCATCCCCAAGATATGCATGCAAGATATGACCCACGTGATGCTTTGAAATTACTATAGATATACTGTTTCAGCTATCTCGCGCATCTTCAATCGTTGGCGACCTGCCAGACAAGCTCGTTTTTTTTTTTTGTCACGTTACCCTCCGTTGTAGCTATGCTAAGTGCACCTGGATGTAGCTCATTAAAAACTGACGAACGTACGACCGCATTGAAACTCATTAAACCAAATTTTGAAGAGAAGAGTCACCCAAAACAGCATCCAAATGCTCTTTTTATGCCCTGCGTTATTTTCCTACTAAAAATAAGAATCGATTTGAAGATCAATATTGCTTGCTACGAATATTGGGTATCAATGTCTTGTTCCCGAACATCTTCTCTCAAGATTTGAATTCTTTTCGCTCTTTGGAAAACGGAATTAACTTCTTTTTCACGGATGACAGGTGGACCTTGAATACGCTGGGTTCCCCACCCCTTTGATTTCTCCTTGGCAGCTTAGGTAGGTACTCGCTATTTTGGAACGTGATATAAAAAGTTAGCGAAAGTACAGCTAGCACCGTTAAACACCTGCACTTCTCCACTTTCCACTCGCACGCGTCCAAACCCAGGAGCTCGATTCTAGCCATTACTTTGCCTTGGGGTTTAATTTTCGTCGCCGCGATTCCTCGCTTGAACCATCTAGGCTCTTGTTCTCCATATGACTGAGGTTGAGGCAGATTTAAATCGATAGCGGAGGTGAAAACGCAAATTGCAATGGGCTAAATTCCGCTTTCTCTCTTTGGAAATTCCCCGTTGCAGTGCAGCTATTTTCTTGCTAATTAGAGAGGAAGATGCCTTCCAGTTCCAACCTGATCTTCCTCCTTTTCCTTCGTCTTCATACGATTTCTGATCTAGGTTAACAGTTCAAGCATGTGGGACCCCAAACGTCAAACGAGACAAGTTTCTTCCAAGGATAAGTCAAAAGTCAAACCCTATTTCAGCTAGGATTGAACTATTAGGCTCCTTAAACTAACCTACGCCTTCGTGGAATGTAACTTTTAAATGTAGTATGGGAATTCTCCTTTATGTTGAAGGCTTGGCGTCCGAGATTGAAAAGACTTATTGCAGTTGCCCGTAGCTTAGTTGGTAAGTGCGTTGGCTGCTAAGCAGAACGTCGTTGGTTCGAGTCCTACTCAGGCCAAGTTTTTATTTCATCTTTCACGGGCAAAAATATAAACTTTTCGGACTTAACGCGATTATACATGAAAAATCAAATTTGTATTTGATAAAATATCCCGACGTTTCGATAAGATTACACTGATCGTGGTCACGGGTTGACTGATGGCTTGTGGGTGGATGTTGTTTTGTCATTGTTTTGTTCTTGTTCGTAGGTTGTACCGTTTCGGTTGTGCTTGCATTACAGATGGTACATTATGCTGCAACTGCACTGGATGTTGTTGTTGTGAGCTTATGTACTCTTGTGAGCATGCAAAACTAATTGCATCAGTTAGCTGGTTGTTTTGATTCGTGTGTTTGTTGTCATCATTAGCTTTGATTTTATTAAGCTTTTATATGTTAATCAGAGGATCCCATGACGACGAAAGATTAAAACTTTGGTCTCTGTTGAAGTTTGAGTGAATTTTTATTTCGATTGCTTCTCTCACCAACCTAGGGACATAAAATCTTTCGGTGGAAATAGATTTAGCCTGAACGAAACGCGAAAAAAGTTTAAAATTTACTATTGTAAGCCTATACGGAGAGGCAATGCATAAACAATCAAGATGGTTTGAAAAGCTTCGTACCAAACGTGTGCGTCTATTAAATTCTATTGTGTTCTTAAAACGGTGTCGTAAAGAAAATATTGTACCTAATTGTGTTAAAATAAGCAACAAAGTTCTGATAAGATCATAAAAAGAACCAGTGAAATCTTATTAAATAAGGTTATTTCTAATAATTACTCTGAGCTTAATCATGTGACCAGTGAAATATATACATAAATGTCATTTAATGTTGTCTAATAGCATGAGTGCTGAAGTTTATGATTTGTGTGACAAGCTGATACATAGTCAAAGTGAGAGAATTGCGGAAAATTGTAGCAATCGACATGTTAAGAAATATGAAAAGCTCATAGCAAAGGTAAGGGATACGACAACTAAAGATCAATACGTGGTTGACACTGTGAGAAATTTATCTAGTAAAGAACTTGATGACAATACTGTGTCTATACTCTCAAAAGGAATGATTTTTGCACCGACACCACTAAATATTCCTACTGAGGCAATAATAGGATGTGTAGAAGAGTGTCTGCGTAGGAATAAAATTGAAAAATTGACGTCTGAAACTATTAGGCAAGATGTTTCAGTTTTAATTCGCAGAGCAAAACCGATAAAACAAAACATCACCTTTAGTGAGAGAGCTGCCCTCAAAAAACTAAGAGCAGACAAAGAGTTGATTGTCCTCCCTGCAGATAAGGGTAACTGCACTGTAGTTCTAGATACAGTGGATTATTGTTCTAAAATAGAAATTCTTCTTAGTGATAGGGATACATATAAGGAAGTGAATTATGATCCAACAGCAAGGGTGACAAGAAAAGTGAGGCAAAAATTGGCCGAATGTAAATCACTTATTAATAAAAAGAATTGTATATGTATACCTTCGTGTACTCAACCGCCAAAACTGTATGGTCTGCCTAAGGTTCATAAAGAAAATGAATCCCTTGAGGATTCGACTACTTACCTTGTTGCTAAAGAACTAGCTATGCTACTAAAGCCGATGGTACATAATTGCTCTTCATCTGTAAGAAACTCTTTGCATTTCATATCAATAATTAAAGATTTACACGTAAATGAAAATGAAATCATGGTGAGTTTCGATGTCACATCATTGTTCACGAATGTTCCTGTCTTGGAGTGCCTCGATGTAATACGTACTAATTTGTCTTCTTCCGATGATGACTCAAAATTAGTAGAACTTCTTCATTTGTGCCTTACATCCGGATATTTTCTTTATAATGGAAAATTTTACTTTCAAGTTGACGGAGTAGCTATGGGTTCCCCGCTTGCCCCTGTTATTGCAGATATTTGGATGAAGCATTTTGAGGAAAAGGCTATAGAGACATCTCCAGTAAAACCGCTTATTTGGAAAAGATATGTTGATGACACATTTTGTATTCTCAACAAAAATGATGTTGGTACTTTTCTTCACCACATAAATTCGGTGCATCCAAAAATCAAATTCACAATGGAAGTTGAAGAAGACAATTCGTTGGCATTCTTAGACGTAAAACTTATTAAAAAACAAGATGGTACTATTGGACACACGGTATACTGTATACAGGAAGCCCACCCACACCGACAGATATTTGAATGCAACTTCACATCACCACCCGTCAAATTTTACATCCGTTGTGTCAGCTCTCGTTAATAGAGCATTTGCTTGTGTGACAATACCACCGTGAAGAGGAATTAAAACACGTTGACGCAGCTCTTTTGAAAAATGGTTATAATTCCAAACAACGCTCGTGGAAACCGAAAGAAAAAACAGTCTCAGAAAACCCAATTCAAGAAAAAGACAAAGAACAAGAAAAAAAAGCTTTTTTGCCCTATAGAAAAGGCGTTTCTGAAGCAATAGGACGAATCTTATTAAAGCATGGCATAAAATCAATATTTAAGGCACCAGGAAAAATCCGCCAATTATTAAGATCTCCAAAAGATAAAATTCCCTTTCAAAACCCAGGAGTCTACACGGTTCCATGTAGTTGTGGCTCATCTTATATAGGTGAGACTAAACGAGCAATATCAACAAGACTAAAGGAACATATTAAAGCCATACAAAAGAACGAAGTGACAAAATCGGCAATATGTGAGCATTTAGCGTATAATGAAGATCATTTTATACGTTTCGATCAGGCTAAATCTATTTCCACCGAAAGATTTTATGTCCCTAGGTTGGTGAGAGAAGCAATCGAAATAAAAATGCACTCAAACTTCAACAGAGACCAAAGTTTTAATCTTTCGTCGTCATGGGATCCTCTGATTAATATATTAAAGCTTAATAAAATCAAAGCTAATGATGACAACAAACACACGAATCAAAACAACCAGCTAACTGATGCAATTAGTTTTGCATGCTCACAAGAGTACATAAGCTCACAACAACAACATCCAGTGCAGTTGCAGCATAATGTACCATCTGTAATGCAAGCACAACCGAAACGGTACAACCTACGAACAAGAACAAAACAATGACAAAACAACATCCACCCACAAGCCATCAGTCAACCCGTGACCACGATCAGTGTAATCTTATCGAAACGTCGGGATATTTTATCAAATACAAATTTGATTTTTCATGTATATTGGCGTTAAGTCCGAAAAATTTATATTTTTACAATGTCTCAGTACCGCGAAAAAAGTTTAAAATTTACTATCTTTCACGGGTACTGCCTCTTGCGAAGACCTGACAAATCTTCCAAGAGTATCAATCTGTCATGAAAAACTGCTTCTCAACTTTGCCGTTCGGAATCGGCGTTAAATTGTAGGCCCCCTCAATTCTTCACACGCACTCAGAGAATTGTTGATGAGAGTAAGCCACTTAGGCCTTGGCTCTTCAAGAGCTGTTGCGCCACTCTATTTATTTATTTTTTTTTGCAGATTTTGGTGCTTACGAAAAATCAATATTTTTAGGTTGAACTTTGCTGCTAACCTCCAGAATTACACGCTAAATTTTCTCTTTTCAAATTGGCTTTACGAAAACCACTTCGAATTCCACACCGACACCGGGTATTCAAGAGAATTCATGCACCTAATTCCTTACCTATTTATTTCGTTACTTTCCACTTCTCTGTTTTTTTTTGTTTTTTGTATTTAATTTTATTTCAAAAGAAGAAATTTATTAGTCATTTGTTGAATTATTTGGTTACGCATACGCCCCCGTGACCATTATACTCAGTTGGCATTTTCTCTTCATTTCAATCAAGTTTCGTAACATGCTTTTTTTCGATTTTTCCAAAATCGGAGGATACTACCGTTTCATAACAAAACTATGAGTACGATCCGTATGTGGTACCTACTGGAAGAAAAATCGGACAACCCTCGTATAAGGAAGTTTCATTTTGCTTATAAATAATGACTTTGTCGACTTTATGTTAGTATCGGGTTCAGGCTCGGATAAGGACGCGGACTCAGACTCCTAATCAGGCTCAGACATGGAGTTGGATAATGTGCAAATAACGTTTTTTCAATTGTTTGATTAGTTAAGCGAGTTATGAGCTCTCAAAGTTCGAAAATGTACAAAAAAAAATTCGAAAAAATTGAAAAGCACTTTTGAAGTAAGCAGAAACTGACTAAGCACTTCCTCCCTTCTTAAACTCAAACAATAATATTTCACTCTTTCCTCTTATCGAACAAATAATAAATAAAAGCCCATTTGCTTTAACCGAAACTGGTTATTCATTCACACTCAAGAACAAAAAAAGAAATAAAAAATGTTTTGAAGGAAAATGAGGAGGGATGTTTGTCTAGCAAGCAAAATTTCATTATTTTCCCCAATTCCAATACAAAAACCATTTATCCTATTTTATTCCACCTAATTGAATAATTATGTTACTGACATTTCAATCAGAACAAACGTGTAACAATTTAACTGTTTCGCACCTTAATCAACAAAAGCAGACATAAAATATTTCTTTTTGTGTTTTTTTTTCTTTTTTTTTACAGATGACTGATTTTCTTTGAATGGCAAGGCATCGTTAAAGCTGCCATAAACATGTTCATTTTTCGACTTTTTTATGTTTGTGATTTAGCTTAAACGCGTACTATCTCCAATCTCGAATGTGTTTTGGGTAAGTCACCTCTTTATCCAGCCCCTACATTAAAGTCAGTCCAAATCGAAAAGGGGAAAGAACCGAGAAAAAAGTCCTTGCAACGACAGAATCAACTCGAAACCAGACATCATTAAAATTGATTGATCTTCTTTTTATGCGGTTAACATTTTTATTGCGTCAACTTAAAACTGCCAGTGAAGTCAATGGTGGCGCTGCACACATCCAAACCCCGGCAAGCCGAAAACCATGCATCGATTAGATCAATCAAATGTCAAGCGTATAACGCGACAGAGGGGTTTGCCTTCTTAATATCACACATTTTATATTTATGACCGCCATCATCGTCGTCATCTTTTTCGCCACTCGCCAGAAAGTGACGGACGCCCAAATATAACATCATAACCGTTTCGATTGCCAGTCCCAACCAGCCCTTGAGCCTCATAAACCATATAAGGCATTGTCCACCTTTGTTTGTCTTTTGACGTCCTTCATCCTCCGTCCTGTGTACATTTTTGTGAATAGCTGCTTTCTTGTAATCCGAATCTGTCAAACACTTTGTCGTGCTTTTTTTCATACCCTCCCGTCCCTCCAAAATCGCAGGACATACAAATATTTGATCAATGACAAAGTTATTGACATTTTTGTTTGAGAAGGTTTCAGGAGGTTTGAGGGATGATGAAGTTGAAGGATATCTTGTATCTATTGAAGCAAAAATTCATAATGTATTTGCTTTGGCGTGAGCTGTTCTCGATGCTTTAGTCAAAAAATCAATGTTGACAGAATCTCCAAAATCTAGACAGAGATTGTAATTACATTTTGTCCAATAAAGCTTAGGCCCTGGCACACACAAGCTTGTAATCAGAACAATGAAGCGGAAAGAGAGTGAGAAGGTCCTTTTTTGAATCAATCATTCAGAAAGGACAAGAGATATAAAAACAAGAACCGGTCAAACTGGTCCTCTTAGTGCGTCTCTCGTCTAATAAAACAGCAACGCACTGTAGGCGTGTCCGCACAACTTTTTAATATGAGTTACATGACTGGGAGGATGAACGAAGAAGGAGATGATGATGAAGATAGAGAGGAGGTGGAAAAAGTTTATAAACAAAAAGGTCTGCGAGGATAATGGCTTAAATGAATGGCCCTTGTTTAATGGGTAGATCCGGATTTTACGAATTTACGAGATTTTTATTTATTTTAAGTATTTTTAAAAATTACAATTTAATTTTTGTTTCAAAATTAATATGCTGCCTAGTGAGGACGAAAATAAATCACAATAAAAAGATAGAGAGGTTAATTTTTCAATTGCAGAATGAGGGTCAAAAAGGAAAATTAGCTTTAATCAGTTTGAAACACGACTTTTACCTGAATTTAAATTTGATATAAGACTTTGAACATAATGTCATCTTTTGTTTTATTCATTTCAGAGTTAGGAGTATTGAGTCAATGAACATGAAATCTAGTTCTTAAGGACTTCCTTCATAATGACCTTCTTATGTACTTATTATCTTGCTACCACGGTCGGAACTTTTCCAGCCAGCTCAGACCTTATCAGTCTCAAGTTGCTAGTTGATGCACGTATTTGTCACAATTCGTCCTAAGTGACAGCTATCGTCAATGGGCCTGGCCCTCGACTATGTCAACTTGATCTGCACCAGTGTACAGCCCTCTTAGTTCTTGGTCATATCTTCACTTCTTATACTTATCATAGGTGGCACTACAGTCTGGGGTGAACTTGGGCCTAAGCCAAGAAACCTGTACACGCAGCTCGGTTTCTAGCTAGCTGTTTCCAATTTCACACGCAGAGTTTGTTGAGGTCATCTTCAACTTGTGCGCGCCACCTGAGCCTTGGTCTTCCACTACTGCATCGTCCCGTTGAGGTGGATTCGAAGACTTAACAGGCCGGAGTATTGTTGAACATCCTCTCCACGTGACCAAGCCATCTGAGTCGTTGGACCTTTACTCTTTTAGCTACGTCAGAGTGTCGCTGTGCAACACGTACAGTTCGTGGTTTGATCTTCTCCTCAATTGACCGTTAATGCACACAGGACCATAGATCTTCAGTAGAACTTTTCTATCGTAATAGCCTAAGGCGCTCTCATAAGTTGATGACTTCTTCACTAAATAATAGGATCGTGAAGATAAGGGTCTTATAGAATAGAGCGTCAACTTAGTTGTTCGGGAGAGAGCTTAACTACTCAATTGCTTTCTACGCCCAAAGAAACAGCGATTAGCTAGAGTTATTCTTCTTCTGATCTCGGCGCTAACTGATGTCATTTTCCGAGTTGATATAGAGGAGCCAATGTAGGCAAAGTTTCTTACTACCTCTAGTCTATCATGACGTTTTTTGCAAGACGTCGGTGTTGGGTGTCCTTTCCTGATGACAGTCTCTGTCTGTATACTCAACTGCACAATTGACATAACGCTGTGTTCTCCCAATACGATATGGCGTACGAAAGTAGTTGTACAGAATTCTAGAATAAAGTGCCTCTACTGTTGACGCGGGAGTTCTGCACTGTTTTTTCCAAGAAGTTATATGACAGTTTACATCACCTCGTCTAAAGCCTTATTTCGACATCGAAGGTGTCGATGAGGTCGTTACCGACTTTAATGGAGCAGCGTTCGTTTTCCATTGTTTTCCTGCTCAGACGAATGAGTTTTGTAAGGAAGAGAAACCTTAAATGGACAGGGCTTTATACAGTTCCTCTCAATAGATTCTGTCGTACTCGGCCTAAACATCAATTGAAAGATGGTAGGGGTCAATTTGGAGCTCTTATGTTTTTCCTGGATCTGTCGTAATCTACCCGTAGCGTGATAATATTTGATGCTGGACTTTCCTGGTATTAAGCCACACTGATATGAACAAATGGCTTCAGATATTTAGGAGGCTGATACCTCTATAGTTGGCGCAGTTTAGAGGATCTCCTTTCTTCAGAATCAGGCAAACAATGTTGTGGTTCCATTCATCGGGCATACTACATCCCGACTATATTCTGCAGATGAGTTGATGCAAGTTCATAACTAAGTCTTTGCCGGCCGATTTGAAGACTTCGGCAGTGATTCCGTCAGCTCTCGCGGCTTTGTTGTTTTTAAGCTGAGATATTGCTATGCTCAACTTCTTCAAGTTTGGACAGACGGAAATGTCTGCGTCGTCTTCATTGAATGGTTCATTGTGCCTGACAGCGGATTCTATAACGGTCTAGGGCCTCCGCTTATTGTTGTACGTGGTCTGTTAAAGGACCTAGCATTCCACATGAAGATTCGAATCCCGTTGTCCTTATTTCGTTTGCTTGGTTCATCATCAGTTAATTCGTCCACATCCAGTGCTTGGTGGCTCTACGCAATTACACTTTCTTAACGCGGTTGGGAAGTCACCATAAAGCCAGGACTTTACTTTAACTCAAAAACTGGATAAACCGCTCCTTAAAGACCCGAGCTCCAAATATGTCGAAAGAAGCTGTTCACTGAGTAGTTCAGACTCCATCTAGAAAATTCTTCCGCTGCCTGCCAAAAAAAGAAGTGCATCGAAAAATAACTCTTCCCACCCCCTATTGATAGCTGCCATAAGAAACGTACATAGGGTGCAGACCTAATCTACAACTGAGATAGTCACTCGGTAGTAACCACGCAGAGGTGAGAGCAGGATTTGATACTTTGATAGACAGCAATTGTTGAGTACGCTTGTGACCTCACTAGTGCACGATTTGACATCTTCACGATATTTGAAAACTTCACGATACTGTTGATAGCAACGTTGACTTCTTCGGCTACCCCCATTCCTGAGTGAATAAATGAATCGTCAAAACTTTTATTTAGCTATTGAGAAAGTTTTTTTTTCAGTTTTCAAGTGTAGCACTAAACCTATATTAGCTTTACCTCACTATTGCCCTTAATTAAGCTGCTTTAATCACATATTCACATTGCATCCAAAATGAATGAAAATGTGAGCCTCTCAATCTTCATCATCATCAGGAACAGCAAACATTGCACAGCGAAACAAATACCCTGGACGCTATTTGCATTCAATACCGGCCATAAATTACCGATTTCACTGTGTTCCCAACTGTTTTCAATATACCACAACAAACGCCATTAATCACAAATTAATTTGTGTAGGTAAATACACACATGGAGCTATCTCCTCTCTATTCAATGGCTGCAAGGAATAGGAAGTTCAATTTAACTCAAACCAATACAACCAACTAATGACCCACATGTTTAAACATCATTCGGCAAACATTTCAACCTACGTTGCGTTGCCCACCTACGAGTAGTGTCCTGCAAATCCCCCTTTTTAAAACGACTATCCTTACTCCCATATGGTTGTACGGGAACTCAGTAATTAGTCCCTTTTCAGAAAAAATAGGGATTCCAGTTCCGATTTCCCGAATACATAATTATAACAAAAAATGCTGTAGGTAATCAATGAATACCACGTGGCCGATGATAAAAGGAGCAAGCAGAATTTTTCTCTGCTCCAGTTTTCGTTCTTGAAAACGACTTTTGCATGGAAATCTGTCATGTAATTTTCTTGCATTGGTTGGCTCATCTTTTTCGACGCACAATCGAGCATTGTCATATTAATTGCGGGAGCGCCAAAAACAACAGTAGATAGTCATATCAGGAGTTTTGTTACATCCGCGATCCGCCTTGAAAATAAAATTGAGGCAGCATCTGCGCGCTTCGTTTAAGCTCTCCGAAATGTCTGAACGTGAATTTTTATTAGGATCCACAGTTCATTTTGCCTGACAGTTGAAATCGATATTCATTTGCTGGAAAATGTGGAAACTTCGCAAGAACATAGAAAGTGGCTTATATATTTTATTGTCAGTGAACTGTCAATATGTTGACATTCATTACCGTCAATGTCTTGGAACAAAGTGGTTGCAGAAAATTTGCGGAAGGCATTTTACAGTTCGAAAGTTACAGTAGCTCCCATACAATTTTTCTTCTTGGCGGAGGAAAAAATTAAACAGAGTCCCTAAGGACCACTAGGTTGCTTAATTTTTACCTAGCGCTTCAGTTAATGAATGAATGTCAGTTCTTTTGTTTACCTGCAATGATTACTTGTATCCGGAAACCACTTCTACAAGCCCAAAACAGGATTAAACGGTTGGAATGGGTCCAAATCCATCAGGATTGAACAAATGAAGATTTCAACAGAGTCTTATGGAGCGATGAGCCCAAGTTTTAGGTGTATGGTTTAAGCCGCTGTCTGTACATTGAACTAACTTCACTGGGAATTAACTTCACATGGGAATTAACTTCACCTCAAGTGGGAAATACCTTCACTTTTTTCTGGTGAAGTTATATCCCAACTATGGTGGGATATTACTTCACTTTTCTGTGGGTAATAACTTCACTTTGATGTGAAGCTATTTCCCACAGAAAGTGGGAATTAATTTCACATATTTTTATAAGAATTACACATTATTATCGGTGCGGGTGCATAACTTCACAGGTCATAACTTCACATGGGTCATAATTTCACCTCTAGTGGGTTATAATTTCACTTTTTTCGGGTGCAATTGTTTCCCACCTTAGGTAAGCAATAATTTCACCTGAAATTTGGGTGAAATTATTTCCCACCTATTTAGTCATTCCACGGCGCACACTGGGAAAATTAGTATGGGATTGCGGAAAAACTCTATAAAAACTGAACCACTTGATGGATTTTAATGAAATTTTCAGGAATGATAACTTGACACAAAATAAATCGATGGAATAAATTACCGCCCACTACCACGCCCCTTAAAATTTAAAAAAAATATATTTTTATCCCAGAATGATGAAGAATTGAAATGAATTCCTTTAAAAATGTCAAAAATGCTAATATAGAAATATTATTCATAGCAGATACACTTTTGTCAATAAAATAATTCATTATTTATTGATTAGTTAAATAAAAAAGTTAAAAACTACTTTGCAATGAACCTTTTCTGAAATTGATAATAAAAACGATTGTACACTTGGTCCACAGCACATTAGCGCAAAATTATAGTCCACTAATGAACGATTTTAGTGTGATACTAGCTTAAAATGACGTTTCAGACATGACTCAAACGTCATTTTAAGCTAGTATCACACTAAAATTGTTCATTAGCGGGCTATAAATTTGCGCCATTCAATTTAGATATCATTTAATAGATAATTTAAATCTACCAAGAAAAGTTTAAATTTCATTTAACTGTGTCACATTCTATTATTGTTTATTGCTTAAATCTTTGTATGAAAATGAAATTGTTGGTAAACCTTTCCATAATGGATTATTAATTTTTAATCAAGAAAATCTTAAGATCACTTTTCTACAAATCATTGACTTCAAAAGATGTCAATAAATGTGTATGCAAAACGGACCATTTTCTCTTTGTGTCAAATAATCATTAAAGTAATTAGTTAATTTAATTTAATTAATTTAATTTAATTTTTAATTTTTAATATAACTAATTTTTTTAATTTTTGTAGTAGATTAAAAAAAAGAAACAAAGTGAACATAATAATAAAATAAAAGTAATAATAATAATTTTTCATTTAACAATTTTTTTTTGACAAATCTATTATTTTTTACTCGTATCGTATTGCATACAAATGCATTAGCATAGATAAGAGAGGTTTTGGTTAAATTTAAGAAAAAATGTATGATCGTCAGCCAAACATGTTCCATAGCTCATTAACCATAAGTTTTAATAAAAAAGTGGCTTTACAAATTCTTTTTTCTTTGTCGAAGGTGATTTTTCTCTATTATCAAAATTGAACAAGCTACGAGCAGATACTTAAATTCATAAAAAACAAAATGGCGGTCCATCCGGTTAAATTTTTAGTGAATTTTTTTAAAAAAATTGTTTGATTATTGATGTACTTCCATATTTTCGGTCAAAAAAGCAAATATATTTTACTAAAATAGATTTTGTAACGCAAAAGATTTTATTTTTTTTCAAATTATAACAATTTTTAGTTTATTTTATTTTTAGTTTATTTTATCTATCGAAAGATAAACTTGAAAGGATTATGATGACACTAGTCTCTGACTGTAGGCAAATGTAGCTAAAATTGTATGTCCAAAAATATAAAAAAAAATTGCCAATTTTTGAGTGCTTTCTTAAAATAATCATACAAAGGCAACCAAATTTTCAAAATCAATTTTTTCTTCGGTTTAATATTGAGACAATATATTTCGTTAAGGAAAAAATAAAGAAAAACATTGGAAGGAAACCAAAAAACAAAAACAAAATTTTTTGTCTAAGTGCTTTTTTACGGTGCGGGTGCATAACTTCACAGGTCATAACTTCACATGGGTCATAATTTCACCTCTAGTGGGTTATAATTTCACTTTTTTCGGGTGAAATTGTTTCCCACCTTCGGTGAGCAATAATTTCACCTGAAATTTGGGTGAAATTATTTCCCACCTATTAAGTCATTCCACGGCGGCGCAGAGAATCTGTTCCCGAAGTCAGCAGTCCCGAAAATGGTTTTCGGGACTAATGACCCACTATGGTGGGTCATAAGTGCCGAATTTTATTTTGGGACTACTAACCAACTATGATGGGTCATAAGTCCAGACATTAAATTCGGAGTTTCTGACCTTCGCGTTAAGTTTTAAACATTTTCTAAAACAATAAATTGAGTGGACAGTTTTGACATATTTTCAATGTTTTTTCAGTGCATAACGGTTGAAATATACCGCATGCTCTAGGTCTATGTGGCGTTAAGGAAACTTTTTCCAATGTAAAAGATCTTCTGAGCTTTGGTATTCGGTACTTGAATCCAGTTTCATCTTATTGCACGTTTTTGTCATCTCAACTAACTGAGCTGTTTCATGACATTAACAGCTCCTTCGGAAAGACATTTTTTATTGATCATCCTCAGTGTCCTTGCATCATGTGAATGCACACGGAATCACTATTTTTCAATGCTATCGTCGGCAATTCCTATCAAGAAAACGTATTCATTATTGAGTTTTTCAATACTAAACCTTAACTCTACAATCAGTCTTAAAAGTTTTAGAAAATTGTATTACGAATTTGGAGCTTGAACCAACAAATGTAGCAGGTACAATTGCTAGCGAGCGAAGCGAGCGGAAAAAAATTTGCCCAAAAGAGAATCAATTTGGGGTGTGAAAATAAAAAAAATCGCGCGAATTTTTTTATTTTCACACCCCAAATTGATTCTCTTTTGGGCAAAATTTTTTCCGCTCGCTTCACTCCCAATCAAAACAAATCGAATTTGAATATTACAGATTGTCATCATTCTCGAAATGAATCATTGCACTGCAGCACCTGCTTGCCAGACACTATAGTATGCATTACAAGATGTGTGGTGGTTGCTTTTCCAAATTAAGGAAAACGGCAACAGCTTTGAAAAATGAATTGCTCTCTCCATTTTGTCGATAAAAAGTAAATAAAAATGGTTATTAATAAGACTTTTTTGTAGTTGTAGTTAGTTCAGTTTTTAAGACTCTGAAAATAATAAAAAATCGTGCCAGAGTAATGCAGTTTTTGGTAGACAAATTATGTATAAGTAAATAGTACAAAATGATAAATTCTTGCAACTGTAGTAAAAAGTGAAATTATATCCCAATTTGAGTGGGACATAACTTCACACAGAAGTGAAATTCTGGCCCACAAAAAAGTGAAGCTAATTCCCACCTTAGATGGGACACAACTTCACCCGAAGAAAGTGAAATTATAACCCACTAGAGGTGAAATTATGACCCATGTGAAGTTATGACCTGTGAAGTTATGCACCCGCACCCTTTTTTACAATGTTATCAATACCACTCACAAGTTATGTCTTTAAAAAGCTATAAAAACGAAACCAAAGGTCCGATTTCAAAAATTCTTTCTGTTTTAGGTGCAGATTTTATTCTGGAATCTGAAATCATCCTCATAAATTTTATTTAAAAATTTTATTTTTAAGACTTTTTTCCGCAAAATCCCCAGTGTGCGGCGCAGAGAATCTGGTCCCAAATTCAGAAGTCCCGAAAATGGTTTTCGGGACTAATGACCCACTATGGTGGGTGTTTTTTCAGTGCATAACGGTTGAAATATACCGCATGCTCGAAGTCTATGTGACTTAAAGAAATTTTTTTCCAATGCAAACGATCTTCTGAACTTTGATATTCGGTAAGGTGAGAGTAAGGCAAGCAAACTGTACTTGAATCCAGTTTCATCTTATTGCACCTTTTTATCATCTAAACTAACTGAGCTGTTGCAATGACATTAACAACTCCTTCGGAAAGACATTTTTTATTGATGGGATGTTCAGTGTCCTTGCATCATGTGAATGCAGACGGAAGCACTATTTTCAATGCTATCAGTCGGCAATTCCTATCAAGAAAACGTATTCATTATTGAGTTCTTCAATACTAAATTCGTAATACAATTTTCTAAAACTTTTAAGCGTGATTGTAGAGTTAAGGACAATCACGCTTAAAAGTTTTAGAAAATTGTATTACGAATTTGGAGCTTGAACCTACAAATGTAGCAGGTACAATTGCTAGCGAGCGGAGCGAGCGGAAAAAAATTTGCCCAAAAGAGAATCAATTTCAATCAATCAAAACAAATTGAATTTGAATGTTACAGATCGTCATCATGCTCGAAATGAATCACTGCTCTGCAGCACCTGCTTGCCAAACACTAGTATGCATTACAAGATGTGTGGTGGTTGCTTTTCCAAATTAAAGAAAACGCAACAGCTTTGAAAAATGAATTGCTCTCTCCATTTTGTCAATAAAAAGTAAATAAAAATGGTTATTAATTAGACTTTTTGTAGTTGTTGTTATAGTTAGTAGTTCGGAAATTCAGTTTTCAAGACTCTGAAAATATTAAAAAATCGCGCCAGAGTAATGCAGTTTTTGGTACACAAATTATGTATTGGTAAATAGTACAAAATGATAATTTCTTGCAACTGTAGTAAAAAGTGAAATTATATCCCAATTTGAACGGGACATAACTTCACACAGAAGTGAAATTCTGGCCCACAAAAAAGTGAAGCTATTTCCCACCTTAGATGGGACACAACTTCACCCGAAGAAAGTGAAATTATAACTCACTAGAGGTGAAATTATGACCCATGTGAAGTTATGACCCGTGAAGTTATGCACCCGCACCATTATTATCATGTTTTGTAGTTTACTTTCGCATCAAAATCAATGACACATTTTTTTCCAGTAGTTGGGTGAAAGAAAGATTCGTGGGGTTCCTGATACTTTTCTGTTTTAATGTTTGCATTGAAAAATCTGCTTAGCATTGGAAGTTGGTCATGATTTTTTAAGAGTACCGTATTTTTTAAATTTATATAAATGAATAGCTTTTTTTCTGTACGTTCGCTTACCAGCCAAACCGGTTGACCGATTTTCTTAATTTTTTTTAACTATAGAGGAATAATGTAGAAGGTTTAGGATAAACAAAATGTATACTTTTCAAATCACAAATGGTGCAAATGTTAAAAAATGATGCAACATGATACAATAAAATATGAACTAAGCTGATCAATTCAAATACAAATAGGTAATCAATTTTGTTTGAAAATGTTGTCAAATATTTTTTTTAATTATTATTATTTTAATTTAATTAATTAAATTAAATTGTGCAAGAGTAATTAATTTGTACTGTAGCACTGTAAGGCGAGCGAAGCGAGCCGACATTTTTTTGCCAAACAGAGAAACAATTTGGGGTGTGAAAATAAAAAAATTCGCGCGAATAATATGAACAAAATTTAATTCTGAGTCCATAAAAAAAAAAAAATAGAGTGGCGTGACAGCTCTTGAAGAGCCAGGGCCTAAATGGCTTACTCTCTTCAACAATTCTCTGAGTGAGTGTGAAGAATTGAGGGGACCTACAATTTAACGCCGATTCCGAACGGCAAAGTTGAGACGCACTTCTTTCATGACAGATTGATACTCTTGGAAGTTTTGTCAATTCTTCGCAAGAGGCAGTACCCGTGAAAGATGAAATAAAAACTTTATCGGCACGAGTAGGACTCGAACCCACGATGTTCTGCTTAGCAGCCAACGCACCTAACCACTAAGCTACAGGCAACTGAGTCCATGAGTCTGAGTCCATGTTAAGAAAAATATTAAAAAATCGAGTTTTTTACTTTTAGTGGACTACTTTCTCACACAATTATGCAGTTATTTCCCACTCTCAGTGGGAATTTATTCCATTTTAAAAAGGGGAGCAAATTCCCACTTTGAGTGGAGTAAATTCCCATGTGGAGCAGATTCCCGTGGAGTAATTTCCCTGCACCTATTTTAATATATGGAGACTGCGGTGGCCACGTCATTACTTTTAGAATTTCAACCTCATCTTTTTGTTTCAAATAATCCCGGCAAAGATTTGAAGTGTGTTTTGGGTCATTGTCTTGCTGAATACAAGAACTTCATCGATTAATCTGAGCGATGATATCACAACGTGGTTCTCTAATATTGTTTTATAGATCTCCTTGTCCATTCTACCCATCACTCGTGTCGGATTTCCCACTCCATTGTAAGGGAAACATCTCCAGACCATTACTGAACTGCCTCCATGCTTTATAGTTGGGACTTTGCTGTCTGGTAGGATCTTATATTTAGCGCTGCGTTCAGTGGGTGCAGGGAACTAACTTCACTGGGAACTAAAGACTTTTTAATAAGCAGAGCTTTCGATGTTTTCGGAATGAAAGTTTATTAAGATCTAAATAACAAATTATGATTTTCATAAGCAAACAATTCACAGAGAAATATGATCGAACAAGGATTGAAATAGAAAGTAGTTATATGTTATTAAATTACAGGTACATATTCAACACCGCCTCTTAATTTAGGCTAACATTAACTTCAATGATTTATAAAATTCTAAATGAGATTAATAAACAAAATAATTTAATCATGAGTCAGTGTTAAATTTAAATTCTTACGATGTTTCTCAAACAAAATTCGACCAATTCCTTTAGTCATAACATCTGCCAGCTGATCACCACTTGGCTTGTATTCCAATCTGATTTCTTGATTTGAAATAGCTTCGCGAATAAAATGGTATTTAACGTCAATGTGTTTCATCCTTTTATGTTCGCGTGGTTCTTCCGCTACCTTGATGCAAGACATGTTATCTTCATAAATAATGGTCGGTGAACTTAAAACGAAACCCATCTCATTAAGCAAGCTTCGCATCCATTTGACTTCGCAGATTCCTTCGCCAAGAGCGATGTATTCCGCCTCTGTCGATGATAAGCTTACGGTTGCTTGTTTTCTTGACGCCCAACTAACGGTATTGTTGAAGACTTTCAAAACGTATCCGGAAATGGACTTTCTATCATTTTTATCGTTAGCCCAGTCGGCATCAGTAAAACCAATCAACAAATCCGTCTGTTGATCTCTTCTAAAAATCATCTTCATATCTAGAGTTGCCTTGATATACCTCAAAATCCTTTTTGCATTCATAAAGAGTTCAGTAGTAAAGCAGCTTTGAAACTGACTGAAATAATTTGTTGCTGCACAAAGGTCTGGTCTGGTAGTAAGAGTTGCATATGTTAGACATCCAATCAATTCTCTATACCGAACGTCAGGTAGCTCATTTGGGTTTCCTTTGGCAAGATTTAAACCACTTTCTATTGGAGTTGCTACGCCCTTGCAATCACTCATTCCGAACTTCTTGAGAACATTTGTTAAATACTGTTTTTGAGTAATACTTATGGTTCCTTTTTCAACGTTTTGTTCAATGTGCATTCCCAAGAACGTGTTTACCTTGCCAATGTCAGTCATATCAAATTCTGTACCAAGCAAGTTCTTGATGACTGCTATTTTTTGCTGATCTATAGAAACGATTAGTAAATCATCAACGTAAAGTAAAACAAAACTTCTGACGCCAGATTCGTCTTTTGTATACAAGCATCGATCCGCTTCGCAAGGCCTAAATCCAATTCTTAACATGAATTGGTTGAATCTATCATTCCATGCCCGAGATGCCTGCTTTAACCCATAAAGTGCCTTATTCAACTTACATACCTTATTTCCATTTTTGAAACCTTCAGGCAAGTCCATGTAAATGTTTTCTTTCAATTCGCCGTTAAGAAAAGCACTTTTGACATCCATTTGGTGTATGTACATGTTGAATTTAGTTGCGATTGAAAGGAGGGTTCTCACTGTAGTAAGCTTAGTGACTGGAGCATACGTCTCACTATAATCAAAACCGATTACCTGGGAGAATCCTCTTGCAACTAGACGCGCTTTGTATCTATCCACTTCGCCATTTGCCTTTCGCTTCAATTTGAAAACCCACTTACAGGATACTGGCTTTCTATCTTTTGGCAGGTCACACTCGGTCCAGGTATTATTCTTGATTAAGGATGAATATTCTTCATGAATTGCCTTCTTCCACGCACTCCAATCACTTCTTTGTTTAGCTTCGCTGATTGTAAGGGGATCATTGTCGACATACTGCTGAGCCGATAACGCAAAATGAGCATTTTCCTTGTATTCATCATATCGCTCAGGTGGTCTTCTGTTTCTAGAGCTACGTCTTAAATTCGAATTTGTCTCATCACTTTCCACTTTCGTTTCATCATCACTGTCTTCATCATCAAGGCTCAAATACTCCTCTCTGTCATTATTTTCTTCTTTAGAATTCAATTTTAACTTTTCAGTGAGTAAGTGAGTAAGCGATGTTGTCTTTTCTTCCCCTTCGAAAACAGATGTGTCAATATTAATTACCTTTTGTCGATTAAATACAGAACTTTCATTAAAGATCACGTTTCTACCAATGACCAAAGTGTTATTTTCAACATTCCATAATCTGTATCCATTTGTGGTATAACCGTATAACCAACCATAATGCACTTGACAGATTTCGAATCAAATTTGTTACGCTTCTCAGTCGTAATATAATTATAACACGAAGAACCAAATATTCGTAGATTCGACAAGTTCGGTTTGGTTCCGAACCAAATCTCTGCTATAGTCTTATTGACAAACTTGTCGCTTGTCGGACATCGATTCTTGACATAATTCGCTGTTAAAATTGCTTCTGACCAGAACTTTCGGTCAAGACCACTTGCGTTTTACATAGTTCTTGCTTTCTCTACTAAAGTTCTGTTAAGACGTTCAGCCACCGAGTTCAGTTCAGGATTATATGTATAAGTTAATTGAATACCTTTACCTTTGCAGAATTGGATCATCTCCTTGGATATATACTCTCCTCCATTATCTGCTTTAAGTTTCGCTACTTTAGAATTATGAAACGCTTCAGCTCTTGCAACAAAATCTTGAAACTTTTGAAAAACTTCACATTTTCTTGTTAAGCAATAGACACTAGTCGCTCTTGAAAAATCATCTGTAAACGTGACGAAGTACTTTGATCCATCATGTGAAGGAATAGACATAGGTCCACATACGTCGCGTCGCTGTGAATTAATTCCAAAATTCTAGCAGAACGTGGTTTATTCTTCTGTGGAAATGGTTGCCTTGACTGCTTTCCTAAAACGCATGCTTCACAAAACTTCTCTTTGTCGTCTACTTGAACACTCTCTAGACCGTTTACCATTTTACGACCAATCATCTTCTTCATATCGACAACATTAAGATGTCCTAATCGAAAATGCAAAAAGTCTGTGAAATTCTTGAATTTCCATTGCTAATTCCAACGAATTCTTCTTTGTCTATTTGGAATTCAACCTCGTACAGTTTCCCAGCGCTGTGAGCTACGAAAATGGTTTCATCATTCAAAGATACATAAGCCAAATCACCGACGAAAATAACTTTGAATCCACGCTTAGTTAAGCTTCGGATTGACAATAAATTACAATTCAAACCTTCAACATACAACACATCTCTCAATGCTTTTGTAGTACAATCGCCGTTATGTAGAGTTTTAATTAAAATATCTCCTCGTTGCTTGGCTGTTAACGTTGCATTCTTCTTGGCAACAGATATGCTAACATCTTCGATATCCCATAGTTCATGAAAATAAGATTCACTGTTTGCCATATGCTCTGTAGCTCCTGAATCCAGAACGAATCTAACTGAGGACGACCTTGACTTTGAATCTTCGTCAACCGATGCTTCCTTAGCCACCTCATTCAAGCTACTAACCGCACTCATCGAAACAACTTCTTCCCTTGAATGTGTTGCATTTGCACTTCCCTTATTTCGATTTTCTTTCTTGAAAAAATTCTTCTTAAATTTCTTCTTAGGATTTTTTGGACATTGGGACTTAATGTGGCCTGATTGACCACAACCGTAACAAACTATTCCAGCATTCATTGCAACTGATGTTAACCTAGGGTTCGGACTCATGGATTTTCTTTTGTTGTGTTCATCCAACAATCGACACTTGACAAAATCCAAAGTTAATTTGTCTTGTTCCATAGTCTCAATAGCAATAACCAATTGATCGTAGGACTTCGGTAACGTAAGCATCAATGAAATAGCCACATCGATGTCTACCATCTCCTTCCCAGAGTTCTTGAGATCTCGAATCAATTTATCGAAAGACAAAATATGTTCCTTCATATCATCTCCTTCATGGTATGACATCGCATGTAGTTGACGTTCCAACAAAATTCGACCAGAAATGGTTTTTCGTTCGAAAATGCAAGCCAACCCATCTACCATCTCTTTTGCTGTACATTTTCCTTTGATATTTTCTAAATGGTTATCGTGAACGCTTTGAACAATAATATTCTTGTACATCTTTTCCTCTCGGCGGATTTTTGCCTTTTGTTCTTCATTTGTTGCAGACGCAATCAAGCTTTCCAGATCTTTCTGAATGTAAATTCCCAAATTTTTTTTTATCCAGAGCCGTCTCAATCCGAAACCGCCAGTTATTAAAGTTGGTCCCATCGAAAAGTGGAATTCCAGTTTTGGTATTTATTGAAGTATCCATAATTCAAATCAAAAAATAGTTACCAAACACTTATATAAGGATTCCTGGGCCCATAACCTAAAGACTTTTTAATAAGCAGAGCTTTCGATGTTTTCGGAATGAAAGTTTATTAAGATCTAAATAACAAATTATAATTTTCATAAGCAAACAATTCACAGAGAAATATGATCGAACAAGGATTGAAATAGAAAGTAGTTATATGTTATTAAATTACAGGTACATATTCAACCTTCACATGGGAAGTTATATCCCAACTATGATGGGAAATTAGGTACTTCATCAGAAATTTGTGTGAAGTTAATTCCCACCCGTAGTTCATAGATTTTAAGAGAAAAAACCAGCTAAATGAAGAAAATTATGAATAATTATATGAATTCATAAATGCCATGTTTTGATAATTAGCAGCCAGTAGTAGACAAAGGGCTTAAGTTCATAGTTTGAGCTTCAGTTTTTAATGAATCGAACGTTCTTTGTATATTATTTGGACTAAACCAGGGGTTTATTGCACCATTTAGAAAAATTGGGATTGGTCCTCAGCTTTGGTATAATATCGTGGATTTTAAATTCGCGCGAATTTTTTTATTTTCACACCCCAAATTGTTTCTCTGTTTGGCAAAAAAAAATCGGCTCGCTTAATATGTATACTGAATTTCCCGAAGTAAACCTAAGGATGTTGGTTCCATTATACGCGGGCAATCCGCTGAAGGGTGTGTAAAATCCACGATATTATACCAAAGCTGAGGACCAATCCCAATTTTTCTAAATGGTGCAATAAACCCCTGGTTTAGTCCAAATAATATACAAAGAACGTTCGATTCATTAAAAACTGAAGCTCAAACTATGAACTTAAGCCCTTTGTCTACTACTGGCTGCTAATTATCAAAACATGGCATTTATGAATTCATATAATTATTCATAATTTTCTTCATTTAGCTGGTTTTTTCTCTTAAAATCTATGAACTACGGGTGGGAATTAACTTCACACAAATTTCTGATGAAGTACCTAATTTCCCATCATAGTTGGGATATAACTTCCCATGTGAAGGTTGAATATGTACCTGTAATTTAATAACATATAACTACTTTCTATTTCAATCCTTGTTCGATCATATTTCTCTGTGAATTGTTTGCTTATGAAAATTATAATTTGTTATTTAGATCTTAATAAACTTTCATTCCGAAAACATCGAAAGCTCTGCTTATTAAAAAGTCTTTAGTTCCCAGTGAAGTTAGTTCCCTGCACTCACTGAACGCAGCGCTAAATATAAGATCCTACCAGACAGCAAAGTCGCAACTATAAAGCATGGAGGCAGTTCAGTAATGGTCTGGAGATGTTTCACTTACAATGGAGTGGGAAATCCGACACGAGTGATGGGTAGAATGGACAAGGAGATCTATAAAACAATATTAGAGAACCACGTTGTGATATCATCGCTCAGATTAATCGATGAAGTTCTTGTATTCAGCAAGACAATGACCCAAAACACACTTCAAATCTTTGCCAGGATTATTTGAAACAAAAAGATGAGGTTGAAATTCTAAAAGTAATGACGTGGCCACCGCAGTCTCCATATATTATCAAAATAATAGAGCTTTTATGGGAAGGGCTTGACAGAAATGTACGAAATCATCACTTAACATCAAAATCTTCGGCATTATCTGATACTCTGATAGTGTATTTAAAAAAAAAAAAAATCTGCTCTTTGGAAAGCTCTACAAAATGCTGAAACAATATCCCACAAGAAAAAACACAAAATTTTATAAAAGGAATGTGCAGAATTGTAACTGGGTTCAACTGGTTCGTCGGTTGAGTGTTCCCGGGCACCCCGCCACCGATCTTCGGGTTTCCCTGACACGCACTACATTTAAACGGAATTTGTCTTTGTCCGCAATTGAAACACGTCAGCGTATGGAACGTCGTCGAAGCACAAGTCGGTAACATCACGTGTGAGTCTTTCGTAAGTCCTAGTCTTTTACCGTGTTCGTTCTGTTTGAAGTTAAACTGTCTCTCGTCTGTTTTGTTATTTGTCTGTTGTTTATCAGCCCGATTGTATTGCATGGCGGCTATCTGTTCGCCAAATTCTCCTTCTATTTCAGAATATTTTTCTTTTGTCTGGTGCACGTCACTAAAGTCAATTTCATTAATTTTTTTCCTACTCCTCAAGTCTCTAGCTATGTGTCTTTCAGCGCGTCTGCATTCGTCTTTAAGATAATGACCATTTTTGATGTCGCATCCAAAAATGAGATTGGCTACTCTGAAATTAAAGTTCTGTCTCACTATCGACACAATCTCCTTTTCGCTTGGTCTCGTCTTTATTTACAGAACAAGACTTCTAATCTCTTCATAGAATTCGTCAAAATTTTCGTTTGGTTGCTGTCGCCTGTTCATTATTGTACGTAGGATTTCATGGTCACTCTTGTTATTACCAAATCGTTTAATCAATTCTGCCTTAAGGTCAAAATAGTTTAAATGGACATCTCTTTCTCTCTCTTCTAAAAATTGCCAATACCAACGCTCTGCTGGTCCGGTTGCCAGGTGGTGGAAGTTGGTGAATATCTACTCATGAGTAGCACCATTCTTCTTTTGAAGCGATTCAATCCTAAAAATGAAACTTTCTACAGTCATGCTTTTTGGCGTTCCGTCAAATTTAACCCCCCACTTATAAATGTCAAGTCGTTTACTATGGTCCATATGTTCTGATGGTCGATCAGACCTTATACGCAATGAATCCTGCATGTCACGAGTAATGGGTCTACTAACTTCTGGATCGGACCAGTGAACTTCACTTCCCTGTCTATTGGTTTTTTTGTCATTCTTAGTCGTCAAATTAATTTTTTTTTTGACAGATTCAATCTCTCGTTAAAGGATCTCATACTTTCCGTCGTTTTATGAATCATGTTATTCATTATTTGCAAGTTCTCTGACTGTTTTTCCAATAACGTCATTGTCATGTTTCGTGTATTGCTCATTGAAAGTGAAACGGGAGGCGTTTATCATCTTTTGTAGTTGATCTTCGTATGTTACTGAGTCTTGTCTGCTCTTTCCGTTTTCAACTTGAACGTCTTTCTGTCGCTTGTTTCTTGTAAGGTCATTTTCCGGTCGTGTCTTGTTCACTTGTTCTTGTTGTGCGTTCTGTCGTTTTTTCAATTGTCAGTAGGGAGGTTTTTTTGACGAAAACTCATTATAGGACTTTTATTTATTTTTTAATGCTTGTTTATTATTTTTTTTCGTTTTTCAGTGCTACCATAATTTAAGCTGTCAAGCAATTTCGCAGTATAAATTCAACAATAGACGTTTTTTGCAGGAAGACCGTTATTTGGTGATTTATGTTCTCTCGATATTGAGGATTTCACTTTGAAGCTTCCTCATGTTCGTAAGAATTGAAGCTGATAAAGTTTAGTTTACTCATCTTATGTTGAAGCTTGTGAACTTCAATAGCGCATTCTTTTTTGTGACAAGGAATAACCCAGCCAACCCTCTCCACTCTAGACATTACAAGGTTCAGATTGACGCTACCAGCACTGGTTTTCCTTATTTCTCATTACATTATGCCATTGTCAGATACGAGGAAGAAGTGACTTCAAGACCCCAAGTAAAAGAAATGCTTTATTTTTAGTCAATTGGAAGTGTGTTCTTTACAGTCAAATTGCTGCAGCTTATTCACATTATCAACCATATTTGGTGGAAAATCTGTTAAATCAATTATAAGAGGTTTACCCACTTCATTGATGTTATTTATTGTTCTAATTGAACTGTGGCTTTGTGGAAAGCTTCTACTCATACACCTGATTGCATTGCTTCGGTCTTCGGTTCTCAGTGGTTTTTGATTTTGTTCATAATTCAATAGGATCTCTCCTTCTTGTTCTGCTGGTTGTAATTCTGTTAAGAGAATGTGGAAGTCAATTTCTTGATGCTTTTAAGCATAATTAAGTTAATTTGCTGTACTTTATCAAAAGCCTTATTCAAAATAAATCTGTGATGTGTGATGCTTGTAATTATTGTTTATACCATAAAGGTAAATGGTATATTATAACGTCTTTGAAACGTATGGCATAAACGTAACATGACAATATGTACATTAATTCAAATAAAACGTATTTCGGTGCGATACTGTGCGAGTAGTACCTTATAGCCGGGAAAAATTCACAGCCTATCACATGTCCGATAATAATAATCTTTTTATGAATTTTTTATAACCCAGTTACAAGAACTTAATGTTTTTTTATAGACTCCGCAAGGAAGCTATCCATATTGCGGTCCACGACCACGCTTACTGTATTATCCTTTTCATAAAACTTTTCATAGCCAAATCGCAAAGTGGCTGCCATTTGTCCTAAATAGCCTCACATAATGTATTCCATCCTTAACGTCACTGGGCTGTTGGAGTAGACCTTGTCTTTCAAGTGGCCCCAAAAGAAGAAATCGCAAGGTGTTAAATCACAAGATCTCGGTGGCCAATTATTGTGATCACCTTTTCGAGAGTTAAGGTCCAGAAACTGCTGAGGCAACCTCATTTTCATTTGCGCCGCGCCGGCCGGTCCATTAACTGAACCAAACCGTCACACGTTGAGGGTGGAGTGTCTTCTCAACAATGACTCTTGGGGTTTCCGAGCTCCAGATGCGACAATTTTGCTTGTTGACGTAGCTACCCAGGTGAAAATAGACCTCATCAGTGAAGATGATTTTTCGGTGAAATCCCAAAGCAAAGCCACGACGTTGTTGATGATCGGCTGGATTGAGTTCTTGTGTTAACTGAACTTTATAAAGACGCAAATTGTAATGAAACATTCATTACAAATAATAGATATCCCACTCCACCATTGACGACTGACGACAACCAGTAACAGCGCACAGTCGACAAAAAAACAGCTGCACACACACAACCAACACCAAGTCGTTTCTTACAATCGGCCAACAGCCAAATACGCTGTGTATCAGAGAGGTACAAAATGTATGGAATCAGTTCGTTTACCAAGTAGAATTCACATTTATGTTTTAGCATGAAATTGACTAATAGAAGTGAAATTTGAAAGTTAAAGCACAGAACAATATACCAGACTTGTTGCACTAGGGAAGATCCTCTTATTAATTTTAATAGACTGTGAAATTCATTTACTGGGTCTTAAAGAGTGGCGTCTGCTTTCAGGCTGTAATAATCAATGGCGTCATTCTTTTTTTTTAATTTTTTTCAAAAAATTACTTGGAGCGTTTTTTTTTAATTGAAATAAATTAAAAATAAATTTTAAAGAAAATGTAAATGTACGTAAAGGGTCCGCCAACTAACGTTTTTTTTACCTAGTGCTTATTTCGTGAATGCTAACACTTAGCTCATGTCTGATTTGACAGATAATTAGTTTTATCCTTCCGCTGAACGAATATGGTTGTGTATACGGCATACCCTTGCGACAACGCTGGGAAAGTGGGAAATATTGCGACATTACTTTAAAAATCATTGTCATATTGCAGAATGGCCGTTACAGTCAATGGCGATCGTTATCGAGCCATGCTGAATGAATTTTTGTTCACAAAAATTGAAGAGGAGGATATTGGCAACATTTGGATTCAAAAGGACGGCGCTACGTGCCACACAGCCGAAGCTACACTCGATGTTTTGCGCCCTGTTTTTGAAGATCGCATTATCAGCCGCAGAGCTGATGTCGTTTGGCCACCTCGGAGCTGCGATTTGACACCGTTGGACTATTATTTGTGGGGTGCCGTAAGAGATCAAGGGGCACGGTAGTGCCCAGCCAAGTTCTCTAGCAACTTTGGCACTACACCCTTATTTACAGGAAACAACTCAGGGCATTTTCCACACCCCTCTCACTTCTATACCAAAGAAGCCAAAAGTTTCAAACACATCATTTGTTAAGCTAGTCAAGAAGAAGCACCTCAGTAAATTTCAGATATTTAGCATAAGTAGTTTCTAAGATACAATGTTCCAAAAATCACAAAAACCGTAACTGACTGACTCACTGACTCACTGACTCACTCACTGGCGTGGTAGCCACCTACTTTTAAATTATTAATTTAAATTATATGGAACACTTTGGAGTGCAGTAGAATCAAGAAATTTAGCACAATGATAGGTAATGAAGTACATACAAAGAAAAAAATCGAAAATTTGAAATTTTTTAGTCAGGGGGCGTGGTAGCCGCCTACTTTTACATTATTAATTTAAATTATATGAAGCACTTCCCATCGCCCTAGAAACTTGAAATTTGGCACAGTGGTAGGTCATGTGGTACATACAAAGGAAATAATCGAAAAGTTGAAAATTTTCAATCAGGGGGCGTGGTAGCCGCCTACTTTTACATTATTAATTTAAATTATATGGAGCACTTTGGAGTGCAGTAGAATCAAGAAATTTGGCATACAAGTACATCGTGCAATAAAACAAATAAAATATGAAATTTATGATTTTCAACTGAGGGGGCGTGGTACCCACCCATTTAAAAATAAATTTTATAAAATATATGGGGCACCTCTGATCATCGTAGAATATTGTAATTTGGCAAACTAGCAATTCTGCCAGTCAATATAAAGAAATAAAATTAATTTTTAGATTTTTCTGCTTATCAAAAAAAAAAATCTTTGCAAAAAGTAATGATATCACACCAAAAACATAAATGTAAAAAAAGAGCCAAGTTCTCCCGTACAAAAATTCTGCCTAACAAATCAGCCACGAAAAGTAATGAGATCTAAAAGAACGCCAAGTTCTAAGATTCAGCAAGTACTCGTAGGTGCATTGCAAATGTTTTAAGTGGACTTACACCGAATCAACTATTAGTTTTGAAAGTAACTTGTAAACTAATGTAAATTAGTTAATTTTTTTTACTTGGCGGGTTTTCTCTTAGTAACCTTCTATTAAAAAAGTTTGGAAAACTTGTTAAGTAAAAAAATTAACTAATTTACATTAGTTTACAAGTTACTTTCAAAACTAATAGTTGATTCGGTGTAAGTCCACTTAAAACATTTGCAATGCACCTACGAGTACTTGCTGAATCTTAGAACTTGGCGTTCTTTTAGATCTCATTACTTTTCGTGGCTGATTTGTTAGGCAGAATTTTTGTACGGGAGAACTTGGCTCTTTTTTTACATTTATGTTTTTGGTGTGATAAGTGTTACGCCGACAAGCCAGAGACAATTGACGCTTTAAAGGACCATATTCGTGAAGCCATTGGCATTGGTGAAATACAGCAGCACACAATCGAAAATGTGCTTAAAAATTGGACCGATCGTGTAGGCTACTGCATGGCCAGCCGAGGCAGCTTTTTGAATGAAATTATTCTCCATTATTAACCGGAAGGATTGTACTTTCAAATAAAAAAATTGAGAAAATATTCAGTAGTTTTTTTATAGCATTTTAAAAAATTTACGGGCAGTTGCCCGTAGCTTAGTTGGTAAGTGCGTTGGCTGCTAAGCAGCTAGAACGTCGTTGGTTCGAGCCCTACTCAGGCCAAGTTTTCATTTCATCTTTCACGGGTACTGCCTCTTGCGAAGACCTGACAAATCTTCCAAGAGTATCAATCTGTCATGAAAAAGTGCTTCTCAACTTTGCCGTTCGGAATCGGCGTAAAATTGTAGGTGCCCTCAATTCTTCACACGCACACAGAGAATTTATGATGAGAGTAAGCCACTTAGGTCTTGGCTCTTCAAAAGCTGTCGCGCCACTCTATGTATTTGTTTTATTTATTTATTTTCAAAAAAAAAGTTATTTGGCGGACCCTTTATTATATTTTAACTTCGATTGATCCATTTTCGAGAATTAAAAAAAAGTCTAAAAATATAGGTATATTTTTTAAATCCAATAAAAGTTCTGAAATTTTTTTGAACACAAAATATTATTTTGGCAATGTATACGTTCCTACTCCTCAACAAAAGTACTCAGATCGGGCTGTAAACTATAATTTTTCGAGAAAATCGTACTGCAAAAAGACGGTTCCGTTTTGGAGCAGAACCTAAGTTTTGATTTTAAAGAAAAATTCAAAAAAACGACCCACGAAAATTCGCTCAAACCTATAGTTTTCAAGTTTGAAGTCAATCGGACCAGTAGTGGTTAAGCTGCAAGTGCATTGACAACCAGACACACGCATGGAATCGCCGGACCCGCTTCTTTCGACGTCTCTATCATCATTATGTCATATTGGATCAAAGTCTCAAGTTTTTTGTTTTTTTTACGAATACAATTGTCGTCATATCCGCTTTTTATATATTGCAAGTTTAAATTAACGCAAAAAATTAAAAGGATTTTTGGAGGTAGACTTTTTAGCCTGTTAATAATATCATCAATACCCGTTTTCTATTTTCTTAATATTTTCAGTTATGCAAGTAGGTACTTAGCACCCGGAAAATAGATTTTTTATAAATTTCTGTCTGTGTAAGTAAAAATTATTAAACAAGACGATTTTGAGAGCTTCCCAATTCAACGGCATACAACATTTAATCCCCAGCAATCAAAAAAGTCACATCCAATTTAAAAAATGCCCACTGAACCGTTTATATTCCTTCCGCGCATCCTGTGCATTTTTTTTATTTGTTAACACCATCGTCTGTGTCTGTGTTGTTTTTCTCATTTCAGTTCCAATAAACAAACTACCAAACTTCGTTATATTATTTAATAAACGTTAAGAGGCTTAAATATTCGATTCAACTCACAGAAGATATTAATCCTGAAAGTTTTTATTTATTCATTTTTTTCTTTCTTCCTTTTTCCATTTCGTCATGTTCGCTAAGAAGAAAATAAATAAAAACAAAAAAGAATGCCACCTTCCCGTGTATGTGAATGGATCAAGGACTCCCCCTTTCTCACCTCTTAGATTCATAAGCCCAACGCCAACCCACTTTAATAAATGAGAAAAATAAATCAACGCCCGAAATATTAAATCGAATTAAACTTGTATGTTTTCACAGCCCCATTTTGTTCAAGTAAATCAACCTAGAACACCATTTATCCCCACAGATTTTTCACCTTTATTACTCTCCCCATCGCTCCCCACCCGATAGCAAAACCATTCTAATGCAAACTCAAGGACTTGAAATATATGTTTCCACAATTATTATTAGTCCATTAAGAACAAAAAGCATAATGGTTACGCTCTTACGGACACCCAACTTTCAGCTTCGGCTTCCATAGCGATCCACGGTTAACAAGGAAACAGGCAAACAAGGAAGCACCACATTACTTTTTTCTCCTGCGCAAAAAGTAAAATTAAAAATTAAAAAACACCAACAAAAAACAATTCTCGTCTAAATTTCATACCAAAAAGTAAATATGAAGCGTTCCGTTGCGTTGCGTTCCTTAACTACCCCATGGAGGTTCGGGGGGGAACCGAAAAAAAAATCTCATCTCTTCATTTGCAGCATCAAACAATTAAGTTGTTTGTCCCAGTTACGTGATTTAACTTAATGCAGACGGTTTTTTCTAATTTTTTGCTTGTATACATTTTTAGGAAGTGCAACACCCCCAATGGGGCAGTGGTAGCTCCACTAAAATCGTCGTCGCCCGCCCATAAAGGCCACTCTACCGCCGAAGCAGCCGCCGCACCGCACTATACTTCACCAAAACCGTTAGGTATATAGAGCGCATCCTTTACAATAATAATAATTATTATTTTAAACACGAGCGTTGTTGGGGTTGCTCTGTTCTCCAGTGCGACTCTGGGCTTTTAATGAAACGAACGGTATAATAAGTTTTCACTAATGGAAGGAATAAAAAGGACAACCTCGAGTACGCAGCAGCATCTAACATGCCACTCTACAGTTCTGCATTATTGCTACGTGGATGTAGGTATCTCATGATTTGGAGGTGCTTCCCCGAGTTTACTCGTGTGGATTTAATTTTTTAATTTTTAGTTTTTGTTATTTTTAATCTTTAGAGCGATGAGAGATAAACTCAAAATTTTTATATCTGACCAACGGACTTTATGGGGATTTTTAATGCAGGGTGTTCCATTAGCAATAAAGAGATGGAATTAACGGTTTAGAGCCAGGTGGATTAGTTGGCAACCTCAATGAAATGTCAACAGATGACGGCTTTGATGCAGCTCGTAATAAGGTGATTAGAAGCACTAGGTTTATTAGGTTTATGGTGATGGGGTGTTGTAGGCTCTAGGAGAGGAATAAGCTTTATCGTTTCCTACACACCAAGTGCGATAACCAATGGATACTAGTTATATCTCTAAGATATAACTTGTAAAACTTGAAAGCTCGAGTGCACACGGAAAACCTAAACAACCGCCTTAAAAATTTTGAGGTTAGTGCGAAAGACTAACAACACCTCACTTGCAGTTATGAGAGAGATGCGTAGACTATGAATTGAGAGTGTGCACCTGTAATTTAAGAACAATCCACACCACAGATGATAGTCAAAAACTTGAATCTGTGCTCACGCAGTATAGGACAGACATTATTGCGATCCAGGATATTCGACGGAACAAAAAAAAAACAAAATTTCGATATTAATTACAGCTGTCATCAAAGAATGCACATATTTGGATACGGATTCGTACTGGAAAATCAGCTTAGGTCCAAAGTCATGGAATTCAAGATGATCATGATCAGTGATCGCCTGGCATGGCTTTAATCCGCATCAAGGCCGCACTGCAAAACATATGTTTAATATGTGCACACACCCCTGCTGATGATGCATGAAGCGTCTAGCAAGGATGATTTTTGCGACATCTTGAATGGAACCTACGGAGCCTGTCCAGAGTACGACGACGTCAACATTTTAATTGGAGACTTCAATGCATAAATCCGAAAGGAAAACCTCTTTGTCGGGTTAGTTCAAAAGCACAGCCTCCAGTTACAACGGATAACGGCTTCCGATTGACTTTGCTGCAGCTCGTAATACGGTGATAAGTAGCACTAGGTTTCCAAGACGGAAGACCTACTGTAACAAAATACCGAAACAACCTTGAGGTGCACAAACAAAATGCCTCAAAAGAATTATTTTTCATAGAGTTCTTGTATTCATTGTTAACATTCACACTCGCAGTTTAAGCAGGGTTTATATGAGCGTCAATTTTTTTGTACTAAAATCACCTCTAAACGAGTTTTTTGGTCATTTCCGCCGCCAAGCGTGCAGCAATTGCCATTTCTAAGGGGTTTAAATATTGAAGGAAATCATCCTGAGTGCCACCAGGGGCCATAAACAAACCTGCTGATCGACTAGAGCCATTGCCTGCCCTGTAGTGCCACCAGGAGCCTAAAATAAACCTTTCGATCGACCAGAGCTATTGCCTGCCGCGTATTAGTATTACTGGTGGCACAGGGACCTTAAAAGTACCTGCTTATCCCCCGGAAAAATCCGGTCAAGCAGAGTAAACCCCAAAAATTACCAATAGAGATGGCAAATAAGCGGACATCTGATCAAGCGTAAGCGGTAAGTAAAGCCCCAACCCCCTAACACCGGAAGCAGTATCACTGATAGAGACGACAAATTATCGGACATCCAATAACGAAAGCAGTGATCTCCTGATTTTGAACCGCCATCCAACGACTACATTCAATCGGCTACATCGAGCAAATAAACGACAACGCTCCAAACAAGAAAGTCTTTTGTTCGCACGACCAAAGAAAAACCAAACTTCCCGCACAAAAACCAAGTAACTGGCGGATGACAGAGCGCTGGTTTTGACCACTGAAGAATGCATGCAAGGGACCGTTGCCGATGGAAAACTGCTGTGTCTCAGGCAATCCCGCATGGATTGAGAGCTGGTTAAGTAAGTAAGTACCTATAAATAAATTAGTAGATGAAGAAACCAAACAGTAACCTAGCGATCCCCAAATGGTCGAACCGGAACATAAGCTCTTCCAAGTCTTTTCTAGTCTCCGATACAGAGAATTATAGATACATCGAAACAGCACATCCAACAGCTTTCAATTATCACTGACTAGACAATAAAAATAAAGGCTCAGAACCAGTACCCAGTACGGGCGAAAGCGGAGAGAGCGGTCGAAAAGCTAGATAAAAACAAAATCATCACTTAGTTATGGGAATAAGATATATGTTGATCCATGTCTCGATTTCCTTAAACGATGCAAGCAATTTTGCTCCCTCTCCGATCTGGTAACCATCTATTGAACGTACGTTCAAGACTTGAGCTTACCAACTTTAGTCTATTGGACAGTTTTCAAAACAGAGATTATTGCCGAGTCCGCTATGCTTTCTTGTTGTTTATCATATCGCTCTCTACTAATAAAAATAATGTAACACGAAATTTTGTAAAGTAAATAGTTTATTTTACAAATAAACTTAAACATATTTCATAAAACATCTTGATTAACGATTGTAGACAGTCAATAAAAATAAGGTTTCAAGGAAGTATTGGTTTAAAAGTAAAGCCAACACTTAACACGTT
Organism: Sphaerophoria taeniata; assembly: GCA_943590905.1. Taxonomy (NCBI): domain Eukaryota; kingdom Metazoa; phylum Arthropoda; class Insecta; order Diptera; family Syrphidae; genus Sphaerophoria; species Sphaerophoria taeniata. The sequence continues at coordinate 216,055,437 of OX016540.1, read as the reverse complement.
AAAGTTCAATGTTTCATTTTAATCGGAGTGAGGTTATACATCTCCCTTCTGCTATACACTATGAACTTAAAACTGACTGATGAGACGAATTTTCTTCCCCTGTTGGTGCAGACTCAGTAGCACAGGCGCTCAAGGTTGTCCTGATAAAGTCATGGTAATACGATATCTTAGCATGCGCATCCGGATATCCTTGAGCGCACGGCCTTCCCCAGTTAACCAAAGCAACGAGTTTTCCATTGAATACCAACGGTCCTCCGGAGTCTCCGTGGCAGGCACCTTTCCCTTTGTCATTGAATGTACACAAATGCCCAATATCAACCCACGCGCTGTTGTTATGCTTCTCCTTGCACATTTCATAAGGTACATACTTGACTTTCAGAGTCTGCAGCTTCGATGGCACCATTCCTCCAAGGGATAAAGTTCCCCATCCAGTTAAGGTCAGTTCATTGTCCGCCGTCATTGGTTCATAGCCATAATCAACTTTGGATGTTGAGTCGTCAAATGAAATCGAATCATTTAGATGAATTAGAGCAATGTCGTTGGCATAAGCTGGATGGTTGTAATTACAGTGCATCACAATTTTATCAGGATAGTAGAAGGTTCCTGTTGAGTTGTCTTTAAGATCTTGCGACCCCGTCAGAATTTTCATGTTTTCGGGTGTTTGGGAAATGACACAATGCGAAGCTGTTACTATCCATTTTTCATCGATGATTGCTCCTCCGCAAAAATGCTGTCCCCTTAGAGATTGCAACGAGACTTGATATGGAGCTAGACCCGGAGGTGCTTCCTCGCCTCCAACTATGCGGTTTGTTGTGAATTGTGGTGGGTAAATTGCTTCAATATCAGACGCACTTGAGCTTGAAGAAAGAATCAGAACTCCCATGACCGTAGCCAGATAAAGCGATATTTTCTGTTTTACTCTCATTGTGACAAGCGCGATAAATGTACTAACAATGAACACCAACAAAATTTCATTTATATAGGCAGAGGCACTGCAAAGAAATTTGTAGTCTAATCACGTTCCGATCGTGGCTGAATATGTTAAACTTTAAATTCTTTTATGTCAACCAATACGAAGTCCTGAAGTTGGAGAACAAATGAAAGTAATGAATTAAATCAACTGGCTTGATCGTTATCAATCACCATGAGTTTTAAATGAAATTGAAGTTATTGTGCGTTATTTATTGCACGCTTCAGTTCATCTACAACGTATTCACACAAGAACAAAATTCAATATTTTAAATGTGTTTGCATTCAACTAACTAACCCGGGAATCGTCGTTCAGTAAAAACCTTACGAGTTGTACATATTAAGAGAAGATGGTGTAGAGTTATATTATTGAAGTAGTTTTTTCTGTTAAATAAAAAAAACATAGAAATTCGGAAATTTCTTGCAGCTAATGTTATAAAGTCGACTCTCTCAGTTCTTAGTCCAAATATCCGAGGAAACGCAGCTATAAAGGGGAAGTTTTTGTCTCTCTTTTTAAATGGTTATTTGGTAAAAACCAAACATATCTAAGTAATGGTTTGGAAAAAAATATGTAAATGGAAAACTTCAGGGAATGATAAAAAAAAGATCAAAATGTTCGAGCTTAGGACAGTTTCGACTTAGGGAAGGTCGTGTAACTTCAAAATTTAATTTCTCCAATATATATATACAGTTGTGTTCAAAAAAATAGTAGTGCGCTATTCAAATCAAAACTTTAATTCTACTGTTAAACAAATATAAGTATTTTAAAATTTAAAAAAAAAAGTCTAAAAATTCAGAAAAATAACAGTAAAACTTAATTAAAATTTATTTTAGGTCAATATTTGGTAGTGTAACCTTCATTATTAATAACAGCTCTATACCGACGCTGTATTGAATTCACGACAGTCTCAAAGCGCTTAATTGGTATTTTTCCCAAGATTCTTTCACTACGTTCCATAGTTCCGGATTATTCGCGGCTTAGCCTTCCTTACCTCTCTCTGATTATTATCTCCCAAAAAATTTCTATTGGATTAAGGTCGGGTGATTGTGCCGGCCAAGCCAAAACCTCAATTCCATTAACTCGAACACATTCCTTAGCTGCTCGACTTGTGTGCTTTGGGTCGTTGTATTGTTGAAAGACCCATTTTAGTGGCATTTCATAAAAGACGTATGGCAGCATGGTTCTATTTAAAATATCAACGTAGACCCGCTGATCCATAATGCCTTCGATTAAATGTATTGGCCCGTAATAGGCCCAACCTATAATTTTCGAACCGCCATGTTCAACTGTTTTTGTGGTATATTTTGGAACATATTCCATATTGGGTGGACGTCAGACGTTTTGTCGAGATCCAGTACCACCAAAGAGAACAAATTTGGTCTCATCAGTCCACAATATATTACTCCATTTCTCCGGTGGCCAGTTTATGTGATCTTTTGCAAACTGGATACGCTTTTTGACATGTTTCTTTGTTAACAACGGAACTTTTCGTGAACTTCGAGCATACAAATTTTCCCCTATTAGTCGTCTTCTAATGGTCACTGCACTACAATCCAGGTCTAGAGCCTTCTGGATTTGAAACGACGCACGACGCAGAAGGGTGAACTTTGCTCATGCCTGTCATCTAAGACGGTCGTTTTTCTTTTTCTACCACGCGTTTCGGGTCTTTCGGTATATTTTATGGCATTGGCTACCATTGTAGGTGAGCATCCTATTAAGTTCAGAATTTGCAAATAAGTTTTCCCTTTTTCTCGCTGCTTTCGTATGAGTTCCCGTATTTCCGCACTGCAATGCTTTTTTCTTTCCACTTTTAATTAAAATAAAACGAAACAATTGTTTTTTTTTTTTTTTTGATTTGTTAAAATTTTATGAGTACTTATAGGTACATTTAAACAACAATAAAAATTGGAAAGTATCAATCGGCTTTGATTTCTACAAAAAACATTTTCATTACTATTATTTTTAACAGCTCTATATGAACAGAATCACCAAAGCTTAATGACAACTTTTATCGAACATTCGTTTTCATTTTAAGACTACGGTATAAAAATAAATAGACTAGCGCGACAGCTCTTGAAGAGCCAAGGCCTAAGTGACTTACTCTCATCAACAATTCTCTGAGTGCGTGTGAAGAATTGAGTTTGAGGGGACCTACAATTTAACGCCGATTCCGAACGGCAAAGTTGAGAAGCACTTTTATATGACAGATTGATACTCTTGGAAGTTTTGCCAATTCTTCGCAAGAGGCAGTACCCGTGAAAGATGAAATAAAAACTTTTATGGGCACGAGTAGGACTTGAACAAACGACCTTCTGCTTAGCAGCCAACGCACCTAACCACTAAGCTACGGGCAACTGCAGTATATTTGTTTATAATTGACCGTTAAAAACTTTGACACAAGAGAAATTTCATTTTTATCTGTAGAAGCAGAAAGGTTATCTTGTCAGAGACACTACTTTTATTTTGAGCACGGGTATATATATTAAACGGTGCTTCGATCAGTTAATCACAACTCTGCAAAACTTTTATTATAAGTTAGATAAATTTCTGTACGTATTACATTTCTCAGTTTTACCTCTAACTGTCAATATAAAACTTCATACATGGTCTCTTACCAACTAATACAATTCAGTTCTGTCCCTAGTAAAAGACTAGACGATGATCGGGAGCGGGTCTCCGCTGAGAGCAGCTTATGGCCACGATACATTTAGAAACCTGGACAGAGCTTCAACTTCTCGTGAATTTGACGCTCTGTCTGACTCCATACAAAGAATTGTATCCTTGTATCCTCAAACTGAAATCGTTATTACGGGCGATTTCAATGTACACAATTCTTCGTGGCTTCTCCATTCGGGCCCGACAACACCCGAAGGAATGTGTGCCGAGATCTTTGCTGAGTTTAACCACCTTACTCATCTTGTCACTGAGCCCACTCGAATATCTGACATTGATGGCCAAGCGGAAAATACTCTTGACTTGTTCCTTACGTCCGACCCTGATAAATACACTATTTGTGTATTAACGCCTCTAGGCAGATCAGACCATAGTATTATATCTGCAAATTTCTCGTGTCAAACTAATCCAGTTAGAGAAAGAGCTCCAAAGAGAACCGTATGGCAATACGAGAAAGCCAACTGGGACGGTCTCAATAATTTTTTCCGGATCTTTAACTGGTCACTATGCTTCCTCGATAGTGACGTAAACTCCAGCGCTGATATGATTACTAATATGATCATTCTGGGAATGAAAACTTTTATCCCGAATAGGGTCAAAAGCATCAAACCCAAAGAAAAGTCATGGTTTGATTCAAGCTGTAAAGAAGTTATCAGGGAAAAGGAAGTAAAGTTCCGGTGTTTTAGAGCCAACCCAACTGAGGAAAACCGGAACAAGTTTAAACAAGCCAGGAAGGCCTGCAATGCCCATATTCGACGGATCAAGTTTTAGCACGACCAAAATTTAAGGCAAAAAATTCTGCAATGTCCCAAAGGCAGTAAAAATTTTTGGTCTTTTGTAAAAAATATTCTTCCTCGGTCCCTACGCTCGTTGACAATGACACTCCAGTTGTTAGCTCTCTCGCGAAAGCTAACCTTTTTGCTAGGCAGTTCGCCTCCAACTCTTCGCTGCCAGAGAGTGTCATGACTCCTCCAGTTATTGAGCGCGTCAATGATTCCATGGGACAAATATTCTTCCGCACTCGTGCTGTGGCGAGAGTCCTAAAGGATCTCAACATACATAAATCCGCGGGTCCGGATGGTATCCCCGCTATTATTCTGAAGAGGTGTTCTTCCACGCTGGCAAAACCCTTGCGTAAGCTTTTCCATCTATCCTATTCTTCTGGGCTCGTTCCGAGCAGTTGGAAAACAGCATTTGTCCAGCCAATCCCAAAAAAAGGCGAATCTTCTTCTCCCTCCAATTATCGACCGATTGCACTTACGTCCCTTCTTTCTATGGTCATGGAAACGCTGATAAACTATCAGCTCAAGAAATATCTCGAAGACCGAAAGCTTCTTAATGACCGGCAGTATGGCTTTCGCAGCAACAGGTCCACTGGTGATCTGATGGTTTATCTCACCGAACAGTGGAACAAATCTTTACATCGTTTCGGAGAAAGTAAGATTGTTGCACTTGATATTTCAAAGGCATTTGATAAAGTCTGGCATCTTGCTCTTTTATCGAAAATGCGTGCTTTATGTATCGATGAACCCCTTCTTCGTTGGATTAGAAACTTTCTTTCGAACCGTTCAATACAAGTTGTATTGGACGGTTTCAAGTCTGAAACCCACAATATAAATGCTGGCGTGCCCCAGGGCTCCGTTTTGTCTCCGACCCTCTTCCTCATTTTCATTAATGATCTCTTGTCTGTAACTTCTAATCCAATTAATTGTTTCGCTGACGATAGTACCCTTAGCTTTTCATATTCGTTTCCAGACTCACATTCTTCCTCTTCGGATGTGGAACTGCAACGGCAAAATATGATAAGCTCATTAAACTCTGACTTAAACAGCATTGTACAATGGGGAATACAAAATCGCGTAGAGTTTAATGCTTCGAAAACTCAATGCTGTCTTGTATCGTCGAAGCGTGACATACCACCCTTGCCACTATCCATGAGTGGCACTTGCATCAATGAGACCGAACATCTCGAGATTCTCGGTATGTGCATCACCGACCACCTTTTGTGGAACGAGCACATATGCGATGTCGCCAAAAATGCCGCAAAATGTTTAGGTTTCTTAAGACGATACAAGAAATGTTTGTCCCCTTCTGATCTGGTTATTATTTAAAAAACTTACATACGTCCAAAGCTTGAGTACATAACTCTCACGTCTGGGCTGGTGCTCCAGTGACGTACTTAAGTCTTCTGGACAGTATCCAAAAATAGCATTCAAAATGATTGGTGACAATACCATCGTTGAGTCATTTACATCTCTAGAACATCGTCGTAATGTCTCATGTCTCACCCTGTTTTACCGATACTTCAACGGTATATGCTCTAGTGAAATAGCCAGTTGCATTCCTCCCCTTAAGACATTCAACCGTGATACCCGCGCCTCTAGGAATGCCCATCAGTTCACCCTTGAGCCCAACTTCGGACGTACTGCGAAGTACAGAGAATCATTCTTTAGCCGTACTACGCGAATGTGGAACTCTCTTCCACACTCTGTCTTCCCCAGTCATTGTAATGTTCAAGAATTCAAAACCAATGTTCACCGGCACCTCCTTTTACATCCCCTATCCTTTCCCTAATGCTCGCACTGTGCTCTTGGCATATAAAGGGTAATGAAAAATCCCTTGAGTGCGCGTTTATTATAAAAAAAAAAGAAGAAATGCATCGAAGAAAGAAATAGATTCCAAAGGCGGTCTACCTTTTGTAACTAGCAGAGTCTAGAGTTTGTTAGCGGTCTAGGGGTGATGAGTTTCTGTCCGCAGAACTCTTTGAAGAAGGACAGCCACAGAATAAGCGCTTCGGAGAATCAACAGAAGCGGATCTCAGGAGAGAACCGAGCGGTTGGTGTCCACGATATACGATGAAGTGCATCAAGTAAAGAAACAAGTTAGAGTCAAGGGTGGTAAAATTTCTATCTCTAGTGAGCGGTATCAAACTGAGCTCCTGTTTGTGGTGCGCTAAGGGGAAGGACAAGTACATACAAAATAATCGTTTCAGAAAGCTCCAGTCCTGTAGCAAAAGACTATAGAATCAAAGGTGACCGGTATCCGGTAGAAAGACTCCGGTCCGTGGTGGCGTGGTACTTTTTAAGCAAGCAGCCACGGAATAAGCGGTTCAGAAGCGGTACTGTCTACAGCAAATGACTAGAGGTCTTAGAAGAGCTGCTGGTGTCCACCATACACTTAAGTGTAGAGGATCGAGAAAAGAAACAAGTAAAAAGCCAAAAGTTTACTTTCTGTCCCTACTGAAAAACTATAGAATAATCTGAAAGTGGTTTTCGAGTCACAGACTCCTCTCCATAGTAGATAGGGTTTGAATGAAGAATAACCACGAAATCGTCTTTCGGAAGCGGTCCGTCAATCAATAGCAATAAAGATCAGGTAAAGGTAAAGCCTTCCTTGGTCGGAAAAACTTTTAGAAGATGCGGATCTCAGACTTCAAAATATACCTGTAACGGGTTACCCCAAAAGGAACTGGATTCGAAGCTACTATCTTATCTAATACTAAATGCAGCACTTTGCTTCCCGGCATTATTACTACTAGCTAACTAGATTGGTACGGCATTCGGCAACGGAGTATTATGGCATTCGGCACCGGATAAGTAAAAAACTGATTTTAATTTCACTTTCCATATGAGTTTTTATGTATGTAACGACATAATGTGAATTGAAAGGAACCAAACAAAATAATTTTTAATTTATTGATTCTCGAAGGAGCTGATGTTCCAATTTTCCTCTGCACTTTTCCAATGTTAAATCCGCGGTAGATCCTGCTATTTGCAATACGGGCGGGCGCTATCAAGCGGTGAAGTTAAGTACTTAACCAACCTCTCTCGTTAACGAAGTCAATTATTGTAAGGCGATTTGCAAACAGGAAGTGATTTCAATTTTTTTTTTTATTCTGAGTTTTCCAGCAGAGTAATGGCAAAGAGTACAAGGAAATTATTCCAGATTTCAAGATTTCAAAATTATGGAACGAATTCTAAAAAAATTCTTTGAGTGCATGTCTCTTCGGAAAGTATCATAGTATGACACTGATACACTTGGGTGTATGAGTACTTTTATTTCCGTTATAATCTCAGTAATAATTTTATTCAAGTAAACGTTCGGAATCTAATTCGAAAGGCCAATTATTGACAACTAGAACTAAAATAAACCAACTGCAGCAGTAAATAAAAAATGAGCACCCTGTTTTCTTCAAGTTCAAAAATAACGAAAAATAGTTGAATTTCAGAAGCTTGTGGTGTTGGCGAAAGAACATGCCAGTCAAAACCATCATCAGGATAAAAATGAACGAGGAACTTAATAAAATGTGCGCCACAGTTACCGTTACCATACCATTCTTTCGTCGGAGATATGAACGTGCTTGGGATTCCATTGTTTAACTAGCATAGTAGAAAAAAAGATAAGCAATCTGTTAGATAAGACCATGCAAGCATTTTGAGCAAAAAAATGTTACTCCAATAGAGTTGCAAGGAAACACATCCATGTCCTCTTACCTATAGGTATAGTGTATGCGGTTTAATGCGGAACTTTGGCCTGCGTTTCCATAAAATAAGGAAAACATAAAAGTGTAACATTAAGGCGCACTGGCTTATGATAGGTGGAGTACGCGGACGTTTCAATCACGTTCGCTGGATAAGGATGTGCTCAAATGCAGCTGGATTGATGTTCACCTCGCCGCCGCGCCGGTAGGTGTGCATGGGTACGAGAATGGTGTCTAGGGAAAAATGTTTGCATTGGGTTGGATAGAAAAAGATAATACAGGAAAGGTTAGCCAATTTGAGAGATGAATTCGTTGTTAACAACGCACGTGATTGCATTTGACAGACATTAACATGGCGATGGATGAATGTTGTTCGTCATAAATTCTCACATGCCAGCAAATAAGCGAATTATGTTTATTTTTTGTGTATTTTATTTGAATGGAAAGAGGGAAGCATGTCAAGGTCAGAAACATGAAGCAAATGATAAATTTAAATTTATGTAAGGCATTTGTACTTTGGTATTGATTTTATAATTTCGTATTAAAAGGCAGCCTTATCAAAAGCTTCATCTGGTACTTATTCTCCCACAAGGTTTGCTTTACTCATTTGATGGATGAACAAAAATTAAGGTGATGTTCCAAAGACTTCCCCTGCTGCCTGTATAAAACAGAATACACTACATGCCTTATAACTATCTAATTGAATCAGTGAAAAGTGCAGCAAAAATTTGACTTTGTAACGAAGCGTTACATATGCTGCTACTCAATTTGCCCAAACCCGTTAATGTTCTATCGCCCGAACCCGAATTTTATCAAACCTTAACCGTTGCGTCTGTTAGGTTTGGTTAGGGTATGTGGGCTGACAGTTGGTTTTGTTACCGTCACACTTAGATCAATGTATTTCCCTTGTGATACCCCGAAGCATTGCAACTCCTGAAACAGTTTTTCTAATCTATGAATTTTATTGTTGGTATAGCCCTTTGAAGTGAGCGGTGTTTTCGTGCTCTTCTTCGTCGGAGCTAGGCCCCATCTTCTTTTTGTAATGTCTCATTATTATGCTAATAAGGGATCCTAGACAGTTTTTTTAAGAATCGAATCTTTTCTTGTCGTTATTCGGCAAGAGTTTCCTTATACCTATTACCGCAGGTTTCTAGGAGGTTGCATCTATTATTTGCTTATAAAAACTGTCGGTTTAGTTAAAACAAGATTTTCATAGCCACCGACCGACTATTGAGCTATTCAAATTTTAATTTTCAAGACATTCTAATTCGTTTCATTTGCCTGCTTCCAAGTCGCATTGTGTCATTACAGACGCCGGATAGTGGTCGAGAAGCAAAGAGCTATAATTAGTACTAGCTAGTAGCTTCAAAACCGTTTTCTTTTGGGGTAAGCCTTGTAATTTCGCATGTCTGAAATCCACTTCTTCTAAGTCTATTTCCGACCAGGCAAGGCTTCTCTTTGACATTTATTGTTGATTGCTGGAGCAATCCGAATCCGAATGATAATTTTGTAGTCATTCTTCTTCAAAGCATACCATAACGAAAACTGCCCACTCGTTTTATCCTACGGACGGAAAGTAAAATCATCTTTGGCTTGTACTTGTTCCTTTCTTCCATCAACTTCTCCTTAGTCCATGATTGCCACCGCTGCCAGCCGCTCTCTCCTGAGATCCGCTAGTGTTCATTCTCTAGTAGTATACCGTTTTCAAACGATCACTCTGTGGCTGGTCTTCCTCTAAGCGTACCACACACAGGCACAGGATCCAGAAGTCGGAAACCACTCACCGTTTATTCTCTAAGTTTTTGCTAGATACAGGACTCCTGTCCCCACAGGACCGTTTCCAGCCGTTCATTCTGTGGTTGTCTTACTCCACAGAGCATCGCAGAGGCACAGTCAGGAGCCGTTTCACTACTCATTCTCTAGACTTTGTTTGGGACAGAAAGTAGACCAAATTTTAATATTCTACTTCTTTCTCTCTCCGTTCACTTCTTGTCAGTGCTGCTTTCCTCTGAGACCCGCTCCCCATTATTGTCTAGTCTTTTGATAGGGACAGGGATGAATTGTATTAGTTGCTAAAAAATCGTATATGCAATACATTGATATTATAGGTCGTGAGAAGCATGTAATAATAAAAATACATTATATTATAAATGTAGGTAATTCTTCGGAGTTTGGACCTTTAAATCCAAGTTTTATTTGCTTGCTCTGGGAATGAACCTAGACACCCTAGAGCCTGCCTCAGCCTTGAACAAAAAAGCATCATAAGTTTATCACTTTTATGTTGAGCCGAGAACAGGGTTTCTGTTACTTGAAAAATCCACAGGAAATTCCTTGGAAGGTTATAATAATTGAAACATGTCAAATGACTCAATCAAAACCATGAAAATAATTGAAATAAAATAGGAGTCACTTTAGAGTGACTGCGATTTTTCAAATATTATTGTAAAGCGATTGGATGTCGTATCGAAATGATTTAGGTGTCATTGTGTAGACAAAAACTTTTTCTAACGAAGTACTTAATTGAAATTGTGCTCCAATAGTTTTTGTCTACACAATGACACCTTAATCATTTCGATACGACATCCAATCGCTTCACAATACCGTTTGAAAAAACGCAGTTTTGGTCCGGAACACTCTTAAGAGAGCAATCCTTCTCCTGGAAAGCTAATGTTTAAAAAGCAAAGACGAGAACCTTCTTGAAAAGTTTCGAGTGAGTAAATTCCATATAAATGTTTGGAGTCTGCATGACCGACGAAGAAAGTTAAGTTTTGAAAGTTTAGAGAAAAGTAGTTGCATTGTAGTAAAAACAGATAATAAACTTTTACAGATGTCTCTTCTCTGCAGAAAAATTTAATTAAAATATAAAGCACTCATAGGAAAGAAGAGGAGCAAAATAGAACTTGTGTGCATTAAGTGAAAGTGCTTCAAGCTTTTCGAAAAGCTTTGTCGTATCCTTTTTCGGCATAGGGAATAACCTTTAGGGTTTTCGAAATGCCAAAGCATGACTCCGTAAGTATTACCGTTATTTTAAATATTTTGTTTGTTTTTTTTAAATCACATTGCCCAGCTAAAGGGGATTAAATAGACCCACACATTATATGGTAAGTATTGAATTCGTAAAAAAAGTTGAGATTTTGATCAATTACGACATTACAATGATAGAGACGTCGAAAAAAGTGGTTCCGGCGATTCCGTCCGTCTGTCTGTCTGTAATCGCATCTACAGCCTGGTCCGATCTATTTCAAACTTGAAAGTTAGAGGTTTGAGCGAATTCGCTTTAAGAGCAAAATTAAGGTTAAACACCATTCAATTTTTTTGGTCAAAAACCAAAAGTTTAAATTTTCTCTAAAACGGCTCCTACGATTTTTTTAAAACATCCTCGCAAATTTTTGTTCGGAGCACTGAGGTTTTTAATGTAAAAATATAATTTTTGTATTGCTCCAAAACGGTGCCTCACATATAACCGTTTTTTGTTACAAGATTTTCTCGAAAAATAGCAGTCCGATCAGCGTATTTAGTTTTTCGGGAGCACGTTTATATTTCCCAAATAAAATTTAAAAAATATTTTTAAACTTTTTTCAAAATTCTGTACCTCAAAAACGGATCAATAATAAAAATTGATCTTTAAATGTAAAGCGTATGTTAACATGTTTTTAAATACTACATAGCCATATTAAATTTGAAACATATATAAACATATATAAGAAAAATTATTAAAAAAATACCGCTCCAAGAAATTTTTATAAAAAAAATTTGAAAAATCAAGAATTTCTTAAGAAATTTTATGGCATCCATTTTTTTTCTGATAAAATGTGTAATTAATTACCTACATGTTTTTATTTCTAATGTTTTTTGTGGGTTTAGTTTTGGAATACAGGAGCAAGTTTATGCGACTTAGTCCTGCACGCTAATCAGCGCAAAATAATTTGTTTTGTTGGCAAAAATATTCAGATGAACCGAATAAAACGTTATTTTTTTTTAAGTATTTCGGCTAAGATAGTTTGTGAGAATAACGGTAGGCCTTAAGAGAAAAATATCACCCAAACTAAGCGTATAATAATGCTTATTTTCATTTTATTGCTATACGAGTAGATTAGATTTGATTACATAAGATTTTATTCATTACCTTACTTTTATCTATGTTTATTGATATATTTGTTGATCTATTGTTTAATTAACTTATTTATTTATTTATTTATTTATTTATTTTATTTATATTTTTTTTGTGTATATATTCTTATTAATTTATTTATTCCCTTAGCAATAATATATTTTTATTTGTTTATTTAAACTTTTGTAAAATTTGAAGTCTATTTTTATTTTTTATATTAACAGCAGTAAGGTAGATCAATACCACATCTCTGTAAATTGTGCAATTTAGTTTAAGAAAAGATGTACAAAATTGTTGCTGCAATAAAAATATCTATCTATCTACCTATAAAGATTTTATTCATTAAAGTCTTACATTTCTAACAATGTTTTGCTTATAAAATACTGAATAATATTTAGGGCATGGCAGAAATGCCGTCGACCCGAGTGGTTCATAACATAACAATTAAAATAAATATAAAAAATTAATTATATATAACAATTAATACATGAAGTTTATACAATGTGAGCTGTGTTGTTACATTAAAAGCATTTTGTTATGATTCTTTTTTTATAGCTTAGTGCCAAACCAACAAATTTGTACAAATTTTCCCAGCTTTTTGTGCCATTTATAATTTGGATAGCTTCGACTGATGTCAGCTGTTTTTTTCCAAAGATATCTCTTCTAATTTCTTGCAGAATTGGACAAGATCCTATAAAGTGTGTCACGTTTACTCTAGCGTGCATGTTGCATACTTTGCACTCGAGAGACAGGTCTGATCTATGAGGATTGAAGTTGAGAGGAAGCATTTCTCCTCTTGCACGCAGTATAAAAGCTGTAATATTCTCTGTATTGCGATGCTTTGGCCTGGTTGATGAAGTTCTGATGGAATTATTAGCGATATATTTTTTCCATGCAATACATAATGTAGCTTTGGCTTCTTGAAGTTTAGCAGTGATGTGCTTTTTCATATACAGAAATTACTTGTTATAGTCACTCCAAGGTACTTAAAATCTTTGACTAATTTAATCTACTGTCCTTGAAAGTTTAATTTTTCCTCACTAGAGTATCTTCCCTGTCCCCTTCTAAATATCAATATATTTGATGGTGCCGTGAACGAAGGCCATATGAACTAACGCCATAATGGCTTTAATTCTCATTCAAATGTGAATTAACGCCATAATCCGATTATGGCCTAAATACACATTGGAATGAGAACTAAAGTAATATGGCGTTAGTTCATTTTAAGAAGTGGCCCAAGCACTCATTTCAATGTGAATTAAAGCCACACACAGCAATCAAAATAATTTTTTTTATTTATTTATTTATTTATTTATTTATTTATTTATTGAGTAGCACAATAAGATTTATATAACATTATATTATTATTTTTTAGAGATTTAGGACATAATACAATTCCTTTACAACTATAATTATGATATTTGTATAACGAGAATATATACATATGGAGCAATATATAAACATTAAGGGAAAACTACTAACAAAAACCCTTATACAACACTTAAACCTAATATTGCACATTATTTTTGATTGATTTTTATATTAGTTCGATAGTGGTAAATGTTTTATAAGTTCATTATTTGATTGATTGCAGCTATGATCAAATTTAAGTTTAGAATTAAAATAATTTTAATATGATATTGGAACATAATGTAGGTAGGTAAATATATGGTTTAACGAAAAAAGGATGAACGCTCTATTAGTTAAGGGGGCGTAAACACAAATATTTTAAACACGGGTTACTATAAATCAAATATAAGAACCAATAGTCCCACATTTGCCTTATTCTTAACTTTTTTCGTCACGCTCATAACTTAAAAATTTTGGAAACATTTCTTTGTTATTTATACTTTCGCGGTCCCCTCAGTTTTTGGCTCCAGAATCGAAAATAATCCGTTTTCGATGATATTTTTTAAATCTTCGTTTTTTCGGCGGAGTTATGCACAAATTTACGAGGATGGAAAACAAATGAAATCGTTTAATTGTTGATAATGTTTTGCAAAGTAATCGAATGAAGTTGCTTTCTAAACGAATAAAAAAATTATTCCGTATCAAGGAAAATAATATTAATTCAAAAATAAAACACGTTGAGTAGGTATTCAATTCAGATTAATTCTCTTTATTCCAATCCAGTTTTTCTTCTTCTTCTTTTCTGTCAAAAAAACATGTGCTTATTTTTAGTTGTCACAACTGACGTTTGCTGTGATTTTCATAGGGTGACTCATAGATACCACATTCCTCCCATCTTAGTATTTTCCAAAGCGTTCAGGAGCTTTTACTATTCGTCCATAACGAGTAACATTCCCGGGAACTTGGGTCGTAGGTGATTGGTTGATTGCTGACGAAGGTGAGGTGGCGTTAGGTGAGTTGGTGACGGAGGCAGGTGCTGGGGTAGAGATAACATCATTCCCGATAGGATCATTAACTCGTCGCTCCTGGGATTTTGATGGAATAACGTTTTCTGTCGCTGTTGGTTCTGGCAATGATGAATTTTCTCTGGCTGTCGCTAGTGGCAAAGTTGCGTTTTCTGGTGTAGGGTCTTCTCGCTGACGGTCATCAGTTTGCTCCATTTTATAGGGACTCTCTTCCGGCTTATTTTGTGTTAGGCGTTGTTTAATTTGGTCAATGTGGCGCCGGCCTATCCTGTTATCTATTGATTTTACGACATAAGACACGGGACCCGTAATTTCAATAACTTTTCCTTCCAACCATTGTGGTCCACTCGAATAATTTCGGAAATATACGGAGTCTCCGATTTGGAAACTTCTAGGCTGACCGACTGGAATTGAAATCACTGGGCTTGACGTTTCATCATCTGGATGTATGGCATCTAAAACCTAGCGAAGCTTTCTCTTCATCAATAACTCTGCTGGTGTTTTTCCCGTTGTCGTGTTTGGTGTAGTGTGCTGCTTAAATAACACACGTTGCAATCGAGTGTACATATCACCTTCTGACATAGTCTTGAGTGACGTGTTTAAATATTGGACCATACGTTCCGCTTGTCCGTTACTGGAGGGGTGGTATGGAGCCGTTGAATTGTACTTAATACCGTTGAGATTATAAAATTGCTGCATTTCTTCCGAGACAAAAGCTGTCCCATTGTCAGAAATAATTCTTTTAGGTTGGCCATGTGTGGCAAATATTTCACGTAGCTTGTTTTTAACTTCGGTCGACGACATGCTGCGGACTATTTTAACTTCGAGCCACTTTGACATGGAGTCTACAACTACCAGAAAAGTAAACCCCTGGAAAGGTCCCGCAAAATCTAAATGCAGAGTATTCCATGGATCGGCTGGTGGCTTAATCCATTGCCTCGGTGCAGATTGAGGATTACCTTTATGTACTTGGCACTGATCACAACCTTGGACTTCTAATTCGATTTGTTTATCGAGGTTGGGCCACCACACATAGCTTCGGGAATAAGCCTTCATTAAGTTGATTCCTGGATGATAACCATGAAGGAGTTTCAAAATCTTATCCCGATATTTGGGGGGTACCACTACTCTGCTACCATATAATATACAACCTTTGTGGGTAGAAAGTTCAGTTCTTTTTTTAATGAACGGATTAAGCTCGTCTGAGTTCTCAATGTTTTCGGGCCAGCCATGTAACAGTAATCGTAAAACTCGTGACATCACTGGATCATTCGCAGTCTCATTAGCTATTTCCTTTGCTGTCACTGGTGGGTTACTTCTCATTTCAAGCATCAATATATCAGCCGGACCATCATTTGAGGCATCGACAGATGATGGTAACGGTAAACGGCTCATGCAATCGGCATTGGAATTCTTCGGCCCTGGCCTGTACTCCATTTTATAGTCATAAGACGACAATAACAAGCACCATCGTAACATCCGGAGTGAAATCATCTGCGGAATTTGTTTACGCCTATTGAAAATTCCCAACAATGGCTTGTGGTCGGTGGTGATAATTATTTCACGCCCAGCAACATACTGGTGAAAATGTTTTACTCCATATATTATGGATAATGCCTCTTTGTCAAAATGGGCGTAGTTTCGTTCATGAACTCCAAGAGTACGAGATGAGAACGCAATGGGTTGCTCCGTTCCATTATCTTCGTTACGGTGAGCCAGAACAGCACCAATGCCATAAGGTGAAGCATCGCACGAGAGAACCAAAGGCTGAGACGCATCATAATGTACCAAAACGGTGTCTGAATCAAGCAAATTTTTAAGTTCGTTAAAGACAGCTTGATGCTCATCGGTCCATTGCCATTTCGCATTTTTGTCAAGCAATCGATGTAATTTCTCAGCCCTCGATGACTTATGAGGCAAGAACGCATTATAAAAAATGAGTAAGCCCAAAAAGGATTGCAACATCTCCTTATTCTCAGGGGTAGGAGCTTGATGGATCGCTCTCACCTTATCCCTATTAGGAGAAATTCCATCGCCACTTATATGAAATCCAAGGAAATCCATCTTCTGTTGTGCAAATAAGCATTTGTCTTTATTAACTGTCAAATTAGTTTGAGCTAATTTTTGGAGAACTGCTTCGAGATTGTGATTGTGATCAGTTTCGTCTCTTCCCGAAACAATAATATCATCGAGATATGCTTTTACTCCCGTAATCCCGATTAGGAGACTATCCATAAATTTTTGAAATAACCCTGGAGCCGCAGACACTCCAAAAGGTAATCTACGTACCTTAAACAATCCCTTATGTGTATTAAGCGTTAATAACTCGGCCGAGACATTATCAACCACCAGTTGTTGATAGGCCTGCTGTAAATCCAACTTAGTGAACACTTTGCCTCCAGCTATTGCTGCCATAACTTCTGAAAACGTTGGTAGCGGGTAGGCATTAGCTTTGATAACTGCGTTTACAGTACTGCGGTAATCACCACATATTCTAACAGATCCGTCGGATTTTGGAACCGGAACAATCGGAGTTGCCCAGTGCGAAAAGATAACTGGCTCTAGTATGTTTTGTTGTACAAGTTTCTCAATCTCTTTCTCAACTGCAGGTTTCCAAGCAATTGGACATTGTCGATGTTTAAGAAAGATCGGAGTTGACCCTGGCAATATCTCCAAAGATACCGGTGGGCCTTCATGAGCACCCAATTTTTTACTAAACACGCTTTTAAATTTCTCTTCAAGATTCGCTGAATTTCCTGTTACCTCTAGACCGCAAACACCTTGAACTGAAATTCCCAACACTGAAAACCAATCTCTACCCAGCAACGACCTTCCATCACCTGCAACAACAACCACTGGCAAAATAAATTCTTTTTTATTGTAAGTTATATTCACCAAAGAAGATCCTACAATTGTCAATTTCTCTTTGGACCAGGTCTGAAGCGTCATTGTCGACGGGCACAACAACCTCTTTTCATGATTTATACGATTCCATGTAACTTCTGAAATCACAGTGCAAGCCGCACCAGAGTCAACCTCAAATGATTCTTTAACGCCATTAATGACGACTTGTGTTATAATCTTGTGTGACGTTGTTGTTTGGATGTGATTTAATTCATAAAAATAGTTTGTCGATCCCGTTGGCCCGATCGAGTGAGGTTCATGTTCTTCTTCAATTGCTCTTTCTTCTACAACGTGAACAGCGGGTTTCTGTCGAGTGGCTGCTTTCTTTTTATAGCACGATTTACTTAAATGCCCTTTAACTTTGCAGAAGTCACAGGTTTTGTCTTTAAAAAGACATTTGTCGGCATAATGATTTCCGTCGCATCGAAAACATCTCACATTCTGTGGCCGCTGGAAATTTTTCTTAGTTGACATAGACATTACCATAACCTCATCATTGCCACGAACATTAAGAACGTTGCGCTGGGCGGCTTCATGTGCCACCGAAATATCATAAGCCCGTTTAAAATCAAGCTTTAGTTCGCTGAACAGGCGTTTTTGTAATGATTCGTCACTGACTCCACACACAATTTGATCTCTTAGCATTTTATCTAGTTCCATGAAATCGCAATGTTCAGATAATTTTCTAAAGTCCTTCACGAAGTCAGCAATTGATTCTCCATGTTTCTGAACACGTTGGTGAAACTTGAAACGCTGAACAATTTCGTTCGGCTTAGGATGGAAATGATTATCCAATTTTTCCACTATTTCGTGAAAAGTTACATCTTTGGGAGACATCGGTGTCAGTAGCGAACGAATTATCTCATATGTCGACTCTCCAACACATGATAAAAATATTGCCCTCATGGAACAATCGTTATTGACCCCGTTCGCCTCGAAATAAAACTCCATTCTTTCTTTATAGTTGTTCCAGGACATTGAGGGCTGGAACTGGTCCAGTCTACCAAAAGACTGCGACGAAGTATGGTTGACATTCGACATCGCTGTTTCGTCCATTTTTCACTCGTCGCCAAATATTCCGTATCAAGGAAAATAATATTAATTCAAAAATAAAACACGTTGAGTAGGTATTCAATTCAGATTAATTCTCTTTATTCCAATCCAGTTTTTCTTCTTCTTCTTTTCTGTCAAAAAAACATGTGCTTATTTTTAGTTGTCACAACTGACGTTTGCTGTGATTTTCATAGGGTGACTCATAGATACCACAAAAATCAATACAAAAATAATGATTTTTCATATTTGTATTGAATTTCAGAATGAGTACCTAAGTTTCTCAATATTTTCGTAGATGCTTCATTCGGAAAATTAGCTTTCCACAATTTGAAACTAATGAAAGCGAGCGGAGCGAGCCGAAATTTTTTTTGGCAAACAGAGAAACAATTTGGGGTGTGAAAATAAAAAAATTCGCGCGAATTTTTTTATTTTCACACCCCAAATTGTTTCTCTGTTTGCCAAAAAAAAATTCGGCTCTTAGAACGCGATTTTTTTATTACTTCAGAGTCTAGAAAACTAGTTTTCCGAACGAAGCACCTACGATCACCTAATTATTATGTGTAGCACAATTTTCAAATTTCAGTGAGATTCCTTGAAATTAATATTGTTAACTCATGATTATGTTCAAATGGCTGATGAAAACGGATCAACACATTTTTTTCTTTCATAAATTTTAAAAGAAAATATCAGCACTCGCTGAGAGTGAGATCTCTTGTTCCATTTTAGATATATCTGAGGTCCCTGAGATCTCGATGAGATTTTGTTAGGTAATTACTTGCTATGCTAACTTTGCTTCAAAGCTCAAAGCATGTTATGGCATCAATTCTCATTTGAATGTGAACTTACCCCATATGGCGTAAGTTCTCATTCAAGTGATGGCTTTAGTTCTCATTCGACTGTGAATTAAGGCCATAATCGGATTATGGCGTTAGTTCACATTTGATTGAGAACTAAGGCCATTATGGCGTTAGTTCATATGGTCTTCGTTCACGGCACCATATTTGATTTCTCGAGATAAACTGATAAGTTCCAAGTGACAGAATATTTCTCCAGTTTCCTTATCATATCTTGAAGAAGAGTAGGTGATTCTGCAAAAAGCACGATGTTATCAGCGTATAGTAGGGCCGGTTTCGTTTCATCCGCGATCTTCACCCACCTCCAACATGCTCCACCAAGTCATCAATAAATAGAGTGAACAGGAGAGTACTCCAAGGCACAGCCTTGTTTAAAATAGATACACCGATGTTTGATAGTTTATAAAAGAGAGCCTCTCTATCTATACTATCAAATGCCGTCTTAAAATCGATAAAGAAAGCGTATAGTTTTTTACCTTGCTGAAGATGTAATTCCGCGATATTTGAGAGCAGAAATACTTGGTCTATTGTCGTCTATCTAAAACCGATCTAAAACCGGCTTGAAGCTCACTAAGTGTATGCTTACCAGCAACCCAATCTGAAAGCCTGGAAAAAAGCATGCTTGCTTGTAAACAGCTTCATTGCTGAGTTCAAAAAGGAAATTCCTCTATAGTTATTTGGAACAGCAGGGTCTCCTTTTTTAAACAGTGGGAAGATAACAGAGGATAAGAAAGTTGAGGGCACGGCCATGGTCTGGAAGATGGTATTGTAGCATTTCAAAAGTGCAGATAAGTAGTCAGTCGAAGCATACTTGAAGAATTCAACAGGTATTCTATCTATTCCTGCTGCTTTGTTGTTTTTGGCTCTGTGTACTTAAAGCTAAACGCAATTCTTTTTCGGAGAAATCGGAGTCCAGCGGTTCATCCTCGATCAGAGGCATTGCATATTGGAATTTTAAGGCCCTGCATTCCTTATTTAGAAGTTCAGAAAAGTGGAACTTTAGGACTTACGCTTTAAGCTCACAAGAAATAATTGTTTTCGTTCCATGTACTATTTTCATTGCCTTGCAGAAGTCGGCAGAAGATCTAGCCGATAATAAAGATCCTACTAATCTCATGTACAACTTACTTTTGCAAACAGAGTGTTTTGTATTTTTTATTAGCTTCTACATACGAGTATAACACATATGTGTCTTTACATTACAATACACTATTATATAAAGAGAGTTCAACAGTAAGGTGGGAAAAAAAGTGAAACTACTCAGATGATCGGCAGTGTATGTCTGTTGATAAAGTAAACTTCTTGTCAATTAAAAAAAAATCATCTTTTTTTTATTCCATTTCAAAGTTCTATACCTACCGCTAAAAAAGACATCATGAACGTAGCGTAGTCGTTGTCATAAGGAAATGTCAAGTTGATCGGATTTTTTAAAGATTGTGATTCTAGTGTTGACATTTCGCACTTTTCTAACAGCCACCTTATTATGGTGAAATGTTTGCCTTTAATTGTGCATAATTTTGTGAATTCTCTGTGACACTTAAAAATTAATCCTTTTGCATCAAATTTTGAACGAAACAAAGATTCAAGTTTTAGCTAATTTATTAACAAAAAATCTCTCTGAACTCTGTCATTCATGTTTTCATTCAGTTAAAAATTGCTGAATAACATAAAAGCTTACCGTAGGTAGGTATAGGCTTAGGCAGAAAAAATTCACCATTATGACGGAGAATATAATAAAACACAAAAAAGCGTTTATCACAGCTGATACTATTTTGTTTTCGCAGAACATGTGCTCAACAGGTACAAGCAAAAAACTATTACTACTAATTCAAGGCCTTTTTTAATTACAGTTATCTTAACTGATGTAAAGTTAACTCTATCATCAAAAGCACAGATAAGCTGGAGCATGGTTATCATTGATAAATAGTTTTCGTGCATCTACTATGGCAGTCGGTGTTTTAGGCTCGTTGACTTAACTTCTTCTTCAGCTAAATTGGTCAACTTATGGGTTCGATACTTGGTGGAAAAAGAATTGTTTTGATTTAAAACTAATTTTACGGTGAGTGTTGATTTAATATTTGTGACTTCCGAAAACAATGTGTTTTTTTTTCAAATTTCTAAGAAAATATTTAGTTACATTTTGAGCCTAATAAATTATTGGAATCAAAATAAATTTATGAAAAAAAAGTGTGATTACTTAATCTATTTTTCAATCAGAAAAGGGAGATGAAAAAGTTAATTTAAATAGTTTCAAAAATTTTGGAATTCAGTTTTATCAAAAAATCGACACTTTGGGTCTTCAACCCCAAAAGACGACAGTCAGACATTAACCGTACTTGAGCTTATATCCCTTTTCTAACTTGCTTTTGGTTCTTATAACAAATAAATAATTTCGAATGGACTTGCTCTTCAAAACCATGGTATGAGACAAATACGCACCCATTATGTCTGAAAAAAGTATGTTCCTTTTATTGAGGTTTGTCTACGGTTAGTTTCCTGAAGTGGCTGATAGTAAAAATCAAATTGAGATTAAATTGAAAGCAAATGTCTATTGACTGCCGGCAAGATATGCCATTTATAATACCTACTGAGCTGGATTACGTATGATTTGAAACGATGTGAATTTTGTTCAGTTTGGAGTTCATGTTTTGAAGACTTAAATATTTAAGATGACGAGAAAATACATTTTCCTAAGTCCGACTGCTTCTGAAAAATCATTGGTAAATGTATCACTTTATCAATAATTTTTTTTTTTTTTTGAGACACAAGATTATCTTTGAGTTCAAAATACGATTGCTTATGTGGCGTTTCTCGTATGATTTACAATATTTTGTGAAATTCTGAATGCCAAAACACAGGAAATTGATAAAATACTTCATAGGTTAGGTTAGGTTAAGCGGGCTGACAGTTGGTGTTGTTACCGTCACACTTAGATCAATGTAGTACATCATGCTTGAAGTTTGATTTTTCAACATTGAATATTTTGATAAACCACTAGCTTACCCGTCAAACGTGGTCCTTTAAAAAAATTTATTTGTTTCCACGCTTTAATGCATGGCCTGTTTTTTTAGCAGTATTTTTATAAGCTTGTTTACAAATTAACTCCGACAGGCATGGATATCCACCCAACCCCAAACTCCCTATTTTTCAACACGTTTAACCAAAAGGCATGAATTTTACGGATAACTTTCGGACCGCACCGTACAGTAACCAGCTGGTTTTTTGTCTCCTGTTCGATCTGGATAAATGAGGTATTGAACAGCTTGAAGGTTCCCTCCAAAGATGTCAATGTCTTCTGTTTAGTGACGAAAGTCACTCTTTTAAATGTTCCAGATCCATGGATAGTTTTCTCCAACGCCAGGTTGAAAGGAGACAAGTCAGTGCACCCTCTGGTCCTTACAAGATGTTGACGAGCCTTGATGACAATTTTTGGTTTGGTTTTAAACATTGGTCACGATTGGCTTACTTAGTCTTATCAGTTTATTTCTTCTTAAGGTGGCGCTACTGTCCAGGTCGGACCAGGCCCCTATCAATCAAGCGTCTTCAGCCAGCTCCATCCCTAGCTAGGCATCTCTATCAGTATCGCACGCCAAGTTGGTTGAGATCCTCAAGCTCCTGTGTGCTCCACCTGAGTCGCGGTCTTCCTCTTCTGCGACGTCTTTATATGGATTGGAAGACATTACGGAGCATTCGTTCTATATTACCCTTATTACACTGACCTAGAGGTAAAAGTTAATGTCCAACGAATAAGATAGTTCAGTCGTTGGACATTAACTTTTCCCTCTAGGTCAGTGTCGCTGAACAGATCGTACAGTTCTTCCTTGAATCTTATTCTCCGTTCTCTATTTATGCAGATGGGATCAAAAATCACTTGAAGAATTTTTCCCTCGAAGCAGCGTTTTCATTTTTGTTGTTCTCAAGGTGCATGTTTTGTATTGTGGCATTTTATTTGCTCGAGAGAGGACTTTAATTCGAAAGAACCAGCGATTGGCAAGAGTGATTTTTCATTAAATTCAAAGCGTATGCCAGGTAGGCAAGGTCCTTAATTGCCTCGAAGTAAAATCTTTCTATAATGACAATTTACTCGTTGTCCTTCTGAGATACTGGTACGGTATTCTCCCTAGCAAAGGATATTGAGCTAAACTAAACTAAACTAAATTAAACGGGTTAATCAGCACTTGACGTGGGTAATCGCGGTCGAAACCAGTACAATCGCCGCCAAAACGGGTAATCGCCGCCAAAACGGGTAATCGCCGCCAAAACGGGTAATCGCTTTATGAACCTATTATAACCATAATCGCTGTCGAAATTGTTTCAATCGCCGCCAAAATGGGTAATCGCCGTAAAAACGGGTTAATCCTTATTTGTCGTGGGTACCTAATCGCGGTCGAAACCAGTACAATCCCAGTCGAAACTGGTCCTATAACTTAATATGATATAGGACTTTTGCTCTTTGTCAACCTTTTGGGAGAACCCATAGTTCTACCTTGGTTATGCTGTCTTAGGGTCTTAAAAGCTTATGAGCAGATGGTATTTTGAATTTTAAAAATTTGTCCCTCGCCTGTCTTAGGGTCAATTCGCCTAAATCTTAAATCAAATTAATATTGGCTGATTATGGTTTGCGCGTATGGCACTATCTGATCTTCTAAACAAGAGAGAAAAACCTTATAGCAAGTACTAACGTTAGGCGTGATTTCAATAGAATAGCCCACTTATGTAAACTTTTTTCGAAACAAGTCGATTTGTTTTAATTTTCAATATTTTTTCTTTAATCGTTTTCAGGCCAAATCGTTCCAACAATCAAATATGTATCTGACTGACAAGCCAAAGAAACGCAGCGTCATTTTGGCGGTAATATGCGGTACGACATATTTTATTCAAAAGTTTTCTATATAGACATAATTAATTTACATTTCGATAGCTGACATCTCAAACTTTGCTCTCGGAACCTGCGTTGGATGGACATCTCCCACCATACCAAAGCTAACCAGTAACACAAGTGAAAATCCTCTACCAGCAGCTATAACCCTCTCCGAACAAGGCTGGATAGGTTCCCTTATGACGATCGGAGCTTTTATAAGTATGTACATCTTATTCAATGATTTTTGTTAGTAAAATGTCTACTAACAAGTTTTCTAATCCTTCTTAAAGCTGCGCTGGTAGCAGGTCCAATTGGTGGTTACTTTGGAAAGAAACGGGTTCTTCTTTTTGGCGGAAGCTTAATCGAAGTTTCTTACATTCTTCTTCTGTTGGCAAGTAATTTATGGATGTTCTATATTGCCCGAATACTTCAAGTAGGTTTAATCAAAAGAGTGTTCAATATTTGAGCGTTTCGATCAATATCTAATTCTTTGTTGCAGGGCATCGCTGGAGGTCTTATAATTGCCTCATTGCCTATGTACGTTGGAGAGATCGCTACCAACGAAATTCGGGGAGCTACTGGTTCATTGATCACACTCTTCATGGTCGGTAGGTTTCTTTTCAATATGTCGATAGATTTATGTCGTCAACGAGATCTCGTTTTTTTTTACAGGCGGAATTCTCTTTGTCTACTGTATTGGTCCTTTCGTAAGCTATGCAGCTCTGCAATGGTGCTGTTTGGCAATTCCAATCATATTCTTCGTGACTTTCATTTTCATGCCGGAAACACCTTACTACTTGGCGAAAACCGGTTGCCGGGAAGACCTCAGAAAATCCTTGAAATTCCTGAGGTTAACAAACGAAAAGGCAATTGACCAAGAGATCAATCAAATCCAGAACACAGTCTACGAGGATTCATTACGGAAAGCCTCATATTTTGACATTTTCCGAGATCGGGCCAATGTTAAAGCACTGGCAATTTGCTGCGGCCTTCTGATGTTTGCACAACTCAGTGGAACAACGGCTGTCACATTCAATAGTCAGTCGATCTTCGAAAGTGCACACTCGAGTCTGGATCCTGCAGTTGCCTCAATTCTCCTTGCTTTTACCCAACTTGTGTCGAATCTTCTTACCCCGTTCGTCATCGAACTGGCTGGTCGGAAAATAATTCTTCTAACATCGGCTCTTGGGATGAGTGTTTCACTATTTGCATTGGGTGCTTTCTTTTATGTCCAAGCGAAAGGTGATGCTTCATCGCTCATGTGGATACCCATTCCGGGACTGATTTTGTTCAACATCGCATACGCGTTTGGCTTTGGTCCGGTCCCTTATGCTGTGCTTGGAGAAATTTTTCCGTCAAATGTGAAACCAGCAGCAGCATCTCTTGCATCATCGGTTTCTTGGCTAACAACTTTCCTGGTGACTAGATGGTTTCCAGAACTTAACGCTTTAGGAGAATACTATGCGTTTTTCATGTTTGGGACTTTGACAGCAGTCGCTGTCTTCTATGTTCTGTTTTGTGTTATTGAGACGAAAGGACTTAATCTGGAAGAAATCCAGCGAAAACTTCGTTCTTAGAAAATTACATTATTACATATTGTATTTATGTAACTGCCGTTATATGACTATTGTGTTAAGTTATCTTATTTAAGTTTAATGTTATTGATGTTATTTATTTCAATGGATAAATAAAAGTATGTAAGCCTCATCGGAGACTAATTCACTGAAAAATTGGCTCGGTTATGACGACCACTTTGAGGTTATAGTTCAACTCGCCAGTTATTGCGTTCCTCAAGAAGAGTTGAGAGAACAACAGGAAACTCCGTGCTCACATGAGATATCGAAAAGAGTATAATACTCCGGAACTATTTCTTCATCGACAAACAAAATTATTCATCCGACCACCAGTCAACATCAAGGATCATCAGAAATAGTAAGTAAATCCAAGATCCCAACCACAGCAGAAACTATAGGTAAGTCTCATTCAATCCCAGACGTACAAATAGCAATGATCAATGATGAAGAGAAAGGAAAGATCATCCCACCACCGATCGCTTAGCTCCTCTAGAACGCCCGCAGCCCAACATCGATATTCGCCGAAGGATTCCGAACAGGTCATGTCCCCACCTGGCACCACTTCCGACAGAGTCTGTGGTGGTGCGAGTGAAAAAGGCCAAGGGAAGGCACGATGAAATGATAGCTCACCCCATCGAACAGAAACCGCCGGTGCTTTTAATTTCGAGACCAAAGAGTGGTTTAAACTTTGGAAGATTTTCAGAAAACTGGTTTTAATTTAGGCCGGACCAGGTGAACATTTTTCTTAGCGGTAAAAACCCTTTTCTGGAATTGAAATACATACTTCTAATCTTATCCATATACGTACATATGTTTCCACACTTTCAATAGAGATTCTTTTACAGCTTAGTTAGGAAACAAATATCATATCCTTGGACTAAAAACATTTACGCCAGAGTATTAAATGGCCCAATAAATTGAGAAGGAAACTCAAGAGAAAATTTGTTTCTTTAACTTTCTTAAGGATATTTTAATGGGCAGCGAAATATTAAATAAAGTGGGGAACGCTGATTACTTTTAGCCAAGGTGACCACTTGTGCCGGAATGATCGGTAGGTACAGAACCGAAATGTAATGCTGCGTACCGATATACCGAAGAAAAGTCAATGTCAAATCAATGGTAAGAAATTTCCCCTGCTAATGTTTTTTAGGGAACGGGTCGTTATTCTGTATTCCAAAATTCTGTATGAACAAAATTCTGTATCTGAATAAAAAATTCTGTATGAACATAATTCTGTATTCCATTATTCTGCTTTTCTATTATTCTGTATTTCAAAATTCTGTAAATCCAAAATTCTGTTTTTCAAAATTCTGCAAATCCATTATTCTGCTTTTAGAAATTCTTATAACACTTAACTTAAGCTGTCGAACGCAAAATGTGTTATCAAGGTATGTGATTCTTGTAAACCATATGCAAATTAGTTGGAGAGAGATCCGTTACGTTAGAATTATAATCTATGCTTCAAGGTTCTGCATAGAAAACATCAAAAATCTGTTCTCCTAAATTCTGTAAATGATAATACAGAATGATGATACAGAATTTAGGAGTACAGAATTTTGGAATACAGAATTTTAAAATCCAGAATTTTGTATTTACAGAATTTTAGAATACAGAATTTTGAATTTACAGAATTTTAAAATACAGAATTTTGGAATCCGAATTTTGGCCCATACAGAATTTCGACCCCAACCCTGTTTTTTATCCAGAGGAGTGAAAGCGTAGGTTATCACATATTTTTGCTTTTCTTTGTTTTCGTCACTTAATGCACCATCATTGATGTAACTCCGATATTACTTATCTTTTGAAGAGAAGGTGATATGTGATAGGTGACGATCATCATCTGTCATCTGTCACCTGTCAGTTGTCAGCTGTCAACTGTCACCTGTCACCTATCAGCTGTCAGCTGTCACCTACCACCTATCACCTGTCAACTGTCACCTGTCACCTATCACCTGTCACCCGTCACCTGTCACCTGTCACCTGTCACCTGTCACCTGTCACCTGTCACCTGTCACCTGTCTCCTGTCAACTGTCACCTGTCACCTGTCAACTGTCAACTGTCACTTGTCAGCTGTCAACTGTCACCTGTCACCTGTCACCTGTCACCCTCACCTGTGACCTGTCAGCTGATAGCTCTCAGCTGTTAGTTGTCAGCTGTTAGCTGTTGAAATGTTAGCTATGGATCGACGGCTATAAATAGCTCTCACGGTTATGATCTGCTCAGTCTTCTCCTAATCCTTGTCTTGTCTGGATGTGTATTTTTTGTTTAAATTTTCAGTTTTTTTTTTAATTTTTTTTTTATTTTTTCTTATTTTTTTCTTATTTTTTTATTTTTCCTTCCTTTTTTCCTTTCTTCCTTTCCTTTCTTTCCTTTCCTTTCCTTTCCTTTCCTTTCCTTTCCTTTCCTTTCCTTTCCTTTCCTTTCCTTTCCTTTCCTTTCCTTTCCTTTCCTTTCCTTTCCTTTCCTTTCCTTTCCTTTCCTTTCCTTTCCTTTCCTTTCCTTTCCTTTCCTTTTCCTTTTCCTTTCCTTTCCTTTCCTTTCCTTTCCTTTCCTTTCCTTTCCTTTCCTTTCCTTTCCTTTCCTTTCCTTTCCTTTCCTTTTCCTTTCCTTTCCTTTCCTTTCCTTTCCTTTCCTTTCCTTTCCTTTCCTTTCCTTTCCTTTCCTTTCCTTCCTTTCCTTTCCTTTCCTTTCCTTTCCTTTCCTTTCCTTTCCTTTCCTTTCCTTTTTCCTTTCCTTTCCTTTCCTTTCCTTTCCTTTTCCTTTCCTTTCCTTTCCTTTCCTTTTCTTGCCTTGCCTTTCCTTTTTCTTGCCTTGCCTTGCCATTATTTGCCTTGCCTTGCCTTGCCTTGCCTTGCCTTGCCTTGCCTTGCCTTGCCTTGCCTTGCCTTGCCTTGCCTTGCCTTGCCTTGCCTTGCCTTGCCTTGCCTTGCCTTGCCTTGCCTTGCCTTGCCTTGCCTTGCCTTGCCTTGCCTTGCCTTGCCTTGCCTTGCCTTGCCTTGCCTTGCCTTGCCTTGCCTTGCCTTGCCTTGCCTTGCCTTGCCTTGCCTTGCCTTGCCTTGCCTTGCCTTGCCTTGCCTTGCCTTGCCTTGCCTTGCCTTGCCTTGCCTTGCCTTGCCTTTGCCTTGCCTTGCCTTGCCTTGCCTTGCCTTGCCTTGCCTTGCCTTGCCTTGCCTTGCCTTGCCTTGCCTTGCCTTGCCTTGCCTTGCCTTGCCTTGCCTTGCCTTGCCTTGCCTTGCCTTGCCTTGCCTTGCCTTGCCTTGCCTTGCCTTGCCTTGCCTTGCCTTGCCTTGCCTTGCCTTGCCTTGCCTTGCCTTGCCTTGCCTTGCCTTGCCTTGCCTTGCCTTGCCTTGCCTTGCCTTGCCTTGCCTTGCCTTGCCTTGCCTTGCCTTGCCTTGCCTTGCCTTGCCTTGCCTTGCCTTGCCTTGCCTTGCCTTGCCTTGCCTTGCCTTGCCTTGCCTTGCCTTGCCTTGCCTTGCCTTGCCTTGCCTTGCCTTGCCTTGCCTTGCCTTGCCTTGCCTTGCCTTGCCTTGCCTTGCCTTGCCTTGCCTTGCCTTGCCTTAACACATACACTCAATGCATACAAAATCATTTTAGCTCACCTCATTTCCTATAAATGAATACCTAGGCAAAGAAAAAACTTTCGAAAGCTTCTTGTCTCTTAAGGCTTTGTCCGTTAAGGGCAAAAAATGAGTCATTTTTGTCTGCAGTAATGAGAAATCTGTATAAGTTTATCATCTGTGCTGATAGTCACTTCAAATTAAAACAAAATCATACCATCCAGGATTTTCCGGGAGGGCCAATTTACTAAAAGGTAGAATTTTGTAGGAATTTTTGAAATAAAAGCGTATGTTTCATTGGAAGTGTTTCAATGCGTTAATTAATATTTGATGACCAT
Organism: Sphaerophoria taeniata; assembly: GCA_943590905.1. Lineage (NCBI taxonomy): Eukaryota > Metazoa > Arthropoda > Insecta > Diptera > Syrphidae > Sphaerophoria > Sphaerophoria taeniata. The sequence continues at coordinate 216,025,686 of OX016540.1, read as the reverse complement.
TCCTTTTATTCCAATATGGTGGCGGCCGTGGGCGGTTGCCCCACTCGCCTAGCTACGATACTGCCCTTCAACACAAAACCTGGTTACGAGCCTGCTATCTCTAACGACCCTTTTGTACTGCCGCAATCACATTTTTTGGTGTTGTTCAAAAGAAATTCTCAAGAAATATGTGCCTGGATCCCTTCACGAACTTTCCGACACAAGATGGTCAGCTAGTTTGAAAGAAGTATCGTTCTTCAAGCCAGAAACATGACTATTGACGTTGAAATTCGAAATCTCGACAATTTGATATCCGATTTGAACATTATTCGTAACGAATGCAAAGCAGTTACTACTGGATAAGGATTTGCAGAATCTTTCTCATCGAACCGAAGAAGGCAATTAAAGAGATATTTTGGAGAAAACTGAAACAGACGAAAAAATAAATATCAAGA